>CM043363.1:47258279-49741625 GCA_023718395.1 Leucaspius delineatus | reverse complement strand
ACGTGATAACCTTCCCCGTGTATTGGCAAACCGGCAACCAATATACAATATATGCCTTACATTTCCTAAAAAATACCATGCATTTTGTTTTCTTATCATTCAGAACTAGTTTATAAAAGAGAGGAGGTTGCGCTGAACTATTACAAATGCTTCCTGCGACTTTAAAATGCAACTATCAATGGAGGATTCAAAACAATAAATTATGGTGTCATCTGCATATAAATGAATACTTGCATCTGATAGGTTATCACCAAAATTGTTAATATATAATGTAAATAACAGGGGAACCAAAATGGACCCCTGTGGCACACCAGATTCAATACTGAGCCTATCAGAAAGAGACCCCTTGATTTGCACCCTTTGGCACCTATTCTTTAAGTAGTTCCTAATCCAACCTATGCGGTTTCAGAAAGACCAATACTGTGTAGACGCGATAGAAGAATACCATGATTGACCGTATCAAAAGCTTTAGTAAAATCAATAAACACTGCAGCACATGATCTTCCATTATGTAGGGCGCAGGTAATGTCATTTAGAACTTTCATAGTGGCAGTTACCGTACTATGATTCTTTCTGAAACAGGACTGAAACCTAGACAAAATGCTGTTACTAACCAAAAATTCCTTTAGCTGTTCGCTGACAATAGATTCTAAAATTTTGGCTATTAGAAATCGGTCTATAATTATTTAAGTTGGTTGGATCACCACCTTTCAACAGGGGTACAACCAGATTTCCAGACATCAGGGACAACATTCTGTTCTAATGATAAATTGAAAATATAAGCTAATGGGCCAGCAATGATCTCAGCAGCTACTTTCAAAAAATATGGCTCAACTTCATCAGGCCCTGCAGACTTCTTAATGTCGAAGGCCATTCTGAGGGTCTTCGAGGGTAATCCGTGTGGTTTTGTAGTAAAAATATACATATTTAAAACTTTATAAATGAAAATATCTTGCTTCCGGCAACGGTCGACGCGCGTTCACGGCAGATGGATGCCGGCGTATGAACTTCGTTCTACGTCACGACGCAGGTGTATGACGTAGGACGTAGCGTAGGAAGCGTCGTGACTCGTGACGTAGAACAAAGTTCAGTTTTAAATATGTATATTTTTACGACAAAACCGCACGAATTACCCTCAGAAGGCCTTCGTTTATCCCCCTGGAGCCGGATGGATTACTTTTGTGAAGGATGCATGCACATTTTGGGACTTGTCTAAAAAATGATTGACATATGCATCTCGAACGGCTTGAGGGTGAGTAAATCATGGGTTAAATATCAGGAAAATCATTAGATAACGTGGAGGGAGATTTGATGGTTTTCCAAAATTTAATAGGATTATTTAGATTTTGTGAGGTTTCATTTAGAGATTTTGATCTGTGTATAAGGGCTGTACATTTGTTTCTCAATTTTCTAAATGCTACCCAATCTCTTTCTATATCCGATTTCCTCGCTGTGGCCCAAGCCAAGTTTCTTTCATGAAGGAGTTCAGATAATTCATTTGAGAACCATGGATTATCACGGCCTTTTACTCTGAATATCCTAACAGGTGCATGCCTATTCACAATCTTCAAAAATAAAGTGTGAAAATACTGCCGTGCAGTGGTCACATCAGGTATTAAAAACAATCTATCCCAGTCAGATGCAAACAACTCATGCAGAAACCCTTGAGTATCAAACAATTTAAAGCTCCTTTTTTAAATAATTCTAGGTTTTACTTTTGGAATTTCCTTATAGCAACTACAGTACAATGATCACTGACATCATCAGGAAAAACCCCTGTATAGGTATATTTATGGGGTTTATTTGTTAGTATAATATCTATTAGAGTGGACTTGCTTGGGTTCTTATGATTAGGTCGTGTAGGTGATTCAATAAGTTGAGTAAGATTCACAGAATCACAATATGCTTTGAACTGATCTGAGTTTGATGTCAACCAATTCCAATTCAAATCACCCAATGATACAAGATCTTTAGAAAGCAGGTCAATTAAAACAGCTGACAGTGAGGTGAGAGCATCACTGATAGCTGCAGGTGGTCTATAGCAGCCAACTATACATAAATGACAATCCTTTCCATATTCCAGATCGATAGCCAAAAACTCAAACTGTTTAGGGAGAGAAACCGATTTAAGAACAGCTGCATGAAATTTTGATTTAATATACATTGCAACCCCACCCCCCTTACTTTTACGATCAGCTCGAAACACATTATACCCTTCTAATGCAATGTCGTGGCTTGAGATTGCTTTTTTTTAAGCCATGTCTCAGAGATAACCAAAATATCTTTGGTCGTCTTGGCCCATATTTGTACTTGGTCTAATTTTGGCAACAGGCTACGAACATTTAAGTGTACAATGCCAAGGCCTGATCTATTTGACACATCCAAAGGAGTTGAAACAATTCCAACTGGACCAGGATTTGGATTAATACCGGCCAATAAGAGCAACTACATTATCAGATATCGCTGCCTTAGATTTTTTGGTGGAGGGCTACATTGTTCATTACGAGAGTCCGATAAAGAGTTCGACAAGAAAAGAGGGTTCTTAGGAATGAGAATAAAGATGAGTGAGTTCTTTGTCCCTGTATCCATTAATGCGGAATTACTAGCAGCCCGAAATATGAAGATAGTGTCCGTACGTTTTGATGGGAGATGCATGTGGAGACGTGACAAATGAATCGCTTTGTCTTCCGTCTTCCTTGGTATGTCCCATAGTCCGAGCATGGATATTACCACACAGAAAAGCAGCACCTTCATGATACCAGCGTTGAAGTGAAAATTGCACAGACAAGCTCCGAGACAAGCTCGCACAGACAGCTCCACAACCCCAACGGAAGAGCAGACAGCAGAGCGATAGTGTGGCAGATGTAGGCCACGTTTATGGGCGAACAACAGCTGGAGAGTTCAGACTAGGCGAGAAAACATCACCGACCTTAACTGCAAGTATCACCACCGCCGCGATGATCTGTGAGCTCCAGTTAGTTTAATATCCAGGGGGTTCTTCAAGGAACAGCCGTGACTTTCCGATCGCTGTTGTTAACGCAAACGCTTTCCAAAGCGAAAACGTGGTGATGGATGGCGACCCGGGGTAGTGCAACAGGTAAGCACGCTTCACCCAACGCAAAACAGGTTGTAGGTAACTAAAAGTTCGTTAAAACAGGTCTGACTTTAATACAGACTCAATGCAAGATAGAGTCCGATTTTAAAACGCCTTCTTGAAATAAAACACGCAACATTTAAACGTACAGGAGAAGATAAGATCAGACAAGACAGACACAGTGCTGCCATCTTGGATTTAGTGTTAGATGCAAGCGTCATCAATGTCTGTGCGATGTTGTGGTTTTGTAGCTGGCTTCCACTTGCTGCTTGTTTGCTCTCTATCGCTCTCTCCAAAAGATCTTCCACACGAGAGTCCTAAAGGCCGTGATTCTATAATTCCTAATGATGCACAGTATGTCTACATTTACGCACATGCTGCTTACTTGCATTAACATATTTCCTGCATGCTTTAATTGTTACATTACTAAACGAAAACAGTTGTGTACATTTTTTTTGATGAATAGAAAGTTCAAAAGAACAGCATTTATTTAAAATTGTATCGTCACGCCAGCAGAGGGAGCCCTCTCCCGAGTATTGACTGTGTCCCACTCCCTCTGCTTCACTAGTTACTTCCTGTTTGTGAGACATTTAAGCATGGCCTGGCTAACAGGCTATTGCGAAGTATTGCCAGTCTACCTGCCTTACTGAGCATTCTCTTGTCATTGGCCGTTTCTCAATATGCGTTCTTGTCTGTACTTGCGTTCTTGTGGACTTGTGAAACGTCATCAGTCGCTGCCCAAGTACCGTCCCAATAGACCCCTTTTGCGCCGATGTCACAGTTACGTCACGGCGCTAGCTGGAGGCAAAACAAACGGAAAACTGGAGGCGGCCAATACAAACCAGCACAGATTCGGCTACATAATAAGGAGCTTAAATTATTATTATTATTTTTATTATTAAAAGTCATCTTGTTGTGTTCTTGGGTGCAAGAATCGATGAAAAATGAGTATGCTGTATCTGGAATTTTTATTTCTAGAAAATATTCATATCATTAAAATTGCACCGTAGTGTCACTCTTTACATTGTCGTCTTGGCGCTGGCTAGGCAGAACTGCGGATTGAACCACAAGTCTTTACATGACCATTCAGCACATAGTTATATTATAGGCATCTAAATATATTTATATGTCCTCAGTTTCTCTTCACCCTCGGTTTCTCTATCGGGTAGGTGTAGAAGTCAGGCCACTCAACCGGAGGTAACGTTAACGTTAATCCTGTCAGTTCGTCCATTGACTGAGCGTGTACGGTCATCTGGTTCCGTCCGTTAAAATTAACTTTTGCAAATAACAATCGCGGTCCTGGACAGTGAGTGACCTTGCACATTAAGACAAAATCGGATTTTCTCCAGTCATTGTTAAAAAACAAGCTAACAAAACTTGCAAACTAACGTTAGTGAAGCGGCCAGAGGGATCTTTCTGCCTCCAGCTAAGCTCCGCCCACACAAATACGTCACCGTGTTTACCAACTGTAAAAGGGTCTATACACAAGTTTGCATTTTGGCAAGAACGGTTAAAAATCCCGGAAGTGTTCTTGACACGCCCATTTTACCGAGGATGCATAGGTTGGTAACATAGACTGTAAAAAATATGGACAAAGCGTCTGTGACGTCACCCATAGACTTTCTGAAGAACGGGTTTGAAGCCGTTTATGGGGGGTATGGGCGGCGCCATCTTGGAAAATCTTGGGAAATGCTAACCCTGCCCACCTTCTGACGCAGCGCGCGTCACTCAGCTCGCTCTGCTACTCCGGTTATATTTCAGGCAATGAACTCTTTTTTTACAGTCTATGGCAACGAAATATGTTATAAAACACCATACTAACTCTTTTCGTTTTCATTTAAAGAAAACTTAAACATTATAGCCACACAAATGTGGTTCAGGCAACGCATATTGATTATATTCAACTGCACATAACGTTTGCCTATTTATGAAAAACAAAACAAAATATAACACAAATCTGCCTCTTTTCATTTTAAATATAATATAAAAATATTAAACATTTTATGGTCCAGGCAATGTGCATTTGTACTAAACAACAGATTTTGCAGTAAACAACATTACATATCATCTTCGTTGTATTAAAATGACAAAACTCAACCCAGTCTCTTTTTGTTAAATTTCAGTTTTATCAATGTTAGCCATTATAAAAGTATAAGTAAAAGGTACAAGAAGCTATACAAATAAAGCAAACAATTCAGTCAAACATACAAAGTCAGCGCGAGTTTAACCATACATCGGTAAAGTTAAATAGCTTATAAAGTTATGAAACTTCCCCTCAGCCAAAACGATTGCCCAGGGAAAAAAATATAGATTCACGAGACCAAAAATCGCCCATTAGATATACACAAGATGAATTATATCTCATGTTTAACCACTACAGAGACGCCAGAGTCCGCGGCATTGGCGGCAAACCTTAGAACGTCAAGCCGATGAAAGACCGTTCCAGGCGGGGTACATCGCGCCGAGCACCCGGTCATCGCTGGATCAACTGGATAAAATTTTCATAAATCTTTAAATAAACCACAGATTTGAGCTTTAAACAACTACATTCTCGCCTGAAAAACTCTTAAAACTACATGTCATGATACAGAAACAGTAGTATTATATGTCAACTGTATTAAAAAATGGCGCTTCTTATGTTGTCATTCTCCGTGGCGCTGCCTTGTCAGCTGTCAATCAAGCTGTCAATCAAAGTTAACCACGCCCTTATTGTCATACATTTTATATCTAAATACGATCTAAACTAACGAGTTAGAAAAAAATTCACTACCCTCGCCGTTGTCAGGCACTCGGAACCTATCGAAAAATACAATAAAAGTCCATGGGACCAACCTGTAAAGACATGAATTTATGCTGTGAAAACGGACATTTTAACATGGGGGCTATGGACATTTGCTCCCTTTTGGGACCTTCCCCTAGCGGATTTTCGATGTATTGCAGTGTTTCGCACTTCCGGGTAGGCTTCATTTTTCGTCTGAAGACTGCTTTTGAAGCCTAAAGTGGGCGTGGCCGACCGTCGCCATGGTAGCGCAACACTCCTGAATTTATTTATTTTTATAGTCAGACCAGAGCCCGTCTACGGAGAGCCTGCCCACTCCCTATTAAGTCCTATTGTACCGAATTTTGGTTGTAGTTCCACCAGAGTTTCACTGGGGGCGATCGCCCATGAGTGCAAAATGAATGGGAGTCAATGGGGCTAGACGGCTAAATTTGTCTCTTTCACCCGATTGCCGTTGAGAAATCTCAGATTTGATTGTAGATTTTGCAAGTTCAACATGGGTTATAGGTTGAAAGTTAAATGGAGTACTTATGTCCTTTAGATTTCTTACAGGTTGAGTTGTTGTTGCCCATAACATGCTAGCATTCTGCTAATGAACGCTGATTGGTCAGTGAAGGACTGATTACGACCAGAGATACCGCTTGATGGCATCGTGTCATCCAAAGCGGGACCAGGGGCCCGTTCTTCGTACGTTGCTTAAAACATCCGAGATCAAATGAGACATCCAAGATGATATCATCGTGCTAATCATGATCTGGCTAACTCGGTTCTTCGAACACACTTGCCGGATATGATTAGTATCGCTGGATTGAGTTATCTGAGATAATTGCGCGTTCATGCGCTGGTTAAAAGTGTATCGATAGTAGAAACATTGATCAGCAACGCTGCTATTGGCTGCTCAGCGTGGGCGTGGCCAAAGAGTGCGCACAGTTTTTTCTCCTCAGCAGAGCAAGAACTAATAGTCAAAGTTTATTCGGAATTTTAATGTTTAATCAAAACGCCAGGGAACACCTCAAAGTCTGCAAAAGCCAGGAGAGAGGGCTGGCAAAAAGTAGCAGACAATTTAAATCCGTTAGAAGTGGCCATGTTAGATGTTTTTTATCACTTATTAGCCTATATATTTGTATTTTAATAATTGCATAATTACTTTGTTCATTGTA
Organism: Leucaspius delineatus; assembly: GCA_023718395.1. Classification (NCBI taxonomy): domain Eukaryota; kingdom Metazoa; phylum Chordata; class Actinopteri; order Cypriniformes; family Leuciscidae; genus Leucaspius; species Leucaspius delineatus. The sequence continues at coordinate 49,734,592 of CM043363.1, read as the reverse complement.
ATGTCAGAGTCACCACACTAGAACATGGGAACAAATAAAAGTGAAGTACAAAAATATTCTACATAATGGTAATTTTTTGATATATAGTCTCTTTTATAAAAGGCACTGTTAAATAAATGGTTGTCTGATTATAAAAGCAACCAAGAAAAAGGCTGAGAAAAGAAAAGAAAAGATCTTAGTAGCCTACCCTGTAAAATAATTTTTGCTGCATTAAATTAAGGCCGTATAGTCATTTCAACTGTTAAATTTTGAGTGATGAATTGCTTTGACTTGTGAAAGTGAAAACTGATAAACTTATGTTAATGTAAAAATATTAACACTTGTATCTGTTCCCAAGAAAGTGGTGGCTGAAATATGTGCAGCAAGTGGACATTTTCTAACTTTCCAAAATAAATAAAGTATAAGACTTTGTAATGTCCATTTGTTTCCATTGCACTGGACAGTGAATAAACCCTCTCAGATAACTGTCATATGGAGGAACTAGCCTACCTGCAAGTGCATAAATAACTTTACTTAATATATACTTGTATGCTTTATGGCTACAATATAAGTTGCAGGATTCCACATCTACAGAAAGGCCTACAGAAGAGTCTGCACACACAGAGGAGACATAGGCCTACAGGTGGCCAGTGTATAGCCAACTTTTCCTTTTTATTTGTTGCATGAGGCATGTGTTTAATATCTCTTGTTGCAGGCACTTGACCACTGGCTTTTCTTTACAAAGCACAATTGAAATAAAACTCAAGGAACTAAGCATATTTGTCTTTTATTAAACATTTAATGAAAAGTGTGTTTTTTTGGCAATGTTGTGTAATATGGCACATGCAACAATGTCACAGACCCTGTCAGGTGTGCAACCCTCAGACTTTTCAGACACTGAAATCTTCCCTTTAGTTAGCCAAATTGTGTGCCCTTGTCCTGGAGCTGCATTGTAACTGGTTTGGGTCAGGGAATGGGGTCATACAACACCTGTCTGCAGGCAGGAACATGTCATAATCACCTATAAAAAAAATGCAGTTCTGTTAGGATCAGCTAACAGAGTTAGCTATCAGCTAAGTGTATGTAATACAGTGAGCTTGATATTTAATTGTGGAACTTTTCAAATAATGTGCATAAATGTGAATCTCTGAAAATGCTTAAGTCATGCACAGATCCTGGCCATTTTGCTTTCACATTTGTGATATGGAAGATTTTAGTCAACTGCCTTTTTTTATATATATATATATATATATATATATATATATATATATATATATATATATATATATATATATATACTGTATATAATATTACTAATCTGGAATATTAAGAATCACAATTGTAACTGGGCTGCACATTTACATTTTGAACCTCCTTTCTGTTCACATAATCCCCTTCATTGAGGCCTTGATGGCAGTCTATAGCCTATAGTCTACCAATAACGTTAGTGAAGCCTGAGTGACATATACTGTAATCGGCATGCATGGTCATGATTGCATGATCTTCATAAATTATGATAGCCAAAAAAAAAAAAAAAATCCTTTAAAAAAAAAGGCTTTACAACATTGGGTCTAAAGTGGCTTGGAAATGCCACAAAAAAAAACTAAAACTGTTTTTTAAACCTAAAAGCGCCAGTTTAACTCCGAATGACACGACAGACAGCACTTTCCATCAAATTCTCCGCATCTCCAATAGTGTAAAGGAAAGAGCCACTCGCAAATAATCTTAGGGCAATGCAAACAGTTTGTGCTGTAGTTAAAGCCCGACTCCGACAAATCGAAAATAAATGTGCGTTTCCAACAAATGAATAATGTAAACGACAATCTCACGAGTCACGAGAAAAAAATATCTCAGAAAGTGCACTATCGCGCTGCGCTGGACTTCCCGTATCCGCTTATAAAGCCGCAGTCTAATCCTGTTAACATGAAATAAACCTGCTCCCGAGCAGGTTTAAGATTGCGCACCTGTTGCTATGACAGCAAGTCCAGGATGAGCATCGAAGAACCAAACAATCCAAGATCATGCCAAACCCAGCAAACATTGGTCCGACGGCAACGTCGTGTCCCTGGCCAAAAATAGTCGCGGTATGACGGCATAAATCGGTAAAAATATGTAACACAGAACATTTCCTAAAAATGCATTCAGATACATGTGTGCATGTCTACAGTTATCTGAGGTTGCATGTATAATTGTTATTTTGACTTTTAGCTACGTGTAGTTCAATATATACCATGTTGTGTTTCGGGTGAGAGAGGACGTCACCATGGCGACGTCTTTTACACGTGCATTTATAGTCCATCATGACCCTCTATGAAAATACTGACCTATAAAGCCCTAAATGGTTTAGCTCCCGTGTATTTAACGGAACTTCTATCGCCCTACAATCCATCGCGCTCTTTAAGATCACTAAATTCGAGGCTTCTGGTCATTCCTAGGATATCTAAGTCCACTAAAGGAGGGAGAGCTTTTTCACATTTAGCTCCTAAACTCTGGAATGGCCTTCCTGATATTGTTCGAGGCTCAGACTCGCTGTCCCAGTTTAAAACTAGATTAAAGACGCATCTCTTCAGCCAGGCATTCACATAATACTTACATTTTATACTACAGTTGAATCAGATTGAATGCATTAATATTGCGAACAGCAGCTACGCTAATTATTTCCCATATGCTTTTCTGTTGTTATCTCGGGACGCTAAATACAGATCGTCAGCTCCAGTTTGTATCCAGCCTCTCATGGAAACTACAGATTCTCCAACACCCGTGCAGAGACGACTCGGCGCCTATGAAGAGACGACCCGACGCGGGCGATGTTTATGCCCTAAATCAATACATGATTAACTAACTGTATTTCTCTATGTACATTTCTGAAATGCACTTTCTGTAAAGCTGCTTTGAAACAATATGTATTGTGAAAAGCGCTATACAAATAAATTTGAATTGAATTGAATTGAATCTCCCGACATTACCAAATCCCGCGATAGGTTAGATTATCTCACGAGATGTTAACGCGTTTTCCTTTTCCCCATAGACTTCACTCCGGAACACTGAAGTTTGAACAACCACGAAGAGAGGAGGAATTGAGGCCCATATTATTAAAAATCTACTGTTGGGTACGTACATTTTGTATTATTAGATTCACGTGCTAGAGTTTTACTTGTTTGACATGAATGAACCGAAAGAAATGATGCCCCACATTGTCAACTGAAATTGGCTAACTGAGTTTGGCTAAAATTAGCTAGTAGGCTAAAAGTTGCTTTGAACTTATACAACGGTATACCATAGTATAAAGTATGTTTAATGATACAGTCAAAGTTATTACTGTAAATTATTAATGTAGCCTTTTGAGAGTTTCTTTCAGAAAGTAAATTATCTGAAGTAGAATGAAATGTTTAGCTGGATTTGAGCATGTATGTTTTCAGTAACTGCTTTAAAAATATTTTGTAATTTTAGAATAGCTAAACATGTCTATTCAGGGGACATCACAGCCCACCTGTCTTTATCAGAAATGTCCTGTTCACTTTCTCACTGTTACACACCTAGTTAAGGGTCTTTCTCAAGGGCACCACAGTGGTATTGAAGAGGCAGGGGACAAATGCTGTTTTGAATTTAGCTGAAGACCATAAAAATATTTTGAAAATAAGTGCATGTCATTTACCTCAAATTTTTAATTTTCATTTATTTTAAAAAGAAATATATTCTCTTCCCTTAGATGCTGTGAAGAGGTGGAGCCCACATGCTACAGACTCTGAAACTGATGCAGCAATGGCAGAACACCTGAAACACACTCCAGGAAGAGCTGGGGGTGGTGGATACAAAAAATGAGCCAAACAATGTGTTTAAGGGATAGTTCACCCAAAAATGAAAATTGTCATCATTTACTCAACCTCATGTTTCAAATCTGCATACCTTTCTATGCTAAACACAAAGATGTTTAGAAGAATGTTTGTAACCAAGCAGATGTCGCTTCCCATTAATAATAATTTTTTCTCCAATAATGGTAGTCAGTGGATGCTCTATTTGCTTGGTTACAAACATTCTTCAAAATATCTTCTTTTGTGTTCAGCAGAAGAAAGAAACTCATACAGGTTTGGAATTTGGTGAGTAAATTACATAATTTTCATTTTTGGGTGAACTATCTTTATATAATAATTCAGTATTTTGCTATTGGTATTTAGTTTGGTTAACAAATCGAGAGCTTAGAATTATAAGGTTCTATCTCCGTTTATTGTAGTTTATTGAGGATCAAAGTTTTTAAACTCGGTTTATGTTTTGTGAGATGGAACCCTTTATTTTATTAATAACTACTAACAAAATATTTTTTTTACAAAAATAACACCACACAGGCATTAATAAACACCTAATGAATCAGATTATCAAAAACTCAATTTCGACCAAAAGTGGAGATAGAACCTTAAAATTCTAAGCTCACGAAATGTTAAACATTGAAAAAAATAAAGAGAAATTTTGGCTGTTCAAGATCAATAAAATGTTGTGCTTAATCAGAACATGCTTCTTTATTGCTTATATCCACAAATAATGTGTTATTGTTTTTGATGTACACGTGATTAAAACGTTTTATTGACATTCAGGTCTGACTGGACCAATTTTGGACCTTTTTAGAACCTTTGTCAAGATGTGTAGGCTAAACCTCAAGACTTGATTGTCTTTCAAGATGTTACACAATAGGTGTGTGATTATTTTATATGCAGGCTTATACACTTAAATTATGCAGCAACACATTTAAACACATATGACGACGCATTTAGACGTCCAGGGACGCGCAGAAGAGACGTGGAATTCACGGCCAGAAGAGACGTGGAATTCACGGCCAGAAGAGACGTGGAATTCACGGCCAGAAAAGACGTCGGTTCAACTTCCATTTTGGAACTATTTTTCAACCATGACGGGACGTCTCGGACGGACGTCTTTTCAACGGTCATTAAACGTCCAAATGTTTGCTGGGAATCGCCAACAATCAAATCCAGCTAACTGAGTTAGCGACGTACGAAGAACGAGCCCCAGAAACAAACAAAACAAAAACTCTTCTAGCACGTGTGTTTCCCTGTGTCAGCTGTGTTGTCGATGCCTCGACAGAAAAGAAAGTGCAGAGCGCGAAAGCACCAAAGTGACTGAAGGATTGCCATAAAGCAGTATCTCTGGTCGTACGATGTGTATGACGTCATTGGCACTTTAAAAGACTTTCTAAAGCAAATGAGTGACTCTAAAAAATCTAACACCCAGCAATGTGTAATTTCTTTGCATCTCCTTTCGAATACAATATTCAAATTACTAGACAAAAAATTATATGGATTCAGCCTCGGCTTCCGCCTCATCACAAAAATAGAATATTTTCTAACATTATAAATGTCTTTACTGTAACTTTTGATCAGTTTAACTCATCATTGATGAATAAAAGTATTGATTTATTTTATTTCTTTAAAGTTCTTACAGGCCCCAAACTTTTGAAAGGTATAGTGTTTAATGCTACAAAAGCTTTAGATTTCAGATATGCTGTTCTTTTGAACTTTCTATTCATCATAGCATCATGAAATAAAAATGTAAATAACTGTTTTCAACATTGATAATAATCATAAATGTTTCTTGAGCATCAAATCATCATATTATAATGATTTCTGAAGGATCATGTGACACTGAAGACTGGAGTAATGATGCTGAAAATTCAGCTTTGATCACAGGAATAAATTACACTTTACTGTATATTCACATAGAAAACAGATTATTTAAATTGGAATAATATTTCACAATATGACTGTTTTTGTTTAGCCTGGGTTTCCCCATACTGCCTTGCTCGCAGCGCGATTTTATTCACAAATGAGACTTGGTCTGACGTTAGCCAGGCTAGTTTTTGTTTGTATTTTTAATCAAATAAATGCAGCCTTGGTGAGCAGAAGAAACTTCTTTTAAAAACATGAGCCCAAACTTTTGAACAGTAGTGTATATGTTTTTGCATTGTGGTTAAACATATATTTAAACGACAAACTGTTTTGACATTTTTTTTTCTTCTGTATAGTAGATAAAGTAACAATATATATATATATATATATATATATATATATATATATATATATATATATATATATGTATTTACATTGGAGAGTGCTGTTTTTTGCACATATGATTTTAATTTGTTATAAATGTTATACAGATTTAAACAAGCCAGTCTCCCACTTTCCCAGACCGGGTTCTTTTTTAATTTTGTCTGACCAAACCAGATAGCGATAGACAGATTTTATTATGAAAAGGTTTTTTTTTTTTTTTTTATCAAACTAAATTAGCCTGTTAAATAGACAGCTCAAATATTTACACATGTACACACGAATCGACTTTCTCCTGTCGCAGTCTGCTGTAGTTTCTGCAGGTCTTGATTGACAGACGCCTCGTCCAATCAGCGGTCAGTATTCCATTCGCCTTACCTTTGCCGTTTGGTCTGTTGTGTTTACTTGCTATTTTGTTTTCAGATTTGTCGTTTTATTGTCTGATTTATTATTTTGTTTTCGGGATTGCTATTGTGTTTTACAACTTTTTTTTTTTTTTTTTTTTGGTTTAGTCTTTCTATTGCGTTTATAAATATGTTGTTTTGTTATCGGATTTGTTATTTTGTTTTTGGAATTGTGATTTCTTTGTTTCGCACTTCTCGGCCACCGTACACCTGAACTAGTCCATCCGTCATAAAAACCGGAAAAACATATTTATTTTGACACGTAACCACCACCACCATGTAATCACTGCAACAAACCAGCATGATTTGTTATTAACACTACTCGCTCCCCTTTGTCGACTGAGAAGAGGAAAACCAGCTCGAGAGTGAAAACATGAAAGCAAACTGTTTTGTGTTCACTGTATTGTGTGTTATCGTGGCTGGTACGTATTGTATTTACAGAGCTGTATTTATGCTTGTCCTGGACGCTCGATGCCAGTGACGATGCTTCAGTCTGTTTATTTATCTAACAAGTAAGCAATTGCAAATGTTTGTGACTGACTTTATTTGCCCACTGGAAAATTGTGCGGGCCGAAAGCGGCCCGATTAAGGCTAAAACAATCGGCCGATCCTCGGCATGAATCTAGGTCCGATTGCTCTGCGAGCGCTCGGTTTTAACGCGGCCCGATTGCGGAACCCCGAGTGAGAGGACATAAGCTCGCCTCCAATCCCGTTCCTTATTTGGGCTTATTTTAACTTTGATTTCCATTCATATCAGGTTAATACTAAAATTGCTTAGCAGCCGTTATTTATGCAAGATAAACAGAAAGTAAAACAGCACAAGGAAGACAGGTTTCATGTTTAATGCATTTTTTATTAGACCACACTACAAAAATAGGATAAACACACTTTTTAATAACAGATTTGAATAGAATAGAAATAATATCACAGCATTAATGTAGAATCAAGGAGTTCAAATACAACTTTCCATTATCAACATTTTTTACTTTGAAACATTTAATTCTGGCCCACTGCGTTTAGTTGTCTATGCACACACACTTTTTAATAACAGATTTGATTTGAATTGAAAAGAATAGAATATAAATAATATCACAGCATTAATGTAGAATCAAGGAGTTCAAATACCAACATTTTTAACTTTGAAACATTTAATTCTGGCCCACTGCGTTTGAGTTGTCTACGCACACACTTTTTAATAACAGATTTGATTTGAATTGAAAAGAATAGAATAGAATAGAATAGAATAGAATAGAAATATCACAGCATTAATGTAGAATCAAGGAGTTCAAATACCATTTTCTAATATCAAAATTTTTAACTTTGAAACATTTAATTCTGGCCCACCGCGTTGTTGAGTTGTCTGCCTGTTTGCCCTCTGGCTTCGGCCAGCATCCCTCTCAGAGGCTAGCCACAGCCACCTGGTGATGAGCAGCTCTGTTTCCTCTTCTGTAGAATCTTTGGTCAGGGCATTGCGGCGGACTGCATCTGAGAAAAACACAAGATAGAAGAGGGCAGCATGACCACGTGATGTTACTCAGCAACCACCAAAACTTCATTTGGATGCAGGGCTCTACACTTACATTTCTTTTTAATTTAAAAAGTTTAGGAGCACAGTCAAAAATTTAGGAGCACCTTCTGATCAATGACAAATTGACCTACCCATTAAAAGGCGATATTTAATCAAATTACTTGCAGGGGCTTTTTTTTTTTTTTTTTTAGCGCATATTCTTAACTAAATCACAGCCTTTGTGATTTCATGATAGCACTATGCTATATTATGATTGTAAATGGTTTTAAATAGATCGCGTAGCCTTAGAAAACGGTGTAATAATGTTATTCATGGATTCTCGTCTGTGGAATGCGCCACTTCCGGTATTTTGCCGGTTACTCAACACGGGTAAATTGCAATTGAGGTTTATTTTAAATCAAGTACTCGACTTTAATCGAGGAATCGTTACAGCCCTAGTTTCAATGGAGGGTGCACCCATAGAATCTGATCAGGTCAGTCGCACTGTTGCTCCTAAATACTTTGTCACTGTCACACCTAGGCATGTGCCGGTATTCGGTAATGCGATAAATCGCGGTAATGAATATGCACGATATTGTTATCGCGGGCACTTCAAAATACCGCGAAAAATAATAATCCGAATTTAGATTTTTAGAACGCGCATTATAGCTTATTTTCCATCAACCGCTTAAACAAACACTGCGTATATGCTGTGCGAAACACGTGCGCACTCTGATGTAAACAATCGCCACGTGTATAAGCATGCGGCCGGTGCGCACTTCTAGTCTAATGTAAACAGTCCTCACATGGAGAAGCAGCATGGTGGAAGGAGGAACGCCGCCACCTACAGTCTATGGCCGCCGCCGATCTATCCGGATCCATCCCGCTTCTAAAAGCAGAGCTGCCAACTCGACGCATTCAGCGCGAGACTCTTCACACGCTCACGCCACACATCCGTTTTCTCACGCAGAGAAAAATCGCGGAGCAAAGAGGACACGAAGACTGACAAACAAGACAGAGCAGGTTACTTTTGATATGAAACAGAACAATTGTGTCACATAACGTTACATTTAAACCATTTAATGACCAGCAGCATGTTAGATGACTAAAACAAATAGATAAAGAGGAGTATTTTGCTGAATATGTGCACTGCACTTTTTTACATATTTATTATATTTTTACTTGTGTCATTACATAATTGTTATAATGAAAACCACATTATATTTGATTTAATTAGTTATTTGTAACCTTTAATAATACCAGCTGATAGGGCTCTATATGGTTACATAGCATTTTGTGAGATTTTTTTTCATGAGAAAAAAATAACATGTGGGCTATCTACTGTAGCCTTCCTAATATTTATCCAAAATTAGTCAATATTGAATCAAGATTTAAATCAAATCCCAAGTATTGAATTGAAATCGTTAAATTTGTGTTAAGCAATAGAAACAGTAGCCTACCAGTCATTGTACCATGTAATCATTGTAACATGTTGTCACTAAACTTAATAAAGTTCAGTTTAGTTACCAAATGTTTTGACAATCACAATTACACCTTGTGATGCAAGTTTTATTTATTTTTTACACCACCCCCCAATCCATCTGTTTCTCATGTGCAATTAAAATATCGTGATAATACCGTATACCGTGATAAAAGCTCACTCAATTAATCGCAGCATGAAAATGTGATACCGGCACATGCCTAGTCACACCCAGTAAAAAAAAAAAAAAGTCGCACTGTAGAGCCCTGGGATGTCACCACAGTGCAGTTATCCAGAACTGACACTCACCCAGAACCACACTTTTAATGAGTCTCGCCAGCGAAGTGTTCATTGCTCTTTTCAGGACCCAGCCCACAGTGTCTTTAAGAGTCATGCCTCCGACCATTCCAAGAAGAACAGTCTGAAACAAAGACATGTAACTCGTTAGTTATTTAAGGAATATAGCATGAGTGAGAGTGGGGACTGACTTTTAGGAATGATCTGATTAATGCATAATTTATCTCACCAAATTCTTCTTCTCCTCTGGATTCTTTAATGTCTCCTCCAAACATTGTAGCTCCTAAATAGTTGAAAGTGGGAGGCCAAAATGTGTTGGGTCTGGCGTGAAGTCTGGAACTGCTGGAGATTTGTAGGAGCTGCATCAGGATGAGCAACTGCTGCTCTCTGATAGAATCAAGCTGGATGAGGATCTCCTTAGCAATTGCTGTAAGACACAAGAAAAAGCAGGCATAACAGATTAGTAGCAAAACATTGTACGTAGATATGTCAGAGTAAACCGAGAGAGATCACTTTGTAGAATTCCTACCTGTAGACACAGCCTCCTGAGAAGACTTGGTGTTGAGACTCCATGGTCTTCCATGGTGTTGTTTTCCATGGTTGTGTTGACATTTCTGCCTTTATAACTGAGGGGATTATAATCAGAGGAAGGTTAAGTTTAAAATAAAAATGTTGAATGTAATATATTTTTCTCCTGGTCAATATTTAAAAAAAATATCAATATTATCGCCGATATGAAACGCTTACATCATGATACAGTTTGCCCAGCCCTAGGGTAACTAATAAACTTTTCAAACCTGTCTGTACAGACCGCATTTAGCCAAAGGTAATGTTGATGTTAGCTATAAAGTGCGATTTCAGTTTGCGCCATAAAAGTACAATTAGAGGCCAATTCACACCGCAGACAAACGCCAGCAAACACCACCAAAAAAAGTCACCAACAAAAGTTGGCCGTTGTATTCAGAATGTTATGAAAAATAAGTGTCATGTTCACACTGCCCCAACAGACAGACACCGACAAACTCAAGCACCCACGGAAAAACACGAGATATTCATTCATTTTAACCAATACAAGTAAAAGATTGCAGCTTTCAGACACAACTTTCTTCTCGTTTTATATTGTTAAATGTCGAGAGTGCATCTGTTACAGGCCCCTGTGCAAAAGGCCATTAAATGCACTTCACGACGTCATGTCACAGCATTCACAAAATGGCGGACGGTCTGCACATAGATCTTCACAACCCAGAACATTAATACACAAAATATTTGCAGCATGAACGAATGACAGGACTCGTGTGCATATTAAGTTGTTGTATCATACCTGTAAAAACAGGAGCGAACGTGTCAGCGTAATCATAATCCCCAGCAACTGTGAGGTCGCCGGTGTTGTGCCGAATTTCGACTCCCTGCCAAATTATTACCCCCCTCGTTGAAGTCAGTACCTGATTGCCTAATCCTAACCCCACCCCTAATCCTAACCCCTCCCCCACAACTAATCTAAACCTACCAATAGGCTATAGCCGTTTCTCAATACCAAGTACGCAAAGTTCGGACTTGAGTCCTTGGTAGTTCGGACTGACAAGTTCGACTCAGGAGAACGAACTCCCGAGGACGGGAGGACACAAGTCCGATAATTCTGAAATGGAACAGCAGCGTACTTGATAGTGTCACTCATGCAGCTCGCTCTGGCTACTCCGGTTATCTCTTTATAGGCTATACAAAATATGTTATAAACCACCTTTGCCTCTTTTCATTTTCATTTAAATAAAACTTTAACATAATGGCCACACAAATGTGGTTCAGGCAACGCAATTGATTATCTTAACTGCATATTTACAACAACACGAAATATAAAGCACAACCCTGACTCTTTGTTTTCATTTTAAAAATATGATGAATAAAAACATTATAATATTGATCATTAAAACGAACATTTAGCAAAAAGAGACAGGGTTGTGTCATATGTATGTGAAGAGAATGTAGGCAACATGTAGGCTATAATAAAATATTTTATGTTTTAAATATATATAAAATAAAATGGCATAACCTTTTTTTTTGTTAAATGTCAGTTTTAATGATCAATAATAGCCATTCTAAAAGTATAAGTAGCCTAAAAGGTATAAGAAGCTATACAATAATAAAGCAAACGATTCAGTCAAACATAAGTCAGCTCTCTAGGCTACATCGTTAAAGTTAAATAGACTAACGTTAAATAGAGTTATGAAACTTCACTTTGCCCTCAGCTAAAACGTTTTGCCAGGGAACAAATTATACATTAATAAGACAAATAAAATAAATAAATCGCCTGTTGGATATACAGAAGACGATTTATATCTCATGTTAAACCACTAGACTGGAGACATCCGAGCCAGCGGCAAGTCAGCAGCAGTAGCCGAGGAAAGATTGTTCTCGGCGGGGTACGAGCGCCGCGCGTCCGATTGCCTGGTTCTCACAACTCCGAAAACGTCAGATCAAATTTTCAAATAGGTGCTATCTTTATAAATAAACCAAATATTTGAGCTTTAAACAACTACATTCTCGCCTGAAATACTCTTAAAACTACATTTCATGACACAATTATAGCAGTATTTTTAAATTACACGGGGTTTCTCCTCTGCTATTGACGCTTGCTGGTTGGTGTGCGATGCATTCTGGGATACCTGGCTGTCTCGAGTTCGCACAAGTCACCTCTCGATGCATCCTCGATAAAAGGGGCGGATCAAGAACACATCCGGGGATTCGAACTGGACTTGGCTAGATGTGAACTTTGAATTGGAACAGTACTAGGGCAGCGACTGATGACGTTTCACAAGTCCACAAGAACACAAGTACAGACAAGTTCGCATATTGAGAAACGGCTTATGCCTAGTTCACACTACATGATTTTAAGCCCGATTTAAGCCCGATTTGCAAGTTAACGAGCTCGCCGACAGGTCAGGCTGTAATCGCGTGCAAATCTGCGGGTGATCCGCGCTCGCCAATCTTTGAGTGTGAAATACTTAACGACGCATCAAAACCCCTCGCTGACACATCGCCGACGCCAGAAAAATATCTAGCATGCCAAATATCTGGAATTGTCGGCCGACTCGATAGCCTGTGGTGTCACGTGTCGCGACGAGCAACAGCCAATGGTCATCTTGTTATGATATTACAAAAGCCCTTTGTATTTGTAACCATCGTTGCCAAACCACAACAGGCAGCTGCTTTTTCATTATAATGTTTTACTCACTTCCAAATCTCTATCTGACAGACAATCCCTGCTGCCCGCGTGTGCTTATCCATCCGTTCACCCATATTCTTTTTTTTTTCTTTCGGGGTTCTAAACAGATCATTGCACAAACAATATAGGCCTATATATATATATATATATATATATATATATGGGGTGTGCGTGTGCCGGTTTCAGAATTGGTGTGACGGTTATGACTTGAGTCAAATGACATAACTCATTGGTTATTATATTGCCTATTTCCTTTTTATTTTATAAATAGGCCTACGTGCAATTGGTTGATGAAACATTTATTAAAATTAAGATACAATTTGTACAAAACGAAATTCGTTTTAAATAAATTATTTCTACAAAGCAAAGTGGTAAAAATCATGTCTCACGATTTACAAAACAAAACTTCATTAAGTGGTAAAAACCCAATATAGCATCTTATGATCCTATCTTTTATTACAATTGTTTTTGAGCTAAAATGTAATACACATCATATATACACACTGTATATGTTTCTTTTATCAAACATGTTTGGGGCCAGTCAAGGGGTAATTAAACTGCACGATCAGTTATCGGTAATGATATTGTTTATTATTGCAAATGTTTATTGCTAATGTTTATTATTGGAAATGTTTTTCATTTGTTTAATAAATCTCATAATGATGGCACATCACTATATCATAGTCATAGCTTTTATTTCTATCTCAAATGATTGAAAGAATCAATTACAGTTGGAAACGTATAGACCAATAATAACACAGACTGTCAACAATTGTTTTTAATTAGTATTTAAACATTCTCTATAATAGAAAAGATAGAAATTTAAAAATATTTTAATAACACGTTTTTTTGCGGTTATAGAGTTCTAATGACGGTGCTCAACTATATATATATATATATATATATATATATATATATATATATATATACCAACAATTTTGTCCCGCCGTCCATTTGCCATTGGAATGCGCCAAGACTTGTTGTCAGCTCCTGTAGTGTGTAAGCCCCTGTTGCAGAAGATTTACGTAGTGTCACATAGTCTGAACACCACAACGACTTCAAGACTCCAGAGCAAGTCATGTAGTCTGAACAGCACAGCGATCTGCCGACGTTTAAAGTTGTGTAGTGTGAACTAGGCATTATGTCAAACGTCGCATGACGAAACCGGAAACCTGGTCTCATCGCATCCGCTTGTCATAGAAAGTGTTAACAGCCGTATGAACTGATGCCGATATCTATGGAATTTTAAGGTAATCAGCTAACCTACCTATCTCACTTTGTTATTGGCTTTTTATTCTATTTAAATATCTAAACGTTAGTGTGAAGATTTTTTTTTTTTTTACTTTTAAATATCGATCTTCACATGCGAGGGACATTGGTTATGATCATCTTTGCTCGCTCCTTTTAAGTTATCTTGAGTAAAACAGTAAAAAAATGTATGAAGCACATACAAAAGACCTGAACCGGAAGCGATGCGTTCTGTTTTCCGGTTTCGTAATGCGGCGTTCGACACATACCCTATACTAGGGGGGTAAAAATTTGGCGGGGGTAGAAATTCGGCACGACACCGGCGCAGCTGCTCCTCTAACGTTATAAGAGTCCTCAGTTCATTTTCATAATAAGAGTCCCGATCTCACTCAGCAACAGACATGACCCAGCTTTCAGCAGACCAAAGTCCCACATCATTCCTATATTTACATAAGTAAAATAAATATTTTCTTACAGAATCAAAATGTGCACATACTTTAGGACAAAACGTGTTTGTTGGCGTTTGTCTGTGCGGTATGAATTGGCCTTAAGCCAGCTAACATTTGTTCCACTTTATTTTCTTCCACAGATCAAAGACTGTGCTCGTAAATATCATTCACGTAAATTGCATTCAATAAAAATGGTGTCTATAGCCTAGCGACTAATTCTTTGCCAACTAGCAGAACGAAAATATGATCTGCTAGCGCAAAAACACCGCAGCTAACGTTAGTCAACATTAGCTTCGTTCGCGCCATAAAAGTAGCTTCATATTACCCCCATTTGCACTACTTTACTCAGACAAAAATTTGATATTGTTGTCCTAATCTTTCTTTTCGTTTCATCTAGGGAAGCACTGTCAAATGAACATGAACAAAGTTTAAACGGATCGATAATAATCAACATTTAATCAGCAACAGTTCGAAATATGTAGGTCGACGTAACTCGATTGAAACAATGCTCGGCATGAAATGTTGATGCTTTTTAAGGAAATTGAACACAAGACTTACCTCAAGTTCACTGTAATGACGCAGGATCGAAAAGGGATGATTTTAAGTCAGGCGTTGAGTTTTATCTCACCGAAAGTGAGACACGTCATGCGTGCTGACGCTTGCTGCAGCAACTGTTGAAATCGGCTTCATACTGGTAAACGCATCTGAGCCGAGCGCCCAGAGTTTAACCGTCACTGCTGGTAAACATTTGAAATAGCAAGTAAAATGAATTTGAGACTCAGTGTTGCTAACAAGACGTTGTGCATGTAGGCTACCCATCCCATCAACCCAAGTAAACACAGGATAGCTACATCTTAAAAATTATGTTGGCCGGTAGAAACATATTTTGGCCGGCATTTTGTTTCTGTTACCCACCATTGGTAAACGAGCCAAAAGTTAACAAAGTTGTATAATTAGATGCCTGCCTGCAGGTGGCAAAGTGACTTGGCCTTATTGCGGTTGCCACTACTCAGCCGATGCGCGACTGACTGCAATCACCGTGACTGTGCGAGTGATGTCAAGCGCCCATGCATGTTTAAAATACACGTAAAGAATCTTCATGACAACTAAATATTTTTGCTATGGTTATAAATATTAAAGAATGCTCTGTGCAAAATGACACTCGACGAGTATAACGAATACAGTCAGGAGTTTACGTCAATTTTAAAATAATTTTTGTTAATTATTGCTACATTAAAACCATCCTTGATTTAACCTAAGCCGAGACATTTCCAGAAGTGGTCCAGATCATACAGAAGCTAGAGCCGAGTTACCAGTTACGGTGAACATGAATCGGCCCAGTGCTTTACAGCCGTAACAAAAATGCATGTGCCAGAGCGAGCTGCGGGCCACAATCGGCCCGGTTAACACACGCCGATGCCGAGTCTAACCCCTCATTTACACTGCAGCACACGTGTGCGGTGCATTACGTCTGCGACAAGGTTTTATTCCGTCCTCCACGCGGTGCCAACTCACACCAGGAGCATTTCAGAAGCGGAGCGACTGGATGCGCAAGACCACGTGATTTGCCTGTCTGATGTGGTTTTTCTTGATTTTGGGGGTTTCTACCTTACAGTCTATGCTTTCTACCAAGGATATATTGGTGTGCAATACAACTGGGAGTCTGCACATGGTGTTTATTTTGAAATTGACAGTGTTTTTTTACTTTTATTTTGTATTTCCGATGTTGTGACTAATGATATAGTTTTGCTCTCTGTCCTGCTTTGTAAATGTGCACAGTGTGCAATATTTTTTCAATCTTTATTCTGTTCATCAAAACATAAAAAACACATATTCCACCTTTCTAATAATAGCCTAATAATAATAATAAGAAGAAATGTTTCTTCAGCAGCAAATGAGCATATTAGCTATTAGTTCTGAAGAATCATGTGACAATGAAGACTTGAGTAAAAGGGAAAAAAATACCTTTTAAAATACATTAAAATAGAAAAGAGTTGAAATTGTATTGATATTTCACAATAATACTCTTTTTACTGTATTTTTGATCAGTCGTGATGAGCATAAGACCTTTATGGATCTCATCCTTTAGTGTCCTAAAAAAAGTAGTCTAGCCTAACTGTATATTTGTGTCTCCAGGTATTTTTGGTGATACAGATGAAGAGTCAGCGGTGGAGGGAGAGTCTTTCACGCTACGCACTGATACTAAAAAACAGCCACAGGATACAGTGCTGTGGAATTATGAAGATTTTCACATTGCTCAGATCAATAGAGATCCCAGTATGAGCTGTGTATACGATGGTCCTGATGGAAGATTCAAAAACAGACTGGAGGTGGACTATGAGACCGGATTTATGACCATCGAAAACATCAGACTTGAAGATGCTGGACGTTATGAAGCAGAGACCATCCGAAGCAAAAGTTCAGGTAGAAGCCAAAAAATGAACAGAATCGGCAAGTGTGATAGTAAAAAAAACATCCCAAAAATCCAAGGCATGGGCAGTTCCACAAAAATAATCGATCTGTCCGTCACTGGTGAGTCACTCAATTTAATTTACCCACTCAGTTTTACTTCCTAAGAATGTTTCCGTAATGTTCCCCGTAAGTTATAAAAACGTTATTTCTGAATGTCTTTAGAATTTTCAAAATGTCCAGTTTCTTAGACGTTGTATAAATGTCCTTGTTTGGTTATAAGCACATTATTCAAACGTTATTAGATTTCAATCCCAATTCCAATTCCAATCTCATTATAATTGTTCCAAAAACGCTATTCAAAACGTTTATTAGAACATTCCAGTTTCTTATATTAACGTTCTAAGAACGTTATGCAAAAAAAAAATTACTCTTTCATTATATTAATGTTGTCTTAGTGTTTTTTAAGATTATGAAAAATCTAAATCTTATTACAACATTCCATTCGAATCCACTATCCACTAATACACTAAGAATGTTATGAAACTTTCAAGACTTAACAAAATACAATCTAGAAATAATACAATGGTAAGCTAAAAAAAAAAAACATGTAAAACAAGTGGTCAATGAAGTACATGGAAGTAGCAAGGGAACAATACACCATTATAAAAGTAAGTTTTAAATCATAAAGATATTACTTTTCAAGTTCTTTTAAAATAGACATTTCTTAAGTTGAGTCAAGACTGAAAAACTGAAATGAACAATAAAAGTAATTCTAAATGTAGTATGGATTTCAAAACAATGTGTATGACATCAATGACATATGTACAAAGAATCAATTCAATAAATTTCATTTAAATTACTCATATATATGAGTATATATATATAAAATTAAATATATATCATATATATATTAAATTATTAATGTAAGGACATATTAATGTAATATTACAATAAAGCATCAAAAATTAAAGTTTTAATATATTCAGTCTTGTTCTAATATCAAACTAAATATCGAATTAAAGCATCTTCAAAATTCTAATTACAGCAACAAAACTCAAACCAATTAAGAATTTTAGAACTTTAAACTAAATTTTAAGATCTTAAGAGAGAATTCAATTTAAATGTGTGGTGAATTACAAAACATTTGTGTTGCAGAATGATCTAGAAACACGTAGAACAAGAGAGTTAAAAAAAGTTATGAACATCGCGTGGGGTTCAGATACTGGGCCATCAGACAGGAGAGAATCTCGAGACAATCTCAGGAGATACTGTGGGGAGAAAACAAGACAGTGTTGTATTCATTTATATTAATATGTGGTGAGATTTAGAATAAAAGCACTGGGATGCTTCATAATAATTAACTGCATTATTCTACATGTCTGTGTTTATAGCTTTCCAAATAGTGGGAGGGATTTTGATTTGTTCTATAGAGTCGGCAGTCTTAAAGGTACATTGTGTAATATTTAGGAGGATCTGTTGACAGAAATTCAATATCATATACATAACTATGTTTTCAGTGGTGTATAAAGACCTTACTTAATGAACCGTTATGTTTTTTATTACCTTAGAGTGAGCCATTTCTATCTACCACACACGTCTCCTTACATCGACATGTTTCTACAGTGGCCCTAAACGGACAAACGCGTTTCGTCACTATGTTGTTCTTCGTGCAAAGAAGCTAGCTAAAGTCAGCCAGTAAAACACTGACACAATCAAATAACAACAACAAACAACATTGAACAAGTAACAATAATATTCGCAATAACATATCGTTTTACTGAATAATTAAGTAAACTTAATTTCTTCATTTATCTTTGTTAAGAAACATCATTGCTTAAAGGAGAACTCCGGTCAATTTTAACATTGAGCTCATTTTTTTGTACATTTGGAGTGCTGTCAATACAGAGAACAACGACAAAAATCGGTGTTGCCTACACCGAGTTATTCTATTTTTAAAATTTGCACCCTATTGACTTCAATGGGGCAAGTAGTAAGCCTGCTTTTTAGCCTCTTAACATCCTTTAAGTGTCATTACAAGTGCACAGAAAATGTGAGTGATTCCTTCCGAGTGAACACGGGTGGATCTGACTGCAGTAGATGTTAGAGATATTAATAAAAATGAAGTTAATTCAGCCAGCGCTCATACCTTTGTTTACATCCTGTTTTCGGTGGAAGGCCATAGTAATCGATTGTCGAGTTCACGCGCATAGGTTTAGTACCTATGATCACGCGCGTGAACTCGACAATCGATTACTATGGCCTTCCACCAAAAACAGGATGTAAACAAAGGTATGAGCGCTGGCTGAATTAACTTCATTTTTATTAATATCTCTAACATCTACTGCAGTCAGATCCACCCGTGTTCACTCGGAAGGAATCACTCACATTTTCTGTGCACTTGTAATGACACTTAAAGGATGTTAAGAGGCTAAAAAGCAGGCTTACTACTTGCCCCATTGAAGTCAATAGGGTGCAAATTTTAAAAATAGAATAACTCGGTGTAGGCAACACCGATTTTTGTCGTTGTTCTCTGTATTGACAGCACTCCAAATGTACAAAAAAATGAGCTCAATGTTAAAATTGACCGGAGTTCTCCTTTAACTGGCTACTCTCTGCTGTCTCAGACGACGACATCACTTCCTGTCGGCCACCGTAACTTCTGTTGGGTGCAATTCACAACCTCACCACTAGATTCCGCTAGAAATTACACACTGCACCTTTAAGATATCAATGAGATAGTTTTAACAGAAAAAAATATTACTTAAAAATCACCAACATGAATTATGTAAGGGTTAATGCCTGACGAGGTGTCCATTATCAGGTTTTAATGGACGACGGCGAGGCGTGCGCGTCGGACGGTTGCCTCCGCTGAAGTCCATTAAAACCTGATAATGGACACCTCGAAGGGCATTAACCCACTTATACCATGGTTACTTACGAAAGAAAGAAATATTTAATCAATTAATAATCCTTTAATGTGTTTTAGAGTAAAAATCGTGAGGGTTTTTATTTATTAATTCGAGCGCACTATTTAATATCTCCCGTATACAGGCGTTGCCAAGCAACGTGGCCACAGCGACCCGACCGCAGCAGTTGATCAGTGAGTCAGCGCAATCATTTAGAACTGTCATCAGGCAAATTGACGGGACGCCTTTCCTAGGTGTCCATTATCACTTTTTAACGGACACCCTGCAGCCAATCAGAATCGAGTATTCACCCAGACCATGGTATAAAGCTGCATATTTTTATGCTCTAGAATGCTTTGACCCGATTCCGCAGTGCATGATCCCTAAGGGAACGTCTGCCAATTCCACCAATTATAATATAATTTGATAAATAAAAAAATAAAAAAACATTTGGTGAATTGCAGAATTCAGGAAGGTATTGGCACACTTCACATGTAATAACTCATTAGGAACCTACCAGAAGCTTTGGAACATGAAAAAAAAAAACTTTTAGGTGAATTACAGTAATGTTTTTTTAATAAAAAACAAATTGTGTACTGTGCATACAGGGATCTATTGGCACAATTTCACCTGTAGTAAGTCAGTCTGGTTACTAGGAATGTACAACCTTTGAAACATGATAAAAGAAAGAAAAAAAAAAACTTTTGTTATATTACAGAAATTGTTTCCTAAAAATAATTGTTTGCTGTAAATACATTGGAAAAAAGTCACCTGTAGTACTGTAAGTCAGTCTTACCAATACAATCAAGCTTTTGATTTTGAACATGTCTGCTTTTGAATGGAAAGTCATTTTAATTAATACAAATAAGTTTTCACCACTTGAAGGAATTGGCAGACGTTCCCTATTAGGGAAGGGAGCTCGTCAAAGCATTTTAGAGTAAAAATGATTTTGAATTAATAAATGGATATACCATACAATGGTTAGCTACTGTTAAAACTAATCGTGGTGTTGATATATTTTTTAGACTGCTGACCCAAAGCTTGTGTACTCTTCTTCTACACTCAAAAGTATCAACCTTTTCTTCACAAAAAGAGTACTTTAGGGCTGATGTAAAAGTCCAGTGGATCTCCAAAAAGTAGCAGAGTAACAATGAAAGTGACATAGGTGTTTGTATATTTGCAATGTACTATTGAAAAAGGGAATTTATTTCAAATACAATAAAGTAAACTTTTTTTTTGTCCACTAGGGCAACTAAAGGAAGAACTACATGAGGGTGAGTAAATGATGACAGAATTTTAATCTTTGGGTGAATAATCCCTTTAATAAAGGAATAAATCTTCATGCCTTCACTTTGGACCTGTAATGATCTCTATACATTAGAGAATATATCCAATGAAAATGTTAAAAACTCACTGTCAGACTGACTCGCACAATAATGACTGTCTTACTTTAGCTGATCCAGGTTCAGGTCCGTCTGCTGGTGCTGTAGCAGGAGTAGTTGTTGTTCTGCTGGTGTCTATAGCTGTAGCTGTTGCTGGTGTGATTTACTATCGCTGCAGGAGCTCCAGAAAGGGTAAGCATCACATACAGTTACTATATTGAGATGAAAACACATTTATTGTGCAAAATTTGTGTTTAAATGTGTGTGTGATTTGTTTTACAAAGCAGACAGGGAGAACGAAACAAATAAGGGTCTTTTGGGAAATAAGGTAAGATACTGTAGTATGTCATTGTACTGTAGAAAACTGGATGTAAGATGTTTGGTTTAATGTGTGTGTGTGTGTGTGTGTGTGTGTGTGTGTGTGTGTGTGTGTGTGTGTGTGTGTGTGTGTGTGTGTGTGTGTGTGTGTGTGTGTGTGTGTGTTCACGAAAGAGTGAACTATATACTCATATAGCAAGGCCTCACTGGCCCAGGATTTAAAGGGATTTTAGAGAATAATGAAAAATACTAAAATAATAGTATTTATTGTAATTCATTTGAACTATTTGCAAATAGCCTAATATTTAAAAAAAAGCACACATTGACTCTAAATCAAACGCCTAATATGTGACAGATGTGCTGATTTTCCGAGTTTCTATAACCATAAATGATGCTGTTCATTTATCTCATTTTATGATCTGATTTTCTTGCTTTATTACAGGAGAAAGATGAAGTTAGCGTGGCCTGTGAGAACCCCACAACAAATTGAAATTGAAATTATGTAAAAACATTTCCATTTTACCCAAATAGGACAATGAACTGTTACTGAGCACAAACATAATGAAATGCTTTACAGCCCACATCGATTAATAAAGCCCCTACCTTTACCTTTTGTGTAATTAAACCTGTTGCTGGAGGCATATGTTAGATGTGGTTATGACTGGTTATGCTTAAAACTATTATTTATTACTTCAACTTTGTTTGATTTTAATTATTTGATAGTTTCACATTTGATTCAGCAGAGGCTTTTTATACAAAGTGTATAAGGTTGGTTGTGGGCTAGTTAAGTTTGATTGGAGGTTTGTTTTTAGATGTCTCTTGAAGGTTCATGGTTTCTTGATCATGAACATTTGTAACTGTTATATTTTGGCAAATGGGTGGCAAACTTTTTTATACATTTTCCTATAGATTTGCTTACACGCCACTGAGGGGGTGGAGCTTTAGCTAATTTTGTCAAATCATGAGTCAAATCATACCATTTCATATAAAAGTGCCAATTCATAAACACATTGAGTTTTCTAATGTTATATCAGGGATGGAAGTAACTACTTGAATTACAGCTATTCTACTGCTATAGAGCATAATGGCTAGGTTTTCTCAGGTCCATTTTCTCTGGAAGGCAACTGATTTATAGCAATTCTGATTAAACCTTTCAAGCCATACTTAAGCTCTGAAGTTATCAGTTGATGGTATATTCCTCTGTTAAAGCTGCCATGCATTAGTTTAGTGTCATTAAAAACCCATTTAACAGTAACGTTCTGCTTTAACTGTGAGACAAGAATGGAGAAAATGATTGTGAAAAAATATTTCCAGAACCAAACTTTGCTGAGAAATTAGTCTATCACTGCTGTTGAACTGTGTTGTCTTTGTAACATGTTTTAAAATACTGATAAGTCCAGATTTTTATTTTATTTTTAATTGTCTGTTTTCTGAATTCTCTGATTGAGCACTGTTTCTGCATTTTGAACTTTTTTCTAAGTAATATATGTATATAAACCTTGCTGCATTTTATAAGTTTATTTTTATTGTTTTTATGTAACACTTTAAACTTTATTTTGCTTTAAATAAAAAAAATATATATTTTCAAATAGGCTGAAGCAGGTGGTTTTTTTTTTCAAAGATGACGATAAACATAGAGCTTTATTAATTAAGTCACTCCTTTCTTTTGAAAAGCAAAACATAGCCTCCAAAATCACTTGCAATGTGTCAGAAAAACTCATACTTACTGCTGTCCTGTGTAGAGCATTATCAGTTTACTGCTGTGTTAACTTGCAGAGGAATCATGTAGGCCTATTGATAAAGACTGCTAAAGTGATGAGGTGACGTGAAAATTAGTTTTCATTAGTCATTTCAAAAAGTCTTATGAAAAGTCTACTGTAGTGACACACCAAACCGACACCAGAGAACCAGTGCTGATGAAAGCCGACTGTGTTGTCGTCTGTGTCGGGGGGAGAGCTGCACTTGAACACACCGAGAGAACTAGCCGACTGTCGACTAATATTAATAAGATTTGTTTGTTAATAGGCTATCTTCATTACCTAGAGATATAGTTAAACAAAAAGTAGTCAAAACACATCTAACAGAACATAAGTTGTTTATTTTTTATAACATTATGTGCTATTTTTTTTTAGTTAACGAAATGTCAATCTTTGTTTTTATAACAGAAGATAGGCTACAATACAATACAAAAATCTTCATGATACAGTGCAATCGTCACATGTGTAACGGATTGTCACCTCAAAAACAGTCTGGTGGAATAAATATATGTTTCGCATCTTAATTTAAACTTTATTATTTTATGAGTAATTATTAGTAATAAACTATAATTCAACTAATTCAATGTTAAGAGGATACTAATTACTAAGTAAATAATGTACATGTATTGATTAGAGTTGCCATAGACTAAAGATCTTTCTAATTGACTACTAGTCATTAATTTAAGCAATTAATCGATTAATCGCACGTTTATATTAATTTCTGCTTAAATACTGGGTGCATGGAGTATATAGCCAATTCCACATAAATCTTGCCGCAAAACACCGGCAAAAGTAGGCTAATGATAATTAATGTGTCTGAAAATATATAAAAATATAAAGTATTTTAATTGTTTATTAACAAACTAGTGTTTTAACATATCTCCATACATTTCTGCTGTAAAGTGGATGTGCATTTAGAGAGAAATGCACCTTTCATACGGACAGGATTACATAATCAGTTATTTGCTTTCGATTCCAATTCTTCCGTTGTTGGACATTTCAAGCTTTATAAAGGTATATTTCTCATGTCTGTGAGGCTAGTCTATAGGCTACGCTGTGTTTCAGTTCATTTTTGAGACGCACTCTCTTTCACGGAGACCATGAGAGCGCGTCCTCTTTGTTTTCTTTCATTTTAAAAGCACAACATTTTCTTGTTATTGTGAGTTTACACAAATAAAAGTAGTCGAATGATGTATTATTATTTTCTGTATGACGAGAAATTATGGAGTATTTAAAGTTGTTTGTTGATATAGGAAACTGTTGATGGGTTGTTGTAGTCCTTAAAAAACGATTTCTTTAAAAGCAAATATCTTCCTTTGCTTTGAGCTTTGAGGATTGTAACTTTGCAGATGTTGTTTATTATTTCTTTATAATAATGGGTTTCTATGGGAAGAAAACGCTGTTCATATTCTGGGCTCATCTGCTTTTCATACATGGTTTATTAAAGGTGTGTACAGAATTTCATCTTTATGACTGTCTTATAGCCTATTAAGCCACATTAAGCATTTTCTTTAAGGGTTTTCTGGGAGAAAAACCCTTACGGTGTAATTAGACGCAATACGTTTGTATTCTTGATTTATCTGCTATTCTAGGCTACATATGCTTTATTAATAAGGTGTTGTATACAGAATTTGATCTTTTGACATGAATGTCCATTGGGGGCTGCTTCTATTTGCTTCAGCTTTTTGAACATAGAAGTATGATAAAGAAGGACTGGAACACAGCCCAGTAAGAGAGCCTTAAGGTCTCTGACAAAAAAAGTTTTTTTGTTTTTTGTTTTTTGTGGCAAAGCACAAAAAACAGGTTTCCATGCATTGCACATTTATCAGTGTTAAGTCTTTGTGGAAGGAATAGTTTTCCATATGGATTACTCATGTTTCACATTCAATTAATTTTATTTTAAATGAATGCTTACACATAACCAGACCAATCAGCAAATAAGCGCCCATAAAATCCGGCCAAACCAGTGCTAAAAATATCTAAATTGTTTCCCTAGAATGACTGGTGGAAATTGCTTTGTAGATCCTTAAAATGATTAAAGGAGAACTCCGGTCAATTTTAACATTGAGCTAATTTTTTTGTACATTTGGAGTGCTGTCAATACAGAGAACAACGACAAAAATCGGTGTTGCCTACACCGAGTTATTCTATTTTTAAAATTTGCACCCTATTGACTTCAATGGGGCAAGTAGTAAGCCTGCTTTTTAGCCTCTTAACATCCTTTAAGTGTCATTACAAGTGCACAGAAAATGTGAGTGATTCCTTCCGAGTGAACACGGGTGGATCTGACTGCAGTAGATGTTAGAGATATTAATAAAAATGAAGTTAATTCAGCCAGCGCTCATACCTTTGTTTACATCCTGTTTTCGGTGGAAGGCCATAGTAATCGATTGTCGAGTTCACGCGCGTGATCATAGGTAACTAAGCAACAGTGGAGACTCAGACTGTCAGCCCAGCCGATGACGGTGCTGTGTGGTGTTCTGAGAATATCAGATCTGATGGATAGTTCATCCGAATCAGATGTTGAACACACAGAGGATTTTTTTGAACTCGACAATCGATTACTATGGCCTTCCACCGAAAACAAGATGTAAACAAAGGTATGAGCGCTGGCTGAATTAACTTCATTTTTATTAATATCTCTAACATCTACTGCAGTCAGATCCACCCGTGTTCACTCGGAAGGAATCACTCACATTTTCTGTGCACTTGTAATGACACTTAAAGGATGTTAAGAGGCTAAAAAGCAGGCTTACTACTTGCCCCATTGAAGTCAATAGGGTGCAAATTTTAAAAATAGAATAACTCGGTGTAGGCAACACCGATTTTTGTCGTTGTTCTCTGTATTGACAGCACTCCAAATGTACAAAAAAATGAGCTCAATGTTAAAATTGACCGGAGTTCTCCTTTAACGTTACTACTCAAAATGGTATTACATCTAGAAAAGTGGTTAGCTTTGTCCCCCTCTATCAGCTACTGAACTGTGTCATTCAGTTGTTTTGTTCATTGGGATGTCATTGTAAGGTTTATTTGGTTATCCTGTTAACCGTTGCCAGTGCGCCCGCGCACTGAAGCATTTTTTTTTTTTTTTTAATTTAGTTCAAAGTTACTATCAGATTTAATGTTATACCTTGACAAACTATACATCATTAAAAAGATATAAGACTCAAGTTTCAGTATTTGACCACTATTGTATTCTGAGAAACTTATAGCGACAGTTATTTCTTAATTTGTGTCAGGAGTTATGAAATGAAAAAATGAGTCGATACCTTTAATATGAATTATGCGCGTCAGCCGCTTTCATTCATAAAAAAAACTCTGTGCTGTCGTCATGACAGCGATACACTAAACAACGTCCCTCAGGGTTTTTAGCTCAAAAATGTGTAGATTTGGAGAAATATTGATAGATTCTCATAGCTAGGTTTACATCAGATTTCTATAGACAGGAATACTATTTATTGAATTTATACCCAAATGCGTCGATGTAATCTTTATGAGCGCTTGAATACTCTGATACTGTTTGTAACATCAAGTATCATATATGGATGAAGAAGAGCCATGATCATGTGACATTCCAGGACGTCACTGATACACACAAAGCTACAGAGATCGCGCTGTAACATGCAGATAAAGATGTTTTGAAGACAATAAACATGATTGCAATGATATTTGAGTTACCTGTGTTTTTCAAGCCATGCCAGGTATTTTCATAATAATAGATTATATTTATAATGTAATGCTATATAGACCATCATGCATTGTTTAGAATATGATCAAATAGTATATTTTCTGTCTGATTTTTTTATCTGATGCCAAATTAGATCACAGAAGATTATTTAAAACACTTATAAAGTGTTATAAAGTAAGTTTGGATCACAAACATGGTTTTAATCTCATAAATTGTCATGTATTGATGGTGTGCTAAGCTAACATGCTAGCTAGCTCTAGGTGCATCTATCTTGAAAAAAAATTAACTAAATACAGAGTTTTAGACTTATCTTCATATTTTAAATATAATATGGTCAGACATGTGGCTTTAGCTGCAGTGCATTTCTAGATTGCTACAGTGCCAACTTCAATTTTATTTTCATGAAGATGTTTCATAAAAATAAATTTCTTTAAACTTCTTAAAACTTTAACGCTATTTATAACAATTTTTTCATTATGACAATAATTATTTCTACATTTACAATAAACTGCCAGGTGTCAGCTTTCAAATGAGATCATACTTGTGCTTTTAGTACAAAGGGTTCATGAACTGTATCTGTTTCAGTTTGGGGATGTCATTTCTGGGGATTTTTTCAAAAGTGGGGTTGCAGCTTAACAGGTATAACCTATGTAATAAGCATATGTCATTAGCAAGATGACGGCGTATGTGTGCAGCAATAAAGTTTCCCAGTTTCATTTAATTTTGCACAGTAGCCTATAATGTCAATTAAAGACGTTCTGTTCTTCATTTTTGCTCGCATCAAACTAGTCTTTTTACCTTCTAAATAGAATGTTTAATGTGATTTTTCATTGCACCATTTGCTGTGTGTTCCTTACAAAACAACACAATCATGCACATTGTTAAATACACAAATAAATTAAATTAAATATTTTTATTCAAGAATAATTAACTACCCAACGTTAAAAAACAACAACAATACACCACGTTAAAAAAACTACATAGTAAACGCATGACTGATATAATTATTATATTGCACTAGCCTGGTGACGTGATAGTGAGGTAACGAAGCTTCAGTTCCACATGTCACGTGACAGACTCATTTCAAGCAATGCTCCGGAAAACAAACTGAATTATAGCCTCAACGCGTTAACGTTACACGCATGCTCACTCAGCCGAGACAGACACAGATAATATTTCTAAACTCTTATTTCATACCTCAGAGCTTTTGGGTGACAATGTTTACAGGAAAAACATTAGTTTTTTTCTGGCTGTGCTTTTGCCGTCTGGATGGTGAGTTACAAACTTTTTGGGGGCGTTCTGGTAAAAGTTCAGATCAACAGTCCACCATTTAAATCAGTCTCTTGCTCTTTAAATAAGCTTTTGCTTTAATTAAATAAGCTCTTGCTTTTATTTACCAGATATTGCTGAGATGTAGATATGACCATGAGACGTTTCCTGGTGTATTTACTTATGGAACTTATAACACTAAACTAAAACGTAAAATGAAAACTATAGAGGGTTTTCACGACGCGTCATCAATCCGGAAGTCGGCCATTTTGGAGGTACTGAACGTAAACAGTGCCATTGAACTGAACGGACTCGCAAATTTGGCTGATTATTGCTTCTGAAAAATGGTCAAGTTTTGGTCTGTACTCATCGGTCGCACCGAGAAAAAACATTTCTAGTTCTATAGACTGCCGAAAGTTAAAGAGAAGAGTGCAAAAAACTGATGAAAGATGGCGTTTGTGGTTGAGAGGCACAGCATCAGCCAAATGTGTAAATGAAGCGTTAACTATGGCTAAAATTTTGACGTATAATAGTTAACTATGGGTACATACACACTGTCAATCCGATTATCTTTGTATCCGATTGGAATATGATCTAAAATGATGTCCACACTCCACACTGTATTGCAACTGTTCAGAACCGATTTGTGTGTCCACGCAGCTCTTTGACAATACGGCAATGCTGTTGCGTTGATGGAGAGGTTTGCATTTGCAATATAAATGTTTTCTTATTTAAATTTTACAATATGGAAATGTATAGCCGCCGCGCTGGACTACTGCGTCTCGAACTGCAGAACTGTAGGAGGCTGGTAGGTTACTGTATGCACAACTCTTTTTCATCCGCGCCGGTTTCAAAATACTTTTCAAAAATAATAATTTTCTGCTCGTCCGGCACTTTGCATCAACTCAACCTTGTTTCGGCAGCGACTTTCAGCATGTTCCCTATAACAACGTCTGATGTTTATATTTTACGTGGCGTGAGAAAGTCACATAAACCACGAGAAAGAGCGTTCAGACTGGTGGATTTCCTGATATGTGATTTGAATAGGATATTAAACCACATATGGATGTAGCTTGAAACCGATTTCATGTGCTTTTTTTGGACTGACAATCTGAACGTAGCCAATGTCGGGATACGAAAAAGAAGTAACGTTAAGGACTAGAGAAGCTAGCTCGTTCAGATCTTTACCACATATTACCTTAAGTTTGTCAAAATGTTGAGCTCTTTCCTGCTTACCAAGTCCTTCTCTATATGATTTCGCAGCTTCCATGTGTTTTTCCCGTGGTTTAGACATCAGAAATGAGTGTAACGATGTGTTCAATAGTACATAAACAGTGCAATCCATGCCGTTGTTTACATCCGAGTACCTCCAATATGGCCGCGCATCCGGGTAACTGACCAAATCGTGACGTAGGTGAAAACCCTCTATATGAAGGTGTGTGAACTCAGATTTCTGTGTTTTCCACCCTGCAATTTATTTCCCATGATGCTGTTTCTATCTTTCTACTTTCTCAAAGTGTGTAATCATTTAGAAACTAACAGTTAAAGCTTCATTAAAACAACTTAAAGTTGAATGTGTGACTGAGAGACTCTTTCTGTTTGTTCTTCAGGAGTGTTTGCTGACACAGATGCAGTGAAGTCAGTGTCAGTGATGGAGGGAGATTCAGTCACTCTAAACTCTGGTCTCACTGAAATACAGAGAGGTGAACGGATAACGTGGACATTTGGAACTAACGGGCCTCTTATAGCTAAAAATGATGGAGTGAACAACATGATCCCTGATAATCTTGATGGGAAATTCAGAGACAGATTGAAGTTGGACAAGGAGACTGGATCTCTGACCATCATGAACATCAGAACTGAAGATGCTGGAGTTTATGAAGTTGAGATCATCAGCAGCTCACTGTCTAAATACAGATTCACTGTTACTGTCTATGGTGAGTAGAGAAATACAGCTCACTCTAGTCTATTATATAACAGAAGTGCCATTTTATTGTTATAATTCTTCTTGATACTACAAAGTATAAATTCATATTTATTTGTGATCTTTGAAATTTCTCTATGACACAGTAATTCCCTTTTAAATATGAATTCATAGGTTCCCTGAAAACTGACGGTCATACATCCACATCGATCATACTGTTATAATTTTTTATATAAAAACCCATATAGCTCAGTCCAAATGATATTTCATGCAAACTTAGCCATATACTTATATGAACCGTCTCCACAGAAAAGCTTTTGAACATCTCCATTGACTTCCATTCAAACAGAGCAGCTTCTAGGAGCGTATTACAGAAAGATTATAACTTTATAATCCTGTCTTATCCTTTTTTTTAACCGTGACCATTTCAGCAAGGACCTGAACGTTCACCTGAAATTGTGTTTGATCGTTTGAACTATGAGAGGTCATTGTATTATTAAAACATACTTTACATTTCTGACCTCAAAACCTCACTTGAAAACATTTATTGAAACCAAGCTACAACATTGTGACGTTATAATGTGGAGAAAATAGAGAAGTCGTTTTCATGTCAAATCCAAGAGGTTTCTTCAGTCAAAAGACAACCTTCCTGTCTCTCGTGAAGCCAACACAGAAGTGACTTAAACTGCAGTTCATCGACTGGCCACTAGAGACCGGCTCCAAAACAGAGTCAATCCCATATTTATAATTTATGTTAATACGACCAACTTTACAGCAGAAAAAATATGTTTATAGCCTAGTGCAAAAATTGGTATTTGGGTCTATATAGCTAATTTTGCCCTTCATGAAAACTGTGAGTTTTTTTTTTTTTCCTGCAGTTGCAATTGAACAGAACTGCCACATTGTCTTATATTTCATCATCAGAACTTACTTGTGTACTTTTTCTTTATTTCTAATCTCTAGTCTTGTGGTTTCCATCTTCTTTGTCAGGTCCTGACAAAACCGCTAAAGAATTGTACGACAGGGGGACGGAGCAAGAGTCAGACACGAGTATGTTTTGTCCACGCTTCGTTTTTGATCTATTTATAGGTTGCACCACATACATTACAGTTTTAAAGGAAAAACATTAGTTTTTTTCTGGCTGTGCTTTTGCCGCCTGGATGGTAAGTTACAAAGTGTTTTGGGGGTGTTCTGGTAAAAATGAGTTCAGATCAACAGTCCACTATTTAAATAAGTCAGAAGATAAGCTCTTGCTCTTATTCCCAGATATTACTGAGATGCAGATGTGATCATGAGAAGTTTCCTACTGTTGTATTTACTTATGGGACTTACAACACTAAACCAAAACGTAAAATGTAAACTACTCGGTTACTATCGTAACCTCGGTTCCCTGAGATAGGGAACGAGTATTCCGTAGCTATACGCAGTGGGGGAAACTCCTTTTCCTCGATTTAGTGAAGCTTTTGTGTAAAACGCATTTGCAGCTGCACAGCTAGCACACTGAGCGTCTGGCTCGCTCATAGCCTCTGGCGTGTGCCCATTGAGCATCATCACACGTCAGAGCTCCCCAAGGGGGCGTGGCCTTTGCCTATAACATTCCACCGAATTCGCCATTTTAGCAGGTTTCACGACTGAAGCGACAACTCCCCAGATTACTATAGTGCGGCCGGCTACGCAATACTCGTTCCCTATCTCAGGGAACCGAGGTTACGATAGTAACCGAGTAGTTCCCTTTCAAACGGTCACTTCGCATTGCGTAGCTATACGCAGTGGGGGCGCCATGTAAAACGCCACACCAAAAGTAACTGGTTGCCACTGAACTCAGGTCCCTGAGCCCATAGACAGCCGAAACCATTTTATATATCAGACCAGACACCGTTGGGTCCTATAAAATATATATGTGTCAGTAATATTACTAACATAAAACACTAATGAGCCCAGACACCATCGGGGCTATCAGTATAATATATATATATTTAGCAACGCGGGTTTATATATGTGTGAATGATTATACATAATACAATGTATATAAGACCAGACACCGTCAGGCCTTTATCATACCGAAAGTACCTTCGCTTGTAGAGAAGGCACCTCCATATTATAAAATTTCATAAATGTGGAAGGCGAGGACCAGCCGGCCGAATCACAAATATCTTAAATGGGAAAGCCAGATGACCAAGCCCACAACGAAGTCATGCCTCTAGTCGAATGGGCCTTAACACCAATGGGGCAAACCTGCCCCACCGAGGCATAAACCATGGATATGGCATCCACAATCCATCTAGACAGCCTTTGCTTAGTGACTGGATCACCCTTGGATCGGCCACCGAAGCAGACAAAAAGCTGTTCTGACTATCTAAAAGACGCAGAACGCTCCAGAAGTCCAGATAGATACTCAGCGCTCTGACAGGGCAGAGAAGATTAACCTCCCCATCCTCAACGGAAGGGGAAAGAGCTAATAATGTAATGACCTGTGCTCTGAACGGTGTTGAGAGCACTTTGGGTACATAACCATGCCTGGGTTTGAGGATGACCTTAGTGTCACCTGGACCAAACTCCAAACATTAAGGGCTCACTGAGAGAGCCTGCAGATCTCCCACTCGCTTGATAGATGCCAGTGCCAACAGGAGAGCAGTCTTTAGCGAGAGACGTTTCAGATCAACCGACTGGAGCGGATCAAATGGTGGGCCCTTAGTCCCAAAGGGGCACAGAAGGGGGTCTGGAGGGGTTGATTCTCCTAGCACCCTTCAAAAACTGCACCACCAACTTATTTCTTTCTATTGATTGGTCAGCCATCAGAGCATGATGCACTGCAATAGCTGCCACATATACTTTGAGCGTGGACGGGGAGCGGCCCGCGTCCAACAACTCCTGTAGGAAGGAGAATACCACAGATACCTCACATGACTCTTGGTTCTCACAGTTTTCGAGCACCAGCTGGAAAAAACTGACCATTTCAAAGCATAGAGGCGCTGAGTAGACGGGGCCCTGGCTTCAGAGATAGTATTTAGGACCTTCCCAGGAAGGTCCCTGGGTAGCCGTTTAGGAGCCATACATGGAGGGCCCATAAGTTGGGCCGAGGGTGCCATATTGTATCTTTGGCCTGAGAGAGGAGGTCTTTCCTCATCGGAACAGGCAAAGGGACTGTGTCTGATAGCTGAATCAGCTCCGGAAACCACAGTCTGGATCTCCAGAGAGGGGCCACCAGCAGGACTGGGCACCCGTTCTCCCTGAACATTTTGCAATGGGTGTTGGGTCTCGAGGCAAAAAGGTCTATTTTGGCCTCTCCGAAATAGCCTAGGGGAGTGTTGCCCCATGACAGCATATCCGCGCCCAGAATCTGAACGCCCAGAATATGCATTGCCCTCAGAGAGCGCAGATTGGTCTGTGCCCACATGAGGAGGTCTCTCGCCATGGCATACAGGCTGCCTGACCTGATGCCACCTTGGCGATTTATGTAAGCCACCACTGACATGTTGTCCGTGCGGACCAGGACATGGTGACTTTTTAATTTTGGCAGTTATGCTTTGAACCGTGATTCAAAATAACTTGCAGGCTGCCGGACTGCCATGCATGGGTTGGCACACGCCGTTTCAGCCAGTGCTGCAGTGGGCGCATGCGCAGTAGTCCCATACAGAGTACTGACGATGCCGCTGACATGAAACCGAGAAGTTTCTGAAATTTTTTCAGGGGCGCGCGCTCGCGCACTTTGAAAAAGGCTGCTAGTGTCTGTACTGAGAGTGTGCGCTCTCGTGTGAGCCGCGCTGTCATTGCCATCGAGTCTAGAACTGTGCCCAGAAAGACTACGCTCTGGCTGGGGGTCAGTTTGCTCTTGGTAACATTGATTGTGAGACCCAGGCATTTCAAATGGCCAAGAATCAAATCTCTGTGAGCTATTAGCTCGGTTCTCGATTGGGCCAGCACTAGCAAGTCGTCGAGATAGTTCAACACGCGCACTCCCTGATGTCTCAGGGGAGAAAGCGCTGCATCCATGCACTTTGTGAATGTACGGGGTGTTAAGGATAGGCCGAAAGGCAGAACTGTGTATTGATAAGCCTGACCCTCGCAGGCGAATCTCAGAAATGGCCTGTGATGAGGGTTTATCTGAATATGAAAGTATGCGTCTTAGAAAATAACGTCTGTAAAACCCTGAGTGTGTTTGCGCGGGCGGGGGGGGGGGGGGGGGGGGGGATTAATTTTATCGCCCCTTTTGCTAACAGTTTTTGTACTTCAGCTCGAAGCACATGACCCACGCTGCTTCTCACTGAAGACTCAACAACCGCCTGAAACTTTGGGGGTCTGCGAGCGAATTGGAGCGAGTAGCCTCGCTTTATAATGTTTATTACCCAACTCGACACACCGGGGATGGCTTGCCAGCCCTGCACCCGTGTGGCTAGGGAATGAACTACTGATTGGGGTGAGTCGCCTAACATGTGGGGACCTACTAGCCTTGTATTGTGATTTGTGCACATTTGTGTTTGACTGACTGTACAAGCTTTCGCCTGGGGGAGAGTAAGTGTTACAACAGGGAAGGGGCCACCTAGTGTAGGGGGACCGTGAACCCATGGGTTGTGATTGTGAAACATACTCTCTTTCTGTTTTATTTGGGTCGCCGTGAAAACGGCGTTTGTTTGTAGAGGCGCGCTCACTGCTGCGGGCCTGTTTACAATAGTAAAATCCCCAGCCGCCTGAACTAAACAGGGAGCTGCGGGAAGTAGTGCGGGCTTTTTTAAGGGTGGTCCGGCTAGCGCGAGACACAAGCCCACGAGCCACACACGATGATCTCTTTGTCCTTGCTAGGACGACTTCGGCGGTACCGGGACACTCACTACGCTGGGCCGCGCACCTTGGCGACTGGGGCATCGGGTAGCCGGTCGCGGCTGACGGAAGGTATCAGCCGCAGGACGGGGCTGAGATACCTGCTTCGCTGGCTTGGCTGGGTGCGGCGAAGAAGCTGGTTTGGTCTTGCTGGATGCAGAGCTCGAGCTCTTCGGCAAGAAGTGTCGCCTGGCCTGGGACGCCTTCTGTGCCTCGGTAAATCTCTCCGAAAACCCTTTCATCGCCGGGCCGAAGAGGCCGGAGCTGGATACGGGTGCGTTGAGAAACCGTGTCCTGTCCGTGTCCTTAATCTCAGTCAGATTAAGCCAAAGGTGGCGCTCTAAAACAACCAAGCTCGCCATGCTCTTACCTATGGCCTGTGCTGTAGCCTTCGTAGCACGCACGCAAGGTCCGTTGCACTCCTGAGATCGCTGAAGGCCTCTGGGTCCAGGCCAGCCTCATCCATCGACTGGAGGAGTTTGGCCTGGTAGACCTGTAGCACAGCCATGGTGTGTAGAGCCGATGCAGCATGGCCAGAGGCGGAATACGCGCGTCCAGCAAGGGCTGATGTGGCTCTACAGGGCTTGTTGGGGTGGGTAGCTCTAGCTCGCCAGCTAGCCGTCGTGCTCGAACACAAATGAGCTGCCACAGCCTCTTCGAGGGGCGGCAAAGACTCGTATCCCTTTTCTGCTGCACCATCGACTGATGAGAGTGTCGCGGAAACTGCTGAACCCACTCGCGCTGAATATGGTGCAGGCCACGCCTTAGTCAGCTCCTCGTGGACTTCTGACTTCCGCGGCCGCCGTGCGTTCACTTACATCCATGCTCTCGGGGGGCCTTTTGCTGCGGCGTTTCTTCTTCCTCGTCTGAAGTAGTGCCGGGATGGGAAGTGTGGGTGAAGCGGAGAGCTATCCGCGTTCGCAGCACGGAGATCGGCATGCTTTCGCAGGCCTCACATCCACCGGCAGAGAGTGCATTTTCCGCGTGGGGGATTCCCAGGCAAGAAATGCAGCTTGCGTGTCCATCGGCCTTGTGCAGCTTGAGTCCGCACGTGGCGCAGGATGAACTAGGCATTTTTAAAAGGATATAATCATCGTTGTCGTCGCCGGATGACCACAGGAGTGTCAGGGGAAACGTCTGAGGATGTGCTCGCTCACTCTGAAGGGCCTGATTCAACGGCGTGCTTTCAGTATAAAGTGTCAGAGACATGCAGTTGTCGCTGAAGGAGTGATATCTGCTAAAATGGTGAATTCGGGGGAATGTTATAGGCTAAGGCCACGCCCCATTGGGGAGTTCTGACGTGTGATGATGCTCATTGGGTACATGCCAGTGTCACCCCCAATGTCCTCTGCTTCAGCTTCCTGCATGGTAGATGATGAAGATGCCGCAGATGCACCTCCCTGTCCTTGGTTGAGCCTCCGATTAGCTGCCTCCATCCAGAGGTCAACAGCTTGCTTTGGGTCAAATGTCTCTGTGGTCTGCTTTGACAGGTGTATCTACATCAGGGCTGAGAGACGAGCATGTGACAGACGAGATCTGTACTTGGTTTTTATTATGTTGAGATGTGAGAATCCCCTCTCACATGCCATTGGTTTATGCAGTTGCTGCAGCACAGCCTATGAGCGAGCCAGACGCTCAGTGTAATAGCTATGCAGCTGCAAATGCGTTTTACACAAAAGCTTCAGTAAAATCGAGGAAAAGGAGTTTCCCCACTGCGTATAGCTACGCAATACGAAGTGACCGTTCGAAAGGGAACTATGTGCAGTTGTGTGAACTCAGATATCTGTGTTTTCCACCCTGCCATTTATTTCCCATGATGCTGTTTCTATCTTTCTACTTTCTCAAAGTGTGTAATCATTTAGAAACTAACCGTTAAAGTTTCATTAAAACAACTTAAAGTTGAATGTGTGACTGAGGGGCTGTTTACACCTGGCCACTTCATGCGTTTTCTCAGATCGGATAGCTATCCGATCGTGAAAAGACCAGGTGTAAATGCCCTCCAAAAAGCATTTGAGACGGATTTGAATCCGATCGCTCAAACCACTTCAGGAGGAGGTCTGGGCCGCATTCCAGACAAAGCTGGACAAGTGTAAATGCATCTGGTTGTTGAAACCACATATGTAAATTTTACTCCTCCCAAAAATGCTAGAAAAATAAACGTGTGAGAGCGTGTTATAGGCTATATGTAGTTGCTAATGTTATAGCCAGATATGACGACACTACTGGAACACGCATCACCGCAGATGAGTAGCAGAGCATATTCATCAAGCCAACGTGCAAACTATCGCAAATCACAGTGAAAGTAAGTCGCAGACGCTTAACACACAATCATCATCATTAAAAGTAAAGAAACAATGATCTTACCAGGGCTGCTGTCGCTCTCTCTTATTGCGGTCTTTGATTTAGAAATTTTAGCTGATCAATAAAATGCAGCTCATATCTGTTGCTTTCGGTGACGTGCACTCCATTAAATCTGCATCGGATTTAGCAAAAACACATTTATGTGACCAGGTGTAGGCTAAATGGATTCGTTATGATAAATCGGATAGCTATCCGATCTGAAAAAACGCATTACATGTAAGTGGCCAGGTGTAAACAGCCCCTGAGAGACTGTTTCTGTGTGTTCTTCAGGAGTGTTTGCTGACACAGATGCAGTGAAGTCAGTGTCAGTGATGGAGGGAGATTCAGTCACTCTAAACTCTAGTCTCACTGAAATACAGAGAGGTGAACGGATAACGTGGACATTTGGAACTAACGGGCCTCTTATAGCTAAAACTGATGGAGTGAACAACATGATCCCCGATGATCTTGATGAGAGATTCAGAGACAGACTGAAGCTGGACAAGAAGACTGGATCTCTGACCATCATGAACATCACAACTGAACATGCTGGAGTTTATGAAGTTAAGATCAGCCACAGAAGCTCAATGTCTAAATACAGATTCAATGTTACTGTCTATGGTGAGTAGAGAAATATAGCTCACTCTATTATATATTACAGAAGTGCCATTTTATTGTTATAATTCTTCTTGATACTACAAAGTATAAATTCATATTTATTTGTGATCTTTGAAATTTCTCTATGACACTGTAATTCCCTTTTAAATATGAATTCATAGGCTCCATGAAAACTGACGGTCATACATCACATCGATCATACTGTTATAATTTTTCATATAAAAACCCATATAGCTCAGTGCAAATGATATTTCATGCAAACTTAGCCATATACATATATGATGAACCGTCTCCACAGAAAAGCCTTTTATTTTTGTAGACTGAAACATCTCCATTGACTTCCATTCAAACAGAGCAGCTTCTAGGAGCGTATTACAGAAAGATTATAACTTTATAATCCTGTCTTATGCTTTTGTAACAGTGGCCATTTCAGCGAGGACTCAACGTTCTCCTGAAATTGTGTTTGATCGTTTGACATATGAGAGGTCATTATATTATTAAAACATACTTTACATTTCTTACCTCAAAACCTCACTTGAAAACATTTATTGAAACCAAGCTACAACATTGTGACGTTATAATGTGGAGAAAATAGAGAAGTCGTTTTCATGTCAAATCCAAGAGGTTTCTTCAGTCAAAAGACAACCTTCCTGTCTCTCGTGAAGCCAACACAGAAGTGACTTAAACTGCAGTTCATCGACTGGCCACTAGAGACCGGCTCCAAAACAGAGTCAATCCCATATTTATATCCCATGTTAATACGCCCAACTTTACAGCAGAAAAAATATGTTTATAGCCTGGTGCAAAAATTGGTATTTGGGTCTATATAGCTAATTTTGCCCTTCATGAAAACTGTGAGTTTTGTTTTTCCTGCAGTTGCAATTGAACAGAACTGCCACATTGTCTTATATTTCATCATCAGCACTTGTATACTTTTTCTTTATTTATATTCTCTAGTCTTGTGTTTTCCATCTTCTTTGTCAGGTCCTGACAAATCCGATAAAGAATTGTACGAGAGGCGGACAGAGCAAGAGTCGGACACGAGTATGTTTTCTCCACGCTTCCTTTTTGATCTATTTATAGGTTGCACCACATACATTACAGTTTTGCCATCTGGATGGTGAGTTACAAAGTTTTTTTGGGGTGTTCTGGTAAAAGTTAGTTCAGATCAACAGTCCACTATTTAAATCAGTCAGTGAAATGTACAGGTAGATGGAACACCTGCTAGGCATTTCTGCCGGTCGCACCTCCTCCGGTGCCCATGGGTCAGCTGCAGCGTCATCAGCCAGGAACCACCATTCACCAACGTTTCACTCCTTTAATCCTGGAACGTCTCCTGGTGGCGGAGCAGTGACAGGGACGTCTCCCTGGCACCCCTGCAGCTGATTGGTATCACCCTTTGCGGCTGTTATCAGGATTAGTTGTTCTTTCCCCAGCTCTTGTCTTTCCTCCTCAGCCAGAGCCAAAAGCTCCCCTTCTCTGCCTCCTCCGCTAGCTCTTTGGTTGCCTTCTTTAGGTTCCCTCCGGTCACTCCTACGTCCCTCAGAAGGCGTGTGGTTGACAGCCCCACGTAGCCTCGGCATCCAACCTCCACTGGATAGATGGAGGTCTTCCAGCCAGCCTCCCGGCACTCAGCAGTCAACTCTTGAGTACTTGGCCTTCTTACGTTCATAGGCGGCCTCCATCCCCTCCTACGCTGGTACTGTGAGCTCAATGAGGAGCACAGATTTTACCTTGGTAGACCACACCGCTATTTCAGGGCGGAGAGATGTAGCAGTAATCTCAACCGGGAAACGGAGCTGCCTGTCGAGATCAACTCTCATATTCCACTCCTGGTCAGGGGAAAATGGCCTAGCTGTTTCTCTTGGCCTGAGGTTTCTTCTTCCCCCATCTTCCGTGACAAAGGTGATGTGGTTGTGGTTCTCTGCTGGTGGTACCCCTTTGCTGCCCTGTCGCCACCCCTCTATCACCTCGGCTAGCTTTCTCAGGACCTGGTCGTGACGCCATCTATAGCGTCCCTGGGATAGCGCAATCTTACAGCCTGACAAGATGTGCTGGAGGCTTGCGTTAGAGGTATTGCAGAGTAGGCATGTGCCGGTATCAACTTTTCATGCTGCGATTAATTGATTGAGCTTTTACCACGGTATACGGTATTATCACGATATTTTAATTGCTCAAGAGAAATGGATGGATTGGTGGGGGGGATGTAGAAAAAAAAACTACTTGCATTACAATAGTGATTGTCAAAACATTTGGTAACTAAATAGAATTTTACACAATTTTCACGCTTTCAATTCTTGGGATTTGATTTCAATCTTGATTCAGTATAGACTTTTTGGATAAATATTAGGTAGGCTACAGTAGATAGACTTTAATTTTTCTCAAGAAAAAATATATCTCACATATTGCTGTAAACATACAGAGAGCCCTGTCAGCTGGTATTATTAAAGGTTAAAAATTAACTAATTAAATTAAATATAATTTGGTTTTCATTATAATAACAATTATGACACAAATGGTATAATACCAATGTAATATAGTGCACATATTTAGCAAAATACTCCCCTCTATAGCTATTTTTTTCTAGTCAACTAACGTGTTGGTCATTAAATGGCTTTCCTGAGGTAAATGTAACGTTCTGTGACATAATTGTTCACCTGCAGTTTTATTAACCTCTTTCCGTGGTTGAAAAACACTGAATGATCGATATTATGTATGAGGCATATTTACCTTTCGGTAAGTTGTACTGTATCTTTAAATAAAAAGTAACAGATGATCGGTTTACTTGAACTGAGGCGCTACAGTGATCTGTCAAGTCACATTTACAAGCACCAAAACAGTATTTATTGTCTGAATTTCGTAATAAAATGGACAGAACATGAGAGCTGAGAATTGTTTTCATACCATAATAACCTGCTCTGTCTAGTCTGTCGGTATCCGTGTCCTCTTTGCTCCGCGATTTTTCTCTGCGTGAGATACTGCATGTGGCGCGAGAGCATTTGAAAAGTGTAAATTGCGTGAGTCTCACGCTGAATGCGTATTGACAGCCCTGCTTTTAGAAGGGGGATAAATCGTCGGCAGCGTTCCTCCTTCCGCCATGCTTCTTCTCCATGTGAGGATTGTTTACATTAGACTAGAGTGCGCACGGCGCCGCATGCACACAGTGCTAATACATGTGGGGATTGTTTACATCAGAGTGCGAACGTGTTTCGCGCTGCATACGCAGTGTTTGTTTAAGCGGTTGATGGAAAATAAGCTAATACGCGTTCTATAAATATAAATTCTGATCTATTATTTTTCACGGTATTTTGAAGTGCCCACGATAACAATATCGTGCATATTCATTACCGCGATTTATCGCATTACCGAATACCGGCACATGCCTATTGCAGAGTGTGCAGCCTTCCTCACTCCCGAACCACTGGTGAAGGTTCCGAGGACAGGGAAGCGTGTCGTAGGTTCTGCGGATGAGGAAGCTGAGCCTTGCCTGTGGGATTTACCACAGGTCTGCCCAGGTGATGTTTCGGTTGTCAATTCCCTCCCAGGTTGTCCACCTTCCCTGTTGGCCCTGCGACACGGCCTTGATCTTGTAGCGCTCTTTCTCCATCCTTGTCACCTCCGCCACCACCATCTCCTTCCTCTCTTTGCGGTTGGCCTTGGACCAGAACCGTGGCACTTCTTCCCACCCTAGCCCTGCTCTTCCCGCCTGGACTCTGCCGACAATCTCTTGATGTTGCAGACGACTGACGGCTTGGTCGACCTCAGTTTGGGCGTTCCACTTTCGGCCTGTCCGAACCTTAGGGTTTGCGTTCCTTACAGCCTGGGGCCTCATTTATAAAACTGTGCGTAGGAACCTTACTAAAAGTGTACGTACGCACAAAAGCCAAAAATGGCGTACGCAAAAAAATATTCAGACTTATAAAACCATGCGTACGCCAGAACCTGCGCAGAATTCACTTTATAAATCCCAGTCAGCGGAAGATTGTGCGTACATGCGTCTCCACCCGAAATAACCATATATGGAGCTTACAACGCCTAGTTTTACTATGCAGATCCTCATCTACATATCATTTGCATATGATTATTCATCCATGTGATAACGTTTAAGTTATCATGTGGATGAATAATCATATGCAAATGATATAAACGGTACAAGAAACATTACATTAATACAAATCAAGTAGTTGTCTATCCTTGCCTTGTTTTTGAATAGCCTACATAAATCAAATAGTGTAAAATACATTTCAGAGAAAGTTTTTCTCAATCTTTTCCACTAGCCGAATTGTATTTTAATTGATTTATATTTTTAATGGAAACAGATAGGCCTTGGGCATTATTTGCACAAAACTATTTTCTTAGACAATCTGGTATTATCATGATAAGCAATTATCTATGTGGTTAAAACATTAAAGCACGCCACAGGAAAAGTGTTCAAAAACAATCGCATCCACAACAAATATTTCTAATGATTGAATTTAAAAAAAAATTGTAACTTCAGTAATGATTTCATGTTTAAGTGTTTAACTCCATTAATTTGAATGGCATATTTAATATAAATGTTTATATCAGAAGTATTTTATTTATTTAAACTGTTATTTGCGTCAGTTTCACTAAACGGCTCAACACGCTCACTGCCGCGGTCATTTAAGAAGGAATGGATATTTGCTTCAAGTGACAGGCTTGGTGATTGAAATTGTATTTGTATAATCTTTCTGTATATGTTTAATTTTCTTTAGATTTTCTGTATAAAAGTGACCAAAAATACATTTAACTCCAGCTCACCATCGGTGTCGCCAAAGTGCTCCATCTCCAAAATGTGCGTACGCATGGGTCAGAGTTTGCGTGCAGGTGCGCAAATTTTCCCGTCAAGTTTTTCTTTATAAATCCCACCTTTTGCGCAGGAACTGGCGTATGCATGTTTTCAGCCCCGTTTTGTGCGTACGCAAGCTTTATAAATGAGGCCCCTGGTCAGCGGACTCTCTCAACTCGAAAACCAGCCTGGTCTTTTCCTGCTTGTAGCCCAGACTGATTGATTGAAATGGCAGCTGCAGGGTGTTCCTTCCGAAGAGGCCTGTTTCTGAGAGGCACCGTGGCAGCCCCAATCCACCTTTTCCTTCCATCTTGCTTACGGTGGATGAGGAGATCTCACTCATTTTCAGTGGCCACATCACCCTCCTGTAGAGTGTATGCTGGTAGCACCAGACCTTATACTTTCCTGGGAGTTGGCTTTGATCGATCTTTGCCAGTCCTTCTGAGAGCTGTTTGCTCACAGTTCTCCCCATCTGTTTGTCAGTAAGCTCTGCCGTGTACTGCCTCCCCAGGCTTTTAATGGGTTGCTGAGAGATGAGTGGGATTTTCTCTCCCCCTACGACGAAAATGGTGCTGTCATTTCTGACTCCTCTTCTGAGAGACAGGCTCCGTGATTTTGATGGCTTGATCTTCATTCGTGCCCCCGACATCAACTCGTCCATTATTTTCAGCAGTCTTGATGTGCATGCTGCTGTCTGAAGGAGGCTGGTGATGTCGTCCATGTACGTCCTCAGTGGGGGTAGTCTCTGCCCAGATGGTAGCTTGATCCCCCCAACCATTTGTCTTGCTCCGATGAGGATAACCTCAAAGGCTGCCACGAACAAGATGGGAGAGATGGCACAACCCATGGCGATTCCTACTTCTAACTGTTGCCACCCAGTGGTAAAATCTTGGAGGGCAAAGCACATCTGCAGGTCACTGAAGTAGGATGCAACTATGTTCTTTATGCAGGAGGGCATATGGAAGAACTCCATGGAGTAAGTTAGCAGCTGGAGTGGGACTGATCCATACGCATTTGCAAGGTCGAGCCAGACGACGTGCAGGTCTGTCTTCTCCCGTTTGGCCTTCTGAATCTAGTCCCAGATCATTATAGAGTGCTCTACACACCCTGGGAAGCCTGGGACTCCCACCTTCTGGCAGTTGGTGTCAATGTAGCCATTCTCAAGCAGGTAGGTGGTCATCCTTCTGGCCAGAACTGAGAAGAAGATTTTTCCTTCTACGTTCAACAGAGCGATGTTTCTGAACTGGTTAATGTCTTTGGAGTTTGCTTCCTTCAGAAGATAAGCTCTTGCTCTTATTCCCAGATATTACTGAGATGTAGGCCTTGTCCACACGGACACGGGTATTTTTATAACCGTGCCTTTTTTTACGCGGTTTGGCCGTTCGTCCACACGGAAACGCAGTATCAGGTCACTGAAACCGAACATTTTTGAAAACCTCTGCCAGGGTGAGGATTTTCAGAAACGCCGGTTGCAGTGTTGTCATGTAGACAGTAAAACCAGGGTTTTTGCTTCTGATTCAGGCTCCTGATTGGCCAACGTGGCTTTACGATCGCCGCCTGCTGGTGTGGCATGCTCTTGACAGCGCGTGATAGCGTGTTTTTTTTTTTTTTTTGTAGGTGGAGATTTCTTTTAAACCGAGCATGTGTGGACGGGATTTTTTTTTTTAAACG
This sequence comes from Leucaspius delineatus, assembly GCA_023718395.1. Lineage (NCBI taxonomy): Eukaryota > Metazoa > Chordata > Actinopteri > Cypriniformes > Leuciscidae > Leucaspius > Leucaspius delineatus. The sequence goes on along the minus strand of CM043363.1, from coordinate 49,690,039 downwards.
CAGGAGGAAAAACTCCGGTTATAAAAATACCCGTGTCCGTGTGGACTAGGCCGTAGATGTGATCATGAGAAGTTTCCTACTATTTTATTTACTTATGGGACTTACAACACTAAACCAAAACGTAAAATGTAAACTATGTGCAGGTGTGTGAACTCATATCTGTGTTTTCCACCCTGCAATTTATTTCCCATGATGCAGTTTCTATCTTTCTACTTTCTCAAAGTTTGCAATCATTTAGAAAAAAACTGTTAAAACTTCATTAAAACAGCTTAAAGTTGAATGTGTGACTGAGAGGCTGTTTACACCTGGCCACTTCATGCGTTTCCTCATGCTATCCGATCGTGAAAAGACCAGGTGTAAATGCCCTCCGAAACGCATTCGAGATGGATTTGAATCCGATCACTCAAACCACTTCAGGAGGAGGTCTGAGACGCATTCCAGACGAAACTGGACAAGTGTAAATGCATCTGGTTGTTGAAACCACATATGTAAATTTTACTCCTCCTAAAAATGCTAGAAAAATAAACGTGTGAGAGCGTGTTATAGGATATATGTAGATGCTAATGTTATAGCCAGATATGACGACGCTACTGGAACACGCGCGTCACCGCAGATGAGCATATTCATCTACAGCCAACGTGCAAACTATCGCAAATCAAAGTGAAAGTAAGTCACAGACGCTTAACACACAATCATCATGATTAAAAGTAAAGAAACGAAATGATCTTACCAGGGCTGTTGCCGCTCTCTCTTATTGCGGTCTTTGATTTTGAAATTTTAGCTGATGATCAATAAAATGCAGCTCATATCTGTTGCTTTCGGTGACGTGCACTCCTTTAATCTGCATATAGCGCGGGAAATGAAGATCGGATTTAAATCCGTTTAGCAAAAACACATTTATGTGACCAGGCGTAGGCTAAATGGAATCGTTTTGATAAATCAGATAGCTATCCAATCTGAGAAAACGCATTACATGTAAGTGGCCAAGTGTAAACACCCCCTGGCTGAGAGACTGTTTCTGTGTGTTCTTCAGGAGTGTTTGCTGACACAGATGCAGTGAAGTCAGTGTCAGTGATGGAGGGAGATTCAGTCACTCTAAACTCTAGTCTCACTGAAATACAGAGAGGTGAAGAGATATTCTGGAGGTTTGGAACTAACGGGCCTCTAATAGCTAAAACTGATGGAGTGAAAAATATGATCCCTGATAATCTTGATGGGAGATTCAGAGACAGACTGAAGCTGGACGAGAAGACTGGATCTCTGACCATCATGAACATCAGAACTGAAGATGCTGGAGTTTATGAAGTTGAGATCAGCACCAGCAGCTCAGTGTCTAAATACAGATTCACTGTTACTGTCTATGGTGAGTACAGAAATACAGCTCACTCTATTATATAACAGAAGTGCCATTTTATTGTTATAATTCTTCTTGATACTACAAAGTATAAATTCATATTTATTTGTGATCTTTGAAATTTCTCTATGACACTGTAATTCCATTTTAAATATGAATTCATAGGCTACTTAAAACCCTGAAAACTGCCGGTCATACATCCACATCGATCATACTGTTATAATTTTTCATATAAAAACCCATATAGCTCAGAAATGATATTTCATGCAAACTTAGCCATATACTTATACTTATATGATGAACCGTCTCCACAGAAAAGCCTTTTATTTTTGTAGACTGAAACATCTCCATTGACTTCCATTCAAACAGAGCAGCTTCTGGGAGCGTATTACAGAAAGATTATAACTTTATAATCCTGTCTTATCCTTTTGTAACAGTGGCATTTCAGCGAGGACCTGAACGTTCACCTGAAATTGCGTTTGATCGTTTGACATATGAGAGGTCATTGTATTATTAAAACATACTTTACATTTCAGCCCTCAAAACCTCACTTGAAAACATTTATTGAAACCAAGCTACAACATTGTGACGTTATAATGTGGACATTATCCTGTCTCTCGTGAAGCCAACACAGAAGTGACTTAAACTGCAGTTCATCGACTGGCCGCTAGAGACCGGCTCCAAAACAGAGTCAATCCCATATTTATATCCCATGTAAATACGACCAACTTTACAGCAGAAAAAAAAAATATGTTTACAGCCTGGTGCAAAAAGTGGTATTGGTTTATATAGCTAATTTTGCCCTTCATGAAAACTGTGAGGGGGGTGAATTTTTTCAACATTAGAACTCATCCTTTTGAATTATATTTATAAGTTTATAAGAACTTTATAAGCCTTAAAGTTCTGCATAATTAAGGGCGTGGCCACTTGAGTGACAGGTGGATTCCGCTGATGTCAGTAGCCATTTGTCTACTGTCTGTTAGCGTCACGTTACCTCATAATCCCGCCTCTTTGCCCATGTTTCCCTGTTTCCCTTTCCCTGTTTTTACGGGTTTTCCTGCAGTTGCAATTGAACAGAACTGCCACATTGTCTTATATTTCAACATCAGCACTTGTGTTCTTTTTCTTTATTTATATTCTCTAGTCTTGTGTTTTCCATCTTGTTTGTCAGGTCCTGACAAAACCGATTAAGAATTGTACGAGAGGGGGATGAAGCAAGAGTAGGACACAAGTATGTTTTCTCCACGCTTCCTTTTTGATCTATTTATAGGTTGCACCACATACATTACAGTTTATTTATCAATGCATGTTGTTCTGAAGGGTGATGTCTTCCAGTATATCCCTCTACTGATTTCTCTCACTAAAATGATTATGCAGTCATTTGTTTAAACACATGAATTTGTTTTAGAAAAAATATTTTGTAAAATTGTCATTTAACTTTCACCAGTATGGAAGAATCCCTGTATTATTAACAAAGGAATAAGTCTTTCACATCTCCACATTAGGTGTGTTCATACAGAGAATATATCTATGAAAATAGTATAAACACACACATTAATGCCTGTTCTCTTAATCTCTTCCAGGTTCAGGTCCGTCGGCTGGTGCTGTAGCAGGAATAGTTGTTGTTGTTGTTCTCCTGCATTTGGCTCTCTGAATTTACTAGAAGAATGGGGGAAAAAAACAGTAGAATACAAACACTCAATTCAGCAGATGCAAAATAATGACTTTTTTGTGTATAATCACAATTTACTGTCATTGGGCCTCAGAGGTTGAAACGTTCTTTCAAACAATGTTCCAAAAAATATGTTTGTGTTGCTCTTGTTTCTCTGTGGGACCCCCTCTCTCGTTACGCTTTTACCGCCTCGTCTCAGCCGCCTTTATCAAACTGGCACAGCACTTACTCACCGTATAGGTAGAAAATGCATGATTTGACTTGTTAAACATGAAGAGGACTTATCCGTCTGGCATGACCGCTCGCTCTAATGTTAATCTAGATAAAAGTTTGCTATTATTATGCACATATCCAAGTGTTTGTTGCAGAGTGTGGAGCGTTCCTTCTGCGTGACATGGAGACGCCGGCGCGATCACTTGCATTTTCAGTGAGAAAATTCGTTTGGACACACGCTTGACATTTGACTGCACATCTCTTTTTTGACATTGTTGATACTGCTTTCAATCGGAAATGCAACGGACCGGTCTACGGGACTAAGTTGAGCTGTTTACACTCACATACAATAAAAGAGGCTGCACAGCAACAGGAAATAGAAATGATCTAAAAAAAAACTGCCTATGTTTACGGTTTAACCCTTCACCGGGGTGGGTCTAAATAAGTCTGACTTCTTCCCACTCCGTTTCGAGCAATTGATTGATTTATGTTGTTAAAGTAAGGTGAATTTACCTTGTTCCAATGCTTCTTTAGTGCCTTTGTTATATGTCACTATATTGCTTGAAATAAAGTCATTTTTATGAAAATAAAAGAGGCAGAGTGGTGTTTTATAACATATTTTGTTTTATTGTAGCCTAATTATACATAACGAGATAACTGGAGTAGCCAGAGCGAGCTGAGTGACGCGATCAAGAACACTGCTGTTCCACTTGCAGAATTACCGGGCTTGCGTCCTCCCGTCCTCGGGAGTTTGTTGTCCTGAGTACAACTTGGTAAGTCCGAACTACTAAGGCACAAGTACGAAATTTGCACAATTGGTATTGAGAAACGGTGCTGAGTTGACAGAGAACATTTATACCGAGCTTTGGGAGACCGCGCTGAACCTGATCTAAACCAGGGCCCTGTATCATGATGGTAGCTGAACAAACTCAGGGTTATAGGATTAGTTTTGAGTTGACAAAACCAAACCAATCCAACCAGGCTTTGTTGGTACCATGATGCTGATCATCAACTTTCTCTGTCAACTCAGGCTTTGATCCTGAGTTTAGGAGTTTAGGTGTGACATCAGTAGCGAACAGCCAATCACATGCTGAGAAAGAGTGAAACTGAGATTAGTTTCTCTTGAGAGGAGCAGTGCAATTCACTACAGAATATTACGAGATTGAAAAATATAAAGAATTTAGAAAAATGTACACAGCAGGAAGAAAATAGCTGTCTATGAAAGAGTGCAAGTAAAAATTGTGAAGTTATTTTATACAGTTGATAAAGGTATTGAGAGAATTGAACATTTCAGCACATGTAGTCATTTTATAGCTTTTATAGCATTTTATAGCTTTATCTATTGATTCTAGCATATATAATATAAATATATATATAATATATATATATATATATATATATATATATAATATATATATAATATAAACATATATATAATATATATATATATATATAATATAAATATATATATATATATATATATATATATATATATATATATATATATATATATATATATATATATATATTACCAATACCTTTATATATATGCGTAATAATAATTGATGAACTAAAATTGTACATGTGTGATTGATTAAGATTACAATAATTAAGTTGGCTTGGAAAAGCCAACATACTGATATTGTATTTAAGCTTATTATTATTCTTCTTAGCCAAAATTTCTCCACGCTACTCCTCCTAAACTGTTCAAGCTACAACCACTAAACTCAGACTAAACCTTCAAACTGTTCTGACTCGAGTTGCTTGCTCGTTTCAGACTGATCAGACTAACGGTTTTCCTAAAATTTCTTTCTAACTCCAAACTAAATTCAAATGTTGACAGTTGGAGAGGCTAATTAGACTTCATTAGCTGCCATTCTATGTACTATTTCTAATCCATCGAGACTCATTTTCCATTCTATCTAATATTTCTAATCTATCTCATAACAACCACCCAGAACACAATGGCAACCACCAAGCAACCACCCAGAACAATTATTTGATAATTTGATCGTTTTTCATGTGACGGCAACAAAATATTTTTAATTGTTATAAAAGGATCGAGAAAGACAAAATCAAGTAATAATGTAATACTTCAAACTACTTTAAACTTCTCGTCCAAACTTTTCCAAGCCAACTTAAAGTTTGTCTCAATGAACTTTCACATCTAGTTACATAAATAATATCCAAATCATAATAAATCATTATTCTAAATAAGCATTACTAAAAGCCAGAAGATTTTGTCTTTAAAAATCATTTGCTGTGTAGTGATCTTTAATTTGGAGTAGAAACAGGTAAAGTGACTTTATCGCATCAGACATGTGACACTTTGCTCACAGCTGATTGGTCCAAGTTCAATTTGCAACCTCTAATCTGAAACAGCACCTGACCCGGACCAGGTTAGCCGTGGAGCGTAAGTTACTATGGCGATGAACATGCTAAAAGCCAAACCACTTTCATGGTGCCTAAAACCCAGGGTTGGCGCAAACTTAACTGAAACATATCGGGCTAGCCACCTAAACCAGCTTTATGGTATAGGCCCCAGGTTGGATTTATCTGGATTTGTCAAGTCTAAACCTACTCTGAAACTCAGAGTTTGTTCAGCTAGCTTTGGCCACAGCTTGTGATTTTCAAGCAATCCTGAAGAGCTTGATGAGCTGGTTTAGTTGTGTTTGATTAGAGTTGGAGCTGAACTCTGCGGGACAGTGTGTCGTTGAAGACCTGCACTTTAGAGTTCTCTTGTTTCTCTTCCAGCTTTCTCCACCTTCAAAAAAAAAAGTTCAGTAGGGTTCTATATAGAACACTAGGGCTTTTGACTTGATTCTAAAGAACTATTTATGGCAAAGAAGGTTCTATAGAAAAATGCTTGAATGATTGCATAGTTTATTTAATGGGTTATTTTTTTCAAGAATGTAAATGCTGTGCAGACTGATCGGCGGGTGACTAGAAGCCGTGCGTGCCGGTTAGAAATTGTGTCCGACTTGAGACAGCAGGACAGCCCAGAGACCAGACATGGAGTTTCCAGAGAGATTGTCTCTAAGAGAGCAGGTCCTCTTTCAGAAGAATGGGCCAAGAAGGGCGTCGTGAGGAGCATGAGTTCGGGGAACCAGGTCCGGTTGGGCCAATATGGCGCAACTAACAAGACCTGCTCCTCATCCTCCCTGATTTTGCAAAGAGACTGTGCATGACGGGGAAACGCATACTTGTGCAGGCCCCGGGCCAGCTGTGTGTGTGCCAGTGCATCCGTATTTTATATGAAAAAGTGAATTATTGTATTTTATCCAAATATTATAATTTGTCTTGTGTGTATATATATATATATGAATAATCATAATTTGATTTTGAATTTGATAATGGGATTTTCAGTTTATGAGAAAAATAAAGCCTGTGGTAAACATGACTTGACCATACTTTAATGTTTTGTTCTACAACACAAATTACACATATCCATAGTGAAAACATGAATTTTGTATGTTCATTTTCGAAAACCTATGTTTTTCATAAGTATTTAAGACAGTTAAGTGTGTGAGTAAGAAAGTGTGTGCATTAACATTGTCTCGTATACTATACTACTGATTTCCAATAGCAGAAAAAAATATAGCTATCATTAAACACCATAAAAGCCATTTCAATTGAATTATTGATATGTTCTTCTGACTGTTGTCTCTTATGAAGATTTAAAACTGCATCATCACTCTGAAAATGAATGAAATAATGTCCACAACCAATATATTTATATCAGCTACCTAATAATCTTTTATTCTGTCATCTGTTATTTGACCATGTGTCATCATGATACACAATGATGATCATTGATACAAATGGATGATCCATTATGATACACAACAACAATTATTCAATATTATGTAGAGGTCATAAAGATTCATAAACTTGTTCTTAATGGGGATTTAATTAGGAGCACTTCCGACTACTTGATCAAACATTTTATAGATGAACTAGTGAATATAGATTTCTAAATCTTTCTAAAGTAGTCTTGAGTAGATACAGTGATAAAAACAGAAATATTTTATATGAAATGTTGACTTTCTCTAAAACATGCTTAACCCTCGTGTTATGTTGGAATTCTGTGCACTCCCCTTATGGTCCGGGTCAAATTGACCCGCATTGGATTCAATACAATTCCTCAAAAATCACACTATGAAAAACAACAAAGATTCAGGTTCAAACTGTAAACTTTTAATATCAGCATTTGTCAAATATTCCAAAAAATATATATCTGAAGATATGATTTAATGAAAATGTTTTTTAACCATTTTTTAAAACTATTTAAAATTTGAATATACGTTATATTTATATATATTTGCATATACATTTTTTAAACTTTTTTTTTTTTTTTTTTTTGCTTAGAACATCATAACTGAACAATTAATCAGTTAATCTGAGCAAATTTTTCCTGCTGTCTATGTCGAAGTCTCAAGATATTTCAGATATCTTGAATATATAATGAGAGCTTATTTTACTATCTGTGTCTGTCAAAGATGTTCATTTGTAATTTGCAATTAATTCTGAACACCATGATTTAGCTTTTTCAAGTGTGTATGGTTTGGGTTAGAGCACTTTTAGATACACTTACACTTTAGAACTGGAGTTGATGCCCTGACATACATAAAATAAATGTTTTTATTTTGTGTCTGTACAGTTGCTTTTGAATAGCTGCCTATGATGGACATCACAGACGTAATAGTAATTTTGTTTGTATTTGTCAAAAAAAAAAAACACCAGTATGTTGAAACTTTGCATGCATGTTCATGATCAAAAATAAAATAACAAAATATAACCAAGAAATGTTATTATTTTGGTTCCATACAGTTGCCTTAGAGTGTTAAAATATGCGGGTCAAATTGACCCGCGAACATCACGAAAGGAACATTTATTTTGTTTGTATATGTCAAAAAACACCAGCATGTTGAAACTTTGCATGCATGTTCATGATGATAAATGAGAAAAAGTCACAAAATATTAAGGAAAAAAAAAAAGGTTTAATGTTATTTCAGGTAGCTTGAAAAAATAAATGATAGGTAATTTTTACCATCTGTGGCTGACAAAATATTTTTCTGTATTGAAATAAGTGTGTAAAACAATTTTTTTTAGCTTCATAAGGTAGTAAAAAAATAAAATAACAAAATATAACCAAGAAATGTTATTATTTTTGGTCCGTACAGTTGCCTTAGAGCGTTAAAATATGCGGGTCAAATTGACCCGCGAACATCACGAAAGGAACAGTAATTTTGTTTGTATATGTCAAAAAACACCAGCATGTTGAAACTTTGCATGCATGTTCATGATGATAAATGAGAAAAAGTCACAAAACATAGGTTAACCAGTATTTCCAACAACTAGAAAATCTAAACGGGTCAAATTGACCCGCAACATAACACAAGGGTTAACTGGATAAATTCAATGTTATCTGTTCTGTTTTCTCCTGTTATCCTCTTGCAGCTCTGACGTCATTGACCAGAAGAACAGCAGCAGCCGCAGAAGCCACGCCCATCAGCGCAGTGACGACCAATCGCAGCACAGCTTCAACTGAATCACAACAGGGGGCGTGGCCTTCTGGAGAAACTAATGAGCAATGATAAAACAGAGTTGAGATTTTCAACAAGTTGATTTTAATTATCTGTCAGAGGCTCGGATATCCTCAAAAGATATCTGCAAAAACTCAAACCTGTTGTTTAGAATGACATGAGTAAGTTAGTTTCATTTTTAGATTAATATTTCTTAAATGCATTCCTGGCACTAAATCAGCAACAAAGCTCATATGACCATTGATGTACCTGCACATGTCTGACAGAGTTCAGTGATGTTAACATGTTCACATTTTGGCAATCCTGATGATGATGATGATGATGATGATGATGATGGTGATGATGATGTGTCTCTGCTGGTGAAAGGATCAGGCGTAGTAGCAGCTAAGACATGAGAAAAATCAAAACGTTTTTTTTTATTGCAATATCAGTCACAGACATTTAAAGCTGTCAGTCCTGATCTTCTTAAGGAGACAGTGTCTAAATGTTAAAGTGGATTGTGGGATTGCACAATGGGACACAGAGAGTGTGCAAAGACATTTGTTCACACACATAGAAGTCTACTTATTATAGGTGACTTTGAGCTTGTCTTTTTAAGAAGTCACTCATACATTTGGGCAGTCTTGTTATAGTGATGAGAGAAACAAAGCTTTTTGAAACTTTACATCCACTGAACCAATTGTTTTGTAAAATGATTCACTGTTTCCAAGCGCTTGAAGAATGTGAAGAATGCAGTGTATTCAATCCAAGCTTAAAAGAGCTGTATGTAAATAATGAATACACAAGTCAAGTACTTGCTGGGTCTAACATCATTATGAAAGTCAGTAGTGATGGATGCAGATACATAATATGTAATGTGTGTTAACAAACAATAAAAACAGACGTCACATGGCTAAATACATAACATCGTAAAATGAACACGCATACATAGTTTTATATCATTTGTTATTATTATTTATTTCTCTCCCGAGATTCCGTAGTCCTAACGTGGCCATAGGTTATATGGAACCGTGGGTTGATTTATATCATTTATAATGGAAGTGAAGAAATCAAGTGGAAAAACTGTGTTATTTTAATGTTATGTTGTGTGTGTTTTTCTTAAAATCTACACGTTGAGATGATGATATGAACATGCCCACATTCAAGCATTTACAGCTCAGCTTTAACAGCAGATTTAGTTCACAAAGTCATGACCTAAATATTAATAAATCCTAAAATTCATCATTTGTTTTTGAGATTTCAACTCAAATGCTTTATAGAAAACACTAATAAAAACGAATACTTTGGCATAATAACTCTTGTTAGATTTGTGTTGGTCAGATGAAGTTCAGGCGAAGTCTGAGCACTGAAACATCTGCAACTAAGATCAAATTTAGTCTTATTTATTCATATTATTATTATTATTAAAAATACTGTACATGTGTTAATTATCTGCAAATGTTTATTCAGACTAAACCTATCTGTGTCTTTATGCTTTTATATATTTGTTATTCTTAAATGTTATTATGTGTCTTGTTATATTTATATGTGTGGACTGGAAGCTTCAATACCAAGATCAATTCCTTGTGTGTTCAAACACACCTGGCAATAAAACTCTTTCTGATGATTCAATAAACCTCATGTTAACTGTGTGAAACTCACTCCACATTTACATCATTTAGCAGATGTTTTTCTCCACATCAACAGATGAGCATCACAAGCACTTTATCACAGGAGTTATTATAATAAGTGTCAGATGAAGACCCTTGCTCCCACACAGCTCAACAGAGCAGGTTAAGGTTCAGGAAAGAGACTTTTCATATATATATATTTTTCTATTTGGATAAACCAGCTATTTTAAGACCAGCTACATTGTGCAGGACAATATTAGCACTATCCTCCAGACAATAGTACACATGTAAGACAGATACATTTACTACTATTATACTATGCAAATGTTGATTTTCTTGAAGAAAAACAAAAAATCTAAGAATCTTGGCAAATGTTGCATCATGGGATTGTAATTCATTCCTTCATAAATATATTACATGACACATATTTGTATTTGCAGCATTTAGTTGCTACATACAATTATGAAACGAAATAGAATAGTAATATCACATAAATTATTAATAAAAAATGAAAAGAGTGTAATTAACAAAGAAATGTAAAATGGATGTTATTAAAGAATAAAATGAAGTATTATCGTTGTGGCCACTAGATGGCCCAATACACCAGATTAATCTAATAAATCTTTTCTGGTCCAGTTCAGAGAGAGCATTGGTAACCAAAGCTTTGTTTCACCAACACTTACATTACATTTATGCTTTTAGCAGATGTTTTTATCCAAAGTGGATTACAAAAGAGGAACAAATGCATTCATCAACAATCGTTGCAGTTCACAATGCCTAGTTTATTAGACAAGTATAAAGAAGAAGAGAAGTTTGAGCAAGCCTGTGTCCCATGTGCTCTTTCTTTGAGATATTTCTTAGCAGAAAATACAATACAATCACATACTCCTCATATTTTGATTGTTTAATCAAACCTGAAGTGTTATTAAAAGCAAATATTGTGCAAACATCCCCTCCAGACATCACTTTTAACCACAACTGTATCAGTCCCTGAACAGAGGTCAAAGAACCGTCCATATCAACAGAGGCTCACGGTTTAGCTGGTTAGCAGAGCCTTAAAAAAGACTGTAATTATAAACTTTTGCAGGCAAAAGCATCTCTTTCCATTAATGACTATATAAAAGCAGTAAAGTTTCTTGGAGGCTTTTAATAGTTTTGTCATTGACAGATCAACATATGATAGCCTATATATATTTTTTAAATGATAACAATAACTTCCTATTTCGCTAGAGCTGGAAATAACTTCTACTGAAACTTGCTTATCTGCAAGCTCACAGCATTAATATGCAAATCATGGAAATATAGAGAGATGCATATGCAGCTGAACATCAATCTTATCTGTTCACGTAGGCCTACTTATAGTATACTGTATGATGTACAGTATATCAATATTTCACATTCACAGATCTCACACAGAGTTTTTTTGTCAAACATTAGCATTCACTGATTCTGTACTTTTTTTCCACTGTAAAATTGTTTCTCATAAAGATGAAGTTAAATTGTGGAAGTCACTTCAACCCCACACGATTCACAGAAACACACACTCACACTATTTACGCCTCAAGACATGCAAACACAAAAGCACATTAACCACAAACGTCCAGTAATGAAACACATTCTCATGCACACACTCTCTAACAACAGATGAAACTACATTCATATTCCATATCTGAAAATGAGGCCTTCTGTAGTTTGAGCTGTAGAATACAATACTGTAAAATACATTAAAAATATCATGAAATTAAATGTGCTGTCATTCTGCAGATTTTATTCATTCTGTGCTATTCTTTCTGCAGTGCCCCATTATGCTATTTTAAAGGTTTCTATATAGGTTTGTTTTGGAGTCTGCAACAATAGATTTACAAGCATCCAATGTAAAAAAAAAAATGACCTGATTGGTCAGATAGCTCAGTCTGTTGTGAATGGTCTACTCTGCTCTGATTGGTCAGATGGCTCAGTCTGTTGTGATTGGTCTACTCTGCTCTGATTGGTCAGATAGCTCAGTCTGTTGTGAATGGTCTACTCTGCTCTGATTGGTCAGATGGCTCAGTCTGTTGTGATTGGTCTACTCTGCTCTGATTGGTCAGATAGCTCAGTCTGTTGTGATTGGTCTACTCTGCTCTGATTGGTCAGATGGCTCAGTCTGTTGTGATTGGTCTACTCTGCTTAAGTTTTGAATTAAATGTATTTACTAAATTAAAGTTGAAACTCCAATCTCCTCCCAAAAATCCTCAAAAAAGTATTTTGGCGCCTCAATGACTACTTCACTCAGAGAAGCTGTCAATCACAGCTGTCAATCATGACGTCACACCCCCGTTTTAAATCAACATCAAATAACTAACTAAAACCAAACTTATTTAAAAGATGAACATTTGAACGTACATCAGTGTGATAAAATGAGTTTTTTCGTGTCTGTGTAAACTACCAAAACATGAATTTGTGAAAACGGTGACATCATGTGCATGTATATTATGTGTCCAGTCTTTAGAAGGTTTAGTTTTTCTTTACAAACATTTCCAACTACTGGCCTGGCAGCAGAATACATTGCTGTATACATTTTTGACAATGGTGTCATTTATACGTGAAAAACTAAATATTCAGATTTTATTATATCATTGATGTGTAAAAGTATCCTCGGTGTGCAAAAATAAAAAGCTTTTGTGTGGAGATACAGTAGTTCATCATATTTGCACCTGGCCATTGCTTGCATGACTTTCATTTCTGAGTGAGCTTTATGAGTTTTAAAACACTATGACAGTATGACAGGTGTGAAAGGGACAAGTTATCGACACTACAAAAGTTAGAGGCTTTTCTCATGGTCAGTTTTCACTGTTTTTAGAAGCCTATATATAGATTAATATTTACAATGGAATTACAGTGTCATAGAGAAATTTCAAAGATCACAAATAATAAAAAATATATATATAGTTTTTTGTAGTATTGAGAAGAATTATGGCAATAAAATGGCACTTCTGTAATATATAATAGAGTGAGCTGTAATTCTCTACTCACCATAGACAGTAACAGTGAATGTGGTCTTGCTCCCTCTGATGGTCACTTCATAAAGTCCAGAGTCTGTGATTCTGGTGTTCATGATGGTCAGAGATCCAGTTTGATCATCCACCTTCAGTCTGCCTCTGAATCTTCCATCAGTGCCGTTAGATATGAAGATCTCATCAAGCTCTCTATTGATATGAGCTATTAGAGGCCCGTTAGTTCCAAACCTCCAGTCAATCACATCATCATCCTTTAGTTCAGTACCAGAGTTTAGAGTGACTGAATCTCCCTCATTCACTGACACTGACTTCACACCTGGAGAACACACAGTTTACAATTTAGTTACATTTTCCCCAATTTAAGTTGGTTTAATAAAGCTTTATTTGAAGTTTGAAGTTGTTTTGAAGTGACAACAGACTTTGGAACAATAGAAAGACTGGCATAGAAAAAAAAAAAAAAAAAAGAAAAAAAAAGTGTGGAAAATAAATGGCAATATGCAAAATATCTGAATTTACACATCTTCATATATTGTATTTTAAGTTTTGGTCCACACAAATAACATGCAACTATACATATTTTCTATCACTTACCAACCAGACAGCAACAGCACAAACTGCAAAAAGCAAATGTGTGAAACATGTTCTTCAACAGTTCAGTGGTCTGAAATAGTTCCAGTCAAGTCTGAAAACCAGTGACAGCCTGTAAAGTTGTGCAGACTGAATTAGGCCACGCCCCATATATTCAGCCACACCTTCTCTCTTCAAAGCTCCGCCCCCAAGGCATGTCGATCCAAAATGATTGACAGGTAAAAGAGCTCTCATGTTTTAAACCTCCAACACAAGACGGTGGTCAGGACTCCATGTCAATGCTATCTGGATAGCAGGTTTATGTGTTATTCCAAAGAAAATAATCAAGCTTTTGTTTCTGGAAGGAAATCATATTCTGCCATTGTATCAGTTGGCCACTTCAAGTGGTTGGAAGAAAATGTTTAAATAATGTTTTTTTTTTTTTGTTTTTTTTTTTGGTAACAGTTAGTACAGCTTTTTATAAAACTAATACATCAGTCAGAAGATTTGCTGTTGCTGTTATATTACTTTGAATAATCATTAGCTGCTTTGAAACAATATGTACTGTATAAAGCACTATGTTAATAAAGGTGGCTTAATTTATTTACCAATTATTTACATATTTATCTAAATGTCCTGTTAAATCATTAATTTTAGGCTCTTTGCTCAAATACAGGACAGACAACCGTATTCTGTTGCTGTGTGAACGTGGCTTATGATACCAACCAGAACATCTGTACTGTCAGTCTCATTTGAAGGTTCAAGGTGTTTATGTTTTTCCAGTAAGGTGTTATTTTTGTGGATTTGTAATGAACTTTATCAATAAATAAAAAAATAAAAAAAGCAGAACTTCCACTCTTCTATTTACATTCAAACTTATAATATGAATATGTGAATTCAGATAACTGTTTTGCTTTCTGCATTTACCTTCCACACATCTGATCGTGTTACCAGAAGCTGCTTATAGGCACAGGTATACTAACATGATCATTTTACTCAACAGCATATAAGGGTCATTCTGAGCCAACTCAACCAGAGGTCACTGGCTACATTTTTTTTTTTTTTTTTTTTTTTATGGTGAAAGATAAAGGAATAAAGCCAAAATATTAAATACAGATGTATTACTGAGTAAACCACTGTTTTGTTTAGGGGGTCAAAATGACAATTTTATCTTTTTGTTTTATTTGGAGTCAGATAACAGGGGTAAAAATGACTTTAGAAAAGCATCATTATTTAATTTTTACACAGAGATTGGGTTACACAGTTAACAAATGAGTTCATTCTTAGTCATGAAACATCCCCCGAAAAGAGACAAGAGAGCAGAAGAGGCCTCAGTAACCATGGCGACCATCAGATAAGACGGTTTTATTGCTGTGAAAAATGTGGACATGTGAGAAAACAGAGGCCATAGAAACATGCATAAAGCCATAAAGCATTTACATATATGTTTAAATTATTCTTTCGATCTTGTTACACGCTCTAAGCGTGGTAGGCCTACATGCTAAGAAAGATTTATTTATTTTTTCAGTGGCCATGAAAAACACCCTTTTCAACGAATTAATAAATAAAGTGTTTGCTGGACGAATTGATTCATTTATATTTTATTTTTTATAAAAACCCTTCAATTACAAAGACAGGCTTATATATGATTCATAGATGTGTATCAGATGGGTGGGTGTTATATGGTGTTTTATTGGCATGACAAATATTTCTATACAATTATGTTTCTAAAGCATTTGCAGCTTTGTTCTGTAATTAAAACAAAGCAAAGTGAAAATGTGCAAAGCAATGAAACTAATTTAGAAACTGTAAATGGCAAAGAAATATAAAATGGATGCATTCAATTAAATGAAATATTGACGAATATTCTACAGGGTGGGCCATTTATATGGATACACCGTAATAACATGGGAATGGTTGGTGATATTAAAGTCCTGTTTGTGGCTTCTAAATGGCCACCATGGTCACCACCCATCTTGAGGAGTTTGCCCCCTCACATATACTAATGTGCCACAAACAGGACTTTAATATCACCAACCATTCCCATGTTATTACGGTGTATCCATATAAATGGCCCACCCTGTAGTGTTGGCCACCAGATGGACACAACATATACTGGCTCTGGAGAAAAGTGTCTGAAAATGCAAACATGTAAATCACTAATATAGAAGAAAAAGTTTACAATATTTATGATATCTGATGAATGTTTTTTTTTTTTTTTTTATTCAATGCCACAAGATAATCACTTTATTTACATTAGCTGCCAGAAAGAGAAAAGAGCATCATGGGATTGCAGTTCATTCCATCATAAAAGATGTCAAGCAGTCTTAAACCAGTGTTTTTTCCTCATTTTTATAAACTTTCTTTTTTATTTTTATTTTTTTCCTACAGATCAAAGTTTGTTCTGTGATTCATATTGGAGATTGGTGGTTTGATTAATGACTTATAAATATTTGAGTGAAATCCTAATGGAGAAAATGAATAGGAAAAATGCATCCAGAATTAAGTCTACTGAAAACTTGTCTCTTACACTGTATTTCTTCCCTTGTGTTATGATGTGTACATTTACACTGTGTGTGTTTTAAATAAACTGCTTCATGCTGTAAATGTGTTTTTATTCAACCGTCATTCAATCTGAATCTGAATTCATAGTTTATTCTTATTATGACGTCCATTCAATTATATATGCATATGCTTGATAGATGTATATCAGTTCAGTAGGTCATATTCAGTTCAATTCTACAGTGATTTATTGGGGTGGCAAATATTTTTACTTTTGTTTTTGTGGAGGTTCTGCATTCATTATGAAACAGAATGAAAAAAAGATTGCATTAAAGAGTAATAAAATTAAATATTAAAGAATATTCACCATTTTGGCATCAAATATAGAGAATTGTTAAGCAAAGCTTTGTTTCACATCACTAAACAATTAGACATATTTTCACCTTTACGATTACATCCAATATATGCCACAATTGTTATGACATCTCTTCTGTTTTCTCCGTTTTACGTCTTGAAGCTCTGACGTCATTGACCAGAAGAACAGCAGCGGCCGCAGAAGCCACGCCCATCAGCACAGTGACGACCAATCGCAGCACAGCTTCAACTGAATCACAACAGGGGGCGTGGCCTTCTGAAAAACAAAAATGAGCAATGATAAAACAGAATTGAGATTTTCAACAAGCTGATTTTAATTCTCTGTCAGGAGCTCCGATTTCGGCAAAAGATATCTGCAAAAACTCAAACCTGTTGTTTAGAATGACATGATTAGATTAATTTTTAGAATAATATTTATTTAATGCATTTCTGGCACTATCAGTAAAAAAGCTCATATGTCCACTGAGGTACCTGCACATGTCCGATAGATTGATGATGATGATGATGATGATGATGATGATGATGATGATGATGATGATGATGATGATGATGATGATGATGATGATGATGATGATGATGATGATGATGATGATGATGATGATGATGATGATGATGATGATGATGATGATGATGATGATGATGATGATGATGATGATGATGATGATGATGATGATGATGATGATGATGATGATGATGATGATGATGATGATGATGATGATGATGATGATGATGATGATGATGATGATGATGATGATGATGATGATGATGATGATGATGATGATGATGATGATGATGATGATGATGATGATGATGATGATGATGATGATGATGATGATGATGATGATGATGATGATGATGATGATGATGATGATGATGATGATGATGATGATGATGATGATGATGATGATGATGATGATGATGATGATGATGATGATGATGATGATGATGATGATGATGATGATGATGATGATGATGATGATGATGATGATGATGATGATGATGATGATGATGATGATGATGATGATGATGATGATGATGATGATGATGATGATGATGATGATGATGATGATGATGATGATGATGATGATGATGATGATGATGATGATGATGATGATGATGATGATGATGATGATGATGATGATGATGATGATGATGATGATGATGATGATGATGATGATGATGATGATGATGATGATGATGATGAGAAAGGAACAGGCGTAGGAGCAGCTAAAACATGAGAAAAACATTTGTTATTGCTCTGTCAATCACAGTCATTCAAAGCGGACAGTCCTGATGTTCTTGAGGAGACATTGTCTAAATGTTAAAGTGGATTGTGGGCTTTCACAATGGGACACCGCGTGTGTGCAAAGACATTTCCTCGCATACACATACATACACAATAGTTATTATAGGTGACTTTGAGCTTGTCTTTTTAAGTCAGTTAAAAATTTGGGCAATCTTGTTATGCATACAGTGATGGGAGAAACAAAGCATTTCAAAACTTTGAATCCATTGAACCAATTGTTTTGCAAAATTATTCACTGTTTCCAAGCACTCAAAGAATGTTAAGAATTGTTTCATGTACTCAATCCAAGCTGAAATCAGCTGAATGTTAATAACGGAGAACACATATTGTGTTTTGATACTCTTTTGCTGCCAAAAGTGCCCTGAGCCGTAGAGGCATGGACTCCACTAGACCCCTGAAGGTGTGTATCTGGCACCAAGATGTTCGCAGCAGATCCTGTAAATCCTGTAAGATGCGAGTCGGCCTCCATGGATCGGAATTGTTTGTTCAGCTCATCCAACACAAGCTCGATTGGATTGAGATCTGGGGAATTTGAAGGCTTAGTCAACACCTCAAACTTGTTGTGCTCCTCAAACCATTCCTGCTTTGTGGAATGGTGCATTATCCTGCTGAAAGAGGCCACAATCCACCAGGGAATACCGTTTCCATGAAAGGCTGTACATGGTCTGCATCAATGCTTATCAATGCTTAGGTACGTGTCAAAGTAACACCCACATGGATGGCAGGACCCAAGGTTTCCCAGCAGAACATTGCCCAAAGCATCACACTGACTCCGCCGGCTTGCCTTCTTCCCATAGTGCATCCTGGTTTCATGTGTTCCCCAGGTAAGTGACGCACACGCACCCGGCCATCCACGTGATGTAAAAGAAAACGTGATTCATCAGACCAGGCCACCTTCTTCCATTGCTCCGTGGTCCAGTTCTGATGCTCACGTGTCAGCATGGACACCCTGACTGGTCTATGCAGCCCCATACACAACAAACTGAGATGAAGTGTGTATTATCACACCGTATATCAGAACCAGAATTAACTTCTTGAGCAGTTTGAGCTACAGCAGTTCGTCTGTTGGATCGGACCACACGGGCCAGCCTTCGCTCCACACGTGCATCAATGAGTCTTGAGCCTTTCTCCAGTTCACCACTATTCCTTCCTTGAACCTCTTTTGCTCTGACCCGTCTTGCCATCACAATTTGGCCCTCGTCTACCTCACTCAAATCCTTACGCTTGCCCATTTTCCTGCTTCTAACACATCAACTTTGAGGACCAAATTTTCACTTGCTGCCTAATATATCCCACCCGCTAACAGGTGCCGTGATGAAGAGATAACCAGTGTGTTATTCACTTCACCTGAAAGTGGTCATAATTGTATGCCTGATCAGTGTATACACACCCTAATAAAATATTACTTCATTAAAAGTTTTAATTACTCCTTTACAATTTAACTTGAGTATAATTAGTACAAAAGTACTTGATTGAAGAAGTACTGATCAGTTCATGTTTATTTTGTAATTTTGAATACGTATATACTTGCAAATTCATTTTATATTATATATGTTATATATTACTGCTGTTCAAAATACCTGGGGAGGGGGAATTGCATCACTATGAATTATGAATTGTCAAGTAGCCAGCACTAGTCAGTAAGATTAGTGGATGGATGCAGATACATAATATGTAATATAAATTAAAACAATCATCACAGGACTAAATACATAACATTTTAAAATGAACGCTATACATACATAGTTTTATATCATTTGTAATGGCAGGGAAGAATGCAAGTGCAATAATTTACAATATTTTAATGTTATGTTATGTTGTGTTTTTTTATTATATATAATTCATGTTATATACATTTACCTTTATGCAAATGTTGATTTTTCTTGATGCAAATGTTGCATCATGGGATTGTAGTTCATCCCTTCATGCGTATTTTCCATGACAAATATTTTTACATTTTTATTTGCAGCATTTAGTTGCTACATACAATTATGAAACAAAATAGAATAGCAACATCACATTATTTAATTTAAAAAAAAAATGAAAATGAAGAAAGCGCTACAATGAAGTATTATCGTTGTGGCCACTAGATGGCCCAATACACCAGATTAATCTAATAAATCTTTTCCGGTCCAGTTCAGAGAGAGCATTGGTTCGCAAAGCTTGTTTCACCAACACTACATTTACATTATTTATGCTTTTAGCAGATGTTTTTATCTAAAGCGGATTACAAAAGAAGAACAAATGCATTCATCAACAATCGTTCAGGTTTATTAGACAACTACAGTATAAGCGAGAAGAGAAGTCCTATGTGCTCTTTCTTTGAGATATTCTCTCCAGATTAGTTATAGTTTTATTGTTTTATTGCAGGGTGTTTGATCTCATGTTCTGTCTTAGCAGAAAATACAATACAATCACATACTCCTTATATTTTGATAGTTTAATCAAACCTGAAGTGTTATTAAAATATTGTGCAAACATCCCCTCCAGACGTCACTTTTAACCACAACTGTATCAGTCCCTGAACAGAGGTCAAAGAACCGTCCATATCAACAGAGGCTCACGGTTTAGCTGGTTAGCATAGCCTTAAAGGGTTAGTTCACCCAAAAATGAAAATTCTAGCGGACTAAGGCTGTGGCTGGAAGTCAGTTTTAGTTCTTGTGTTTCGCTTTTTTCTGTTCTTGTCTTCTTCTGATTCTCCTTGTTATCATCAGCTATCTTTAATAATGCTCAGTCATCACTCAAGTAATCACTTAATTATCTCATTAACTCCAACACTGATTCAGCGTTACATTTAACAGCCTGTAGTGTTCACACTGAGCAGTGTTCATTTCATCTGGACTAACCCATGTGGGGCCAACATGGAAACTGAGGACAAAAGCCGGCAGCAAAATCAATACATTCTAACTAGGCTTTTTGATTTAGTTAATTTTGACTGAGATCACATCATAAATGTTTTCTGTGATTATATTGATTATATTGACTAGATCCTGAGCTCAGTAAAGGTATAAACGCACAAGAAACTGTTCTCAAGTGCTTGTGGAAGAGGTTTGTCTTCAGCTGCTTGGTGAAAGTTGTGATGATCTCAGTAGATCAGTAGAAGATTGAGAGATTAACATTCATTTCACAATAATATTTTTGGGTAGAGTTCCTGTTTAACTGTTAAAGACATTTGCTGCACGATCTTTTCTCAGAACTAACTTTTTTTTTTTTTCTAGTAACAAAAACAAAAAAACCACTACTCCGTAGCCATGACCGGTCTAAAATAGTCAGAATATAAACACTTATTATAGACAACAGGTGAAAGGGATAAAATTAACAACCAAACACAGGACAGTAACCATAGAAACAAAGGAGTGGCAGGAAACAGGACAAAAGGTGTCGATAAGCACTAAGAATGCAACGCGCCAAAAAACGGAAGAAGAAGAAGAAGAAACAGGACAAATGAACACAGGAACTGATGAAACACAGAAGGTCCACACACAAACTGCTGATGGAAACACAAGATACTGATGCTACTTTTGATATGGACCCCCGCTCTGTTCAGGGACTCATTATTATATTACTGTTCATCAAATGTTTGTGAAATTTGTTCAGCTTTTTTTCTCAGTTGTTTTACTTTTTATGTAAATACAAATATTAACACATTAAGAAATTTGCTGAAAATAAAAGCAATTGAATGTGAGAGGACGTTTCTTTCTCTTTCTTTCTTTCTTTGTTTTTTTTTTCTTTTTCTTTCCTTTTTTCTTTTCTTTCTGAATCAAGCACAATCTGATGTGTCCTGTCACCCGACCCGCTTAAAATAGAACCGACACCCAACCCGCACCCGAAATAAAATCATTTTAGCCAATCACATTATAGACACAATTACAATTATTGCCAGGTCATACATAAGTACCACAAAACTGAGTAACCTAACAGATGCGGCTACAACACTATATCTGCCACGCAGTTTCGTCTACCCTACATCAGACAATTTTGGGTTCAAACACACCTTGCACACCACACATACTTAGTGTTAAATTTGAAAAATACTGTTCGACAGAACTGCTTGCTTTGTTACCACAGTTATCTGCGCGCTGAAGTACTTAGAACTGCGCGAAGTTCCACATTTGCGGCTATAATCCAACACGAAAATGCATGCAGCAAAGCCTTTGTTTTCTTCAGATAACTCCAAATTTCTCCCACACACTGGACTTGACGTTTGATGACATATTGTCGACAACTTTACAATCTCCACTAGCTATTCTTTTCTTCAACTCCTCAGCATCCATCTCGACGACTGCAGTGCAAGCAAATCGCGCGCGCGCGGTTATGATGAATTTTTAAAACTGAAAGTAGGTAACGTTATAGATTCCTGGGAGGGCGTGGCGCGTGGGCACAAATAAACTGATGTGGATTTTAAATTATTTTATCAACTTGAAATACAGGAATATTTTTGTAGACGTGTTCCTAAAAATATGCATATATTTTTACGTTTGCATGTGATTGTTTTAGACCCGTGTTTCCCCCGTGTCCGACCCGCACCCGTATCCGACACAGTTGGATATTTATATCATCTTGTACAGTAGATGGCGGTAATACTCCCAAGGAGTGAGCAGCCAGTAACAAGTAGTAGTAGAAGAAGAACGCCGTGATCTCAGTTCTCGCGCATGCGTCCTGGCGCTCCCGTGAACTCTCGTCCAGGGGGGCAGGGTTTTCTATTATTTTGAAGGTACTCCCGGGCGCCGCCATTGGCTAGCGGACCCCCACCTGCTGTTAGCATCCCATTGACATCCCATTCATTTTGGCGTCACTTTGACATCGAATAACTTTACATCTGAGGCGTTTAAAGACTCCATTTCTTTCCATTATTTATTTCTAAAGAAACATGAAAATGTATAAAATGCTTCATTACCTTGTATCTTACGTTATGGCCCCGTAGAAGCAGTTTTTGTAAAAATAGGCTAACGATTGCGTCACAACCACGCGACTCTCTGTCGCACAGGAGAGAATTACCGTATGGACAGGAGGAGAAGCTCGCGCGCAATCGGGGGGACGTGGAGGCAAAATGACAAAATAATTAATCAGAATACATAGCAAAAGTTTCTCCTGCTCCTGCTCATGGACAGCTCCAACTCACACTCTCCATCTCTGCAAGTTTCGGAAGGGAATGATTCAGATTTCGCTTGGCACAGCTACTAGAAGACAGACGGGTTGATCACGTCACATCTACGTCGTCAAGCTCAGTTTGAGTCTGCGCAGTACGCTCAGCCATCAGGAAGTTAGTGCTTCTAATTGACTTCACTTTGTCTCCGTTGAATCCAATGGGGTCGCTGTGTCCATTTCTTTTACTGTCTATGCTCTCGTCAGAGGCCCACATTGAAGAACACTAATAGTTGGATAAAGTCGTTATTTTTGTTGTTTTTCCGCACAAAAAGTTTTGTCGTCGCATGATAAACTTAATGTAGAGCCACTGTAGTCACGGACTATTTTAACGATGTTTTTAATAACTATTCTGGGCCGGCGAGTTTCGGTCCCTCTCTGAAAGCCTATGGAGGAGTCAGAAAGCACTCAGATTTCATCAAAAATATCTTAATTTGTGTTCCGAAGATGAACGAAAGACTTACATGGTTGGAACAACATGAGGGTGAGTAATTACTGACAGAATTTTCATTTTTGGGTGAACCAACCCTTTAAGCGGAGGTGATACTTGAAGTCTGTCCCAAACACTGCTACTTTATAAGAGTATCTTAATAATGATGAACCAGGAACAATAATCATTTTGTGGCAGCTGTGCTTGCAAACTTTAATTATTGCTGTCACTTAACAACAGATTTAAAATTAAATGTAATGTAAAATTAAATGAATCAGTCATGTTTTTTCTCACTGTTTATTATTAAGATGTTTGTTTGCTAAATAAACTGCACCTGAGATGTCATATACAATTTTGACTCCCAGCTGATTTGTCTGGGCCGCTGGTCTCATAAAAAAAAGAACTTTAACAAGCTCACTATTGAAAAACAACTGTATGACTATTATTTGGAAACCTGATTTTTCTCCATCAGGTCAGATTCAACTGTATTGTACAGAGCGCATCACAGAGCCAATGAAATACAGACATTCTCAGTTGTCTTTATAGGTCAAATTCACTATAGGATAACCTCTACACCCATGTCTAAATTCATTCCAACAACACAAAAATACAAACGGTCTCACAGTTGTTTTGAGGGACACCATTCACTGATTGATGAATCATTTACCAACAAACCAAAAATCATGTATATTTTGCTTTTACCACAGAATTTAAATAAATCCTATAATAATAAAGCAGTTGAATTAAATATCAAGTGATTGATGTCAATTTTCTTGACAAATAGATGGATAGATATTAACATTATTATTTTAATTAAATGTCTAATTTTTAACTGAAATACTTTGTATACGTTTGCTGACAAACTATAAATGACACAGCTTGACTGTACAGATTTTGCATCTGTAAACATGCAAATTTCAGAGATTTTAAATTGTTCATAGAGAGATAACTATGTAAATAACATTATTAAAAACACTCACCACTGACACTGAATGTCTTCTGAGAGGACCCTCTGGTACTCCTGATCTGTAGTTGATATTCTCCAGAGTCAGTGGTTTTGATGTCTGTGATCTTGAGATCTCCAGTCTGTTGGTTCGGCTGCAGTCTGCCTCTGAATGCCCCTTCAGTATCATCAAATACTGTGATCTTATTGTTGCTGTCACTACTGATTCTGAATATACGATTTCCATTTAACCTCCACTCCATCTCATCACTACGCTGTATTTCAGTAACACCAGAGTTTAGAATGACAGAATCTCCCTCCGTCGCTGTCTTCACTTCATCAGCACCATACACACCTGAAGAACAAACACAGTTACTGAAACTTATAAAACACTCAGATTCTGATCAGTGGAAATCTCTTGTGATTTGCGGTAGATTACATTAAAATTAATGAATGTATATAATAACATTACAAAATAGCCTAAAGCAAATAACAGGGTTGCAAATAAATAGGAGTGTAAAAAAATATTTACTAGGCCTATATCTGGCTTCAACAACTGTGACCAATGCAACAGTTGAAAACATGGACACTGTCTACATTAAATATTACTGTGAGCTGCCTGTGACTAAAGATATGTAATCATTGGTTTTTAACAATATACAAAAAGATGCGGTACATCTTGATAAAAGTGATCACGGTATAATGTAAACTAAGCAGGAAAAATAAAGTATGGAAAAGAAAATGCGCATAGAAATACGAAACCGAAAGTGCTGAATCTATGTTAAAAAAACGGACTAACCCATCGCGAAAAATGGGAAAAGAACAAGTTTAATTGCGCTCTTCATGTTGATGTAAAGTTGCGTGAATTTAGATGATCCGTAGAGTTATTAAAGTCCTGTGAGTGTTCGTCAGAGACCCGTTTCTAAGCTGCACACTCAAACTGAGATCTACAGTAAGAGCCGATTAAAAAAAGCGATTTACATAGAGAGTAGGCCTATTTACACCGAATAGCATTTGTTGGTGAATTGTCTGGATGATTTCCACTATGCTGAAACATACATGTCTATTTTGCTTGTGTCTGTCACGAACAGCGAAAATCAGTGCAGTATCTAACATGGCTGAACTTCCGTTTGTTTGAATCAGACGACCAAGCATGCCGCACAAGCGAGTAGGGGGATGCTGCAGACCTGGAGCCGGTAGATCTACGCCCCAGCAGTTTTACGCCCCTGCTGTTCCAGATGCGTCCAGTAGGGGGATATACTGCGAAATAACACCATTAAATCGACGCTCAAAACTTACACATTAATAACCGTCCCGTTCATAGACTTTGCCCAATTTTGTGTTTTTTGTTCATTTAAATATAAACGTTACAGTGAAGATCTGCACTATGGATTAAAATATCTGTAGATATTCAGTTGGGCTTCACTCTCTTCACTCAGCCTACAGATGACTATTTATTTTTGTGAATTAAAAAATGTATAATACTCATAGTTGGATCAGATGACAAGTAATGATATATGACCTACTGTAGAATAGTTATATATGACCTGTAGAATAGTTCATTGAATATTGAATATAGAATATTCACTGTATGTTTTTGGAGACTGAGTGAAATATGTTGTTGTGAATTTATATAAAGTTACATTTAGATATTAACCATATTTAGCCCATTAGACATACAGCACCGTGTAATCATATAGATCCTCGATTATATATGCTGTACTATTCACTATTGGTCATCATACAGCTACAAAACAGTGTCCTACATAGTATTTTATGGACAAACACAATGTATCCCTTTTCTAAAATTCCAAGGGCCATTTAGAAGAAAGAGACAATATTGTTGTTCACAAAAACATTATTTATCAACACCATTTATGAATTATGATGACTCCAGTAGATGACTCCCCTATGGCTTGCCACTCTTCTTTAACTGTTTTTCTATCCTCCTGTCAACGTGCTTCTGCTCATTGATAAAAAAAATAAACATAAAAAAAAAATGTAAAAAGGACATCCATGGTGAATTTGATCTTGTCAAATTCACACGCAGCAGGACTCACTGTTACATTTTGTATAACATTCCTGAATCCTTAATTTTTTATCACAGTTGCTTTGGTACATTTCTCAGATCACTACTGAAATTCTCATAACTACTTTTGAACAAATTGCCAATGCTTTGGTAAATTCATGCAATTGATTATGAATTGCCTTGCTGCTTCCTAATTTATCAATTAATTATTTACTTCATTAGTGAAATTCTAAATACACCTCTGCGATTGATCAATTCAGGACACATTTACAAAATAAAGTCTAATAGAAATGTATTGAAAACATGCTTGACAGTTTATGACAACTCAACCATTTTGCATTTAATGACTTATGCAAGGAACTAATGCCTAGATGTTTTGAGAAGTATGACAATTCAACAGAGAATTAGTATAATAGGCCTATATTTTGATCAACATGACATAAAGTGTTGATAATGTAGGAAACAGAAAACAGTTGTACATTATCAATTGCATGAATGTACCGAAGCATTTGCAATTTGTATAAAAGAATGAGAAATTGCTTTTATGATGTGCACAAGTGACAAGATGATGTGATTTCAGTTGTGATCTGAGAAATGCACCAAAGCAACTGAGATAAACTGTAAGACTTATTGGAGACCCTGCAGAATCACTGTAGACCCCCTAAGAGTCACAGACAAAAGAAAGTGTTACGAGAAACACAAACTGCCTTTTTAATTTGAGTTTCATATCTGTGGGAATTTCAGTAAAAAAATAAAAAAACTTAAACATTAACAAAATGTAAAAAGGACATCCATGGTGAATTTGATCTTGTCTCTGTCTGTCTGTCTCTGTCTCTGTCTCTGTGTCTGTGTCTGTGTCTGTGTCTGTGTCTGTGTCTGTGTCTGTGTCTGTGTCTGTGTCTGTGTCTGTGTCTGTGTCTGTGTCTGTGTCTGTGTCTGTGTCTGTGTCTGTGTCTGTGTCTGTGTCTGTGTCTGTGTCTGTGTCTGTGTCTGTGTCTGTGTCTGTGTGTGTGTGTGTGTGTCCCAGAATTTATGTCAGGTGAGTGTGGATTGCATCAATTTGCTCCTGGTCTTCAAAGTACAACGGCACAGGCACTTGTTGGTGGAACACTTTTGGAAAAAGTGTCAAGACACTTTGATTTCTTTTGGCCACTGATGATTATATGATTTATAATTATAACAAGAATAGGGGAAACTTCTAAGAAATAACTTCTATTCAAACTTGCTTATCTGCAAGGTCTCAGCTTTAATATGCAAACCATGGAAATGCATATTCAGCTGAACATCCAAATATTTAACATAGACATAGACATAGTATAGGATATACAATATATAATACAGTGCTATGCATAAGGTTAGACACCAATGCTAAAGTTGACTAAAAAGAGGAATAAAAAAATCTAGAGATTGTTTTCTATCTAAAATACCTAGAGATTGGCATGGTTTTATTTCAGTTAGCCTAATAGCTGGTTTGATTTGCATTGAGAGATGATCTTATGGAAATTACTCCATGCCAATCTCTAGGTATGGTGAAGGCTATGTGATGATGTGGGGCTATTTTAATTCCAAAGGCCAAGGGAACTTTATCAGGATGCATAGTATCCTGGATCCATGAAGTGACTGGCCTTTACAAATAAAAATCTGCCTGCCTCTATGGGAATTTAACATAGGGGTGTACTCACTTATGCACCCTGTATTTTAAGGAAGAACATTCATTTATTTACGATATATTATTCATTCACAAAGAAAATTGGTGTCCTTAAAGGTTGGATTTTTCCTCATTTTTTTAATTAAGGCATTAAGTTCAGTTTCCAAAAGATGATATTTTATTCCTCTTTTTAGTCAACTTTACCATGGGTGTCTAAACTTATGCATAGCACTGTAAATCAATATTATCAATATTTCACATTCACAGATCTCACAGAGAGTTTTTTTGTCAGACATTAGCATTCACTGATTCTGTACTTTTTTCACAGTAAGACTGTTTCTCATAAAGATGAA
Organism: Leucaspius delineatus; assembly: GCA_023718395.1. NCBI lineage: Eukaryota > Metazoa > Chordata > Actinopteri > Cypriniformes > Leuciscidae > Leucaspius > Leucaspius delineatus. The sequence continues at coordinate 49,661,350 of CM043363.1, read as the reverse complement.
GTTAAATTGTGGAAGTCACTTCAACCCCTCACGATTCACAGAAACACACACTCAGGCTATTTACGCCTCAAGACATGCAAACACAAAAGCACATTAACCACAAACGTCCAGTGATAAACACGTTCTCATGCACACACTCTCTAACCAACAGATGAAACTACATTCATATCTCCATATCTGAAAATGAGGCCTTCTGCAGTTTGAGCTGTAGAATACAATACTGTAAAAATACATTAAAAATATCATGAAATTAAATGTGCTGTCATTCTGCAGAGTGTATTCATTATGTGCTATTCATTCTGTAGTGCCCCATTATGCTATTTTAAAGGTTTCTATATAGGTTTGTTTTGGAGTCTGCAACAATAGATTTACAAGCATCCAATGTAAAAAAAAAAAATGACCTGATTGGTCAGATAGCTCAGTCTGTTGTGATTGGTCTACTCTGCTCTGATTGGTCAGATGGCTCAGTCTGTTGTGATTGGTCTACTCTGCTCTGATTGGTCAGATGGCTCAGTCTGTTGTGATTGGTCTACTCTGCTCTGATTGGTCAGATGGCTCAGTCTGCTGTGATTGGTCTACTCTGCTTAAGTTTTAAATTAAATGTATTTACTAAATTAAAGTTGAAACTCCAATCTCCTCCCAAAAATCCTCAAAAAAGTATTTTGGCGCCTCAATGACTACTTCACTCAGAGAAGCTGTCAATCACAGCTGTCAATCATGACGTCACACCCCCGTTTTAAATCAACATCAAATAACTAACTAAAACCAAACTTATTTAAAAGATGAACATTTGAACTTACATCAGTGTGATAAAATGAGTTTTTTCGTGTCTGTGTAAACTACCAAAAAAATGTAAATTTGTGAAAACGGTGACATCATGTGCATGTATATTATGTGTCTAGTCTTTAGAAAGTTTAGTTTTTCTTTACAAACATTTCCAACTACTGGCCTGTGTCACAAAGTAGCACGGAACAGACAGGTAAGTTGCAAGGATGTTTATTGACACAAAGCACAGTCACGGCAGGTGAGTTTGATGAGTAGTGAAATATTCTAGCAGAGTTTATGGATGCGGTGGATCTGACAAAGTCTCTTATCTGTTTCAGGTTGTAGATGACTGGATGAGGTTTGACGATCGGGAGCGGGATAGCTGAAGCAGACGGAGGATCCGGAGAACAGGCTGACGGCAGGTAAGTAGCTGAAGAAGGTAAGTAGCGTATTTGAGTTTGCATGAGAGAGTCAGAATGTTGAGTAGGTTTCAACGAGACCTGACGAGTGACTGAGGGAACTGGTGGTGAATATAAGGGGTGCGGGAAGTGGCAGGAGATTGATGACAGGTGGTGAAGGCAGGTGCAGGTGATTAGTATACCGGGGATGCTGATCGGGTAGGCGGAGTGTAGTGCAAACAAGACGAAGACAGACGGTGAATGTGACAGCCTGGCAGCAGAATACATTGTTGTATACATTTTTGATAATGGTGTCACCTGTACGTGAAAAACGCGAAGAAAAAAATATTCCGATTTTATTACATCATTGATGTGTAACGTATCCTCAGTGTGCAGAAATAAAAAGCTTTTGTGTGGAGATACAGTAGTTCATCATATTTGCACCTGGCCATTGCTTGCATGACTTTCATTTCTGAGTGAGCTTTATGAGTTTTAAAACACTATGACAGTATGACAGGTGTGAAAGGGACAAATTATCAACACTACAAAAGTTAGAGGCTTTTCTCATGGTCAGTTTTCACTGTTTTTAGAAGCCTATATGGATTCATATTTAAAATGGAAATACAATGTCATAGAGAAATTTCAAAGATCACAAATAAATTATTTTTTATTTTGTTGTATTAAGAAAAATTATAACAATAAAATGGCTCTTCTATAATATATAATAGAGTGAGCTGTATTTCTCTACTCACCATAGACAGTAACAGTGAATCTGTATGTAGATGATGATCTGATGCGCCTGATCTTAACTTCATAAACTCCAGCATGTTCAGTTCTGATGTTCATGATGGTCAGAGATCCAGTCTTCTTGTCCAGCTTCAGTCTGTCTCTGAATCTCTCATCAAGATTATCAGGGATCGTATTTTTCACTCCATCAGTTTTAGCTATTAGAGGCCCGTTAGTTCCAAATGTCCACATTATCCTATCACCTCTCTGTATTTCAGTGAGACAAGAGTTTAGAATGACTGAATCTCCCTCCATCACTGACACTGACTTCACTGCATCTGTGTCAGCAAACACTCCTGAAGAACACACAGAAACAGTCTCTCAGTCACACATTCAACATTAGGTTGTTTTAATGAAGCTTTAACTGAAGTCTGAAGGGGTTTTGAAATGATAACAAACTTTGAGAAAGTAGAAAGATAGAAACAGCATCATGGGAAATAAATGGCAGTGTGGAAAAAACAGATATTTGAGTTTACACACCTTCACATAGTTTACATTATATATAATATATAATAGAGTGAGCTCAGCTGTATTTCTCTACTCACCATAGACAGTAACATTGAATCTGTGTTTAGTCTCTGAGTTGCTGCGGCTGATCTCAACTTCATAAACTCCAGCATCTTCAGTTCTGATGTTCATGATGGTCAGAGATCCAGTCTTCTTGTCCAGCTTCAGTCTGTCTCTGAATCTCTCATCAAGAACATCAGGGATCATGTTGTTCACTCCATCAGTTTTAGCTATAAGAGGCCCGTTAGTTCCAAATGTCCACATTATCTCTTCACCTCTCTGTATTTCAGTGAGACTAGAGTTTAGAGTGACTGAATCTCCCTCCATCACTGACACTGACTTCACTGCATCTGTGTCAGCAAACACTCCTGAAGAACACACAGAAACAGTCTCTCAGACACACATTCAACTTTAAGTTATTTTAATGAAGCTTTAACTGAAGTCTGAAGGGGTTTTGAAATTATTAAAAAATATGAGAAGGCATAAAGATAGAAATGAAAAAAGATGGAAACAGTGGAGAACAGTTATCTGAACCTCTTCTTATATTGTACATTTTTATTTTAGTGTTAAGAGATACACAAGTAAATTCAACAGTGAGGTGGAACTGAAGTTCATCAGAGCTCCACATAAACAATATGCAACTGTAAAAAATTATAAACTTATCCAACTTACCAACCAGACAGCAACAGCACAGACAGCAAAAGGAAAATGTGTGAAACATTTTTTTCAATAGTTCAGTGGTCTGAAATAGTTCCAGTCAGTCTAAACCTGTGAGTGTCTGCAGTGAAGATCTGTAGAGAACAAGTGTTGACAATCTTAACTATTCGCTAACTTCCTCCAGACTGAATTAGGCCACGCCCCCTGCCTCCAAACACACGCCCTCTCTCTGAAACCATGTCTTAAATGTTGTGTTGTGTATGTCTGTGCATTATTAGGTGATGTTGGTTTTGTCAGATCTTTAAAAGATTAATCTCATACTGACACTATATGGGTTGGAATGGAGCAGAGTGAATGCCCAAATTTCCCATTAGATTCAATCCCATTCCTAAACCAAGACATATGGGGGAAAAAAAAGATTACTAATGTATGGAGTAAAAATACCTTAAAAATATGGTCAATTGTGAGGAAAAAACTACAACTTCCCAAGACTATTTCCAGAGCTATAAGGATAGCAAACAATTGTGAGTTCTCCCCAGGCTGGACAAGGGTTTCCTGAAATGGACAGAAAGGGGTCTAGTGGTTTTGGACCAGCTGTTTGACGGAACAGCCTTGAAATCATTTGAACAGCTCAAAGAGAAATATGATTTACCAAACCGAGATTTCTTTAGGTATTTACAAATTAGACATTACCTCCAAAATCATCAAGAACAGGAAAGGCTCTGCTCTCTACCAACAAAAATAGAGCGCTTCTTCATATCAATAACAGAGGGAATAGTGAAGTCAAAATTCATTTCACATATTTACAAAATATTGCAGGAAGAATTTCAAGGAAATAATTTAGATATTAAAGAAAAATGGGAATTAGAAATGAACACAATAATTACAGATAAGCAGTGGGAAACTTCATGCAGTCAAGGACACAGGGTAACCAGTAGTCCTAACTGGAAGGAATTTGGATGGAAAATTAAAATGAGATATTTTAGAACTCCATTCATAACATCAAAATGGAGCAACAATTCAGACGGCTGTTGGAGGGGTTGTGGCTTGGTGGGAGATCACACCCATATATTTTGGGACTGCCCAAAGATATCAGAATATTGGCAAAATGTACAAAAAGAAATAAAAAAATGTCTTTGTATAGATCTACCTCTTGAACCATCATACTTTGTGCTAGGGATACTGCCAGCTGACCTTGAAGAGAATAACCAAACATGTTTGCTGAGAATCCTTCTTTTAATAGCGAATAAGGTAATCACAGCCTCCTGGCTGAAGCCACACCCTCCAACGGTTGCACAATGGAGGGAAAGAATCCAAGATGTTTATAACATGGAGTATACAACGGCATTATTACAACTGAAAGCAGATGTATTCCTAAATAAATGGTCTTCCATTGCCCAACATTTTCATTTGATATGACTATTATGCAGACTATATTTTTCTTTTCTTTTACTTATTTATCATTTATTTACCAATGGTCATTTGTATTGTACAAAATTCTGTACTATCTTCCAAATGTATATGTGGTATTGCAGAGATAAGGATCTTTCCCCTCACATGTATTTTTGTTAGGATGGAAGACATCTATGGACTGCTATTCTATTTGTAGACTTGCCCTTGACACTTTACTGCACCATCAATACTGTACCATCAAAATGTTAATTTGTGACATACTGTATGACTGCACTTGATAATAGGAAAGAAAAGAAAAGTAAAAAAAAAAAAAAAAAAGTTAATCTCAGCAGTAGCTTCACTATGAAAGTTTTATCTACAAGCATGTATGACTGTGAAATAACTAACATTAATACTAAAATGACATATTCATATTCATGCTATGAATAGTTTAAAATCAACTAATTGGCTTATTTATTTCATATTGTAGCTTTTCATAAATTTAACAAATGTTTCCATTTGTCACACTTCTGACTTTCTGAAATTTAAATATAAATATACAAGGTCTAATATCCCACGCTAATGGGACACTAATCACCATTATGGCGACTTCAAAACAAATACAGTGGTAAACAATTACATTTCTTACATATAGACACACACTGAACAAAATGAAAATCCAAAAAAGAAAAATCCACAGGGTGCCAAACCTTACCATTAATGAAAAAAAAAAAAAAAAACAGCAGCTGAAGTAATATGTTTAGACTGAAATAGTAATTATGGTATATTGACCATAAACTATACAATAACATGCTTAAATTGTAATAAAAATGTCATGTACATGAATTCATTTTACAGTTATCTTTATGATTAGATTATGTTATTAATTTTACATTATTGATAGTAACTCTTTGATTCTACATCGTGAAATCTAATGTAAATCTAATCATCATGTAAATTAGATGTGTAATTAATCAGATAATATGAAGTATTTCAATAACACATTAAGACACACACAGTCATCGAGGATCAGCGGATAAATATCAACACTGTTGTGGTTCATAACTAGTTTAGAACTCTTTGTGATTTTTCTGAAGTCCTTATGGAGAAAATGAATGGAGAAAATGGCTCTGTCACTGTTTCACTCTTTTCCCTCAAATGAACAAATGCTATTAATGGTCATTATTTGAGCAAATTATACCCTTTCATTCCCCCAAGAACACTTGTGATATACAGCATGTGTCGCATGGGATCATTCTGTGATACTTATGCATATTTAAAAAAAAAGCTTGATACTGATCACTATTCACTGCCATCATGGACGAGTGCGAGCGGGACATTTTTTTTCTTTTGTGAACCATAAAAGAAAGAAGTGCACAACATTAGACCAACACCAGGATGAATAGTATATGACTTAATTTTCACTTCAGGATGAAGAATCCCTTTCAGTGCAAGTGGTTGAACTTTTATTTCGGACAATAGATGGCGCTCTATGCTGTGGGGTGCACAGTTTGTTTAAAGAGGAAAGTTTGTCATAACTAGTCAGTCCCTTCTGTTGAATGCTGTAACTAAACCATTATGTGGACAAAAGGAAGATTATACATTAACAATCATTCATTTATAATATAATATATATTATATTATAATAATGTTGTAGATTTACCCAGTAACACATTTTTTGGAGGCTCTTTAAAAGTGTTACCTTGTCTGCTGGAAGCAGTTTCAATATAGAGTAATCAGTCACATGACATTATAACTCATTATCACACTACACACCCACAACAAAACCCATCAATCACAAAACAAATCACAGTATTTACTTTTTTAGTAAATGTGTAGTAACTGCATTTGTCCTTTGGACGGCAGCACTGCTATACGCTGTACTGGGACAACAGAGAAAAGTCTACAGTTTGTTAACAGCTTTGCTACTCTCTGTAACTCCCCAAAACAGATGAAAAAATAAATAAAATAAAATAACAAGCATCAGACATCTGCATGATAAAATAAATGTTTAAACAGTAAATTATGTAATGCAATTCATCTTAAAGCTACTCCCGTGATCTAAACAGGATATGTGTTTCATAAGATAAGAGTGCAGGATGTGAAGCCTAGGTGTGAACATCAAGAATAGCTTTTCTTACTGACTCTATAGCACTGTCTGCAGCATCACAGCATAATTATATCATGTCCAGTGAGCTATGTATGCCTATTAATCAATTCATACTGTATTTCACAGACACAAAAATGTATAGGCGGTAAGATCTTACAGTTTGGTTTGAGATCTTCTTTTTTTTTTTTTTTTTTAAATCAACATTTGATTCAGTATTTCACAGTTAAAACTGTTTTGTGTAAACTTTGAAATGAATATTACCAGAACATAAAAAGACAAACACACTCTTAAACATCAGTAATACGTCCAGTAATAGAAACACATTTACGGACAAGCTGTTCGTCCGCCAACACATCAAACCACATTTCTTTCCAGAACTAAAGATATGAGACCACCGCAGGTTTCAGTTTGACTCAACAGAGCTGCTGCAGTATCACATTCAGTTCATTAATAGTGACATTAGGTGTCAGATGAAGAACGATGTTGTCAAAATGATCCCTGTTTACACAATCACCCCGTTTTTGAAAATGATACAGTTATTGTCTCTCATGTAATGCCTGCTACAGACTGTGCAATTTCGGCAATCCTATAAGATCATTACAAATCACACTGTTCAACATGGATCAGATAAACAAAGGCTGTATTTGAACCTCTCTCACTCTACGACGTAGGACCGTTTAGGAGCCACGACCACAGAAATCGCCACGATTGATCATCTTTAGTCTGAGAAAGCCCAAAATTGTACAATGTGTATCAGGCATAAACTACAAAAAATGTGAATTAGTGAAAAAGGACGTCATGCGCATGTGTATTACCTGCTCAGTCTATAGGCATGTAGGGTTTCTTTACTAAATGTTTGTATACAAACGCCACAACAACTACATATTAAGAAAACACCTCCAAATTCAGAAAACACATACAAACGCCACAACAACTACATACAACGGAAATGTTTCCAGGGGGGGCATAATCAGTGACGGACCCGCATCCATCCGGTTGTCTTTGCGCTATCTGAATGTGTGCTTTTGTTGTCTATGGCTACAAGAGGTAAGTGTTTCTCTTTTATTATGACAGACTTGTAGCCTAGAAATCTAGACGCACCCTAGCGGAGGCAAAATGTATTTTGCAGCCAGGGCAGTCTAGCAACTCTCCATAGACTTTCGAGCTGCAAAAACCTAAATTGAGTCAGGCCAATCACGTTGTGTATAGAGTAGGCGGGGCAGGCTTAACATATGACGACAGAGTTGCGACGGTTCCCTGCTACTTGAAAACAAATAATGGCTGCTGCTGGCGAACATCTTTCGAATCGGCTTTGTCCGCGACTCTGGAGGACTTGGAGTTAAGTTTTTCTTTGAGAAAAGAGCAAAGAACGGCACTTAAGTCATTCTTAAAAAAGGAAGATGTGTCCGTAGTTTTGCCAAAAGTTTAATCTATCAACTAGCTCCGCTGGTGGGAAAACGCTCTGGTTGGTTGAAGCGCTGTCCTATTGCGTGCAGAGGGAATTTGAAAGACAGCCGTTTAACCCGCCCCTCGGATTGAGCCGTGTCTATGGTGAGTTGCCAGACCCAACATCTTGATGTAGGTCTGGCTTGCCAGGCTAACAGACTTGTCGATGTGTTCTGATAAAAAGCTCAAAAGCGCACATTCAGATAGCGCGAAGACAACCGGATGGATGCGGGTCCGTCACTGATTATGGCCCCCCTGGAAACATTTCCGTTGTGTCTTTGCAGTTTGCAGTTCGTTTCCCTATTTGCTCGTGCTGTGAATATTTGCAGTGTACGTGATGTGAAATCGACGAAGTTGTTTTCTGAATGTAGTTGTTGTGGTGTTTGTATGTGTTGTGACCCTTCTCGGCCACCGTATGATTGACTGTCGCACAACTACGAAAAAATGCAATGACTTCAAGGCTTTAATGTGATTGGTTATCAAGGCAAGTTAGCTTTTACGCTTTCTCCACTGGGAGAGCATAGGACCCTCGTATCTCCTAATAATAAGACTCTGGTTTTGACAACATTGTCGTCTGTACGCGAAACCTTTCAAAAACGCAAAGAAAAATGTTTTAGTTTTTAGTACATCGTTGTCATGTACTCACGTACCCTAAGTTGTCTGTGGGTGATTTTAGATGGTCTGAGATTATTTGGGATGTTCATTAGGCTATATATCAGCCCAAGACCAAAGAATAAGGTGCAATTTATGCACAGATTATTATACCTTCATAATCCACCTCATCCTATTCTTTGAATTTCTGAAAGAGAACACAAACACATATTACATAAGATACAAAGATAAAATTTTAATGAAAAAAGTAATAAATAAAAGATATGCTCCACTGGCTACGATTCTGAGTTAAATTTCCCCCAAAATTTTACTATATTATATTATATATTGCAATGAAATCCATATTCAAATGTGATTTCTGTATATAATGACATCAAAGTAAACATGGTATCTAAAAAAAAAATTGCTCCATCAGCACAAAAACACAAATGCTAAGCTAACATGGAGCAGCAGATTGGGTAAAATCCATTAAACATCATGTACATTTATGACTTAATTACACAGTCACATGTTTATGGTCAAATGTCCTTGCTTTAAAGAGCTTTTTTTGTGACCAGGAATTGTTTTGGAAAGATGTTGCCTCAGCTCAACAATCAATAGCAAACTTAACATCCTATTAAACGGACCGAAATCCCTTAGGCCACGTTCACACAGCAGCGGAATATGGTTGTCAGTCCTTAATGGTAGGGTAGGAATATTTCGGAGAGGCTAGCATTAGCAAACTGCATTCAGACCGAATGCAATGATTAGACGAACAATTTTTTTGGTCCTGAGACTTCCACAGAAGATAAATGTACATGTTTTAATATTTAGACCACTTCTATTATTGATTGCTATCAGGATGTGAAAAGAGTTTCAACCAGTATAACAAAAAGTGTTTATAAAAAAAGTGCCTACCCTACCTTTAATATGGTTACGTAACGTTTAGTGAAAAAGAGCTCACACACGTGTGTGAATGCAACCATATTAATGACTCAAAACAGGACTGACAACCATATTCTGCTGAGGAAAGTCTTTAGGTGTTAACCAGGATAAATGACTCCAGATCATTCAATTATTGAAAAATTGAGCTTCCCATCATGGCTGCATTACAACCTTAGATGTTCATTATTTTTCAATAATCCAACAGCCCTTCGTCAATTATTTATTACATGTTACAATCTATACTTACAACGAGCACGTAAGTGCACTGCTTAATTAATACAAAGTGCTCCATGAACCAAGAAATCTCAAGCATGAATTTTTAACCTCTGCATTTTGAATCATTCTTGACAACAATAGCATACGCCTACATTTGATGACAGTTTTCCAGGACATTTCTTTATAATGATTCAGTTCCATTTGTCTTTCCATAGTCTCTATGTCGTAGCTACAACGTCATTTAAACTCCAGCCCAATGTTTCATGTGTATCAATTAACTTGGTCATTTGTATAATAAATGTTGTATATAACAGTTCATTTTGTGATAATGTCTGGCTGACTGTACATTATCCCTTACTTATTGCATTGGTTACATATTTCACATATTATTTTGTTAATACTACCGTGCTGTCTGGTATGAGAGTATAGTTAATCAGTTCGTGGGTTCGATCTTCTCGGCTGTTCATCTTCTCTGGTTCTGATGTCATAAACCAGCACAGCGATAGTAGCCACGCCCACCAGAGCAGAGAGAGCCAATCGGATCACAGCTTCAGTCGAACCACAACAAAGGATAGATTCTGAAGGAAGGTAAGAACAACACAGAGATGGAATTTTACATTTCAATAAACACTTAAACATACTTTGACACTATGTCTACAACGCAACTCGACAAAAGACACAGATCCCATTATAATCAGTGATGCCATCTACAGCGGCGTTCCCACTGCCAGTGACACACAGCAACAAAGTGACACAATCTCCTTCATTTCAATGGAGAGCTGGTGATTTCCGGCGACAGTGACCATTGGCATGTACAGCTACGCAACAAAGTTGAGATATGTTTAACTTTATGCAAATGAAGAGCGACAACCAATGGGAGTATAGTCAGTGGAACGCACGTGATCCGTCACTACATCCTACAGTGGAGTGTCGAGGCTTGATGGAGGAAAAGATATTTTACTTTCCAATAATTTATGATATGTCTCTGTGTACATATGGTGGTACTTGCCATGCTAACTGCGGGCCTGCATGGATTAGTGAACTGGTGCTTGCGAATGAACCGCAGATAAATAGCCTCGATGGCAAAGAGCACTCACTTTTTCTTGTTCATCTTTAATGTTAAGCATTTCATGTACTGATTACATTTATATTTAGGCTTTTCCCTCTGAAATGTTTGTTTTTAGCAAGTGTGCCGCACAGGTCCTGAACAGGGAAGCCAAAGCATCTCGATCGCCCTCAGGTGTTTGGTCCCAGTATCGGTCATAAATGCCGCCCTCTCCATATAATCGAATGGGATGTGAGACAAACTAAACAATCAAATTACACTTCAAATAATTTTTTTCCAAAGATGCTTTCTGTCATATTAGGTAGGTTTTATCATGCTGGAGTAAGTTCAAGTGTTCGTTTTTTAAATAAGTTTGGTTTTAACAACAAAAAAGGAAACCAAGAAATACAAATTTACATAATGAAGCTGAAGATGATCAACAAAGCTCAGTCAATCATTAATATAACTTCTGATGTAGCCTACCTGAGCATGGCTGACAGAAATCAGTGTTGTTGAGAAGAGTAGTCTGGTTGGTGAATGAATAAGCCACTACACAGCTGTAGGAATCATCCAGACACTCAATCTCCAGAGGTAGAGAGAGACTGATGCTGAGATCAGACGCACTGATGCTGGACAATACACTGATTCCTTTGTACCAGGAGAGAGTCACATGACTCACATTCAAGACTGAACACACCAATGAACATGATGATGATGATGATGATGAGTTATTGCTGATGACAGGAACAGGTAGACGAGCTGAAAAACACAAGAGAATAATATTAAAAAACACTGAAAACACACAGTGACTAGTGGCTGTCCAGTTTTAAAATAAGTACAAAATCACACCAGCATCTTAACAGTACTCCACGTGAAGTCATATCTACATTGTAAAAATGGTATAGCCTGCAATTGTTATCTTAAAGAGTTGACCTGATTTAACCCATCAAATTTAGATTTGTTGAGCAGTGTAGAATCAGTGTTGTTAAATAGTATTTTAGATTTGAATATATAAAAATGTCTGTAATGAAATTCTAGATGGCGCAGTCTAATAGATCCTTAACTCAAACGTTTGCAATCATATCATTATCTATAGGGCTCAGCTGATTAGTTCCTGCTGTATCAGTAGCCTATGAGCTTGCGTGCTGAACCTTCAAATGCTCGATTAGCTTTGTTTTAGCAACACGCTTTCTGAAACCCTCCAACTTCCCCAGCTCCACCTGTATAGATCTGCTCCAGGTAATTCACGCTTTATTGTACAGCATGTCTTACTTGCCCACAACGGTATGTATGTATTGGCAGTAGCAAGTCCTGTACTTGCTCTGCAGCAGCAGTAATCTACAGCAGCAGCAGCAGCAATGACCAACATTAGCAGCAGTAATAACAATACAGAAGCAGCAGCAATGACATACAGCAGCAGCAGTAACATACAGAAGCAGAAGCAGTAATAACCTACATCAGCAGCAATGGCCTACAGCAGCAGCAGCAGTAATAACCTACAGCAGCAGCAATGGCCTACAGCAGCAGCAGTAATAACCTACAGCAGCAGCAGTAATAACCTACAGGAGCAGCAATGGCCAACAGCAGCAGCAATGGCCTACAGCAGCAGCAGCAGCAGTAATAACCAGCAGTAATAACCTACAGCAGCAGCAGTAATAACCTACAGTAATAACCTGCAGCAGCAGCAGTAATAACCTACAGCAGCAGCAGTAATAACCTACAGTAATAACCTACAGCAGCAGCAGTAATAACCTACAGCAGCAGCAATGGCCTACAGCAGCAGCAATGGCCTACATCAGCAGCAGTAATAACCTACAGCAGCAGGAGTAATAACCTACAGCAGCAGCAGTAATAACCTACAGCAGCAGGAGTAATAACCTACAGTAATAACCTACAGCAGCAGCAGTAATAACCTGCAGCAGCAGCAGTAATAACCAGCAGTAATAACCTACAGCAGCAGCAGTAATAACCTACAGTAATAACCTACAGCAGCAGCAGTAATAACCTGCAGCAGCAGCAGCAGCAGTAATAACCAGCAGTAATAACCTACAGCAGCAGGAGTAATAACCTACAGTAATAACCTACAGCAGCAGCAGTAATAACCTGCAGCAGCAGCAGTAATAACCTACAGCAGCAGCAGTAATAACCTACAGCAGCAGCAGTAATAACCTGCAGCAGCAGCAGTAATAACCAGCAGTAATAACCTACAGCAGCAGCAGTAATAACCTACAGTAATAACCTACAGCAGCAGCAGTAATAACCTGCAGCAGCAGCAGTAATAACCTACAGCAGCAGCAGTAATAACCTACAGCAGCAGGAGTAATAACCTACAGTAATAACCTGCAGCAGCAGCAGTAATAACCTGCAGCAGCAGCAGTAATAACCTACAGCAGCAGCAGTAATAACCTACAGCAGCAGCAGTAATAACCTACAGCAGCAGCAGTAATAACCTACAGTAATAACCTACAGCAGCAGCAGTAATAACCTACAGCAGCAGCAGTAATAACCTACAGTAATAACCTACAGCAGCAGCAGTAATAACCTACAGCAGCAGCAGTAATAACCTACAGTAATAACCTACAGCAGCAGCAGTAATAACCTACAGTAATAACCTACAGCAGCAGCAGTAATAACCTACAGCAGCAGCAATGGCCTACAGCAGCAGCAATGGCCTACAGCAGCAGCAATGGCCTACAGCAGCAGCAGTAATAACCTACAGCAGCAGCAGTAATAACCTACAGCAGCAGGAGTAATAACCTACAGCAGAAGCAGTAATAACCTACAGCAACAGCAATGACCTACAGCAGCAGCAGTAGTAGTAATAACCTACAGCAGTTGTAGGTTTTCTTACAACTGTAACCTGTTAATATGAGTGCCAAATACATCTGACACTTATGTAGCAGAAAAGCAGAAGACCTAAAGGCTAAGTCCAACAACCCACTGATGCACATATTCAAACGAATGCAAACATAAATCAAAGATGCACAAAATCATTTAGTCATTTTTCAGTATTATTATAAAACAATTATGACAAATGATGTGCCTAAAATACTCAAATTTACTGTATACTAACCATAGACAGCAACACTGAATCTGTATATGATCTTTGCCCTGATTTGATAATCTCCAGAATCTGTGTTTCTGGTGTTTGTGATGGTCAGAGATCCAGTCTGATGATCCAGCTTCAGTCTGTCTCTGAATCTCCCATCAGGACCATCATATGTTGAGAGAATTCCAGTCCCTCTGTTGATTGTAGCTATAGGAGATTTTTCGGATCCAAACCGCCATTGTATCACATCATCTGCCTGTAGTTCAGTACCAGAGTTTAGAGTGACTGAATCTCCCTCCAACACTGACACTGACTTCACTGCATCTGTGTCAGCAAACACACCTGGGAAGTGGGAACGGAGACAGTTTCTCAATCACACAATGAAGTTCTTATTGAAGTAAAAATTATTCTTAATGTTGGTTTAATAAAGCTTTAACTGAAACTTCAGAAATCCCTTTTTTGGCCTTACACCCATTTTGAACATTTTAACTCTGAAACTGCAGTGAAATATAATCTTGAAAAATTGTCCTTTAATAGAGGAAATGTAAGATGAATGTAAGAAAAGCGTTTTAAAATTCAAACCCGATCACACTTGATTAAACCTGCATGCTTTTCAGCTTTCATGATTCATGATTGCATGATGATGATTTGCATGATTGCAACAGTTTATATTCAGCTGCATATTCATACAGCTTGAGTAAGTAGAATATCATATTCATACAACAGTATTTAATATAAGATCACAAACCTGAATCCAGACTAGATCTCACAGTGATATATGTATATATGCTGTATATATATATATATATATATATATATATATATATATGCCAGAATTATAAGCACAAAAACATTTAAAACAGCTAAATTAAAAAAAAATGTAACTTACCAGCCAAACACCAAAAGCAGAGACAGCAAAAAACAAATGAGTGAAACATTTCCTGAAATAGCGTCACTCAAGATGTTTGCCAAGATTATCCGAAAATATTGTGGTGTGAAGTAAAATTTTGTGGAGACACACAGGAGTAATACTATTTTAGGCTCGACCGAGTGCGACTCTGAGAGTGTGTGTGTGTTTGTCTATGTGTGTGTGAGAGAGAGAGAAAGAGAGAGAGAGAGAGAGAGAGAGAGAGGGTGGTGGTGGTGGGGGTCTTATTGAGTGTGATGTTGTAGACATAAAATTGGATTGCATAATATTGAGTATAAGAACAAATGTTGCTGCTAAAATCTGAAGAGTGCATTTATTCACATATTTCAAACATATTTAACAGTAACACTGTGGACATTTCAGTCATGTGACTTCTAGTCAACTACCTTTTTCATTTAATACACTTATTTTCACCATTATTGTCATCTAATCACCAAAGACAAAGTGAAAGCTGGTTACTAAACACACACATGCACACACACACACACAATTCTAAGCCTTCTAGAGTTTTTGTAAATTATTAGCCTATACTCTGGATAGTCTATTTTCATTGTGTTTTTAATAGTTTCATATCATGGTTTAGTAAGTCTACATGCGCACGCATGCCACATCCATCAAATAACAGGTCAAACCACATCTCTGCACAGATGTCAATGACTAAGATCACAGCAGGTTTCACAAACACAGTAGCCTAGAGCATAATGTCATTCTCTGCAGGGAAAACACGGGCTATTCGGGATTGGCAAACACCTTTTCAAAAGACTGTGATGACGCATCTCTAGCATTTTTTTATGTTCATTTTCAAATATGTAATGTAGCCTATATATGACACCATACTTGGTGTTAGAATGTTAGTGGGAGTGTCAGTAAATTTTAAATTTAATGCCTTAATCTTGCTCTCCACTGTAATTGATCTATATTTAGGTTTTGGGTATATTTGGAAACGTTGAATATTGGAAACAATTGTATATTTTTTCATTTGGGACGTTCTCTCTGAGGAGGCAATTATGCACAGACACCACACAGGAAGCTAGCGAGTGAACTGCATTGTTCATTGGAACACAGCTTGTTTTCTTTCCCTTGCATCTATGACCCAAGGCAAGGCAAGTAGGTAACGATTCGTGTGACGTCAAACCCCTGCCCTCTCTCAGAGGCTCTACTTCTGCCTTCACTAACTTCCCTCCGTCACATGGTTTTTACGTTGCATGAGCGCCTTCTACTGACGGAATCTACCTTGATCAATTGGAATGGAGCTTTCTATGGAGCTGATTTATTGTTTATTGTCTTATTATTTATGGTAATAAGTGATATTCTGTCTTTAGAGAATATGGCTGCTCTTGTTTGGTTCTGATCAGGTAAAACCATAGGATTAAAACATAAACTAGGACTTTTTATGTTTTTATTCTTTTCCCTACAATTTATTTATTTTTGTTTTGTGCTATGTGTTGTTGTCTATTTGTCTGTCTATTACATTGCGTTTATCGGTAGGTGGCGCAGCTGTACCCAGGGGTGGGGTTAGGAGTGTGCTAAGGGGGATTAAAGGGTTAGTTCACCCCCAAAATGAAAATTATGTCATTAATTACTCACTCTCATGTCTTTCCAAACCCGTAACACCTTCGTTCATCTTCGGAACACAAATGAAGATAATGTTGATGAAACCTGAGAGATTTTTCTTCCTCCATAGACAGCAACGCAACAACCACTTTCAAGGCCCAGAAAGGTAGTAAATACATGTGACTACAGTGGTTCAACCTTAAGTTTATGAAGCGACGAGAATACTTTTTGCGTGCAAAAACAAAACAAAAATAACTTTATTCAACAATTTCTTCTCTTCCATGTCATTCTCGTACGCTGTTTACGTTAGGCACTTCCAGGTTCTACATCAGAACTTCGACTCACTATTGGCCGACACTGGTCATGTGAGCACAATGACACATGCGTGTAATGCTGACTCAGGAGATGGGCAATAATGAGCCGGAATTCTGATATAGAACCTGGAAGCACTGCACTGTTCACACTGTGACCCTGGATCACAAAACCAGTCACAAGTCGCACGGGTATATTTGTGGCAATAGCCAACAACACATTGTATGGGGAAAAATTATAGATTTCTCTTTTAGGCCAAAATTCATTAGGATATTAAGTAAAGATCATGTTCCATGAAGATATTTTGTAAATTTCCTACCGTTAATATATAACACATTTATTTTTGTGAGTGAATGCAGCACAATCACGAACATAAATGGAAAACCAAAGGCGATTTTCTCAATGTTTCGTTTTTTTTTTTTTTTTTGCACCCTCAGATTCCAGATTTTCAAATAGTTGTATCTCAGCCAAATATTCTATCCTAAACCATACATCAATGGAAAGCTTATTTATTTAGCTGACATGAGGGTGAGTACATGATTAAAGAATTTAGAAAAGCCCACCATTCAACCCGAAATAAGTATTATAACCATTCCAATGACTCCGAAGCTGTTCAGTTAAGGTAAAAAAAGTTACTTAGTTCACCTTTAAACAACTGTGATGTATTGTTCTCTTTTAAAATGTTTGATTTTAAAACTCTGATATCATGTTTTATGTGTATACGTTATGTGTGAATATTCCCAAACTATCTAACAGTGCGATCTCTATGGGTTATGCAATTTAATTTTTATAAAAAATAAATAAATAAAAACACATATGTCTGTATTAAAAAAAAATATATATTGATAGCCTAAACATGTATTTGGAATGGAATTAAATAACAAGTACTTTGGGTGTCTTGTTCATTTTATTTATTTTCACATAAAAGCAACATAAATTGAATTACATCCAGTTTATTAGCAACACTGTGCACGAGCGTGAATCCCGCGATATCCATCTTTGATCTCACAGGTGTCAGATCCACTACGAGAAGAGAGATCTGTCCGGCTTCCCTGCGCTTTTTTCACTCCTCCTCTCACTGCAGCCGCCTACTGTCGACTACATTTCAGGCGAGGCAAGGCGCACCTCAAACAAGCCTATGAACTTATGAATGCCTGTGAAAGACTATTGAATTTGAGCCAATCAGAGTAGGTATGGTGCGGAGCGGCACATGAAGCTCCGCCCCTTTCTGCAGGCTGCATCCAGGTGTTCTTTCCCTGCCTGGCAACCGCAGTCACCTGAGGACGGGAACTGCTCCCAATATAACGTCACTTGTTGTTTTTACGACAGTTTGTTTCACAATACAACTTCTTGCGAATCCATCCTAGAACCGCCCCTGAATTGTAGGCTACCTATAAATCGAGTGTCACGGAGAAAACTCGGGCATTTTTTGCGTCTACTTTTTATTAATTTTACGGGAGAGAAGATAAAGATATGTAGCCTATTACTCTTTCAGTAACAGATATTGGCTAATCAAATTAATCCATCATCAGTCGGCATGAAGTCTTCTGTCGAGCTTCAGTCGAGTTTTCAGTTATTTTCTCTATCTTCGGGAGCGACTGACAGCGACACAGCGGAACTGATTATTACAAACAACCACTGATCATCTTCATAATAAATTCAGGTTTTACTGACATCTACACAGCAATATGAAGACCGTGTTATTGTTCTCTGTGCTCTATGTTGCCATGGACGGTAAGCTTATTATGTTTATTTCTTAAACACTTTCGTTTCACTTTGTAAAATCCTATTTTTTTTTTTTTTTTTCATTAATTTTATATTCTTTTTCTTACAGTTTCTTAATAAATGAACTATGTTTATGTATAGCCTTAAGGCACGAACAGTTTCCTGGCCTTGTTACACTTTTAAAGGGCACGACGAATATGAGATGTTTTTTTTATTATTATAATGGTAACACTTTACAATAAGGTTTAATTAGTTAACATTAGTAGCCTAACTAATTTTGTTAACATGAACTAAGAATGAACAATAGTTCTACAGCATTTATTAAGCTAAATAATGTTAATTTCAACATTTACTAATACATTGATTAAAATCAAAAGTTTATTTGTTAACATTAGTTATAGCACTGAGAACTAACATTAACAAACAATGAACAGCTGATTTTTTATTAACTAACATTAACAAAGATGAATAAATACTGTAACAACTGTATTGCTCTTTGTTAGTTGTTAGTTAATACATTAGTTAATGTTAACTAATGAACCTTATTGTAAGGTGTTACCGATATAATGATATATTGTTGCCATATATGTCTGACACAAAATGTTGTTTGATCTTCTCTGTGCAAACTGTGTAAATTAATGCCACAGACAAAGAGTACATTTTTTAATGTTATTTTTTAAAGATCCTGATCCATCTGCAGATTGACAAGCTTTATCACAAGAAATACACATTACTTTGTCCTGTTGTGTTATTAATGAGTTTTGTATTTAGGAGTTTTATACAATTCATGAGCACATAATGAGAATCAAAGACCTTTAGAAAATTAGATTATTGTTTACCTTACCTGATTTGTTAGCCTAATATTTAATTAAAAATATAATTTAAGCAAGACTAAACTGTGTGCTGACAATGTAATCATTTAGCAGATGCTTTTATCCAAAGTGACTTACAAATGAGGAGAACAATAGAAACAATCAAACCAACAAAAGAGCAACAATATGTAAGTGCTTTGACTAGTCTCAGTTACATGTAGAAATGTGTTTTTTTTTTAAATAAAAAATAGATAGAATAGTAAGTGCTAGTATTAATGGGTCAAGTGTTGATGGCACCACAAAGCGCTGTTCACTTGCAGTATCTATATATTTTATTTTCGTCTAACTGTTCCTGTTTTATCTGCAGGAGTGTTTGGAGAGTCGGTGTCAGTGACGGAGGGAGATTCTGTCACTTTACACACTGGTCTTCCTGAAATACAGAGAGATGATGTGTTGCAGTGGAGGTTTGGAGCTGAAGGCTTCCTCATAGCTCAAATCAACAGAGGAGCCAATACAAGCTCTGTATCTGATGTTCCTGATGGGAGATTCAGAGAAAGACTGAAGCTGGACCATCAAACTGGAGATCTCACCATTACAAACATCAGAACTGAACACTCTGGACTTTATGATGTAACCAGCACCATAAACAAGATATTAAATGTGACTGGTGGGTATAATTTTTTTCTTCTAAATGTTGTAATTAGCATCTGCTCTAGTTCTCATATGCCTGGAAATGGTCATGAATAGCAGCTGAGCAGATGTGATTATTTAGTCGTAGAACCGTTTCTTTATGACCACAACACACAGGAGACTCATGTGCACTAACCTCTGTAGGGTCGCAAGTGTTGTTGCTTTATCCAGGAGATCTTCATGTTATCTTGCAGTAACTCTTTCTGTTTTTTGTTTTTTCAGTTCTGCCTGTAGATGCAGTGAAGTCAGTGTCAGTGCTGGTGGGAGATTCACTCACTCTAAACACTGATCTTACTGAAATACAGAGAGATGATGTGATACAGTGGAGCTTTGAACATCTTAACTCTCCTATAGCTGAAATCAATAGAAAGACTAGACATTACTTTACATCTATTACATCTTATACTGATGAGAGATTCAGAGACAGTCTGAAGCTGGACTATTGGACTGGATCTCTGACAATCAGGAATATCACAACCAAACACTCTGGATTTTATGAAGTTGACATCAGCATCAGCAACCGACATACCATACACAAGTCATTCAATGTGACTGTCAGCGGTGAGTAGCTTGTGCCTTTCAGGCCCGGTTTCACAGACAGGGTTTAGATTAAGCCAGTATTAGGCCTTAGTTCTATCAGGACATATAAATATATTTTACAAATGTGCCTTAGAAAATACATTACTAATGTGCATCTTGAGACAAAACAATGGCACTGATATATTTTAAGATATATCAGTGCAAGTTGCTTTTTTAGCTCTAGCATGTATTTTAGTCTAGACTAGACTTGAGCCATGTATGAAAAACCAGGGTTAATGTAATAATGGATTTAATTGAATCAGCACAAAAAAAAAATCTAATTATTGTTTGCACTTGATAATTTAAGGCTAAAAGAGATACCTGGAACTATTGCAGTAGTTTAATAACTATTGTCCTCAAACTCTCTCAGGAAAGATTTGTGCAAACAAAAAAATATTTATTTGTAAATGGCATACTGTTATTAACTATCAGGACAACACCATTTGTTTTTGACTCTTAAACCAAACTTACAGTAATATTTAAGTCGGCACGTGCTGGTCTCTTTTCTTCCTTATTACGACGGAACAAGAACAAACGTAGGGTGGGGCTTGATTTTGCTTGATTTTGGGAATTGATTGGATTGTTGTGGTTTGTGGAGAAAAGTCATCATTCTTGCAAATAAAGCGTTCCAGAGATCAAAATAAGACTTTACTGAACAAAGCAACAAAAGCGAGATGCCTGCATAACACCTGCATTTTCCTTTGTCCAAGACACAATTATTATACCTTTTTCTTATCTGTTATTTCGCAATAACTACGGGACATAATGTCTAGTTAGATTCCCCCCTCTTGTTTTCAGACCATTAAGTTCTACATCTTTTGCCTTTCTCTCTAATTGTGGCGGTCTGCCAATTGATAGTCAACCCTCTTTCATAGGCAAAATGTAACATTCTCCAAGGACAATCAACTCACTTCCAAGTGACACCTCTTAACAATGGTCTTATTCTTTCACATCACCTGTTGTTTAGTGGAAAATCCCTGATTATACACAAACTTCTCATCTTGACCTTTGTAGTCACAGTAACATAGGTCATAATGCCTTAAAAACACGAATGGCTTTTACTAGTTCTACAATTGTTTTCTATAGAATATCTAAAATATTTCAGCATTTGCTATTGGTGTATTTTATGTGAGTGAAAGGTTGCCCTGCCCTCATACCAGTAAACTCATCATCAGAGAAGATATGAGTCACTGCAAGAGGGAAAGTTGTTTTGATTCAAGATTAGAGGCACATGAATTTAAAACAAATAATGATGTGGACAGATAAATCGTTTAGAATAAATACTGCAATATTCCATAATTTTTTTTTGGATTTCATGGTGACTTTAATGAAATATTTCTATTTGTTGATGTGTACGTGTGGAAGCACATTATTGTTTCATCGCTTTAGCAGGGACTGCTTGTATTTTATTCTTAAGTACGCCCCTTCAGTGCCAATTTTGGGTCAACAAAACGTTTATACATCAAACCCACACAGTCACTTGATCTTATGATCAGAATTCTCTTCCTTCTCTTTATTAGTGAGTGTTTTTTAACTGCAATGTTTGTTTAATCTTCCTGTAAGCATTTCATTCTCTGTTCTTGTGTTTATTACAGGTGAAGTGAGGACAGTGTCAGTGATGAAGGGAGAGTCGGCCTTATTACAGACCAGTCTTGCTGAAATACAGAGAGATGATTTCATAACGTGGATGTTTGGAGACATTATCCTAGCTGAAATCTATAAAAACCAGTCCTCGCTGGACCAACAATTCTATACATATGATGGTGCTGATGAACGATTCAGAGACGGACTGGAGCTTAATAACCAGACTGGATCTCTCACTATAACACAATGCAAAACCTCAAACTCTGGACTCTATGAACTGAAGATCAACAGACATGCCATATACCTGAGATTCACTGTTACTGTCAGTGGTGAGTTGATCAAGTGTAATCAGAGCTCTGTAAACAATCCTAAAGTTAAATGAACAAATTAAAAAATAATGAAAATTGTTAAACAAGAAATTTGTATCTTTAACTGTTCGTTAATCTCTCAAAAGAATCGTGGTGCAAATTACTGAAATATTTGTAAAGAATACTATGCTATAAAGAAAATATAGCATCATTATTCTCGTATTAAAATCAACGTTTGATGCTTAAGACAATCACTTATTTAATAAAATTCATATTTTAGTTTTATTTAAAAACTGACTGTTGATTTCACAAATGTTCTAGTGTATAGTGTGTATTTGTACGCATTTGTTTCATTTTTTTAATACTAGTATTTACAATATTATCAGACAATAAAAGAAAGCTTTTCTTTTTTATTGGAAGAAACTAATACTGTGATAATTTTTGTTAGTTATCTATGAACATGTCAGAGCCCATGACATCTGCATGTTTCAAAACTGTTTAATCTGCATTTACTGCTTATAATGATTTATTTGAAATCAGCCCTGTGTTCACATCAAACACCGTAATACAGAAGATGAACACAGTGAATTAGAAAATCATAATATCTAAAATTATATTAGAGGCTCAATTATGATTCAAATTAAACAGAATCAGATTCACATTTACTACTAGAAGTGTTATAGTCAGATTTATTCACTCACACTAATGACTGTCTCTCTTTATCAGCACCACCAGGTCTGTCTTCAGGTGAAATAGCGGGGATCGCTGTTGGTGTTGTCCTGCTGGCGTGTGCAGCTGTAGTTGCTGTTATGATTTACCGTCACCTCAAGATCTCTAAACTGAAACGTAAAGTACATCATATTATGGCTAATACAAGCAACGGGAAAACCAATGAGCTTTGCTAGACTGCATTAGAGTTTGTTCAAATTCAAGTGGACGGTTGCATAAACTACTTTAATGAGTCTTACAAGTTAGTCAAATCATTTTTTTCTTCAAGACTGGTCGTAACTTTTCTAAGTCAGTTACATGAAAAGGCTGATCGGTCTAATTAGAATCTGCAAAACAAACTAACTGCTAGTTGGTCAGACTATATTTTAGGACAGTCTTGCAACTGGGTCGGGTTACAACAACCAAAGTTCTTCCTTAAATTGGAACGTAAGGTCCACACTAAAGGACTAAACTACTAGCTAGTCTGTAACTAATCTACTTTATTTGGTTGTACCATTGGTTCTTAAGACAGAACTTTGCTAGTACGAGATCGAAAGCTCTCCTTAAAGTAATGTGTATGATATGCATGTTTACCTTCAATAATCCAATATCAGCCTTGAAATACATGAGCAGAAGTTGTTTAAATGCCGTGAAGTTCAGTTTATCCTTCATTCTAACTTCTTTTGCCAAATGTATCAAACTGTAAAATTTCCATTAAGTACGATACTATGAATAACATAGGTATTTTTATATGTAATTATCATTCAAAAACTATATTTGAAACAAAATGAATAAGGATCAATAAATCCTGATACAAAAAAAAAAACATAAGAAATTATATTTCTTTATTATAACTGATTTTATTTGATATGCACAACATGGACCGTTGCACACAGAGGCTGTTTAAGACGGGTTGGTGTTGAAGAGCTGCTAACAAAGTCATTTATTCACAAAATGATCTCTCTCTTGAAATGTCAGCAAGTGTAAATGTCAGCTTAATCATAAAAGGAGGATTGAAGTCTGTTGGATAACATAAGAGCTTATTGATGCAGTTTAGTCAGTCTGATATTTTATTCCAACCTCCTGATCGGAGGCTTCTGTAAATACTAAGATTAAGGGTGCAACTAAAATATATTTAGTTGTGTGCAAGTTGTAACTTGGTGCCTTTTTACGTCAAAGTTAGTCTAAGTTGTAACTTGCACACAGCTGGTGCAACCGGTCTCTGGCCTCAGGGTTCAAATTGTTTTATCAAACTGTGAGTATATGTGCACTTTATTTCCTGCCCTGTTGAAGCTGGTAACATGGTGTTAGCTGGTCTCCCACCCTGGTCTGTGGGCTGGTTTTAGAGTCATCTTTGGGCCACATTTTTGGGCTGGTCAGGCTGGAAGACCAGCTTTAACAAGCTTAGTCCAAACCTAAAGGTCCCATTGCATGGATTATTTTAGAATGTTACCTGGGGTGCCCTTATAATGTTAGTATATTTTTTAGATCAAAAGTTGTTATAATTTAGAAATAAAAGGCATATTTCCTAGCCTGATTTTAGTCTCTGATTTGAACGCTCTGTTTGAAGGGGCGTGTCTGCTGTGAGACTTCAGTGTAAACGCCCACTGCTGTGATTGGCTGACATGCTTGCATATGAAATATCTGGCATTACTTGTGGAACTCTCTCGAAAACTTTTACTATTACAGCTATTATACGTTTTTACTATTACAGCTATCGAGATTAACAAATCGTGAGAAGTTTTTTAAGTATTTAGATCTATTCCCATCACATAAAAGGTTGCAGTGATGAGCATTGAGCAGATGCAGTCTGGTGATCGCGTGAATGAAGATCTTATCATTGCAACACAGTTTCTGCACTCTCACTAATGATTTCACCAATGCAAACATGAGGTAAGTACAGTAAGAGCTTTGTTGTGCAGTGTAACAGCGTCATTGATTTCATAACGAGTTTTGGCAAGTATCCAGATAAACTCGCGCTGTGTGATTGATAGCTTGGGCGATTGGAAAGGGATTGTTCTTTGATCGCTTTCTGTATATTAATCACAGTTTAAGTAAGATTATTTTCATCCTACTAAGAGAAACGACGTGAAGTTGATCGTTTAGTCACTGGCTTGATTTACTGATGCATAAACAGTATTGAACGACTTTGAGAGAAAGATTATCTGTCTGAACTTGAACAATTACACATCAGAAATTCACATAACCCACTGGTTCTTTAGAGGCTCGGATGAAGGAACTAAAAAAATAATTTTGTGTTCATTTGTACATCCAAACACTGAGCAACTGCCATGCTTCGCTCGTTTGCAAGCCATGATGTCTCGAGGAAAAAATATCGCGCTCGCGCAACTCATTTTCTCATGGGTGGGCCAAATTCTCTTTGCGGGCAAAAAGAGAAAGGGGAGGTGACCTTTCCCCTTATGACGACATAAGGGGAAGATTTCTAGATTCGCCCGTCTGAGCTTTCATTTTCTCAAAAATACCCAGGGCTTGGTTTACACCCATCAAAACGTCTAGCCACTGGGGGACCACAGGCAGGATAGGGGAACTCATTAAGGTTAAAAACCT
Organism: Leucaspius delineatus; assembly: GCA_023718395.1. Classification (NCBI taxonomy): domain Eukaryota; kingdom Metazoa; phylum Chordata; class Actinopteri; order Cypriniformes; family Leuciscidae; genus Leucaspius; species Leucaspius delineatus. The sequence continues at coordinate 49,635,675 of CM043363.1, read as the reverse complement.
CATAAAGTGAAATTTTCATGCAATGGGACCTTTAAACCAGCTCAGGCTGGTGTCTCTTGTGCTGTGAGTGTGAATGGGGTTTACTGTTTAGATGGTGTCATGATCAATCACTGAGTAGGTGAGAGATTTGGAGCGAATGATCAGTGCTGATTTTGATCATTTTTGGTTTTCTTGTTCTGATTTCTGTATTTCTCTCTCTGTTTCTGGGTTCTGCTGATACAGATGCAGTGAGGTCAGTGTCAGTGATGGAGGGAGATTCAGTCACTCTAAACTCTGATACTGAACTACAGGCAGGTGATCAGATCCTGTGGACGTTTGGAAATGAAAATTCCCCAATAGCTGAAATCAAAAGAGGAGATATCTTTACATTTAATGGTCCTGATGGGAGATTCAGAGACAGACTAATGCTGGACAAGAAGACTGGGTCTCTGACCATCACAAACACCAGAAACACAGACTCTGGAGAATATAAACTACAGATCAGTGGAAGTGGAAAAAACACATTCAAGAGATTCAGTGTTTCTGTCTTTGGTGAGTAAAATCTTTCAATGTAATAGTGATTTTATTTTACATCAACACTGAGTGAATAATTTAAAAGGAAGGACTATGACTAACAGAGTAATCATGTGAATTCAAATAGTTATCCTTGACAATAACTGTTTTGTTCTGTCATGAACTGCAAAAAATTCAGTCTTAGTGATGCTGTGAAATTTAGTTTTCACAATGTTTTACTGACATCTGATCATCAGTGAAATATAAAAAATAATTGTTCGCGGTCACATTTAACACTTTCCCCCATCCGCTCCTTGTGATTGTTTTCATACAGAAAACTGAAGAGATCTCACGTTTGATCTTGTTTTTTGACGTTTCTCTTTGATTTAGTTCTACTATAATAATATATATAATTATATAGTTTTATTTATAAGAATATAATTCTGCCCCTCAGTCTACTCATAGAATATAAATATTATCTGCTAGTGCCTTATGTTTCATTTGCATTTATGACAATTATAGTGACACAACATTTTTGTAAAAAAAAAAATTATACTAAAATATAAAGTTTAGAGTTAATCAAAATAAGAGCTGTTGAATGGTACAAACATACAAGGAGAGAAATTTTTTTTTTAGAACAAATTCAATAAAAAATTTTTTTTATCTGACCGTAAGTTAATAAGTTCTGATCAAACCTGTTTCCTGACTAAATAAAATGCACTGATGTCTAACGGTTTAGTGAATCAGTTCCACATATTACAGTAACTTGTCATACATAGTCAAAGACTATGATGGTCCAAAACACGGATACATGGGAATTGAGCCATTTAACTTGTATAATATATTTATGTACATTTACATTTTTATAATGAGAGATACTGAGCATTGCTGTATTTTTACTATGGTTTGGTTTCTTGTTCTAAATTCTACACTATTTTCTGTTTCTGTGCTGCTGTTACAGATGTAATAAAGTCAGTTTTAGTGATGGAGGGAGAGCTCGTCACACTGAACACTGATGCTAAACTACAAACAGATGATGAGATCCTCTGGATGTTTGGAGACAAAGACATTGTCATAGCTAAAACCAAAGGAGGGACCAGAGCGACCACTACAGATCATGGTCCTGATGGGAGATTCAGAGACAGACTGGAGCTAGAACCTCAGACTGGATCTCTGACCATCAAAGACACCAGAGACACAGACTCTGGAGCGTATAAACTACAGATCATCAGAAGTGGAAATAACTCATTCAAGTTATTCAATGTTTCTGTTTCTGGTGAGTAACTCAAATTCTCCAGTGTAATTATGACCTTATTTTAGATCAACACTGTGATCAGTTATTTAGATCAGGGCTGCACAATCCTCTTCTTGATGATCTAGCTTTCTGCGTAGTTCAGTTCCAACCCTAATCAAACACACCTGTTTGTAACTATCACGTTTTCTTGAAGATGTTAATAAGCTGCTTCAGGTGTGTTTGATTGAGGTTGATGGTGAAATTTGCGGGAAGTAGTGATGGGAAACCAAGGCTTTCTGAAGCATTTGAGGCTTTCATCAAATTGTGCCGATAAAAGATTCATAACTCTAAGCTTTTAACACAATGCGCATTATTGATATCTGGTGGTCAGACTTGTTTTCTCCACCATATCTAACAAATCATCGTGGAGCAGAGGGTATGCGGTTTGAAAAAGCAAGTGATCAAACAAAGCTTCTGAAGTCTGTGATATAGAAGAGTGAAATCAATCTGGGATCAATACAGTTTAATCTAATCTGATCTAATCTTATCTAAATTAATTTGTGCCAATGAGACCACATCTCGTGTCATGGGTAGACTGGTCAATGGATTCACATATCGATCAATAAAATAAAATATACAAGTGGGCTATGTGATCATAATAATTGACATGAGTAGTTGAAAAATATTTTGGGTGAGCTTTAAACCCTTATTTTCTGTTCTCTGAGGTCTCTGAGACCTCAGCTATAAAACATGATTAAATGCAATAGAGGTGTGACGTTTATTCAGTTTCTGTCTGGTGTTGAGGTTACAGTTGACTCAAAACTATTCTACTGAATCCCAAATAACTATACACACACAAACACAGACAACCAAGTCCATATAAAGTCAAACACTATAGATAACGGCTGTGACGGCTAATATTGCCCACAAAACATTGTATGCCGGACAAGGATTCGATTAGAACTATAAACACAGATAGAAAGTGTTAAAAAAAAATACAAACATGGCGGATGTGTGAGTCCTGCGATTATGTACTGAGGTTTAGATAAAGGGGTTTGAGTGATTAATAATCAGTATCTAACCTGACGAAAAGATATTTATTATCCACCTTATATTTCATCTGCAACAACATTATGAACTTTTGGAAATGATGCGTTTAATCATTAACCTTTAAATGCATCATTATTGAAATTGCAAACACATGAGGGAGAGTCTCTGCATGAAAGACCAATGACTGCTGCTAAACTTCTTCTCCTAAACGGTAGGAAATTCAATTTCAGCAATTAGACGACTTTGAAAATCGTTTAGTGTCACGGCATTATCAGTTTGGATCAAATCTTGAAAACAGGTTGTTCAAAATAAAAAAAAGTTTCTGAAATGGCATTAGATCACGTAATCCCTCAGTATGTGTTGTTGAATCAAAACCGTTTAGTATGATTACGATACTTTTTCCATCCTGAATCCTCTCATCAGAAGGTACAAAATGTAATAAAACTTGGCCAAATATTACTATCATGTAGTATATAAACACATTTATATTTTTGACCGTTTTCTGTCTCTTCAAATAAATAAAAAGTGACCCAACTGACTGACAACAACTTCTTTTCTATAGCTAGTAGTTCAACATTGTGATACTGTATGTAGTCTCATTCAGATAACTGGTATCTAGATTTAGATGATGTTTGTTTGACTAGCAGATTCACCATTTGATTTCTATTAAACAGACTGTTGCACTGTATCTGTACAATTGTAAATAGATGATTGTTAATAAAAAAAAATCTAAATTAATTGATCTGATAAATTAAAAATCAATACATTCAAAATCAATTTCCTAACAAAAAAAAAAACTATTGAAGAGAACATATTATGCTTTTTTTCAAAGTCTTGAAGTTGTTTTTGGGCTAGAACAGGTAAACATGCTTGAATGTTCATGATTATCCTCATATTCTCCATTGCTGCAGCTCCTCTCTTCCCAGTCTGTCAGTAATGCTGTGTTTAGTTACTGCTCTGATTGGTCGGCTGGATCAGTGTGTTGTGATTGGTTAAGCACTTTGAGTGTGTTTGAATATTGTGACATGTTCGTTCCCTGAAGAAAACTCAAGACTACAATGGAGGCGTTTCAGGAGTTCAGAAACACTGACACTGATATAGAGAATAACTCCTGCTGGAGGAACTTTATGCTTTGTTACTTTGCAGAGCTTTTTCATGCTCAAACAGCAACATTACACACCGAAGTGAGATGAACATGGAAAAAAGCTGAATATTTTAAACATATTTACTTCAGATGGTTTAGATATTAGTTATATATTTGTGCTAAACATTTCATTGGTCATCCTCCATACAAAAGCTAAGATTTTCATTAGTCATCGGTCTTATGTGTTTTCTTTCAGGTCCCACTGTATTCAGAAGAAAACCAGAGGAAGTGCGTTTATTGCAGTCTGAGCATTTCCGTCAAAGAACTATCAGCAACTCTAGCTAACTGTGTTGTCGTCTCTCGTCAGCTGCGCCTCGGCCAAAAAACTGCGCTTGAACACACCTAAAGGACTAAAGGAGACGGTCAACTGCTATGTGTGTCCTGCGCCTGCGTGTAAGAAAATGTGTGTATATTAGGGTTGCCACCCGTCCCTTAAAATACGGAATCGTCCCGTATTTGAGAATAAAATAACGTGTCCCGTTTTGAATCAATACGGGACGGGGTTTGTCCCGTATTTTCGGAGTTGTCTTCAATGCAGCATCTCTCATGCAAATCATCCGACCGGCATTCTGTGAAGACTCGTCCTATTCTGCCCCTGATTGGGTAATACTCGCTGCCGCTGCTGCCATCGTTGGATTGATTGGTTTGTTTCAGGGTCACGGCCAATCAGAGTCAGAGGAGGGCGGGTTGGCACTCAGAGTGTCGATTTGAAAGAATGGCGGAGGCTGCTACAGATACAGATACATCTTCATACCTCAATCATCTCCTGAGGCAGATAGCGTAATGACAGTTTTTTAATCACCTCAATAATTTTCTGATTGATTACATTAGATTTCATATGCTGCCTATTTGTTAAGAAATAAGGTTAAAAATGTAAATGAATCATGTTATGGTATGATTGGTTGGTAAAACTTTACAATAAGGTTTATTTAACATGAACTAACAATGAGTAATACATTTGTTACAGTATTTATTCATCTTTGTTAATGTTAGTTAATAGAAATAAAGCTGTTCATTGTTTGTTCATGTTAGTTCACAGTGCATTAACTAATATTAACAAGATTTTAATAAAGTATTAGTAAATGTGGAAATTAACATCAAAGATGAACAAATGCTGTATAAGTGCAGTTCATTATTAGTTAATGTTAATTAATGTAGTTAACTAATGAACCTTATTGTAAAGTGTTACTGATTTTTTTATTACGGTTAAGGTGTACAGTCAGACACATAAGCATTATTTTAATAAGAGATATATTTAATAATAGAAATATAGTGCCTATGTGAAGCAAATAAACAACTTAACTAATTTAAATGATTGCATCCTTCAATAGGCTACTGTAGAATTAACAATAGACTATATAAAATAGATTAACTTACCAATAATAAAAAAAATTGACAAATACACGCCCCCCACCCCCCCGCGCGGCAGGCGTCCCTTATTTTTCTGTATTGAAGGTGGCAACCCTAGTGTATATCAGCAGATATCAATAGTCTATTTTAGTCATTTTAAAAGGGAAACAGAAACTACGTTTGGAGATACAAACTGTGACCAAAGCAGCTTTTTCAATAGGCCTACCTTCTACATTGGCTCATGTTATTATGAAAATATTCATGCTTTTGGATGCTCAGGTAAGATGACGTACAGTTATAACAGCCTTCTGTCTGTAGGCTACCATCTTGACTTCTTTGTTTGCTTTCATCACTTCCGCGTTTAATCTCGTGAACCTGAACAGCCAATCAGAGTTCTCTCTCTCACCAACAGACAGACACCGACACAACATGCTGAATTATTAAACTTGTCAGCACATTTAAGGAAATTTATAAGTATTTTTGCAACACTAGTGTACCTTAGATAGACTGTAGTGTACTCTTATATGACTACATATCTTGGTTCATTTGTCAGAATGTGCCTGTCCAAAGCAAACATGGATTGAAAGTCTTTTGACTATTAGAAAGTCTTGTTAATTTATATGCTACTGTATATTGTTTGTAATAAAGTTAGGTTTTTGGGGAATTTTTTCACAGTTATTTGGTTTAGATTTGACTTTCGTTTTAATTTAGTTAATTTTAAATAAAGAAAACATAGGGGTATGTTGGTTTGAGTCTGTTCATTATTTTTTAAATGTATTTAATTACATTTTCATTTGAGAGTTAGACCTGTCTGAGTGTATGCCTCTGTATATCCTCTAAAGCAGTGATGCCTATATATGATTCATAGATGTAAATCAATTCAGTAGATGCAATTCACTTTCCATTTCAAGATGTTTTATTGGCATAACAAATATGTTTTTGATTTATATTACCAAAGCATTTGCAGCATTGCTGCTTACAATTAAAACTAAGAACCATAAATACATTTTTTTTTAAGTGTAACTGACAGAAATACAAAATAGATACCAGTACAGAATAAAGAAAATGAAAGAAGAAATGAATCATTTTGGCCACCAGATGGCCACATTGTACACCCTATTGAAAATGTTCCAGTAATGAACCATTGGAAATTATTGGTAAGCCTCAGTGGTTTGCAAAGCTGTGCCAAAAATATATTTTTATGTGCGTGTAACAATAAATGCTATTAAACAGATCCGATTCTCCCATAACGGCTGTTTATCAAAATGCATAAATGTAAAACACTGAGCTAAGCTGCACTGAGTGATTTATAGAGTGATCGAGTGCATACTGGATGGTGAAGTCAATCTTGGGAAGGCTAATTCCTGGTAATGAACACTAGATGGCGCTCTAGTGCAGTAAAAGCTGTTTGGAACTCACTTTATGAATAAATCGGGCCGATTAATGTTTTCCTTCACTTTATTTGTTAAGTGTTAGGCTGTTTTGTGCCTAGTACAATTCACTGTGGGAAACTGCACTTTTCTGCAGACATAAAAATGCTTGTGTTGTTTCAACCCAATTTTGGGTCAAATATGAACAAACCCCCAAAAAATTAACCCAACGTTTGGGTTCATCCACATTTGACCCAAAGTTAGGTTAAAACAACCCAGTAATTTTTAAAGGGTATGGTGTTTTTATTTTTTTTACGGAGGTAAAACTGTGGTAATATGATATCAGACACCACTGTCATCCAAACATGAATGAACTGTATTACATAGATGTCAAAATTACGTTTTTTTGGAGGCTCTTAAAATATATATATATTTTTTTTGCTGGAAGAAGTTACATAATAAATAACTGTAATATAGTAATATTATACTCGAATATGTAATAATAGGATCTCATGCATGTTTTTGACAGATAAAAACAGGATATGATCATAATAAAAAAGGATGTCTCTGATCTCAAGAATAGTTGAAACTCCTAAGAATGAACTTCTGAACTCTTGCTAGTGTTGAAAATAACAGTTTATCTACAGCATCACTGAGTATGTATTTTAATATTCAAGTACACAGTATATGTTATTTTCATTATTTGACAGTAATATCACTTTTATTTGAGATCATTTTATTGTATGCCTTTTATTTTACATAAAATAGAGGAAGTTAAGTTATGCAAGTCTTTTCAACCATATGCTATTCACACACACACACACACACTCACACACGCACAGACTCACAGTATTGCACGAATGTGGTACTAATAACCACAAGCGTCCAGTAATACACATTTTCATGCAGAAGTTGTTTGTCCATCCAACAGATGAAATCACATTTCTATTCCAGATCTAAAGAAAGCAGACCACAGCAGTTTCAGTTTGACGCACGAAGTGTTTCTTGCATTCAGGGAATCACATTCATGAAATGATTCAATAGAATGCAATACTGACAAAAACTCTTTTATTGCTAAAGTTGTATGTGTAATTTTAGTCTGAATTTGCACCTATAGAATAATGGCTATCATCTTGTTATATAATGGTGTTTGATCTGAATGCAGTGAAGATTATGTGTTGCTAGGCCATATAACATCATGGCTGTTTAAAGTCTGTACATATAATAGCTGTTGTATATAATTATATAATAGAAGAAGCTGTTGTGTAACAGCTTCTCTGTTGCTATAGCCGTTGCTGTTTGTCTTCCCAGCATGCAAGTGAACCGTAACTGTGAACACATCACCACTGATGAGGATTTTTTGATCAATTATTGGTAACGACACCTGCGTACACCACCTCTTCCTCCACTTTGACTTCCTGAAAGAAAACACAAACACAGAACATACAAAGAGACAGGAGACAGTAAAAGAGTTTGTCAGATATCATGGTTTTCAGGAACAGTTGCAATACAACATTTTGTAAATACAGTTGTAAATTATGCTTGCACCGGCTGAGGTTAAATCACTGTAGTCACGTTGACTATTTTAATGATGTCTTTACTAGATGTCGGCGGCTTGATAGTGGTAGTTGCGTAGCTATCAATGGAGGGACAGAAATCTCTCAGATTTCATTAAAAATATCTTTATTTGTGTTCTGAAGATGAACAAAAGTTTTATGGGGTTTGGAACGACATGAGGGAGAGTAATTACTGACAGAAATTATTATTTTTTGTGTGAACTAACTCTTTAAGTTGTGCTGGGCAATATTTTCAAACATCTCTATCACAGAATTATTTATGATTCTGGCAGTATCACATTATGGGCCTTTATATTCGTTTATAGTGGCTTATTTTAATGTCAGGAGTACATAAAAATGAAAATAATGATGCAAAAATACTATTTATTATGAAAGACTGTGGAGGTAAAATTATTTTATAAAATGTAATATTTTAAAATATAATTGTAAAAAATATTTAGATTTTTTTGGCAAAGTGCTGAATGCAGAGGTTTTCTTTCAAATAGATTAACTTAAAATTTATTTATTTTTTATATTTATATAGTATTCTTATTACTTTAAAAAGTACATTCTACTGTACACAATAGAACTATATGTGTCATAATTTATTGAAGTTAAATTTTGGCGGGTTGTGGTGAAGAGCTTGGCGTTTCTGTGTGTAACTGACGATAGATTTCTTTGCTCCAAAAATCTTTCATGAGTGAGCCACGGCAGATTTAAGGGTTGCGAGTGTCGTTGGAAGTTGATTACATTATACAAGAGATGCCTTTTTTAGTATATTTTTTAAAAATCTTGTTTTATGAAACAAACTATTGGATATGTACATTTCAGGGTTCCTTCACGTTGTTGCTTTACATGAAGTGTTTAATTTCAGGTCATGGTTTTCGCAAGGTCTATCCAGGAAAAAGGTGACTTGTCTACCTAAAATAGTAGTCATATGTCTTTCTCTCTTTCTTTCTTTTTAAAAAAAACATTTTCTGTCACAATTTTAAAAAAAATCAATTATGACACATTTTCCTTCTCACCCACATCCATGCATATATCAGCAGAAATATTAGCAAATTTTTTCTCACTCTGGTTTTCTTATGACCTCAGTTTCCAATTTAAAAGTGCCTGTTTAGCACAAATGCACTGAACCGTTAAAAGTGGTTTTTACACTTAACTGACCGTGATGTTTATCCTTTGGTCTGTTACACTTTATTGCAATGCTCCGCTTTCCCCCCTTTCTAAAATAGGGCATTATTTGAGGGGGCAGTCATTTGTAGTGGTGTCCGAAACCATAGTGGACATTATCAAGTGCACTCATTGCACCGCAATAACAAGTACACTCAGCAGCTGTCCGAATTCACTCCCTCGTTTCCATTCACTCCTTCAAGCGAACTGTATTAGTGGACTAACGTAGGGAATAGTGATTGAGGGTTTAGGGATGATTTTGGATTCAGTCCTAGGCATCAGGTATGGGCTGCTGTCACACTATCTTATGCACAGATCCAGTACATTTATACACACCGATTTTCTCCCATTGTTTACTTTAAAATAACCAACTGTGTTTGTGCTAATACTCACAATGACCGGCATTTTGACATATTTTGTCTCCATCTCATTGCACAAGTGCAATAAACCACAAAAGAGAAGTAAATTCGTTACTTACACTTAAACTAGAATCAACTAGATTATAAACTAGAATTGCCTACTTTCTTTGCATGTGCTTTGGCTGTGTGTGTGAACATAAAGCCATCTGTCAGTGTGCAAGTACTTAATTTACTTATTTTTTACGCTTTCAATAACAGCTCTTAATGTCAAGCACTTCCCATTCACATCCATGTTTCTTTGTTGCTCTAACATTAAGCCATAGTGTGCTATGCGGATATTTATGTACATTGCGTGATATAAGCAATATAGCAAAATCTCCAATAACTGACACTTTATGTTTTCGCCACAATATATACTGTCATACCGCCTAGCCCTAATTCTGCCTCATGGTAAAATAAGATAAAAACTAAAAACTGTAATTAATTTTGGGACCTTAAGTTTTGGTAATGGTGACTTTATATCTCGCAATTGCAACTTTTTTATTTTAAGTTTCTCAGGTTTTTTGTTGATGCTTTGTTGGTGCTGAACAGCTTCACTGACTCAAAAAGACTTTGTTTGTATCTACCAATTGTGCATTTGAATTTCCTATGTTTAAGAGGTGATGATCAGACATGGCAAGTTGGACTGACTTATCTGACTGGACTGGCTGGGCTCTCAGGTTTGCGCATTTACTATGTGCTCGATCTTTACTGTTAGAATTACTGTCATCTCATTTTGCACTGAAGCTTTTTTGTATCACTCAGAGGTCCAGTGGACTTCCTGTTTTTATGTTAATCATCTGTGCTGCAGGATATTTTCTCAGAACTAACTTCATCTTTTTGCTAGTTGACGTTATACTGGTAAGGCAATAATTTTTGTACATTTTTTTTGTGTGCTTTGGTTCCCCTAAAGTTCATCAGAATCACATGTATTTATCTGTAGAAATTCTAAAATAAGTCTGTATGTAACATTGTAATATTGTGTAACATTTCTATAAATTGTTATACTAATAATTCATCATTATTATTTATTATTAATAATCATTATTTTTAACATTATTATAGAGGAAAAGGAAAGGGTGAATGGTTATAGAAAACATCTTACATTAAAATTGCATTAATATAATTGGTCTTACCGATTTCTGTGCTTTTCTTTTTAGGAATGTCGGATCAGCATAAGTGATGTCTTCATTACGAGCCTGATCTGTTTCAACAACAATAATAATAGAAGCATTAAAACAACAAAATGTTATTATTTTAAGTAAATCCTTATTTAATACTTTTATTTTATACATATGTGTTTTTACAGGTGTATCAGCAGTAAGTGACACTTGCCCTGTTGGTCTGTTTTTCTGCGTTTCCTGTAGATGAAGAAGATCCCGACTGCAGCAATAAGCAACAAAATTCCAACAGCAGCAGCAGAGATCAGTGCTTTCAGTTGAAATCTGGAGTCTGGAGAGGTTGAAGTAGTAGGTGGTAAAGTGGACTGTGGGACTGGTGCTGTAGCACCCAAAGACAGTTATTAATGGCAGTGAATGTCTCTGTCTATAACAAATAGGCTACTATTAAACAGAAGCATGGCTGAGTTAAGCCTGAACAGCTACCTGAGCCCAAATAAACGTCAAGCGAAATTGAAAAACGAACTAGTGTGAAGTGATTTAGAACAAAATCAGGCTTAAAACAAAGTTTATTTAGAATTTGTTTTGGGAGTTCGAAACAGCTTGCCAAAGCGAACTTTCCGGAAAAGTTAGCTCTCGCTGGTAAACACCTTTGAACTACCATTGATCCATGGCAATTACGTAATACGGAAATTACGTGTGGCTCTGAGGCTCCACCTTCATTGACATGGAAATCTCTTCGGTTTATTTATTTTGTTCAGTCCGTCGAAGTCATACACAAATAAAAACATGAACACACTGGAGAGCTGCTTTATAGTAGAAACTGAAGTTGTAGTTCTAATTGGAAAATTCTAATTTTTCATTTTTAATACGTAAAACCATTTGGTTTAAAGCAATCTATTGTATGAAATGCTGTAATAAATGTAACATGACTGTAGAGCCGAATTGCAGAGTATGTGCAAACATATCAGCATCGCATTGATCAAATTTCTTTATTAAAGGTGCAGATTTCGGAGAAACACTGTTGATATTTGAAATCGACCCCCAAACATACATGCCTCTCCCTTAATAGCCCTGCCCTCAAAATAATGAACACGATATGCAACACAGGCAATGACAAACAACTGGTGCATCAGACAGCTTATGCAAATATGGATGAATCAACTGTTATTCAACAACAACAATAGCAAATCTTGATTCTGTGCAACAAACCGAAACCAATGTTACTCACATATAGAGAAGAAATAAAGCAACCTCAGCGTCCATTTTCAGAGCTTGGAAAATGGCGTCCATTTTCTCTCTAATATCTCTCCAGCGCTGGAAAGCTTTTCCAATATTAATGCGGATCCTAGCTCTTGCCTGATTGCAACCCTTCTTTTCCAATTACATTCTTCTGACCTTTTCCTCATACAATACAAATCTCTCTCTTGCTCACTCTCTCTCCTCCCCCATCATGAGTGATTACGCCACTTATTGCTGATGGCTGCAAGAGTGTTGTGGTGCTTGGCCTGATAGGTCTGATCTACTTTGTTTTTTGTTTGTATTTACACAGCCAGCACTATGTACAAACAAAATATTTTTAGCAGACCTTTGTGTCCTGAAACCTGAAATCTAGCAAATATTCACAAAATTGTATGTTTAGGTTATTTACATTTTCAACAGCATTTCTCAGAAATCGATTACTGCACCTTTAACTTCATTTTTTCACCGTCATTTTTGTTGCATGTTTATTTTGTTATTGAAAGGAAAGCACACAGCACATTTAAATATTCACCTAAACGTCTCAGCTGTGTGAATTGTACAGGGATATTCGCTGACAGTATACCATGCTGCTCGTTAACCTCATCAACAAAAAAATAACTTTGCTGTAAGTTTATCGGAGCCAGGTTGTTTTGATATTGCTTTGTTTTGTTTTTTGCAAATGAAATGCAGCATTGTTACTGTTACTGTTACAGACTCGGACAGAGGCGTTTTATTCACAGCAGTCTTGTAGAGCACAAAAGATGAAAGCAGTAATAAAGATAAGCCATAATGGTAACAGAATGACAGTCTTTGAACTTGCAGATGGATGATGGATATAGTATCTTAAATGGATACCACACACCACAGTTGCCAGTGACTGGTGAAATCCAAGATGAGTGCACAGTGATGAAAGAGGGGGACTTAGTAGAGGAGAATGGGGAATTCTGGTTTAAGGGATCGTAGTGAGGGAGTGACAGTGGAGCCTGGTTTATCCGTGACAGTACCCCCCTCCACGGCCTGCTCATGAGAGACGGTGGGTTAAATTTAGTGTTTTAATTAAGTGCAGGTAATTGAAGTTCATAGATGACCTGGTTGACCTCACAGATGACGGTGAATGGGCAAATATACCTTGGACTCAGCTTCCTACAAGGCAAAGACAGCTTGATATCCCTGGTTGAGAGCCACACCTTTTGCCTGGGCCTTTGCCTTTGCAAGTGGAAGATTAGGTTTGCAGGGTATCGGCATGACCCTTCCAGCGTCAGACTGCTCACTGGAGATGATGATGAGTCCCAGACTCTCTCACTCTCCTGGAACCAGTAGTCGACAGATGCCTGGAAGCCGAGTATGCATTGGAATGGTGTAAAACCGATTGTAGGTTGCTTGAGGGAATTTTGGGACCAGCTCCAGGAGTTCTGGTGGCTATGACAGAAGGTGAATCTCTTGAATGAACGAATCTTACTGTCCGTCTGCCCATTGGTTTGTGGATAATACTGTAACGACTGAGACAAATCAGACACAATTATTTGTTATATTGAACAAATAATCTTTAAAACTCACTCTGGGATCTGTGGTCCCATCCCCCCAACAAGGGCAAGAAGGGTCTTGGTCACCATGACTACGATCAGATAAGTTGGTTTTATTGCTGTTAAAAATGAGGTCACGTGGAAAAAGCAGAGGCCATAGAACAGAACCACAGCCCTTAAAACAGACATTTTCTGCATCAATTTATGGACAAACTGATCTATAAAGAACATGCACCACAGGACACTGTGTTAACGATTTACTGTCTTGTGTACTATTATGTCTTCGATACAGCAGGATGTCTTTTATGATAAAACCAACGGTCAATGTAACCCCCCCCAGTATCGTGTCTCCTATCTAATTAATCCTCATTTAATGACTCACACTTTAATGTGCATCACCTTCTCTTAGAATGCAGTGTGTGTTTGTTATATCTGACTATAAATAGACACAAACAGCAATTTCTATGTCTACCCACATTTGAGATAAGAGTCATAAACCCTCCTAACAGAGGAATCTCTGAAAGGTGGGGCCTTTCTCAGCCTTAAAATGGTCAATACACAAGTCATTCCCTCTCTTGGCCTTCTCGGTACATTTTGGGTACTGTGCTGTCCTGCATGGCCTCAGCAGGCCCCAGGGCAGCAGGCCTTGACTCACAACCAGCCATGTGCTCATGGAGAGAGAGAACTTTCAACCAGAACAGAGTCGAACTAACCATACAAGTTCATCATATCTTCTTCATCCAACGGAGAAGAAAACGATTGCAAATTCAACTCACGGTACCATCAACATCCTTTTTCAGGAACTTTGTCCCTTGCCACTGCTATGCTGTAATAAACTTCATTTTTGAGATCTTCGACTTCCACATAATTTTTCCTTACAAGAGTCTAAGATTTATGACTTGTAATTGTTGCTGTATACCACAATCAAAAACAGCTAATACAAAAAAAAAGTATGTGAACATCTGCAGAGAGCACAGTCAAAATGTAACTTTTTGTGACTGGCATTTCACTGATACACACTGTGACTGTGGAGGGAAGTACAGTAAACCTACGTATAACGTACATATAACAGATCTGTTTACAGCATATTGATGTGAAAACAAAACAATACAGAAAGCAGATCTCATACAAAAATAGAAAAAAGGCCACAATGAAATTATGGCAATTTTCCATACTTTAACTTCTAACGAAGAGGGTGCCGTTCGGATTTTGTGCTCAGCCATCATGCGTCTCTGTTATGCGCACGCAGACTGTCCGGGCGCTGCACTTCCGCGCTTCAGAGTTCCGCCTTTTGTGTTCCGTCAATATTACGTTATTAGAAAGATTTTTTCCGAAAATCGTTTTTTTATATTTGTGAAATCAATTCAGAATTGTCCACTTCCGCATCGCGATGCATCTAAGAATCAAATTTTTTCCTCCACCCCTAACTAAAATGCAGGTATTATCGTCAGAGGGAGGTAGGTCTGTGAGGAAATCCACTCCTAGGTGTGACCATGGACTTGAGGCAAAGGCAGCTGGAAGACTTTGCCTGCTGGTAAGTGGTGAGGGATTTTGGAGCTAGTGCATTCCTGACATCCTTGCACTAACCTTCTGACATCACTTGCCATCCCTGGCCACCAGAAACAAATTTTAGAGTTCGGTGAGTTTTAGAGACATAAGTGCATTTAGGTGGACACTCCGGCCGAATGACTTCGGAGGCATTGGAATCTGTGAGCTGTTGCCAATATCATAGTTTCTTTCTTAGAAAATAAGGCACATGGATGGAGTTTTGGTGGTGTCCCCTGCTGCTGAGACTGCTCCTACCAGTGGTGGAGGCGTCGACTTCTACAACAAAAGTGTTTTCTGGGTCAGGATGACCAAGGAGCAGAGCGCTGGTATAGGCCTTCTCCAGAAGTTTTACGGATTTGATGGCAGCTGGAGTCCAGAACTTGGGCCTGCCTTTAAGAAGGTTGGTGAGTGGACTGGTAATGGAGCTGTAGTTGTGGATGAAACAGAAGAAAATGTTAGCAAATCCGAGGAAGCATTGTAATTCCTTGACTGTGGTAGGTGTGGGTCTTGAGTGGTGGCTACCATCCCCTTGTCCATCTCCTTACTAATGTTATACCACAGAGGATTGATGAAACACACATTTTTAGCTTTGAGAAACAGATTGAACTCATGTAGGTGTTGGAGGACCTCCAAGACATCCTGGTGATATTCCGCCAAGCTCCAGGAGAACACCAAGATATTTTACTGTGATCTTGTTCAATGCCCAATAATAAATGCAGGGCCTCAAGCCTCTGTCCTTCTTGGCCATGAAGAAGCTCGAAGTAGCAGGGGATGTAGAAGAACAGATGTATCCTTGTTAAAGAGCCTCCTGAATTTCATCCTACATGGCCTTCTTTTCAGGGATGGAGAGAAGGTATATTTTACCATGAGCCACTAGCTCACCTGGTATGAGGTCAATGGCACAGTCCCATGGTGTGTGGTGGTAATCGGGCAGAACACTTCACTGAAGGGGGTGTAGCATGCAGGAATGTCCACAGAATGTTTCTCCAGAGGAGAAATTTTCAATTTACATGGACAGGATAGGAAAGATCTTGACTGGAAAACTCAAGGGGAGAAGGAACAAAGGAAAACATCTGTTGCCCCACTTCAGGACTTCACCTGTGGTCCAGGACAGCATAGGACGATGTTTGACGAGCCATGGATGGCCTAGGATGATGTCAACAGTGTAATCCTCCAGAACCAGGAATTCAATGGTTACCACATGGAGGAGGACGGACCAACTGTAATGGTCCAACACTGAAATGGACATGATCCCGGCTGAGCGGTTCCCGGTTATGGAGTGGACTTGGTAGCGGTTTGTGGTTTGTGTATATGCCGCTTCAGATGATGCTTTTGCAGTCAAAATACATGAGCGTATGTGACGCTCTAGGGGTTCAGGATTAATGCAGTCAAGATGGTGGTGTGTTTCTCCGGTAAGAGAGACACGAGAGGGAATCCCAGTTTAACTTATTTATTCAAAGGAGGTTTGTATGTTACTTCACAAATGTGTGATCCGTAATAATTTAAGCACTTAGAAAAACATATACATTGTTGAATAACAGACCAGCTGGCCTGATTTGTAACTCAGCTGCTGATTTTGCATGTCCACACTTGGCTGAGCGCCGTATAATACAAATCACTCAGGGGGCGTGGTTAGGGCTTTCTCACACAAAAGTTGGCACGTTTTACTTTTCACATACCTGCACATGTGTGACAGAGTGTGTTGATGTCCAGATGTGTGGTCTGGTTGCTGATGGGATTGTTCAGCACACAGCTGTAGGTGTTTTTATCCTGATATTCCACCTCCAGAGGTAGAGAGAGACTGATGCTGAGATCGGACACACTGATGCTGGACAATACACTGATTCCTTTGTACCAGGAGAGAGTCACATGACTCACATTCAACACTGAACACAGCAGTGAACAATTGGATGATGATGAAGATGAAGAACAGTTTGAAGAGTATCTGCTGATGACAGGAACCGACAGCCGTGCTGGAATAAAGAGAATTAAAAATATGTAGGGAATAATTGACAAGAGACTGTTGACTTCTTTATATTTTGTTCAGTAATTTGTCTCTGTGGGATCAGTTCTTCCTCTATGATGCTCATGTTTCTAGTTTAACAGCAGTCTGGTAAGTAATGGCAGGTTGATCTCATGCATGTGGATCTCTATATCTTTCATCAGTCCTGTTAATAAGATAAATGATGAAAAGGATGAATCTTACTATACACCTTATCAGCCATTTTGTATTAATAGTCATTGACTATAAATACAAAATGGTAAATAACCACTGTATATAAATACAGTGGTGGGCCGTCAGGGCCAGCAAGGCCTTTTCTGCTGGCCTAAACACTACCAGAATCGCTGACTTGCGCTTTTCCATGAATGAATATTAAATTATTCCCAATAGTCCATTCTCTTAATTTCATAGCTTTCCTCTTGGTAGCACTGCTTCCAGTAGTGTATGTTTATGTTAGAGCTTTTATCCAATCATAGCCATCATGTGTTGCCAGGGTCAAAGAAATCTGCCTTGAGGCCTTCAGAATAAATAGTGCGGGCCATACCCGTCAACCCTCCCGTTTTTCCGGGATTCTCCCGTATTTTACTTTGCTATCCCGCTGTCATTCCGTTTAAATATTTTCCCATATTTCTCCCGAATTTTTTAACTTGCTATAATTTTTAGTTTTTTTTTAAATTCCACTGGGCGCAAGCCAGTTAAGCGGAAATCCCACCCTGCAGTTCATTTCATTGGTTAAGGTTACAATGACGGGTAGGTTTAGGGATCAGTGTTTGGTGTAGGCAATCGGTACTGTGATTCACATGACCAATAAAATCTTTAGAATCGGTTGCAAGGCGGGATTTAGTTTTGGGGGGAAAACTCTGTCGTGATGGCGATAGAAAAGGTTGTTGGGACTGAAACGCACCGATAACCTGTACAACAGAGTAATTGAAGTCTTTTTGAGGAAAGAAATTAGGATGGCTTGAACATGATTTTCTTCTTAATTTTTCTTGTAAATTTATGATAACGTCTAAAGAACGACAAGACAAGGGAGGCTCTATTTCTGAACTTTTTAATCGGAACACAAGAACAACTGTACACTAACGCACAAGCCTAACTCACTCGCTATAACTGCCAGTCCAAAATAAAACGGCAATTTCGCAACAATTATAAAGAGCCTGTGCGCTACACTATTCAAAGTTATTAATTCAGGTAGGACACCACCACTGAATGCCTAGGTGTGAAATGCACTGCCTGCTACTGATAGGTAATGTATCTCAATAATCATGATACTTTTTTAAATCCTAAAAGTTATGAATGTTATATAATACATAATATATCAAACGAGTCATGAATTGAGAAATCAAATTCTTTTTAAAAAAAGCAACGTCCTTGTTAGTCCAAAAACAGCTTTTATTGGAACAAAGCCCAGAGAACGACTCATTGTGGAATCTGCCTATCTGTCATAAGGTGTGTTGGACATCGGCTGCAGCTGGATGTAACTTACAAGTGAGAGTTGCAGGAGCTAAAAAATGGAGATGTGAAGTCAGAGACTTTCTGCTTCCCGTAGTGACTCTCGTGCTGTGTTTGCATACTTTACCACAGGTAAAGTGAAATTAATGCAATATTTTTCAAACACAGACTTTCAGAGACATTTTCGTTCAATACTTTATGTACTGCTTAATACAGCCTCTACTTTGTACAAGAATAAAGTTCAAGCCTACTATCAATGAAGTGGAGTTGACATTTTTTTAATCAGTTTTATTTGATAAACATGACACAATATAACATCGTGACTACATGAAAAGAGATTTTACTTTTATAAAACAGATTTGTGAGCATTAGTGGAACTGAAGGCGTGAGAATAAACAAAATACACGTAAAGCTGTCATGCGGTGACTCCGGCCAATTGTGGAACAGCTGTGTCATCATCAGAGCTCGTTCACGCGCTCTGGAGAAGCTGCGCTGGTTGAGTCCTGCGGCTACTCTCGAATCGCTCTCGCGGTACTTTGATGACATACGTCACAGTCACATGGCGTCAGTGCTACATCGAGTCAGACAAAATTTCTAACCGATACGCACTGCTTCAAGTCAGCCACCGATCGGTCTGCGCAGAGCTTCATGAAGTCGAACAACCCTATAGATAGGTGAATGACTGCCTCTGCAGATGAAAATCAATGCCTACTTTATTATTGCAACTTTGGCCCCACCCACTGGCTTGTTAGTGAGATGGAGAAGCTGCTCACTGCAGAACAAATGGGTGGAGCTTATGTCTAGCTCCTCCTCACTAGATTTCCAGGAGGAACGAATGTAATTTTGGCCTAATGGGTGGAGCTAGAATATCGACCCACACCCTTACTCTATCCAACCCTACCCACAACTCTATCCCTCCACCCCATTAGACATTCAGCGAGGTGGAGCTGAATGTCTAATGCAGAGTCACGTGAGTACCACTTGGGTGAGATGACGAGGATGGAAGAGTGATACAGGACTAAAAATAGCATTACCTTACAAAGGATCCTAATGCTAGGAATGTGAGGATTATTTTCAACTATTTGAATGTGTCAGATGAGCATTATTTATTTGTATTCATTAAATTTCTCTGGGGATTCTTTGGTAAATCAATTCCAATTCCGGAGCAGGCTTTGCAAACAGACTACGATATGGATTCAAACAGTAATATCACAACATGTAAGTAAATGTTTTAATTCTAATGCCTGATCTGTGACAAGTTATTTCTGATATGTAATTCATGTACAATGAGATGTTCTTTGTCTATGTGTCAGTAAATCAAACCAGTGACTAAACAGTCAACTTCACATTGCTTCTCTTAGTAGCATGAAAATAATCGAATTATTTAAACTGATTAAATTAAAGAAAGCAATCAAAGAACGCTCACTTTACAATTGCTGGAGCTGTCAATCAAACAGCATGAGTTTTGGACTTGCATTCTGGAGTTCTAGACTCTGGACTGAGTTCTTGGACTGACTGGCTTACTTACTGCTGTTTTAATCAACAAATCTCTTATATACATTGTGTTTGCACTGTTAGTTATAATGAAAGCATTTGTTAGTGTGCAGAAATCGAGTTACAATGAGGAGATCACTGCATTCATGCAATCAACATGTCTGTGATCGGCAGAGGTGGAAAGTAACGAATTACATTTACTTGCGTTACGTAATTGAGTATTTTTTGTGTACTAATTTTTTTAAGTAGTTTTTATTTGTAATTTTATTTTACTTAAATTTTAATTTAACTTTACTAATTTTACTTTTACTTAAGTATGTTTTGTTTGAAGGGTGATGCACTTTTTGTTCTGTGCGTTTTACTGAGAAATGTCTTTATTAAAACCAACGTAGTGTGATATTATTAAAATAGTGTGTCTTTATTAAATAGTGTGTGTCTTTATTAAAACCAACATAGTGTAGACTTTATTAAAACCAACAGCAAGAAGATTGCGATCCATATTGTCTGTACATTGACTTGCAGCGAAAAGGAGAAAAAGAAAAACAGATTATGCAGAAGGGAATGGTTGGGGAGACACGGGGAGCAAGGATGTGTTCTGTAAAGGTAAATAAATCATTTTGAAATGTGCTGCTGTTGCTGCTGGTCAAGCAAATGTTTGTGCTTTGTTTCTGTTTGATATAATTGTAAATATAAAAATACTGATATTCTGGTCTATATCCATGCCAGTGGTGGGACGTGCATTTCACACTTAGGCCTTCGGTGGTGTCCTATCTGAATTAATAACTTTTAATAGTGAAGCAGCACACCGATCTCTATAATTGTTGAGAAATTGATGTTTTTATTTTGCACCGGCAGTTATAGGATCAATGCGGTGAGTTTAGAAACACCGGGTAGAGAGAAACGAGCAAGTGAGTCCAGCTTGTGTTGTGTGTTAGTGTAGACTACAGTTGTTCTTGCATTACGATTATAAGTTCAGAAACAGAGCCTCCCAATAGTCCCTTGTCAGACGTTACAACCCAGACAGCAACATAGTATCAGCCCAGATCTGGCCCAAATCTGGTTCATGTGGATTTGACACGGACCAGATGTGGGTCGGATCTGGGGCCTCATTTATAAAACTGTGCGTAGGAACCTTACTAAAAGTGTACGTGCGCCCGAAAGCCAAAAATGGCGTACGCAAAAAAATATTCAGACTTATAAAACCGTGCGTACACCAGAACCTGCGCAGAATTCACTTTATAAATCCCAGTCAGCGGAAGATTGTGCGTACATGCGTCTCCACCCGAAATAACCATATATGGAGCTTACAACGCCTAGTTTTACTATGCAGATCCTCATCTACATATCATTTGCATATGATTATTCATCCATGTGATAACTTAACGTTTAAGTTATCACGTGGATGAATAATCATATGCAAATGATATAAACGGTACAAGAAACATTACATTAATACAAATCAAGTAGTTGTCTATCCTTGCCTTGTTTTTTTGAATAGCCTACATAAATCAAATAGTGTAAAATACATTTCAGAGAAAGTTTTTCTCAATCTTTTCCACTAGCCGAATTGTATTTTTAATTGATTTATATTTTTAATGGAAACAGATAGGCCTTGGGCATTATTTGCACGAAACTATTTTCTCAGACAATCTGGTATTATCATGATAAGCAATTATCTCTGTGGTTAAAACATTAAAGCACGCCACAGGAAAAGTGTTCAAAAACAATCGCATCCACAACAAATATTTCTAATGATTGACTTTAAAAAAAATGTTGTAACTTCAGTAATGATTTCATGTTTAAGTGTTTAACTCCATTAATTTGAATGGCATATTTAATATAAATGTTTATATCAGAAGTATTTTATTTATTTAACCTGTTATTTGCGTCAGTTTCACTAAACGGCTCAACACGCTCGCTGCCGCGGACATTTAAGAAGGAATGGATATTTGCTTCAAGTGACAGGCTTGGTGATTGAAATTGTATTTGTATAATCTTTCTGTATATGTTTAATTTTCTTTAGATTTTCTGTATAAAAGTGACCAAAAATACATTTAACTCCAGCTCACCATCGGTGTCGCCAAAGTGCTCCATCTCCAAAATGTGCGTACGCATGGGTCAGAGTTTGCGTGCAGGTGCTCAAATTTTCCCGTCAAGTTTTTCTTTATAAATCCCACCTTTTGCGCAGGAACTGGCGTACGCACGTTTTCAGCCCCGTTTTGTGCGTATGCAAGCTTTATAAATGAGGCCCCTGGGGCGACACTATGTTGCTGTCTGGGAATAGTATGAATGTTTGAAATGTTTTTTTTTTTTTGATCATAAATTTACACACACACACACACACACACACACACACACACACACACACACACACACACAAAATACAATTAAAAACAGCTTTATTAACACGAAATAGGCTACTTCTCTTCTCATTATTTTCTACATGAGCCACAAGAGAATTATTAGGAAAATAAATTAAGACCGTAGTCTCTGAAATGAAAGCGGGAAAATGCGCCACTAGTCAGTTTTTAGCCTAACACCGGCATAACTCTCGCACAAAAGTTTGCACATTGCTTGTGTTGTGTGATTTCAGCTGACTCGTCTTCATGGTAATAAAATTATGTAGCCTGCATGAGTAAATAAAGTGAAAAGTTGAACTTAATTATCAAGTACATTAATAAAAGAGGCATGTAGTATAGTATACTCAAGTATAGATACTTCACAGGTGGCTTGGAAGACGTGGATAATATATGGTTTATCCATTTTGCGATACGAACTGGAGGTAGGCAACAGTAATTTGCAGCTAGTTTGTATATCTCCCTATATATATAAATATATATAAATATATAAATATCTCCCTCTTTTCGTATTCTTTCTTGCTGCATTAAAGATGAAATGGTTTAACTTCTGTTTTCACGCAGGCGCAGTGAGGGAAAAAAACACGGAGACTAATCGGGTCGTAGCTCTGCTTCAACTCTGTTATATCTCACAAGGGGCGACCAAAATTTCTGACATGCCAGAAATTCATCCGACCATCCGATTGCCTGTCGGGAGAGGTTTATCGCCTCGCTCATTTCCCCCTGTACACTGCATGAACACAGCATGACAAACGATGCACGACAAAGCTGAAAATTGGCCTGACTCAAAAAAAGAGCTGACAGAGTCAGTCAGAGTCAGAATTTGGGTCAGAATTCGGCTCAAAATCTGAAAAAAATTAAAATAAATTCGCACAGTGTAAGCCCGCCTTAAGATCGCGTCTTTGATAATTCACTCTGCGTGATTGTCACTCGTGTGAACGAGCACCGATTTGCCTATGATTTCAGCCATTTGTCGGCGATCTGCTAAAACCTGTCGAGTGAAAATCGGAGCTAAGATCGTGCAGTGTGAAGTTGCATAAAGCCGCCATTTCGTATAGCCTACTACATACTCAAGTAGGCTACGCGACCCGCTCATGGTGTTTTCAGCGTCTCACAAACAATATGAGGACATGAATACATGGACTTTTCCAGAGCTGCTCTGAGAGAACACCTAAGAGCATTTTCAAATTTAATTGAAGCAATTGTACTTTTACTTAAGTAGTCCTCCAATATTTTATTACTCTATTTCTGGTGATAGGCTAAAATGCTCGTCACCGCAAAATTTCATGCTACGATCTAAATATGATGCTTCAGAATTGGATCTAAATATAATGCTATTATCAACACTTTTCAAAATTAGTTAGCTGTAATAGTAAAAAGCATGCTAAAAGTTTTTGAGAGAGTTCCACATGTATTACTTAGCTATTTCATTAGCAGAGCTGTCAGCAAATCACAGCAGTGAGCATTTACACTGAAGTCTCACACATACCAGGCTTGATTAGTACCCCCAGAGGCCCCTGGGCACTGAAGCTCATGGGCCCCCCTCCCCTACCTGACACACACAAACAAAACTAAGGCCCACCAGGTGTGGGATTTGACATGCCATATAACTATTGGTCAAAAGCTGAATGACTAGCTCACAAGACACAAGACAATTATACAATTTTCTTTTCTGAAAAGTAGGGCTGCACGATTTGTGGAAAATGTCATATTGCGATTGCGATATAATAAACAAATGGTTTCATAAGTCAACTTGCTTGGTTCTCAAGTAAAATGCACACACAGATTAGTAATAATGCTGAAATGTGTATTTCTCAACTCAAACTAGAAACAACAACTAAATGCACTGTTTTCAAATTCAAATTATATTTTTTACAAAATTAAATATTGACACCTTTGCATTACTGCAAACTTGTGATTGGTCTCAAATTATACAATAGTAAAAAATAAATGTCATTTGCCAGTGCCCTTACTGTCTAACACATAGGCCTAGCACATATACCGAAATTGAATAAAGTTACCAAACAGTCTGCACTGCATAAATTATAAAATATAGACTACTCTTTAAGTGTCACCGTACCCATATATATTTAGAACAATAATATCTTAGTAAAAATCTAAAGTAATATTGACAAACTATATATCATTTGAAAGCTTACAATCTCTAGTTTTCATATTTGGTGGCGGGTTTTTTTAAATAAATTGCAGAGGAGCAGTAATTTATCAATTTGCAACAAGAATATTTCATATTCATTAGGCGTGTTTAGGCCTTTATTTTGAAATAGAAATAAACATGAAAAATCATGAAAGATTGGTAGAAACCTCAGTTGTTTTCATGCCAAGATTTCAAAAGATAACACCAATTAAATTTTATGAGAAAAAAAGGTCTGAAAATGTTTTGAATATATAGAAAAATATTATGGATTCTCGATTTGTGATGCGGCAGCGAGCTATAACACACATATGTGCTCTTTTTATGTGTTTATTAGAGGTTGAAATCAAATCAAATACTGCCAAACCACCCATACTATTTCTGAATAGGATGTATACTTCATAAATTGTATAGAATTATGGAAATAAATGGTTCAGATGACCACTCAAAACATACGAGCGCCCTTATATGGTCAGTAAGGAAGCTTGGCTGTCCATCTAGTGAAAAAGTTTGGTACTGCACCCAAATAAAATCTTACTGAAAGCTCATTTTTTGAGATATCAACCTAAAATTTGGAACACAACTTGTTTAGATTTTTGGATTTAATTTTCATGAAGTTTTAGAGTAAAATATATTTTGTAATATATATATTTTATATAAGAATTATATAATATATTTATATATGACAGTTAAGGGGTTAAAGCTAAAAAGTTCTTTAGTTAAGAGCAGTGAGTAATTTTCTCTGTTCTTTTTGATATTTGATTAACTTTACTGACAGAAAGCTTTATTGGCTGCTGTCTCTTTAAGACCAGCCGCTGCTGACAGAGACGCTGATCTCACACGCACCTCATTCTCTCAAATCTCTTTACGTTCATCATAAGACTGCTCTTATATTATGAAGATACTCGACAAAATGGACATTTTGGCATAATTGTGTGTGTTATTGTAATTTCAAGCACGAAAGAGAACTGCATTCTGGCGTGCTGTCAGTGCGGACGATACTGGCACGTCTTTAACTCTATGTGTGTGTATGTGTGTGTCAGTCACTTTTGTCTTGTCGCACATGAATGGTTTAAAAGCATTTTCATAAATAAGAGCGGGATCATATACACTTTTTTTATAATGATTGGATAATTATCAAGATCGAGGCCAAGCCTTGTGTATTTTTATGCAGCACAAAAAAACAAAAACAAAAACAAATTCCCATCATGGAGGGCCCCTGGGCAGGTGCCCGTATTGCCCGTCTGGTAGATCCGGGCCAGCACACAGACACGCCCCTTCAAACAGAGCGTTCAAATCAGAGGCTAAAATCAGGCTAGGAAAAATGCCTTTTATTTCTAAATTATGACCATTTTTGATGTAAAAATTATACTAACATTATAAGTGCACCCCAGGCAACATTATAAAACAGTGCAGTTCATGACTCCATTTAGTATTCTAAAACTTATGTAAATACCCTTTTTTTTTTTTTAAGGAAATATGAGTAGTGCCCTTAAAATTTGTTTTACTAATAAATAGTATACAGAAGCACACCTGTAATTGAGACTCACCATATACAGTAACATTGAATCTGATTGTGGTCTTTCCCCCGCTGCGACTGATGGTCACATTATATTCTCCAGAGTGTGTGTTTGTGGTGTTTGTGATGGTCAGAGATCCAGTCTGATGATCCAGCTTCAGTCTGTCTCTGAATCTCCCATCAGGAACATCAGATGTTTTGAAGATTCCAGCATCTTTATCAATTTCAGCTATATTAGTGTTTAAAGGTTCAAACCACCATCTTATCAGATCATGTTTCTGTATTTCAGTAAGACCAGATTCTAGAGTGACTGAATCTCCCTCCTTCGCTGAAACGTTCTTCACTGCATCAGCAAACACTGGAGAACAGAGACAGTTTCTCAGTCACAGTGAAGTTCTTGTTAATGTTAAAATAAATATCTTAACATTGGTTTAATCAAAAGATTGTAGTTTTGAAATGATCACAAACATTTGTTTCGGCTTTGACATTGAGACTCTGAACACTGTGGTCAAGTGAGATCCTTTAAAATAAAAGTGAGTATTTAAGCTGGTAGAACCTTTAGCATCGGCTCTTGTTGAACTTAAACATCAGAAGTGAAATCAAGCCACAAGCAGCCGTTACAAGGCAAAATATGACAGTGGTGACGCAGCTCGGACATTAACAACATACATAAAGTTTTGTGAGGCATTGCAAAAATATAGGCCTACCGTAATCATCAGTCATGATCTTATATAGTCTATATGAACACCGTTTGTGTTTGATGGGCAAAAATCAGTTTACTGAATCAAAACACAGATCTCTGAATTGTACCTTTTTCACTAGGGGCAACATTTCAAATCTCTAAAATTACAACAAACTAGTTCTTCTGCTGTTGTGCTTTTGTTGGTACATGTTTTATCTCTCACATTTATTGTATCAACACATGAGCTAACAGCCTTTTCAGTGTTCATCAAAACGCAATAATGATCTTTCAGATTATCATTTATAATGATCAGTTATTATAGTAATCAAAGTAAGACACACATTTCACAGAATTTCTAGAGGTTCTGAATGAACAGTATACAGTACAGTCCCATTACAAACACACATACTGTACATTACCTGACTTCAGATTTCAATAATTACAGTAAGATGCCAGTAGAAAACTAAGCAAACACGGTGATATCTTAGTTTGATTCTTGATTCTGGTACAATTGAAACTAGAAAAATGTTTCGAACTTACCAACCAGACGCAAAAAACACAAACAGCAAAAAACAAATGAGCAAAACATTTTCTTCATCAGTTCAGAAAAGAGGAAATGTTTAAAAGTCGTGTAGAGAGTGTACTGATGTGGAAACTGCTTCAGTCTGTGTCTGTTGGGGGTTGTACTTCAGTTCTGCTGAGTTTTTTCCTCCTAAACCACAGTCTATCGTGTTTTTGTTGAGCTGTGTGTCATCGCATTGATGATACTGTATTGGTTTATGACCACTCACACTATTGTTTGGACTACATTCATTTAGTAATCTCATTTACTTCTCAATTTCAGCATAAACCAGAAATAGAATTTAATCTGATCTGCAGTTACAACAACAAATAAATACATTTATTTCATGACTTCGCTGAAAATATTGTGTAAATGTTTACAGCACATCATGGTAAAAGTATCATGACTTTAAAGTTAACTGGATCAGAAATCTGTCCTAACAAGAATGGAGAAGTTACAGTTCAGGTTTCTATTCAAAATAAATTAAGATGGATTAAGAAGTTCTCGAGACGTTTCTCTAAAAACCTTGATGTTGATCAGTCCACTGTAATATGTCTATAAATGGAGGAAGTTCAGCTCTGCTGCTCTTAAGATGAAATAGAGGCGAATGCTCAATGTTAAGAAGAATCTTCAGCTAAAGTGTCAGTGAAAGACTTAATCTCTGACGGAAAATCTGGTTATCTCTAAACTAAAACAGCAAGGAAGGACACCACAAAAGAAGCCGTTGATATTCTGTGGACAGACGAAGCACAAGAGCTAAGCACAAATGAACTTTTACATTAAACAGAAAAAAAGAAAAGAAATCACCTACGGAAGGTGCCTATTTTAGCCTGTATATTAATATTCCTGAAGCAAAGTTTTTCATAGAAAAATGGTGCAATATTCCGCCTGACCACTGTGTTACAAATACAGGAAACATTTGGTGGAAGTTACTGCAGCCAGAGCAGGAACAAGCGTTTACAAAATCATGCTCTGAAAATCTTTCTTTTTTGTATGTGTTTGTCTATTGTGTGCTTGATCGTTGACTGTTATTTCTTAGATTAGTCCAATACCTCTTTAGCATTTTAGAGATTTATACCCTACTACTTTTGCTTCCTCAAGCTGTTTGTAACTATCATTAAACTGTCAGTTGCTCTTCATTTGCAGAAAGTTAAGCATATTTCAACTTTCTCACATCTCTGGACACGCTTACATCCTGTTGCTCGTGTAGCCAGAAATCGACAGCTCTCCACTGAAATGAATAAGATCATGTCGCTTTGTCGCTGCGTGTCAGTGGTGATGTGAACGGGGCTGATGAGCACATTAGCTGTGTCTCAATTCAGACGCTACATCCTTTGAAGGACTCGCACTTTGAAGACCACGCCTTTGAAGGCCATGGTCAGACTGAGTGTTGTTAAATGGGACGGTCTAGCTTAGAGGACTTGTAAGGTTCTTGTCGCCTAGCAACTGTGACCGCTGGCGTTGACGAGCCGAAGTAACATTTGTATTCACCTTATTCCGGAAGTAGCACTGGGTGGCGCCATCCGCGTAATCTCACTTCCTGGTTTAGCTACTTAGCGCTTTGTTTGCCCTGTGCTGCGTTCCAGTCCACTGTTAGACACGCACTTGCAAACTTCCCTAAGCACTTACCCTTGGGGGAATCCCTGATTTTGAAGTCGAAGTGGACGAGGGAAGTTTATATGGACAGACCCTCGTTCCCTCGATTTTGACCGAGGGAGCGAGTCTGCTTCAAATGTACACGTCAGGCACCTATATGTCCCACAATGCAGTACGATTGTGACGTCACTACATAGCTCGTCTAATCACCACCACACAGACAACTCTATGATATATTAATTATAATTTTTGATTTATTTAAAACAACCCAAACACACCTATAAACATTTGGATGCTGCATTAAACAAATTATTAAAGGGAAAAAAATTTAAGTAATACATCAACTCCACAGCTGATTCCAAGTGATCAAGGGCTTAGCCTTAGGACGTTCCAGTTCAGACCATTGCAGTTTCCGCCAGTAGTGGGCACTTGCAATGACGTACATCCGAGTGAACGAGACGGAGGGAAGTTAGCAAGTGAAGGGCATGACAATTTTGGACTGGAACGCAGCCCTGGTCCAATCTGTTATCTGTCTTGATATAAGTAGATAGACTATAATATTATAGCCAAATGCGTTGGCCTATGGTTATTAACAACTGCTGAAACGTACTAAAGTACATTTCACTTGAAGCTTTTGAAACAATGCCACAATCAAATTATTTAATAGCTGTGTCTTTCTAATAGCTATTACTTAGTTATGAAGATGTGCACAAACACTACTACATGTAAAGTTTGAAACATTATTACACCACAGTTTGTTTGCTTAATCACCAGATACATTTGCAGTGTATAGCCAACAGATGAGAAAAAAATAGCCACGAACTGGTGTAGAAAGAAAGTAGAGCCTCAACTAGATGAACAAGAGGGTAACGTTAGCTTAGCCAACTGCTAGCTGCAATTTCTTATGGTTTGATCTCTAACACAAGTAATGGCTGTAAAATAAATCCAGCGACTGAATTCTAGAGGACCATAGCTTTCAAACAAGGTATAGCATGTGTATGTGTCCTGTAGTGAGACCATTACAACATTAGATGTTTGTGGCTAATGTAGGCTAAACACTACACATCGGCCGGGCTGCGATCAGACAGGCAGACGGGTCATATAAACACCTAAAAGTCGTTTAAAAATTACCCCGAGAAACAGTGCATTGCTGTGCTGTTGGTACACACGTACATAGCACATTTGGCACAAATTAACTTATCTTATGTGACATTTTATCAGTGAGACTTCTCTGCAGTTCTCCTCGAAATTGAATGAGGGTCCGCTAAACCGGAAGGTGGTTTACAACGTAAGTACTGGACAGAAGTAAAAGTGGGCGGGGCGGAATAAGGTGAATAGGAATTTTTAGAAAGTTATATTCAACTGTCTAAAAAACAAAACAGGGTTCAAACCAATTTGGTCATTTCTACAAAATTTCTTTGAAAGCCTTCGAATTTTGACTGCCTTGGTCACGCCACCACAGCCTTCGAAGCTGATTTTGCGCGGCAGTACACTCTTAGAAAAAAGGGTTCATTGGGGTTCTATATAGAACCATAGGGTTCTTTACTCAACTCCAAAGAACCTTTTATGCTAAAAAGGTTCTATAATTGATGAAATTATAAATTGATGAAAATCTTTTATGCTAAAAAGGCCTATAATGACAAGAAAGAACCCTTTTGGCACAAAGGTTCTTTAGGCTATTATTCATTCATATATTACATTATTCTGCGACATTTTGTAGTTGTAATTAAATAATTGTTTATTAAACTGTTGTAGTAACTTAATATCACATTTTAATCATGCTGATTTTTGGAGGAGAAAAACTGAAATGGCACTCTTCGTGTGATATTGATAACTACATAAAATGATATAAATATATACATTTTCTAACCCCCATATCTTGAATTTTGTGATCATTCACATGCATTCATAAATGCATTTGAATACACTGAATAATGCAGTGAAAGAACGCACTCAAAATACACACGCGCACTAGTATAACAGACTTCATCATGTAACATTACATTAGCCTATATGCGTGCACTCTGTAGGCACGATTTGTTTAGTTTTTAAAATATACTTTGTGATGTGATTTAAACGATTATTGCAGTACTCTCCACTAGGAGGCACTAATGGCTTTTGTACTGTTGAGCTCTGCTTGTTTGAGTGCAGATGACTTGCTCTTCAGCAGTTGTTATGTTGTTGATAAAAACTTGATCGCTACTTGTCTCTGCTCTTGGCAAATCCTGTTAATAAACTGTTGAAAACTACTTCCGTGAATCCGTGAATTCATGACATGGTGTCAGAAGTATCTTTCGCCCTGTGAACAGAATTGAAGCAACGAGATGGCTAAGTTTCAGTCTCCTGAATCGTTTGACTTCACCCAGCCTTCGGCGTGGCCGATCTGGAGGCAGCGTTTTTCACGCTTTCGGATAGCAACTAAGCTAAACCAAGAAGACGACGATATACAAGTGAATACGCTGTTATACGCAATGGGGAAAGAGTCGGAACCTATCTTTAGCACCTTTACATTTCCGGATGATGTGCAGCACTATTATGAAGAGGTTTTGAAAAAGTTTGATGAACATTTTGTGCCAAAGCGGAATACGATACATGAACGTGCCTGTTTCCATAGACGCTCACAGCTCCATGGGGAGAGCGTGGAGGCGTTTGTCAGAGAGCTTTATAAGCTTGCAGAGCACTGCGATTTTGGAGCAACTAAAGACGAACAGATAAGAGATCGCATTGTAATCGGCATCGCTGATGGAGAAGTGTCGCAAAAGTTACAACTCGAACCGGACTTGACATTGGAGAAGGCAATCAGTATTGCACGACAGTCGGAGCTTATTAAAGCACAAAACGCCAGCGCCAGAGCAACAAATGTTGAGGTGGGTGCAATTAATGCACGCAAGTACAAGCAGTCTAGGCAGTACGACAAAAGGTATGCTAAAAACAAAGATGAACAATACAAGCATGTGACACATCAAGCAAGGAAAATGTGCACAAGATGTGGGAGACAGCATGATTATGGTGCATGTCCAGCTACAGGTAAACGCTGCCGCAAATGCAATAAAACGGGACATTTTGAAGCAATGTGCAAAACTAAGAATGTGAATGCAATTAAAACTACTGATGGTGACAGTGATGAGGGCAGTGCATGGTTTCTCGGGGCTGTTGCTGATGGCACTGAATGTGATGAGGACAAATGGTATGAAGACCTACAAATCAATGGCACAACTGTTACATTCCGGATTGATACAGGCGCGGATGTAACGGTGATTCCTGAGGAAACATATTCATCCCTGCAACAGTGCCCTCTCCTGGTGTTGACAAAATCAACCTTCACAAGCCCAGGTGGAAAGCTCATGTGTAAAGGCAAGTTTATGACACACTGTGAAAAACATGGAGATACTTTTCCATTTTGGATTTATGTTATGTCAGGCCCCTTCACAACAAACTTACTTGGACGGAAAACTGCAATCAAAATGGGACTGGTGCGCAGAGTAAATGGACTCGAGTCATATGATGATGTATTTGGGAACATCGGACTGTTAAATTGTGATCCAGTTAAAATAGAGCTTAGGCCGGACGCCAAACCATACAGCATTGTAACCCCACGGCGCATCCCATTTCCAATCCTACCTCAAGTGGAGGAGGAATTGAAGCGAATGCAGTCTCTTGGTATCATAGAAGAAGTAAAGGAAGCCACAGACTGGTGTGCTCCTATGGTGCCAGTGATTAAAAAGAACAAGAAACCTAGAATCTGTGTGGATCTTACCAAACTGAATAAAGCTGTGAAAAGAGAAAGGTTCATCCTGCCCACGCTAGAGGATATTGCACCAAAACTGTCAGGCGCAACAGTGTTTTCCACAGTGGAC
Organism: Leucaspius delineatus; assembly: GCA_023718395.1. Classification (NCBI taxonomy): domain Eukaryota; kingdom Metazoa; phylum Chordata; class Actinopteri; order Cypriniformes; family Leuciscidae; genus Leucaspius; species Leucaspius delineatus. Next base: position 49,602,804 of record CM043363.1, on the reverse strand, counting down.
GCTTCAAGTGGGTTTTGGCAAATCCCACTCGATGAGTGCAGCAGGAAACTTACAACCTTTATTACACCAGTGGGCCGTTTCTGTTTCCGTCGCCTTCTTTTCGGCATTACATCTGCACCGGAAATATTTCAGCAGAAAATGAGCTCACTTCTGAGAGATCACACCGGCACAGAAGTTGTCATGGATGACATTCTGATCTTTGGCAAGGACAAGGAAGACCACGACCGGAACCTACAAGCTGTGATGAAAACAATTAAAGCTTCAGGACTGAAACTAAACAAGGACAAATGTCAATTCAGGAAACCTGAGATTCACTATTTTGGACACATCATTGGTAAGAATGGCATTAAACCGGACACTGAGAAAGTCAGAGCCATTGCGGAACTTCCCAGCCCAACGAACATAACGGAACTGCGTCAAAGGATTGGAATGATAAACTACTTGGGAAAATTCCTTCCTGATCTTTCCACTGTCATGCACCCTATAAACAGCCTATTGAAGAGCGACACAGAGTGGACATGGGGAGAAGCACAAGAGGAAGCCTTCAAAAAGGTAAAAGGCATGCTAACCTCAGCACCCGTACTGGCATATTATGACACAACAAAGCCAACAGTGGTAAGCGCAGATGCAAGTAGTTATGGCCTAGGGGGCGCACTCTACCAAGAACACAGTGACGGACTCCGACCAGTCGCCTTTTGTTCAAGGACACTGACAGAGACTGAGCGTAGGTACTCCCAGATAGAGAAGGAATGCCTTGCCAGTGTGTGGGCATGCGAGCGCTTCGGGAGGTACTTACAAGGTTTGGACAGGTTCGTGCTTGAGACCGACCACAAACCTCTGGTTCCACTTATCAACAGCTACGACCTGGATAAAGCACCTGTTAGGTGTCAGAGGTTATTGATGCGTCTAATGAAGTTTAACGCAGAAGCTGTTCACGTACCAGGAAAACAGCTCGTTGTTGCCGACACCCTATCTCGTAACCCCCTGCAGGGCGATACTGTGTCAGACACAGAGCATGATGTCAAAGCTTACGTTCAGGCAGTGATTGTAACTAGACCAATCACCAAAGACAGACTTAATGCAATGAGAGAAGCTACAAGCAACGACAACATTCTTCAAACGGTGATTCGTTACAAGAGTAATGGCTGGCCCTCAGATTTGTCCCGTCTGCCACATAACCTGCTCAAGTATCACGCCGCTAGAGCTCACCTGTCTGAAGTCAATGGACTTTTGCTGCATGATGACCGCATTGTTGTTCCTCTTTCAATGCAAAAGACTGTGCTGTCACAAATACATGCGGGTCACCAGGGACTCACAAAGTGCCGGAAAAGGGCTAATATTTCCGTGTGGTGGCCAGGTGTCGGGAGAGACATTGCTGAGCTTGTAAAAGCATGTGAGTTTTGCATTAAGAATAAACCAACTCAAAGAAAAGAGCCACTGATCACCACACCACTGCCACTAGGAGCTTGGCAGAAGATAGCCGCTGATTTATTTGAGCTTGAAGGTAAACAGTATTTGGTAGCAACTGACTATTACTCACGCTACATTGAGATTTCTCATTTACCTTCCACAAGCAGCAACCAAGTCATCACTCGCCTGAAGTGCATGTTCGCCAGGTGGGGAATCCCGTTTGAGCTAGTTACAGATAATGGCCCTCAGTTCGCTTCAGCGGAGTTTAGCCAGTTCAGTGAGGAGTACAACTTTGAGCACACAACGTCAAGCCCTCACTACCCACAAGCGAATGGAGCTGCTGAGAGGAGTGTAGCCATTGCAAAGAGAATCCTTCGACAACCGGATCCACAATTAGCCTTGTTGAGTTACAGAGCCACAACTATTACCCCATCAGGCCAGAGCCCAGCTCAACTGATGATTGGACGAGAAATCAGAACCACAGTTCCTGTGTTGCCACAGCAGCTGAGCCCTACTGCAGTTGACCATCAGACAGTAAGACTTAAGGACCAACAATCCAAAGCTGCCTACCGCTTTTTCTACAACAAGCGTCACTCAACCCGACCTCTGCCTACACTGCAGCCTGGCCAGAGGGTTAATGTCAAACTGGATGGGGAGAAGGGCTGGAAAACCCCAGCAAAAGTTATCGCGAAAGCTCAAGAGCCCAGGTCCTATTTAATTCAAACCGACCAAGGGACTGTTGCCCGCAGGAACAGGAGGCATTTGCAAGAAGTGCCTGAGCCAGTATCTGAAAGTGATGGACAAGAGACTAATAATGACCGTGACTTTGCCACCCAAGGGGACACAGACATCCCTCTCACTGCTACTAGTTCACCTGTGTCCTGTGTTCCAACTATGCCCCGAGTTCGGGCGCCTCTCCAAAGAGAACCTTAGCCGGGAGAGCTATCAGACCACCCGCCAGGTTTAAGGACTATGTTTAAGATGGAAATGACTTTTACTGGTTGTGTATGGTGTTACAGTACTGACTTCTTGTTCTGATATTATTATGGAAGTTACAGTGACAGTTAAATTGCTATATAGTATTTTGTTCAAGACTTTGCTAATCTGAATATATTGACATACGGCTAAGATAAAGGTACTTACGATATTCGGTATAAATGCTTAATTGGCTGTTAAAACAAAATTAATAGAAATGTAATACTACTAATTGGAATTTACTTAAGAGGGGAGATGTGATGTGATTTAAACGATTATTGCAGTAATCTCCACTAGGAGGCACTAATGGCTTTTGTACTGTTGAGCTCTGCTTGTTTGAGTGCAGATGACTTGCTCTTCAGCAGTTGTTATGTTGTTGATAAAAACTTGATCGCTACTTGTCTCTGCTCTTGGCAAATCCTGTTAATAAACTGTTGAAGACTACTTCCGTGAATCCGTGAATTCATGACATACTTGACAATGTTAAAGCGCACATCCTTAAAACAAAAAATACGATATTATCGCAGACGATTTAGCTATATCGCACACCCCTATGACCTCATCGTCATCATCATTATCATCATAACAAGAAATTACTCAGTACAAAAACATACATAAGGGCTCATTCTAAGCCATTTATAGCTGAATAGGCTTTCGTCTTGTCTTACTTACACTCGTTTGCTGCTCTTTCATTTCATTCTTTGTCATTTAGCCTATGTGAAATTATTGTAACGCAACTAAACAATTCTGCATTATGGATTAATTTTTTTTTTTATCTGTTGAACAGCAAACATAAACAAAAATAAGTAATAAACTCATTATTTTCATTAATTTTACAAAGTAAACAATTAGTTTGCATTTGCGCGAGCATATTCACGCAGCGCGGTCTCGCGACTCCTCGCGAGTGCAGTGCAGGTTACGTTTTTGAATTCCAACGGTCGACAAGAGACTGATCCCCGTCTGCTGGTTTAAATTGATGGTCTGACGGAAATATTGTTGTGGTAAGTCAGAGAAATACATCGATTTCTTAAAGTAATTTACTTGTTATAAGCTTTAAACCCATTAGTAATGAAGTTGTCAATGTTTCTACAGCGAATTTACACTAAAACACAAAAGAGCCTGAACCGCGAGTGTCACAAGCTGCCTTACATCGGTAAGTTTTGTTGTGCTTGTTGCAAACTGTTACATTTTGTGTTTTCTGATCCTAAGCTTAGTTTTTAACTGCAGATAGTGCTCTAAGTTAACCTAGTTTTTGACCGCACACTCAAATGGTCATGAAGAACAGACTTAGGTAAAGTTGGTACTCTTACGAGAGGTCTCTCGTACTGCGTAAGATATGTTACGCTAGGGGGAAAATCCTTTTTCCGCGAGATATTGAAGCCAAAAATTATCCTTAATTTTGTAATAATGCAAAACGCGTTGCGGCAGCATGCAGACATAGGCGAGACAGCTCGCGCGCCTATTGGCTGCTCTGCGGCAACTGCAGCAGCCTATCGAGCGAGGCCTGGCGTGACGCCAGACCCAATCAGGGCACTTCGTGCCCGCTGCGTCACGTCCCGCCAAAATGGGCGTGGTCTAGGCCTATAAATACCGCTGGCAGGCAGCTATTATCTGATTTTTCATCCTTCAAGCGAAGCACACGCATCGCTGGAGCCGGAGAAGAAGCCGCGCCGTCTGAGAGAGAGCACCTTCAGCGGGACGAGTCACTGAAGTCGCTGGCCGCGCCGCCTTCCTGCCTTCCTGCCTTCCTGCCTTCCTGCTGCGCTTTCCGGCGCTTATATCCTTTTATTACTCTGTACTTTTGTGTGTGTGTGTCGCCGCCGCGACACACATTCTAAAAGAGCTAGCGTCTTTTTAAAGATGCCTTCCTGCGGCTCGTGCAGAGCCACACTCAGCGACGGGGACCGCCACGTGATTTGCGTTTCCTGCCTGGGTGAGGAACATGCAGCTCTCGCGCTCACTGACGGCGGCTGCCCTCACTGCGAGCTGATGGCAAACGCCTAGCCTTCTTCACCGAGACTGCCCCCCCGCCCGCCGCGGCGTCGCGCCGTAAAAAGCGCCGTGCCCAGCGGGCCCCGGAACCCTCCCTCAGCCGCCAAAGCTCGCCGGTTCGCCCGCTTGCTTCCCCGGCTTCGTCAGCCTCGCTTCCTGACGGACAGAAGCCGCCGTCTGACGCTGCTTCCGTTGACATCGTGGATGAGGAAGCCCTGCTGGGAGAGGATGATTCCTGCTCTATCCTGGCGTCAGGCAGTGAGGATTGGGCGGGCTCTGAGGACCCCGCGCCCCCTGCCCGCATGTCTTCAGGCAAGAGAGCGTCCATCGAGACGGCGCTCATGCGAGTATTCGCACAGGCCGCGGCGAGCCTCGGCCTCGAGTGGTCTTCGCCTGAGCAGCCCGCTCACAACCGGCTGGATGGATTTTTCCTGCCTGGGGAGCGCGCTTCGCCTGCGTCCAGACCGGCGCCTTTTCTTCCTGAGTTACACGAAGAAGTCGCCAAATCCTGGAACGCCCCCTATTCGGCTAGAGTGCGTCCTGCTGTTTCTTTGGCATTCTCCGCTGTTGACGATGCCAAGAACAAAGGATACCTTTCGCTGCCGCCGGTCGAAGAGGCGATAGCGGCCCACTTATGCCCGCCCTCTGCTGGACGGCGTGCTAAGTCGGCCCTACCCTCTAAAGCTTGCCGCACGACGTCAAGCCTGCTCCGCCGCGCTTTCTCCGCCGCCGGGCAAGCTGCGTCAGCGCTGCACACCATGGCAACGCTTCAGATCTTCCAGGCCGATCTCCTCCGTAAGCTGGATGAGGAAGGGCCTGACGCGATCTGCGTGCCGGACTTAAGGAGTGCCACGGACCTCGCTCTCCGTGCTACTTATGCTGGGTACACACCAAAAGATTTTTTACATCTTATAAGATTTTCAAAATGTGACAGACCACAAACATGAGGACAAAAAATCCTAGATTTAAGCGTTTTGCTCCTATAGTGTGTGGTATGCCATGATGTGACAAAGACAGCACACCACACACAAACAGATTTTCAACCAGAGTCTCGACTATGAACACAGGAATCTCGCAAAATATCGTGAGACTTCAGAATAAGCATGACGGACGATATGCAGGAAGAAATTGCGATAGTGTTTGGAATGATTTTCACAGAAAATTCACGTGAAAAAACCATTGTACCTACCATTATAACCTTTTATACAGAAATATATTCATTCTTTATTGTCTTTATTTATTCTTTATTGGATTTATTGTCTCTTTAGAAAAAGTTATTTAATCCCTCTAGTCTATAGAACCTCACTGAACCCTTAACACTCAGCTTTTTTTTTTTTATCTTTTTTTTTATTGATTTTAAGAATTATACAATTACAGTCAGGGGGGTACAAAGAGTAAAGCTGATAAACAAACATAAAAAGACATATACATAAACAGTGACAAACTTAAAAGTTTGAAAACTGATTGAAACGCACTTTGCAGCTTTCTTATTTTTCAAACCCAATATTGTGTTTAGGTAGCCTATTGTAAAATTTCTGCTCTTAAAATGAAAAACAAAGGCTTGTTTCCTCGAAATTTACACTTATGAATACTAAATCTTAACATTAAGCTTCCTGCAAGTGTGTGTGTGTGTGTGTGTGTGTGTGTGTGTGTGTGTGAGAGAATGACTGTGTCTTCCATCATCTCGCTTTCTGATTGGATATTGTTTTGTTTCACGTGATAATCTCCAGAGCGTGCGCGCGTTTGTCCTCGGAGTTCCCCCCACACATCAGGATTTCTGATCGTATATATTAAACATGTTTAATATTTACGATTCGCGATCGGAGCGGCTCCGACGATCTTCCGAGCAGGTTCGGACACTCTTAACACACCTCACACCAAGGGAAAATCTGATAAAATAATCTGTTAAACCATCAAGATAATCGGGACATAGCTAGGATTGTCGGAAGGGGGGAAATCGGCCCAAAATCAGCCCGATTATCTTTTGGTGTGTACCCAGCATAAGTCTGCAGCGCAAGCCATTGGACGGAATATGGCCTCTCTCACCGTGACTGAGAGACATCTTTGGCTGACGCTCTCGGAAATGGCCGAGTCTGAGCGCACCGCGTTCCTCGACGCACCGCTTTCCGCCACAGGCCTCTTTGGATCCTCCGTCAAGGATTTCGCGGAGAGATTCGCAGAGGTACAGAAAGCGTCACAGGCTATGAAGCACTTCCTCCCGAAGCGCTCCAGCTCTGCAGCAGGCCGTGCGAAACCGTCTGCTCAGAGCTCACAGCCACAGCCACCGTCCACTGCCTCCACTTCACAGCGCCGCCAGGCGCGAAGCGCGAGACCGCGCTCCCGCTCATCCGGTCGCCGCCCCGCTGTACGTGGCCCGCGACCTAGGATTACGGTGAAGCCCGAGGCCCCGAAGTCGTCCTAGCACAGCTAGGAAAACGACGGTGTTTAAGTCCCGCTGCGGCCAGACTCACACCAAAGCTATTCGCTCGTCCAGTTCCAGCAAATGTGACTGTTCCAGTGTTTTCTGCAGCCAACAAGTCGGTTCTGTCACCCGCTTGCCTGCACACAAATGCCGTTTTCACGGCTACCCAGATAAATCCCCAAAAGAGTGTATTTTCTGGTGTCCCGGCCACGGCCGATGGTGTTTCATGTGTAGTAAGAATGCCCACTGCCCAGTGCCCATCCCTACACACAAGCACAGCCTGTCACACAGGGCTCGCGCACATAAAACCGACTCAGATCGGTTGCGCTTCAAACATGGTGAAAGTGCCCACTACCCAGTGCCCACTAACACCGCGTTGTGCATGTCTCATGGTTTCTGTAAAAACGAAACCAACGTGCACTCGCTTCACGCAAGCGAACGATGTTTTCGGTGTGATAGATGTGCCCGCTGCCTCATGCCTCAAATGTCACGAGCACGATGCTTGTGTTGCAGCACGCCGAAGCCTCTCCATCGCTAAGCGAGCAGAGCGCGCTTCGTATTCAACCCCTAGCTATCCATGCAGACGCATGGGCAAAGCTGCCCGGGGTTTCGAAGTGGGTGCTGAACATTATAAAAAGAGGCTATTCGCTGCAGTTTCGCCGACGCCCTCGCCGCTATGTGGTGCGCGTCGAGACCACGGTAAAAACAGAAGTAGCACATTTACTTCGAGCCGAAGTGACGAAACTATTGAGCAAAGGGGCCATAGAGCCTCTCTCTCAAGTTCAGAGCGAAGGAGGGCTATACAGCAGATACTTCCTGGTACCGAAAAAAGACGGGGGTCTCAGACCCATACTAGATCTAAGGCAACTGAACAAAGTGCTTGTGAAGCGACAGTTCAGGATGCTCACGACCAGACAAATCCTTGTGCAGATTCGCCAAGGAGATTGGTTTGTGTCAATAGATCTGAAAGACGCGTATTTTCAAATACAGATAGCGTCACGTCACAGGCGATATTTGAGATTCGCCTTCGAGGGCCAGGCATATCAGTACACAGTCCTGCCATTCGGTTTGTCCCTGGCACCCCGTACATTTACGAAGTGCATGGACGCGGCGCTCGCACCCCTCAGAATGAGAGGCATACGAGTGCTGAACTATTTGGACGATTGGCTGATTCTAGCGCAATCTCGCGCAGTGCTCATAGAACACACGACCATTTTACTCGATCACCTCGAGGATTTGGGTCTCAGTGTCAATTGGGCGAAGAGCTCTCTGTTACCCAGTCAGAAGATATCTTTCCTGGGCACAGAATTGGACTCGCTGTCCATGATAGCGCGACTATCACCACAGCGCGCGGTAGACATTCAGCGCACAGCGAACGCGTTTCGCTGCGGCGCGTCTGTCCCGCTCAAGAAATTTCAGAAGATGCTAGGTCTCATGGCCTCAGCATCGTCAGTGCTCCAGCTGGGCCTGCTCCGCATGCGCCCGCTGCAGTTTTGGCTGAAAGCGCGAGTCCCACGCAGAGCGTGGGCATCCGGTTCGCTTCGCCTCAGGGTCAATCAGAAGTGCGTCACAGCTCTGAAACCTTGGAGAGCGAACGACTGGTACCAATTAGGTGTAAGCCTGGGGACTTCCTCGAGGGTGAAAGTGGTGTCCACGGACGCGTCCACCTCGGGATGGGGAGCGCTGCTCGAGGGCAGACCGTTCTTCGGCCAGTGGTCGGAACGGGAGAAGCTCCTGCACATAAACTGCCTCGAAATGCTGGCAGTAGACAACGCGCTGACGCGTTTTTGTCCCCAGATAAAAGGACGCCACGTCTTGGTCCGTTCGGACAACATGTCTGTGGTGTCCTACATAAATCGCCAGGGCGGCCTCAGGTCCAAGAACCTGTACAGGCTGGCAGAACGCCTCCTGGTATGGGCTCAGTGCAACCTGCGCTCGCTCAGAGCAGCGCACGTGCCAGGGCTCCTGAACATAGGACCGGACAGACTGTCCAGGAACAATGTTCCGGCAGGCGAGTGGTCTCTACACCCACAGACAGTCCAACTGCTGTGGAAGAAATTCGGCAGAGCGGAAGTAGACCTGTTTGCGTCTCAAGAAAACGCTCACTGTCAGGAATTTTTCTCAAAGAGCAGGAGCGCGCTGGCCCATGTGTGGCCCCGCCGCCCGCTCTATGCTTTTCCCCCCGTCTCTCTCCTGCCTCAGGTGATAGAACGGATCAGGGAAGAAGGATGCTCAGTACTGCTGGTGGCACCGTTCTGGAAAAACCAACCTTGGTTCCCAGTCGTGATGCAGTTAGCAAGTACTGCCCCGTGGCCAGTACCAGTGAGGAGAGACCTCCTCTCACAGGCCCACGGTTCGATCTGGCATCCTCACCCGGAACTGTGGTCCCTTCATGTCTGGGCCATCAACAGGTACATGTTGGACTCCCTGAAGGAGTATTAAACACGATCACGCAGGCTAGAGCTCCGTCTACGAGACGACTCTATTCCTCGAAATGGTCAGTGTTTTCGGGCTGGTGCACAGCCCGTGGTGTGTCACCCACAGACTGTGGTGTGGCGGAGGTGCTTTCCTTCCTACAAGAGCTGTTGGATGGGGGCAGGGCCCCCTCCACGCTCAAAGTTTATGTGGCGGCTATAGCAGCGTTCTCAGAAACAACGCTTGGTCAGTCAATAGGAAGGAACGATTTAGTCATCCGCTTCCTTAGAGGGGCTAAGAGACTGAATCCTCCCAGACCTCCCTCAGTCCCCGTATGGGACCTTTCTACGGTTCTGGAAGCCATGAAAGGTGCGCCATTTGAGCCTTTACAGTCAATCGATTTGAAACACCTGTCTTTCAAGACGGTGTTTTTGCTGGCTCTCGCTTCGGTGAAGCGCATAGGGGATCTGCACGTGCTCTCTGTGAGCGCGGCGTGCATGGAGTTTGGGCCTAATGACTCAAAAGTTATACTCAAACCTAAGCACGGTTATGTTCCGAAATCCCTCAACACACCGTTTAGGGCGCAGGTTATCTCCCTGTCAGCCCTACCGGTCCCTGATGAGGAAAGAGACGCGAGCCTCCTCTGCCCAGTCAGGGCATTACGAGCTTATGTGTCTCGCTCGTCTGGTTTCAGACAGACGGAGCAGCTCTTTGTTTCGTTTAGCGGACGTTCTAAGGGACTAGCCGCGTCGAAACAGAGCCTATCCAGATGGATAGTTGATGCTATAGCGCTGGCATACGCCTCCAAGGGCATGCAGTGCCCGTTGGGTGTCAGAGCGCACTCCACGAGAGGCATGGCCTCTTCGTGGGCCTGGTCAAGTGGGATTGCCTTGCAAGATATTTGTATGGCGGCAGGCTGGGCCTCCCCGTCTACATTTATAAGGTTTTATAACCTAGAGGTTCCCGCCCTGCAGGCCAGGCTGCTGTCGGTCTAAGTTTACCAGTATTATCTGACTTGATGCGGTCAGCTCAGAATGCTGCGTCTACTGAGCACAGCTCAATGTTCGACAGTAAAAAAGTAGCAGCACGAGATGTGCCTGGGCAAACTGTTTAAGACCCACATTCCCCCATCAGTTCAGGCCGTACCCCGCCCTGTCTGTATGATGAAATGCGCGTCTCAGCGACGCTACCATATGTGGAAGAGTGCGGCATGGCCCTCCCTCTTCCTGGACTACCTGTGAGTTCCCTGAGTGATTGTGCACTATATATACCCCGGGCTTTCGCCCTTGGGTCTTTGGTGTCAGATCTCAGCATGCACGGCGTTTTGCATTGGGTCCCCTAGCGTAAGATATCTTACGCAGTACGAGAGACCTCTCGTAAGAGAACGTACTCGGTTACTAACGTAACCTCGGTTCTCTCTAGAAGAGGGAACGAGTACTGCGTATCTTGCCGTGCATGCACACGCTCTGGTTGCTTCGATGATGAAAAACCAGATAATAGCTGCCTGCGAGCGGTATTTATAGGCCTAGACCACGCCCATTTCGGCGGGACGTGACGCAGCGGGCGCGAAGTGCCCTGATTGGGTCTGGCGTCATGCCAGGCCTCGCTCGATAGGCTGCTGCAGTTGCCGCAGAGCAGCCAATAGGCGCGCGAGCTGTCTCGCCTATGTCTGCATGCTGCCGCAACGCGTTTTGCATTATTACAAAATTAAGGATAATTTTTGGCTTCAATATCTCGCGGAAAAAGGATTTTCCCCCTAGCGTAAGATATCTTACGCAGTACTCGTTCCCTCTTCTAGAGAGAACCGAGGTTACGTTAGTAACCGAGTACGTTTTATATTGGCACATTCACACATTCGCGTTAAAGAACTTTTTCAATTATTTGTTCAATAAAGCAAAATTTTGCAAATTCGAAGCAGCTACATGATATTGACAACAAATATTGTAAACTACAACATTTTCTACAATCGATTAAAATGGGCAAGTATTGTTTTAATGGCATACATACCTGTCAAAGGTTCAATGTACTGCGGTGACCAAGATAGGGACCGTCTAAAAAGTTCATATTGTTTTTCATTGTGTGCAAACAGACAACTACATTTTAGCCAACTGCATGTACCAGCAAATATCTCTCACATTATGTGTTCTGATCCTTTAGCAACAAAACCTGCTTTATAATGATGGTGTTTAAAAAGGTGTTTATGAAATAATAATGAGTGAACCTGTACATGAACTTGTAATTTGGTAATCTGTAGAAAGTGGAAAATCATGAGTAATCTCCTGAACATAGTTAATCGCTTCATTTTACAACTGTTTATATTTATTTATTTGAAATAAAAAATGAACAAGAACTGTGTTAGTGTTGTGGTTTTAATAATGACACATGATTTATTTCAAAAGGTTTTGAAAAGCATGAGTCAACCTCAACAAATAAGTTTAAGAAAAATGTTCCAAAGGCTGTAGTGCTTTCCTAGTGACCACACTGACTTACTACAGGTGAAATTTTGACAATACCTCCCTTACTGTACGTACAATAATCAAATGTGTTTAAGAAAAAATACAGTAATTCCCCTAAAGTATTTTTTCCTGTTCCAAAGACTGTAGTGCTTTCCTGGTGACCACACTGACTTACTACAGGTGAAATTTTGACAATAACTCCCTTACTGTACGTACAATAAACAAATACGTTTAAGAACAAATTACAGTAATTCCCCTAAAGTATTTTTTCCTGTTCCAAAGGCTGTAGTGCTTTCCTAGTGACCACACTGACTTACTACAGTTGGAATTTTGACAATACCTCCCTTACTGTACGTACAATAAACAAATAAGTTTAAGAAAAAATTACAGTAATTCCCCTAAAGTATTTTTTCCTGTTCCAAAAGTTGTAGTGCTTTCCTAGTGACCACACTGACTTACTACAGGTGAAATTTTGACAATACCTCCCTTACTGTACATACAATAAACAAATACGTTTAAGAAAAAATTACAGTAATTCCCCTAAAGTATTTTTTATGTTCCAAAGGCTGTAGTGCTTTCCTAGTGACCACACTGACTTACTACAGGTGAAATTTTGACAATACCTCCCTTACTTTACGTACAATAAACAAATAAGTTTAAGAAAAAATTACAGTAATTCCCCTAAAGTATTTTTTCCTGTTCCAAAAGTTGTAGTGCTTTCCTAGTGACCACACTGACTTACTACAGGTGAAATTTTGACAATACCTCCCTTACTTTACGTACAATAAACAAATAAGTTTAAGAAAAAAATACAGTAATTCCCCTAAAGTATTTTTTCCTGTTCCAAAAGTTGTAGTGCTTTCCTAGTGACCACACTGACTTACTACAGGTGAAATTTTGACAATACCTCCCTTACTGTACATACAATAAACAAATACGTTTAAGAAAAAATTACAGTAATTACCCTAAAGTATTTTTTTATGTTCCAAAGGCTGTAGTGCTTTCCTAAGACCACACTGACTTACTACATGTGAAATTTTGACAATAACTCCTTTACTGTACATACAATAAACAAATACGTTTAAGAAAAAATTACAGTAATTCCCCTAAAGTATTTTTTTATGTTCCAAAGGCTGTAGTGCTTTCCTAGTGACCACACTGACTTACTACAGGTGAAATTTTGACAATACCTCCCTTCTGTACATACAATAAACAAATACGTTTAAGAAAAAATTACAGTAATTCCCCTAAAGTATTTTTTTATGTTCCAAAGGCTGTAGTGCTTTCCTAGTGACCAGACTGACTTACTACATGTGAAATTTTGACAATAACTCCTTTACTGTACAATTATAAAATATATTTATGTAATAAACATGATTACATGTGTTTATTACATATGTTTATGTAATAAACTGTAATTCACCTATAGTATTATATATATATATATATATATATATATATATATATATATATATATATATATGTATATATATATATATATATATATATATATATATATATATATATATATATATATATATATATGTATATATATATACAGTGGTGTAGTGCAGGGTATACGCAGGTATACGGCGTATACCCACTTCTTGTTCAGTCGGCATTGCGTATACCCACTTCTAAACCCCCTCTGATGTGCGTGTGAAAACACCCAGACTGGGCCGTACACACCATTGAGGTCCCCGAGGTCCGGACCTCGGTAATTTTTTTTAGTGTAGCCTATATAATGAAAGTTGTGAAATAATTGCCTAATATTAACATTAATTTGGTGCTGCAATGATTCGCCCATCGCGACGATAACCGACCTTCTCATCTGCTGCTTCAGCACTCAAACACCTGCTCATCAATGTCAAAATGTTTGAGACCAATCAAAGCAAGCGGGATTTATGTTCACAGAAGCGCGAGCCGAGCGCGAATCCCAACGCGACGCTTCACGCTTCAGTTAACGATCATACAAGTAGCTAAACTAAACAGCTGTTTTTCGATTGAAGTTTTAAATGACCGAAAGAAATAATCAGTTTCAAAGACAGTGGCAACTATAAGCTCAATTTAACAACACAAGCACCCTATTAAATATATTGCCATTATTATATAATGTATAAATGTACAGTATTTGTATAACGTTACCTCGAATGTGTTAGAATATTTCCCCAGTATCAGCACTGAGACTGTATGTATCACTGTTTGTATCACTCCGCTTATCTGTGTTTGCGCAACTTGCATCATTAAACCAGAAGGTGGCGACAAGTGACTGTCTTTATGAGTGAGCAATTGAACCATTGATTAAATGAACAGATTAGTCCAAAAACATTGATTAATTTAGGAAAGAAAGTAGCTGAAACTGATCATTGATTCTCATACTAATTTCTCATATGCCTCTGGACACAGCAGGATTGCATTGGCATTTGTTTGAAATGTAACATCTATGCAAAATAATCCATGAATCATTTCTTATTTAAGGCCATTCCCGTTTCGAATATGTGATTGTGTACTGTCAACAATAAGCATTAACATTCTGAATTTCCATTTTGTAGTGTGGATCATTCATTGCAACATTTAAACTGATTCTCATGTTTAAAAATATCTGATAAAATACTTCATGCTACTGCCCACTGACATGCTTTTAAAGCTACTGTTGTCCATTTTTTTGGCCTTCAAAACACCTTAAAATGCACGTCAAGATCAGGAAAATCTATATTTTCTCGGGGGGGCATGCCCCCGAACTCCCCTAGCAAGATCATTTTTGGGACCTCTGCATTTATAAAACCCTGCGTATGCCCCTGCACCCAGTAAAGACAGTGATGCAGTAATCCCTTGAATAGTTGTCCAATTTTCATATGTGGATGGACTAAGGAATAGTCACTCAAAATTCATAATTATTTTGTATTAATAAATAATTAAAAGCCAGTATTAATTGCAAAAACGGCTCCTTTTCTGTGGCTAATATTAATTTCATAATGATCCTTTATATGTGAAGTCAAGCAGCAAAAGTTAAGTGATAATGTGTAAATACTACTGACCCATTTTGGGGTAAACTAATATGCAAGACTAGTCTTACATGTCACTGTTTATAACACACAGCGTTCATCCTTTGCTGGGACGCTTAAAATATTGGGGGCATAAATTAAGAGTATACCCACTTCTCCAGGCACCACTACATCACTGTATATATATATATATATATATATATATATATATATATATATATATATATATATATATATATATATTCCAATGGTTGTAGTGCTTTCCTAGTGACCACACTGACTTACTACAGGTGAAATATTTCCAATACCTACCTTACTGTCAGTATAGGCTATGTGCACAACCGTCGCGAAGAACTTCCGCTATTGTCAGAAGTCGGCATATCAGTTTCCGGTTTACGGCCGCTTCATCGGCATCCGCTGTAAACAAACAAGATCAGTGCTGCTGTTGTACGAAATAAAGAGATACTGTGCGTGACACATCTAAGTTTCTAAGAACTGTAGGTGGATCTTACGGCCGTTTCCCACATCCGTGTTCAGTGTGTGTGGTGCAGGAGCAGCACGCGCTATAGTGCTTCACATATGCGTTCGCAGTGAATAACTGATTCGCGGCTGTAGCCTACCACAAACACTTATTTTTATTTAAAATCCAGAAGTTACGCTGCAACTTTTATTTAATAAAATGTTTTTTCAGCATTGCGATTCTCTTTGTACACATATACACTCTTTAATGGACGCATGCACGTTTAAACACAATTTAAACAACGTAGGGCTATTATTCCATGCATTACTTATATTAAGTTGCTCAAGCAAGTGGTAAAATATTTAACTGTAAATTGACAAAAACAGACGACTCTCATGCCTTTTCTTTTCCATTTAAATTTTAATAAAATAAATCTTGCATACACAAAGAACTTGTTTTTCCACCTCCACGAATGAGACTACAATTTATTTAATTAAACGCATTTATGGTGAAATTACTACATTTTCATGTCAATCTTTGTTAATTTTGACCACGAAACATGCGCTGTCACTTTAATTCAGCGTTTGCAGCACAGCAGAAATAGACTCGGTGCGGAAACGATCTAGATCAATTGTAATTTGTCAATAAATTGTAGTAATCTCACCATAAATGCATTTAATTCTATAGGCCTACTACTATTTTTCACAGTCATCTTTTTACTTTTAGAAGACCGGGGTTCAACAAGGCGACATAATGATCAACACTCTCATTCGTGGAGGTGGAAAAACAATGCAAGATTTATTTTATTCAAATTTAATTGGAAAAGAAAAGGCATGAGAGTCGGCTGTTTTTGTCAATTTACAGTTAAATATTTGACCACTTGCTTGAGCAACTTAATATAAATGCATGGAATAATTGCCCTACGTTGTTTAAATTGTGTTTAAACGTGCATGCGTCCATTAAAGAGTGTATGTGTACAAAGAGAATCGCAATGCTGAAAAAAACATTTTATTAAATAAAAGTTGCAGCGTAACTTCTGGATTTTAAATAAAAATAGTAAGTGTTTGTGGTAGGCTACAGCCGTGAATCAGTTATTCACTGCGAACGCATATGTGAAGCACTATAGCGCGTGCTGCTCCTGCACCACACACTGAAAACGGAGTATGTGGGAAACGGCCGTAAGATCCACCTACAGTTCTTAGAAACTTAGATGTGTCACGCACATAGTATCTCTTTATTTCGTACAACAGCAGCACTCATCTTGTTTGTTTACAGCGGATGCCGATGAAGCGGCCGTAAACCGGAAACTGATATGCCGACTTCTGACAATAGCGGAAGTTCG
The DNA here is from genome assembly GCA_023718395.1 of Leucaspius delineatus. Classification (NCBI taxonomy): domain Eukaryota; kingdom Metazoa; phylum Chordata; class Actinopteri; order Cypriniformes; family Leuciscidae; genus Leucaspius; species Leucaspius delineatus. The sequence continues at coordinate 49,586,327 of CM043363.1, read as the reverse complement.
TCGCGACGCTTGTGCACATAGCCCATAGTACAATCATATTATTATGAAGAAATTATTTGAATTTTACCTTTTTCCATGTTCCAGAGGTTATAGTATGTTCCTAGTGATCACTCTACTCAATTAATTTTGATAAATGTATTAGGTAAAAGTAGGTAGGCTATTAGAACTGCTGTTTCTTGTACAACACATTTACTGTATTTCATTGAATAAAAAAATTCAGATATTTTAGGTTAATCATATTTTCAGCGTTATAAATAAGCAACACCCTTATTGTAATTATTCAAGTAAAGTTTTTGTTATGAAGTCCTGAAGAAGTGGATTCTGGAACACACTGCTGCTTCAATGTATATCTAATGAGTGATTATAATCAAGGTATTAATCAATAGTTTTCCTTCTAAATATCAAATGAGTTGAATGACTTCTCTAGGCTTATGAGATTTTACTTTGTTATAGAAATTACCACTGTGATTATCGAAAATGTTATTTCATGTATCCTTTAAATGTCTGTATTTGATGTCTGAGGTGTAACATAAGGGTCTGGCCCATGCCAGGAATGCAGTAACAGTGTTTGCTCATTTAGCCTGGCTTCCAGAGATGAAATATGGATTTCTTTAACAGGTGTCACTACATACATCTGCTTTTCTAGGCTACCCTGATAGCAATGGTCTCAGGAGTCATTGAAACCTATAGTTGAGAGACCATTTCTTAGTTAAAGTCTTTACTTTACAGTTAGATTTAAAGTATCCTCTCCTTGAGAGAAAGAACATGTTATCCTAATGTTTTGAGAAGACTCTCCTCCTCACCAAATCCAATCTTGAAGAAACTGTGTCTGTGTGTGTTAGTATTCTTGGTTACAGGTTAAGGAACAAGTGGAAATATAGCTGCAAGCAGCGATACGGGGCAAAGCCCCTGAAGCAGCAGCAAGAGCAGGAAGAGTAAAAACAGCAGAAATTGAAGAAAAAAGAGCTGGTTTAGAAGTATAGGTGAAAATGAACTCAAAATGAACAGAAGTTCAGTTGAGAATGAACATAGAATGAACAAGACATACATTAATCCGAGAGGAAGAAAGATTAGTACAACGTTGAATAATAAAGGAATCGACATGACACAACATTACACACAATTCTTTTAAATCATCCCAAGCGGGGCTCGAACCCATTATCTCTGGGTCAGATACCTGTCACTCATATCATTGCGCCACTGGAAAGTTGCCTTTTTGGCAAGATGAAGAAGGTCCAATAGTTAAAGTGAGAAGCAATTCAAAATGAATAATTTTTGTATAAATTTGTTGTATGTTGTATTTATCGAGTTCATTCACATATAGACACCATGTCTGGAACAGAAGCAACTTTTCTGCAACTTAAGGCCACAATACCTCTCGCAGTCTGGGAATGTGCCACACAGGATTCAAACTCACAACCGGAATGGTTCAGGGCTCATGGCATGTGGTTTAGCAGCTATAGATAATGTAGTTTATGGTTAGCCTGGTAGCTGAAGAGCCACATTAGAAAGATCTGGTTAGCATGCTAACCAATTAGCATGCTAAGCTAACTATCATAAGGCAACAAATACAGGTCAAATTTTGACAAAAATCTATCGGGAACGGTAGCAAAAATCAAAAATCTGTTCAGTCACTTCTGTGTGGCTCGGTCCAAAGATCATCTGAGGCAATTTTTTAAAAAATTGAACCAAATTTGAATGAGGAGTAACACAAAAAATTGAACACTGTATTTTTCAAAATGGCCACTACTGTAATGGGCAGAGTCTTATTGTAAGATATTGATTGTGATCACCATAATGAGTGTAATCAGGTGTACTAAGTTTTATTTTACATCTATTTGCATTCACATCTAGATCAAAGGGTTCAAAAGCAATAACCCTTTTAATGTTGAATTTTTGAACTGGTGGTGGCGCTATAGAGTTGTTCCTAGATGCAAAAATTGGTCCAATTACTATTCATTACAATCACTACAAGTGTGGAAGGTCACGATGTGCCTAAATTCAGGGTCTGAATGTCAGCCGCATAATTGATGGAGATATGCTTCAGTCTATCTATGTGTAGAATATGTGTGATTATTTATTAGCCAATCAGAATCATTCAACCTGAAGCAATGACAAAGCTTAGACCTTGGTGAAGGGTATAATTGCTGTGATTTTTGTAAATGTAAGAGGAAGCGGCCTACTTTTGATCACTGGAGTAATCAATCCTTGTGATTCTTGAAGCTGACTTCTGCCTGATGAAACTGCAAACTATCTTCAGTAAAATTTCCTTTAATTTATTATAATTCTCACTCTTGTCTTAAATTGACTGCACTTCTAACTCCTGATCTTAATAAATCATATTCAATTCAATTCAATTCAATTCAAATTTATTTGTATAGCGCTTTTCACAATACATATTGTTTCAAAGCAGCTTTACAGAAAGTGCATTTCAGAAATGTACATAGAGAAATACAGTTAGTTAATCATGTATTGATTTAGGGCATAAACATCGCCCGCGTCGAGTCGTCTCTTCATAGGCGCCGAGTCGTCTCTGCACGGGTGTTGGAGAATCTGTAGTTTCCATGAGAGGCTGGATACAAACTGGAGCTGACGATCTGTATTTACCTCGGGACTAGCGTCCCGAGATAACAACAGAAAAGCATATGGGAAATAATTAGCGTAGCTGCTGTTCGCAATATTAATGCATTCAATCTGATTCAACTGTAGTATAAAATGTAAGTATTATGTGAATGCCTGGCTGAAGAGATGCGTCTTTAATCTAGTTTTAAACTGGGACAGCGAGTCTGAGCCTCGAACAATATCAGGAAGGCCATTCCACAGTTTAGGAGCTAAATGTGAAAAAGCTCTCCCTCCTTTAGTGGACTTAGATATCCTAGGAATGACCAGAAGCCTCGAATTTAGTGATCTTAAAGAGCGCGATGGATTGTAGGGCGATAGAAGTTCCGTTAAATACACGGGAGCTAAACCATTTAGGGCTTTATAGGTCAGTAGCAATACTTTGTAATTGATACGGAACTTTATAGGTAACCAATGTAGAGACGACAGAATTGGTGTTATATGATCGTATTTTCTTGATCTAGTAAGAACTCTAGCGGCGGCATTTTGGACTAACTGTAGCTTGTTTATTGAGGATGCAGGACAACCAGCTAATAAAGCATTACAGTAATCTAGTCTCGAGGTCATGAATGCATGAACTAACTTTTCTGCATCAGAAACAGATAGCATGTTACGTAGCTTAGCAATGTTTCTAAGGTGGAAAAAGGCTGTTCTTGTAACATATGAAATATGATTTTCAAAAGACAAGTTGCGGTCTAATATAACACCCAGGTCTTTTACTGTAGAGGATAAAGTAACAGGACATCCTTCTAAATTAAAGTTGTATTGTAAGAGGTTTTGTGGGCAGTTTTTTGGACTAATAAGTAATACCTCCGTTTTATCTGAATTTAATAGCAGAAAATTACATGTCATCCAGTATTTTATATCTTTAACACACTCTGTTAATTTAGATAATTTAGCGTTTTCATCTGGTCGTGATGAAATATATATTTGAGTGTCATCAGCATAACAGTGGAAATTAATTCCATGTTTTCTTATAATATTACCAAGTGGCAGCATATATATTGAGAATAGCAGAGGGCCTAACACAGATCCTTGCGGTACACCGTAGTTTACTGACGTTATCTTCGATTTTTTTTCCCCATTTACGCAGACAAAATGGTAACGGTCTGATAAGTACGATCTAAACCAGTTTAATGCCTGTCCCTGAACACCAGTGTAGTTTTGTAGTCGGTCTAAGAGTATTGTGTGATCTATAGTATCGAACGCAGCACTAAGATCAAGTAAAACTAGTATTGAGATACAGCCTTGGTCAGAAGCTAAAAGTAAATCATTTGTGATTTTAACGAGTGCAGTTTCTGTGCTATGGTGCGGTCTGAATCCTGACTGAAACTTTTCATAGATATCATTTTCTTGCAAGAAAGAGCACAGTTGAGCGGACACAACTTTTTCTAGTATTTTAGACATAAATGGAAGATTTGAAATGGGTCTGTAATTTGCTAGGTTATTATGATCTAATTGTGGTTTCTTAATAAGAGGTTTTATAACTGCCAACTTGAATATTCTTGGAACATGACCTAAAGATAAAGACGAGTTAATAATATTGAGAAGAGGCTCTGCCACTACAGGTAACACTTGTTTCAGTAGTTTAGTTGGTATTGGATCTAATAAACACGTTGTTGGTTTAGATGCAATGATAAGTTTATTTAACTCTTCCTGTCCTATAGTTGCAAAGCGCTGTAATTGTTCTTGCGGGGTGATAATTGAGGCTGAATCATAAGACACCATTAAAGATTGTACATTTACAATTGTGTTTCTGATGCTTTCTATTTTCTCAGTGAAGAAATTCATAAAATCATTACTACTACACTGTGACAGAATATTTTGCTCCGGTAACGTCTGTTTATTTGTTAGTCTAGCCACGGTGTTAAATAAAAACCTTGGATTGTTTTGGTTGTTTTCTATTAGTTTGCGGAGATGCCCAGCCCTGGCTGCTTTTAGGGCCTTTTTATAACGTGACATACTGTCTTTCCATGCGATTCTAAAGACCTCTAGATTAGTTTGTTTCCATTTACGCTCTAAATTACGAGTTTCTCTCTTTAGAACATGCGTAACACTGTTGTACCATGGTGCTTTAGTTTTCTCTCTAACCTTTTTTAATCTAATTGGTGCAATGATGTCTAATGTACTAGAGAAAATGGTGCTCATAGTGCTAGTCATTTCCTCTAGTTCATCTGTTTGTTTGGGTTCACTGAGCAGCTGAGACAGATCAGGTAAGCTATTTGAGAAATGATCTGTAGTTGTTGGAAGGATTGTTCTGCCTGGTCGATAACGCGGCGCAACATGACAAATTTCAGCGGTACGTAGTATGCAAGTGACCATGTAATGGTCAGTGACTTCATCACTTTGCGGTATAATATCTATATCGGTTGGATCGGCTCCATGTGATATAATTAAATCTAGCGTATGATTAAGACGATGAGTGGGACCAGTTACGTTTTGCTTGACCCCAAAGGAGTTTAGTAAATCTGTAAACGCAGCCCCTAAAGCATCATTTGAATTATCTACGTGTATGTTAAAATCTCCAACAATTAATGCTTTATCGACATTGACCAAAAGATCTGAGAGAAAGTCTGCAAACTCTTTTAGGAAATCAGCGTAAGGCCCAGGCGGTCTATATACGGTAGCCAAGGCTAGAGATAATATGGATTTCTTTCTTACATCTAAGAGAGTAACATTTAGCACAAGTACTTCAAACGAATTAAACCTGTGACCTGTTTTCTGAGTAACAGTAAGAATATCTTTATAGATTATAGCAACACCACCGCCACGACCAATCAGACGGGGCTCATGCTTGTAACAGTATCCAGGAGGAGTAGACTCATTAAGACCGAAATAATCATTTGGTTTAAGCCAGGTTTCAGTAAGGCAAAGTACATCGAAACTATTATTTGTGACCATTTCATTTACAATAACCGCCTTAGGTGTAAGCGATCTGATGTTTAAAAGACCTAGCTTTATAAATTGTTTTTGTTCACTAATATTGAGATTTTCTGGTTTAATCACAATTAGATTTTTCTTAGATCCTGCAGTAGATTTATTATTTGATCTCACTAAACGAGGAATAGACACAGTTTCAATATAATGTTCTACATTGGTACTTATATCAATTAAGTTTGGACAGCAAAGAGTGTGATTTGGACTTTGACTTACTAGTCATATGGTGTGTAGCGTCTTGGAGATGTTGTCCGACAGAATAGCCGCTCCGATTCTGCTGGGGTGAAGGCCATCAGCACGGAAGAGCCTAGGTCGCTCCCAGAAAAGATTCCAATTATTTACAAAGAGCAGTTTCTGTTCATTACACCATGACATTAACCATTCATTTAGAGCAAATAATCTACTGAACCTTTCGTGTCCTAGTCGGTAGGTGGGAAGCGGTCCAGACACGATGATCGTTGTTTCAGGCGATGTGCTGCGTACCGTCTCGATCAGGCTCCTGTAGTCCTTCTTCAGAACCTCCGACTGCCGTAGCCTGATGTCGTTCGTTCCCGCGTGCAGCACGACAGCTCCGACGGGCTCGTCACCGTTCAGAATCCCGGGAACCTGTGCAGCGACATCGAGAACACGAGCACCAGGAAAGCAGTGAGTGCGAACCTTACCTTTACCTATGGTAGCACGGACATGCCGGACGATGGAACTGCCGATGATCACAGCGTCGCATTCCGTCTCGCGTAGAGGGGAGAAGCGGTTCTGGGTGGAGATCTCGAAGGCCGGGAGGGGCGGAGAGGTCCTAGCTCTGGTCCTGGCCCGCGTCTTCCGCTGTGGAATCATCCAGGGTCCATGTTGTTGTGTCGGTGCCGGAGTGAATGAAACCAGGGATGATCGCATCCTGGGCAGAGAAACACATGGAGTAGACGAGGTCGGAGTCAAAAGGTTACTAACCACTGACTTTTGAGCATCGGCGCGTGATGTTTCAAGCGCGAAACGTCGATCTCGTAGCTCGGCCTGTCTCTCTAGTAGGTCGCGGATCTGCTTCTCCACGGATTCCAGCTCTAACTGCACAGAATGCAGCTCGAAGGTGTCCTCACCTGCACTCAAAGGTAACGTTAGACACACATCCGTTATATTCGCCATTATAGCAGATGTGCTATAATGGCGAATTATAGCTTTCAGTGATACGGGTGTAAATAAGTCGATCGATAGGCGCGACCACGCGTGTAATGCTAGCGGGCTAAGGCTAGTAGCGGAAGTTCGAAAGGTTGGATATATGTAGCGATATCAGAGCAATCCGATTGTTTTTTAAGGAGAATAGTATTCCAGATATGTTCACACGCTATAAAAATGAAAAAGTTCGTTTGTAAAAGAGTGTAAAGAAGAAAAACAAGGTTTCTGAATTAATTCGACGGAGCTCCAAACACAACAACGCACTCAGTCGCGACGCATCAATAGCTGTGTCCCAAAGTGAAGGCTGCGTCCTTCGAAGGCCGTATTTGAAGGCCGGATGGCCGTATTTGAAGGCCGAATGCGTCACCGCGGCGCGACGAAGGACGTCCCAATTCAAAGGCTGCATCCTTGGAAGGTCGCATTTGAAGGCCGATTGCGTCACCGCGGCTCGATGAAGGCTGTCCCAATTCAATTCTCCATCCTTCGAAGGCCGTATTCGAAGGCCGGTTGCGTCATCGCGCCGGGACGAAGGCTTCCCTGATTCAAAAGCGACGCCAAATGCACCCTTCGTTTCCCCGTGAAAAGAAGGATACATAAATGGACACTTAGCGGCCTATTCTACCCCATAAGTCATTGCGCGCCGTTGACGACAGCATTTATTTATTTATTTTTAAAGGCGGCCGAGACTAGAGATCGGTGGTGGACAGCAAATTCACATTTAAATGTAAGTATTATGTTTTCATTTACTCAAATAGCTAGCGAAACCAGAGTTACATTTTCTTATAAACTTCTTCTTAACTCCTTCGTCACCATTGCATGGCTTCATTTATCTGGTAATAACGTTATTAGTTTAACGACCTATTTGTAATATTTGCACTTGTGTATTATAAGAAATATCACTCACCCAATAAAGCCCAAAACAATAAGAAAAGCAATAGATAAGGCAATGGGGTTTCACTTTTATGTGTTTTTGTAGTGCTGTCATGCAAGCTATGTGGTTTTAACCAAATTTTAGTATACAGAAATATGATTTCTTAAGTTTGTGTTAAAATAATATATGTGTGTGTACTGTGTATAATTAAATTTGTATATATAAATACACACACATGCATGTATATATTTAAGAAAAATGTGTTATTTATATATAAAAAAATTATATATTATATAAATTATATATAAATATATACAGTATATGTATGCAAATATTTCTTAAATATATACATGCATGTGTGTGTATTTATATATACAAAATAATTATACACAGTACACACACATATATTTTGTAAACACAAACTTTTAATTAATCTTTTCACAGCCCTAATATATATATATATATATATATATATATATATATATATATAAAGAAAAGTAATACACACATCTTTGCTGAAATGTATTGTCCTGTTGTTGTTAACAATATGGTTCATTTGCTCTGCCTTTAGGATTGCAAGTGTCCTGGGACAGGAGAGGGTGTGAGTGGGAAACCCACTGCTGCAACTTGGCCCTGGTTTGTCCTCATGGATGAGATGTTGGGACAGAGGCATTGCACCAACCCCCCTGTCCTCATCGCCTCAATCCCTGAGGACACACCAGGGCCGAGTTCAGTAGTGGGTGCCACGGTGAGGAGGAGCCAGGGGCAGCAGCAGCACAAAGGCGGAGAGACAGGATGAGTTTTTGGACTTGATCAGAGAAGAAATGCAACTACAGAGGGAGGCAGAGGCGAGGAGTGCACAGGAAAGAAGGGAGAGGATGGACAGGCTGTTTTCTCTTCTTGAGAGAATGATTGAAAAATATATATATTTTCTACATATTCTTGTTTAACTTTTTTCACTTTTATTTTTTTTTAAAGAAAAATTATGTACATTTATTTTTATGCAACTTTAATTGTGTAAATAAAAGAGAATGAATTGTTCTGGACATTGTTTATTTTTGTAATGACAGTAATACTTTCTGCATGAAACAAATTCTATACCTTTTTATTTTTTCAAATAAAATTGGTAAATGAAAATCATTTGTTCTTTAGGCTACATTAAAGTACTTTTTCCAACTATTTACAAAATACGTTAAACATATCAAAATCAACATAAACATTTAATTTTACAATACATAAAATAAGAAAAAAATGATGTAGACTCTATTGAGCTGAGCTGCTGGACCGGGATGGGCTGCCCCTGGTAATGCCTCCTGCTGGTGGGACATCACCTGGGATGGTCTCCAGAGTGTTAAAGTGCATATTTCCACTATCCACTAAGTTGTCTACCAACAGGTTTGCAGGGCTGATTCAATCGACGGCTTTCTGAAAAAAGTACTTTTAATAACTACTGCATTTATATTAGGCTACTACTGCATTACTGCGTAGGCTATGTTGCATTATACATGATCCGGCAGCGCCAGGGCACACCATGACCTCCAGTAAAATATAAAACATAAAAATGACAATAGCCAATTCTGGCTCCATAGCTGTTTACTCAGTTATCAAAATGAATGATCAGAATAGCAGCTGTCCTCGCGCACCGTTGCTTGGCGCCAGGAGCGCTGATCGGGAACACCTGGTTGCACAATTAGGAAATCCTAGGAAGGCTACATGGTGCGTCCTTCAGAGGACGCATAGGCTGCATCCTTGAAGTCTGCGTCCTTCGAAGGATGCAGCCTTCAACATTGGGACACAGCTAATGAGTGCGTTGTTGTGTTTGGAGCTCCGTCGAATTAATTCAGAAACCTTGTTTTTCTTCTTTACACTCTTTTACAAACGAACTTTTTCATTTTTATAGCGTGTGAACATATCTGGAATACTATTCTCCTTAAAAAACAATCGGATTGCTAACATATCTGGTCCTTTGGTCTTTAACTGTAAGTCCCTACTCCCTAAATACATATATACAGCAGTAATCCATATTGCAACAAGGACAATAAAGCAGCAGTTTCAGCAGATATTCTTTAATGATGTTCCACTGTTTAAGGTGCACAGTGAGCACAACCATTGGGCATCTTTTCCAGGTAGCTTGTCTGGTGATAGTCCAATGCAGCATACACTGGGTACCATCTTTGGCACTGTTCACATTAATTATTTAACAAACCACTAACAGTTATAGTTATGTGTGTTAACCAATTACACAATTCAATGAATAAATATTAAATAACATGTTCAATTGCTTAAATATTTTTGTTAACCCCAAAGTAGTCCTGACTGAAAACATTTGAAAAAAACTGTATTCAAACACACACATTTGTTTTACTTAAACTTTTATGTCACTTCACTAAAAGAAAATATATTAAAGTAAAAAGCTCTTGACAAAACAATCAGTTAAAGGGTTTATGATAATATAAGAACAACTTAAACCAAGAGAGGATCAACAACAGCAAAATTTTGAAGAAGTGAAATTGAAATATTACTCTAACCACGAGGAATTAATTATAATAACTTGTATGTATAATCCCAGTGGTATTCCATGAACAATTAGAAAGATAATAGAAATAAAACAGTGCACTGTACAGTATCTTGAATGCCTCCATGATCTTGTTGTACATTATCTGTCAGATTTGCTGCACCAATCCGTACAGGTTCAGTCACTACTGTTAATAATAATGTAGCCCTTATTAATGTACTACAACCTTAAACAAACAAACCCCTTTTTAGTGAATTACAGTTATTATATGTATTATTATGTAAAACAGTATTATTAGGTATTGTCAAAATTCCACCTGTAGTAAGTCAGTGTGGTCACTAGGAAAGCACTTCAGCCTTTGGAATATATATAAAAAACACTATAGGTGAATTACAGTTTATTACATAAACATATGTAATAAACACATGTAATAATGTTTATTACATACAACATTTGATAATTGTACAGTAAGGGAGGTATTGTCAAAATTTCACCTGTAGTAAGTCAGTGTGGTCACTAGGAAAGCACTACAGCCTTTGGAACATGAAAAAATACTTTAGGGGAATTACTGTAATTTTTTCTTAAACGTATTTGTTTATTGTATGTACAGTAAGGGAGGTATTGTCAAAATTTCACCTGTAGTAAGTCAGTCTGGTCACTAGGAAAGCACTACAGCCTTTGGAACATAAAAAAATACTTTAGGGGAATTACTGTAATTTTTTCTTAAACGTATTTGTTTATTGTATGTACAGTAACCAAACAGTTAACTGGAACATTTAATTCCATAGTAGGAAAAAAAATACTATGAAAGTCAATGGTTCCAGTTAACTGTTTGGTTACTGACATTCTTCAAAATATCTTCCCTTGTGTTCAGCAGAAGAAATAAATTCATACAGGTTGGAAACAACTTGAGGGTGAGTAAATGATTGACAGAATTTTCATTTTAAAGTGAACTATCCCTTTAACTACAATTAATCAGCCTTGATAACAAGTGTATTAAATTGACACCGTATCTTTACTTGGAATGCACTTGCTTGTAGACTGTACAATTAGGGTCTATTCACATGTTCTTATCCCCCTTCATCCATTAATTTCCTAAATCACTTTTCCTCTTTAGGGTTGTGGGGAGGCTGGAGCCTTTTTCCCTCAGCAACATTTTTAAATTGCCTGTTCAAATACAAATTTGTTTAATGCTTTTTGTAGAAAATATTGGAGAAGATCAATTAAGTTTTCAGGAGCACATTACTGTGATAAATGCTGAACTACGTAAAAGACAACCCGACTACAGCAACATAAAAAATCGAATGAAATGCACTCTTTTTAAAAGAGTCGATTTAATGACAAAACCAACACGAGAGGTCATGGACATGTTCCCATTTCTTCGGGTTCCACAACTTGTGAGTATTTGTTTTTAGTGTTGTTTCCTTTGAGTTTAGTATTTCTAGTATTTAGTATTTTTGTATGAATAAAAACATTCAAAATTGTTTTAATGAATTTTTCTTTTTTCTTTCTTTCTTTCTTTTTTTTGGTAGCTGCTGCATGAAGTGAAGATGCGGTTTGGGAAGGACCTTCATCTTAATCTAGAGTCTGATCTTCAAGTTCTGGCCCCAAACATCTTAAATGTGGCTAGACAGAGGGATGTGCTGAACAATTTACTTCAGAAAATTGACACAAACACAAAAAGTATGTTCTTTTTTTCCTTAACACTACCATTAGTTGCTTGGTTTGTTGAACGGTTACTGTAATAAATCTATTTATACCATGGTTTGTCTGAATATTTGATTCTGATTGGTTAAAAGGTGTGCATTAAAATAATTTGATTCACAGGTAGTTCCAGTCAGTTTAATTACAATTAAAGTTTAATGTGCTGCTTTTCAATGACATACATGCACACAAAACACTTGCACACAGAGATTGGAGATTAAAGTAATGTGAACTGAGACATTTTGCATTTTATTTTATTTTATTTTATTTTTTACAACCTCAGTTGCATTGCTTCACTGCCATTCATAAATCCTCTCCTGTGGTCTCATGGAGTAGTAAAGTATCCATTGGCATACATCAGAATCTCAGCAGAAGTACTTTGATTTTGGATGCTGCTGTGTAAAATAAATTATATAAATATTTTATTTGACAAAGTAATTACAGTAATATTTCAGTCTTTATATATTAATAATTGAATTTAAAAATAAGCAAAATAATAGTGTTATTATTTAGAAGTTGTTATACATTCAAATTGATGGGGTTTCCAAAAACACAGTGAATGTAATGTAAACCGAGACAACCATCACAGCTAAAATAGAGTGCGTACCAATAACCTGTTTTGTTTTTTGTTTTTGTGTAAACTGATATTGCAGATCTGGAGAAAAATGCCGCACTGCTGATCTTACCATCTTTATTCAGAGAAAACAGCAAGTTTCTCTTCTGTCTGGACAATGTAAGTTTTGATATGTCATGTCTTTGTGTTTGAGGGGGGGGACTTTAGAGTTCCAAACTGTATGACGTTCATTGTGATGAGCAGATATTTGAGATGCCATGATTTTAAAGAATTGACAGCCACGATCACTTGATTGCATGTAGCTCTGTGAATGTGACAACAAAATTAAATAAAAATGTCTTGCTCTTGTAGAAGAATGTTCTAATAAAGAATGTTTTACTCTTATTGACAGTTGCTTTGTAATATCAGGAGAAATACAAAGATGTTAAAAATGAGAGAGGGCTGCTCAGTTTCTCACAAAAACATTTGCACAATTTAAATGAAAGACGTGGAGGCAAAAAAACACTGATGCATTTTTTTTTTGGCAACAGGCCTTTAGATCTAGCATTCTGCATGCTTTAAATCAGATACAGAAATGATGTAGCTTGAACGGATTGCATATATTTAAATTAATAACAGAGAGAAAGTGAGAAACTGCATGTGTGAATAATGTTTGTGTAGTGTCTCTTCAATAATCAAGCTGCATGTTTAGTTAAATCAAAAACAGATACATTGTTGCTTTTTAGTTTTTCAGTATGCTATCCAAGCTATTTTATTAATGAATATTGCATTGATCTTGAAAAGAAGTTTCTGTGCTCATGATTGTTTGTGAGTTGTGTGTGCAACCTAGCCAGTGAATTGGCCCTTACCACTGTGGTAAAAAAATGGTCAGTCACATCTCTAATTGTTTGAAAGAAAGTATGCAAAGGCAGTTAAACATGACTAAGGCTATCATTCTGCCTTTTGTTTTTCACCACAGAAAAGTCATGCAAATTTTGGGCAAAATGGGGTTGACTAAATGATCATTTTTGATGGAATTTTAACTTTTGGGACTACTGTATTCTAAGTTATTTCACAAATAATTTATATGTTTTTCCAACTTGCAGGAATCAGTAAAGCCAACTCCGACTATAGTTTTTCATGAAGCTTCAAACCCCCTCCATGCAAAAAGAGCCAGCATCAGTATGGAGGGTGTCAACATTGTGAGCGCAGAAATGGATGTGATGGAGGCAATGGAGTGCCTCTTTGCGACTTATTTCATATTCAGTGTGGAATACCCCAAGCACATCACTCACACGATGAATTTTGTTGAGCACTACCTGTTTAAACTCTCCAGCAGCCAAAAAAAACTGTCTGTCCCAGTGCTCAAAATGTATAATCAATTGTCATAATACTATGTCAAGAATAGCGCTAATGTAAATTTGTATATATGAGGCGATTGATGTTATTCTGAAATGCTGATCTTAATTTGAATCTGTAATTACAATTCTTTGAGTGATATTAATGTAAATTTGTAAATATGAGGCGATTGATGTTATTCTGAAATGCTGATCTTAATTTGAATCTGTAATTACAGTTCTTTATGCGTGATATTAATGTAAATTTGTATATATGAGGCGATTGATGTTTTTCTGAAATGCTGATCTTAATTTGAATCTGTAATTACAATTCTTTGTGAGTGATAATGTAAATTTGTAGATTTGAAGTACTTGATGTTCTGATATGCTGATCTAATCTATGTATTCATCTATAAATGCTGATCTAATCTAGTTTAATCTATGTATTCACATTCTTTATGAGTTATATTAATATGGATTTGTAGTTTTGAGGGACTGTTCTAACACTGATGGGAATTTAGATGAATATTAATGTAATTTTGTACATTATATGTACTTATTTTGTAATATGTAGGTGAAACTCTTATTTTCATTATTTATGAGATATTTATTTTTTAAATGGTTGGTTTAATGTTGATGTGTACATTTAAAGCCTTTACTGTAGCAATCTTTCAGTAATAGTAATGTAATAGTTAATTGTTAATATAAATAAATTACTAATTCTATGCACTTTGGGTATGCTTTTTTTCAGTATTCATGGGTGACTTTTTTTATGTGAATTACATTTTTACATTTTAGGGTCTTGATGTTTGTCAGTAATATGAAATATTTAATCCGGAAAGGACAAAACAAATGATAATGAATGAACCCCTTAAAGGTTCCATATAGAACCTTTTTCCTGGTTACAAAGAACCCTAAAGGGTTCTTTTGACCCTTAAAAAGGGTTCTATATAGAACCTTTGAGGGGTTCCAAATACGTAGCGCCTGATAGAACCTTTTAAGGTTCTATATAGAACCTTTTCTTCTAAGAGTGTACATGTGCATGCCATTTTTTTACTTGAGCGAACAGTGTGATGTGCCGCATTCAATAAAGAACAAATTCAAGGCAACATATTCTATAAAAATGTGAAATAAGTTATAACATCATACGCAAATATTTGAATACATTCCTAAAAAAGTATTTATTTAAGAAAAAATATAGAATAGGCTATAGAGTACAGCAGTCGGCTTCCTGAAATAAAAAATTAAAAATTATTCCTAGCGAAATTGACTTTTAACAATAGCTGCTAAACCTTTATAGACAGAGCTTTGGGCTCCAAAGTTGTTAATCGATTGTATGTACTTTTTTTGAAGCCATCTCTTTTTGTTTAGAACAATTTTTTTTAAATAATTGTATTTACTCTCAGAATTCTTGGAGAAAAACTACATTACCCTAGCCTGGCTCCGCCCTCCTACGTACTTCCGCTCAATTTTCATTTTCCTTCAGTACTCCGTCTGGGTTTGCAGAATATTCGTGGGTTTTCGCCGACCAAAATTTTACTAGTCCAATCAGCGAACAGAGGGAGTGGCTGAAAACGATGATGTTGGGGTTGTGCGCTAGTTTGAGTTGTAGGGTTAACTTACGTCACGATCGTTAGCGATTGGTTATGGCAGTACCCGCTTTCAAGGAAGTTAACGCTTGGAGATGCACTCTAAAAACTGCTGGGTTAAAAAATAACCCAACCTTAACCACACCGCTGGGTCACTATTGGACAGAACCCGCACTGGGTTGGTTTGACCCAAGTGCTGCGTTTTACTATTTAACCCATATTTCTGGGTCATTCACTTGACCCAACCAGTGGGTGGAATTAACCCTCTTGCTGGGTTAAGTCCTACTTATATGCTGGGTTATTTTGTGTTTCATTGCCTTAATAAAATTAGTAACAAATATTTGTTATATTATGAATGTAAAATAATTATTGTCTCTGTAATACAATAAACCAGAGAGGCCACTGTAAATTTGATTTAAATCTCGTTTAATAAAAAAATATATATTTTTTACATTTTTAATACATGTCTTTAATAATTTTTTAATTATTGGTGGCCAACTAACATTACTATTACTAATACAACCATAAACAAATATTCAGTCTTGCTTGTGAAAGGTAATGTTTCCCTAATTCCCCGAGACCTGTTTTCAATTGTGCAGCGATTTGTACAGCCCCAAGCAGCACACAAGCAGGCATTTTTCTCAATACATAGTTCCCACAGGCCAATTAATGTCACGTGACCTCCCCGGAGACGCCATCTTTGAGGGCAAAAGCTGCTGTGTTTCCAATGTTTTACCATACTGTCTATGAGTTTTACAAGCAAATTTCGAATATTTCTTTTCTTTCCATTTATAATGTTACGAAAATCATGAAGAGACAAAGTGACAGAGATTATAAAGAGACTCTATTAACACAAGACAGAGAGAGGTACAATGCGAACATTTCAGTCATAAATGGTGTGGATCCGTATGCGCTAACAAAGGAAGCACTGAGCACTGATTATGCAGCTTTGCCTCAGATACAGTATTATCATGTGTATCATTATCTGGTATTGGCTAGGAGTTTTAATACATGTGAGCAATTCCGAGCCTGGAAATATGTGCATGAATATGAATATACACGGTATGAAAATAAATAAAACTCGCGTGCAAATTAATGAATGTAATGCGGAACTACTTTATACGCGGGTTCTTTAGGGACATAATCTGAGATTGCCGTGCTGGAATGTGTGTGTGTGTGTGTGTGTGTGTGTGTGTGTGTGTGAGTCGCGGGCGCGATCGAACATTGGAAACAATGTTGTTTTTGTATGTTTTTAATATCTCGTAATTTTGTTCATACAGGACATAATTCAAACTGCAAAGTGTTAACTTATATTTGTGTACACTCGCAATAAAAAACAACAAATTCTTGCGTGTTTTGAGGGAGTTTCTTTCCTGTTTATCCTCGCCAGCCATAACCTCCGTCGTTGTTACAAAAGCTTAGTCTTCTCACATTCACGAAGTCTAATGACGGGTATACTGTAAAATCCAAATTTAACTGAACCTCCGACACGATTTAAACATCCATTGACCCAGCAGGAGATCACCATTTTCACTTTTTATCACGAAATTAACTCGCTTCAGCTTCTACTATTGTTCTGCCCACAGAAATGGCGCCGGGTCGGCAAATGCTAAAAAACTAAATTTAACTGAACCTCCGGCACGATTGGAACATCCATTGACCCAGCAGGAGATGACCATTTTCACTTTTTAACCCCTTAACGCCCGAATTTATATAGCTGTATATATATAAAAAAAAAATTATGTGTGTTTTTGCCTTTAAGTAGATGGTAAATAATGTTGAGATTATCTATTTCACTTTTGCACAACAAATAAATAGAAATTTTGGTATGTTGCAAATTTGCAACAATGGGCATTTAGGGTAATTTTTTTTACAAA
Organism: Leucaspius delineatus; assembly: GCA_023718395.1. NCBI lineage: Eukaryota > Metazoa > Chordata > Actinopteri > Cypriniformes > Leuciscidae > Leucaspius > Leucaspius delineatus. The sequence continues at coordinate 49,569,158 of CM043363.1, read as the reverse complement.
ATGGTAAAATTAATAAAACACATTTTCCCATCTCAGGTATGTAGATTTTATTCATGGCACAAAGTTGTTAGAACTTATAAACTTTAATTGACAAATTAATGAATCTTGACAACAGCAAGAAACAAAACACTCTCCTCCCTAACATTGACAGTAGTTTTTATACATTCCATGTTACACTCTATTTAACTCTTTCCTTGTTTCTCCAGTGCATACATTATATATTATAGTGTTATATCCTAACATGCTATTTTTTGTAAAAAATAAAAATAAATAAAAAAAATGTTGGCCTGAAACCATCTAAATATAGCATTATTATAATATGTAGCCATTAGCCAAATCCAGCCGTTATGGACCAATGTCGCAAATTGGCTACAAACAGAAATCTACAAAGTACGTAAAAAATATTCGTCACATGAAGTCTATATGAATAACATAGCTATAGAAGCAATCAATAAGCTAGTACATATTTTTATCTTAGCACAACTTAACTCATTTTGGGCAATTTCTCCACATTTGCGCCCTTGATATGCGGATTTTGCAAACCAAAATATTAGCTTCGGTGACCCGGATGTAGTTTCCACTCCGACCGCTCCTACGAGAAACCAGTGCGTGCAAAATGTTCCTAGGTATGTATCGAATGTGCACAAACAGGCATTGGGGGAAAACACACGCTATCTCGCCTGCAGTCTGAATGGAAGGGGTTTGTTGCAAATTCGCGACAGTGGGCGTTAAGGGGTTTTAATCACAAAATTTCCGTTTCAGCTTTTTCTTCTCATGTTCTGCATTGTAAGAATGTTGTGTTCTGCCCTCAGAAATGGCGCCGGGTCGGCAAATGCCCGTATGTTGTGACGTCATGTGGGAACTATGTATAGGGCTTGGGCGTCGTGACGTCATACTTGGCGTGGCGGCCATGTTGATGGCCTCGCGAATGTAAACATACAGCAAGTCGAACGAGGAGAAGCAGAGTAGGGAGAAGAAAAGAAAGAAAAAAGATGTTAAAATCCCGAAAAGGATGTGGAATTTACCGGGATACGTTAAATAGGGAAACCAGGGACCAGTATGTGGACAAATTTTTCTGTAAAATATCCCGTATTTTAATACCTTACTCTCATAACATTAATGTTAGCCCTTCCATCGGACCTGTCAGTCTCTGCACTGTGACTGTTGTCCTGTTGCTACCCCCTTGCCCTTCCAGCGAAACCGATGTTTTCAAAGCATCGTTTGCTTACTTGAAGGCAACCTTAGCGTGATATTGGCCTTTTTAAGATAACAGCGTGGTTGTTGTGAGAGCACGATTTCATGCCAATCTGTAAGCAAAGTCACGTTAGACCTAGCTTCACAACTCGCATAGTTAATGCTGCAGTTTTGTAGTACGATTTTTTGCTGTCAGCAGAGAAAGATGAATGTTGACATTTTCATTTTTCGGGATGTTTTATAGGAAAATACTAAAACGGGAAGACAGCGGGAAAAGAGCTCAAATGCGTGAGAAACCTGGAAAAAAACGGGAGGGTTGACAGCTACTAACTACACTTTTTTTGCCGATTTTGTCCACATAACGTTACTGGTCCCTGGCTTCCCTATTTAACGTATCCTCGTAAATTCCACATCATTTTCGGGACTTTAATATCTCTTTTCTTTCTCCCAACTCTGCTTCTCCTCGTTCGACTTGCTGTATGTTTACATCAAGCGGCAACCTCCTCGTCTCTCTCTTGAAACCAACACGGAAGTGAGTTAAACTGCAATTCGTTGACTGGCCGCTTGGCCTGGCTGCAGAAGTGAGTCAAATCTGTATCTCCCCCATGTTAAAATTACCAACTTTACAGCAGAAAAAAATATGTTTACAGCCTGGATCTCTATGTGGCTTTGGTCTATACAGCTAATTTTGCCCTTCATAACAACTGTGAGGGGGGTGAATTATTTTATAACTCGTCCGTTTAGTTGATTAATATTTAAATTTAAGGGTGTGGCCACTTGAGTGACAGATGGATTGCCGCTGTCGGTGCTAGCCGTTTGTCTGCTGTTACTAGCCGTCACTTCACCTCAGCAAATGTTGCTGCTGAACTTGCCATCTCTGCAGTGTTTGTGCTTTTTTTCGGGATTATTTCATACAATTTAATACTTGGGTACAAAGCCCACGTCTTTGGATTCCGTCGTTACCGTTCGAGAGAACAACCAGCGCTGTATTTCAGTTGTTTTCCTCCGTGAACCTGCACTAATGGATGTCTGACAATTTCGTTGCTTTTTGGGGTTTTCAAATTTAAAATGTCAATAAATACTCGTTCGTTCTGCTCTCACGGAACAGATGGATTATAATATGCTTATGTACCGTCAGATGAAATCATGCAGGCGTCGGCGCTTTCTCCTTCCATGCAATAAATGCATGAGCGCGGATTTTCTAGCGCATTTACTTGCACTTCAAAGGCAATATATCTATGGTTTAACCGATTTGAGAGACGGCCAAAATCAGAATTTAAAATGGACTGAATAAGCTCTCTACGAACTTGAGCAATGCCGCGCTGACGGACCATGAAAGAGTGACGGACATGTATGCACATAAATCACTGTCACACACAAACACTCCCGAAGTAATACACAGTCTCACTTGTAGCCATGCCTTTTAACTATTATAATATTTCGAAGGGCAAAAATAGGAACGTTTAATTGGCTTTACATCATCAGCTAACCCGATCACGTCGAGCTAAGTGATTTCAGATAGCCAGGCCAGGCTCCTCAGCTCCACTCACGCCCCGCCTGTTTGTCTATTTTCTGTTATCCGGGAGTGACGCAAGGCCAAGATGGCGACGGCCGGCTCATTCCCACTTTAGGCTTCAAAAATGCTCTTCAGAAACCTACGGGTGACGTCACGGACACTACGTCCATATTTTTTTACAGTCTATGGTTTACATTCGCGAGGCCATCAACATGGCCGCCACGCCAAGTATGACGTCACGACGCCCAAGCCCTATTCCCGTTATGAGAGTTATGTGAAAGTTGCCCTTGGCAATATGGCGGCACCATTGACGTATGATCCAGCGGCCAATAGGGAGTCTATGTATTTATTATGTCTGAGTCTAATGCTGCGTTCCAGTCCACTGTTAGACACGCACTTGCGAACTTCCCTAAGCACTTCCCCTTGGGGGAATCCCTGCCGCCATTTTGAAGTGCGTTCCACTTCGTGAAGTGGACGAGGGAAGTTTATATGGACAGACCCTTGTAAGGCCCGTGAAATTGGTCCAATGGAGGTTTTCCAATAACACAGGGAAGGTCTCACGTGCTCTGTCCTTTCCTCATGCGAAGTATTGGTGGTTAAATTTGTAATACATTAATCATATGTATTTACTCGTTAATTCATCTGACTCCATAAATGAAAGGTTTTAATAATATCTGTGCCTCACTAAAAGTGAGCAAATGTTTGACTATTCCTTTTAACCATTAAATGAACGATGTCAAGATCAGTTAGAATAATCACATGTAAGGATTTATTATGTCAGGTAAATGTATCATGCCAATTTCATAATCAATTCAAAGATAATCGATACAAAACATCAAATGCTCTGGAATAGAGAGAAGATGCAAACCCAACTTTAAGAAATACGTGAGGCTGAGAGATCTATCTCTCTCAGCCTCACGGACCGATCTGAAGTACAGAAAAAGGCCCCGATCTCCCTGCTGCACCTCCTTAAATAGCCAAACCTTTCACCTGGAACCATGTGCTAACAATAGAAATTTGCATTCAGAGGTACACTGTAGCACCTCTTGGGGGTGTGTGACCATTTGCTTGAGAGACCAACCCCTCCTTGTATGCTAGTTATCCATAAACCTTCAAAAACCTTATTACCTTGTGTTTTACTTATTCTGGAAATAGGACATTTGTACCAGTCGCACTGTGACATTTTAAATGATACCAAACATGAAAATACTCTGTGATAATCATTCACATTAAACTATACATTTTCTTGGGTGATCTTCGGGTGATCATCTGAGAGAGAGAGGTGGTGAGGGAAAGAGATGTAGATTAGATGACTCGGAGGTGAGACTTTCGTCTCGATGGTGCATGAGAGCCAGTTCAAATGCTAATCTCCAGAGAGGTCCTTTTGTCCTCTCAGGGCTTGGTCACCCCCAAAACAGACTGTCTGGAATCTCCTAATTTATCAATTCTTACACCCTCGTTCCCTCGATTTTGACCGAGGGAGCGAGTCTGCTTCAAATGTACACTTCAGGCACCTATATGTCCCACAATGCAGTACGATTGTGACGTCACTACATAGCTCGTCTAATCACCACCACACAGACAACTCTATGATATATTAATTATAATTTTTTTTTAATTTAAAACAACCCAAACACACCTATAAACATTTGGATGCTGCATTAAACAAATTATTAAAGGGAAAAAAATGTAAGTAATACATCAACTCCACAGCTGATTCCAAGTGATCAAGGGCTTAGGACGTTCCAGTTCAGACCATTGCAGTTTCCGCCAGTAGTGGGCACTTGCAATGACGTACATCCGAGTGAACGAGACGGAGGGAAGTTAGCGAAGTTAGTGAAGGGCATGACAATTTTGGACTGGAACGCAGCCTAAAGCATGGTCTAGGCTAATATTACCCACAACCCATTGCACTTTGGAGGAGGAACTACAAACACGAGTAAAAAGTGTTAAAAAACTACAAAACATGGCGGATATGCGCAACCAACGGTGAGAGATTTAGATAAAGGTTTGAGTGACTAATCAAAGTTTAACCTGGTAGAAAATTGTTTATTTAATGTTATCCGTGCTATATTTCATCTGCAATAACAACATGGACATATATAGAGATCCATTTGGCCATTCAATTTTAAATGCATCATTATGCATTAATATGAGGCAGAGCTGCCAACTCTCAAGCATTCAGCGTGAGACTCACGCAATTGACACTTTTCACACGCTCTCACAACACACATCCATTTTCTCACGCAGACAAAAATATTATAATATCGATCAATCAGTTTTTTTCAACAGCGGAAAGAGGTAAATAACTAGCCTGACTACGTCAGTCTTCGTACTTCCGCTCAATTTCATTTCGCTTCTGTACTCAGTCTGAGACAGCTGCTGAGTCCCAATTCGCATACTATCCATCCTAAATAGTATGCGAAACTAGAATTAGTACGTCCCAAATCGTAGTATGTTGAAATGAGTATTCCAAAGATACCCGGATGGTCTACTATTTCCGGTTAGAATTCGAAGTGCAGATCAATGCACACTCTAACGGCTAATATTGCCCACAACCCATTGCGTGCGGGAGGGAGGAGTTTTGTGGTGATGTAAACATGGCAGCCGGATGCAGCAGCGGAGATGCGCCCTCAGCTTTTAAGCTATTTTTTACAGTCTATGCTTTTAAGTGTAAGAATTAAAATGTTTAACCCTAATTAAAGTTATATTTTATTGTCTCGTTATATTAATGGGTTTATGCTGTACCAAAAAAGTACTGTGTTTATCTTGTAGGGTCCGATGAAGATACTGAGCGCCTTATTAACTGGCGCAATGCCAATGACGCCCTTTTCACAGGGAAAAGAAACGCGGCAATCAAAGGTTTTGAGTAGGGTAGAGTGGGGGAAAACGCCCCCCTGGGGTAAAACGCCCCCCACATGTTTTTCCCAAAATAGCCACTAAAAGTAGTCAATATAGGTTTTTACTGTTACTATGCACTACGTTGATAACGGGGATATACAAATCTCTATGGAGAAGCTGACACCAGCGACATATTTTAAGAGAAGAGGATTACATGGTAAATGCTATAATTTTCAGATATTAGTAAATAAGTGTTTAAGAGAATATTGTTCTGCAGGATATCGCAGTTATGTATGATAGATGAATAGTGAAGTCTGTAGTTTGAGATCATATGTTATTTATAAGGAATAAAATTATATAAAAAAAATTAAACATTTTTAAAAAAAGTCATAGCTTGTGGGGTAAAACGCCCCCTACGCTGAGGGGTAAAACGCCCCCCCTGGGAGCATAGTTTCTCTCTATCATAATTACTATAATAAAATATTTCTGTCTATCAAATCCTTTGTTTTACACTTAATGCAGTATAACTAGGTGGTAAAATCAAAATATTTGAACAAAACATGACAAAATTACCTCAAGTGAACATTAACTAGCTAGCTTGCTAGCAAAGTTAGCTCACTGATGGAAGGTAGTTAAATTTGGCTATTTTGGACATTGTTGAAATAAATATTAATATATATACATGTTTATACATTACTTGCCTTTTACTTTTAGAGATTAAAAACTATTGTCTGTTAATTTTGCTGTTGATCTATCAAGCAAACTGGTTTGTAAGAAAGGGGGCATTTTACCCCACCTTGGGGGGCGTTTTACCCCACCGCTGGGGCAAAACGCCCCCTTTGTACAAAAATATTTTCAGTCAAAATGCTAATTAATTATGAAGGCTGAGCAATTTTAATATTTGGTGAATAACTCCTGCCATAGTCACTCAAAACCGGGATGGCAATTCTAGTCACATTTATGTTTTGTTTCACTGTAATGTCACATTTTCCTTAAGGGGGGCGTTTTCCCCCACTCTACCCTAAGTACCGGTCATTGACATTTCAATTCAATTCAATTCAATCAACTTTATTGATCCCACAAGGGGCAATTGATTAAGAGCAGCATGTAAATAACAATAAATAATACAAATCACACGCATTATTCACACAAGTAACAAAGTCCATCAGTCCATCACACACACACACACACACACACACGTACAGCAGTACACAGTATTCGTCAGCATGTGCAATTTTTCCCTTCTCCAGGAACTCTATGCGGAATTTAAAAGTTTAATCGCATAAGGAATGAAAGATTTAGAATGGCGATTCGTCTTACATACCGGGAGCGCGTAGCGACGCCCAGAAGGCAGCAGAGAGAATCCTGCCAAAGCATGACCAGGAGCAGCCAGGATGCTCTTTGCCTTCCGCAGTATTTGCTGGTTACAAAAGACATTTAAGTCTCTCTGTTTTACGCCGATAATTTTAGAGCAAATCTTTACAATGTTATTCAGGCTATTCCTGTCTTTGATGCTCAAATTATGAAACCAGCAGATAAAAGAAAAATTTAAAAGACTCTCAATAAAAGACTGATAAAATCTGCACAGAATGACCGGCGAGACGGAGAAAGTATTTAATTTACGAAGAAGGTGAATTCTCTGTTGCCCTTTCTTTGCGATGGTAGCGCTGTTAAGATCAAATCTAAGATGTTCATCAAAGAAAGTGCCCAAGTATTTATATGAGGAGACAATTTCAACCTTTGCATTATGTATAGTGCTCTCAAAAACACAATCTCGATTTCTCCTGAAGTCAATAATTATTTCTTTAGTTTTAGATACATTTAGTTCTAAACAATGGTTATCACACCATGAGATGAATTCATTTAGAGCATTTCCATGATCCGATGCTGGACTTTGTAATAATGACAGCAACACAGTGTCATCGGAAAATTTAACCAGGTAGCTGTTCTCCTGGGTACTTCTACAATCATTTGTATACATAATAAAAAAAGGGGGTGAAAGGACACACCCTTGAGGTAGTCCTGTAGAGAGCAGTAAGGGATCTGATAGATTGCCATTTACTGCTACCCTCTGTTCTCTGGCGGTTAAAAAATCTAAAATCCATGAAACAAGTTGATGAGGCAGGTTGAAATCACTTAACAGCTTGTTAATTAAAATATATGGTTGTACTGTATTAAAAGCTGATGAAAAATCTGCAAACAGAAGCCTTGCATGTGATTTTGGTTTATCTAAGTGCTTATATATGCTGTTCAAGATAAACAGCTTTGCGTCTTCCACTCCCCTCCCTGTTTGATAAGCGAATTGCAGGGGATCTAATCTCTCATTTGTAAGCTTTTGCAGATGCTGTAGTATTTGGTATTTTACTTTATTTGTTATGTGGCATAGGCTTATATATTTGCTGTTATCTTGTGTAAAATGTTATCGGAGGATGTAGGAAAAGTCTGTCCCAATGTCTATCCCTCTGATTTGTTATAGAAATATTATAGTGAGTAACGTTAATTAAATATACATCCTGTACAACTCCCGTAAAATGTTCCTCTGGGTTTTTTAGTCCAAAAGTGTGCACAGTAGGAGAAATGATATGGATATGTGTTTACTTAAATAGCTTTAGAAAGGAGTAAATTACTGTGAGAATTATTGGAACTCTAAACACTCTCATTTGATGTCTGTTTTATTACTATTTTATGGTCTACAAGTGATACTCATAGGTTTTAACTTAGTAACACATGTTCTGTGTTTGCTTTATAAATTCAAAAACTTCCAATGATATTGTTGTGAATAACTTGTAAATATATGTGCTTGCTGTGTTCTCTTTTGGGTCCATAAGAGCCTTCGTTCATCAAAGCGACCTGCTGGGAAAGGTTTCAGCGGCATGGGTGAAGAAAAAGTGGGAAAATCCTAAGCAAAAGTAAAAAGTAAGTAAATGTGATGTTGTATGTTGTCTTCTATTTTGCCATAAATATAAATAATTGGTACTATATGGTTATCCGGACCACATGTGATGACCCCAACCCCGCCCCTAAACCTGCCCGTCACTGGGGTTACGACCAACCAAGAGCGGTTGTGGTCACGTGTGGTCAGGTGTGGTCCGTATAACCGTATAGTACCAAATAATTAGTTAAATAAAATGTAAGTAATTGTGAGTCTTTTTCCCACAAATGTTATAGGATCTTAAGTGTCCACAGTCAGGGGTCAGCACAGAGGGAGGGGAACTGACAGCCGCATCCTGGAAGTGGTATGGGGTAATGGATGCTGCATTAGGCTCAAAGCCATCCATCACCCTACCAGTATTAATACAGTCTGGAGACCAGGATGAGGCTGTGGGTTCCTCTCCCTCTGTTCCTGGCCCTTCTAACATTGGAGGCACAAAAAGGAAGAGAGGGTCAGGAGAGAGTGAGCTTCTTTCCTATTTGAGAGAGCTGGAGGAAAGGGAGGCTAAGAGAGAGGAGGAGGCACATCTGCGAGAGGAAAGAAGAGAAAGAGAGTTTGAAGAGAGGGAGAGAAGAAAAGAGGAAGAGAGAAGAGAGAGAGAGAAGAAGAAGCCAGGAGGAGAGAAGAAGAATTTAGAGTGAGAATGGAGATGAGGGATGAGGAGAGAGGTAGCAGCTAGGGAAGAGAGGCTCCTTAATTTGATGGAGGTCCTGACAAAATCTTTAATTAATAAATAATTGTAATTAATTAATCAGTTTGTATAAAGAGTTAATTATTATAATGAATTAATAAATTAATCAAATTGTAAATTAAAACCATCTCTGGTATGATTTTTCATTTTGTTTGAGTGATTATGGTATTAATTCGTTGTGGCTTAAATTATATTCCAGGAACAAAAATATGACCATTCTTTAATTCTACAGTAATTGTAAAATCCATTGATAATATACATTTTATATATACTAGTGCAAAATGCCTGTGCAAAATCAGTTTTGTGTGTGTGTTTTTAGTAATTGTTGGTTTGGTGTGTTTGAGAGCTCATTGTTACAATTACGCAGCAAAAGTTCTGAGACATTTTTATTTGTCTATGGTAGAAAGCAAATACTGATCCTGACATAATGACATAAAATAAATGTGGAAAATTGAGTAAAAATATAATATTCAGAAGTAAACAGTATAGCTGACTTAATGTTAAGCTGACAGAGTCTTTATGTCAGAATGTTTATTTTTAAACCACAACTTTTCTTTGTGCTTCTTTTACAGATACAACCCTCTAATGTCAGAATGTTTATTTTAAACCACAACCCTCTAAAAATGATATATTTAACGATATCATTTGCATTTCTCATCCAAACAACGCCATCTCAAACTTGGCACTGCACTTACTCGTGCCCCTAGCAAGACACCTGTCATGTTTGAAATCCCTCGGACTAACGGTTCGAGAGATATGCTGTTAACAGACCGATAGACGTTTGTATATTTTTTATATTATGACATATATTTTGTTATACCTCTCGCAGTCCACCATAGTTAATATCAGTTAATTATGTCCATTGGAATGAATGCAGAATCTGAAAGGGTTAATATAAAAATTAATTGCCACTATTCAGTTGTTGACAAATGATTGAGTTTATGAAAATCAGTATAGCATTTATGAACAAATTTGATTGACACACTACACAGAGTATTGTTTTTCATATATAGTAAACATCTGAAATCAAGGGTTGAGTAGTGGTTGGAGAAGCAGCCAGGACAGGAGGAGGTAGTGATCATTTGTGGAGGGTGAGTCATTTTTAAATTCTCCCAAATCCATAGGATTTAATTTTTCTTCCTGGCTACAATTTTGCAGACGATTTTAGAGATATAAACAGATGTTAACCTGTGTTACTATAATATAATGAGAACCCATGACACATTGTATGTTAATTGGAATATTTTTAATACAAAAGTGCTTATTACTACGATCATGAATTCATTGTTTAACTGAGAATGTGGTTCAATAAAATATAACTTCTATAGAACTTTAAAACAATACAATATAAACTATAACAAAGGAGAGTAAAGATGGATGACTCTAAACATAGTCGTGTTCCATTAGTGCAGGAACGTGGACGTCAGGTGCAGAAACTGCTGCTGCCAGACGGTTCCTCATGAAATCACCGCACACAACTTCTCTGTTGGTGTCAGCGTTGTCCTCGTTGTTGACATCATCATCATCATCATCGCCGCCCACATCTGCTTCCATGATGTCACCGGTGGCAAAGCACATGTTGTGTAAAATGACACAGCATGTAACAACGATGGGGGTGAAGTCTGGGCTCACCTCAAGGGCTTTAAAAAAGATGGACCTCCAGCGGGTCTTCAGCATGCCAAAGGCCCTCTCGATCACGCACCTGGCCCTGGAATGATGCCTGTTGTAGCGGGCCTCAACTGGAGAGGCAACAGGCTCACGGTAGGGGGTCATGATGGTGATGGGTGATGTCAGGCAGGGGTACCCTCCATCTCCCAGGATGCACCGGCCTTCAGGTGGGTATAACTGCCTGCTGTAAATGGCGCTGTTCTTTAGGGTCCTTGCATCATGGACAGATCCAGGAAAACCGACACAGATGTCAAGGAACTTTCCTCTGTGGTCACATACAGCCTGGAGCTGGACTGAATGGAATAATTTCCTGTTAAAATAACAGGCTGCATTGACTGCTGGGGGCTTTATACGGACGTGGCAACCGTCAATAGCTCCAACTGCCATCCGAAAAGCAGGAGAGCCTGCAAGCCTGGCAAACCCTGCACCAACCTCCTCCAACTCTTCATCCTGAGGGAGACGCACCATCATTTTTAGCAGGCCAACGATAGCCCTGCTGACCTTGTGCACAACCCTGTGCACAGTCGATTTAGGGATGTCGAATGCTGAGGACACAACCTTATAGGACGCAGCATGGGCCAGCCAGTACAAGAACATCACCACCTCTATATGTCTTTTGACCATCCATGATCAACCTGATAAGGCAGTGCCTCTATGAGGTTTATTATGGATTGTCTGGTCAGGCGCAGATAGGGGCGGAGGTCAGACTCCCTGTCCAGAAACATCCTCAGGATGGGGGCCGTTGCATTCAGCTGGCAGTAGGGTGTAGGGTTATCAGGCTACAAAACAATAAATAAAAAGGCTCTAGTACAGTGTCATGCAAGTGTCTTTTTTATGTATTTCTTTTGATGTTTCTGTCTTATATTTATACCTTACTATAAACCCATATGAAAATAAACACCTTTTACTATACTAACCATAGCTTAACCACACTGACTTATTTGTAGTAATACTGTGGCTGTACAAATGTTAACTTTATTAGTCCAACCAAAGAAACATGGTTACTACACTTTTACTATAGTAAAAGCATGGTTCATTTTCATCTGGGTATTTTTGAGTATTATACATAAGTATAAAATTAAGTATAAAATACGTTAAACAATAGTTATACTATAAACTTTAAATATTTTAACTTTAAAATAAGTAGCTTTCGTTACACACATTGCACATGAACGTCAGAACCAGCCGCCTCACAAACGACCTGCGTTTGGTTCTATGACGACGCCCTGCTTCTCTTCTCAATTTGGTAGAACACATTGTAAAATGTATTGTGGAAAAAACGATGAGAAAAAAAAAAGATGGGAATAGTAAATAAATTATATTGCACATATAAGAATGAATGGAATGTAAAATGTTTTGTTAACAGTCGCGGTGTGCGTAACTAGGCAACCACGTTCTCGTTCACGTTGCATGACGTCATCGAAGTATGTCCCAGAACGTGCATACTCTTTTGCTACACACTCAAAAGTATGTACTTTTTCCTCACAAAAAAAGTACATACTTTTAGGTCGTAGTATAAGTAGGCAAATTGGGACTCAGCCAGCGTCATAGCTTTCTGTTTTCCTCCAGCCTGAAAACAGCCGGCCAATCAACGAACAGAGGGCGGGCTGAGAGCCGTGATGACGTAGACACTGATTGTACCGTGGATGCGTAGATTTACTTCACATAATCTGCAAAAGTCGTTCACAGCCATGTTCACTCCGGTATTTCGCTCGATGGTTTTGTTTTCGCATCATACATGTGTTTACAGTGGAACTTAGATGCGGCTGAGCATGCGCATAACACACGCCATAACCAAACGTTATGTGATTGGCTTACGGGTAACCAATGATTTTAAACTTCAGACAAGCGCCCAACCCCCCCAAGAAAGAAAACGCTTTTCTATTATGCCATGCCAGACTCTGTCTACGAAGCAAAGCGAAGTAGCAGAGTCTAGTGGTGGGCGATACTGCAAATTTTGGTATCGATCCGATACCAAGTAAATACAGGGCCAGTATCGCCGATATCGATACCGATACTTTTTCATTTTAAAAGCATGCACTTGAAGTTGTATGTACTTTCCTGTGCTAGAGCAGTGTGTCATGATTTATGAGGTGAATGCATCATTAATATGCTAAATCTGAATACGTTATCATGACTACTAAATATATTGTGATTTGTGCTCTCAACTCGCCTGTAATTAGTCAGTGACTTTTACAAAACTACCCTAATTATAGTACTAGCCTACTGTTTAAAAGTTTGGGGTCTGTAAGAATTTTTTTTTCTCTTCTGCATTTATTTGATCAAAAATACAGTAAAAACTGTAATATTACAATTTAACAGTTTTCTATGTCATAGTAAACTGTAATTTATTCATGTGATCAAAGCTGAATTTTCGGCATCATCAAAAATACTGGTAAAAAAAACACATTTGGATCGATATTTTTATGTGAGGATCGATCCTTTTCGATACTACGTCAGTATCGATAGTATCGATACTTCAGGATCGTTCCGCCCACCCCTAGCAGAGTCTGGTATTACCAGGCTAGTAAATAACAAGCTGGAGAACAATGTCACATAACGATACATTGATTTACCTCAGGAAAGCCATTTAGCTTACTGACCATAGCACGTTATAAAAGCCGTAGCCTACCAGTCATTGCACTATGTAAACATGATAGCCTAACATGTTGTCACTAAACTTAAAATTATGTTTAGTTAGGCTACCAAATGTTTTGACAATCAAAGAGGGCTTCGCGCCCTCCACACCTTTCTAACCGTCAAGGTGGGTGTGGCCAGTGTGTATATAAGGAGGGCTCATAGGCTGAGAATCTGGTTTTCATAGTCTGAAGCGCAAAAGCTCGTGGCGCGTCACGGCCGGTTACTAGAGATGCACGGTTGGCGGTTACAGCCGCGGACTCCGCGGATAAACCGCGGATCGGGCGGATGACGTGACGAAAAATAACATTTGAATTAAATTCGGGCGGGTGGCGGGCGGTTGAACCAAACAAATGAAAAATATTATGTATACACCAATCAGCGGATGGCGGGCGGGTGCGGTTTTGAAAATTGGTCAAAAACGTTGGTGCGGATGGATGGCGGACGGATGTTGAGTTTTGTGATGCGGTTGCGGATGAAATAATAGCCCATCCGCGCATCTCTACCGGTTACGCAATACTCGTTCCCTCTTCTAGAGAGAACCGAGGTTACATTAGGTAACCGAGTACGTTCTCTTACGAGAGGTTCTCTCGTATTGCGTAAGTTGCTTATGCTACGGGAACCCCTTGTCAACGCCGTGCGCGCCGAGCATCCAGTGCATGAGTCCCAGGGAGACCGGGGAAAACAACATGCTGAACAGGTGGCCGGTCAAGAAACGGGCCAACACATGTACAAAGCACTTCACTACATATATAAAATAGAGCGGCACAGCCGGTCTATATATATCAATGTGAACGATGCGGCCAGTAGCACGGGCCCGCATAGTACATCAGCACATATAGGGGAAAAATAGAGCGGTATCACCGGTCTATGTGTGGAGAAAATAACCTCAGCGCAACCGAGTGTAGGACAGGCGGCCAGCGGCGCGGGCCAGCACCGGTACACAGGCGCGTAGTGGGGAACAGAGCGGCACGTAGTCTGCACATGAGCGACTGGGCAGAACATACATGCCACTTATACTGACAACAGTTTAGCCTGCAAGGCGGGAACTTTCAGGTTATAAAACCTCACGAATGTCGATGGGGAGGCCCAGCCCGCCGCCATACACATATTGTGGATAGAAATTCCGCTGGACCAGGCCCACGAAGAGGCCATGCCTCTAGTGGAGTGGGCTCTGATACCCAAAGGGCACTGCAGGTGTTTGGAGGCGTAAGCTGCTGCAATCGCGTCCACTATCCACCTGGACAAGCTCTGTTTCGAGGCAGCGAGACCTCTGGTGCGCCCGCCGAAAGAAACAAAGAGCTGCTCGGAACGCCTGAAAGCGGCGGAGCGCGTAATGTAAACTCTCAGCGCCCTGACGGGGCATAGGAGGTTATCACTGTCCCCGCTATCGGATGCTGGCAGAGCCGAAAGTGAGATGATTTGCGCCCTAAAGGGGGTACCAATCGCTTTAGGGATGTAACCGTGTCTCGGTCTGAGAATGACTTTAGAGTCATTAGGTCCAAACTCAAGACATGCAGGGCTAACGGATAGCGCATGCAGATCCCCCATGCGTTTTACTGAAGACAGAGCTATCAGAAAAACGGTTTTGAGCGAAAGGTATTTCAGATCCACGGATTCAAGCGGTTCAAAGGGAAAAGCCTTCAGGGCCTCCAGGACCAAGGACAGATCCCAAATAGGAACCGAGGGGGGCCGCGGGGATTCATCCGTCTGGCTCCTCTGAGGAAACGGATGATAAGCTCATTCCTTCCTATTGCACGGCTGCGCGTAATCTCAGCAAACACTGCAATAGCCACCACATACACTTTGAGCGTGGAAGGGGACCTGCCCTTATCCAACAGCTCTTGAAGGAAGGAGAGCACCCGCGGAACCTCACATGTGCGTGGATCCACGCTCTTAGTAGCGCACCATTTAGCGAACACAGACCATTTAGACGCATAGAGTCCCCCCCCCCCTCCTCCTGTGAGAGCTCTTCGGCCTCTGCCACAACGCCAGGGCCCACACCCTCCTCCTTCTGCTCGAGGTGAACCAAAAACAACTGATACCAGCTCTCAGTGATATGTGTCGGGTCCCCAATTTGATAACAGTAACTTTCTCAAATGTTTACAAAACAAGCGGGAACCCAGTGTGCCTGTATCTTTCTCTATTGCTGTTCTATTACATGATAGAAAGTCTAAGGCCTTCAATAGCCATACAGCAAACCCAATTAATCTGGTACCTATTACACGTCAAACTAATATTGCTGTGGGGAAAAGTAAGTCTGTTAAGTTAGCTCTTTTAAACATTCGCTCACTTAAAAATAAATCACTTCTAGTCAACGACTTAATAACCACAAACAACCTGGATTTTATGCTTCTAAATGAAACTTGGCTAGAAGACAGCTGTAGTGCAACAGTCCTCAATGAAGCAGCCCCTCCTAACTTTACTTTTATGAGTGTCTGCAGAGCTGTTAAGAGAGGTGGGGGTCTAGCTGCTCTTTTTAAAGATATCTATCAATATAAGCAAATATCATTTGGGAACTACTTGTCTTTCGAATATCTGGGTACTGTGTTAAAAGGTGCTCCACACATTTTACTTTTCATTATTTACAGGCCTCCAAAATACTCTCCAGCCTTTGCTGAGGACTTTACAGAACTGTTATCAACAATTACCTCAGAGTTTGACTGTTTTGCCATTGCTGGAGATTTTAACATCCACATAGATAGTGCAGAGAACAATATGGCAAAAGAAATCAAAAGTGTTTTAAAAACTTTTGATCTGACTCAGCATGTACACGGACCCACACACAATCGTGGACACACTCTAGATTTACTTATCAGTAAGGGTCTAAACATTTCATCGATTGTTATTAAGGATGTAGCACTGTCTGATCATTTCTGTATTTTCTTTGATATATTGATCTCTCCTGCCACTGAAGCGAGATCTGTGTCTGTCAAGAAGAGATGCTTAAACGAGAACACTAGTGTCCTATTTATGAAGGCTATATCCTTAACACCAAGCATATCTGCAGACTCTGTTGATTTTCTCCTTGATTCTTTTAACTCAAAAGTTAAATTTGTAATTGATGATATTGCTCCTGTTAAAGTCAGGAAGAAGAGTGGCAGACAAAAAGCACCTTGGAGAAACTCAACAGCAGTGCAAAATATGAAAAGACAATGCAGAAAAGCAGAGTGCATGTGGCGGAAGACAAAACTTGTAGTCCATTATAACATCTACAAAGACAGCCTTCATGCTTTCAATATGGAACTAAGCAAAGCTAGACAGACTTTCTTCTCAAATATTATAAACAGCAATTTAAACAACACACGCACTCTTTTTGCTACTGTAGAGAGACTGACAAACCCCCCAAGCCAGATTCCCAGTGAAATGCTCTCAGACAGCAAGTGCAGTGAGTTTGCTTCTTTCTTCTCTGAGAAAATCAATAATATCAGAAAGGTGATCAGCACATCCTTGAGTTGCACTGGGGTCAGACAGATCAAACCACCTGAGAAAGTAGTTACTATGTCTGACTTCAAAGAAATTGATGGCAAAATTTTGGAAGAAACCGTACAGCACCTTAAAACATCAACCTGCGCTCTTGACACACTTCCCACATAATTTTTCAAAAGTGTGTTAAACAGTTTAGAAGCAGATCTTCTAGAAGTGGTAAATGCTTCACTTCTCTCTGGGAGTTTTCCAAACTCCCTAAAAACTGCAGTTGTCAAGCCCCTCCTGAAAAAGAGCAATCTGGATAAGACCATATTAAGCAACTATAGACCGATCTCAAATCTTCCTTTCATAGGCAAGATCATAGAAAAAGTTGTCTTCAATCAGCTGAACAAATTCTTATGCTCGAATGGATACTTTGACAATTTTCAATCTGGTTTCCGACCACACCACAGCACAGAGACAGCGCTCATAAAGATAATAAACGATATTCGCTTAAATACTGATTCAGGCAAATTATCAGTGCTGGTACTACTCGACCTCAGTGCTGCATTTGACACTGTCGATCACAACATACTTCTGGACAGGCTGGAAAACTGGGTGGGGCTTTCTGGGATAGTCCTAAAATGGTTCAGGTCATACTTAGATGGGAGAGGTTATTATGTGAGTATAGGAGACCATAAGTCTGAGTGGACATCCATGACATGCGGAGTCCCTCAAGGCTCAATTCTTGCGCCACTCCTGTTCAACCCTTATATGCTCCCAATGAGCCAAATAATGAGAAAGAACCAAATTGCTTACCACAGCTATGCAGACGACACACAGCTCTACTTAGCCCTATCGCCCAACGATTATAGCCCCATTGACTCCCTGTGCCAATGCATTGATGAAGTCAACAGTTGGATGTGTCAAAACTTTCTTCAGTTAAACAAAGACAAAACTGAAGTCATTGCGTTTGGAAACAAAGATGAAGTTCTCAAGGTGAACGCATACCTTCACTCTAGGGGTCAAACAACTAAACATCAAGTCAGGAATCTTGGTGTGACACTAGAGTCAGAGCTTAGTTTCAGTAGTCATGTCAAAGCAATAACTAAATCAGCATACTATCATCTGAAAAATATTGCAAGAATTAGATGCTTTGTTTCCAGACAAGACTTAGAGAAACTAGTGCATGCTTTCATCACCAGCAGGGTGGATTACTGTAATGGACTCCTCACTGGCCTTCCTAAAAAGACCATAAGACAGTTGTAGCTCATACAGAACGCTGCCGCCAGGATTCTGAGCAGAACCAGAACATATGACATTTACATTTACATTTATTCATTTAGCTGACGCTTTTATCCAAAGCGACTTACAATTGCTATATATGTCAGAGGTCGCACGCCTCTGGAGCAACTAGGGGTTAAGTGTCTTGCTCAGGGACACATTGGTGTCTCACAGTGGATTCGAACCCGGGTCTCTCACACCAAAGGCATGTGTCTTATCCATTGCGCCACACCACCCCCATATGAACATATCACACCAGTCCTCAGGTCTTTACACTGGCTCCCAGTTAAATTTAGGATTGATTTTAAAGTATTATTACTGGTATATAAATCATTCAATGGCCTAGGACCTCAATACATTGCAGATATGCTCACTGAATATAAACCCAACGGATCACTCAGATCATTAGGATCATATCAGCTTGAAATACCAAGGGTTCACTCTAAGCATGGCGAGTCCGCTTTTAGCTATTATGCCAGCCGCAGCTGGAACCAGCTTCCAAAGGAGATCAGATGTGCTCCTACTGTAGTCACATTCAAATCCAGACTCAAAACACATCTGTTTAACTATGCATTTACTGAATGAGCACTGTGCCAATGTTCGTCCGACTGTTTGTAGGCCTACTGTGTTTTATTTTTTATTTTTCTAAACTGTTTTAATTATTCTTATTTATTTTTATTTTTTTAATTTCTTCTATGTAAAGCACTTTGAATTGCCATTGTGTATGAAATGTGCTATATAAATAAACTTGCCTTGCCTTGCCTTGCCTTGCCTTGCCTTGCCTTGCCTAGAGCCTTCTCGTAGAGGGAGCTCTAGACTGCGTGATCGTGTTTACGACCCCTTCTGGTAGGTCAACGGGTATCCGTTGATTATTCACGCATGCAGAGACCAGCGCTCTGGATGGGGATGCCAGATCGATCCACCGGCTTGAGATAGGAGATCCTTTCTCACCGGGATCGGCCATGGGGGTAAGTGCGACAGCCTCACTAGCTCTGGGTACCAGATTTGGTTCTCCCAACGCGGGGCTATGAGAAGCACTGGGTGGTGCGTTTCCCTGATTCTCGCAATGACCTGTGGTAACAGGGAGATCGGAGGGAAAGCGTACAGCGGGAGGCTGGGCCAGGTCTGGGCCAGCGCATCCTCGCTCCTCGAAAAGAATATCGGGCAGTGAGCGTTGTCTTTCGACGCAAAGAGGTCGACATCCACTCTGCCGAATAGGCGCCAGAGCAACTGGACTGTCTGGGGGTGCAGGGACCATTCTCCCGGGGGAATGATGTCCCTGGACAGTCTGTCTGGGCCGACATTCAGGTGGCCCGGCACGTGCGCGGCTCTCAGCGAGCGCAACGAGCGATGAGCCCACACGAGAAGGCGTTCTGTCAGTTTGCACAGGTTCCTGGATCTGACACTGCCCTGTCGGTTCACATAGGACACCACGGACATGTTGTCCGAGCGGACTAGCACATGGTGATCCCGTATGAGTGGGAGGAAACGCTTGAGCGCGTTCTCGACCGCTATCATCTCCAAACAATTTTTGTGGAGGGATTTCTCCTGGTCTGACCAAAGGCCAAAGACCGGTTTGCCTTCGAACAGAGCGCCCCAGCCTGAGGTGGAAGTGTCCGTCGAGATAACTTTGCGGTGCGAGACGGCCCCCATTGTCACTCCCTGCTGGTACCAATCGGCTGCTAACCAGGGCTTCAGTGCTGAAACGCAGCTCTGAGTCACTCTGATCAGAATGCGGCCGGAAGCCCATGCTCCGTGAGGCACTCGGGCGTTCAACCAGCGTTGTAGCGGGCGCATACGCAATAGACCCAGCTGAAGCACTGCTGCAGCTGAAGCCATACAACCCAGCATCCTCTGAAATGTATTGAGAGGTGCGGTGCTGCCCGGCTGGAAAGACGTGGCCAGGCGTCGAATACAGCGTGTGCGCTGTATCGATAGGCGGGCCGTCATTGCCACAGAGTCCAGATCCAAACCCAGGAAAGAGGTTGACTGACTGGGCACTAAAGCGCTCTTGGTCCAGTTGACCGTGAGCCCCAGGCTTTCCAGGTGGCTGAGAAGCACTGTTCTGTGGGCGATAAGCTCTGCCTCTGATTGTGCTAGAATTAGCCAATTGTCCAAATAGTTCAAAATTCGCATTCCCTGACCTCTCAGGGGAGCGAGAGCCGTGTCCATGCACTTTGTGAATGTACTGGGTGCTAAAGACAGGCCGAACGGCAGGACGGTGTATTGATATACCTGACCGTCGAAGGCGAATCTCAAGAATGGCCTGTGACGGGGTATTATCTGGATCTGAAAGTATGCGTCTTTTAGATCGAGAGAGATAAACCAGTCCCTCGGGCGAATCTGCGCGAGGATCTACCTGGTTGTGAGCATTTTGAAAGGTCTTCTCATAAGAGCCTTGTTCAAATGTCTCAGATCCCAAATCGGTCTGAGAGCTCCGTCCTTCTTGGGAACGAGGAAATAACGGCTGTAAAAGCCCGTCTCGCTCATAGAAGGGGGTACTGGTTCTATAGCCCCTTTGCACAGGAGTGTCGCTATTTCTGCTCGAAGTAGATGTGCTACTTCCCCATTCACTCTCATCTCGGTTCGCGCATGAAAGCGCGGGGGGCGGCGAGCGAACTGCAGAGTATAGCCCTCTTTTACTGTGCTTAGCACCCATTCTGACGCGCCTGGAATAGCTTCCCACGCTTTCGCGTGTGCAGCCAGGGGCAGAATGGCCTCAGAGCTCTGATTGCCGCGCGTCGCGGGCTCGAGAGCTCGAAACGGAGGCGCGGGCGCAGCGCGCGCGCTCTTGGTGCTTAGATACGGCGGCTCGCATGCAGCAATAGCTGGCCGTTTTACACACAGTGTCCCGGTCGCTTTGGACGGGGAACATACAGTGTGAGGCGCGACGCGCGAGGGCAGCGTCGGGGCGAAATGTTTGTTAGTATGTGTGAGCGCTCGAGGGCGGGCACAGGACTTACATTTAAAACATGACCGGTCGTGAGAGGCCGTGTGACAGAGCGGGCAGTGAGTAGGTGTGGGCATGGGGAGGTGGACACGTGACCTACTTTTAACACTCGAGCGGCTTCTGTGCAGGGGTGAACACGGAAACGTGGGTACATTCACTGCATTTGAAACACATACGGCGTGAGCCGTGTAACCAGACATTATGCTCATTTGAGATTTCTCTGGGTCACCGTGAGAACGGTGGTTGCGCGCAGGCGAGCGGGTAGATATACCGGCTCGTTGGCTGCGAGGTAAACATCTGCAGTAGCCGTGGCAACAGGGACTGACAGAGCGTGAAGCTTTGACGGTGGTCCAGCCGCAGCGGGACTTAACCGTCTTCCCTCGTGTTTAGACGCTCATAAATACTCGAGCACCATGAGTAGGAGTGGTGCGAGACGCGGGCTCGTTTTCTGTATGTAAGAAAAGCTGGCCGCGAGCTCGGAGAAGCGAGCAGCATACATTTTTATTTGCCGCGAGAGCCGGGATCGAACACGGGTCTCTGGCGCAAAAGCGTATGATTCTGCCACTGTACCACAGGGGTGAACACATTAAATTTCGGTTAGCGCGGCCATGTAACAGAGCGACCTCATGTTTGTTTGCAGGCGTGCGTGCATTAAAACAGGCTCGTTTACTGCAATAGTAATATTTCCAGCCGCACTGAACTTAAGAGGGGACTGAGAAATTGGCGGCTTGTCCAGCCACAGCGGGACTAAAACACTCTCTCTCCTCTTTTCGCCGGTGAGTGAGGCGCGCGCGCTGAACTTTGCTCGTGACAGTCCGCTCTGTCATCCCTTGTGGACGGCGCAATCTGCGCGGCCCAACAAGGGGGAGAGCGGGTTCGCTTTCTGTATGTAAGAAAAGCTGGCCGCGAGCTTGGAGAAGCGAACAGCATAAATTTTTATCTGCCGTGAGAGCATTAGCTTTCGGTTAGAGCGACCATATAATAGAGCGTCATCATGTCTTGTGACGGCGTTTGCTTGCAGGCGTGCGTGTATTTATAACAGGCTCGTATACTGCGATAAGAACAATTCCAGTCGCCTGAACTTAAGAGGGGACTGAGAAATGTGTGAGAATGGAGGTAGGTCCGGCGAGGGCGGAGTAGCTTTCTTGTAACGTAAAGAGAGCTCCAAGACCGTCCGCTTCTGTCATCCCTTGTGAGCGGCGCAGTTTGCGCGGCTCGAACAGAAGGAGAGGAAGCTCGTTCCGAGACCGTCCGCTTCTGCCATCCTTTGTGAGCGGCGCAGTATCGCAGCTCAAACAGAGGGAGGGTGTCTATCTCATTCGCCTTATCCCCTGACGCGGCGGCGGCGCGGGCGAGAGCCGGCGGTTGAGCGGCCGAGGGGGGCGGAGAGGGCAAGAGAGAAGCTCAAGGGAGAGGGTCCGGCGAGCTCCTCAGTCACATCAGTCTCCGGTGGTCTCTGCGAGCGGCGCTTCTTCAGGCGCGGCCCGGCCCGGCAGGGACAGGCGGAGCGACAGCTTGGTCGAAAACTTCAGGTCGAGCCCGCAGGGTCGACATTGAAAGTTCTTCGCACTCGGGGCGGCCGCCCGTAGAGAGTGCGGTGGCGGCGTGCTCGCGGCCCAGGCAGAGAGCGCAGATGAGGTGGCGGTCTCCGTTGCTGAGCGGAGCGCGGCATGAGCCGCAGGAAAAACGAGGCATTTTGACAAAAACGCCTCGTGCTCTTTTAGAACAGTGAGAGAAAGTGTGTCGCAAGGCGAACACACACAGCAGTAATAAAAGGATATGTCGCCGGATAGCGTAGCAGGCACGGATGGCTGAAGGCGGCGAAGGCGGCCGGCTTCTTCAGGCGCTGTCCTAGGCTTGCTGGTCGCTGGTTTCAACGGCGGCGGCTCTCAAGATCCAGCGATGCGAAGAGCTTCGCTGAAGACAAGAAAATCTGATTCTCAGCCTACGAGCCCTCCTTATATACACACTGGCCACACCCACCTTGACGGTTAGAAAGGTGTGGAGGGTGCGAAGCGCCCTGATATGGTGTGACGTCACACAGGGCTCACTGGTAGGCTTAAGCAGTTGCCGCAGGGCAACCAATGAGCACGCTTATACAGCCTGCCATGGTCTGCCTGCTGCCGCACTGCGTTGACAATGAATACAAAATTAAGGATAATTTTTTGGCTTCAGATCTCGAAGAAAGACAACTTTCCCGTAGCGTAAGCAACTTACGCAACACGAGAGAACCTCTCGTAAGAGAACATGTCTACTCTTCTGCTACACACTCAAAAGTATGCACTTTTTCTTCACAAAAAGAGTAGCCTACATGCTATTAGGGCGTAGTATTTAATTTGGCAAATTGAGACGTAGCATACATTTAAGTTTGAAGTTACGATCTGACGTTGTTCATATTAAAGTTTGATTACATTAAGAATCGTGAGAACAGCTTTTGATCAGGCATAATACTGGGGTCCTAAACTGTCTGGGACTCATCATCACTTAGCTGGGACTCATCTCTTCACCACACCGGCAAACTACCAGTGTTGCCAGATTGGGCTTTTATGAATTTGATTGTGCTGGTAAAAAAAAAAATATATATATATATATATGTATATATATAATGTAGGCTATATATAATGTTATAATTATATATATATATATATAAAACAATATAATGTTTGTTTGGTTGTTTGGGAAATTACACATCGCTGGGTGTTAGATTTTTTTTTAGAGTCACTTATTTGCTTTAAAAAGTTTTATAAAATGTCAATGACATCATACACATCATACAACCAGAGATACTGCTTTACGGCACTCCGTGTAAATTTCACAGTACATACATAACCATAGGCAGATAAAAGTGTCACCATCCAAAAAAAAAGTTGCTGCTTTGAAAAAAAAAAAAACTTGGGCGAAAAAGTCTGCCTTAACATTCTGGTCCCGCTTCGGATGCCACGATGCCATCAAGCAGTATCTCTGGTCGTAATCAGTCCTTCACTGACCAATCAGCATTCATTAGCAGAATGCTAGCATGTTATGGGCAACAACGACTCAACCTGTAAGAAATCGAAAGGACATAAGTAGCGTACTCGTTCATTCAACTTTCGACCTATAACCCATGTTGAACTTGCAAAACCTACAATCAAATCTGAGATTTCTCAACGGCAATCGGGTGAAAGAGACACATTTAGGCGTCTAGCTCCATAGACTCCCATTCATTTTGCACTCATGGGCGATTGCCCCCAGTGGAACTCTGGTGGAACTATAACCAAAATTTGGTACAATAGGACTTAATAGGGAGTGGCCAGGCTCTCCGTAGACGGGCTCTGACATTAGGCTTGTTCGACTTGAACCGGCACTGCACAGACCGATCGGTTTATTACATCAAAGTACCGCGAGAGCAATTCAAAAGCATAAGGAGCCGTCTACTTTCTATTCGCTCTCACGGTACTTTGATGTCATTCACCGTCACCGATCGGTCTGTGCAGCGCTGGTTCAAGTCGAACAAGCCTATTACTAACTAAACACACATGCCCATGCAGAGTCAGCTGGTGTTGGTGTTGACGTCATCGACGAGCACGCACTTTTAGCCAATCAGCGATCAGCAGGCAGACGCAATTAAAAAAATAGTGTGATAACTTGTAGCTGTAGCCTATATTGAAGTGATCGCTAATGCCAACATGGCATAAATAATATACAGTTGTAGTAGGCTATCTAAAGTAAAGAGTGAGTAGTGAGCAACTATAACGTGGATTACAACTGTGGTGGGAGATGACTCAAAGGCTTTTAATAAATATAACTCTGAGTGCACAGCTGTATGGAGGGATTATTGGGTCAGATTTAAAACTAAAAGTCTAAAACTAAAAGTCTTAAATGAAAACTAAAAGTCTAAATTTGAAACTAAAAGTCTAAGTCGAAAACTAAAAGTCTAAGTCGAAAATGAATTTGGTATTTAGGATTGGGCATTTGGTATTTAGGATTGGGCATTTTGTATTTAGGATTGGGCATTTGGTCATTTAGCCATTTAGGATTTAGGATTGGGAATTTGGTATTTAGGATTGGGCATTTAATCATTTAGCCATTTAGGATTTAGGATTGGGGATTTGGGGATTTAGGATTGGGAATTTGGGGATTTAGGATTGGGCATTTGAGGATTGAGGAGTGTATGCAAATAAGGAGGCGGGGCCCAAATACTGGAGGTTGGGTTTGAAATGGCTGGTGCGCAGAGGCACCTTATGGACAGCAGAGGGAGCTCCCAGTGCTAAGGAGCACACTGTAATGAAACCAAACAGAGCGAGTGAGCAGGGCTGGAGCGAGTACTGTACTTTATAATGTGATAACTTCAACTTAATGACAGCGTTGTAACATTTATGTGGCCTCACACACAAAGTCACCAGTGAAAGGAGTGCTATTGGTCTGACGATGAGAATAACTATTATTATTATTATTAATAGTGAGTGCGCGCGCGCGGCCGGGGCTGTCTCTCTCTCTCTGCTCGTTCTTATATGCCCTGTCAAGCGCGCCCTTGTTAAACTGACATGCAAATGATAAACTTTCACTCTATGATGGTTAAACTGTGCAATTAATCCGATAATGATAGGAACCACCTGTTTAAGCAGAAGTTGTAATAGACAGCACACAGGTATAGTAATAAACAAGCTGCTTGTCTCTTGCCACGGCTTTCACAATATCATGTGTACTGTGTACTGTTACAATAGATCTGCGCGCGCGCACCATAGACTGTAAAAAATATGGACAAAGCGTCTGTGACGTCACCCATAGACTTTCTGAAGAACGGGTTTGAAGCCGTTTATGGGGGGTATGGGCGGCGCCATCTTGGAAAATCTTGGGAAATCCTAACCCCGCCCACCTTCTAACGCAGCGTGCGTCACTCAGCTCGCTCTGCTACTCCGGTTATCTCTGTGTATATTTTAGGCAACGAAATATGTTATAAAAAACCATACTAACTCTTTTCGTTTTCATTTAAAGAAATCTTAAACATTATAGCCACACAAATGTGGTTCAGGCAACACGTATTGATAATATTCACTGCACATAACGTTTGCCTATTTATAAAAACAAAACAAAATATAAAACACAAACCTGCTTCTTTTCGTTTTAAATATAATATAAAAATATTAAACATTTTAATATGGTCCAGGCAATATGTGCATTTGTACTAAACAACAGATGTTGCAGTAAACAACATTACAGATCATCTTCGTTGTATTAAAATTTAAAATGACAAAACTTAACCCAGTCTCTTTTTGTTAAATTTCACTTTTATCAATATTAGCCATTATAAAAGTAAAAGGTAAAGTTACAAGAAGCTATACAAATAAAGCAAACAATTCAGTCAAACATACAAAGTCAGCGCTCATAACCATACAACGGTAAAGTTAAATAGCTTATAAAGATATGAAACTTCCCCTCAGCCAAAACGATTGGCCAGGGAACAAATTATAGATTCACGAAACCAAAAATCGCCCGTTAGATATACACAAGACGAATTATATCTCATGTTTAACCACTACAGAGACGCCAGAGTCCGCGGCAAACCTCGACTAGCCGAGGAAAGGCTGTTCCAGGCGGGGTAACTTACATGAGCGCCGAGCGCCCGGTCATCGAACTGGATACAATTTTCATAAATCTTTATAAATAAACCACATATTTGAGCTTTAAACAACTACATTCTCGCCTGAAAAACTCTTAAAACTACATTTCATGATACAGAAACAGTAGTATTATATGTCAACTGTATTAAAAAATGGCGCTTCTTATGTTGTCATTCTCCGTGGCGTTGCCTTGTCAGCTGTCAATCAAGCTGTCAATCAAAGTTAACCACGCCCTTATTGTCATACATTTTATATCTAAATACGATCTAAACTAACGACTTAAAAAAAAATTCACCCACCTCACAGTTGTCAGGCACTCGGAAGCTATCGAAAAATCCATTAAAAGTCCATGGGACCAACCTGTAAAAACATGAATTTATGCTGTGAAAACGGACATTTTAACATGGTGGTCTATGGACATTTGCTCCCTTTTGGGACCTGCCCCTAGCGGATTTTCGATGTATTGCAGTTTTTCGCACTTCCGGGTAGGCTTCATTTTTCAGATCAGAATGTTGCCGCTTGCACTCACTATCAACAACCGTTGTCATTGTCAACAAGCGTCAACAAGCTTCCCCATACTTTTTGACAAGCGTCCTTGACTGGGCGGCCAGAGCTTCTTTGCAGCTCAAGTCGGCGGTGTTGTGAACGTACAGTTACTGTTTCCTAACCTTGTTTTTGCTGATGCGTTGCATTAAAATATATAGATTTTTTACTTGGCTTGGTTGAATTCCAATGTAGAATGCGGTCTGTTATTTCTTGATAACAGACGCTGCGAAGTATAACGCACCGTTGCCATGAAAAACAGAGCGTTGCTATGGACGCGGAATGGACTATTTTCTTTAGCGGAAGCAATACAATCGTTTTTAAATCAATAAACTCCTTTTTAAAATCAATATTTTGTGTCAAATTATTTATTTATTTTGTAGGTAGTAAATATATACTATATATTTATATATAGTATATATAAATACTATATTATATGCTTCGCGTCGGGGTCCAGTTCAGCCTGTCGGGGTTGTTATTCACTATAACAACGCCTCGCTATACATGATCCCTTACATAAAGTACAGTACTCGCTCCAGCCCTGCTCACTCGCTCTGTTTGGTTTCATTACAGTGTGCTCCTTAGCACTGGGAGCTCCCTCTGCTGTCCATAAGGTGCCTCTGCGCACCAGCCATTTCAAACCCAACCTCCAGTATTTGGGCCCCGCCTCCTTATTTGCATACACTCCTCAATCCTCAAATGCCCAATCCTAAATCCCCAAATTCCCAATCCTAAATCCTAAATGGCTAAATGATTAAATGCCCAATCCTAAATACCAAATTCCCAATCCTAAATCCCTAAATGCCCAATCCTAAATGGCTAAATGACCAAATGCCCAATCCTAAATACCAAATTCATTTTCGACTTAGACTTTTAGTTTTCGACTTAGACTTTTAGTTTCAAATTTAGACTTTTAGTTTTCGTTTAAGACTTTTAGTTTTAGACTTTTAGTTTTAAATCTGACCCAATAATCCCTCCATACAGCTGAATTACTTGAACTGAAATTGAATAATGGACGACTCCTGTGACTGTCCATGGTCATGTGCATACTGGCTTTTAAACCATCTGCAACTTTTACACAGAAAAAGGTTTGAATCAAGGATTAATCAGTTTTGACTTCTAAATTCTGCATTATGTTCTTCAATTTGTATTTCCGAGGGTTAAAGTCATCGGTTAATTTCTTGATTGCCGTTTTGACAGTGTCTACCTGGACATTTTAGTCATATTGGCTAATTCTCTTTAATTTATTGCCCTGTTTTGATCTGTTTTCCTGGTATATATATATATATATATATATATATATATATATATATATATATATATATATATATATATATATATATATTATTTATTTTTTTATCATCGTTATTTTGTTTTAAGGAGATAAAAATGGTGCTTATCAACTTTGATTGAGATGTCAATAAAATTAAATTATTTTTGGCAGTTCTGGGTGGGTTTTTCTTGAGTGGGCGGGTTTTGGTGAGCTTTTGTGCTAGAAATTAGAGGATGACACGGGAGTGGATTTTCACTCCTGTCCCGTCCCACTCCCATAGAAAGAAATCTTGTCCCGTCCCACTCCCAGACCAAAGTTTTAAAAATAATCCCATCCCATCCCGCTCCTGGTAAATTGACTCCCACTCCCATCCCGCTCCTGTTTAAACTGACTCCCGCTCCTGTACCGCTCCCATATATTTTTTTCTTCAATTAGTGTTTAGTTAATACATAATTTGATTTAATCTGCTCTCCATCCTGTTTTAGACCAGCTGCTGAGCCCGTTTCTAGATTTTCTCCAGAAAATGGAAGACAGCAAATAAAAGAAAAACAACATAGTTCACACCATGTCTACAATAGTTTAATAAACCCAAACAGCACATAAAGCTGCCTTTTTCTCATTTATTGTTGAGTAAACAATACATTTATAGTTTACATTTATAGTTTTTTTAAATTACATGTTAACGATTTTCATCAATTATGCTCTTGCATAATGAGTCCAATTATGGGTATAAATTCAATAAATATTATTCCTGTCAATAGAAATCTGATGTAAATCTATGAGAATCTATCAATATTTCTCCAAATCTGCACATTTTTGAGCTAAAGCCCTGAGGGACGTTGTTTTGTGTATCGCTGTCATGACGACAGCACAGGAGTTTTTTTGTGAATGAAAGCGGCTGACGCGCATAATTCATATTAAAGGTATCGACGCATTTTTTCATTTCATAACTCCTGACACAAATTAAGAAATAACTGTCACTATAAGTTTCTCAGAATACAATAGTGGTCAAATACTGAAACTTGAGTATTATATATTTTTAATGATGTATAGCCTAGTTTGTCAATAACATTAAATCTGATAGTAGAGGTGGGCGATATATCGTTTAGACGATAATATCCAAATTGTTGTCTGGACGATATGCAAAATTGGGATATCGAATATTTCATAATTTGTACAATCCGACCCCCCAAACATGAAAAGAGCTGAAAGGAGTTAAAGAGAAAACAAATAACGCACACTATAACATTCTAAACAATTATATGTAGCGATTTTTAATAGCCTACTGTAGGGCAGTACTATTCCCGGAAGCAACGAGTGGCCCAGCCCATGGTCGCGTGTCGTCAAAAACGCACGAAATAGTGCGCGCAGAAGCACATGCGCAAAACCGTTTTATAAAATGATATAAGAATTATTTTTATTTTATCATGTCATTTTACAAAAGGACATTTTACAAACCTACGTTTCGTGCATGTGCTCCTGCACGCACTTTTTCAGTCACAACACAGCAATCAGAGGAGGACGCGCTGAAAACTGTAATGCTGTTCTCTTCCTTCATAACTCGTACTGAGAAGGTTTGAGCTGCAGAGGAATTTGTGACTGTTTCACCTGTTCAACCACATCAAAGTTTCGTAATTAGTAAGTCCGTGCTTTTTCTCTTTTTGTTCTTATGTGCTGAAGGGCCGCTGTGCCTTGGTGAAACGGTGTTTGTACGTGAAGAGCTCTTTTCCAAAACGCCATAAACCTAAAAAGCTGCCTCAAAGAACCAGCAAAAGTAATGATTATGAATATGTAAAATATTGCAATAAGACATTTTAATTGTTTATTAATTTCTGTGTCGGCTGCAAAGATGAAGTTTATGATAGGCTATTGACTCGCGATCTTTGCATTAGGCTAGTGAACGCACCGGAGAAATGCACATTTATTAGGCTACATAGTTTTATTTTTATTTTTATGTATTAAATCCAGAAATTGGTAATGAAAAAAATATTAAAATTAAGATACAATTAATACAAAACGAAATTCGTTTTAAAGAAAGGCTTTGTGCTTTCTGTTTTGAGGTATCTGTGAAAGTTTGAAAGTCTTTTAGTGCCGCTTTCAGAGCGCTCGCGTCCATAATGGAAAACTGTCACGTAATATTGTTTTTTCCTCATAAATGCAAACACGAAAAATAAAAGACAAAAGACTTTTTTAAAAAGACAAACCATCAGTTTTTGAAAAAAAAGAAAAAAGAAAAAAAAAAGATGGATTTATAGCGTTTTGGGGAAAAAATGGATGGATAGCGTTTTGAAAAGAACATTTTTTACTTTGAATTTATCATCAACAATATTGTTGTTTGATTTAATAATCACTGTTGCAAGAGGTGCCTGGTTCCGTTTTTTTTTTATTTGTATTTTTTTGTAAGTGGAAAAAGTAGGGGCTGACCCACCTCAGATTCTGTTTAGTTAGCTCCTTTATTGTTTTTTTTTTCTATAGCCTACAATAATAAGTCAAATGCAGCAAGTCAAAAGACCAACTGGGCCTTCTTTGCCAGTTTGCACACATTTCTTTGAAGGATGGCAAAAATATCGTCTGAATATCGATATCGAGATATTGGAAAAAAATATCGAGATATTCATTTTTGTCAATATCTCCCACCCCTATCTGATAGTAACTTTGAACTAAATAAAAATAAAAAAAACGCTTAACAGGTTAAAAGGAAACTACAAAATGGTGCATTTTTTCTTTTTTTGTCGTCTTTGCTATTGGTTGATTCCCGCTCCCGTCTGCTCCCGTTAACCATTTATCCTGTACCGTCCAAATCCCGTGATTAATAGCAAAGATGACTCCCATCCTGCAGGAATCCCACGGGAATCCCGTGACCCGTGGGATTCCCGAAAAAATGTCAGCCTCTACTAGAAATCACTTTCCCAATCTGGCAACACTGCAAACTGCTTCTATGCTAATTTATTTTGGTTTTGAAGGGGAGCGCGTCGATTATAAGTGCCTCTCAAATGGCTTGGAAGGAACCGAAAGGAAGCCTCTTAGAAGGTAATTCATGGGGAATTTACAAACATTTGACTAAATATCTGAAGAATCAGGTTTATTAAAGAGAATTTTTGATTTTTTTAACCTTCGTTCCCCCCTTTCTTTCCTGTTTACAATCTACTGTTCCACACGCCAGGCCTTTGGGTGGCGGTAATAAGGCACCTATATGCTGGTTGCCAACCGCCAATCATATTAAAAGAAGAATCGGCCTCGTTAGAGAGTCTCTGCGCTTTTTTTTACTTTCACAATAATAGAAGATAAAACCCCGCAAATCTCTTTAAGCAGTACATACATAATCGAGAATATTCATCAGTACGTTTTCAGTCGATATAAAGTATCTTCGTTGATCTTCAGTCTGTTTGAGAGAGTGATTGATTCTGTCGTTCGTTTGCGACTCTGACACGCCCAGAAACGGGTAGATTATTACAAATAATATACACCGATCATCTTTGGATACCCATAATTTACTGAAATCTAGAGCAGTATGAAAAACATTTCATTGTTATTTGTGTTCTTTTTGATTATGGAAGGTAAGGTTTAAGTTTTGGTTTGGTTTCACTTTTGTAAAATACGGAATTGCTAATTTTACTTCTTATTCCAGCTATTTATAAAATATATTAAATGTGATCATTATCATCAAAATGTATGACAGAGAATGAAGTTTATGTTGTAGCCATGTTATGTAATAATAATTCAAGTCTAATATAATTTTCTTACACGTGAATATCAAAGTGTTTGTTCTTGGGAATGCTGATAGTTTGCCAACATGCATGTGTATCTATTGTTAGTCCCATATGAAATATACTTCTAGCAATTTGAAATGAGAGATGTGTATTATGTAGTTTCTTCATAATCTTATTTACATTACTTTATCCAGCTGAAACGGTTATTTGTGATTTA
Source organism: Leucaspius delineatus (assembly GCA_023718395.1). Classification (NCBI taxonomy): domain Eukaryota; kingdom Metazoa; phylum Chordata; class Actinopteri; order Cypriniformes; family Leuciscidae; genus Leucaspius; species Leucaspius delineatus. The sequence goes on along the minus strand of CM043363.1, from coordinate 49,536,694 downwards.
AAAAAGAAAGAAAAAGAATTAATGAGCACAGAACGAGAATCCCAGACCTTTACACTGTTTCGATCACTATTATTTAATAAAAAAAAAAATAAAAAAAATTTGATTTTGATTTTATTTAAATATTTACTGTATACTGTAATGTAATAGAAGGATATGACTGAGACCAAAATCGAAGGCGGCTGACTTGTTGCCTCGCTGTCCTATCAGGCAGTGACTTTCCCTTCAACATTTGCATACAAAAGTACCTCATGAAACTCATTATTTCTAAGGCAATATAATGGTCTAATGATATTAAACAAGCTAGAGATTTTGTGACAACAAGCAAATATTTAATTAATAAAATACTGATGTATTGGTACAAATTATGCTTCTGGATGCCATTTAGCTCCACTGCAGTTACAGGGTTATGAGATGTTATAAATAACAATAGATCTAATGATGCTGCCTTCAAAATGTGACCAAATGAAGGATTTGATAAACATGGCATTCAGATGTGTATTGGGCAAGACTAAATGACTTGAATCTGTATGCTGACAGTGTTTTATAATTGTAACTGTTCCTCTTTAATCTCCAGGTGTGTTTGGTGATGAAGTGTCAGTGACTGAGGGAAATTCTGTCACTCTAAACACTGGTCTCTCTGAAATAAAGACAGATGAAGTGATAGAGTGGAGGTTTGCAGACACTCTTATAGGTAGAGTAAGAAAAGCCATTAAGCCCACAACATATGGTGATGCTCTTGATGGGAAATTCAATGGCAGAATAACACTGGACAGTCAGACTGGAGATCTCATCATCTCAAACATCAAAACCACAGACTCTGGAGAATATACAGTTTCCAACAGCATCAAAGACTTTAAGACCTTCACTGTCACTGTCAGTGTCAGTGCTGGTGAGTGTCTAATTCATTTCATTGTTATTATTTGCTTATTTACATAGTTATTTATTTACCTCTCTGTACTTAAATCTGTACTTAAATGCTCTGAAATCGAACTGTTAAACATGAAATATATACAAGGAGTCCATGTGTCTAGAATCTTTAAATTTGTAAAGCAGATTTCCAGTTAAAGGAAATAACTAGTAATTTCACAAATGAAAGGCAAGGACCACATTGAATTAAGTGTGAAATTTTGTGATGGAAAATCTGAAATTGTATATTCTTGTTAAAGAGTCCAGTAATCTTTGAAAACGTTTACAAGTGTAAAACCATCTGCTAGAAATCAACAGCTCTGTGATCTCCTTCACCGTTAGTGTTAGTGTTATTGTAGTGTTACATTAATGTCTGTCTCTCTTTACCTGTTCCAAATTCAGGTCTGTCTTCAGGTGCGATAGCAGGGATTGTTGTTGGTGTTACTGCATTCGTAGCTGCTGTTGGTGGTGGTGCCTATGGCTGGTGGAAAAAGGGACAAATGTGTAAGTATTACAGCGAGAGATAACTACTTTGCTGTAGATTGTAAAAATGAAGCAGGTGATGTTCAGTCATGTGTAAACCTTCTTGTGCCTTTGTGTTTGTATGTGTTTGTGTGATTGTATTCTTGTTCTTTATCCAGCAGCAATATAAAGAACTATCGCTGGTAAGTAACTCAGATATTTCACTTAATACATTCACTTATCACAGGGTTTTTCCTGCATAGAGAATTATGAGGCAGCCGCCTCCGTCAAATTTCATGCCGGCTCTTGACAAAACTCGGACAGACAGTCACATGCTCAGATACACTTTTTCCACCGTGACGTTTCTGTTGCGGGTTCCCGGCCTGTGTCCATTCTCAAACCGTATAGTTTGCCGATAGTGCTGCGCGGATCATCATAATCCGCGGGTCGGTCGGGCGGGCCAAGTAATAAAAACATAACATTCCAATCAAACGAGGGTGGATGACTGATACATCATTATAATGTGTTGAGTTTAATAAAGACATGGAACTCTCATCACGGTGAAACGTGCATCACTATTTTACTTTTGTTTTCAACAACGTAATTCTCTTCAGGGAAAACCAATCAAGGAAAACATATCAGGGCTTGACATTAAAGATTGTAGTTGTCCGGGACACGTGTTTTTTTTTTTTTTTTTTTTTCCAAGTCAGAGAGAATTGTACTTGCCCAACCGGACAAATGCCCTGATTAAAACGCCAATATCAAAAAACAAAATAAAACAAGGGAATCACCGAAAACACGAGGTTGAATCTGATTTTATTTAATTTAATGTAAGTGGCGATTGATAGCCTATAGTTGATAATAATATAATTGTCTTACCGTGTTTCCCAACGGTTTGATTGTTAACAGCCTAGTGTCTTGTTTCTTGTCAATTATTCTAATTGAATGAATTGATCAAATTGAAGAATTTGAAATGAAAGATGGAGCATACATTTAATAAAATTAGGGAAAAAATGCCCTTTATAAAGGTAAAAAAAACAATGTGTGAATTGTTTTGATGATATATTGTGAGTTATATAAACAAGTTTCACTGCAATGAGCTGTTTTTGAACATGAGAAAGTGTCCTGTGAGACAGATGTCAGAAATCCTTTTATCACATCAGTCTCAATCCTCGTGATGCTGTGAAATCACACGTCGGTGAAGTTTTCAGAAACAGCCTTGATTTGAAGAGATCGGATCTATTTTAAAGCATCTGCTCATTTTAAATTGGTTTAAATAATCTAAATGAACTGATCTGATCATGAAGATCAAAATCTGTTTCCTAAAAAAGACACTAACTTGAGATATTTAGAAAAAAAAAATTAATATTGTATTGATATGTTATTTATGTCTAATATATTTGACCTTCCCATTTGAGTGGATTATTCACTGTTATGAACAAACGCTTTTAATTGGTCAAAACTCTTTACTCCCGACTGTACATTCAAAACACTTTGTGTCATATGTTGTTTATTTTTAAAGTCTCTTCATATCTTGTTTTTGTCAGATTCGACTAAACACTGAAGAAATAAGCCAGAGAACTCAGACCGGCCTTTGATAAAGGAAAACTCTCCCAACAGCTTCAGTACGAAACCAATGTGACATTTTCATTATTCAAAATTAATTAGTCATATTTCTCCTCGTGTGAGCCTCTGAAATCCTCTGTGTGCAGACACATCTAATCAAAATCTCACATTTCATACCTTTCACTCAGATTATCTATTATCTATTATTATTATATGCATATAATGTATACTGGATAAACACTTACTGTTTCTGCAGTTATTAGACAAAATATCTGATGAGAAATGTCATGTATGGACTATATAGGAATGACATGTGACACTTCAGTTTAACACTTTCTAAATGTTTCTAGAAACGTGTGTTTGTGCCACACTGACAGTTTTTCTCTGTGTACCAAATTTGATGTGACTCTTTTATTGCAGTAATAATCTGCACTTTTATTTCCATTTGCTTATAATATACACTGTGCCTTATTGTTCTGCTATACAGCACTTCATTTCCCCTTAATTTCATCTCTGTTTTGTGTTATCTGAAGTAAATCTGCCCATCTTACTCTCTGATTGTGAATGTAAATGATCTGATACGGGTGATGATTTACCATAGTTGTGTGAGCTTATTGATTTTACTTTTTAATTTGATTGTTTATTATTATTATTTTATTAGAGAATGTTCTGCTCTGTATTTTTTGTATTGACGTTTTAAGCTTAATGCAAAACATTTTCTTCACTTCACTGAATAAAATAATAAATAATTAACCAAAAATATTTTCTCGCTGCTATTGTCTGGTTTGTTCAGTCTGTAAAAATGAGACGACCAGAGCAGAGACGGCCAACAGCTTCAGTAATATGAGGTAATGGATGTGGACTGTAGGTCTAATATTGAATGGTGGAGCTAATATTGGAAAGGTGAATTTCAGGTTTACTAAATAGCGCTCTAGTGCAGTATAAGTCAGGCAATTAATGTCCGTCTCTTCACTTTATTCATACATTCCTTCACATATTATAAGCTTTTCCAACACAATATTCATGATCAGGCCTTTTCAAACATGAGCTGTTTGTCCGTAGTGCAATTTACAATGGAAAATACTGACTGAGTTATTATAGAGACTTTCTTCTGTAAAAGTATGGTAATGCTTTATCAAAGATTCTGAACCATCTTACATATTAGAGGTCATATTAAAACTCTGAATACCATGGTAAATGATTTATGTTTTTTTAATGCCGAAGTTATGTGTACTTTAACATCCTTAATATGACGAAATAACCTGTCTTCCCTGTGTAAATAACACATTACAGGCGTAGTTTATTTTGTGAATTGTTATAGTTTAATTTCTGAGGGTGTTAATGTTTACATCTGCTGTTTTTGGGTTCAAGCTTTGATATGTCCTTCTTCCAACCAATGACGTATAGAGGACAACATGGCAGCTTGGCTGTTGTTCGTTGTCAAACACAAAGTCTCCTAGCAACCGAGTCCTAGCAGAGGAACTGATAGAGTGCTAGCGTTTGTGTTGTCTGTGTAATTTACCGTTCAGTGAGGGTCCGTGTTTCACATACCAGATTCCGAAAACATTTACTGAGAGGTTTTAAATAATTTAGTGTCATTTTCTATCAATTTCATTTATTTAAAAGCGAATGTTTAACGTGTTTATCAAATCTCCCTGCGTGCCGCCATGTTTGCGTGACGTCACGCGCACTCATCTGCAACTGAAGTTATGGACTTCCGCATGAGTTGTAAATATGAGTGGCATTATATTGCACGTTTCTTAGCAGAAGTTGGAAAGTATCACTTTGAGTTGGGCAAATTAACATTAAATCTAAAAAAATAAAGTGCATAGTTGTAATGTGCAAGTACAAAGTGATCACATTTACTAAAAACACATGGAAAATTCCCACAGACTTGGAACAAATGAGGGACCCGAGCAATATAGTTTATTTGACTCTTTAACCAAGTAAACAACCACTAGCAACCACACGGAACACCCTATCGACCACATAGCAAGTCTCTGAAACCTCAGACCATCTTAGGTGACTATTGCAAAGCTGGAGAAGGTGATCTTCATCAGTCCCTCAGAAGTCTGGAGGAGTTTGACGCCATCAGGATCCCTCAAGGTGAGACTTTGTTTGGTAAACGTCTTTTCGAGACATTTGGGATTGAACTTTATTTTCCCGAGACAGTTCTAACGTTAGGCTTTACTGCTTGAAAAATGTTGTTTTTTTAAATTGCTGACTGAATTCCGTAAATCGTTTGTAACGGTTCTTACGTAAATCCTTGGGCATATCATGTAACGTTAGGCTAAGTTATGTAACGTTAGCAATAAATCAGTTGTAGGCTATTCATGTTTTATGAAAGAGGCCCTTTCTGTTACATCTGCAATTTCAGCTTTAAAATGGCTAACGTTACTGCAAATCACACTCATGTTCTCTGTCGCATTTTAAAATAAATAAAATAAAAATTAGTCTTTCATTTTATAGGCTATTCCTTATTTCAGCTATCATATTGTGTACTGTATTTTCTGTCTGCTGTTTAGTATTAGAACCAATCCGATTCGTGAATGAATCTTTTCAGTGAATAGGCCCAACGGGTTAGCAGAATGGTTTGAATCGAATCGAGAGTTAGTCTGAATGATTCATTTAAAGGGACAGTTCACCCAAAAATGTAAATTCTGTGATAATTTACTCTCCCTCAAGTTGTTCCAAACCTATGAATTTCTCTCTTCTGCTGAACACAAAAGAAAATATTTAGAATAATTTGGGTAACCAAACTGTTCCTGGTCCCCATTGATATCCATTCATAGTATTTATTTTCCCATACCATGGAAGCCTATAGGGGTCATCAACTGTCTGGTAATTCTTGTAGAGGTTAATTCATATTTTGCACACTAGAGAGCGCTAGTTTTACAGTGTAAGCACATGTATCATGACTCTCTAATAACAGGGGCTCAGAGTTTAGCTGGTTAGCATAGCCTAGGCCCTGCTGTTAGATAGGAGTCTTTCATGCCGGCAAAAAGCATTTTTTTTGTTGTTTTTTTTTTTCATTGTTTTTTAAATGGTAGTATTTTTGGAGGCTTTTAATAGTGTAAAACAGATGCGTGTTTTTCACTGCCTGCTGAAGGAAGTTTTAATATAGAGTGATCAGTCACATGACATGTGATTCAGGCGTCTGTCATGCTACACTGCTAGTGGTTGTAAAATAACGTTTTTAAAACTATGATGATGCTATTGGAAAATGTTATTGCTTTTAGTTAGCAACTCCCCCAAATGGATGAAAAAATAAATCATCACTTATGGATGATACACAACTTGCATTTTTTTAATCATCAACTTATTTTTAAAACGATTTTGCATTTGTCATTACCAGATCAACATGACAGTCTTCACCGAAAAGATGGGTGGACACAGGCGTGATAACAAGAGTAGTGGAAACTTATCAGAAATAATGAAGTGTTGCTTAAGCTGCAAATAACTTACTGAAACTAACACTTATCTGTAGGGTCACAGCATTAGTTTATAAGGTCATATGCTGCTGAATGTCAATCTTATATTTCACATACACAGGCTTTATGATACATTTTAATATGGATGATACACAACTTGAAAAAACCTTATACATTTTAATCTACTTATTTTTAAGATGATTGTGTAAAGTCATATTCGGACGGGACTAGTTTAACATGGAGAGGTGGGGTAAAGTAATTATAACAAGACCTTCTCAGTGATTTTAGTCCCATCCAAATGTGCCGTCTGTGGCAAAACTCAAGTGTTTTCCAGATACTATTCAGATCAGAAAGAAGGTTGAAAGCACTTGTTAACGTTAGATAAGTGCCTATTACCAACATAATCCAAGCAGAATTGAATTAATAAATCGTTCAACCGGACCTAACCATTTTATACATAATATAGGTTATTTGTGTTTGTGCATGTTATATCAGGAAGCAACGTAATGCACACATGACAACAGAAAGATGACGGCGGTGTGTAGATCGAGTTACCCCTCACACCTCTGCTAGTTTTACTGAGATCTCTTATCCCGTGCGAATTGATGGCCATTATTATTACAGACGTCCTGTGGTAAAATTACTTTACTCCATCTACCCTGGTAAAACTAATCCCGTCCGAATAGGGCTAACATGATATGTTCTTTACAGACAAGATGATATCGTGATAACGATAACAGGCGTGTTGCTTGAGCTGCAAATAACTTGCTGAAACTAACACTTCTTGTCACAGCATTAGTATATGAGTAAAATGTCATGGATATACAGAGAGATGCATATACTGCTGAATATTACGGTGACGCATTGCTGCCACATACATATTATTTTTTCCCCTCAATTATGTCGTAATAACGAGATGCTATGTCGTTAAAACGACATATTTTTTTGGCCTTATAAGGATGTGTAAACATGTACAAAATATGCCTTTATCCACATAAAATTGACAGCCTATCGCACCTTTATCACACTTCTACGTTCAAAAAGCTTAATCAAATAGTAGCAGCCCCCAATCAGGCAAAATTAATCAATGAGGCCCTTTTCTAAAAAATATATTTTATATAGGCCTATAAGTTTTTTTATATAATATATTATATAAGATTTATGTTTGTTAATAGGCTATATCTTTATTACCTAGAGATATAATGAAACAAAAAGTATAAAACACATCTAACAGAACATAGCCTAAGTTGTTTATTTTTTACAACATTGTGTTTTTATTTTGTTTAATTAACGAAATAACAGAAAGATAAAATACAAAAATATTCACGATACAGCCTACAATCTTCACATGTATAACGGATTGTCACATTATAAACAGTCCTTTGTGTGGTGGAATAAGCAATGCTATATAGAAATATATGGTTAGCGGTAGTATCTTAATTTAAACTTAATTTAATTATTTTATTAGTTCATTATGCATTACTAATTATGCTAACTCAACTAATTTAATGTAAAGAGCTGGATACTAATTAAAATTAAAATATTAAATGTAGGCTATTGATTAGAGTTGCCATAGACTAAAGGATTTTTCTAGACTAGCCATTCATTTAAGCATTTAGGACTAATCGCACGTTTATATTCAATCCTGGGTGCATGTAGGCTATAGCCTATTCTGCGCTCAAGCGCATGCATAAAACTTGCCGCAAAGCATGAGATGGTCCATACTGCAGAACACAAAATCCAAGGGTTACATATACTTAAACCTATACCATCTACACCCCCTGATCCCTAAACCCACCCCTAAACCTACCCATCTCCACCCCCTGATCTGGATCCAACTCCGCCCCTTGGATCTCGTGTACTGCAGTGAGATGCTACTGCAAAGCACCGGCAATAGTAGGCTAATGATAATAAATGTGTTTGAAAAAAATAACGAAGCATTTTAATTGTTTATTAATGAACTAGTCTTTTCTAAATCAGTGTAGGCTGCCTGCAAACATATCTCCATACATCTCCGCTGTAATGTAGCCTATAGATGCGCCTTTCATACGGACAGGATTACATAATCAGATGGTACCGTACGTATTTGCTTTCGATTGGATTTTCGATTTTTGTCTACTGTTTTTCAGTTCATTTTTGAGATGCGCTCCAATTCACGGAGATCATGAAAGCGCGCCCTGTTCGTTTTCTTTTATTTTACAAAAGCACAATGTTTTCTTGTTGTTGAGAGTTTACACAAATAAAGTAGTTGTGACTGATGTATTATTCTTTTCTTTATGGCCAGAAATGGAGTATTTTAAGTTGTTTCCACTGTTGATAGGAGAATGCGAGTGATGGCACCGGCGCCGTCATGCAGTGCGCGCTCCACACTCCGCGCTCCACACTCCGCACAAACACTCGGATATGCGCTTAATAATAGCGAACATTTATCTAGGTTAACGTTAGAGCGAGCGGCCATGCCAGACAGATAAGTCCTCTTCATGTTTAACAAATCAAATTCTGTTGCATTTTCTTGCGCCAGTTTGAAAAGGGCGGCTGAAACACTCTACAGATAAACGCCCAACGCTGGTGTTTTTCTTTAAACAAATTCGTTTAGTCTTTAAAATAAATATTGTTTGTGGGCTAATTAATGCCACAATAATTTGTTTATTTTATTGGCTACTTATATTTTTCATTTTTGTTTTGCATTGAATACCATTTAAAGGATTTGCTGTGTACCGCAATGCCATCCTCCCATAGAAAGACACAAGAGCCACTTATATTTTCTTTATAATAAAGGGTTTCTATGGGAGGGAAAAGCTTAACGACACACAGATCTACTTAGCACTATCGCCTAACGATTACAGCCCCATTGACTCCCTGTGCCAATGCATTGATGAAGTCAACAGTTGGATGTGTCAAAACTTTCTTCAGTTAAACAGACAAAACTGAAGTCATTGCGTTTGGAAACAAAGATGAAGTTCTCAAGGTGAATGCATACCTTCACTCTAGGGGTCAAACAACTAAACATCAAGTCAGGAATCTTGGTGTGACACTAGAGTCAGACCTTAGTTTCAGTAGTCATGTCAAAGCAATAACTAAATCAGCATACTATCATCTAAAAAATATTCCAAGAATAAGATGCTTTGTTTCCAGGCAAGACCTAGAGAAACTTGTTCATGCTTTCATCACCAGCAGGGTGGATTATTGTAATGGACTCCTCACTGGCCTTCCAAAAAAGACCATAAGACAGTTGCAGCTCATACAGAACGCTGCCGGCAGGATTCTGAGCAGAACCAGAACATATGAACATATCACACCAGTCCTCAGGTCTTTACACTGGCTCCCAGTTAAATTTAGGATTGATTTTAAAGTATTATTACTGGTATATAAATCATTCAATGGCCTTGGGCTTGGACCTCAATATATTGCAGATATGTTCACTGAATATAAACCCAACAGATCACTCAGATCATTAGGATCATATCAGCTAGAAATACCAAGGGTTCACTCTAAGCATGGCGGGTCGGCTTTTAGCTATTATGCCAGCCGCAGCTGGAACCAGCTTCCAGAGGAGATCAGACGTGCTCCTACTGTCACTTTCAAATCCAGACTCAAAACACTTCTGTTTAGCTATGCATTTAATGAATGAGCACTGTGCCACTGTTCGTCCGGCTGTTTGTACTGTACTGTATTTTATTTTATTTTTCTAAACTGTTTTAATTATTCTTATTTCTTTTATTATTTTAATTTCTTCTATGTAAAGCACTTTGAATTGCCATTGTGTATGAAATGTGCTATATAAATAAACTTGCCTTGCCTTGCCTTGCCTTGCCTAACGTGTAATTAAATGTTTTGCGTTCATATTCTGGGCTCATCTGCTTTTCTGTAGGATGGTTTATTAATAAGGTGTGTACAGCATTTGATCTTTATCACTGAAGTAGCCTATTAAGCCACATTAAGCTTTTTCTTTATTATAAGGGTTTTCTATGGGAGGAAAACGCTTAGCCTAATGTGCAATTAAACGCAATGTTCGTGTTCTGGCCTCATCTGCTATTAATAAGGTGTGTACAGAATCTGATCTTTTAACATGAATGTCCGTTGGGGGCTGCTATTTCTTCAGCTTTTTGAACATAGAAGTGTGATAAAGACATGATTGGCTATCAGTTTTATGTGGATAAAGGCATATGATAAACAGGTATTTTAGGTATATTTACACAGACTATTTAATGGTTTAATTTGAATGTTTAACGGTTTTGTAAATCCAAACGCCACAGAAGAACCGCCGAGTTTGAGCAACACATAGTGGTGTTTCCTTACTGAATGAATCAGTTTTAGGGTTGTGCCGATAGAAGATATTATTGTGTATCGACGATTAAAAAAGAAAAAAGAAAAAAAGAATCGCACACCTGATGAGTTTCTGAACATTTATAAGAAAACAGGCAAGTGACCATAACAACATAAGTTATATGAAATACTGTTTGTTAGATGATTACCAATTATTTCCATTATTTCAGGATTTCTAGTCAAATAAATAAAATAAAAGGTGACTAGTATTTGTATAGACTTTACAATTTTATTTCAGCGTTGTAATGAGCTATTCGTAAATATTTTCCTGTGAAGCAGATTTGTTACGTGGCAGTATTAATTATAGTTTGACACATGGTTTGACATCACAGCAGGACAGCATTTCTTACTAAGTTCTCTCCATCTCTTGCGCTGTATTAAGCCACTTCCAGAATAGCTGTTCAAATTAATGCACGGCTCAGACTAACTAAAATGAAGATTCCAATACAATTATTATTAGGTAATTATTCCCTCACGAATAAATCTCGCAATGAATTAAACTGGCTGTGTCTAGATAATGATAGCTTACATAACATTATAATATTATGTGCAAATTTATTTTTAGATCATTATTATTATTATATTGTCCCTGGTTCAATAGGGTGCTCTTGTAAGACAGTAGCAGTGTCTGGGACAGATTTTAAGTATCACCTCCACTTAAAAAGATCTAATCCTGTTTCTGTGAAATAATTCAGCTGCTCCAGAGCAGGTTTGAGTTTACGGACAGCAACTCCAGGATGAGCTTTGAAGAACCTAACAATCCTGGATCATGTCAAATTAAATCCAGCTAATTAAGTTATCCACGTACGAAGAACGGCCCCCGGGTGGTGATAGCCAATGAGAACGCAGAACGTTATCCGTCACCTGACCACATTGAAAAAAATAAATAATAATTTACTCAGAAATTCCTCGTAATTTCTTTCATAATATCACATAGAATTATGTGTGTAATTTTGTGGTAGAAAATCTGAAATAGTATTTTCTTGTAAAACACAGTTTAGAATCTTCTGCTACAAACCAACAGCTCTGTGATCTCCTTCACTGTGGCTTTACAGTAATGACTCTCTGTCTTTAGTTGATTCAGGTCTGTGTTCAGGTGTGAAAGCAGGGATTGTTATTGTGGTGTAACATTATTGTCTGTCTCTCTTCAGTGGTTCCAGAATCAGGTCTGTCTCCAGGTGCGATAACAGGGATTGTTCTTGGTGTTATTGTCGGGGTTGTAGCTGTTGGTGTTTGCTTTTACTTTGGCTACTGGAAAAAGAGACAATTGTGTAAGTATTACAGCTGATGCAGCGTGAGATAAATACTGTGCTGTAGATTGTAAAGCTGTAGCAGGTTTAAACCTTTTTGTGCCTTTGTGTTTGTGTATGTTTATGGTTTTTGATCAGGTTGTTCTTTATCCAGCAGCATTATAAATAACTATCATTAATACTCAAATATTAAAGATGACAGTGATATGACAGATTTTGAAGATTTAAGTTTTTTTTATTGTTCTTGTTATAATTTATCTTCAATATTTCTCTGTTTCTACAGTATGAGCTTCTGTGACAGATGTTGACTGTCGCTGCCTGGTAAGTAACTAAAATATTTCACTTAATACATTCACTTATCATTATTAACATTTATTCTTATTTTAGCAATGTGTGAATTGTTTTGATGGATTGTGTGTTATATAAATAAACATGTTTCACTGCAATGAGCTGTTTATGAACATGACAAAGTGTCTTGAGTGACAGAAATATGCTATTTTATCATATCAATCTCAATCCTCGTGATGCTGTGAAATCACACATCGGTGAAGTTTTCAAAAACAGCCTTGATTTGAAGAGATCAGATCTATTTTAAAGCATCTGCTCATTTTAAATTGTTTTAAAAAATCTAAATGAAATGTTTCCTAAAATAGACACTAACTTGAGATATTTAGAAAGTGTTCTTAACATTATTAATATTGTATTGATATGGTATTTATGTCTAATATATCTGATCTTCCCATTTGAGTGGATTCTTCACTGTTATGGACAAACACTTTTGTGTGACACATTTAATTATTCAAAACTCTTTACTCCCTTTTGTACATCCAAAACACTGCTCTTTTGTGTCATATGTTGTTTCTTTATAATCGGTCTATCTCTTTACATTTTGTTTTTGTCAGATTCCACTAAACACTGAAGAAATACGCCAGAGACCTCAGACCGGCCTTTGATAAAGGAAAACTCTCCCAACAGCTTCACTACGAAACTAATGTGACATTTTCATTATTCAAAATTAATCAAAGTTATTTCTCCTCATGTGAGCCTCTGAAATCCTGTGTGCAGATAAATCTAATCAAAATTCACATTTCATACCTGTCACTACAATTATTAGACAAAATATCTGATGAGAAATGTCATGTATGGACTATATATGAATGACATGTGACACTTCAGTTTAACACTTTCTATAAGTTTCTAGAAACGTGTTTGCGCCACACTGACAGTTTTGCTCTGTGTACCAAATTTGATGTGACTCTTTTATTGCAGTAATAATCTCCACTTTTATTTCTATTTGCTTATAATATACACTGTGCCTTATTTTTCTGCTACATAACACAACACTTAATTTCCCCTTAATTTCATCTCTGTTTTGTGTTATCTGAAGTAAATCTGCCCATCTTACTCTCTGATTGTGAATGTAAATGATCTGATACGGGTGATGATTTATCATAGTTGTGTGAGCTTATTGATTAATTTTTTTTAATTGATTGTTAATTTTTTTTTATTATTTTTTTATTAGAGAATGTTCAGCTCTGGGTTTTGTGTATTGCTGTTTTGAGCTTAATGCAAAACATTTTCTTCACTTCACTGAATAAAATAATAAATAATTAACCAAAAATATATTCTCGCTGCTATTGCCTGGTTTGTTCAGTCTGTAAAAATGAGACGACCAGAGCAGAGACGGCCAACAGCTTCAGTAATATGAGGTGATGGATGTGGACTTCTGACAAACAGAGCAATGTCCAACGCCCTGCTAGATTCAACTCTTGCTCTAGAGACACATTTACTAAACACGACAGATTAACATGAGAGCTCAGTCCCGTTAAAGCGCTGATGGAAGTGGAACGTTCTAGTAATGCCAAAATCAAAGAATACTGTTAATTTTCCATAATGACCAACACATTTTTTTGAGATGAGATGCTGTTAATGAAACATTTTAGTTGGTGTTGATATAAATATCAGTAAAAACAATTGTCAGTTCGTCTCTAGTAATAACTCCATGTTTATGGTATTTTGTGTAACTGAATCATCTTTTGATCATCAATCCTGTTCATTTCATTTACCTTCTGTGAATCATTAGTGTCTCTGAGCATTCACTGATGCACCAAACTTTCACCTTTAACATGTTATTCAACATTTGAGCTCGCTCTGTTAAACTCAATCCTGAACATGCTGTCTAATCTACTGTAATTTAAAATCTTTCTGTTTCCTGTAGGTCTGTTTATATTGGCTTGTGTAGCTAATATTGGAAATGTGAGTTTCAGGTTAATAACACTAGATAGCGCTCTAGTGCAGTATAAGGCAGGCAATTAATGTTTGTCTCTTCACATTATTCGTACATTTCTTCACACATTATAAGCTTTTCCAACTCAATATTCATGTCAGGCTTTTTTAAACATCAAAAATAATGAGTTATTATAGTGACTTTCTTCTGTAAAAGTATGGTAATGTTTTATCAAAGATTCTGAACTATCTTACATAGAAGAGGTCATATTAAAACTCTGAATACTATGGTAAATGATTTATGTTTTTTTAATGCTGATTTACTTTTACGAAGTTACGTGTACTTTAATATCCTTAATATGACGAAATAGCCAGTCTTCCCTGTGTAAATAACACATTACAGGCGTCGTTTATTTTCTGAAATGTTATAGTTTAATTTCTGAGGGTGTTGTTTACGATCTGCTGTCTTTGGGTTCAAGCTTTGTTATGTCCTTCTTCCACCCAATGACGCATAGAGGAAAACACTGCAGCTTGGCAGTTGTTCGTTGTCAAACACAAAAGTCTCCTAGCAACCGAATCCTAGCGGAGAAACTGATATAGTGCTGGCGTTTGTGTTGTCTGTGTAATTTACCGTTCAGAGAGGGTCCGTGTTACACATACCAGATTCCGAAAACGTTTACTGAGAGGTTTTAAATAATGTAGTGTCATTTTCGATCAATTTCATTTATTTAAAAGCAAATGTTTATCATGTGTTTATCACATCTCGCTGCGTGCCGCCATGTTTGCGTGACGTCACGCGCACTCGCATCTCTGCAACGAAAGTTATGGACTTCCGCATGAGTTGTAAATATGAGTGGCATTATATTGCACGTTTCTTAGCAGAAGTTGGAGAGTATCACTTTGAGTTGGGCAAATTAACATTAAATCCCCCCCCCCCCCCCCCCAAAAAAAATGCATAGTTGTAATTTGCAAGTACAAAGTGATCACATTTACTAATGACAAATGGATAATTCCCACAGACTTGGAACGAATGAGGGACCCGAGCAATATCATAGTTTATTTGACTCTTTAACCAAGTAAACAACCACTAGCAACCACACGGAACACCCTAGCAACCACATAGCAAGTCTCTGAAACCTCAGACCACCTTGGGTGACTATTGCAAAGCTGGAGAAGGTGCAGATCTTCATCAGTCCCTCAGAAGTCTGGAGGAGTTTGACGCCATCAGGATCCCTCAAGGTGAGATTTTGTTTGGTAAACGTCTTTCTCCAGTAAGGGCTAGCGCAAAATGCGGCATCGGCATCTCGAAGCGGCACTTCCGGCGGCATCTCCAGCTGCCACCAGTGAGCGGCATGTCCAGCGGCCAAATGCGGGAGCGGCATCTCCAGCGGCCACCAGTGAGCGGCACTTCCGGCGGCATCTCCAGCGGCCATCAGTCAATTATGATTTTAACATGATAAAAAAAATCAGAGATTGCAAGTATTCTGATTATTTGTAATAGTCCAACATAACATGTATGTGGCAGATTTAATGCACCAAGGAAAATTATTAAATAGCATATTCCTTATTAATTATAATATAAAAGACACATTTATTAAAAACATGTTGTTCAGTTGTAGGCTACAGTAGGCCTACAACAGATATGTTTTTAATAAATGTGTACTAGTACTAGGCTACTAATATTGTTAATATTTATAATATTATTATTATTAATACTAATAATAATAATAGTATATTGATTAGTTGAATCTAGCTCATATAGCCTATGTTTGTAAAGACGATTTAATTTGAAGAATAACAAATGTTAAATAAAATTACAATTAGGATATATTTTGGTGTGTTTCTAATTAATTAGCTACAGTTCTCTATGTAAAAACCTTTAAAATTAGTAATTATAATTTTTCACATGAATAGCCTAGGCTACATGATGTTCAGTTAGCCTACTTTTTTATGAAAAAATTGGATTTAATAATTTCCTCTGCGCAGAAACATAACTAATTAATCAGAAAGTGGTATCATCACGCTTAGGCCTAGGCTACTTTGGCAGCAGCCACAGCTGGACAATAAAATAATTAATAAAGTTAATAAAATAAAAAATATTGATTGCTGGAGATGCCGCTGCACCGGAAAGTCCTGCCTGCTGAAGATGCCGCTCACTGATGCCGCTGGAGATGCCGCTCACTGATGGCCGCTGGAGATGCCGCTCACTGATGCCGCTGGAGATGCCGCTGGAGATGCCGCACACTGATGGCCGCTGGAGATGCCGCTCACTGATGCCGCTGGAGATGCCGCTCACTGATGGCCGCTGGAGATGCCGCTCACTGATGCCGCTGGAGATGCCGCTGGAGATGCCGCACACTGATGGCCGCTGGAGATGCCGCTCACTGATGCCGCTGGAGATGCCGCACACTGATGGCCGCTGGAGATGCCGCTGGAGATGCCGCACACTGATGGCCGCTGGAGATGCCGCTCACTGATGCCGCTGGAGATGCCGCTGGAGATGCCGCACACTGATGGCCGCTGGAGATGCCGCACACTGATGCCGCTGGAGATGCCGCTCACTGATGGCCGCTGGAGATGCCGCTCACTGATGCCGCTGGAGATGCCGCACACTGATGCCGCTGGAGATGCCGCTGGAGATGCCGCTCACTGATGGCCGCTGGAGATGCCGCTCACTGATGGCCGCTGGAGATGCCGCTGGAGATGCCGCACACTCATGGCCGCTGGAGATGCCACTGGAGATGCCGCTCACTGATGGCCGCTGGAGATGCCGCTCACTGATGGCCGCTGGAGATGCCGCACACTGATGGCCGCTGGAGATGCCGCTCACTGATGGCCGCTGGAGATGCCGCTGGAGATACCACTCACTGATGGCCGCTGAAGATACCGCTCACTGATGGCCGCTGGAGATGCCGCACACTGATGCCGCTGGAGATGCCGCTCACTGATGCCGCTGGAGATACCGCTCACTGATGGCCGCTGAAGATGCCGCTCACTGATGGCCGCTGGAGATGCAGCTCACTGATGGCCGCTGGAGATGCCGCTGGAGATGCCGCACACTGATGGCCGCTGGAGATGCCGCTCACTGATGCCGCTGGAGATGCCGCTGGAGATGCCGCACACTGATGGCCGCTGGAGATGCCGCACACTGATGCCGCTGGAGATGCCGCACACTGATGCCGCACACTGATGCCGCTGGAGATGCCGCTGGAGATGCCGCTCACTGATGGCCGCTGGAGATGCCGCTCACTGATGGCCGCTGGAGATGCCGCTGGAGATGCCGCACACTCATGGCCGCTGGAGATGCCACTGGAGATGCCGCTCACTGATGGCCGCTGGAGATGCCGCTCACTGATGGCCGCTGGAGATGCCGCACACTGATGGCCGCTGGAGATGCCGCTCACTGATGGCCGCTGGAGATGCCGCTGGAGATGCCACACACTGATGGCCGCTGGAGATGCCACTGGAGATGCCGCTCACTGATGCCGCTGGAGATGCCGCTCACTGATGCCGCTGGAGATGCCGCTCACTGATGCCGCTGGAGATGCCGCTCACTGATGCCGCTGGAGATGCCGCTGGAGATGCCGCACACTGATGGCCGCTGGAGATGCCGCTCACTGATGGCATCTCCAGCGGGCAGGACTTTCCGGTGCAGCGGCATCTCCAGCAATCAATATTTTTTATTTTATTAACTGCATTTTAACTAAATAACATTATGTAGCTACCACAGAGTAGCATATAGCTATATCATGTGTAAGCATATCCTTTGTAAATAAAGTTTTGAGTTTCTGATTCTCCGTTAGGCCTACATCAGAGAAATCTGCAATTGTTCTGAGTAGCCTATTGATACAGGCTATGTAACGTTTTAAGTTTCCAGCAAGAAGTGTCAATATCACTTTTATGTTTCAGAAAATGCTGTTTATTAAATATTAATTTGAAATGTCATTAAATATGATATAAACGGTTATTCCGTTAATACAGAAATGAGTTCAGTTAATACAGAAATGAGTTTCTGATGTGCTGCACAATTCTGATATTAATTCAAAAAAGCTGTAGGCCTACAAAGCTGAAATTGCGGCGGCATCTCCAACAGCCAGCTGTCGCTCCAGCCGCATCTCAGCGGCATCTCCAGCAGCCAATACTTTGTCCAGCTGTGGCTGCTGCCAAAGTAGGCCTAAGTGTGATGATACCACTTTCTAATTAATTAGTTATGTTTCTGCGCAGAGGAAATTATTAAATCCAATTTTTTGGCTAACTGAACATCATGTAGCCTAGGCTATTCATGTGAAAAAGTATAATTACTAATTTTAAAGGTTTTTACATAGAGAACTGTAGCTAATTAATTAGAAACACACCAAAATATATCCTAATTGTAATTTTATTTAACATTTGTTATTCTTCAAATTAAATTGTCTTTACAAACATAGGCTATATGAGCTAGATTCAACTAATCAATATACTATTATTATTATTATTATTAATAATAATAATATTATAAATATTAACAATATTAGTAGCCTAGTACACATTTATTAAAAACATATCTGTTGTAGGCCTACTGTAGCCTACAACTGAACAACGTATGTTTTTAATAAATGTGTCTTTTATATTATAATTAATAAGGAATATGCTATTTAATAATTTTCCTTGGTGTATTAAATCTGCCACATACATGTTATGTTGGACTATTATAAATAATCAGAATACTTGCAATCTCTGATTTTTTTTATCATGTTAAAATCATAATTGACTGATGGCCGCTGGAGATGCCGCCGGAAGTGCCGCTCACTGGTGGCCGCTGGAGATGCCGCTCCCGCATTTGGCCGCTGGACATGCCGCTCACTGGTGGCAGCTGGAGATGCCGCCGGAAGTGCCGCTTCGAGATGCCGATGCCGCATTTTGCGCTTTTCGAGACATTTGGGATTGAACTTTATTTTTCCGAGATAGTTCTTACGTTAGGCTGCTATACTACTTGAAAAATGTTGTTTTTTTAAATTGCTGACTGAATTACGTTGAAATACTCAGAAAAAGCTCAGAATTTGCGTAAATCGTTTGTAACGGCTCTAACGTAAAACCTTGGGCATATCATGTAAGTTATGGACCGTTATGTACATAGCAATACATTAGTTGTAGGCTATTCACGTTTTATGAAAGAGGCCCTTTCTGTTGCATCTGCCATTTCTGCTTTAAACTGGCTACTGCAAATCACACTCATGTTCTCTTTCGCCATTTTAAAATAAATAAAATAAAAATTAGTCCTTAATTTTATAGGCTATTCCTTATTTCAGCTATCATATAATGTGTGCTGTATTTTCTGTCTGCTGTTTAGTATTGGAATCAATCCGATTCGTGAATGAATCTTTTCAGTGAACAGGCCCAACAGGTTAGCAGAATGGTTTGAATCGAATCGCGAGTCAGTCTGAATGATTCATTTAAAGGGACAGTTCACCCACAAATGTACATTATGTCATCATTTACTCTCCCTCAAGTTGTTCCAAACCTGTATGAATTTCTCTCTTCTGCTGAACACAAAAGAATTTGGGTAACCAAACTGTTCCTGGTCCCCATTGATATCCATTCATAGTATTTATTTCCCATACCATGGAAGCCTATGGGGGTCATCAACTGTCTGGTAATTCTTAGAGGTTAATTCATATTTTGCACACTAGAGAGCGCTAGTTTTACAGTGTAAACACATGTATCATGACTCTCTAATAACGGTCTCAGAGTTTAGCTGGTTAGCATAGCCTAGGCCCTGCTGTTAGATATGAGTCTTTCATGCAGGCAAAAAGCATTTTTGTTTGTTTTGTTTCCATTGATGTTTATTAAATGGTAGTATTTTTGGAGGCTTTTAATAGTGTAAAACAGATGAGTGTTTTTCACAGCTTGCTGAAGGAAGTTTTAATATAGAGTGATCAGTCACATGACCTGTGATTCAGTGTCTGTCATGCTACACTGCTAGTGGTTGTAAAATAACGTTTTTAAAACTATGACGATGCTATTGGAAACTGTTATTGCTTTTAGTTAGCAACTCCCTGAAATGGATGAAAAAAAAAAATCACTTATGGATGATACACAACTTGCATTTTTTTTAATCATCAACTTATTTTTAAAACGACTGGGCGTTTGTCATTACCAGATCAACATGACAGTCTTCACTGGAAAGATGGGTGGACACAGGCGTGATAACAAGATTAGTGGAAACTTATCAGAAATAATGAAGTGTTGCTTGAGCTGCAAATAACTAACTGAAACTAACACTTCTTATCTGTAGGGTCACAGCATTAGTTTATAAGGTCATATGCTGCTGAATGGCAATCTTATATTTCACATACACATAGGCTTTATGATACATTTTAATATGGATGATACACAACTTGAAAAAACCTTATACATTGCAATGCATTTTTTAATATTATTTTTAATCTACTTATTTTTAAGATGATTGTGTAAAGCCCTATTCGGACGGGACTAGTTTAACATGGAGAGGTGGGGTAAAGTAATTATAACCAGAGCTTCTCAGGGATTTTAGTTCCATCCAAATGTGCCGTCTGTGGCAAAACTCAAGTGTTTTCCACATACTATTCAGATCAGAAAGAAGGTTGAAAGCACTTGTTAGCGTTAGATGAGTGCCTATTACCAACATAATCCAAGCAGAATTGAATTAATAAATCGTTCGACCGGACCTAACCATTTTATACATATCAATATAGGTTATTTGTGTTTGTGCATGTTATATCAGGAAGCAACGTAATACACACATGACAACAGGAAGATGACGGCGGTGTGTAAATCGAGTTACCCCTCACACTTCTGCTAGTTTTACTGAGATCTCTTATCCCGTGCAAATAGATGGCCATTATTATTACAGACGTCCTGTGGTAGAATTACTTTACTCCATCTACCCTGGTAAAACTAATCCCGTTCGAATAGGGCTAACATGATATGTTCTTTACAGACAAGATAGATGAACACAGGCGTGATAGCAAGAATAGTGGAAACTTCTCAGAAATAATGAAGTGTTGCTTGAGCTGCAAATAACTTGCTGAAACTAACACTTCTTATCTGTAGGATCACAGCACGAGTATATGAGTATAAGATCATGGATATACAGAGAGATGCATATGCTGCTGAATATCAATCTTATATTTCACATACACATAGTAGGCTTTATTATACATTTTAATATTACACATCACACAGTAAGATCTCACAGAGAATATATATTTCTCAAATAGTTTGCATTCTTTATTTTGAGGTAAGACTTTTTCTCAGAAAGAGGAAGTAAAACTGTGGAAGTTTTTCAACCCCACAAGATTCACAAGAACACACACTCACACTATTCTTGCCTCAAAACATGCAAACACCGATACACAAACGTCCAGTTCAGACACGTTCTCATGCTCATGCTCTCAACAGATGAAACCACTTTTCTTCCTGATCCAAAACTGAGGCCTTCTTGTGGTTTGAGTCTTGAATGCAATACTGTAAAATACACTAAAAACATCTGTTTGCTTCTGGTATGGATCACAAAATTAAATGTGTACTGTTATTCTGCAAATTTTAATGCTCAAGTTTTATGTGAAGTTTTAATTTGAACTCACACCATCAGAATAATGGCCATCATCTTGTTAAATAATGACATTTGGTCTGCATGCATTGAGGAGAAAAATGTGCTAGAATATGAAACTAACAAACAAAACAAAAAAAAACATCCAGCTAAAAATAAATACTTGTGAACAAATATCTGAGCCGTTTCATGTGAGCTTTAACATCAGAACATCAGATATGGTGTAAAGTTTAGTTTTTATATGTAACTTTGTGATTTTTATCAGAATTTTTCCTAAATTCAGTCCATGTACGGTAAATCTCTGTTACATATAGATGAGTTATGGGATTGTGGAGAATTGTTGAAGAGCTCTGATGACACTCTGGACTCACCAACTAAAACTAAATGCACAGAATCTTTACACAAACTCTTTTATCATAAAATCCAGTTAATGCCCCATGATGCTCAGCTTTCTACATATGAAATTATGTTTGACCTTGTGACCAGCACTTTGGCTGTAATTAAATGTGCCATATAAATCAATAAAACTAAAACATTATAAACAGTAACTGGAATATGCATTACCATGCAGGATCCCAGTAATCAAATCAAGCAAAAATTATTCAAAAACATTTTAATTACAGATGTTTTCCTGAATATTAGATGCGTTTTTATCATCTGAAATGTGCTGTGAATTATTGCAAAGCTACTTAGTCCTATATTAAGTAATTAACAAAGTAGGCCTACCAATGGTAGTACAAAGCCATGTTTACATAAAGCATATATATTTACAATAAATAATAGTTTAGCAACTGAACGTTACATTACGAATATTTTTCATTTGGGCTGAATGATTAAGTTAAGTGAGCCCATAAATTTGGATCAAGCCAGATCGGCTTTTGTGTTGTGTTTTGTGAGCTGCTCGCCTTCGGCCATGTCCACACTAATACGTGTTCGTTTGAAAACGTGTATTTTTCTTTCCGTCTTGGCCTTCTGTCCACACTGAGAAGGTGTTGTTATGAATGAAAACTAAGCTTTTTTGAAAACGCACTCCAAAGTGGATACATTTGAAAACGCCGACTTCACGTTGTAGTGTGGACTGTGAAACCGGTGGTATTTAAAAACGATGACGTAAATTTAGTCATGTGACGCATATTGTACCAATAGATATTCATGTTTATACCAGTATTGTGCCTGTTACGTGCTATTCACTGTTGCTAAACATATTCTACATGGCACACCCTTCATATCAGTCCTAAAAAGATTACATTTACTCACATTTGCAGTCCTGCGGCAATAGGCCTACATGAGAGCAGTTTCAGCGTTTTAGACCAAACATATGGTGTCTGCGTGCGACCTAGACCGCATCA
The DNA here is from genome assembly GCA_023718395.1 of Leucaspius delineatus. Taxonomy (NCBI): domain Eukaryota; kingdom Metazoa; phylum Chordata; class Actinopteri; order Cypriniformes; family Leuciscidae; genus Leucaspius; species Leucaspius delineatus. The sequence continues at coordinate 49,513,608 of CM043363.1, read as the reverse complement.
GTGAATGGTGAGATATTTTACTAAATAAAATTATCCTGTCAGAAGAATTGCACGATAACTTTATTTATTTTCCATCTGAATCATATCAGTGATCTTTTGTGGGGTTTTACGCATGCGCAGTAAAGGTGAATTTAGCGTTTTCAGGCGTTTTTCAAAAGTTTCTCGACGGAGAGCGTTTATAAACGTTTTCAAATGTATCCGGATTAATGTAGACAGCCTTATTTTCCATGATTTTAGCACTAGTCTACACATTGAAGCCCTTGTCTTCCTAAAACCTCTCTCACGTCTATCCCTCTGTCTTTATTGTTTATTCTTTTTTATTTATTCATTTTAAACAAATTTTTGCAGGTTATTTTTTAATTCTGTCAATTACGGTAAATATCAGTCAACGCAATTGTTTGCAAATTATACATAGGCCTACTATTCTGTGTTTTACATAAATGTATTATGTCTCATTAGTCCTATCTGTTTGTGTTTACTTCACCCCAGTGATGGGTATCTAGGCTACATTATGCTTGAATGTTATGATAAATGTTTATAAATACCAATGTAATTTTCACTTGTTAAGTTTGTAAATGTTTTGTTTTATTTACCAGTATTTTACATTATTTCTGAAATATAATAATGAAATGTGTATCTGTTATACACAGGCGTATCTTTTTTTTTCTCTCAAACGCAATTTGACATTGTTCGATTTCAGGTTTGATTTTTCTACCAGAAAATTCTGGCCACACAAACAAAAATAAAAGTATTTAAAAAAAAAAAAAAAAAAAAAATTCAGAGTGACAGTCAGTGACGATGTTTACATGCACATAAAATAATCAAATTTGCCCTGAAACATGTAAACGCATCACTTCCTTTGCATGTTGCAGTTTTGTCGCCATAGCCGTCTTTGTGTGCATGTAAACTTTACTGACTGTGATCACAACATCATTTGAGAGGAACTGCTTCAGCGTCTCGTGACGACACCTGCGTACACCACCTCATCCTCCTGTTGAAAAACACAAAGACAGAAGATACAATCACAGATACATGCTCAAGAGATGCTTAAAATCTTGTTGTTTTAAATTGCTGATTGAATTACATTTGAATACGATTTGAATTTTGCATGAACTTTAACTCATGAAGGAGTCCCTGTCTGTTACACCTGCAAACTGCTTTAAACTACACCGCAAATCACTCATATTCACTGTCACCATTTTTGTATTTTAATATTTATCCCTATATTAATTAATAGGCTATTCCTTTTTTCGTCAATCATATAATGGTCCGGTTTCACAGACAGGGCTTAGATTAAGCCAGGATTAGGCCTTAGTTCAGTTACAGCATTTAAGTAGCTTTTATAAACTTGCCTTAGAAAATCATCACTCGTGTGCATCTTGAGACAAAACAATGGCACTGATATATTTTAAGATGCATCAGTGCAAGTTGCCTTCAGTTAAAACAGCTCAAACATTGTAGCCTGGAACTAGACTCAAGCCTTGTCTGTGAAACCAGAGGAACGTGTCTGGGATTTTCTGCCGGTTGTTTAGAATTAGAACCAATTATATTCATAAATAAATCACTCTTTTGAATCGGTTCTTTGCAATCAATTAGCAAAACGAGTTAGCAGAATGATTTGAATTGATTTGCGATTCAGCCCGAATTATGCATTAAATATGAAATATTATGCCACTTTTCACAAGAATGTGTCTGTGAAATCTCAGCTCGAAATACCCCCCAGATAATTTATTATAGCTTGTCAAATTTGCCCCTTTTTGGGGTGTGAGCAAAAACGCGCCGTTTTTGTGTGTTCCTTTAAATGCAAATGAGCTGCTGCTCCGCCTCCGTTCAGAAGACAATCGATCCTTTACACAAGCTTTGGATACAATAAGAAAACAGGAGAATAATCTCACTCATCCAAAATCTCAGAAATACACAGTAGTGGAGTCCAGCCTTACGGAGAAATTCAGGAAGAAGGTTCAACTTTTAGATGCACCTGGACGTTTCTGACTGCCTTGCATGTACCGTCATGTTTAACTTTTACACAAGTCGACACAGTTCCCTGAGGTCTTTATAAGACAGCTGTGACATTTTTTGGTCAAATAGTGTTCAGTGCTCGTCTGTGCAGCAACGACAGAACAGTTTCATACTGTGCTTGGGTGGAAAGTCTGGAAACGTGCAGATTAAAGGTGCCCTAGGTGATGTTGGGTGATGTCACTTCTTGTTGACGTTTAAAGTATTGTCAAACAAAACGGAGGCTAGCTAGACCCTCCCTCCTCCTCATTCGCGCACTAACCCCCCAAACCACACCCCAAATCCTTCTTGTCGGTTATTGGCTGGAACAGTTTGATATGTTTCGTGGTGTGGGTGAGCCCAGTTTGTTTTTCTTGACCTATTCCTTTAAGGTCTGAAGCCATGAGTCGTTTAGAGCAGCTTTCCACTAGCAACACCATACAGAGAACCAGAAGAGCCCTGGATGAAGTGAATCTTTACAGACAGTCTTTTGAAACCAAACAAATGCCTTCTCTGTCAGTGATGAAGAAGGTCTTTATTAAGTAAAACTTATTTGTTAACGACACTTTACTGCAGATCAAATTATTTTTTGACCTGAATATAAAAATGAAAAAAATCAAGATCTTAATATAAAATAAAAAAATAAATGTTTTTCCTAAAGTTGGATTCAAACTGGATTTGCTGATCTACTTTGAGATCTATTTATATTGCCCCATCTGTAAACAGTAGAGCTATTCTTGTAGAGGTTAATTCATATTTTGCCCACTAGAGAGCGCTAGTTTTACAGTGTAAGCATGTGTATCATGACTCTCTAATAACAGGCTCAGAGTTTAGCTGGTTAGCATAGCCTAGGCCCTGCTGTTAGATACTAATATACAAACTTTCATGCAGCCAAAAAGCATATCTGTTTCCATTGATGTTTATTAAATGGTAGTATTTTTGGAGGCTTTTAATAGTGTAAAACAGATGAGTGTTTTTCACTGCCTGCTGAAGGAAGTTTTAATATAGAGTGATCAGTCACATGACATGTGATTCAGTCTGTCATGCTACACTGCTAGTGGTTGTAAAATAACGTTTTTAAAACTATGATGATGCTATTGGAAAATGTTATTGCTTTTAGTTAGCAACTCCCCCAAATGGATGAAAAAATAAATCATCACTTATGGATGATACACACAACTTGCAAAAAGATCATGCATTGCAAGGAAATTATTTTTTTAATCATCAACTTATTTTTAAAACGATTATGCCTTTGTCATTAACAGATCAACATGACAATCTTCACCGAAAAGATGGGTGGACCCAGGCATGATAACAAGATAAGTGGAAACTTCTCAGAAATAATGAAGTGTTGCTTGAGCTGCAAATAACTAACTGAAACTAACACTTCTTATCTGTAGGGTCACAGCACGAGTATATGAGTATAAGATCATGGATATACAGAGAGATTCATATGCTGCTGAATGTTAATCTTATATTTCACATACACATTGTAGGCTTTATGATACATTTTAATATTACTCATTCACACTGTAAGATCTCACAGAAACTATATTTTTATCACAGTTTGCATGCTTTATTTTGAGGTAGGACTGTTTCTCAAAAAGAGGAAGTAAAATTGTGGAAGTTCTTCAACCCCACAAGATTCACAAGAACACACACTCACACTATTCACACCCAAGACATGCAAACACTGATGCACATTAACCACAAACGTCCAGTACAGACACGTTCTCATGCTCATGCTCTCAACAGATGAAACCACTTTTCTTTCCAGATCTAAAACTGAGGCCTTCTGTGGTTTGAGTCTGTTGAATGCAATACTGTAAAATACACTAAAAACATCTGTTTGCTGCTGGTATGGATCACAAAATTAAATGTGTACTGTTATTCTGTGGATTTTATTGCTCAAGATTTATGTGATGTTTTAATTTGAACTTAAACCATCAGAATAATGGCCATCATCCTGTTAAATAATGACATTTGATCTGCATGCATCGAGGAGAATAAAGAATAGGCTATAAAACTAACAAACAAAACAAACAAAAAATATCCATACTTGTGAACAAATATCTGAGCCGTTCATGTTTAACAGTTTTGTCGCCATAGCCTGTGCTATGGTTATCACTAAGCCAATCATTGCAATTTTTAATGTTTAATCTGAAACGTTGCAGCGTGTACGTGGCCATTAGTCCTCTTAGAAGCATGAAAAACTTTTATTCAAATTCTGAAAGGTTTATAGCCTAAAAAGTGTGCAAAAAGCGCTCACTTTACAATCACAAAAAAATGTCACTCATCACATTTCATCACAATCTCATAAAGTTCTGTTATAATCAATGAGGATGTCTAAACTGGACAACGAATCTCTTATTTACCGTACATCGTGTCTACACTCTGTTTGTTATAATGAGAGGATTCGCAAGCATTCAGATCTCAGCATCAGCACTGAGAAAAAACTCGGCGGTATCTTGACCGGTGAGTGGATTGTGACTAATAGAAATATTTGACATTCTCCAGAGCACAAATGACTAAATGAAAATGCTAATTTACCCGCTGACAGTAGGTGGCACTTATGGGAAAGTAGAAATACCCAGAAATAAAATAGCACTGTGAAAATACTCATCACAGAGAAGAAAGGAAGTCAAATGGTGACTGAACAGCCATTCAGATTTTTGTATTAGCTATGGTGTTGATCAAACAACATAAAATATAAACATAAAAAAGCCGATTCCAGATTCTTCGTATGTTGTTTAATCTGTTCAGGAGTGCCAGCAACCCGTAGTTTTACGTAACAGCAGCTGCTCTGGGATGCATTTCTCTTACAACGACGTAACTCGCTGCTTAACTACCATAGTACGATGCGTCATTGAAGAAATCAAGCAGCTATTGATGAGTCAAGACTGTTTCCCGAAACTGTATCAATATAAGTGATCATTCAACCATAGGCTCGTTCTTACGCACTCTTCAAAAATTGTGCTTTAAATCTCTTGACAAATTAAAAGACATAAATGACATTTGTATGTATTCTAAATAAAAGACACAGGTTGTACCGAATGTCAGCTTGCTTATTTGGCTCAAGATAAGGATTTATTGAGTACACATATCATACAAACAAGAAACCGCTTCTAACCACAGGTCGAGAGCTGTCGTTCCAAACACACAAGTTGGCGATGCAGTTTGCGAATGTTTGTTAGAACGATGGTTTCGGGGAACGCCAACTTGTTAAACTATGGTGATAACAACGGAACTTTTGACCATAGGTGGCTAATGATGCTTTTGGGAAATATGGGAAGCATCTGTTTAAACATTCACATAAACTGTTTTTAAAGCAGTCCACTTGAGTTTAAAAGCAAACTTTATTATGAATATTTAAAGTGCCCCTATTATGTTTTTTTTGGAAAAGTACCTTTAATGCAGTGTGTAATATAGAGAATAAGAATAATTGTCACACGTTTCACACCGCGTTGAATTTCGGGAAGGCGCCGCCATCTTGGAAGGATACGCTAACCGTTGCCATGGTTACTTCGACAGTGAGACCGAGCGAAATAGCAACAGAGAGAGAAAGCAGCTTGATATTTGTGTTTTGTGATACGCCACAGTTTTTCGGGAATAAATGGATGAGGAAGCGAAAGGAAAGGGATTTAGTCTCTATCGGGAGAGACTAATGGCGCTTTTCCACTACACAGTACCAGCTCGCCTCGACTCGACTCGACTCGGCTCTGTTTGGTTTTCCACTGTGTAAAAGTTGTACCTGTACCTGCTTCCAGGTACTTTTTTTCGTACCACCTCCGGCGAGGTTCTAAGCGAGCTGAGGCGATACTAAAATGTGACGTGAAAACACGGCAGACTGCTGATTGGTCAGAGAGAATCGTCACTATTCACTGCGTCATCATTGCACGCACCAGACAGACGGAGTATCCTGAATAAAAAACAGCAAAAACAAAAACAAAAACATCCAAAAACAGCATACACTCGATTTCCTCCATTGTCCTGTGTGTGTGGGTAGCGGGTGTGTCTCGCGCGTCTCGCGTAAAAGATTAAGTCACGGCAGTTTCCTGCGGCGTCGCTATGACGTCCAGGTACTATTGTGGAGGTACTATCTGCAATGGAAAACGGAGCGAAAAGCGGGCCGAGTCGAGCTGGTACTGGTAATGGAAAAGCGCCATAAATAACAACGCCAGGCATCGTTATTTAGAGAAATTGCTTGACATCAACAACATTGACCCGTACGACCTGCAGCAACAGATGGACGAAAGACCCAGAAGCACGACCACCTTTCACACACCCTGACATAGTCAATTACCTGGTTTATGGTATCAGTGCATAAACAATGCAAGAGTTCAGAAGCTTTAAATCATTAGAAGCTTATGAACAATTCTGCAAGACTTAAAAACCCACAAACCTGTAAACTGCGAGAGCTCAGTCATACTTGAGGTTTCAGGCCTCATTCACATGTGGAAATAAATCTGATATGAATCGGATACGTGCATTTGCACCTGTCAATGCAAGTCGTACGTCATTGAAAAACTTACTTTTTGAAACATTTCGCAGTACAGATATATCTATAACAAATTAAACAACTCTAGTTGACTTGCAGAGTATTAATTTCGTTCGTTTGTGTTAAATAAAAGGCGATCTGGTGCTGAAATGTGTTGCTTTTGAAATCATGCTCGCTGTCGCTGCTGTCAGTTTAGTGTCAAGCAGTTTCTCTAAATAACGATGCCTGACATTATTTAGTCTCTCCCTTTCCTTTTGCTTCCTCCTCCTCCATTTATTCCCAAGAAACTGTGGCAAATCGAAAAATTCAAACAAATATCAAGCTGCTCTCTTTCTCTGTCGCTATTTCTCTCGGTCTCATTGTAGAAGTAACCATGGCAACGGATAGCATATCCTTCCAAGATGGCGGCACCTTCCCGAAATGCAACGCGGAGTGAAAACATTGTGACGTAACTCCTGATTCTCTATAGCTGTTAGTGAATGTAAATGTGTCAGAAGAAGTTTTAAAGATCAAAGTGCGCAACAAATTAAGTTGTCTCCTATAAGAAAAAATAAATTCTGAACTGAACTTGTCAGTGATTACAGTCTCAAATACCTACTTATGTTTGTAACAGATTTGCCTAATGCCAGCTTACAGACTGCACATGAACGTCTACTTTGACCTATCCTCAAACACTGTAGTTTCAGCTGAGAAGCAGCATGTTATAGCATGTTATTGTTGTTTTCTGCGCTACAAATCCACTTTGATAATTAATACGGTAAAACTAACACCATCACCGTGTATACAAGTGCTGAGGAAGTTGACATGACATGACATTCGATTACGATTATTGCATTTCGCCCCCTAGTGTCAGTCGCACAGAACTTTTAAATTGGTTGTGAATCAACAGTTACCCCCGGCTATTCAAAATGGTAAAATTAATGAATTTTAATGAATGTAATGCATGCATGAATATATCCACACACACAAAAAGGTCCCTCAATACATCTAATATACAAAGAAAGTAGATTTTATAGAGCTAATCAACATAAATATTGATTTAATAATTATAAAATAATTATTTCTGCCATAATTATTAATAACCGCCATTTTACAGATATAGTGTTTACAGAATAACGTTAAAGTGATAAAATATTGGTAATTCTAGCTTCAACTTGAAGCGGCGCTGCACAGACCAATCAGTGCAGACCGAGGATTTGAAAGCATATTGTAACTTAAAGTTGAGATGTTGCCCAGAGAGAAAAACAATATGTGGTGTCAGAAGAAAAGATGCCCAAGAGACGAGAGATGACGTATTTTCCCCGGGTTTAATAAAATGACTTAAACATCACACTCATCCGCATACATGGGGATCGAGTGAGAAAAAGCATACAAATAAACATTTAACTCTGGTCACAAATACAAAAGTAAATAAAGTGTACAAAACTCGGTAGACCGGTTATCTCTTCTCCTCACCTGTTACTGACATAGCCTACTCTAACGGACATGCGCAGTTCTCATTGTACCTCGAAGTACCGTAAATGCACAAAGTGACCATTACAATATGGAGCCATCTGCTCTCTAATCGCTCTCATGGTACTTTGATGTCATACACCGATCTGTCTACGCATCGCCGCTTCAAGTCGAACACATCAGGTGTGTTGGTGAGAACCGATCGGCGAGAGTGTCCGTGTTCAGGCGGGAGGAGCTCAAAACAGAGACGTGGAGTCGGACACTTTCTGCTTCCCGTAGTGACGGCCGCGCTGTGTTGGCATATTTTACCACAGCAGAAGTGAAATAAATGCAATATTTGCCAAATACACAGATGTTTCAGATACTTTTCTATTTAATACTTTATGTACTGCTTAATACAGTGTCTGTTTGTACAAGAATAAAGTTTAACATAAGCCTAAACTATCAATGAAGTGGGGTCTACGTTTTTTTAATCAGTTTTATTTTGATCGCGTCGGCGCTGTCTCAAGTCGGACACAACAGATGCTGTATTAAGCAGTACTGTAGCCTATAAAGTATTGAATGAACAAATATTGCATTTATTTCACTTCAGCTGTGATAAAGTATGCAAACACAGCGTGAGCGTCACTACAGTAAGCAGAAAGTGTCAGAATTCACGTCTCAGTTTTCAGCTCCTCCTCGCGACAACTCTCGCCGATCGGTTACATCCAGCCACAGCCGATGTCCAACACACCTAATTTTTCCTGTCATGTCTTAACCCTTGCCCTGGCCTCATGTGATCTTATCATGTGGTTCCATTGTCTCATGTGTCATGTTTTGATTGGTTCTTTGTGTTCATTGCTTTCAGGTGTGTCTTGTGCCTGGTAGGCCCATGCATTAATCCGTCCTGGTTTCATTTGTTTTGTATCTGGTTCATGTTTGTCAATAAAACTGCACCTGGGTTCTCAACTTCAACTCACCTTCAGCTGATAAATGTTACGGAAGGAGACTCAAAAACAAAATTAGGAACGTTTAAAATAGCGTGAACTTTAACAACCTTATTATTTCATGGACTTCTCTGTTTCTGCCTTATTTCTCACATTTTCAGTCTCCCACACATACTTGCTTAAATCAGCAGAAATATTAGCATTTTTCCCCCTCACACTGGGTGTCTTAAGGCCTCAGTTTCCCGTGAGACAGTTTAACAGTGCTCGTATAGCAAAAATGCAACCATATAACATGTCAACTGTTAAAAGTGTTATCACACTTTCCTGAAATCAACATATAGAGATCCTGTAATCTATGTATTTTTCTCCCCTCTGTTCTTTCTCGCTGGTGATTGTTCTAGTGAAATAAATGTCTTTAAATGGAATGTTATTCATTTCTTTCTTTATAGAAGTACCTTTCAAAACAAAACGAAAAACTAGTTAGTTCTTAGAATTGAGACTTTATATCTCACAATTGTAACTTTTAAAAAAAAAATATAAACTATCAACTTTTTTTTTTTGTTGCAAAAATGGTTCAATGTTTAAAACATTTATGCCCGGTTTCACAGACAAGTCTTGAGTCTAGTCTCAGACTAAAATGCATGTTTGAGCTGTTTGAACTGTTTGAAAGCAACAAAAAACTAAAAAACTGTTTCTTGCCACAGTCACCTTTTTTCTCGCCTTAAAATTGGCTTTTGGCTTGCTTAGTTGTGGACATTTAATTTAATATTCAACAATTTGGTGTAAGCATTTACACCATATATATGAGAACTGAACTGAGCTGGACGATGACATCACGGTTTTCTCCAGAGTGACTATATATATAAATTAACTAAATTAATAACTTTTACAACAAAAATGAAACATCACTGAACTTATTTAAGCTGAACTGTGACACTATTTTCTTCTGGAAACAAACTTTGTCGCATTATTTTCCTGTTATCACTATAAAGCTGCTTTGAAACAATCTATATAGTAAAAAGCGCTATATAAATAAAGGTGACTTGACTTGACTTGACTTGACATATCTTACAATTGTTACATGCAAGTTCTCTCTTCTGCATGTGTTTCATTATGTTTTTGGTTCAATCCTGTGTGACCTATAGTTTTCCTGAGTCGTAATCCTCAGTCATTTCAGTCACGTGTGCCCTGTTAATTTACTCATTTAGCTCCTTTGTTAGCTCCATGTATTTAGTCCCTGTGTTCTTCCTCAGTCTTTGTCTGTTCTCGTTAATGTTAGCATATGTGTATTTCTCCTAAATGAATCCTGTTTCCTGAGTATTTGTTATGTCTCCTGTCTCCTTAAAGAATTCCTGATCTTGCGAGTTTATATACATCACGTTACGTGACAACAATATGTCAGTGCCATCGTTTTGTCTCAAGATGCACTCAAGATGTTTTTTTTCTTTTCTAGGGGAGGTTTAAAAAAGCTATTTAAAGGTCTTAATTGAAGTAAGGCCTAATCCTGGTTTAATCTAAGCCCTGTCTGTGAAACCAGGCCTCGTTGAACAGTTCTAGTGTTAAAAAATTGTAGCAAGCGACTGCATGACCAAGTGACGGTAATTTTATTTTATTTTTTTGTAAATATTTAGTTCTCTTGCTTGTGCATTATTGCTTTATTTGTCCATTTTACTGCTTTACTCAAGCAGTTCAATAGTCATGATAAAGTGAATTTTAATAGTCTTGCTATTAGTGATTAAGAGCAGACGTGGAGCACTGGACTGACGTGACCTTAAGTTTGCATATTTACTTGCTGTTTTTTTATAATGGTGTTGTCAGCTTTACTGACATCTCGTTTCACACTACAGGGTTTTTTTTTTTTTTTTTTCTGTGAACTTCCCGTTTTATGTTAACCATCTGTGCTGCTGGATTTTTTCACAGAACTAACTTCTTTTTTCTTCATCTTTTTTTCTAAAATTACTTTAATACTAGTGAAACAATGGATGTCCGTTCCTCTTAAGTTCCCCAAAATCACAAAGAGTTTCTTGTATGGAATGTCACAACGAATCTGAATATTCTATAACATTTATATAATTAATTTTAAACTATTTTTTGTTGTTGCTGTTATAGAAAAAGAAAGGAAAAGAGTAAGTGGTCATTGAACAAAAGACATCTAATTTGATAAATATGCTTTGAACCAGGGATGGGCAGCTTCGGCTCTGGAGTGCCGCTGTCCTGAACCTGAACCAGCTAATCAATGTCTTCAGCATTACTAAAAAGACAGGTCAGTTTTTATCAGGTTTGGAGCTAAACTTTGCAGGACAGTGGCCCTCCAGGACCGAAGTTGCCCATCCCTGCTTTAAGCTTAAGGACAAGACACAGATGACACAGTTATAAATTATCTTACCTCTTTTTGCACATTTCTTTTGTAGAATATTGGATCAGCATAAGTTATCTCATCTTCAGAAGTCCGAACTGTTTCTAACAAGAAGAATAGATGTATTAAAACAATAGAGCTCAATCTTAAACTCTGAGATATTAGATGCTTCTTCATTAACATGTTTTATTATTTCAAGTATAATATTAAAGTATATCCTTATTATGTTGGCTTGAACTTATTATTATAATTCTGAGACAAAATCTTTCAAAGCTTTCAACCTACTTCCACTAAACTCGACTCAGACCTTTAGACTGTTCTTTCTTAGTGTTCTATCTCTTTTATAACTGAATGGACATATGGTTTTCCAAAATCCCATTACATTCCCACAATGTTAAAATAAGCCAAGACTATTTAGACTTCAACTATCAAATTTCCAAAACACACAGAAGCCCACTTGACTCATTTAAGCTGCCATTTTATGTAATATTTCTAAGCCATGTATACCTCATGTAGCCCCACCCCTTTTCAGTGCCTCGCTCGTTGTGTTTTGTCTTCTGGTTTGAATTTTCAGAGCATGAAGGTAAGATCTTATGGATTTATGAATGAACCATTTGTTTTAAAATCTTCCCAGTCCACTGACATTATGACATCCACATCAGACATTACAATGCTTGCGATAACTTTATAACTATATATCCACTTCACCAGCTAATTACTCTTCGACAGCGATGCCAATGTATAGAGCTACCACAATAACAGAAGCTGTGTGCCTGTTTCTCTGGTGCAGAAGTGCTAGACTTATTTAATCCTCCATTCTAATATTACTTTCCTTCTTTCCTTGCTTCTATCTATTGTCTGACTAAAATTCTGTCTTTTAAAACTACTAAACTAAAACTTAAAACTGTCAAACTTAAAACATGTATGCCCGATTTCACAGACAGGGCTTAGATTAAGCCAGGATTAGGCTTTAGTTCAATTACGACATTTATAGCTTTTATAAACATGCCTTAGAAAAAAAACATTACTGATGTGCATCTTGAGACAAAACAATGGCACTGATATATTTGAAGAAATATCAGTGCAAGTTGCTTTTAAAACAGGTCAAACATGCATTTTAGCCTGGAACTAGACTTAAGCCTTGTCTGTGAAATCAGGGATACAACTTAAAACCTTCCAACTTAAAGCTGTTAAGCCAACATCAACATTTGAATATTTTATTTAATACAAATTATATTTAACATATGTGTCAGCAGTAGGTAATGCTTGCCTTCTTGAACTGTTTTTCCACGTTTTCTGTGGATCCAGAAGATCCCGACTAAAGTAACAGTTAACAGAGATCCAGCGACAGCAGCAGCAGCAGAGATCAGTATAGGGACCACGCCTGGAGAATGTGGAGTAGACTGCGCGTCTGGAGAACGTGGAGTAGACAACTGTGAGGTAGACTGTGAGAATGACTGCGAAGGAGACTGCGAAGTAGAGTGTGTGGTCTGTGCTGTAATGGGTAAAGGGAGTCTTTAGTGCAAGTGAGTATGTCTGATCTACAACAGACACTATAAACATCAGCACAGCTGAGTTAAGCATCTCTGCATCTGCTCCAAATTCTGTGTGAAGATACAATGGCATATAAATGTAATATAAGTACAATATCTGACTCGCCTCAACCTTCACTGTTGCTTCGGATCTGATGCTGCTTTGTTTTTGTTTGTTTTTTTTTGCACGTAAAATGCAGCATCAGAACAACCTTAAACATTGTTGTCATGACAGAGCATACACTTAGACTTTTTTGGACATTATTATTTGAACTCTCTCTTGCAAAATTAGGGTTCTCATCCGAGACACAATCTCACTGACTATATCAAACCTCAGTATTGTCTTATCTTAATTTTCTTTCCTTCACCCCCTTTTCCCCCCATCTCTTCTCTCTCATACTGAGATCACCTGAGATTCACCCAAAAATCGATATGGTTTAATGTGAAAAATTATTATACAACACTATACATGTTTGGTATCATTTGAAATGTCTCAGTGCGACTGGTACAAAGGTCTCATCCCCAAAGAAGTAAACCAAAATAAATTTGATGAATTAATTGTTCTTAATGAATGCTGGAAAAACAGATCATGTTACTCCCTTGTTATCTTTTTAGGTTGGCTATCAATACATTTTAGGATACAGTATAAGATTCTGCTAAATGTTTTTAAAGCACTTCACAGAATTGCTCCAGAATGCTTAGCTGACCTTATTAAGCCCTACAGTTCAGGCGTAAGACTAAGATCAAACAAGTTTCTTCTAACCATTCCTCGTGCACGTCTGAAATTGAAGTGCTTTCTCTGTCGCTGCTCCTAGATTGTGGAATAATCTGCCATTGGATGTTAGATCTTCCTTTATTCTTGATGTTTTTAAGGACGGCTTAAAATCTTATCTGTACTCTTTGGCAGTTTAGTACATGGACGTTTTTATGTTTTGTCTTATTGTTCTGTTGCTTTTCATTGCAACGTATAGCACTTTGCAACTACTGTATTAGCCTGTAAGGTGCTATATAAATAAATAAATAAACGAAAACTATAAAAAATGTAAGAGTTTAGAGATATTTTGTGTCAGGGTCTTCCACACAAATTACCTTCTGTCCTCAGTAAGGTGTAAACTACCTAGATCTGGATCTTGATTAATGCAAATTCCTATACTGTAACTTCATGCCTCCATTTAGGGAATGCTTTGTCTTGGTCTGAGTATTTTAAGAAATGTTGCAAAAGGCTTGGGGCAATTATTTCTTATGCCAGGTTTTTATATCTTACTCTTAGATTTATCTTCTAGAATTTGATGTTTCGTATTGTTATTTCCGAATTGAATGATTATTTAACTGGCACGATATGTTCACCTGACTAATAATAGTTAAGTTGTTATAAAGTTGCAAATCTATTGGGAGCTACACAAAACATACTAATGAAATAATAGCAAACATGGGGCAGCATGTGTCTTTGTATCATAACCTCTTATTTTTTTACTTTAGTCGAGCTGTTATATAGGTAACTGTAAGGAATTAAACAGAACTACTATTTAAATAATAGCAAGCATGGGCAGCCTTTTAAATTGTATTAGTCATGACCTCTGACTAATGATCAGATTGGCAAGTTTATGACCATGAGACCGCATTAACGAACAGCATGAGACTCTGAGCGACATTGGAATATGAATTAATGAATAGAATAAAAGTGAAAAGTTAAATAGAATCAGTGGCGCGGGAAGTAGGGGTGCTGAGCTGCTGCACTGCAGCACCCCCGGTTTTCACAGGTTTAAAACTTTAACTGTAAATTGTGGGCTACAAGCCTTTTCTATTATTAAATCATTTTAATCTTACATAGTTTACTTTGTCACAACGGGATTAGTCTCATTTCTCTATTTCTCTATCATTAGTTTCTATTTCATTCCTCTTGGATCTTGATTGATGTACAACAGAGACTGAAATTAACGGGATTGTGGCAAAAATGCATTAAAATGAACAAAAATGCTCCCAAAATTAATTTATGGTGGGAAATGCCTGAATATTGATAATTTGACTTTTATATTTATAATAATAAAGTTAAGCAATAAGCTATCACACAAGCAAGATATATCACACAATGCTGTTTTTTTGTGATATTGATATTATTGAACTGTTAAATAAACAGGAAGTTAATATTAAATTTACATTTTAGACGCATATTGTCTATTTTTGCTCTTTTAACAAAAATAGTTCCAAATAAAGCCAAATCAGAAATGATACATGTCTCTGAGCAACATGTCTGTAAGGTAGGCACAAATGTTTTTTTCATTATTCATTATTATTTATTTCCTGTCACCATATTTAAAAAAAAAAAGGGTTTTTTTTTAATTACAAATACATTCCTTGTTGCATTATGAGTGTGCAAGTTCCACTATGTTCGGTCAAAAATGTACTGTATAAGCCATCTACTGTATTTAAACAAGAATTATCAGGTATTTTTTGTTATTCTCTGTGGTTTTGACATTCTTTATATGGGACATTCTACCAGAAACGTACATTATCTGTCCTTGAATTGTTACAGTGAATAAAAAAGTATTTCATCCAAAAATTTCTAAAACTGGCTCATAGTTGATTTCTGTGAGTTGTTCTGTAAAGGAATATGTCATTCATTAGGTTCTCAGATATTTTTTTCTTTATTAAAAACACTTTTGAAAATTACAAATCCTGTCCATGCCCTTGTCCTCAGCCAAATTGGAGCTACAGCTTTCATAGTTTTGTTATGCTACAAACTGTTATTTATAAAAAAAACTCCATCAATAACAAGTTTAAGCTGTTATCATTCACATCAACTGATCAAAAACATGAAATTATATATAAATTCTACAAATAAATTCTATTTTACAACTGTCCCCATGTTTTGGTCAGTCCAGTCACGTTTACATAAAACTCTACATAAAATGTGTGAAATACGCCTTTAAGGGTATCACTCAGAGGAAGTGACATCATTTGACCCAGGTGAAGCTTACATTGATTAAGGCTGAATTCTTTCATTGAATTGTATGATTTTAAGCTTGTTTTTGTATGTTTTTTTTAGGAAGACGAGCTAAAGGGTCAGGCCCTGTCACGGTTAAACATTCCAGAAAATAATGAAAATGTTTTAAATCCAAAACATGTCTAAAAAGGTTACTGAAATTCCTTGCTTGCATGTTAACAGTTTTTATGTTAGCATGCTAGCAGGCTGAGTAATGGCGGTTTACAATGGCCAACCGTCAGGCCCTGTCACATCAGGCCCTGTCACATTCCTGTGTGACACGGCCTTACAAATTAATGTTATTGTTCTTTTTTATTACATTTATTGCATATGTTATGTATTTAACGCATGCAATAGTAAAATGAAGGCCCAGGTGCTTGATTTTTATACAACTGTGGCCATGAAAGCGATTTAAACACCTGAATTCAATTATTTGGAGGGCTGTCCCAATACTTTTGGCAATATTGTGTATATGTCCTTGGCTGAATTTTACCATAGTCTAATATTACTTTAACATTAAAATTATAATAATAATTTAAAAAAGAAATGCCAATCAAAACTTAAATAAAGAACACAAAACATAACTTTTTCTGCATCATCAAAATCCATAATGTCAGTCCTGTCACAGTATCGTCAGTCCTGTCACGCCATGGTCAGTCCTGTCACGCCATGGTCAGTCCTGTCACACAGGAAATTATGATAAAAGTGTACTATTTGAGGAAATATTAATTAATTAATCTCTTTAACTGTGTAGATGAAGGTGGGGGTATATATCCACTACTATGTTTTTATAAAAATCTCCTATGTAAAGGTAGTTATTTTACAACTATATGAGTGCCTGGTGGGTATTCTGTGATTTTGTGACTACAGTTGACCGAAAAGTTACTTATATTTCTTAAAGGAATTATAAAACCATGTTAGATACAATCGGGGACATGTGATCAATAAGAAAATGCTATCTGTATCAAAGAAATTCATTAGGAAACCATTCTAACATATACAAATTTGTCTGTGACAGGGCCTGACATTTTAGGGGTGAAATGCGTATATAAATGTATTTATTTGCAATATTTTACTTTTAACGTACCTGCACATGTGTGACAGAGTGTGTTGATGTCCAGATGTGTGGTCTGGTTGCTGATGGGATTGTTCAGCACACAGCTGTAGGTGTTTTTATCCTGATAATTCACCTCCAGAGGTAGAGAGAGACTGATGCTGAGATTCGACTCACTGATGTTGGACAATACACTGATTCCTTTGTACCAGGAGAGAGTCGCATCACACACATTCACCACTGATGAACACAGCAGTGAACAATTTGATGATGAAGATGATGATGAACAGTCTCTACTGATGACAGGAACAGGCAGAGGAGCTGGAATATAGAGAATTAAGAATATGTAAGGAATACCTGACAACAGACTGTTGACATTTTTAAATTTAATAAAACATTTATTTAATCTTTTTCAGTAATTTGGGGTCAGTTTTTCCTCAATGTTTTTGCAAATGTTTTTGGAGATTGACAGAAAAATGAAAACCCATCGACCGGATTGTTTTCATATGGTCAAATGTGTTCGAACAGCCACAAAAGACTGTCTACTCTCCGCCTACCTACCTAATACGTAACATTAAGAGAAGCGCTCTAGCCAGACGAGATTTAAACTTTATCGGCTGGAGACACAAGTTTGGTTTGAAGATGAAAAACGTACCAAGCACAATGTTTTTCTCACCATTTCTAACACACACATCTGTCAGAGCAGAAACTAAAGCTGCAGCTCTGCATGTTTTCCCGTCATCCCTGGTTGCGTTAATATGTTAATTGTGCAAGCTTATTTTGTCCATCAGACCCTCCCCTCGAAGAAATGGGAGGAGGAAGAAACTTCCAGGACAGAAGTGGTTGAAAATGGACAAAAGAGACAGATTAAAACATCAGGTGTAAACGGGAATGTGTCTTCCTCGTCTACTTGTGATCCGATCGACCAAGACGCATCTTAATACCAGGTGTAAATGGTGTAAGTTGCACAGCTGGTGCAACTAACCCCCAGTGTATTTTGTGCCTGTTTACAAGTCCAGCATTAAGCACAAAATCTTTTTCTTTTTATTATTGTGTAAAGCTGTAATTCCCAATGCTGAACACAAGAATTCGCACAAGAACAGACAGCATGCAATAAAACAAACCCACTAATCTGGAGAGAAAGAGTATAGGATGCAACCTTGCACAAAGATCTCTCCTCACCAATAAGCCCCCCTCACCTTTCCCCCTGACTCAAACTGAAAGTTCACTGATGTATCTTGTGAATCTATTGTTTTTTTCCCTTTCATGTTTGGTATCATTTAAAGGGGTACGTCACCGCTGGCAAAAAAAACCCATCTCTAAATAAGCTCTAACTTTAATAATGTTAAACCAAGGGAAAAAAAGGCTTCTGTTTGGCTCGAGGTCATGGTGCAAAGGACCCTAGGTTGATTTTTACTCCAAACCAGCAATTTAACTTGAATTCTGTTCTCCTGTTGTTTGTGGTGTCTCTTCAAGATCACCATTGGTCCTCGCCCCCGAAACTAAGTACATCTCTTTGAGACATGTGAATAGGCCCAAAAAAAATCCAGAAATGTTTAGATATTAAATATTTTCAGCTTTTTTTATTCTGGTCTGGGGATTTAAATGGGTCCTATTATGCAAAATTCACTTTCACATGGTCTTTGAAGTGTGCTGGAAGTGTGCACACAACCAGTCTATAATGGTAAAAATCCACCCACTCCTCTTTTTGTAATCCCATAAATCATGTGCAGTGTTTCAGAACAAGTTTGCAGATTGTAGCAGTTTGACGTCACGTTTATGCCCCACCCACAACTGTTAATACATTATCCCTTACTAGTATAGACCCGGCCCTGTTTATCTCTTCGCTAGAGCATTTAACAGCAGTATTTAAGTAAGACATGTCTTTTAATTAAAGCTACTAAAGATATTCAGTCAAGAGCAAGGAGTGATTTTCTGTTTTTCTTCTGTTGTTTGATTCATATTAACAGCATTTATAGCAGTAGGTACTGTATATTATGCAGCTCTCACTTTAATAAAGAGATTTAATATACCTCTGCGATTTCTTTACTTGCAGTTTACGTTCGCAGATATAACCGCCTGTGTTTATGTGAACTTTGGTTTGGTTTTGATATGGCTTTAAAACGCATGCAGATAATAAACTTTCATGATGATGATGAAGAACTGCATTGTCATGTGAGCGTGACGTGATAAAGATGATAATCAAAACAGATGGTTTTGTTTTTGGCAGAGTATCAGATGCACAAGCTGTACAGGCTCCGCCCTCTTCTAGAAAGATGGGTGGGGAGCAGCAGCTCATTTGCATTTAAAGAAAACGAAAACGGCATGTTTTTCCTTCCACTCAAAAATGGGCATTTACAACCCAGGTGAAAAAGACGTAGTATTAAATGTATACTTATTATACTTAATTAAAAATATACTTGAAATACGAATAGTATGTTTATAATACATTTGTATTACCAACATGCTTATTTGAAGTGCATTAAAAATACATTGAAATGCATTTTAATATATTTCTAAAAAGTATTGTCGGTTACTGGTGTAACCTTGGTTATATGAATAGTGGAAGACCACCAGAGACGGTCGAACATAGTGGAAGGAGTCGCGTCTCGCAAGCCATATTGAGAATCTCGTATTGATTTGTCACCTGTGATCCTGACCGATGACATGTTGGAAGCTATATCCGCTCCATTCATGTCACGGTCGTTCTCTGAAGTCATTCTCTCAGTCCGAGTGACCAGAGACTCTGGCGGTCTTCCACTATTCATAGAACTAAGGTTACACTAGTAACCGGCGTTCTATTTCACTGTTACAGACCGCCAGAGACGGTCGAACATAGTGGAAGACGAATACAACCAAGTCACGAGGGTCACCCACCTAGATACTGTCCGCTAACACAGCAGAACTGATCAAAGGAATAGGGGCCACATTGATCCTGTAGAATCTTATGAACGTGCAAGGTGACGTCCATGTAGCCGCTGCACATATTTCGGAAAGGGGCACCCCACGTAGTGCTGCCCAGGAAGTAACAACTGACCGAGTTGAATGGCATTTAATAGACGTTGGAACTGTCTGACCAGCCGACTTATATGCCTGTACAATGGTATCCACCACCCAATGAGACAACCTTTGCTTCGACAAGGGTGAGCCTCTCTGACAGGCATCAAAACGGACAAACAGCTGATCAGTGGTGCGCCACGAAGCAGTTTTCAACACATACTGTCGCAATGCTCTCACTGGACACACAGCTGTCTGGGAAGCCTCCTGATTAAACGCTGCAAGCTGAATGGGTTGATTCACAAAGCGATCAGACAACACCTTAGGTCGGAAAGCTGGATTCGGCCAGAGTGTAGCCTAACTGTACTCGGGCCCCCATCTGAGACATTGTGGACTCACTGAGAGGGCATGAAGTTCACCTACTCTTCTGGTTGATGTTATAGCCAAGAGAAAAGCAGTCTTCATCGAGAGACTCTTAATATCAGCTTGTTCAAGTGGTTCATAAGGCGGTAAACGCAGGCTGTTAAGCACCATTTGATGATCCCACTGGGTATGCATTATCCGTGCCGGTAGATTAAGACGTACTGCTCCCTTAAGGAAAGCCGCCACCAATTTCTCCGCACCCAATCGATATCCCCCCAAGGGATTCCGATGTGCTGACAAGGCTGCCACGAATACCCTTAGAGTTGCTTGGGACCGCCCAGTGTCCAATAAATGTTGTAAGAACTCCAACACTGAACTGATGGAACAAGTGACTGGGTTGACAAACCGATCTGTACACCATGAAACAAAAATCTTCCATTTACAAGTGCGACGTGTTGATGGGGCTCTTGCATTCATGACAGTGTTTCTCACATCTGCGGAGCACTGAGAGCTCCTGCTCAACCCCAGGGGCCATACACAGGTTCAATTTGCTCGGTGAGGGGTGCCAAAGCTCCCCGTTCATTTGTGATAGTAGGTCCCTCCGAACTGGCAATGGTTGCGGTGGACCGGTCGTAAGGGTCAGCAGCAGACTGAACCACGGTCTTGCTGGCCAGCAGGGTGCCACTAGAATAAGCCTGTGTTGTCTCTCCTGCACACGCCTCAGCACAGGCCAGAGAAGTGGAATTGGAGGGAAGGCATAGAGGAGGAGGTCTGGCCAGTTGTGTGCCAGGGCATCCTGGCCTAGTGATCCCTGCTCCTCCTGCTCTGTGAACCACAGCGGACAATATGTCGTCTCTCTGCTGGCAAAGAGGTTGACTGCTGCGGTCCCATAAAGTCCCCAAATTGACTGAACTACCGCCTTGTGCAGACACCAGTCCCCTGGCTTCGGACCCGATCGAGAGAGTGAGTCTGCCACACCGTTGCAGTGACCGGGAACGTGTGCTGCCCTGATCGACAGGAAGTGCTGGTTTGCCCACAACATCAGCACTCGTGAAAGATGAAGGCAAGGTAGAGACCTCGTGTCCCCTTGGTGATTGATTAAAAACTGTGGTGTTGTCGGTCCGCACCAGGATGTGCTTCCCTGATAACTCCTGTCTGAAGTGCCTTAGGGTGAAAAGCACTGCCCACAGCTCCAGGATGTTGATGTGAGATGACATCTGCTGCAAGGTCCAGCTCCCTTGTATGCCCCGGTGTTGCCACAGCCCTCCCCATCCGGAGAGAGAGGCATCTGTTGTCACCACTTCTCTGCGTGATGGGGGTGGTCCCATTGGTACACCCCCTTGTAGAAATTGTTCCCGTCTCCAAAGCCTCAGGGAGACAGAGCAACTGGTTGTCACCAAAACAAGGACATGACGGTTATCGTCCAGGTAAGGGAGAATCAACATGCCCTCCCGTTGTAGAGGTTCTAGTGCCACTTGCATACATCGTGTGAATACACGGGGAGAGAGGGAGAGGCCAAATGGTAGGACTCGATATTGGTATGTCCTGCCCTGGAATGTGAACCGAAGAAACCGTCTGTGATGAGGTGCAATGGGGATATGGAAATATGCGTCCTTCAGATTCACAGACGTAAACCACATGCCGGGTTCGACTACTTGTAGGACATCCTTGACACGCAACATGCGGAAAGGAAGGTGTTTGAGACTCCTGTTCAAGCGTCTGAGGTCCAAGATTGGCCTGAAACTCCCATCCTTCTTGCGAACTAGGAAGTACTTTGAATAAAATCCCTCCGGAAAGACCTGGGGGTTTACTAGCTCTATCGCACCCTTTTCCAGTAGCTTCCGGACCTCGAGAGATAGAGCAAGAGCTTGACGAGGGTCCCGAACCACTGCGGGCCGAGTGTGTGTACATAATTGGGGTCTGTGACGGAACTGAAGACAGTAGCCCTTGTCGAGTGTGTCGATGAGCCACTTGTTGTCTGTAATCCCTCTCCAAAGCTGTAGTTGAGAGGTTGAAAAGTGTCCCATCCCAGACCTGACGATGAGTTGCCACAGGGCGAGCAGGTGGTCTACGAGCACGGGATGCCTCCCTTCTCGAGTCATACCCAGGTCGAGTAGCCTGCTGTACAGGCCTGTAAGACTGTCCCTGCCTGTGTTGGAGTGGATTTGCCTGACGAACGGGCATTCGATGTGAAGGTGGTCCATAACTCACACTGCGCTCAAAGTGCTGGGACCGAGACTCCACTGCACGAACTCTGCGCTCAAGAGCTTCTTGGGCGGCTGGACCAAAAACATGCCCAGGTACCAGTGGTAGTTGACGAAGATTGTTACGGCAAGCCTCTGGAAGTTTAGACTGTGCCAGCCAAACCTGTCGCCTAGCCTGTGTTGTAAGCCTTTAACTGTAAGAGCCTTTCCATTAGAGAAAGCAATTGAACCCAAGGCCTGTAAGGAGGCCTCAAGTAACTCTGATGCAGTACCATCTGGTGGATTAGTACTTAAAGCGGAATGAAGTGCCAACAGAAGATGAGCCATGGAATTCCCCACACGACTCAAGCCTGAGACAGTATTATAAATCCTCACCAACAGATCATCTGTGCGTCTACACTCTGGGTTAGGACAGCGAAGGTTCTGTCTAAGAGCCTCATCTGGTGACACTATCAGTGAAGAAACGCATGGCTCAACTGGAGGCATGTTACCAAGGCCCTTCTCCTCGGCTTCAGCCATTGCCGCTAGTGTACGAGCCACACGATCAGGTCTGGATAAAGGAGCTGACCGAAACGCAGAAGAGACAACATCTGTGAAGTCAGGACAACTCGGCATTAAGAAATCCTCTTGCCGGGAAACTGAGCGACGCAAGAGGTTTGACTGGCCTGGCCCAGGAAGTGGAGGATCCAAATTCCGCTTGGCGGGCGCCATCTTGAGTGTGTCCTGCAGAGAGAAAACCACTGAAGGCGGCACATCCTGAAGGCTAGAACCGTCGTCGCTATGGGAGCGTTGGAACTGGGAATGTGAGGGTATGGTCTCCTGCATGGGTGTATAATAATCCTTTTCCTCCCTGTCTAAGGAGTCAGAGGCCGCAATAAATAAGGTGTCTGATTCTCTTCTGGAAAAACTGGACGCCGGCTCACACCTGGGCAAGGGAGGAGCTAAAACACCCATATTCCCCTCACTCATATTCTGACAAGTAGGGGGTACAGATAATAAGTACAGATAATAATACCCTGAACAGCATTCGCAAGCTCAGCTACTTGCTGGGCCAACGGACTTGACTCTGAAGAGGTTCGCATCTTCTTAGAAGGCCTTCCAGTCCCACTGGCCACACGCTTGCTGGCCACACGCTTGCTACTCACATGTGACGCAACTGATGGAGCAGAATCCCGGAATTCAGGACCTAATTCAGCCAGCCGATGTTGTCTCATCTCCAAGGACATCAAACCACATTCAGGACATGGGTCTACTAAAGCCTCTCGGAGGTGATCAATGCCTAGGCAAGTGGGACATTGCATATGAGCATCCATGAGATCCATTGGACCTGAGCAGATGGAGCATGAAGCTGCCATAACTTCCAGACCAGTAGTTGGGAAAAAAACCTGGTCAACCAATGGGATTATAATCACAATACAGGCAGAAAGAAAAACAGCCACTCCAAATAAAAAGGCTTTGCAGTTGCTACAATAAGCCTTGTCAATGTATCACCCTGGTTAACCAATGAGCATACACATAGTCGTTTAGACAATAAACAACACTACATGCAGTCTGAATGAACCCTGGTTAACCACTGAGTTCACGTGAGTACTCACCTCAACACTGTTAGTAGCGATCGGTTCCAAACAAACCCCGTTTAGGCAATAAACAATACTACATGCAGTCTGAATGAACCTTGGTTAACCACTAAGTTCACGTGAGTACTCACCTCAACACTGCTAGTAGTGATCGGTCCCAAACAAAACCCTGGACAACCAGTGGGTATAACGTTATGGTCCGATTCGCGCGATAATCCAAATATTTCTCCCGAGACACAGCCGTAGCGGGGAGCAGTTGCTCACCAAAAAAAACGCTGTGCACGTTCGAGCGAGATCTCTTTGCGAGAATGACAAAGAGAACGACCGTGACATGAATTGAGCGAATATAGCTTCCAACACGTCATCGGTCAGGGTCACAGGTGACAAATTAATATGAGATTCTCGATATGGCTCGCGAGACGCGACTCCTTCCACTATGTTCGACCGTCTCTGGCGGTCTGTAACAGTGAAATAGAAACTAGAAGTACATTGGTAATAAATATATGCTTAATTATACTTAAAAAAAATATGCTAAACAAGCATAATTTTTATATATTTCTAAAAAGTATACTAGAAGTACATTGGTAATAAATATATGCTTAATTATACTTATATGATAAACACAAGCATAATTGTAATATATTTCTAACAAATGTACTACAAGTACATTGGTAATAAATATATGCTTAATTATACTTTAAATAAATATGCTAAACACAAGCATTATTTTAATATATTTATAACAAATGCACTAAAGGTACATTGGTAATAAATATATGCTTAATTATACTTTTAAGAAATATGCTAAGCACAAGCATTACCTTTAATATATTTCTAAAAAGTGCACAATAAGTACATTGGTAATAAATATATGCTTAGTTAAATTTTTAAGAAATATGCTAAACACAATCATACCATTTGTGTGAAGTTTTAGTGTATTTAAAGAAAACATACTTATGTTGCTCTTACTTAAAGTACATGTGTGTAACTTGTGTAAGAACATAGCAAAATGATTAAGCTTTAGTGTGTTTAAAGTACTTTAAACACTTAGGCCTAGTGCAATATATTTGTAATATTTATGATTTTATGATTTTAATATTTTAGATTTTTGTATAATGTACCAACTTCTAATGTATTATAAACATTTGTCAACTATTATTAAGCATTGCAATATGCACTTAAAATTAATGTTGTTCACTTTTACTTGTTTGTAGGCTCCATGTAAATGGCTAGGCTGTTGTCCATTACATGATATGTTTTTACTACTGAAATTCCCACAAGGATATCAACATCATATTATTTTAAATGCATCATAGATATTTTCCAAAGACGTTTAAATGTTGTCCAAAAATATGTTGTACTTGTTTAAATTTGAAAAATACGAATAACACACGTGACTAATCCTGATTGGTTCCAGAGCCGTTGACCAAATATTTTTTACTGTGTTTTATTGAATGATAATTTTTCCACTGTAGGCTATTTGTAATACATTAAAATTTATTATTTTCGTAATTTTAGCATAAATGAGGCAGAAAATGCTACTGATAACACAGTAATAGTGTACTTGACTACTTTTAAAATACACCATTAACATATTTAATTATGTTTTATAAAGGTACTGTTAACATAGTTAAAATATATTTGAAATAAATTTACTATATAAAAAATATGTGAACAGTACATAAATATGATTTGTATATATTATATATTCTTCTATTTTAAATAATTTATAAGTGTATTTAAAAATGCATTAAAGATGGGTTCAATTGTACTAAAAGGGGTAAAAAAAAAGCTGAAATAGTATGTTAAAAGCATACTTTAGTTCATCTTCAGTGTGTCTAAAAATAGCACAGTTGAGTACACTAAAATCTTAAGTTTATCTTAAGAAGTACTAAAGAAAAACTTTTAGTATATTAAGTACAAAATTAGTGTGTGAAAATGGAGCACTTTAAGTACATTATGGAAGTGTACTTTAATAAAATGTATTTTCGTGCACTTTTTTAACCTATTAATACATTATAAGTATAATTTGTATATATTTATTATATATTATTATTATATTTTAAATAATTTATTATTGTATTTAAAATGCATTAAAGATGGTTTCAGTTTTACTAAAAGTGGTAACAAAATAAAAAAATTTAAAAGCTGAAATAGTATATTAAAAATACACTTTAGTTCATCTTCAGTGTGTCTCAAAATAGCACAGTTGAGTACACTAAGATGATCTTAAGTTTATCTTAAGAAGTACTAAACATAAGCTTTTAGTATTTTAAGTACAAAATAAGTGCGCGAAAATAGAGCACTTTAAGTACATTATGGAAGTACATTATACAAGTGAACATTATGTAAATGTATTTTAGTGAACTTTTTTATCACCTGGGAACATGGTATAATACATTAGATCATTTTAGATCAGTATTTTTAGCTGAAACTTAGACACATTCTGGGGACAACTGAGAATTATATTCCATCTTGTAAAAAGGGGCATAATAGTTATTGGGCGTTATTGGGATTCTGTAACCGGAAAAACCCTGCACGGTGCTGTGTGTCTCTCCACTGTCAGGCATCTCTAACTCTTAGATTCATCTTTGAGCAATGGATGTTATGATTTATCATTTCTGAATTGGCTTCTTATTGTTTAATTATGTAACTGGCATGATACACTTCTACTTGACGAATATAATGTTATGTTTGATTTATTCTGTATTCTTCTGGAATAGTTTTTTCCATTAGATTAAGTGAAGTCTGGTGTTACCCCAAATCTGTGTCCAGGATAGAGCAAACTGAAGGCTCATGAATGAATGGAGAATGTGGAACATCATCTGAAGACCTTTTGATTACTGTCTATCACTGATTTAGCAAGTTGTATAAACACATTTTGTTATGAGCAAGCATTTGGTGACCAACTTAAAGGTGCTTTAGCTGCTTTGAAATACTCTGCGCTATAAAAATAAAGGTGATTTTACTTGATTTAAGAATTAGTTAACCCTGCATCCTCTGACTAAGATCAGACTGAAGAGTTTATGACCACGAGATCCCGACTGTCACAGAGTGAGACTCTGAGTGACAACAGGTCCCCAATGAATGAATAATCGAAGAGTAATAATCGAGGATTCCCCCGAGGGGAAGAGCTAAATGTTGCCAAGTTATGATACTAGTTGTGTCCCAAATGATGCACTATATATTATGCACTTATACACTGTGTAGTGTATGAATTTTATAAGGTTATTTTGTCATTCAGCATTGGAGTCTGATAGCCCCTCCCCCTCTGTTACGTATTAAAGTGCAACAGTTGAGTGCATTAAGTGTCCAACATTCCACACTTCATTTTTTCGGTTAATTAAGTACATCATTCAGTGTCACGATCCCTGCCTGCATTCCCTGTGTTTGTTTTGGACTCTTATTTTGAAGTTCTGTGTATCCTTTGTTGCACTGTTTATTTCATGTTTCCTGATGCTACATACTGGACACCATATTTACCCTCTGGTGTTTCTATGACAATTAACCACACTTTCTCATTGCCTTAAGCTTGTCTTGTGTATAAATAGCCATTGTGTTTTACTTGTATTTGTCAGTCGTTAAATGTTTGCTTGTATCATGGGTTAATTGTCTTGTGTTTCTCCCACTCCCCGTGTTTTCAACCTTGTGGATTATTTTAATAAATCTCTAACTGCATGTGGATCCGATTCTCAGCCTAGCCTACTACTTTGCCTGCCTGAATGTCAACATGTTATAATATCCAGGTATTGAAAGTACACTTTTTCTATTTGGAATTTTAAGTGTAAACACGACTGACACTGTTTATACTACAAAACGTCATGTTGTTGTATTTGTTGTAAGATACAGAGCCAGTAAGTGTGACAAAAGAAGGAATGACTCAGACCCTAAAGACTCAAGAGGTGAACTTAACCTTTCTATTTCCTTTACCGACTGCATAGCTCCAGACTGGAGATGTGACAGGACAAAACAAAAGAACGAATGACTCGGTTTAGGAGGTGACGTAAACTAACAGACTGCATATCCTGAAGACCCTGATAAGCATAATTATTTCTGTTTGTCATAACTTGGCCTTGGCTGCATTATAGTGTTTTCTTATTTTAAATGTAAGTAATGTTGTGTAAGAAGATGTGGTGGGGAATTTGGCTATCATTATGGAACATTAAATATATTCTGCTGAAATTAACGAAATGACTAGAAAAAGATTTGTTTACAGTATTTTAAAGAGATTCAAAGATCTGAGTCTGTAAAAAGATCTGAACTTTACATCTCTAGTTTGCCAGGATGATCAATTCTGTGATGACGTGCACTGTTAGAGAAGCATGTCCATTGGCTGCAAACTGAAGAAGTTATGGCCAATCGCGAAAGTCAACATCACGCAATCAACCATAAATGTTATCACTTTTTCAATGTTATCAGCTCTTTTGAAACAATCTGTATTGTATAAAGCACTATATGAAATATTTTTTTATTACTTCTTTTTGTGCTGAACTCAATTTCATAGTCTAATGAAGGATCTAAGGATTCTCAATAACAACCTGTGCACTGTTAAAAAATTTAGTGTGAAATTCCAGGTTAATAATTGCATTACTTTCACAATAATTTCACAGAAGACTTTTCTTGTATCTAACTGCACTAAAAAGTGTTTTTACGGTGAGTTTACAGTATTGGAAAACACATTTTACTGTAAACAAACAGTGCATAATAACAGTGCATTTCTACAGTGCATAATGAAGGTACCCAGCATGCAATGCGGCATGAATCGATTATGCTGTGGAGTTTCTTGATTTGCTTGATAGTTGATCTGTGCTGCTGAACTTATTTTTCCTTCGCTTTTAGCAGTTTGTGTTGTTGGTTTATTTTGTAATGTTTATTTTGTAATGTTGGTTTATGTTGTAAGTGTTTTTATTATTTGTTGAGTGTCATCATTGTTGTGTTTGGTATGTCAAGTATTGATGTCTGTGCATCATTAAGTGATGCTTGCAAGATGATGTTACATTTTTTAAAGATAAATCTTAGCAGCTGCTTTATTGTGAAAGATCCATACGAACAGTTATGCATTTGAATTAAGTTATTGGAAAATATTCATGCTTTAAACATAGTAAAACAAAATCTTCATAATCATGCTAAGAATAGTTTGACTAAACTATTTCATGTTCTTGCCTGACATCATTTAACAAATGTATTTTTATTTGTCACACTCTTGACATGGCTGGATCATAAATTTGAATATGAATACAGAGGGCACAAGATCCCAAGCAAATATCATTATGGCAACTATAATTAATTTTAATTTAATTTAGCTTCATGAAGAAGATTTTTCAGTATAAATAAACAATATTAAATATGTTGTGAAAGTCCTTTAGGGCTAGTATTACTTAAGGATGAGGCAACAAACACATTGAACTCTATAGTTTGTCAAATAAATTCTTGAAAAATTTGGTGCCCTTATATCATAGTTACGTCATTGAGGCCCACATTAATTTTAGTTGTTCAAATATGTATTAGACAGGGTGAACAAACTTGTAAATGTGACTCACCGTAGACAGTAACAGTGAATCTGTATGTGGTCTCTGTGCTGCTGCTGATGGTCACTTCATAATCTCCAGAGTCTGTGATTCTGGTGTTTGTGATGGTCAGAGATCCAGTCTGACGATCCAGCTTCAGTCTGTCTCTGAATCTCCCATCAGGAACATCAGATGTGGAGAACTTTTCTCTGTATTTATCGATTAAAGCTATTTGAGTCTTTTGATGTCCAAACCACCATGTTATCAGATCTTGTTTCAGTATTTCAGTAACATTAGACTCTAGAGTGACTGAATCGCCCTCCATCACGGACACTGTCTTCACTGTACCAGCAAACACTGGAGAAAACACAACAGTTCTCAGTCATGAAGTTGTTATTAAAGTAAAATATATATAAAAGCTGGTTTAATCAAGCTTTAAGCTTGTTGTAGTTAGCTGACTGACATTAAAGTAAGAATTTCAACACTGCAGTGAATTGAGATCCTTTTAAAAAATTAGAACTACTGATAATAAAAAAATGTTTACCTCATGAAAGTGACACATTAAATTTTGTGTCAAGTATTGCAAAGATATATAGTATCCTCATTATCATCAGGCATACTATATATAGTGTTTCAGTAGTCTGTGTGAACACCATCAGTGTTTGAACCCCAAACATCAATAAAATTACACAAAACACACAGATCTGAATTGCACAAAACCTCATTCACTTTTGTTTACTTTTTTTTTTTTTACAATTTGCTCGAATTTCACAAGAGGTACGTTTTCAAACATCAAATTGATAAACTAGTCCTCCATTCAAAGCTATTTTTTCTAAACAATTAATGTTTCAGCACATCCAATCATCAAAGCCATCACATGATGGCTTTTATCACATGACTAAACTGATTTATATCAATACTTATGCATATTTCATATGATCAGTTTTTGCTTTGTATAAAAGTGAATCTTAAAGTTTATTTATTGCAATTGAATATCAGTGGATCTTTACACAGTTAACAGTGATAGTGTTCAGAAGGACACCTTCAGATGAAAAGAGTTGACTGATGCTAAAATCTTAATATGCCAAGAAGATAGAAAACTAATACACCATTTCATCACACACCTGAATCTAGACTCACAGTGATATCAATTCAACGAATAAAAACATGTTTATAACTCACCAACCAGATGCCCAAAGCACATACAGCAAAAAACAAACGAGAAAAACATTTTCTTCAGCAGCGTCGGAAATCCTTTCTCTGAAAATATATGCAAACACGATCTGAGACCTTTGTGATCTTAAAAAAACGTAATGCTGTAGAGATACTTGAGATGAAAACTGTGTTAGGGGTTGTACTCCAGTTCTACTGTTGTTGTTTTTTTTTTTTTGTTTTTTTTTTCTGTAAACCACAGTCCTGTATTTTCATACTGCTGTGTGCCATTGCATCTATGCTTTCATTTTCATGTCTTTATTGAACACACCATGAAAACGTTTACAGTGTAGGTTGAAAACTTATGCCAATCCCTATGGTTAATCATTTCTCCAAAAGTTAAATGGAGTCAGGAGTCCGATAACGTAGAGTTCAAACAATGTAACAAGATAATAAGTTGATCAGACTTTGCTTTGTTGGATATCCTATTTACACACAGTTTGTTGATTTGCATAAAGCTGGATAAAAAAAAATAAAAAAAAGTTCTCTAGAAAATTCCCTAAAAGTCCACTGTAATATGCTGTGAAATAGAGAAATTTCAGCAGTGATAAAGCTCAGTGTTGGGCTGAATCCTCAGCATAAGACTTAACCAGTGAAAAAAAATGAAATTTGTCTGAACTAAAACAGCATTCACGGAAGAACACCATGAGGAACTACAGCTGTTCAAAATAAACATTGCTGCATGTTGATATTCCACTTGTCTTGAGTCTTTTATCAGACCTAAATTCACGTGACTCCCCTTTTGTCTCTTTTTTTAATTTATCCACAGACTATCTATTACAAAAATTTATCTGATGATTACTCACATCCACAGCCTGATGCAGACACACCTGAATTGTCTTATTTTACTTACTTTATATTTTGAGAACAGGTTAATATTCTATGAATTAGGTCTGGCTAAGTTAGGATTCGCTTTCACACATCTCATTTACATGTTGATCACAATGGTATTTAAACTGCATGGGTAAAACTTTACAATAAGGTTTATTAGTTCAAATTAGTTAATGTATTAACAAACATGAACTAACCATGAGCAATGCATTTGTTACAGTATTTATTCATCTTCGTTTACGTTATTTAATAAAAATACAGCTGTTCATTGTTAGTTCATGTTAACAAGATTTTAATAAATAAATGTTGAACTTAACATTGTAACAGTCACAAACCTGTTAACATGTTTTTTTATGTTGTAATTGTACTACCCACCATGAGGAGGCAACATAGAGCTATACTCTCATGTATAAAATGGGTGTAGGGAGAGAAGAAGTCAGATTGGTAATAATGGCGCTTTTCCACTGCGTGGTACGACTCGGCATGGCACGGCTCGGTTCGCTTTAGCTCGGTTTGCTTTTCCACTGCAGTTAGAGCCACTTCAAAGTGGGTGGGGTTATAGACTGATCGTTATATTTGCAACAACCAGCGAGAGGAACGTCTGCACTTTGTCCTCTGACCACAATTCACCCATTTCTTTTTTTTTCTTTTTTTTTCCTTCAAGAAAGTCAAGCAAGTAGTTTAAAAACAGGTGCTACAGTGGTGCCTGTTACTGGCTATTTAAATCTAGCGGGTTTGGTGTCTCGTGTCTCAAATACAATGATGCTGGTAGCACTGATGGGCAGTAACGCGTTAATGTAATCCGATTACTTTTTTCAAGTAACGAGTAAAGTAAGGGATTACAATTGCAAAAACAGTAGATTACTGTTACTTCCCCGTAAGCAGGCTGCGTTACTGCGTTATACTGCGAGACTGTCTCGCGACGTGAGCCGTGACTCGTGAGTGACAATAGGCTTGTTTGAGATGAGCAAAATCTGCGCAGAATCGATCACCGGTGATCAGCGCGAGATGCATGCCGGTTAGAAATGTGTCCGAGTGCGGCCCGCCTTGCTCTGATGTCATGCTGACGTATGTCAAAAATCTCTCGCGAGCGCAAGGCACACCTGTCGGATTCTGCAGTCGAGCGCAGTTGCTCTCCACCGACTGCGCTGATCAAAAGCATGATGGGAAACGACTTGCTGACGACACAGCTTAATGTTCATTGGTTTAAACAACCGTGATGTATCGTTCTCTTTTAAAATGTTTGATTTTAAAACTCTGATATCATGTTTTATGAGTATACGTTATGTGTGAATATTCCCAAACTATCTGACAGTGCGATCTCTTTGGGTTATGCAATGTAATTAAAAAAATAATAATAATAAACACATATTTCTGTATTAAATAAAAAATATTGATAAACATGTATTTGGAATGGAATTAAATAAGTAGGCTACTTTGGGTGACTTGTTTATCATATTTATTTTCATATAAAAGCAACAGAACTTAAATTCCATCCAGTTTATTATCAACACTGTGCACGAGCGTGAATCCCGCGATATCCATCTTTGATCTCACAGGTGTCAGATCCACTACGAGAATAGAGAACTGTCCGGCTTGCCTGCGCTTTTTTCACTCCTCCTCTCACTGCAGCCGCCTACTCTCGACTACGTTTCAGGCGAGGCAAGGCGCATCTCAAACAAGCAGTGGGTAAGCGTTCCATATTAGTTTGAAGGTACCCCCGGGCGCCGCCATTGGCTAGCGGACCATCACCTGCTGTTAGCATCCCATTGACTCCCATTCATTTTGACGTCACTTTGACAGCGAATATCTTCACATCTGAAGCGTTTGAAGACTCCATTTGTCCATTATTTATTTCTAAAGAAACACGAAAATGTATAAAAGGCTCCATTACCTTGTATGTTACGTTATGGCCCCGTAGAAGCAGTTTTTGTAAAAGTAGGCTAACGATTGCGTCATACCCACGCGACTCTCTGTCGCACAGTAGAGAATTACCGTATGGACAGGAGGAGAAGCTCGCGGGCAATCGGGGGGATGTGGAGGCAAAATGACAAAGTAATTAATCAGAATACTTAGCAAAAGTTTCTCCTGCTGCTATCTCATGGACAGCTCCTACTCACACTCTCCGTCTTTGCGAGTTTCGGAAGGGAATGATTCAGATTTCGCTTGACACAGCCACTAGAAGACAGACGGTTTGCTCACGTCACATCTACGTCGTCAAGCTCAGTTTGAGTCTGCGCAGTACGCTCGACCATCAGGAAGTACGAGCTTCTATTTGCCTTCACTTGTCTCCGTTGAATCCAATGGGGTCGCTGTGTCCAGTTTATATACTGTCTATGCAAACAAGCCTATTGACATGAGCGCCGCGAAGTCAGTGGTAAACACTATGGCAAGCGATCGCGTTCAAAAGTCTTTAAACGAAACGCGGGAATTTTGACTTGTCAACACGAACCGTTTGTCCGTGTTCAGACGTCATGTTTATTCATGAACGATGTCGTAATGGTAAACTGTATGCACGTGCAAACATCAGACGTTATATTTGTTCATGAGGGATAATGCATTGGTTCGTTGTGAGTGATGTCAGTCTTATGTCATGATTTGTCATGCCTTTTTAAGTTGTTCGTTTAACGTTCTTTCCCAAGGTAGAAAAGTCAACAGCTCTTAGAATGGGTCTTTTATTTTAGCAAACTGCCAAAAAACCTTTTCAGACTGTGTGCAAAAACTGCACACATCAGCTGTGGAATAAAAGAAAAGAAATGCATGATCAACTAGATTAAGGCAAACTCCTAATTACTGTTTCATGCATACTGAGTTTTTTACACTGTTAAAGAGTTGGATTCCCATGCTAAACATGGTCAAAGTTTCAAAAGTTAAGTTGTACGTTTGAAGGAGTATTTTTGTTCCAAAAATTGTCCTTCCGGTTTGTCACAAGTTTCGGAAAGTTTTTTTCGAGTATGGCTCTGTCTTACGTAAGAGAGGGCGGAATTTCCTTATATGGGTCCTAAGGGTAGCCTAGAAATCTAGACGCACCCTAGCGGCAGCAAAATGTATTTCGCAGCCATACGTCTAGCAACTCTCAACTAGATGCGAAAGTTCGTCGAGACAAACTTTAAGTTGGCTTGATAAAGTCGGACCAGAAAGTTTGAAGAAGTTTGAAGTTTAAATTAGTTTGAAGTTTAAATTAGTTTGAAGTAGTTTGAAGTTTAAAGTAGTTTGAAGTTTAAAGTAGTTTGAAGTTTAAAGTATTTAAAAGTAGTTTAAAGTATTTTGAGTGGTTGGTTAGTTGTCACAGATGGTTACTATGGAGTTTTTATAGAGTTCTTAGCATGATCTTGGCATTATTTAACACAAAGAAAGAAAGAAAGATAGGTTAGAAAGATAAAAAGGTTAGAAAGAAAGATTAGTTCGAAAGAAAGAAAGAAAGAAAGAAAGAAAGAAAGAAAGAAAGAAAGAAAGAAAGAAAGAAAAAGAGTAGTTAGAAAGAAAGAAAGAAAGAAAGAAAGAAAGAAAGAAAAAGATTAGTTAGAAAGAATGAAAGAAAGATTAGTTAGTTAGTTAGAAAGAAAGAAAGATAGGTTAGAAAGATAAAAAGGTTAGAAAGAAAGATTAGTTAGAAAGAAAGAAAGAAAGAAAGAAAGAAAGAAAGAAAGAAAGAAAGAAAGAAAGAAAGAAAAAGAGTAGTTAGAAAGAAAGAAAGAGATAAAGATTAGTTAGAAAGAATGAAGGAAAGATTAGTTAGTTAGAAAGAAAGTTAGAAAGAAAGAAAGAAAGAAAGAAAGAAAGAAAGAAAGAGAAAGAAAGAAAGAAAAAGAGTAGTTAGAAAGAAAGAAAGAAAGAAAGAAAGAAAGAAAGAAAGAAAGAAAAAGAAAGAAAGAAAGAGAAAGATTAGTTAGAAAGAATGAAGGAAAGATTAGTAAGAAAGAAAGAAAGATAGGTTAGAAAGATAAAAAGGTTAGAAAGAAAGAAAGAAAGAAAGAACAAAAGAAAGAAAGATGGATTAGTTAGAAAGAAAGATAGATTAATTAGAAAGAAAGAAAGATGGATAAGTTAGAAAGAAAGAAAGAAAGAAAGAAAGAAAGAAAGAAAGAAAGAGAAAGAAAAAGAGTAGTAAGAAAGAAAGAAAGAAAGAAAGATCAGTTAGAAAAGAATGAAGGAAAGATTAGTTAGAAAGAAAGAAAGGAAGATAGGTTAGAAAGATAAAAAGGTTAGAAAGAAAGATTAGTTAGAAAGAAAGAAAGAAAGAAAGAAAGAAAGAAAGAAAGAAAGAGAGTAGTTAGAAAGAAAGAAAGAAAGATAGATTAGTTAGAAAGAATGAAGGAAATATTAGTTAGTTAGAAAGAAAGAAAGAAAGAAAGAAAGAAAAAGAAAGAAAGAAAGAGAAAGATTAGTTAGAAAGAATGAAGGAAAGATTAGTAAGAAAGAAAGAAAGATAGGTTAGAAAGATAAAAAGGTTAGAAAGAAAGAAAGAAAGAAAGAAAGAAAGAACAAAAGAAAGAAAGATGGATTAGTTAGAAAGAAAGATAGATTAATTAGAAAGAAAGAAAGATGGATAAGTTAGAAAGAAAGAAAGAAAGAAAGAAAGAAAGAAAGAAAGAAAGAAAGAGAGAAAGAAAAAGAGTAGTAAGAAAGAAAGAAAGAAAGAAAGATCAGTTAGAAAAGAATGAAGGAAAGATTAGTTAGAAAGAAAGAAAGAAAGATAGGTTAGAAAGATAAAAAGGTTAGAAAGAAAGATTAGTTAGAAAGAAAGAAAGAAAGAAAGAAAGAAAGAAAGAAAGAAAGAAAGAGAGTAGTTAGAAAGAAAGAAAGAAAGAAAGAAAGAAAGATAGATTAGTTAGAAAGAATGAAGGAAATATTAGTTAGTTAGAAAGAAAGAAAGAAAGAAAGAAAGAAAGATGGATTAGTTAGAGAGAAAGATAGATTAATTAGAGAGAAAGAAAGATGAATAAGTTAGAAAGAAAGATAGATAGATTAGAAAGAAAGAAAGAAAGAAAGAAAGAAAGATGGATTAGTTAGAAAGAAAGATAGATTAATTAGAAAGAAAGATGGATAAGTTAGAAAGAAAGATGGATTAGTTAAAAAGAGATAGATAGATAGTTTAAAGTTTAAAGTAGTTTGAAGTAGATAGATGGATGAGTTTATTTGTTTAAATGAGTCTCAATGGCTCATATAGTATATAGAACGGCAGTTTGGTTTAGTCTTCAAGGTGTTTAGATTTAAATTTTTGTCGGTTTGAATTTTTTAGAACTCCCCAATGTAAGTCAATGGGAGTTTTTGAATGAGTTTTTTCGAGTTTTGATCGTCATTTTTAGGAAAACCGTAAGTCCGATCAGTCTGAAAATAGATAGCACACTTAGTCAGAAAAGTTTGAGTGTCTGAGCCGAGTTTGGAGTATGTAGAGTTAAAGCTCTAGGAGGAGTTACATATAGAATTTTTTAGTCTCAGAAGAATAATAATAACTAGATGCGAAAGTTCGTCGAGACAAACTTTAAGTTGGCTTGAGAAAGTTTGGACCGGAAAGTTTTTTGCTAGGCGGTTGTTAGGATGTTATGGGTGGTCGCTATGGTGTTGCTAGGCGGTTGCTAAGGTATTCTGGGTGGTTGCTAGGCGGTTGCTAGGGTATTTTGGGTGGTTGCTAGGGTGTTTTGGGTGGTTGCTAGGCGGTTGCCAGGGTCTTTTGTGTGGTTGCTAGGCGGTTGCTAGGGTGTTCTGGGTGGTTGCTAGGATATTTTGGGTGGTTGCTAGGGTCTTTTGGGTGGTTGCTAGGGTATTTTGGGTGGTTGCTAGGCGGTTGCTAGGGTGTTTTGGGTGGTTGCTAGGCGGTTTTGGGTGGTTGCTAGGCGGTTGCTAGGGTATTTTGGGTGGTTGCTAGGGTGTTCTGGGTGGTTGCTAGGCAGTTGCTAGGGTGTTATGGGTGGTTGCTATGGTGTTGCTAGGCGTTGCTAAGGTATTCTGGGTGTTTGCTAGGTGGTGGCCAGGGTGTTCTGGGTGGTTGCTAGGCTGTTTTGGGTGGTTGCTAGGGTATTCTGGGTGGTTGCTAGGGTCTTTTGGGTGGTTGCTAGGGTCTTTTGGGTGGTTGCTAGGGTCTTTTGGGTGGTTGCTAGGGTCTCTTGGGTGGTTGCTAGGCGGTTGCTAGGGTCTTTTGGGTGGTTGCTACGGTGTTCTGGGTGGTTGCTAGGGTCTTTTGGGTGGTTGCTAGGCGGTTGCTAGGGTGTTCTGGGGGGTTGCTATGGTATTCAGGGCGGTTGATATCGTGTTACTAGGTGGTTGGTAGTTATCACAGATGGTTACTATGGAGTTTTTATAGAGTTCTTAGCATGATCTTGGCATGATTTAACACTTAACTAATCGCTATTAGCATGTAGCTATTCACTGCTAGCATATGTAGCATGTTGGAAGTGCTGTTTGCTAGCATGAGTCAAAAGAGCCAAACCTCATCTCTATACGATGTTCTGATACAGAGATATAGGTCTTGCAAAACGGTTGCTAGGGTACTCAAGTTTGGTTGCTATGGAGTTGCTTGGGAGCTGGGAGCTTTAAACTTAAGAAGTTTAAATTGGTTTGAAGTTTAAAGTAGTTTAAAGTAGTTTGAAGTTTATGATAGATATATAAATAAGTTAGATAGATACAAACAAACACACACACACACACACACACACACACACACACACACACACTCACACAGACTACCTCGCTCACACACTCACTCAGACACACACACACACACACTCAGAGTTTATGAGTTTAGAGTTTATAAGTGTACAAGTTTTTGAGTTTAGAGTTTATAAGTTTAAATGAGTTTAGAGTTCAGAATTTATTAATTTATGAGTTTAAGAGTTCATAAGTCTATGAATTCATGAGTTTATTAGTTAATTAGTTATTAAATTTAAGTTAATTAGTTTATAAGTGTATGAGATTAGAGTTTATTAGTTTAAATGAGTTTCATTGGCTAATATATATAGAATGGCAGTTTGAATTAGTTTTCAAGGGATTTAGATTTAAATTTTTGTCGGTTGGTGAGTTTGAATTTTTTTAGAATGCCCAATGTTAAGTCAATGGGAGTTTTTCCGAGTTTTGATCGTCATTTTTAGGAAAACCGTAAGTCCGATCAGTCTGAAAATAGATAGCACACTTAGTCAGAAAAGTTTGAGTGTCTGAGCCGAGTTTGGAGTATGTAGAGTTAAAGCTCTAGGACGAGTTTCATATAGAAATTTTAGTCTCAGAATAATAATAATAATAATAATAAGTTTAAATAGGATTTCAATATGTTGGCTCTCTCAAGCCAACTTAATAATAATAAGTTTAAGTACAATATCAGTAAGTTGGCTTTCTCAAGCCAACTTAATAAACCTTCTCGCTGCAAAAACCCAGATTGGGTCAGGCCAATCACGTTGTGTATAGAGTAGGCGGGGGCGGGCTTAACATACACGACAGATGCTGCGTTCCAGTCCAAAATTGGCATGCCCTTCACTTGCTAACTTCCCTCCGTCTCGTTCACTCGGATGTACGTCATTGCTTACGTTGCACGAGTGCCCACTACTGGCGGAAACTGCAATGGGCTGAACTGGAACGCCCTAAGCCCTTGATCACTTGGAACAGAGCCCGTCTACATTCTCTGCTTGGAATCAGCTGTGGAGTTGATTTATTATTTACATTTTTTTTTTTCCTGTAAGAATTTGTTTAATGCAGCATCCAAATGTTTATATGTGTGTTTGGGTTGTTTTAAATAAAAAAAATATAATTAATATATCATATGAGTTGTCTGTTGTGGTGGTGATTAGACGACATCTGTGGTGACGTCACAATCGTACTGCATTGTGGGACATATTGGTGCCTGAAGTGTACATTTGAAGTAGACTCGCTCCCTCGGTCAAAATCGAGGGAACGAGGGTCTGTCCATATAAACTTCCCTCGTCCACTTCACGAAGTGGAACGCACTTCAAAATGGCGGCAGGGATTCCCCCGAGGGGAAGTGCTTAGGGAAGTTCGCAAGTGCGTGTCTTAAAGTGGACTGGAACGCAGCAAGAGTTGCGAGGTTACCTGGCTGCTGCTACTTGAAAACAAAGAATGGCGGCTGCTGATGGAGAACAACGGTCTTTCGAATCGGCTTTGTCCGCGACTCTGGAGGACTTGGAGTTAAGTTTTTCTTTGAGAAAAGAGCAAAGAACGGCACTTAAGTCATTCTTAAAAAAAGGAAGATGTGTTCGTCGTTTTGCCGGCCAGATATGGCAAAAGTTGAATCTATCAACTAAGCTCCGCTGTTGGGAAAACGCTCTGGTTGGTTGAAGCGCTGTCCTATTGCGTGCAGAGGGAATTTGAAAGACAGCCGTTTATCCCGCCCCTCGGATTGAGCCGTGGCCCGTGACTATGGTGAGTTTCCAGACCTAACATCTTGATGTAGGTCTGGCTTGCCAGGCTATCCTAAGGGCACTTCTACGGTAAGATCGCGGGCGCGCGCGCACTCGTAAAACAGAGCAAGAGAGTGAGAGCAGTTCGCCATCAAAGCGCCCTGCCCGGCTTTTGGGAAGTCAGTGTCACCAAAGAAGTGTGTTTTTGGTTGCCAGGGCAAGACAACCCTGCACAGATTCCCAAAGAACCCGGCGTTAAGGCACCCGTGGATGGAGTTTGTTTTCCAGAGCATAAACGGAGTTGTGCAAGACTGTTGTTCCCTGCATTTCGACGATGATTGTTTTATAAACAAAGCCCAGATCGGATTTGCAGATCGTTTAATGCTTAAGGATTGAGCAGTCACAATGATAAAGGTTCGGTGAGTAAAACTGCTTCTATTGTCTCTGTGTGTTGTTAGCTCGGCGCGTTAGCACAGCTTTAGCTTCGCCCACACGGCCCGCCCCCAGCCGCTCGTTTTTTTCCGGAAAGACTCGGTACAGCCAATCTTGCAATTAAAAATATAATAAAACAAAAGACTTTTTGGAGATATGAAGGATGCAATATTACTCTATAGGTACTCAAGATTAACAGGAGATTGAGTGAAAATGAGCATTTCACCCCCCCTTTAATGTAAACCCTGTCCACCATCCCCAAAGGTTTCACAAAGTTATTCTTGCCACTGTAACTTATGGCTTCCTAAAGACAGGTTTATGGGTAAATAAATGAATAATAATAAAAAAATATATACCAGGGCTCAACATTTAAGCCTTTTCATTTGTCCTTCGGTCGGTCATTCACTTGTCCGAGTAAAAACATTTGTTAGAACAGGAAAAATTTTAGATTTGTTTGTGTGTTGTAAATATAATTTATTCCGAATCAGTATTCTCATCAGTTCAGTCAGCTTTAACATATATAAATTGGCATATTTATGATATTTTAACCTTTTAAAATGACCTTTAAAGGGCATTTTTCCATAATCGTTTGCTTCATCTTTCATTTAAAATTCTTAAATTTGATCAATAAATTACAATAGAATAATAAGGTGCTAAAGGGCTGTTACCAATCAAATAAACTGCATTAAATAATGTAATGAGATTATTTAAAATATTTTTTTGAATATACAAATAAGAAATATTATTTGTGCATAGAAATAATATTGTAAACCGCCAGTAGGAGGCGGCAGGCGACCATCTTAATGAGTGAGTCATTCACTATGTTTCCATCAACTTGTCAATCGAATTATCTGAAGTTCGATAAAAAAAATCATGCGAATAAAGCTGCTGAAAGTAGCTATGTTTCCATCATATCATGTGATATCGAATGAAAAATGCCTTATGGAAACAGCAAAATTCGGTTGAATTTCTTGAATATCGACTAAAATGAAATACGGTCGGTCTGATCGGATTTCATCTTGATCGATAAACGGTTTATGCGATAAACGCTGATGGAAACGTTATTTGCCGAATAAATAATGGATTGCGATTAAGTTTTAGGTCATTTTATGGGTACAACCCACCACAAAAGAAAAAGTTTTAGCTAATTTCCGCCCAGTTTGCACCCATTATATACTGTCTGGTTTGCACACATGGCCGGTGTGGCGGTGTCAACAACGTGGACAAACGAGGAGACGAGATAGGCTACTTTTTGAATTGAATTTAACAGAAAAATAAAACGGCTATTATAGCAAAAATCTAAGAAATGCCATAACAGTCAAATAATGTCGCTATCAGCTGTCACATAAGCACCTAGAGTCCTGCAATGGGTTGGGTTCCCGCATAAAAGTGGCTAAAACGGATGGATTGTGACATTCCTAAAATTCACAGGCGGGGATGTGGGTGGATAATGAACTCCTTGCGGGCGGGTAGCGGATGAAAAATATGTGCAATATTTGTTTGTCTAAATTGCCATTACACACTCGCAAATATTGTGTTTTGGGCATCCTTAAAAATATTCTTTGCCGTTACCCGACCGATCCTGTCAATTTAGGACCGACCCAATAATTTTTCCCCCCCCTTTTAGTCCAACCGAATGGCCGGTTGTAAACTTGCGTTAAACAACTAATACAAATGCAATAAAATAATATTAATTATATTTTAGTAGGCCTATTGTATATATAAATTGCCCATAGCCTATTATATGCCTACAAACGTAGGCTACGCTCTTTCTTTTAAATAAAAACCCCTCAATCTAGCAAAATAATATTCAATGATTGTAGGGCAGGCTAATAAACCCATGTGTTGTAGCCCTGTCATTAAAAAACGATTTAGGTTTTTTTTTATTTTTTTTTTTTATGTTGATTATATGAAAAGTGAAAAAAGCATGAATAAGATAAGATGATCCCGAATATCGGGAGACAAATGGAGTGGGCAGACATGATTTTGACCACTTTATTAAGTTTGTTTTTGTAGAAAGACTTTCTTTAAAGTGAATTTCGTTTCGTATTAATTGTATCTTAATTTTAATCAATGTTTAATCAACCATTTTTCCTGGATTTAATAAATAAGAGCTAAATCTCAGGCAATATAATCAGGACACGGAGAGGCGCCCGCGCGTGAACTGGAGGTAGCCTGGGCTACTTGAATGGCCCAAAACAAAGCGCACTTTAGCGCTCATTAGCCCATTCATGAGGCTATGGTGATGTTGAGAGAGGTGCGAGATAAAAATAAAGCACTTTAAATTGAATGATTTTAGCTTGTGTGCGATTTATTGCGGGCACGGGTCAGATCTGCTGAACTTTGCGCGTACGGGCGGGGCGGTCTCAAAAAATGGACCCGTGCAGGACTCTGCACCATTACAACTTGTGCAATAGGCCTATTGATTTTGTCTTGCAAAACTTTGTTCGCAAATGTTTGCTTGAATGTTGTGCGATTCAGTGCGAAAATGAACACTGTAAAAAAGCCAACTTACTGAAAGTTCTCCAAATAAACATAAAACAGTAAAATGAACTGAGATATTTTTATTGGAAGTGTTCATGCATCATACTAAGTTGATTCAACAAATTCGTTACTTAAATGATGAAAACGTACAATGTTTTGTTGTTCAAACTAAAACGTTTTAGTTTTCATTGAAGTCCGCGTTTTTTGTTAGCGCGTGCGCAGTTTGAACCCTGAACGCATGCGCAGTTTGAGACTCGGCGGTTAGGTCTCTGTCTGCAGCTGGTGAGAAGCATAGACGGTCGGAAGCGAAGTACTGCCTTCAGTTCAGCGTTTCTGCAGAATCACTGGTATGTATTAATCTTTTTTATGATCGACTGTATGTTATTTGTCATATATGATGTTTTGTGCTCTTCCCAAACTGATGGCCTGATGTAATTCACCATCACTGTTACAGGCCGCTATTACATCACTACCAACTCTGACCAACTAATACTGGAAGAGGCCAATGCTGGTTATCCTGCCTATTCAATCCAGCGTTTCCAAAGAGTCACAGGTATGTATTAACGACACACTGACGGGAATATTGCTCTTTGTGTTGTTTACTGTATCGCTTGTTTATACAAGGGGGTTGTTACCGCCGGCGCTCTCTGGAAGACTACATTACCCCATCACTGCCTAGAACTACAGCAAACTACGGCAGCTCAAATAGCTCAAAATACACAGCACGTTTAGTTTTTTTAGTTTTTTTTTCTCTCTCGTGGTGACTCTCCCTGCATTCCAAATGGCATAATGTTATGTATTTTAAAAATATATATATATATTTTTTATTGTGAAT
This sequence comes from Leucaspius delineatus, assembly GCA_023718395.1. NCBI lineage: Eukaryota > Metazoa > Chordata > Actinopteri > Cypriniformes > Leuciscidae > Leucaspius > Leucaspius delineatus. The sequence continues at coordinate 49,470,025 of CM043363.1, read as the reverse complement.
ATTTTTTTTTTTATTTTAAACTAATTCATTAATGATTTAAGTAATAATTGATGTGCTATGTTAGACATTTTTGAAGTAGAAATCCGTTTTGAAAGTTAAAAACACTGTTAATTACAATTACTAGGTTAGCTGAAAGAAATATAAAAAAAGGTGCAAACTAAGACTTGACTTGGCCTTTAGGGACTTGAACATGTCTGGTATTTATAATTTTTATAATCAACTGTATGTTTTGTCATATCAAATGAGATGTTTGCTCATTATGTATTTACACTAGTTGAGGAGTTCAGAGAGAGATGGCCTGCCACCTGCACTTTTTCTAAAGGATGAGGTAAACCATTTAATACTGTCAATATTAATTATTATTTTAATTATTATTTCTAAAGATTATTATTAATTATTATTTCTTTAGAACATTTTGGGAATACTTATAGTAGTAAAACTTTGTGGTGATTCCAACTGACTCATTTTTTACAGATCTCCATGGAGTTTTTGTGTATCTGTAACGTCGACCATGAGAATCTACTTTGAATGAACATATATCGAGAGGAAAATAGTAAGTAAATAACTTTATAATATCAGTTATCAATATCATAAACTTAATTATGACATCAGTCTGTTTTTCAGGCAGTTATCAATTGGGAAACTGCATATTTTATTGACAAATTTTATGATTTTACATCTTTTTTGATTCCACTGTATGTAAAAGAGAAATCTGTACATTCTTTAAAAAAAATCTTTGTTATGGACCAAGTCATGGATTTGGAATTACATGAGGAAGAGTAAAAGATGACAGAATTATCATTTTTGGGTGTGCTGTATACATTTAACTCCCAAAGCAGTAGAGATCCCTATGTTAAATTATTAAGAGTTAAGGTCATAGTGCATCTGCAGATAAAAAAATATATATATATATATATTTTTTTTTCCTTTCTTTTTAGGTGAGTGACATTACCACACGTCAGAAAACAACAGATATTGAGGGATTGCCACTTTTCCAGCATGAAAACTCTACAAGTTTACCCAGGATGCGTCTGGTAAATTTTCATTTTCATTTCTTGATCATTTTTTAATCTATTTATGTTTTACATGTATTCGGGTTATTTACACAACAACATAAATAATAATAATGTTGTTGTTATTATTTTTAAATTTACACTTCAATTAATACTCCTATCTCATGAATTATTCTCCCAGGATACTGATCCTTTAGACCACGGCACAAAAGATGTAGAGATCGGAATCCTTACTGTGGCCGAAGATGCCGCTGTGACATCACTACCAACTCTGACCAACTAATACTGGAAGAGGCCATTGTTCTTGAGGACATTACAGATCTACCAGCAGTGTACGCTTGTTCGGACTCGTGAATGCACTGAATATGGATTATCCAAAAGAACTGAAGTATACTTTCAAAGTAATTCAGAAGATTTTCATGGATCTTGGAGGTACCTTCTCTGCAAGACAAAGCCATTTTGCAAATGTCATGGGAAAATTTGTGTAACATTCCTCCACTGGACACTGGTTCTTTTATAGTTAATGACTAAAAAAAATAAAAAAAATACTGCTCTGTCAATGTATTGATTAATGTTAAGTATTAATTGGTTTCAACCTTAGCTTTAAAGGGATAGTTCATCCAAAGATGAAAATTCTGTCATCATTTACTCACCCTCATGTTGTTCGAAACATGAATGAGTTTATTTCTTCTGCTGAACACAAAAGATGATATTGTGAAGAATGTTACTACCAAACATTTGATAGTAGCCATTGACTGCTGCAGTATTTTAAGGCTACTGTCAACTGTTTAGTTACCAGCATTCTTCAGAATATCTTCATTTTAATTTCAATTTCAATTTAAGGGTAAATCAGTGATGACTGACTTTTAATTTTTGGGTGAACTGAACCTTCAGGATAATGTTCTGTAACATGCATTATTAAGTACCATGCATTGAGTTAACAAATTCAAGACTTGCTATGATAATGTCATTGTTGTGCATCAGACACTAACTGTTTAAATAAAAAAAGTTATCTGACTTGTGTTATGGTCTGTCTCTTATTTAATTAAAATATTAAAATAATATATAATAAATCAATATAGGCCTATAAGATAATAGGCCCATTTGTGTTCAGCCAACTAAAAATACTTTGTTCTGTTATTCATTAGCTAAACATGACTATTTATGTTGAAGCAACTTATGATTTTAACGTAATCTTTTTAGTTGCGTGGACTTCAGTCCCTGTTTGTGGAGTTTACTCAAAAAAGAGCTTGCGATAAGTTGCCTTATTTTTTTAAGTTGACCCAACTTTTTTTTTTTACAGTGAATGGAAACACCTTAAAATGTCTCAAATCAATTCGATATACCAATTTGATCGCAAAACAGCATGTGACGTCATTACGCACAGGTTTTTATTCGCTTTAAAGTCGTTTTATGGAAACACACTTTCAGCAGCTTAATTCGCATGATTTTTTTAACCGAACTTCAGATAATTCGATTGACAAGTTGATGGAAACATAGCTAGTGTGTTTCCATCAAACGGCTTTAAAGCGAATAAAAACCTGTGCGTAATGACGTCACATGCTGTTTTGCGATCAAATTGGTATATCGAATTGACGTCACCATGGCGACGTCTTTTACACGTGCATTTATAGTCCATCATGACCCTCTATGAAATCAATTGTGATAAAGCTGTGCTTAATCCTTTCATGGTTAATACTGCAATAATTAATTAAATTCGCCAAGTTTTAAGAAGTTGTGTGAATACGTCCACTGACGTCCTTTACACGTCTATAGTCAAGGCTGTGAATAGTCGTCCACTGACGTCCTTTACACGTGCATTTATAGTCCATCATGACCCTCTATGAAATCAATTGTGATAAAGCTGTGCTTAATCCTTTCATGGTTAATACTGCAATAATTAATTAAATTCGCCAAGTTTTAAGAAGTTGTGTGAATACGTCCACTGACGTCCTTTACACGTCTATAGTCAAGGCTGTGAATAGTCGTCCACTGACGTCCTTTACACGTCTAGTCAAGGAAAACATAAAAAACATGAATTATCTTTATGAAATACACAATTTTACACACATATATTTACTTTATCTTGTTTAAATAAATTATAAGTACAAAGTGCCCAGTCAGTGTGGTTAATTGATTTCAAAGCCACTGCATTGTCATTATTTCAACCTGTTGTACCTGTATTCGTTGTTGTTTTTTTATGGAATGCATATACATGTAAAACATAAATATATCCGGTCACCATTATGTCTGAGTTGGAACACTTTTTTTATTTATTTTTTATTGAACAAATACAAGAACATAAAAAAAACTGAAAATACATCTATAATGGCATTGGTACAGATAACTGCGCAAGGCACATCAGTTAAATTAATAAATAATGATGAAAGAAAAACATTAGGTAGGCTATAGAAAAAATATATAATAAATAAGAGATTTATCACTCTTCTAAGAGATAAAAATCTCTTACTATTTGAAACAATTTATGTGCCTTACTTTTCATACATTCCAACAATGGAAATAAATTACAAATAAAATCTCTTTAAAAAAAAGAAAAACAAGGTTTCATCTTCATATATCTACATTTATGAATAAAAAAATGCCCCAAATCAACATTACATAATTACAAATTAATTTCATTTCTCATCTAATAATATTCCAAACATAATGTTTCCTATTAAAAGTGGGCAGTGAATGAATCTTTGACTCCAACCCCCAAGAGCGAATAAGTGTTTTTTTGTCTGAGTTTGAAACTGCTGCCAAGATGTAGTAACAAAAGATCTCGCGATAGGATATATTATCTCACGAGATGTTAACGCCTTCTGGTTCTGGCGGAGGACCGGAACCCGGAACTTTATCATTGACCAACCACGAGGAGAGGAGTTTGCGTCGTATTGCGATTCGAGATTATTAAAAATCTACTGTTGGGTAAGCACATTTTGTATTATCAGATTAACGTGCTTGTTTTTTACTTGTTTGTCATGAATGAACCGAAAGAAATTATGCTCACATTGTCAACTGAAAAGTATTGTGTTTGTCTAAAAAAGATTATCTCACGAGAATGTTAACGCGTTCTCCCCATAGACTCTGGAACCCGGAACTTTAGCAGTTAGAATAACCACGAGGAGAGGAGGAATTGAGTTGTATCGAGATTATTAAAATCTACTGTTGGGTAAGTACATTGTGTATTAATAGATTAACGTGCTTGGGTTTTACTTGTTTGACATGAATGAACCAAAATAAAATGATGCCCACAGTGTCAACAAATGTACTGAATGTGGCTAAAATTAGCTAACGTTAGTAGGCTAAAAGTTACTTTGAACTTATACAACAGTATAATGTAGTATAAAGTATGTTAAATGATACAGTCAAAGTTATTACTTTAACTTATTAATGTAGTCTTTGAAAAGTTTATTTCAGAAAGTAAATTATCTGAATTTGAATTGTATCTTAAATTGTTTTCCTATGTGCTCTGTAGCACTTTGAGATTGCTAATGTAAAGTGCGTTACAAATAAAATGTATTCATATTTTAATTAAAATTAAATGTTTAGCTGGATTTGGACATGCATGTTGTCAGTAAATGCGTTAAAAATATTTTGTAATTTTAGAATTGCTAAACATGTCCTCCGAATACAAAAAGAAGTGGAGACGACGAAGGGCAAGGGTTGATGCCTTACTGGAAGGTGGTAGCAGCTCGGAATCCGAGGGGGCAGTGGAGCCAGCCTTGGCGGGGGAGGGCAGTACACTGGCGGAGGGATCAACATATGACGATTTACCTACTATGGAGGGCTGTAGTTCTTCCAAAAGCACAGTAGCAGTGTCCATTAGGGGTGATACTGATGAAGAACATAATTATGAGACAGAATCTACAGAAACAGATTCTGAGCCGTTGGATGAGACTTCACATTCAACTGATGAAACTCCTTCTCTCCACGTACACTTGGCTAATTGGGCTACTGCTACAAATCAAACCCACAAGGCACTAAATGAGCTTCTTTGTGTGCTCAGGCGCCATGGGCATAGACTTCCCAAAGGTGCTAGAAGCCTTCTTGATACTCCACAAGGAGTGCCAGTTCAAAATAAATGCAATGGACAGTATATTTATTATGGTATTGAGCGTTACCTTCTTGAACACATTTCAAAAAAGACACAGCCAGGGCAAGTTGAACTGTCCTTTAACGTGGATGGCGTGCCATTGTTTAAATCGAGCAAAATGTGTTTCTGGCCCATTCTTGGTCAAATTCCGAACTTTCAGCCATTTGTTGTAGCTCTGTATTATGGATCCAGCAAGCCTGACCCTGTTGAGGAGTTTTTACACAATTTCTTGGAGGAGTTGCAACCGCTCATCCAAAATGGAGTTTCATTCCAGAATTTGGTTCACACAGTTACAGTGAAGGCAATCATCTGTGATGCACAAGCCCGGTCATTTCTAAAAAGTATAAAAAGTCACAATAGTCTGCATGGATGTGAGCGATGTGTTGCAGTAGCTCAAATGATTGAAAATAGGGTAGTTTACTTGACAAAGGGTCCTTCTGAAGGAAGAACAGATGAGGTATTCAACCGAGTTGGATACTCTGAGCATCAAAAACAAATGTCACCTCTTGTCAGAGCTGGTATTTTGTGTGTAAAACAGTTCCCACTTGACTACATGCACCTAGTATGTCTTGGAGCCACAAAAAGGCTGCTGACATACTTGTGGCGTGGGCCAGTTATCTGTCGGCTGAGTAAAGCTCAGAGAGGGCAAGTACAAATGAACATTACTCAGTTGAAACGAGCTTTGCCTGCAGAGTTTGCAAGGCAGCCAAGAAGCATGGAAGAATTGGATAGGTGGAAAGCTACTGAGCTACGTCAGTTCATGCTCTACACAGGACCATTAATCTTGAAGGATGTTCTTCCTAATGACCAGTATCACCACTTTCTTTGTCTGAGTGTTGGTATGAGCATTCTTTTGGATGAAGCAGATGAGAAGAGAGAGTCTTATCTAGGATACGCGCACAACATTCTGGAGCACTTTGTGGATAGTTCTGTGGATTTTTATGGACCCACCTTTCCAACATACAACATTCATTCCATCAAACACTTATCAGATGATGCTGCAAACTTCCACAGCTCTTTGAACAATATTTCATGTTTTCCGTTTGAGAACCACTTACAGGTTATCAAAAAAATGGTGAGAAGTGGCAAACAACCGCTAGTGCAAGTCACAAAAAGACTTGCTGAAAGACAATATACTGAAAGACCTGCCAGACAATCCCGAAGTACAAGCAAGCTAACAGCAAAGATGCCGGACAACTGTGTGTTCCTGATGGATAATACAGTGGGATTTATCCAGGAGAAACGAAGCGATGGAACACTAAGGATGGATGTGTTTAGGGAAACTGACTGTGACAGTGTCTTTGAAAAGCCATGCAATTCAAAGCTCTTCAACATAATGTTTGTCAGCAGTGACTTGTCAATGGCAAAGCGAATACTGACAAACAGAGAAAGCGTCTACAAAAAGGCTGTGTGTCTTCCTTACAAACAAGGTTATGCTATATTCCCTCTGCTGCACCAACAAGAATAACAAGACTTGGTAATAATTTATGTATTTTTATATATTTATATATATATAATATTTACACTGTTACTTCAATAAGGTTTGAAAAAGTACCTAACACACTAACTAGCAATAACATTAAATCCACCTGATGGTTTTAATCTTGTGGTTAACGGTGGTCAGCATGATTTGACTTGGGTGTAGTTTAATCAACATTCTTTTGTATATACAATTACTAGCATGTTATATTCAAAATTGTCCAATTGCTTTCCAACTGTTGGAATAAATGGACAGGTTTTAGTGTCCTGAAAGTTAAACTCTGTCCTGTTGTTTTATCTTTTAGGTAATGGACAATCGGGGGAAAGAAAAAAGAACTAGAAAGAGGAAAGTCTTCCGTGACTTTGTTAATGGTACATTATTATTTGGTGCTTTAAAACGGATTTAAATTACAATTTGTTAATGCAGTCTTGACTGATTTTCATATGTGAACCTGAAACGGTTACAAATTTATTTCTGTTTTATTTATTTTAGATTTTGACCTTGACAATGACAATGACAATGACAGTGACGTGACTGACATTGAGACAACACAGCTCAGTCAAAGTCTCCTGGCAGTCAAAAAACGTGAGTTACCAACTTTTATTATGTTATTGTGCGTCTTTAGCCTAATCACAAATATTCTCTTTGTAGAATTTTAATTGTAGCCCTTAAAAATGAGGGCTTTCAGAGGAAGAAGTTTTTTGGCATGTAATTACAATGATTTGATTGACTAATCATTGCATATCTAAAATGTTACATACTGAAATACTGTTCTGTACTAAAAGCTCAATATAAGTGTTGGATTAACTTACTTTGCTTTTGTTTTGTACAAAGGAAAAGTAGAACCTAATCCAAATAAAAATAAGCAAACTGATAAAAGGACTGTGTCCTACCCAGTTCCTCCACCAAAATATAACAATCCAAAACCCAAGCCAGGTAAATGCCCATGTTTGTAAATACACTTAAACAATTTGGATTTGTTATTTGTAATTAATTATCATTAATTACAATTTCATTTTATTTACAGTTGAAGGTCAACACAAAACTAATGAAGATAAAGTACATTCTTCAAGCAATAAAAAAAAAGGTATGGTAAACTGTAGATATGAATTGTGTAGATATGGCTTAAACAGTCTACACATTTGTTAATTACCTAATTTGTCAAATGTCCTTGTTTGTGCTAAAGATCAAGTTTTGTGTCCAACACACTTGGATGAGACGTGCCCGACCCCTGACTTTGTGTACCCTACATTAAGTTGTAAGTTTGTTTTTTTTTTACCTTTTTTTGCCTAATACTACGACAAAGAATCATGCTTTCAAAAAGGACTTTTATATATGACTGTAAACATCGGTATCAAGATAGTGTGATTGATCCATACCCTAGATTAAGCAACGACACTGAGACGTACGTGCTATTGATGCTTTATTTTTTTGGTGCATCCCACACTATACAAAGACATTGCTTGCCTCGAAAGTGCATACACTTTTGCCTTTGTTGTTCTCATTTAGAGGAAAAAATGTATTCCATGAGTCAAAGGTGTTTTGCCTGAATATCCCATAACTTTGATTTGTTACTATAAAATTAACTCGTAAACATATTTATTGTGCGTGTTTTTATGTTTATTGTACCTAATGAAATTACATGCTAGGTGCAATTTGTCTAAAGAGGTCACATAACAGCCATCTTTCAGAAAGGGAATTGATGAATCGTCCACCAGGCCGTCTGGGAGAGCTGAAAGTTATGGTTTGTTCATTCTTTAATGTGTCCTTTCTTACCTTAAATAACTTATTATTTTTCACATCTTTTGTTTTAATGTCTATATAGTATTGTCTCAAGTCCCAAATTCTGGATTGATGCCCCAGCACCCTAGGACGGCCCTGCACCGAAGGACGGCCAAGCACCTTAGCACGCCCCAGCACCCTAGGACGGCCCTGCACCCTAGGACGCCCCAGCACCTTAGCACGCCCTAGCACCCTAGCACGCCCCTGCACCGTAGGACGCCCCGGCACCCTAGCACGCCCCTGCACCGTAGGACGCCCCGGCACCCTAGCACGCCCCTGCACCGTAGGACGCCCCAGCACCCTAGCACACCCTTGCACCGTAGGACGCCCCAGCACCCTAGCACGCCCCTGCACCGTAGGACGCCCCAGCACCCTAGCACGCCCCTGCACCGTAGGACGCCCCAGCACCTTAGCACGCCCCAGCACCCTAGGACGGCCCTGCACCATAGGACGCCCCAGCACCCTAGCACGCCCCTGCACCGTAGGACGCCCCAGCACCTTAGGACGGCCCTGCACCGTAGGACGGCCGAGCACCTTAGCACGCCCCAGCACCCTAGGACGGCCCTGCACTGTAGGACGGCCGAGCACCTTAGCACGCCCCAGCACCTTAGCACGCCCCAGCACCCTAGGACGGCCCTGCACCGTAGGACGGCCGAGCACCTTAGCACGCCCCAGCACCTTAGCACGCCCCAGCACCCTAGGACGGCCCTGCACCGTAGGACGGCCGAGCACCTTAGCACGCCCCAGCACCCTAGGACGGCCCTGCACTGTAGGACGGCCGAGCACCTTAGCACGCCCCAGCACCTTAGCACGCCCCAGCACCCTAGGACGGCCCTGCACCGTAGGACGGCCGAGCACCTTAGCACGCCCCAGCACCTTAGCACGCCCCAGCACCCTAGGGCGTCCCTGCACCCTAGGACGGCCCTGCACCGTAGGACGCCCCAGCACCTTAGCACGCCCCAGCACCCTAGGACGGCCATGCACCGTAGGACGGCCCTGCACCTTAGCACGCCCCAGCACACGAGGATGCCCCGGCACCCCAGCACGCCCGAGCACCCCAGCACGCCCGAGCACCCCAGCACGCCCGAGCACCCCAGCACGCCCGAGCACCCCAGCACGCCCCGAGCACCCCAGGACGGCCATGCACCGTCGGACGCCCGAGCACCGTCGGACGGCCCACTGTATGTGAGAACTTTAGTCGCATCTTATTTTAAACACATTCTACCTTAGTGACAACAGCCTAATATACACTATTAGTCTGAAGTTTGGAAAATTTACTAATTTGATTGTTTTTGAAAGAAGTTTCTTCTGATCACAAAGACTACTTTTTTTATTCAAATACAAATAAGCTGTAATATTTAGAAATATTATTTTACATGTTAATAACTGTTTTCTAATTTAACATTTTAAAATGTAATTTATTACAGTGAACAAAGTTGAATTTATTAACATTACACCAGTCTTCAGTTTCACAAATCATTCTGATATGATGGTTTGATGCTCAACAAATATTTTTTTTTTTTAAATAGGATTCTTTGATTAATAAGTTCAAAAGAGAAGTATTTATCTGAAATGTATAGTGTTTGTAACATTAGAAACATTAAGTTTTGGGTTGGTAAGAATCTTTTTGAGGAAAAAGATTAAAAGAAATGTTGACTAATATGTATTAGCAAGGATGCATTAAATTGATCAATTGACAATATAGAGATTTTAAATGTTGCAAAAGCTTTATATTTCAGATAAATGATGTTCTTTTAAACTTTCTATTCATTAAATAATCCTGAAAAATAAATTGTACAAAACTATTTTCAACATTGATAATGATGATGTGTTTCTTGAGCATTAAATCAGCATGTACATTTAGTAACAGGAGTTCATAATGTTGTTTTGCCTCTTGACAGCTGCATCGAGGAGTGGGCACAGAAGTTAGATATGTTAATGGACTGTTTCAGCCATGGGGTTGTCCTATCACAATTGAATTAACTTTTTTTTTTTTTTTTAAATAGGTGGCACCAGACCCTCAAAGAGTGCCTACCCCATGTCAACCACAAGTAAGAAATATATGTGGTGGTTTTAAAACACTGGCCAGCTACATAAAATGCATTAAGCTCCCAAGGAAATTTTTTTTTTTTTTTTTTTTTACATCATAAAATGTGTCTAGATGTATGTACGTATTAATCTAATACAATTTTCTTTCAGAATTTCAAAGGAAGGTGTTTTCTATGTTGTTTGATTTAAAAGATCAACTTCAGCAAGTAGTCGGCATTCTTGACCCTGGCAGGTCTACAGCAACTATAAAAAAAATGGAATCTGAGAGTGACCTAAAAATCTTTGAAGATAAAATTCAAGATGTTGATAATCGGTTGATCTGCGTAAGTTATGTGTAGCAGGTATTAACTCACTATCGGACCAGAAAGATAAAATCAGAAGACTGCATGGTACGTAAAAGGAGGTAGTGGTGATACTGAGTAACAGGCGGAGACAGAAGGTAAGTTGAACCAATAACACTTTACTTTTAGTTCAGTGATTTTCTTTAGTGTTATTTTTTCCTCAATCACATAAACAAGGTACAATATAAAAACAAATAACTATACCCTGGGTGCACCCTCTGAATAAATCAGTAATCACAATCCCAATCAAGGTATTCAATAAAACACAAATTGGAGAAAAAATCAGCAGTGGCTGTACATTTAACCCACTGAATTCAGTACTTCAAATTCAAATGAAATAACAATTTGAATATTGATCAGTCTTTTACTCTCAATTGGGTTCTTGAGATGTTTCAGTCCCAGAAAAAAAAAAATATCAGTCTCTGTAAATGGGTTCTCTTCTCAGGAAGAAATAATAGAACTGAAAACGGTCCTTTCCTCTAAGCTCGTGATCCTTTCAATCGAAGTGGGAGGCTCGCCATCAATTAATGAAATCCATCTTGAACAAAAAACATTCACACAGAAAAAAAAACCTGGCCTGATCACAGGCCAGAATATGCATTCAATATTGTATCTTAATGATGTTAACATTTAAATATAACGCAGAAAACATATACAATACATACATGAATACCATCATCATAGTAAATGACATTATATTCAATTACCTGTTCACTCACGTCTCTCTTTTTTTTCACAGGCACACGCACTCAAAATGGCGTCAGTGGTGAACACTTAATACACCATGCGGTCTGACACAACCACACTGCAAATAAACAATCCAACCCATACAACATCACAATATAACCAGATTTTGTCTCATATGCATAAAACAAATAAACCATTATCACATCCAATGTGTTGTCATTCGTTTTTTTAAGGCTAATCATAACATTTGGTAAACTCACCGAGTTAACATGTAACCTCTGAAATGCCCGATCGGCACAATCACACTGGATCCTCTAATATCTCGTGGTTACCCGCCGATTTATTCGGGGGGGGGGGGGGGTTGTGAACTTTGAATAGTTTAAAGAACATATGTTTCTATTTTTTTTCTCTCTCGCGTCAGATCACATTTCTCCGTCACTCTGCATCTGCTTTCTAACGTGATCTGCGCGACGCGATCAGTAAGCAAGGAGGCGGGGCTAAAAACCCAGCACTCTGATTTGTTGTTTGTTACTTCTGAACTCCAATCAAATATACATATATTTATATAGATGTATTTTTATATAGATGTATTTTTTATATATGAATAATCATATTATATTCAAGCAGCATACAAATAAATAATATTTGTAAATCTTATTTAACAAGGGTTACATATGACATAAATATGTATATATGTATTTGTGTGTGTGTGTGTGTGTGTGTGTGTGTGTGTGTGTGTGTGTGTATATATCCATCTATCTTTTTCTAGCGTTATTTCAATCATCACATTTAGGTCCAGCAACTGTCCAGAATCGGTGGGTCTACAATAAGAGACTGTGTGAACAAAGTAATGAACAGGTATTTTTCTTGAATTGTTGACTTTTGTATTGCGGCATAACCATAATGATAACCAACCATAATTAACCTGTCCATTTATATTACTTGAATTTAATCTGTCACGCATCACTTTTTCTGAAGTTTTAATAAGTCCGTACTGGCTCAGACAGTCAGCCAGACTGAAAACAAGAAATCAAAACATGATTTCAGTGTAAACCATGAATGACATTCATTACTTGTCACCAAAGCACTTGTTACACGATCGATGAGTAGTTTTGAAAGTTTGTTTTAACATTGCATGCAACTGCTATGCTGCACTATACTGTTAATTGTGATTTATTGACCTTATTTGGATACTTTTTCTAAGGTTAAGTAATCTTTTTTTTTTTTTTTCACAGAGTAATGTCCAATGCTTTAATGGCCAAGTTCAACATGAGGGGTGGTGGCCAGCTTGAAAAAAAGCCATTTAAAGCCTCACCTTTGTATCATTTAATTCAAGGTAATTTGGGGCATATGCTTTTTTTTTTTTTTTTTTTTTTTTTTTTTTACTAATCTAGCACACTTTTAATTTTTTAATTTTTTTTTACTTTTCATTCATGAAATGGGTGCAAATTCTTGTTCGTTTTATTTTTTTAATTTAGTTATAGGACCATAAAAACCTCTTTAAAATAATTGAATGTCATTTTTTCCTACTTTTTATTTTGTTTATTACTATTAATGTAATATTCTCTTTCCTTAGATGCTGTGAAGAGGTGGAACCCCAATTCAACGGAATCGGAAATTGATGGCGCTATGGCTGAACATCTAAAACATGCTCCAGGAAGAGCGGGGGGTGGGGGTTTTAAAAAATAAGTTTTCGGGTGAAAAAGATGTGGGAGATATTTGTGACAGCTCAATTCCTTAAATTTAGTTATGAAACTGAATTTGTTTCGTGATGAACATGTTAATTTTTCCTGTTTCCCAGGTGAATTTGTATTAAAACCATAAAATAAATGTGATAAATAAATTGTGACCTTAGTTCATCCCGTTATCTTTGATCATTTGTAATGAACTACTAAAATGTTAATAATATAACACTTTATTTTACAGTGACCTTGTTACATGTAGTTACTGTAATAACTATAAATTATGCATAATTGCATGTATCAAACCTTAACCTTATAGTCAGATTCAGTTAATTATATTAAGTACTTAAATGTATAAGTAAAGTAATGTGTTGTTTGATCTACACGTGATTATAACGTGTTCTATCTAGACGTTTAGGTATGACTGGGCCGATTTTGGCCCTTTTTAGAACCTTTGTCAAGTTTAGATGTGTAAACGTCAAAATCGCCTTTACGATTTAACACAATTAGTGTATGATTATTTTATATGCAGGCTTATATGCCTACACTTATGCATAAACACACCATATAAACATCCAGAAGAAGACTAATTCTGACGTCCAGGGACGCGCTGAAGAGACGTGGAATTCACGGCCAGAAGAGACGTGGAATTCACGGCCAGAAGAGACGTGGAATTCACGGACAGAAAAGACGTGGAATTCACGGCCAGAAAAGACGTCGGTTCAATTTCCATTTTGGAACTATTTTTCAACCATGACGGGACGTGTCGGACGGACGTCTTTTCAACGGTCATTACACGTCCAAATGTTTGCTGGGGATGTACAAAGTTCCATCGGCACGATGTCGCTCAGAGATCGTTTGCTCATCGGCAATATGTCTCCTCGACGTCGGCCTTTGATCGCAAATGATCTCCGGCCGATGTTTGAACGATGCAAAGCTGTAAATCTTTTGGCAGCTCTGCATGGGTTTTATAGGACCTTTATTTATAGGTCGGACCTTTCGGGCTACTCTTTACATTAGACACCATGCGCTGCTTTCATTGACGCACGCACTTACGAACACACACACACACACACACACACACACACACACACACTCAGAGCGGAGATCGCGCTGCAACACTCACTCAGCAGCACATAAACTGTAGTCAACATTGCCCCGAGACTTAAATTGATAAAATAGCTTTGATACTGAACACATGCAACTTTCATCCCTCAAAATGGCCATATTCAAGAAAAAAAAGTGGAGTAGTTTTACACTTCCATCTTACCTCGCACTCTTTCAACGTTAAACTGATGAAACACATGCTCTGCTTCTGTGAACAGTAAACCCCGCCTTCTATGATTTGATTGGCTATCTATTTGGATGGTCTCTGTAAGGTAGACCAGCCTAAAATGTAAGTTTTAAACCTTTTTGCCATCCTAAAAACAGAGCGGAGCAAGAATTTCCAATATTGAATTTCCAGTTTGGCTATTTCTAACTATTGACATACTATTGTTATTATTGACGTATAATTATACACTGCAAAAAATGCTTTTCTTACTTAGTATTTTTGTGTTGTTTCCAGTCCAAATATCTAAACATTCTTAAATCAAGAAAAATAACATAAGAAATTCTATTTTGTTTTCAGATAAACAAAGTAATTTAAGTAATTTTTGCTTAAAACAAGCTAAATTATCTGCCAGTGGGGTAAGAAAAAATAATCTTGTTTTCCAATTGAATCAAGATTAATTTTTCTTACCCCACTGGCAGATAATTTAGCTTGTTTTAAGCAAAAATTACTTAAATTACTCTGTTTATCTGAAAACAAAATAGAATTTCTTATGTCATTTTACTTCTCTAGTAAATGCTTCTTGATTTAAGAATTTTTAGATATTTGGACTGGAAACAACACAAAAATACTAAGTAAGAAAAGCATGTTTTGCAGTGTAGGACTTGTCCCCCTCAATGTCTATGTACGTATATACAGCCCTGGAGTTACTTGACTATCCAATATGAAAAAAGTAGGCTATACTGACATTGAAAAATATCTTCTTAATTTTGTGTGTAACTGTCTCTAGTATAATGAACAGACACAATTCAAGTTAAGACATTTTAATGACACCAGAAAGAACTCCAGGAGAAAAGGGATCAAAAAGGAACAGCAACAATGTAGAGAAGGATTCTTCCTGGCAACCTGTAACAAAGTGAAAAACAATGAGAAAAAGCAGTTAGGACTAAAGCTAAGAATAAAATTGTCATTACACTGGATAATATAATTAAAAATCTAACAACAATCAAAGGTACATCAGCTGGCAAACCATTTAATAGTTTAATAGGTTTAATAGTCTATTTAAAGGGAATGATTGTTGTGGGGAGTTTGCTCAAACTATGGCAGCAATACAGCGAATAGTTGTGCTAAAAGACGGCGCCGTCCGCGGAGTGCTTTCAAAGGCCAGTGAAAGCAGACTGTCAGTTAAATTGTAAGTAGGGCTGTCACTTTTGTGGAAAAATCATTTTCGATTTTTGAGACATAAGTGTTCATTGAATCGATTGTAAAATCGATTTTCCATGTCTAAAAATAAAAGACGTTTCCATTTTCAACGCCAAATAACGGATGAACGTAAAGAGAGCGCTGGAAACGCACAAGTCAGCAATATTTCTTATTTATTGGCATGAAGTTTCGTGCAGAATAACAAACAACAGGAGTGCAACATTCTTGAAAAAAAAATATATAGCCTATATGCAGAGTGGACTGCTGCCATAACATAAATGAAAAACATAAATGAAAAACATTACTGCTTCAACCCGGCTGCATTTATGATTTAGGCAATTCAAAAATCTCCAAAATTATTTTAAATAATGATTCAATCCATTTCAAACAACTGTTCAAAAATGAAACTTTAAATGGACTTACTTGAAGTTGAGAACAGGCCATGTGTGTTTTTTATTATGAACGTAACCGACACGGCTAGGCGGCCGCGGCACTAGGCATAATGAAATGCGCAAAAAGGCTAGGCCCATTACAAATTATTGGATAGGAAAACAAGTCGATCAACATTTTCGGGGTCTAGAGCAGAGCGTTTTTTATTCACTATATGTCCAGCTGTTGAGAAGACGCGCTCCGACCGCACTGATGTCCCAGGGACACTCAGGTACTTCATTGCCAGCTGCGCAAGGTGGGGGTATTTCGTACTGCCAGTCTTCCACCACAAAAGCGGGTCGCTGTCAGCTGGCAATGGTGGCTCCTTTTCATAACTCATCATCTCCTGTAAGAGGTCGCTTTCGACGTCATTAGGTCTTTCGTAGCCCCTAGAGTAGATGTCTCCAAACAGATCCCCCATTGCTGTTAAGGCCGTCTTTCCTGTGCTTGAACCCGAGCTGCATGGCTCCGCATCCACGGGTTCGTCATTGTCAGACTGCAGTGACAATTCCTCTCTAATTTTTGCGTGCACCTGTTGCTTCAGTTCCTCTGTTATATGGATTAAACGATGAAACCGAGGATCCAGGTAAGAAGCTTTATTCAAAAGCATAAATGTCGCTTCCTTTTTGGGGTCATAGCGTTTGCTCAAATCTGCCGCGATTTTAGTTGCCATTTCCCTCAAGCAAGACCTCTCGTCTGACTCTGACTGGATTTTTTGAACTTGAGACAAAAGAATATGTTGCAAAGGCAGTACAGCTGAGGATGTGGGGTATTTGCCTGTGGACAACGCTTGGGTGGCGACTTTGAAAGGTTTAAGTGTCTCTCGCACCTGTTCAACCAGGCGCCACTCAGTTGTGGTCAGTTCTAGATTAGACATTTTTTTGTCAAATATCACGGCTGCCACGGCTGCTTGTTGCTCAGATGCCCTACATATCATATCGTAGGTAGAGTTCCATCTTGTCACACAATCATTGATTAGTTTATCTAGCTTTAAACCTAGCATACGCTGCTTATCCTCCAAGAGGCTGCTGTCTGTGGTGGATCTGTGAAAATGAGAGGCAGTTTTTCTTAGCCTTGCCAGAGTTGTGTCTATGGCTCTGACATCTAACCCTTTGCGTACAGCCAAGTTGATTGTGTGGGCCAGACACGGTATATTAACAGCACCTAGGTGCTGCTCCACTGCATTAACATAATTAAGTGCATTATCAGTAGTGAATGCAACAACTGAATCAGGCTGTATTGCGAAATCCCTCAATATGCCTGTGATGCACTCTGCAACATTCTCAGCTGTATGGCTACCTCTCAGCTGCTTCGTTTGCAGTACAAAATCGTGGAATTCCCAAGATTCTGAAATGACGTGTGCTGTCACTGTGATGTATGCCTCTGTAGCGAGGGAACTCCATCCATCGGTAGTCAGAGAAACGTTTTTGCCACTCAAAATCTGACGCATGTTTTCACGACTAGTGTCATATATTTTCGCAATGTTCTTAGTTACGGTGGTTCGGCTAGGTATATTGTATCTCGGCTCAAGTTCACGAACAAAATCAATGAAACCTTCACCCTCCACAATGCTAATTGGCCTCATGTCTCTACAAATGAACTTTGCGAGCTTTGAGTTTATAGCCTCTTTCCGTGCAGCATTTAGAGGTGCAGACGGGGGGAAAAAGTTAGTCAGTTTTGGCTGTTTAGCAGGTGGCTCTTCCCGCTCTAGGTCTTTATATTCATCTGGATGATGAAGTTGCATATGCCCCCTCATAGGTGTAGTGCTGCTGTGATATGGGAACTCACGATCGCACAGTTTGCATACAACTTTGTCCTTCTTCATATTTTGATTTTCAGTCCAAAACCCGAAGTGCTTCCATATCGAACTCCTCATGTTATACGGTGTTATCACTCGTCTCTCGTGCACAGGTTTATTGCCGTTGTCCTCCATTTTCTTCGGAAAACACTAGATGCAGCAGCAGCGATTGAAACCGTTAGAAACAACCGGTAGGCACGTAAATTTAAAAAAAAAAAAAAAAAAATCTGTCTAGCTTTCGCAACGCCTACTGCACTTTCGGAATTCTTTATTTTCTTTTTCTGCTTGTTTGTGAGTTTTGTTACATCTATAAGCTATTTTTTAATTGTTTAATTCTTTTAAAATTAATAGTGTACATATTTTGGTTAAAATCGATTCCCTATTTTCGTTTTCGAAAAAATTTTTGGTTGGTCCGATCGATTGTGCAATCGATTTTCGAACGAAAAGTGACAGCCCTAATTGTAAGTAGATGCTAACTGTTTCTCATGGGTTCGTATGGTATTTTAAACATTTACAGGGGTAAGTCTGTGATTTTATTGCCATCCGAATCCATAAGAATCCATAATGTCAGTGTTTATTTTCACCCAACCCGCGTACATTTCTTAATTGCTTTTATAAAGAACACCGCTTTCTCAGTTAACGCAGTGAAGCAGCCCCTGCACGAGTGAATAATTGATTCTCGAGCCATCGATATCAGCAGATTCAGCAGCATCGCCACGGGTAGCACTGGGTAACGTCACACGTAAGAAGGAATATCTTTAGCAGCTTTCTAAGGTATACACGCCGGAACACGCCTATAAATGGTATACCTTTAGTTAAGTTATACCTTAAGAGTCTTCGTAGCATGCTAAGAGACAACGCTATCGGGAACCCAGCCCAGGTGTTTATGAATGAGACACTGAATTAATTGTTTTTAAAAGTGTTTGAATTAATGATTCAATTGAGTATCTTTTTTTAAGTAGACTGAAACATGTTATTCTGATGTATGTTATCGTGATCTCCATTTTAAACAAAACAAATATGATTTTAAACCAAATAGATTCTCAGTTTACCCTGAATTAGGGGCCGTTCACATATCACGTCTAAAAACGTGTGGAAAGCGCTCTCTCCTTTCTACAAGCTCTTGCGCTCCCGTGGCGTCTGTCGTTGCTATGCAACCATGAACTGCGCTCTCCATGATGACAAGGAAGTATCAGCAAAGGATTAATTGATTTCTAGCCCTTGCATTAGCTTTACTACTAGATATATTTATGGAGATGAGAAATAAAAACTCGCCCTGTACAGCTATGATCGGCTGTTCGGCCGAGTTTTCCATGTTGTTACGGAAAGGCCAAAGCTGATCGGTTGGTTTTTGTCACATGACCTGCGGTGCGCTTGTGGCATTCTGAAAAGTTGAGATGTTTTCATCTCGCTGTGGCATATGCGCGCCTGGAAAAACGAGCACGCTGCATCGCATGCGCGTCACTTCTATTATGGTATTACCGGTGTTGTCACACTTTGATTAACCGGTGGGGAAATATCCGAACGTATGACTTACAGAAGGTACAATTAACTAAGAACGTTTCGGGAAGCACGTATTAACGATAAGGTACAGCTTAAGGTATAACTTAGGAATGACGTAGCGTTAAGAAGGTTTCGGGAAATCCAGCCCTTATCATAATTAAAAACGTGTTTCCTGAAACGTTCTTAGTGTTGCGCTTTTATTGAGCAGGTCATGCAATAACATAAATTAGTTATTTACACCAATAAGGTGATGCGGCTGCTGGGCAATCTGGTGAGTTTTGGAGGTGGAGCATTGAAGAGAGGGGTGTGTTTGTTTGGGTTCATTCCAAATATCAACAGTGTCCAACAGCGTTTTTGAAATATCGCTTATCCCACCTTAATATCTGGCAGTTTTGTGTCCATCTATAGTTGCCATCATCTGAAGTCTTCACAAGTGAGGCTGGATCCAAACTGGAGCTGCTGTAATCTCTAGTGAACTTGCTGAGCATCCTGAGATAGAAACAGGGAAGCAACAGGAGAAACATTAGCATAGCTGCAGTTCATATTATTTCAGGCAAAAGATGATCATGTGCACTTTTTACTATTTCATCACATATTAACTGTAAAACAAGATTATGAGATGTGTTAATTGAATGCTTGGCTAAAGAGTTGTGTCTTTAGTCTAGATTTAAATTGGGAGAGTGTGTCTGAGCCCCGAACATTATCAGGAAGGTTATTTATGAAAGTAAAAGAGTAGCAAAACTCAAGAGCATAAAGATGTGAATTTGAGAACTTGTCCCCTGTAAAATACCAAAGTTCAAAGTTGAATTTAGAGATTTGCACTTGCAGAACGTGACTTAACGCATAGACAGTGATATTAAAATAAATAAATGATAACTCTGTAAACACCATACTAATTAAAAATAGACTACTATGTACAGTTAAGCGTTTTCCTCACATAGAAAACTGGTATAAAACACTTAAAGGTTGCATGGTATGAAGATTTCACTTTATGAGGTTTTTTAACATTAATATGAGTTCCCCTAGCCTGCCTATGGTCCCCCAGTGGCTAGAAATTGTGATAGGTGTAAACCAAGCCCTGGGTATCCTGCTACGCCTTTGAGAAAATGAAAGCTGGTAATAATCATACATTTTTCTTGAGCGTCAAATCATCAAATTAGATTGATTTCTGAAGGATCAAATGAAGCTGTGATGCTGAAAATTCAGTTTTGATCACAGGAATTAATTACATTTTACAATATATTCACATAGAAAACAGTTATTTAAAATTTGTTATATTATTTCACAATATTATTGTTTTTAATGCTGTCTTGGTGAACATAAGAGACTTCTTTCAAAACATAATTTTTTTACCAACACAATTAGTGCATGTTAGACATTAGTGTATGTTAGAAGTTTAACTTACTAATCATATGGTTCATAGCGCCTTAGAGATGATGATCCGCCCAACTCTGCTACGGTGGAGGCCAGGGCATCAACATTGAAGGATCTAGGAACACAACAAACCATTTGTCACAGAGCCAACAATATTATTATATAATGCCAGGTTTATTACAAGTAAGAAGCTATAGCTAAGCTATATTATATACAAGCTACAGCAGAGGTGAAATGCTTTTCTGAGATGAGTTTCTGAATCTATTTGACCTGCATCTGGGCATGGAGTACCTACGGCCTGAGGGAAGTAGCTTGAACTGGCAGGACAAAGGATGACTAGGGTCAGCTGCAATAGATAGTGCCTTCTTTGCCACTCTGTTGGAGTAGCTGCTAAATGTGTGAGAGAGGGGGAAAGTTAAAGCCTGCAATCTTGCTACACGTCCTAACAATACTCTCTAATCGTTTTTTTTTTGTAGACAAGGAACTAAACCAGCAGATAAAACAGAAGGTTAAACAGACTGAATAAAACAAGAATAAAACATTCTCATCAAAGTGGGGTCAATGTTAAAATTCCTCAGTCTACGGTAAAAATACATTCGCTGCTGGGCTTTGGCACAAACAGCATCAGTGTGTGATTCAAAACATAGCTTACTATCAATTATTGTGCCAAGGTTGTATTCTTGTATTATCTCAATAGGTTATGATAGTGAGGGGAAGAGGGGGACTCTGTTTCCTAAAATCAGTAATTAATTCTTTAGTTTTGGATTTCCTAACGTTACCAACCTAACGTTACCTGTATTTCCTACTTCTCCAGCAGCAGCTTTCTTCAGAAATGTTGAAGTCGTGGAGCTTTCCCTCTGTTATTTTGTTGCTGCTGAAATCACAGAACATTTTATTTAATCAATATTTGTTTACCATTGAGCTAGTTTCAACCATGTAACTTAACGTTAAGTGTAAGTTCTCCATGTAAGTGACGTCACCGATTACATACGTTTATGTTTACGTTTGTGTAAAATAAATTAGTTCACTTCCAAGTAAAACCTTTACAAAACCTCTCATATACACATAAGAGGTGATTAAAAGCCCAAACTTTCATAAACAAAAGCTCAACCGAGTCAACGTTAACTTAGCTTAACTCTTCTGAAAACGGTTGAGATGCTAACGGACTTTTTCCGAAGACACAAAGCCATGTCTATAAAAGTAAATATTCAACATAAGCGTATCAATTACAAGTAAGAGAAGTGTCAAGAACAGTTGTGTGTATTATCCGTGTGATTTTAGAGACTAATATCACCTGAAAGCAGTGAATTTGAAAACAACAGCGAGAGAGGGAGTTTTCCTGCTTACCAGTCAACAGTGGTCCCGCGGCGTTTCCATGGCAACTCTGCGCCGCGGCCGCTCCAGTGTTTGAAAGCGACTTGAAAGTTCACAAGCACAACGCGACATCGGCCTCCCGTATAGTGGGCCGACCTAAAGCCGACGTAACGGAGCTGGGAAATTATGGAAGTTTTTTCCTAACATAATTAAAATTAAAATTAAAATGCTGAAAAAGATCAAATAATAAATCAAAGTCTCAAAACAACTATTAAAATGATAAATCAAATGGTCAAAATATTAAATAATAAATCAAATTCTCAAAATGGCTGCACAAATTATAAATCAAATGCTCAAATGCAATTTCATTTCCTCATTCGGATTTGATTTTTAATTTTCATTATCAACCCAGTATAAACCTGTCATAATTAAATCTATAAGTCAATGCTCAAATTATAAATCAAATGCTCAAATTATAAATCAAATGCTCAAACGCACATCGCAAATTATAAATCAAATGCTCAAACGCACATCGAAAATGATAAATCAAATGCTCAAACAAACATCGCAAATTATAAATCAAATGCTCAAACGCACATCGAAAATGATAAATCAAATGCTCAAACGGAAGCCGGAAATTATAAATCAAATGCAAATGAGGAATGTCAATCAAGTAGCTTGGGCGGAGCTTTGAGACAGAACGGGCCGGGGTACCTCAGCCGCTATCTGTGTACATTACTGTGTTTACCTCATCGACGACATCGATTTTTATTTTTTTTATTTTATTTTTTTGTATATAAAATGGACAAAAGTTTAATAACTAAACTTTTAAGGGATGCAGCAGAGGCCCTGGAGCAGAGCTCATTGACAACAGGTGAAGCAGTCGATTCTGTTCCCTTTAGGCAATCATACTAGCCTACAAGTCATGCGTAGATGCCGACTCCGAGTTACCATACGTACCATCAGAACTGAATACGAGAATACGAGCAAGAAGCACAACAGAATGTACGGGAAGCCGAAAGGTTTAAAAAGTATTATATTTTTTTCCGAAACTTGAAAGTGTTTTTAATTTTTTTATTCGAAGCGAGTTTTTCCCCATTTGTCAATTCAATCCACCTTTTTCTTTTCAAATGTATTTCAGTGCAATGTTTATTAAGGTTTAAAGAGGTTCTGAAGGCCCAATGAAAGAAATAGGCTCGTTTAAACTGAAATTGCAGGATAGGTTATTTTTGATGAAGTTGCTGGCAAGTATACATTATAAGAAAGCTATAGTCCATGGACAAGTATGGGCTTTTTGTTTGTATCAAGTCTTGTTATATCACTATACCTTACTCCTGTATGTGGAATTATTATCTGCACTGTCTAGAATAATTATAATTTAGAATAGTTTTTTTTTTTTTTTATGCCAAATGGGTATGTGCCTTGAGTTTTATAGCTCATGTTTTCTTCATACATTTTTGGATCCATTATTGGAATGTGACAGCAAAAATAGAAATTCAGGTGGCAATGTTGTGTGGTCATCTCCCCAATTTATAACACCATTTATTAACTTGATTAATTGATTGATTTAATTAGTGCCCTCTGAAATTGTATGTTAATTAATAATGATTAGAATGTTATGTTGCACCCATATCTTGCATGTGAAAAATAATAAAGAAGGTAATAATAGCAATATATGGTTTTAGTCATATTTATTCATTTTTATTTCATACAGGGAACATAAAAGGTGTCACCTGAAAATGTGTTTACCTTGTCAATTATTGAATCGACTGCTTCACCTGTTGTCAATGAGCTCTGCTCCAGGGCCGATGAGGTAAACACAGTAATGTACACAGATAGCGGCTGAGGTACCCCAGCCATAGACAGTAAAAGAAATGGACACAGCGACCCCATTGGAACTCAATTGAGACAAGTGAAGCCCATTTTTAGCGATTTCTTAGCACTTCCTTTCCTGACGCGCAGACTCAAACCGAGCAAAGCTTTACACGGACCACGTGAGCAAACCGTCTGTCTTCTAGTAGCTGTGCCAAGAGAAATCTGAATCATTCCCTTCCGAATCTTGCAGAGACGGAGAGTGTGAGTAGGAGCTGTCCATAAGCTTGGAGCAGGAGCAACTTTTGCTAGGTATTCTGATTAATTATATTGTCATTTTGCCTCCACGTCCCCCCGATTGCCCGCGAGCTTCTCCTCCTGTCAATACGGTAATCTCTCTACTGTGCGACAGAGAGTCGCGTGGCTGTGACGCAATCGTTAGCCTACTTTTACAAAAACTGCTTCTACGGGGCCTTAACATAAGCTACAAGGTAATGGAGCATTTTATACATTGTCGTGTTTCTTTAGAAATAAATAATGGACAATTGGAGTCTTTAAACGCCTCAGATGTAAAGTTATTCGCTGTCAA
Organism: Leucaspius delineatus; assembly: GCA_023718395.1. Taxonomy (NCBI): domain Eukaryota; kingdom Metazoa; phylum Chordata; class Actinopteri; order Cypriniformes; family Leuciscidae; genus Leucaspius; species Leucaspius delineatus. Next base: position 49,445,603 of record CM043363.1, on the reverse strand, counting down.
AGTGACGCCAAAATGAATGGGAGTCAATGGGATGCTAACTGCAGGTGAAGTTCTGCTACAAGATGGCGGAACGCGGCCGACTTCAACTTCCGGTCGACTTCCTTCCCCCCTGACCCCAGCCCGTTCTGTCTCAAAGCTCCGCCCACGCTACTTGATTGACATTCCTCATTTGCATTTGATTTATCATTTCCGGCTTCCGTTTGAGCATTTGATTTATCATTTCCGGCTTTCGTTTGAGCATTTGATTTATCATTTGCGATGTGCGTTTGAGCATTTGATTGATCATTTCCGGCTTCCGTTTGAGCATTTGATTTATCATTTGCGATGTGCGTTTGAGCATTTGATTTATCATTTCCGGCTTCCGTTTGAGCATTTGATTTATCATTTGCGATGTGCGTTTGAGCATTTGATTTATAATTTGAGCATTTGATTTATGATTTGAGCATTGACTTATAGATTTAATTATGACAGGTTTATACTGGGTTGATAATGAAAATGAAAAATCAAATCCGAATGAGGAAATGAAATTGCATTTGAGCATTTGATTTATAATTTGTGCAGCCATTTTGAGAATTTGATTTATTATTTAATATTTTGACCATTTGATTTATCATTTGAACAGTTGTTTTGAGACTTTGATTTATTATTTGATCTTTTTAAGCATTTTCATTTTCATTTTAATTATGTTAGGAAAAAACTTCCATAGGAAATAGAGCACTGACTGACAAGAGATCTGCCTACGCCTGGCCGACGCCTTTGCGATGTTATAGGGAGGGAGGCCGACGCTCGATGTTGGGCCAACGTCGGCCCGACGTACGTGTGCTATCTGGGGAGTTACATTTGAGTGAATGTAGTTGAGTGAATTTCACGTCTTGTCATTCAATGTAATATATCAGACAACGAACTTGTATGTGCTCTAAACTGATAATAGGGAGTGGATTCTTAATGTATTTTACATCATCATTCTCATGTTATTATTTAGATAAAAGGTAAATGCTAGTTAAAGTGTTATATATATAAAAATTATACATTAGGGTGTCACTTTGGAAATTGTAAATCCTGAATATGCAAAATGTTTAAAGTTGAAATGTTTTATTCAGGCATAGTATGTAAAAGTCATACATGTGTTGACCATGTAATGTGCTGAAAGGTTGTAATATGCATATACTTTTATTCATTCGTAGTAAATGCAGAGACGAGAAGCCATCACAATTGCGTTCTTCTCTTCATTGTCTTCTTGTTACTTACAGGAGTACTACATAGGCATACGCCGAAACGCGTTTGTGCAACGAATAAAAAACGTCTATGCATAGTGCGGCCTTTGTCCTATTCTTATGTATTATATTTTTTAGGCCAGCACTCTAAAAAGTGTATTATCAAAATTGAGCGAAGCCTGCTCCTATCCTCATTAACCAGATTTAAAACAACAAACATCACCTTGTGGAATATTTTCCAAAGACTGATTCAATCTTTCTAAATTAATTGCAATCCTTAAAATTCTGTTACATAAAATAGGCTATCTCCCTTTGGAGTGACTGATTTTTGTAACCTTACAGATCTTTTTTATGCAAACAGCAACACAACACACTAACTAAAGTTGAAAAATGAAAAAGAATAGTAGGGCCATATAGTAGGTTTGAATAGTAGGTTCATTAAAAAATGAACATGTAGCTACTGATATTTATCCAAATGAATCGACATTGAATCAAGATCGGAATCGAACCACAAGCTTATAAATTGCTAAATTCAGAAGTTGGCAGCCTTGTGAGCTACCTATTTTTAAGCACGGATCAAATTTATATGCGTTAAGTTCCGCGAGGTTGAGTTGATTATCACAGGCAGTCAATTATAGATGTAAAAGCAGCAAAAGTGTATAATAAACATGAACTTACCATTAAACTTGTCGATAAGACTGGGTAACTGCCACTCGAAGAGAAGAGTTCATATCCATATGGTTTTCTAACTAGAAAAAAAACACGAAATTTTTAATTACATCACTTACCAAAAACGAATTTATGTAGCCTATGTAAAAAATACTTTTTGTACCACACCAAATCACCTCACTGGTCCAACCCACGGCACTGATGCACGCACGCACTTTGAAAGTGTTCGCGGTGCTGATAAGTCGATTCATTTCCGGGAATCATTTTTTTTCAAACTTGCAAGTGTGAACCGGTTTATTTGAACCGGATGATAGTTTCTTTTATAGGCCTACCTGCGGTCCCACGACATTTACGTAGGCTACTTTTTATGCCTTTTACATGTCGGTAAGGACAATTGCAGGCGTTTTACCTAAGAGCAGCGAGTCATATTAATTAATTGTTTTGTTTTGAGTGACTCGACTCACTTTGTTCAATTCGCTTGTCAGTGACAGAAACGACTCTTTCCTCTGTTTTCACAGATATTCACATATTTCATAGTTCCGTGTGATACAGAATCATTAAATGTATTAATCTGTCGTCTCATATTAAAATGACTATGCGAGTCGTCTGATTATGAGGTAATAACTGTTTGTCGTACAAGTTGCATCACCAATTTTAATCTGACTATACAAGTTTAAGAATTATTGGTGCGAAAAAAGTTATAATTGTGCTAATTCAAACTAATTATTAATAAATTAAATAAAACATATAAACTTACCTTAAAACAGTTGCACCCAGCTGCTTTGCCCCTTTGTCCTCTCAAAATGACAGCTTGGGAGCGAATTTAAACATCTCCAGGCGGGAAGCTCGTGAAACAACCCAGCGTTGCGACCCAGCAGGTTTAACCCAAAAACTGGAAAATTAAAACTACCCAAAGGTGTTTAAAATGTAATAAAATAACCCAACAAAATTACCCAACAGACTTGACCCAGCATTCTGGGTTAAACAACAACCCAGCATTTTTTAGAGTGCTACGACACTACAACTCCCGTGAGTATTAGGGCTGTCAACAAATATTCTAAATTCGAATAGTTTTAAAAAAAAGAATTTCGAAGGTGAAAATTGTTAGCAGAGTAACTTACGCAGACAACAGGGAATACTGTTTCACATCAACCAGTTTCGTTCAGACTGGCGCACTTTTATTTAAACAGAAACATGTGCATTCATTCAGTCACTGATTAGGTCACATGACATACACTCTGCAATATGATTGCCTGGTTCAAAGAAAAATAAATAAAAAGTGAACAAATCAAATATAAATGAGAGCACAATATTTATAAATCTCGAGTGCGAATATTCGAATGTGGAAAAACGCCCGCGGTAGCAGAGGCGCGGCTGTCTGCTTTGCAAGTGGGCGCGCTGCTGGGGGTCAGGGACAGGTAACAGAAGAAGCGTTAACGTTAAACAGAAACATTACTAAAGTGTAGGCTAAGGCTACTGTATTGAATAGATATTGCATGAATAAGGTATGTTAGATACAGCATGTTTCATGCACTGCAGGCTTCCACTGGTTTGATTATTTACCGTTTCATGTCAAGGAAAAGTTCCATGTGTAACCGGAATGAGTATGTTGCGCCTTTAAGTGGGCAGATGACGTAATGGGCAGGCTGCGTTTAAAGTCTCGCGGGCGTCAAGGAAACAGCGTTTGCTCTCGTTTTACGCTCAATGAGCGAGTTTGCGGTTCTTCCTCTGCTGGCGCGTTGAAAGAACAGTTTGACCCACTGTGCCCGACAATTCAGAGATTTCTCCTGCACCAATGACTGATGTGAGAACATAGTGCACGTGCCATTTAGCGCTTGGCTTCGGCCACCTGACGAGCATTATTAGTTGGCCGAGCCACGACTGCGTTGCAACACTTTTGCCTTTCATTGAGACTGATGCATGAGGGCGAGAGAGAGAAAGGAGTGCCTGCGAGTGCGAGTGAGCGAGCGAGCGAGGTCTGCGGTCTTGGCCATTAGTTGATTTACTTGTTTTTGTGTAGGTAATACGTTATCAAATATGTTTAAACTTAAATAAACTACCTATACAAGTAGTTGTGTCTCTTTCTTTGTATTAATTTGTCCTGTTATTGACGTAATGCGCGTCATTGACAAAATGCGCAACCAGATGTTCGAATAAAGGCCATGTGTTGTTTTTTTAGAGGGAATATTCGAACGTCATTTTTGAACAATTTTGACAGCCCTAATGAGTATTACATGCACACAGTGTTGCCTTGCGCTTGCGCGCTAGTGACGGACAACACAGAAACGAAGAGACAGCTAGCTGCCCTGCTGGAGTCACGTACGTATGCCGGTGGAGCTATGTGGCGACATAATACATAATACATGGTTTTATTTAAAAAAGGAGCTTTACACACAACCTTATCAGAGCTAATGATAATGACCTGTATTGTTATATATTTATGTAGTCTTGATTTGGGTGTGTACAGTGGTTTTACATTTAAAAGGGTTGTAAATCTAGTTCAAGTAAATTTTAGCACGCTATAGTCAACTTTTATCAGGTAATTTCACAACAACAAAAATGTGGCTAGTAAAAATTCTGTGTGGCTAGTAACTTTGGAAAACCACTAGCCACATTGGCTAGTGAGCAAAAAAGTTAATGTCAAGCCCTGTATATATAACAACCTGATGGGAGAAGAGCATTAAACGCTGAATTTGAGATATGGAAACTTAAAAGAGTATCATGTACAGTTTTAAAAACTGCACCAGGAAAAGATGGAATAAGTTATATTATGCTAAAATATGCAGAAAATAGAATTCTTAAAGCAGTACTGGACTTATTCTATAAGACAGAGTTCTCAAACCGGTTCCACGGAGGGCCTAGTGTATGCAGGTTTTTGGTCTTTCCCTTCAATTAGTGCCCAATTAAGACCTAGACTACCAGGTGAGGGGAGATCTTAACCAATTAGTGACCTACTCAATCAGTTTGGATCAAGGTAAAAGAGAAAACCTGCATACACTAGGCCCTCCGTGGAACCGGTTTGAGACCACTGCTATAAGATATGGGAAGAAGAGAGACTACCAAGATCATGGAAACATGCCATAATAATTCCGATAGAATTGTCCCAAACTGTAAGTGTGGAGAACGGAACTCCCCAGGGAAGTTTAATAAGCCCAATATTATTTAATATCATGATTAATGATATATTTGAAAGAGTGCCTCAAGAAATTAACATAGATTTATATGCTGTTGTGGCAAAAATTTCTATTAAACCCTCATCACTGCGTAAGAGACACTCTGAATGCAATAGGCGGTATGCACTGGCGAGCATGACGTATTTCCGGTTTAATGTCAGGATGGTTGTAAACATCCGGTTATTGTCGAGTGAAGTGCTACCTATGCTACCATTGAATGCTTGTCGTCAAAAAACCCAAAACTGTTAATTTTCGTCGTTGTTGTGTTGTTTATGTTAATGTTTTTACTTGTACTTCGTCTTTACTGATAACGCGATGACATGTAAACGTACGAAATTGTCCTTTCAAAGGCGGGAAGACAGCTCTTCTAGCCACCACTGCTGTGTTCCGCTATGCACAGTGTCTGCAACATGCAATTCTTCTGTTAGTTTTTTTACTTTTCCCAAAGACATCGAATTACATAAACGGTGGGTGATTAACATCCGACGAGACAGGTTTCTTACAACAAACACACGAGTCTGCAGCCGACACTTTCAAAGTGAGGACGTGATAGAGCCTCCGACTCCAGCTGGGCGCAGACGTCTAAAGAAGGGAGCTGTTCCAGTGCTTTTTCAGTGGAACAATTTCAGTCTGCCAGCCCCACGGCCTGGAGTTTGGGAAAGGACCGAGCGTCCCAATACAGAAACCACGCACGATCCATCTGTGGAATTGGACCATCCTCCTCCTGACCATGACTACTGCGACAGTAGTGAACCTGCTGCGCTGGATATGTCTCTTAACCACATGGAAGAACTTCATGAAGAGATAGCAAGACTCCGAAACCTAATAGAGGAGATATCTATCAGCAACAAATTCTGCTTGGAGCGGTTTTCTGGATCAGATGATGACATAAGGTTCTTCACAAGGTAAATTAAAATGTCCTGTGTTTACACCTGTGTTTAATAGACGTTTTACAGTTTTCAACATTTATTAGTATTATTAAGCCTATCTGTTTAAATGTTGCATGCGTGATGTGTGTGTTGTTGTAAGCTACTGGAAACCTTGAATTTCCCTCGTGATGAGAAAAGTATCTATTTAAAACTATCTAGATCTATCTACTAGTGCATTGTATTTTAAAATACTGAGAAGAGCAGTAAGCAAAAGGACTGATGTGTGTGGTCCAGTTTTTGACCTTAGTGCCAAAATGTACCAGGATGTTTACAGTAACTGTCAATACGGATGCTAACATGCTTGCAATTTAATGTAATGTAATGAAATGTAACACCTATGTCCCACAGGTTTGCAAGTCACGCCCACCTGATGGCCTTTTGGAAGCAGATAGAACCAGCCACCTGCAAGATGGTACGGGTGACAAGAGCACGAAGTGTAGTGAAGAATGATGAGGTCCCTCACACCGGCAGTGCAACGGTGAATATATTTTACAGTTGTTCTTAGAAAGCAAGATATATTGCATAATCTTATCAAATCCTTACATCTAATTCTTTCTCTTTTCAGATTCTTCAACCCATTGATGAATTTTTTCTCTTTATGAATTACTTGTCATTGGGTCTGATGCAGAAGGATCTGGCCCACAGATTCAAAATCCACCAGTCGACTGTAAGCCGCATCATAAATACATGGGCTAACTTCCTGTATACTGTACTTGGGGCTGTGGGTATTTGGCTGGATGAGGAGACTGTAAAATCTCACATGCCAGAGGTTTTTCAGGGTTACTCTGATACACAAATTATTTTGGATTGTACCGAAATAAGTTGCCAAACACCAGTGTTCTCCAACTATAAATCACACTGTACATTTAAAGGATTAATTGGGATGGCCCCTCACGGCGCAGTAACCTTTGTGTCGTCTCTCTATGAGGGTGCCATCAGCGATAAAGAGATTCTGAAGCAGTCTGGCATTGTGCCTCTCTTAAACCCATCTATGGCCATAATGGTTGACAAAGGTTTCCTCGTAGAAGACTGTGTGCCCTGCAAAGTCCACATACCTACCTTTCTGTGTAAGAGAGCACAACTCTCTGAGCCAGAGGTCAGGAAGACACAATCTATTGCCAGACTGAGAGTCCATGTTGAGCGGCTCATTCGCAGGGTTAAGGAACATAAACTATTCGGCACAGAAATCCCTCTTTCATTGACGGGCAGCATTAATCAACTTTACACAGTCGCATGTCTTTTGGTCAACTATCAAAATGGGCCCTTGGTTAAAGCCTGGGCAACCAATGGCTAGTGTTGGCAGCACAACGTTAAAGGAGAAGTTCACTTTTAAAATGAAAATTCTGTCATCATATACTCACCCTCATGTTGTTTCAAAGCTGTATGAATTTCTTTCTTCTGCTGAACAGAAAGGAAGATATTTAGAAGAATATCAGTTACCAGACCGTTTTTGGGTCCCATTGACTTCCATAGTATATTTTTTTCCTACTATGGAAGTCATTGGGACCCAAAAACTGTCTGGTTACTGATATTCTTCTAAATATCTTCCTTTCTGTTCAGCAGAAGAAAGAAATTCATACAGCTTTGAAACAACATGAGGGTGAGTATATGATGACAGAATTTTCATTTTAAAAGTGAACTTCTCCTTTAAAGGGATGGCGTGTTCATTCATGCTCTCTCTCTCGATCGCGAACTGAGCTCGTTTGTAGCGGAATGAGTTTTCGAATCTTATTAATCTTATTAATCTTATCACTTATTTTACGATTTATTGTACAAAACTTATTTTTACTTATTTTACATTTATTTAATTTACAATTACAATTTATTTTACAATTTGATGTTACAATTTGTATATGTGATGATTAATATTACAATGTTGTAAATAAGACTGTCACATGCCTGTCCTGTCTCGTGTAGCACATGTGGTGTTTGTGTTCCTGTCATTGTTTTGACCCCACCCTCCTTGTTATCTTATTATTGGTTTCATTTGCCCCACCTGTTGTACCTCATTACCTGCCTGATTTGTCCCTTTTTCCTTTTCCAAAGTTCCTTTGTGTTTGCAGTCTGTGTCGGATCGTTGTCTTGTACACGTCTCCCGTTTCCCCGTGACCTGTTTGGTATGTTCATTTTTGAAGTTGTTGTTTGGTATTTTGTAATGTTTTCCCCCTCGCGGGTGTTTGTTTTACGTTGTTCTTTTGTTTATTAAAAACCCCTTTCCTCTGCACTTGAGTTTTCCTTGTTTTCTTAGTTTTCCGTGACAGAACGATCCGACCATGTCAAAAACTCAGCAGAGGAAGTCCCAGCATCCACTTGTTCCCCCGGTCTCATGCCAACAGTATGAACGCATTCTTCGTGTTCAATCGTTGATTGCGCTCCGCCAGCAGGGAACTGATCTAAGGAAGTTCGCGGTCAAATTCCTTAGTGCAGCAGAGGGACTGGGTCTTAATGAGGAGCCCCTCAAGGACCTTTTCTTCTATGCCCTTGACGAGCCCATGGATTGGGTACTGAGAAGGGCGTATGACCGCAGCACTTTTGAGGGTATGGTGGAGGGTCTCGCTCGCCTGCAGGAGCGAGAGGCCATGAAGAGGGTCCCAGTTCCGGTGACCTCAGTACCGGTGGTCCCGAGTCCAGTGTTCCCAGTTCCGATGGTCCCGAGTCCAGTGGTCCCAGTTCCAGTGGCTCCAGTTCCAGTGGTCTCGAAACGGAGGAGGAGGAAGAAGACTCCTTCCGTGACTGTTCCGGTGGTCCCTGTTCCGGTGGTCCCTGTTCCGGTGGTCCCTGTTCCGGTGGTCCCTGTTCCGGTGATCCTGCTCGCACTGCCTGCACCACCTCAGCGATGCGTCACGTCTGCCCAGCCAGAGACTGTTCACGTCACGTCTGCCCAGCCAGAGACTGTTCACGTCACGTCTGCCCAGCCGGAGCCTGTTCACGTCACGTCTGCCGAGCCTGTGTCTTCGGACAAGATGGCCGCCGCCGAGAGTGTTCCCGTCACGTCTGCCGAGCCTGTGTCTTCGGACAAGATGGCCGCCGCCGAACCTGTTCACGTCACGCCTGCCGAGCCTGTGTCTTCGGACAAGATGGCCGCCGCCGAGAGTGTTCCCGTCACGTCTGCCGAGCCTGTATCTTCGGACAAGATGGCCGCCGCCGAACCTGTTCACGTCACGCCTGCCGAGCCTGTGTCTTCGGACAAGATGGCCGCCATCGAGCCAGTGTCTGTTCCTGAGCCGGAGCCAGTGTCTGTTCCTGGGCCGGAGCCAGTGTCTGTTCCTGGGCCGGAGCCAGTGTCTGTTCCTGGGCCGGAGCCAGTGTCTGTTCCTGGGCCGGAGCCAGTGTCTGTTCCTGGGCCGGAGCCAGTGTCTGTTCCTGGGCCGGAGCCAGTGTCTGTTCCTGGGCCGGAGCCAGTGTCTGTTCCTGGGCCGGAGCCAGTGTCTGTTCCTGGGCCGGAGCCAGTGTCTGTTCCTGGGCCGGAGCCAGTGTCTGTTCCTGGGCCGGAGCCAGTGTCTGTTCCTGGGCCGGAGCCAGTGTCTGTTCCTGGGCCGGAGCCAGTGTCTGTTCCTGGGCCGGAGCCAGTGTCTGTTCCTGAGCCGGTGGTGCCAGTTCCTGTTCCTGAGCCCGAGCCGGTGATGTCTGTTCCTGGGCCGGTGATGTCGGTGCCTGAGCCGGTGGTGCCAGTTCCAGTGCCTGAGCCGGTGGTGCCAGTTCCAGTGCCTGAGCCGGTGGTGCCAGTTCCAGTGCCTGAGCCGGTGGTGCCAGTTCCAGTGCCTGAGCCGGTGGTGCCAGTTCCAGTGCCTGAGCCGGTGGTGCCAGTTCCAGTGCCTGAGCCGGTGGTGCCAGTTCCAGTGCCTGAGCCGGTGGTGCCAGTTCCAGTGCCTGAGCCCTGGCCGCCCGAGGGGTCGTCTCCGCCCTGGCCGCCCGAGGGGTCGTCTCCGCCCTGGCCGCCCGAGGGAAAGTCTCCGCCCTGGCCGCCCGAGGGAAAGTCTCCGCCCTGGCCGCCCGAGGGAAAGTCTCCGCCCTGGCCGCCCGAGGGAAAGTCTCCGCCCTGGCCGCCCGAGGGGTCTTCTCCGCCCTGGCCGCCCGAGGGAGAGTCTGCTCCGCCCTGGCCGCCCGATGGACCCTCTGCTCCGCCCTGGCCGCCCGATGGACCCTCTGCTCCGCCCTGGCCGTCCGATGGACTCTCGGCTCTGCCCTGGCCTCCAGAACTGTCCATTTTCCCTGCCCCACCCTGGTCTGTCTCTCTTGTTCCCCCTGTCCCACCCTGGTCTGTCTTTTCTGTTTCCTCTGTCCCACACTGGTCTGTCTTTCCTGTCCCTCCCGTCCCGCCCTGGTCTGTCCCTCCCGTCCCGCCGTGGTCTGTCCCTCCCGTCCCGCCGTGGTCTGTCCCTCCCGTCCCGCCGTGGTCTGTCCCTCCCGTCCCGCCCGTCTGTCCCTCCCGTCCCGCCCGTCTGTCCCTCCCGTCCCGCCCGTCTGTCCCTCCCGTCTGTCCCTCCCGTCTGTCCCTCCCGTCCCTAGTGGAGCGTCTGGTAGCCGCTCCTTTAGGAGGGGGTAATGTCACATGCCTGTCCTGTCTCGTGTAGCACATGTGGTGTTTGTGTTCCTGTCATTGTTTTGACCCCACCCTCCTTGTTATCTTATTATTGGTTTCATTTGCCCCACCTGTTGTACCTCATTACCTGCCTGATTTGTCCCTTTTATAAGTTCCTTTGTGTTTGCAGTCTGTGTCGGATCGTTGTCTTGTACACGTCTCCCGTTTCCCCGTGACCTGTTTGGTATGTTCATTTTTGAAGTTGTTGTTTGGTATTTTGTAATGTTTTCCCCCTCGCGGGTGTTTGTTTTACGTTGTTCTTTTGTTTATTAAAAACCCCTTTCCTCTGCACTTGAGTTTTCCTTGTTTTCTTAGTTTTCCGTGACAAAGACAGTTAACAAAATAAACTTTAAAATGATTGTACAATAATGCAACAATTCATGTGTCTGTTCAGTTACTTTTCATAGCGAGGTATTTGGGCATGTATGTGTTAAAGAAAAACAAATCACATCTCTCTTTCAGGGAGCCTAACACAGTGCTGTCTCGGTAAATGCGCTGCACGAAAATGTCATCGTGGGCACAAACAACAAAATCACACCATTCTATGCCTGTGAGGAGTAACTGTCCCTGGACTTGCCAATAATAACAATGGCTCTCCTTCAATTTGTGTAGGCCATGGTCAAATCTCAGGAACTTGCAGTCTATATAGCTGGCTACATTTGGGCATTTCATTTCAACCAGACCAAATGATGGTCGCTCAAGTGGGTCATAAACCAGTCCATCAGGCGATGCACCCAGCCAAGGTGCGTCCGGGTGCACGACTAGCCCACACTTGGTCAGATTGAGATTTTTTAGAACCGCATAGTCCTTCAATGCACCTGCTTCCATTTCTAGCCCCCTTTTCATTAGCGGTGTTTGTCTTGTCCCTCTGATAATTCTTTCTGCCAGTTTTTCTGCTGTGCTTGTACCTCTTACATGGCTTACCTCCCGGAAATGTGAAGCAGTCACTCTCTCCTTCCTCAGGGAATGCCACTCGGGTGTTGCACTTTGGCATCTTGTTGCTTCCTCAATCTGGTGTGACTGTGTCAAAGTCACAGACAGAGAACTGAGGTGCAGCTTTTCTTGATCCGTCATGATGGCGAATGAACACGCTGTTTGTTGTAGATGGTAACCTTCCAGTGGGACTTTTGGAAACGGTGGTGCATCCTCATGGATGACAACACTGTCAGGTGGAGGTGGTGGGTGTTGATATGACCGGATACTGCCAGTTTGTACCTTGCCAAAAATGGAGTCCACGAGTGGTTTGTCAGATGTGATGTTCATTCTGCAGATAAGGGGAAGAGAGTCTGGTTCCATGTCAGCATAGGCAGGTAGTGGGTTGAGGGTTGATGGGTCTGGTAGCTCACCACTGTATCCCTTGTAAAGTGTAGATCTGGAATAACAATATCAGGCCATTGTAGGATTCTTATAAATTCTATGTGTAACTGTATAGACTTTAGACTATCTAATAGTCGACTGCGTTGTGTATTTCGTCGTAGCGGTACAGCCTGATCATGACATTTGAGATAACCAAGATGTCACTACGCAGCAGGAAAAGTACACAGACTCACTAGGAAATACACCACTATCTAACAGCTATCAGTAACATATATTTTGAAACGCATTGTAATCTGCCTATTTAATTGGACTCTGCACACCTAATTCCGCTTGCCGAAGTAGCATCTGGTTTGGGCTTCACTACAACCATGGCATCCACAGGTCCTGGCTTCACTCCCTATTTATTTATGAAATGGTATTAGGAGAGATGCTAGTATGCATGTGATACAACTGTTTGGTATTGAAATGATACAAACCATTGTACGTGGTTTATGCCACTTCTGCTCGGTTTCAGTGCATGAAAGTACAGGAGGGACGACAGACATGCCACATTCAGAGTAATGGGCAGTCTGATAAAGTAAGGCAACCAAATGATTGCATATCCCACACCCAGCCACACAGGAACAGTAGCTTTTAACAAGCATAACTGGCTGTGAATCACGTAATGTCATCTGAAATACACAAAAGCATAATTTAATGTGTTTTGACAGAAGAGGGTCTACAGCAGCAGCAGTAGGAGCAAAACCAGTTCTTTCTTCTTTTTATTGGTGTACACTGAACTTTTTTGTGTATACTGCACAGAAAACTATCTTAATTTGCATGACCATCAAACTTAATTTTAAAATCACGGACCCATAATTTTTTTCTGTTAGTCTGACATTTCCCAGGTTGCCAGATTGTGTATGAAATACACCCTACACATTTACTTCCTTTCAATTTAGCCTAAAACTTTCTGTCTTAAAACCTGGCAACCCAAAACCCAAATAAGGAAGTGGGTGGGTGCACACTGCTCAGCCACGGAAAGCAAGCGGGCTAGTTGAATAGCCTACTTCACAAGTAGCTGTTGTCAAATTGTTAGGGAATAAATTTTGTGATTAACACATAAACTGTTATTGAGTGTTGTTGATACACAATAGGAAACTTGTGTCCTTGGAACATCATAATCTGGCAGCAGCTTCGAAGTTTTGGAGGTGGTGGATACATAACTGGCATGCGTACGTTATGTTTAGGTAAGGTAAAAGCAACGATCGAAATGCAGTGTTGCAAAGAGTTGCTCAGGTTTTGCTCCTAATTCCTCTTGAAGAGTAGAAACATCAAGTACAAAAACAAGGAAGTTGGGCCTTATGTTTATAAAGAATGAAGTAAAGATGACAGGACAGTTTTGAGTAGAACAACAGCAGTTTGAAGAATAGCTGAGTGGAATATTTTACTGTCTTTGCAGTCATCAAGTCAGGCAAAAGTAGTAATTATTATAAACTCATTATTGTTTACATTTTAAACCGAACTCCAATTTGTTTAACAGACCCAACAACAAAGCATGGCAATTCCCACTCAGCTACCCTGTTCTGTATTAGGCTACCACTGTTCAGCTTTCGTGAAAACCATAAAGGTGGCTCTTAGAAATTGTAATCAAAGCTGAAATGTGGTAACGAGTCAAACTTTTGTTGAACGGAACCTTAAACAAGTTCAACAGAACTTTGAACGTGTCTCTTAATCTAGTCCTACTTTCAGCTGGTGTGGTGGCTTTAGCTTCTTCATTGAGCGGTAGCAGTGGGCTCTCACAGATATCTCATTTGTTGCCCTGTTTTTACCTGATACTTTAATAAAAGTACAAACACACGAAGTGAGAGGTATATAATTAAACTTTATTTAAAGCATGATTAACCTGAAGCAGGACGGAGTCATGACTTAAAACACCAAAGCTAGACTTCTAGCTCTGGCTAGCTAGCGTTAGCAAATTACCTTCAAAGTTGCAAAGAAATGAAGAAACGTAAAATTTAAAGCCTTTATCTAATTTGCTACGTGGTGTCGTACTGGATGCCCGGACGATCCTCCGGATATCGTTAACAGACACTTTCGGCAACTCCAGCAAACACCTTGTGAACTTCGTCTCTGCCATCGTAAATGTCGACTGCCAGTGTTTAATTTTTTCTTCCGTTAACCGGAAATGTCCAAACATCCTCACGCCAATGCGGAAGTGATGCGTGCATAGAGCCCATTGTCTTAAAGTATTTATTCTTGCAAGAATAGGCCCAGTCGCCGCACAGTTGTTAGGCTGTATGTTGAGGGAGACCCAGACAGGAAGAGCTGGGCAGCCTGTATACTCGTTTTAAGTCCTTATTCAGCAGGGCTTCTTTCCGCTTGGTGCATAAGCTTCTGTTTATCACTAGCTGACACTTAAGACCACCAAAAGTTAATACTAGGGCCAAAGGTCCCTTTCCAGCTGTTCCCAAAGTGTCTCACTCCTGCACTTCCACAGGTATACAAACATACATATACACTCACCTAAAGTATTATTAGCAACACCTGTTCAATTTCTCATTGACCAATCACATGGCAGTTGCTTCAATGCATTTAGGGGTGTGGTCCTGGTCAAGACAATCTCCTGAACTCCAAACTGAATGACAGAATGGGAAAGAAAGGTGATTTAAGCAATTTTGAGCGTGGCATGGTTGTTGGTGCCAGACGGGCCGGTCTGAGTATTTCACAATCTGCTCAGTTACTGGGATTTTCACGCACAACCATTTCTAGGGTTTACAAAGAATGGTGTGAAAAGGGAAAAACATCCAGTATGCGGCAGTCCTGTGGGCGAAAATGTCTTGTTGATGCTAGAGGTCAGAGGAGAATGGGCCGACTGATTCAAGCTGATAGAAGAGCAACTTTGACTGAAATAGCCACTCGTTACAACCGAGGTATGCAGCAAAGCATTTGTGAAGCCACAACACATCCAGTATTAAACAAGGTAAACAAGATGGCGCCGACCAGTGTTGTGGCTTGCCGTCGCTCCTCTATGCTTTTTAGTTTGTTTGTTTTTTATGTCTTCTTAAATGTTTTATTTTGTCCATGCCAGTCACTGTGGGTTTACGACCACACTACCCTGTTTCAGATTCGTTCGCATGTTGTGGACTTGTCGATAAGCAGTGCAAACAATTGTGCCTTTTCCTATCACACGCTGCCATCGTATTTGCGTTCTCTGGATGGATGTGCGTGTTGCAGGCAAAAGCGGCGCCGACGACGAGGGAGACGTGCAGGTGCTCACGTGAAGCAGAGATTCTTGCGGAGGTCTTGTGCTGTTGTGCAGTTTGCAACAGTTGACGGCATCATGGATCGTGCAGCAAATCTTCGGGGTTGGCGATGTTCTCATTTGTTGCCAGTGTATCCGGATGGAGTTTCGTCAGTGCTGCGGTTTTATCAGGATGCAAAGTTTTCATCACATGTCAGAGGTGCAGATTTGAGCAACTTGATCGGTCTTAAGACGGTAAAGTCGGGCCTTACAGCGGCCCCCATGGTACAGTCTTTACAGATGTCGCTTGTAAATGTGCGCTCGATTTCAAACAAGACATTCATCTTAAATGATTTTATATTGCATAATGTCTTGGACTTCCTATTTATTACAGAGACATGGATAAATCGGGATGAGTGTAGTCCTTGCGAGGAAATTTGTCCACCTGACTATATGTTAATTAATACCCCGAGACTGATGGGTCGTGGTGGGGGTTTAGCTACTGTTTGTAAGCAGCAGTATAAATGTCACCGTTTATCGACCGCATGTTATTCGAGCTTTGAGGTTCAGTTATTAAGACTTGAGTTTTATAAGTCTGTTTTGGGAGTAGTTGTTTATCGACCTCCAAAGTATAGCCAAGTTTTTATTCAGGAATATTCTGAGTTCTTATCCACTATTTTATTGTTGTCTGATCATATTTTAATTGTTGGGGATTTTAACATTCATATTTGCTGCCCTGGGAAGCCTTTGGAGAAGGAGTTTTCTGATCTGATGGACTCATTTAATTTTATACAACATGTATTTGGTCCCACACATGAAAAAGGACATACTTTGGACCTTGTTTTTTCTTTAGGTCTGTCTATCTGTGATGTTGTTGTAAATGATGCCTGTATTTCAGATCCTTTGCCTGTTACTTTTAATGTAAATGTACAAATTGTGAAGGTGGAGCATCAGCCTTCTTATTTACGCTCCCGTACAATCACTCAGTCTACACCTCAGGCGTTTGGTGATATTTTTATTACTCTTTCTGATGTATCATGGACTGAGTCTGTAGCTACTACGGCAGATCCAGATGAGTTACTTATTGCTTTTAATTCTGTGTGTTCTGGAGTTTTAGACTCTCTTGCTCCATATAAGATCAAGCATAGTAAGGTTAATCATCAGCCGTGGTTAAATGAACAAACTCGGGCTCTTAGACAGCAGTGTAGGCGAGCAGAACGGGCTTGGAAAAAGGATAAACTTATGATCTCTCAACAGATTTTAGGTGATTTACGTATAGGATATCAGAAGGCTGTAAAGGATGCTAAATCAGCCTTTTTTTCCAAAATTATATCACAGCATTCAAAATCACCTAAAATTTTGTTTCAATCTATTAATAGGTTTCTAAACTCAAAAACTGACTCAATACCACCATCCACTGAGTGTTGTGAGAAGTTTTTAAATGTCTTTCTAGACAAATTTAACACAATTAGATCAGGTTTTCATGACTGGAATTGCCTGACAGGAGACATTTTAAAAAATGTCAGCACGTTTGATAAATTTGATTTGGTTTCAATTAAGGATATTAGTCTTATTATTGGTAAGTTGAAACGCCCAGCTGCTAGTTGGGATGTCTTGCCTTTTGATTTGTTGGCTGCGACATTCGATTACACAGGGCCTTGTATTACTGCTATTGTCAATTGCAGTCTTCATACAGGCATTTTTCCTTTAAGTTTTAAGCAGGCGGTTATTCAGCCCCTTCTTAAAAAGCCTACTCTTGACCCGTTGGATTTGAATAATTATCGGCCCATTTCAAAGCTGCCTTGTATCTCTAAAGTTTTGGAAAAGGTAGTCTTATCTCAGTTAAGTTCTTTTTTGGCTAGAAACAAGGTGTTAGATGTCTTTCAGTCTGGTTTTCGGGCAGGACACAGTACTGAATCAGCTTTACTGCGAGTCTCTAATGATCTATTACTTAGTGCAGACTCAGGCAATACTGGGGCTCTAATCATGTTGGATCTTAGTGCAGCTTTTGATTTAATTGATCACGATATTCTTATTAATCGTTTGGAACACGTTGTAGAGCTGAGAGGGACAGTTTTAAAATGGTTTTTCCTCATATTTAAGGGGGCGTTCAATTTCTGTCAGGGTTGGGGATTTTTCCTCCAGGTCAGTTTCTCTGGATTGTGGAGTACCTCAGGGTTCAATTCTGGGACCTATTCTCTTTTCCCTGTTTTTGCTGCCTCTAGGCCAAATTTTTAAGAAATATGGTTTATTTTATCACCTATATGCCGATGACATTCAGATTTACTTACCGATTGGAGCTGGAGGATCAAGCCCTAATTTATCCCTGGTTGCTTGTTTAAAGGAGGTTACTAGTTGGTTACAGCAAAACTGCTTGCAGTTAAATGTCAGCAAGTCTGAAGTCATGGTGTTTGGGATGAAGAAGGATGACAGTGGTTTAACCGATTTTCTAGGTATATGGGAAACATACGTTCAGCCTAAAATAAGAAATTTAGGTGTAATTTTTGACTCTGCTCTTATGTTTGACCATCAGGTTAAAAATGTGGTAAAAAATTGTTTTTATCAGTTAAAGGAGCTATGTGGAGGTTTTTACTTAAAAAAATCTTTAAGATAGAGTTTTCATTTGTACATGTATGGGCCAACCATGATGTAATAAAAAGAATGACACCTTGACTGTCCACCACGGTTGCCTCTAACAGCCTGTAGGCTCAATTTTGTGTGGAGGAGTCGGGCCCGAATCGGCGCGAAAATTCACAAAATGTGACGTCATGCGCGTTCTTGTCTACTTGGGCTTACATCCGTACGGCGCGGCAGCCATTATTAGTAAGCAGCGGCAATCGGTAGTGTTTTCAAATGGTGTTTTCTTACCTCAAACATTATGCTGGTGAATCTCTATGAGCCGTCAGTGGTTGCTGCGGCAACCCTGGTTGATGTGGTCGTGCTCGTATGAGCGACGCGTGTGCGCACCGAGAACGAGCATGAGACTGGCTGCAGTTCCTCTAACGGCCACTGGTGTCAGTAACCGTTAGAAATTTCAGAACCTACGCAATGCTCCTTTAAGGACTATTGCGAAAATGAAATCTTTTTTGACTGTTCCTGATCTGGAAACAGTGATTCACGCATTCATCTCCACGCGCTTGGATTACTGTAATGCTCTATATGTAGGAATTAGTCAATCTCTTATTTCAGAATTGCAGCTGGTTCAAAACGCTGCAGCGAGGCTCCTTACTGGTATTAAGAAAAGGGAGCATATTACACCTGTTTTGAAAAGGCTTCATTGGCTCCCTGTGAAATATCGGATACAGTATAAGGTTTTGTTATATGTTTATAAAGCTGTTCACGAGTTGGCTCCGGAATATATCAAGGATTTGGTGCTTATGAACTCTGGTAGATCTCAAAGGTCCTTTAATTGTTTACTGCTTTTTGTTCCAAGAACTCGTCTTAAAACGAAAGGGGATCGAGCTTTTTCAGTCGTTGGCCCTAGACTGTGGAATGCTCTTCCCCCTGATATTAGATCTGCACCGTCAGTTGATGTTTTTAAAATTTGTGTGAAAACGTATTTGTATTCTGTTTCTTTTAATTCTTGACTCTGTCATTGCATATTTTGATTTTTTTTTTTATGTTTTTTCTTGTTTTTAGATGTACAGTCCTTTAGTCTATGGCGTAGTAGAAAGGGCTATATAAATAAAGGAGACTTGAGACTTGAGACAACACGCACAACCTTGAGGCGGATGGGCTACAACAGCAGAAGACCTTACCGGGTACCACTCATCTCCACTACAAATAGGAAAAAGAGGCTACAATTTGCACGAGCTCACCAAAATTGGACAGTTGAAGACTGGAAAAATGTTGCCTGGTCTGATGAGTCTCGATTTCTGTTGAGACATTCAGATGGTAGAGTCAGAATTTGGCGTAAACAGAATGAGAACATGGATCCATCATGCCTTGTTACCACTGTGCTGGCTGGTGGTGGTGGTGTAATGGTGTGGGGGATGTTTTCTTGGCACACTTTAGGCCCCTTAGTGCCAATTGGGCATTGTTTAAATGCCACGGCCTACCTGAGCATTGTTTCTGAACAAGTCCATCCCTTTATCAGAGCGCAGAGCGCAGCCGAGCCCAGGACTCTGATAGTGGGGGACTCGATAATCAGAAACATTAGCGGCAGGGATACAACTACATGCTGCCTTCCACAAGCAACAACTTCTGATGTAAACAGGGAACTTCAGAACATTCTGATGAAACATAAGACTGCAAATCGACTCATCATACATGTGGGGAAGAATGATATTCATAAAGAGCAGTCAGAACTCCTTAAGAAGGATTTCAATGAACTTTTTGAAACACTTAAAAGACTGAAAGTTCAAACATTCATCAGTGGACCTCTCCCAGCAAGAGGAACAAACAGGTTTTCACGGTTGCTTGGGCTAAATACATGGCTGCAAAAAACCTGCAATATAAAAGGAGTAAACTTCATTGACAATTTCAATCTTTTCTGGAGTCAGAGACAACTTTTTCATCGGGATGGCCATCACCCAAACAAACTTGGTTCAAGAGTGTTAAAGGACAATTTCTACTTCTCCCTCAATCATCCTTCTGCAGTGTGTGCCAATCCACTCAATCTGAACGGCACACACACACATGGACACAGTATGAATGACCACGGGACTTCACTTCAGCAGCAAAATGGACATGCGGTTAACATATCACACAAGGACAATGATAACACCACTCCGCCACAACAACCTCTGCTCACGGACTCAATCTCTGCTGAGCCCTGCCCACAGAGAGACATATCAGAACTGCTTGAAGATTCAGCACCCAAGGACGACTTCCTGGAAAACAGCCAGGGAAGCCAGGACAGCATATCACAACCTCCTATAACACCAGAGCAACAGCCCCTTTCACCAGACACGCTATCCCTCTCCCCAGCATCGCCACTACTGTGTTTCTCACAGAAAATGGAAGAACTGGTGTATGCTGGAACCAGACTATCCCACTCTTTTGCTGCAAGCCCCCAGATACCAACCAAAAAACGACAGGCACCATTACCACCCAAGCCTGCGGGCCCAGCTCGCCCTCCCCCTCCTGTGAGAGCTCTTCGGCCTCTGCCACAACGCCAGGGCCCACATCCTCCTCCATCTGCTCGAGGTGAACCAAAAACAACTGATACCAGCTCTCAGTGATGTGTTTTGGGTCCCCGCTCTGATAACAGTAACTTTCTCAAATGTTTACAGAACAAGCGGGAACCCAGTGTGCCTGTATCTTTCTCTATTGCTGTTCTATTACAAGATAGAAAGTCTAAGGCCTTCAATAGCCGTGCAGCAAACCTAACTAATCTGGTGCCTATTACACATCAAAGTAAGATTGATGTGGAGACAAAAAGTAAGACTGTTAAGTTAGCACTTTTAAACATTCGTTCACTTAAAAATAAATCACTTCTAGTCAACGATTTAATAACCACAAACAAACTTGATTTTATGCTTCTAAATGAAACCTGGCTAGAAGACAGCTGCAGTGCAACAATCCTCAATGAAACAGCCCCTCCGAACTTTACTTTTATGAGTGTCTGCAGAGCTGTTAAGAGAGGTGGGGGTCTAGCTGCTCTTTTTAAAGATATCTATCAATGTAAGCAAATATCATTTGGGAATTACCCTTCTTTCGAATATCTGGGTATTGTGTTAAAAGGTGCTCCACGCATTTTACTTATCATTATTTACAGGCCTCCAAAATACTCTCCAGCCTTTGCTGAGGACTTGACAGAACTGTTATCAGCAATTACCTCAGAGTTGAACTGTTTTGCCATTGCTGGAGATTTTAACATTCACATAGATAATGCAGAAAACAATATGGCTAAAGAAATCAATACTGTTTTAAAAACTTTTGATCTGACTCAGCATGTACATGGACCCACACACAATCGTGGACACACTCTAGATTTACTTATCAGTAAGGGTCTAAACATTTCATTGATTGTTATTAAGGATGTAGCACTGTCTGATCATTTCTGTATTTTCTTTGATATATTGATCTCTCCTGCCACTGAAGCGAGATCTGTGTCTGTCAAGAAGAGATGCTTAAACGAGAACACTAGTGTCCTATTTATGAAGGCTATATCCTTAACACCAAGCATATCTGCAGACTCTGTTGATTTTCTCCTTGATTCTTTTAACTCAAAAGTTAAAGGTATAATTGATGATATTGCTCCTGTTAAAGTCAGGAAGAAGAGTGGCAGACAAAAAGCACCTTGGAGAAACTCAACAGCAGTGCAAAATATGAAAAGACAATGCAGGAAAGCAGAGCGCATGTGGCGGAAGACAAAACTTGTAGTCCATTATAACATCTACAAAGACAGCCTTCATGCTTTCAATATGGAACTAGGCAAAGCTAGACAGACTTTCTTCTCAAATATTATAAACAGCAATTTAAACAACACACGCACTCTTTTTGCTACTGTAGAGAGACTGACAAACCCTCCAAGCCAGATTCTCAGTGAAATGCTCTCAGACAACAAGTGTAGTGAGTTTGCTTCTTTCTTCTCTGAGAAAATCAGTAATATCAGAAAGATGATCAGCACATCCTTGAGTTGCACTGGGGTCAGACAGATCAGACCACCTGAGAAAGTAGTTACTATGTCTGACTTCAAAGAAATTGATGGCAAAATTTTGGAAGAAACTGTACAGCACCTTAAAACATCAACATGCGCTCTTGACACACTTCCCACATCATTTTTCAAAAGTGTGTTAAACAGTTTAGAAGCAGATCTCAGTTTAGAAGTGGTAAATGTCTCACTTCGCTCTGGGAGTTTTCCAAACTCCCTGAAAACTGCAGTTGTCAAGCCCCTCCTGAAAAAGAGCAATCTGGATAAGACCATATTAAGCAACTATAGACCGATCTCAAATCTTCCTTTTATAGGCAAGATCATTGAAAAAGTTGTCTTCAATCAGCTGAACAAATTCTTAAGCTCGAATGGATACTTTGACAATTTTCAATCTGGTTTCCGACCGCACCACAGCACCGAGACAGCGCTCATAAAGATAATAAATGATATTCGCTTAAATACTGATTCAGGCAAATTATCAGTGCTGGTACTACTCGACCTCAGTGCTGCATTTGACACTGTCGATCACAACATACTTCTTGACAGGCTGGAAAACTGGGTGGGGCTTTCTGGGATAGTCCTAAAATGGTTCAGGTCATACTTAGATGGGAGAGGTTATTATGTGAGTATAGGAGATCATAAGTCTGAGTGGACATCCATGACATGCGGAGTCCCTCAAGGCTCAATTCTTGCACCACTCCTGTTCAACCTGTATATCAGGGGTCACCAAACTAAGGCCCGCGGGCCGACTCAGGCCCGCCACCCCCCTTTGACTGGCCCCCCAGCCCCTCTGCCCCCCACCACTTGAATCGGCCCTATGAGGCAATCCCCAAAAGTCGTTATGGACGGTACGTCATGTTACGGGCGTCACAGTTTGGTGCATACATTTACACAGAGAATACACGGTATAAAAATAAATAAAACTTGCGTGCAATTTAATTAATGTAATGCGGAACTACTGTTAGATACGCGGATTCTTAGGGACACCTAATCTGTAGCTCCACCTCAGCTCTGAAGCTCTGAAGCAGGCTGCGGTGTAAAGATTGCAATGCTGGAATATGTTGAGAGAGAGGTGTGGGCGCGATCGAAAAGTCGTAAAGTGTTTACTTATATTTGTTTGTGTGTGTGTGTGTGTGTGTGTGTGTGTGTGTGTGTGTGTGTGTGTGTGGCGCAGCCGCGATCGAACAGTGGAAACATAAAAACATACTCCGTCATTTAGTTTATGCAGGACATCATTCAAACTGCAAAGTGTTTAAGTTACTGTGAATTACATTTTTAAGGAAAACAAATATATTAATCTGAAATGTAGCAGATTAATTTTCAATTAATTCAGGTCCAATTACCAACCATATCAAGGTATTTTTTTAATTGAATTAATGAACTAATTATATAAAACTATTGCCAGTGCACTACAAATAAACTGGTTCTATGCCTTTACTTTATTAATAAAACTTATTTAAAAAAAAAATACAAGGCTTAAAGGAGAACTCCGGTCAATTTTAACATTGAGCTCATTTTTTTGTACATTTGGAGTGCTGTCAATACAGAGAACAACGACAAAAATTGGTGTTGCCTACACCGAGTTATTCTATTTTTAATATTTGCACTGTGTTATATTCAATAGGGCAAGTACTAAACCTGCTTTTAGGCTCTTAACATCCTTGATGTGTCATTACAAGTGCACAGAAAATGTAGTGATTCCTTCTGAGTGAACACGAGTGGATCTGACTGCAGTAGATGTAAAAGTCAAGTCAAGTCAAGTCAAGTCAACTTTATTTATATAGCGCTTTTCACAATACAGATTGTATCAAAGCAGCTTCACAGTATTAAATAAAATAGTACATCAGTGTTTGTTTCTGGTGTAAAACATCCACGTTTGGTAATGCAGATCAATAGCACTGGTGAATCGATTAATCAATTTAAGCATCCCCAACTGAGCAAGCCAAAGGCAACAGTGGCAAGGAACCGAAAAACTCCATTAGGTGACCTAATGGAGAAAAAAAAAAAAAAAAACCTTGGGAGAACCCAGGCTCAGTCGGGGGCCAGTTCTCCTCTGGCGTTTATGAAGTAGAGACCGGATTTAACTGTAAGATTAAAATATTATATGAATGCCTGGCTGAAGAGATGCGTCTTTAATCTAGTTTTAAACTGGGAGAGCGAATCTGAGCAACGAACAGTATCAGGAAGGCTATTCCAGAGTTTTGGTGCTAAATGTGAAAATGCTCTCCCTCCTTTGGTGGATCTGGATATCCTAGGTATGACCAGAAGCCTCGAATTTAGTGATCTTAAAGAGCGCGATGGATTATAGGGCGATAGAAGATCCGTTAAATAAACTGGAGCTAAGCCGTTTAGGGCTTTATAAGTCAGTAGCAATACCTTGTAATTAATACGGAACTTTATAGGTAACCAATGCAGTGATGATAAAATTGGTGTTATATGGTCAAACTTTCTTGATTTAGTAAGAACTCTAGCGGCGGCATTTTGGACTAACTGTAGCTTGTTTATTGAGGATGCAGGACAACCAGCTAATAAAGCATTACAGTAATCTAGTCTCGAGGTCATGAATGCATGAACTAACTTTTCTGCATCAGAAACAGATAGCATGTTACGTAATTTAGCAATATTTCTAAGGTGAAAAAATGCTGTTTTTGTAACATATGAAATATGATTTTCAAAAGACAAGTTACAATCTAATATAACACCCAGGTCTTTTACTGTAGAGGATAAAGTAACAGGACACCCTACTATGTTAAAGTTGTATTGTAAGAGGTTTTGTGGGCGGTTTTTTGAACCGATAAATATTACCTCTGTCTTATCTGGATTTAATAAAAGAAAATTGTGCGTCATCCAATCTTTTATATCTTTAACACACTCTGTCAATTTGGATAATTTAGCGTTTTCATCCGGCCGTGATGAAATATATAGTTGAGTGTCATCAGCATAACAATGGAAACTAATTCCATGTTTCCTTATAATATTTCCAAGTGGCAGCATATATATTGAGAATAATAGAGGGCCTAACACAGATCCTTGCGGCACTCCATAGTTTACTGGAGTTATGATCGATTTTTCTCCGTTTAAATAGACAAAATGGTAGCGGTCAGATAGGTATGATCTGAACCAGCTTAATGCTTGTCCTTGAACACCGGTATAGTTTTGTAGCCGATCTAAGAGTATTGTGTGATCTATAGTATCGAACGCAGCACTAAGATCAAGTAAAACTAGTATTGAGATACAGCCTTGGTCAGAAGCTAAGAGTAAATCATTTGTGATTTTAACGAGCGCAGTTTCAGTGCTATGATGCGGCCTGAACCCAGACTGAAACTTTTCATAGGTGTCATTTTCTTGCAAGAAAGAGCCCAGTTGGGCAGACACAACTTTTTCTAATATTTTGGACATAAAAGGAAGATTTGAAATGGGTCTATAATTTGTAAAAGATATGTATAAAAATGATGTTATTTAAGCCAGCGCAAATACCTGTTTACATCCTGTTTTTCGGTTGAAGTCCAAAGTAGTCGATTGCCGAGTTCACGCGCATAGGTTTAGTTACCTATGATCACGCGCGTGAACTCGGCAATCGATTACTTTGGACTTCAACCGAAAAACAGGATGTAAACAGGTATTTGCGCTGGCTTAAATAACATCATTTTTATACATATCTTTTACATCAACTGCAGTCAGATCCACTCGTGTTCACTCAGAAGGAATCACTCACATTTTCTGTGCACTTGTAATGACACATCAAGGATGTTAAGAGCCTAAAAGCAGGTTTAGTACTTGCCCTATTGAAGTCAACAGGGTGCAAATTTTAAAAATAGAATAACTCGGTGTAGGCAACACCGATTTTTGTAGTTGTTCTCTGTATTGACAGCACTCCAAATGTACAATAAAATGAGCTCAATGTTAAAATTGACCGGAGTTCTCCTTTAAGACATTTATTTTTCTTTTGGTGGTCCAGCCTGAGACATGCACAAGCCTTCTGCATTTTTGTTTTGCTTTTCCCTTCATTGTACCCAACCGTGATGTCTGAACCGAGGTATGAACCGAACCGTGACTTCTGTGTACCGTTCCACCCCTAAAAGAGAGTGGAGAGTTTTCAAAGAACAGTGGACCAACGATTATTTGTGAAGAATAACTTTAAATAAAACAAAGCGTGAAGACTCGATTACAACTTTTGCAAACCACTAGTAAAGATAAACAAATATGTGCCAGGAATCAAGTGTTGATATAGTAGTGTGGATATAGTAGTGGGGATGGCTGTGCCAGGCTAGTAATCTCTACTACACAATGAGGCCTGCTGGTGGTCATTTTGGTCTGGGTCATACGATTCTATGTTATATAGCTGACCCGGCCCCGGCCCCCCATCACAGTCAGGAACGATAATGTGGCCCCCAGAGAAAAAAGTTTGGTGACCCCTGCTGTATATGCTCCCAATGAGCCAGATAATGAGAAAGAACCAAATTGCTTACCACAGCTATGCAGACGACACACAGCTCTATTTAGCCCTATCGCCTAACGATTACAGCCCCATTGACTCCCTGTGCCAATGCATCGATGAAGTCAACAGTTGGATGTGTCAAAACTTTCTTCAGTTAAACAAAGACAAAACTGAAGTCATTGCGTTTGGAAACAAAGATGAAGTTCTCAAGGTGAACGCATACCTTCACTCTAGGGGTCAAACAACTAAAAATCAAGTCAGGAATCTCGGTGTGTCCCTAGAGTCAGACCTTAGTTTCAGTAGTCATGTCAAAGCAATAACTAAATCAGCATATTATCATCTGAAAAATATTGCAAGAATTAGATGTTTTGTCTCCAGACAAGACTTAGAGAAACTTGTGCATGCTTTCATCACCAGCAGGGTGGATTATTGTAATGGACTCCTCACTGGCCTTCCCAAAAAGACCATAAGACAGTTGCAGCTCATACAGAACGCTGCCGCCAGGATTCTGAGCAGAACCAGAAAATATGAACATATCACACCAGTCCTCAGGTCTTTACACTGGCTCCCAGTTAAATTTAGGATTGATTTTAAAGTATTATTACTGGTATATAAATCATTCAATGGCCTAGGACCTCAATACATTGCAGATATGCTCACTGCCAGCCGCAGCTGAAACCAGCTTCCAGAGGAGATCAGATGTGCTCCTACAGTAGTCACATTCAAATCCAGACTCAAAACACTTCTGTTTAGCTGTGCATTTACTGAATGAGTACTGTGCCAATATTCGTCCGACTGTTTGTACTGTATTTTATTTTATTTTATTTTTCTTAACTGTTTTAATTATTCTTATTTCTTTTATTATTTTAATTTCTTCTATGTAAAGCACTTTGAATTGCCATTGTGTATGAAATGTGCTATATAAATAAACTTGCCTTGCCTTTATGACCACCACCATGTACCCATCCTCTGATGGCTACTTCCAGCAGGATAATGCACCATGTCACAAAGCTTGAATCATTTCAAATTGGTTTCTTGAACATGACAATGAGTTCACTGTACTAAAATGGCCCCCACAGGCACCAGATCTCAACCAAATAGAGCATCTGTGGGATGTGGTGGAACGGGAGCTTCGTGCCCTGGATGTGCATCCCACAAATCTCCATCAACTGCAAGATGCTATCCTTTCAATATGGACCAACATTTCTAAAGAATGCTTTCAGCACCTTGTTGAATCAATGCCACGTAGAATTAAGGCAGTTCTGAAGGCGAAAGGGGGTCAAACACAGTATTAGTATGGTGTTCCTAATAATCCTTTAGGTGAGTGTACATTCCCGTAGCGTCACAGTGCATTTCCCTATAGAGCTCCGGAGGCTGACGTCATGCAATCTAAACTCCGCCATTTTGGCAGTCAACCAGGAGAGCGCCAGAGCGGCTTTTGCGTTATCGATAGCGGTCCGGTCGAATAATATTTCAAAACAATTACTATTTCAACATGGTGGACAGCTGCTGTGCGCCTGTATTCCAGAACAGGTGGAGGAAAGCATTTAAAAGCATTAAAAGCAAACGTTTGACTGGGTTTGTGTTATGCAGTGGTCACCAACCTTTTCAAGCCAATCACATCCAAAGCCCAAATGTAAACCAAGATCTACCACTTGCAAAAAAAAAAAAAAAAATGAAAAAAACAAGTGGCTGAGCTGTAAAACCTTGTTTATACTCGACGCGTCCGCATGAGCGCGAAGGTAATGAAAAACCTAATCAACTAAAACTAAAAAACATCCGAAGATGCACGACTTTGAGCCGAATCTGCCCGAGCAGACGGATATTACTAGTACCTACATCTCATCACACCGGCACCCAGTTTGCGCGTCTAAATCAGTTGTAGGCCTATGGTCTGGTGTTCAGTCTAACACCAAATAGTTGTCAAGTATAAATGCCTCGTCTGTTTGGGGAGTTGCGCGCGCAGTCAGCGGAGGCTCGCGCTCCGGTGCCAGGCGAAAGTATAAACAAGGTTTAAGTCAGCGGTTGTTTTACAGACATTAACATAAGGCGCTCCGGATTATAAGGCGCACTACCGTTTTGTGAAAAAATTAAAGGCTTTTAAGCTCCACTACTCCAAAATTGAATATTGATAACAAAGTTTGAATGCGTTCAATTTGTACCCTCCAGGCTTTTGTAGGCCTTTAAAGAGTCTCCGGAATAGGACAAGGGAAAGTTAATGAAGTAACGTTAGTTAACGTTAACAGGATACAGTTCAGGAAAGCTAACGTTATAAGTTCCTTTATTAATACACATGAAAAGCACCCCGGGGACATTATAGGGATCTGTTATGTTTAATCTATTAAGTTTTGCTGTGCACAGGTCTATATCTTTTTAATTAAAGTGCGCAGTGAACTCTGTTGCCT
Source organism: Leucaspius delineatus (assembly GCA_023718395.1). Classification (NCBI taxonomy): domain Eukaryota; kingdom Metazoa; phylum Chordata; class Actinopteri; order Cypriniformes; family Leuciscidae; genus Leucaspius; species Leucaspius delineatus. Next base: position 49,417,055 of record CM043363.1, on the reverse strand, counting down.
TAAAACTCATGCTGCCGTCATCTGTTCACGCTCGTCTCGTACGGCCTCTTTACTGCCAAAATGGCGGTGTAAACAGAATAGGTCACGTGACGTCCGGAGCTCTATTGAAGCCCAGCGTCCACTGACTTCAATGGGGCTGCTTTGAACAGTTTTTTTTTTTCAGCGCTTCGAAACTAGACGGTCATTGGATAAACGCTGCGATTATGTCCCGCCCATGGATGCTCAGTGTCTCTGGGTGTGAATGAGGAGTGGGCTGGCCTGGACTGTCATGAACGAAAGAGAGAATGCAAAAGCAGGTCAAATCACGTTTATTCGAGAATAAACAGAAAAGGCCACACAAAATACGACACACAGGGGCGGGAGAGTGACGCAGTGACTTCGACGGGCAACCAGGCTGAAGGTGGATGGTGGATGAATGACGAGTCCAGTTCCAGAGAGTGAAGACGAAGAAACAACGAACAATCCAACAGGAACGGAGACCATGAAAGAATGCCAAACGGGAATAGGAACAAACACCGGAAACACCACAACGATCTGACAACACAAGACACCAGTCACTGAGAATATATAGCTGAGTAGAGTGGAATCAGCTGGTGCTGATGATCAGCGGTAATCAGAGGACACACCCACACTAATTAGTAATTAATGATATCATACACACTACACAATCACACGAGACAGAGACAGTGAATTCATGAACCGTGACATGGACTCCGGGCTTCTGCGTGATGATTGGAGGCAGGGGCGTAGCAACCGGGGTGGACGGGGGGACGGGGGGGACGGGGGGGGACGGGGGGAACGGGGGACGGGGGGGAACGGGGGACGGGGGGACGCGTCCCCCTCACTTTTAGAAACCGGTGATTCTGTCCCCCGGAATTTTTTTTTTTTTTTTATACTGCGCCAATATTTCCGCCCGTGTTCTCTGATTTGTTACTTAGACTCGAGTGAACTAACATTCAGCCAATCACAGCGCGAATCATCTCTTGGGCGTTGATCAAAACAGTTCTCTTTTGGATATAAATGAGATATTCTGTAGCCTACTGATTATCAGTTTGTCGCATGTTTAGACCTTGTATCTGTGTCGCACAACGTATGTTGCACTTGGCGTGGAGATCACGGTGGGGACTGATATGGTAGTAGTGGACCATGATGGTCATAGAAGAAATGAAGGAGCAGTACCCCCCAATTATGGTGGGGCAATTCGCACTCTGCATCACGGTAAAACGCAATGAACGTGCGTAACTCTTTTACTTTCGTTTTCAACAACGTAATTCTCTTCAAGGAAAACCAATCAAGGAAAACATATCAGGGCTCGAGTAACGCTTGTCAGGGACCATAGAGTGTGTCCGGAAAACGTGTGTTTTTTGGTTTGTTTTTTTATGGGAAAAGTGAGAGAGAATTGTAGGCCTACTACTTGCCCAACCGGACAAATGCCCTGATTAAAACAATTTTTAATATAAAAATAAAAAATAACCAGGCAATCACCGAAAACGTGAGGATTCTGTTTTATTTCATTTGATGTAAGTGGCGATTGATAGCCTATAGTTGATAATATAGGCCTAATGTGCGCTGTCGAGGCTCGTGAAGTGAAGTTATAACATTTTAGTTAAGAAACAATATAGCCTAGGCTACAAACGACCAGCTGTTTTCCTGAATGCCATCAAGATTGAAACCGTGACTGGTTTCATAACAGTTCAAGAAACAAATAGTTAAAATTAACTTACATTAATTTTACTTGATGTAATCAAAAATGCTTACATTTTAGTCGCAATGACTGTTTTTGTTCTGTTTCAGCAGCGAAAATAGTCCCAAACAAAGATCACAGCAGAACCATAGCGCAGCAACACTTGTTTCATTACTGAATTAATCAGCGTTTTGAACAAATCGGTTGAGTCAAAGATTCAATTACCCATTCTTATGCCTGGTTCAGATTACATGATTTTTTTGTCTGTTACGATAGTCACTGTGTCAGATTACACGATTTTGACTCCTAAAAATCTTGTCATGTCGTGGACAAGAAACATGTCAGACTACACGTTGTTTTCCGACCAGTCATCGCGAGCCGTCTCACACACTCATTCACTCGCACATATACACGCACTCACTCACTCACTCACTCACACACACACACACACACACACACACACACGCTCACACACTCGCGCACACACACACACACACACACACACACTCACTCACTCACATACACGCACTCTCTCTCACACACACACACACACACTCGCTCACTCACTCACTCGCGAACACAGACTCTCACTCACCCTCACTCACTCGCGCGCCGTCGTCGTGGAGGACCGTTAAAAAATTAAACATGCTAGTCTTTCTGTCATGATGTCGTGAAGCATCGCAGACGCGACGTAGGTTGTCGCCCGCTATGACACACTATACGAGATGAAACGATCGAATCTTGCGTCCCGACGCCCGTTGTCGTTTGCGAATCCCCACGACACCCTACGTCAAACGGATCGTGCCAAAATCGGGCTAAAATCGTGTAATCTAATGCCTGGTTCAGATTACACGATTTTTTTGTCTGTTACGATAGTCACTGTGTCAGATTACACGATTTTGACTGCTAAAAATCTTGTCATGTCGTGGACAAGAAACATGTCAGACTACACGTTGCTTTACGACCAGTCATCGCGAGCCGTCTCACACACACATTTACTCGCAAATATATTACACCCGCTCTCACACACACACAGGCTTTCACTCACTCACACACTCACTCACTCTCGATTACACACACACACACACACACTCTCTCTCTCGCGCGCGCGCGCACGCGCACACACACACGCACACACACACACACACACACACACTCGCGCACACACACACTCGCGCACACACACACTCGCTCGCTCACTCACTCACTCACTCTAGAACCCGTCGTGGAGGACCGTTAAAAAATTAAACATGCTAGTCTTTTTGTCGTGATGTCGTGAAGCATTGCAGACGCGACGTAGGTTGTCGCCCACTATGACACACTATACGAGATGAAACGATCGAATCTTGCGTCACGACGCCCGTTGTCGTTTACGAATCCCCACGACACCCTACGTCAAATGGATCGTGCCAAAATCGGGCTAAAATCGTGTAATCTGAACCAGGCATAAACCAGGCATAATTAAACTGCCTCATTCTGAATAAATCAGCCGTTTGAACGAATCGTTTGAATGAATGACTCAATGACTCGCTCATTAAGATGGTCGCCTGCCGCCTCCTGCTGGCGGTTTAGTTTCATAAAGTCTCATTCTTTTCAACATTCCTTATTTGTATATTCAAATATTTTAAATAATCTAATTTAATACAGTTATAATTTTTCAATGTGAATTATTTACTTGGATTGGTAACAGCCTAGTGTCTTATTATTTTAATTGAATATATTGATCAAATTTAAGAATTTGGAATGAAAGATGGAGCATAAAATTAGGGGGAAAATGCCCTTTATAAAGGTACAAAAAAATTAGTGTTTTCAAACAGTGATGTAATGAAACATTGACAATTTAAGTTTGAAGGGAGTAAAGCCTCTGTTTAGGCTATTAAGGAAATGTAATTTTGCCAAAAGAAGAACTTTTATTTTAAATAAATGTTCATTTTAAATCAGCCTACTTCAGCGTGATATGTTACCATATTATCATGCTTAATACTGAGAATTTGAATAATTGTAATGTGATGATCAGATGCAGATATATTGTAAATCAAAGAATATAGGCGGTTTGCGGGTGGATTATTTATTTTTAACAGTGGATTCGGGTGACTCAAAGTGCACCAGATTAATGAATTTATCTTTTAAAATGTACAAAATTTTCTTCCGGGGGGGCATGCCCCCAGACCCCCCTAGAGGTACCAAACTACACCAACAGAAATAATGTGGGAAACACAGGGTATATGATGATCTACAAAAAAATACACATTTAATTATCTTATTATTAAACTACATTATTAGGATTTTACCACCTCCGCCTCGTTTTGAGCCAAGAAAAACCCTGTTATGAACATCACCTTTGGGTCACGTCCTATGGTCACATACAGCTTTTGTCCCCCCCCCCCCCCCCACACTTTTATAATGGCTGCTACGCCCCTGATTGGAGGGTCTGTCGAAAGGCTGCATCTCCTTTTGATTGACATCGATTTCATACAATAAAAAGTCGCTGACTCTGAAGCTGTTCAAGCTCAGTCCCATTCGGATTTCTCAAAGACAAACTGCTGCAACCTATTTCTTGGTATTTGCTTGTTGAAATTGCTAGCAAATTTTCATAATACATTTCACACAATTATGCATTATATTATTACTTATTATATTTTTTATATTATTATTAGTAATAATAAAAAAATAATTATTAAAATAATTAAATATATATATTATTAGTAGTAGTAGTATTATTATACTTTATTATATTATTATTTATACCTTTATTATATTATTACATTTATACAATTATATTTAACTCTGCTGGCCATTGAGAGGACACTGGTCAAGTCACTTGAAAAGACGCCTAGTTGGAACGATAGGGTCACAGAGCATTTTCTTGAAAAGGAACGTAGGGCAGACTTTACGTATAAATAAATGGAAAATTTTTATGATGTAGGCCGAAAATGAGCTTCCCCTCTTTGAAAGACCAGCAGCCACCACTGCATTAGAGAATACATGAAAAGAACATTTCAGTAATCACACTGGTAACTTCTATAACAAATTAACATCTCCAGAGAAGTCATTCCTTCATTCAAGGAAAAATATTGATTAATACCTTGATTATAATCACTCATTACATATACATTGAAGCAGCAGTGGATTCCAATCCACTCCCTTCAGTACTTAACTTAATGAGAGGTGTTGCAGGACAAGATTGGGGTGTAGACAAACAATCATTAAAGGGTATATATGTTGGTCTCATGCGATCAGTCTTAGATTATGGATGTATTATGAATCGGCATCTGCAATTATGTTAAAGAGATTAGATATCATGCAAGCCAAAGCACTAAAACTCGTTTTAGGAGCAGTTAAAACAACACTAACTGCAGCACTACAAGTGGAAACATCAGAAATGCCACTGTATATACTGTAAGAAGAGAAAAACTACATGGACAAAGCAATGATCATCCTGTAAAGAGAGTACTTATGGAAAGTTGGGAAACTGTGAATACATCAGGTAAAGGCTTTGCATGGAAAATAAAAAAGTGGGCTAATGAAATTGGGTTGGACACAAAATTATTTGCTCCAATAGTTGTAATACCTCCAATACCACCTTGATTACTAGATCAACCTGAAATAGACAGAATTTATATTTACACTAAGGAGTACAGCTTGATCTGGGAGAACTTTTCAATTGCACCATTGAACATTGGCTTTCACAGACATTAATTTCTATACGGTTTGGACTGAACATTCATCATCATCATCACATAAAAACAGATAAGCTTTTGATTCATGCTGCTGGTTATTATTGGGGAAATGTGTATGTTGTGTTTTTGTATTGTTTATTAAGGGTTTTGAAAGATGCTTACCATATATAGAGCTAATTTACCTTATTGATTGTTATGTTGTGCCTTAAGCTAAATTTAGCTAGTGGTTCCCTCCCTATGAAACAGATTTATAACCAACACTTTTGTGAGATCAAGGAAATGGTTATAACATTAACAAAGATTACTAAATGCTGAATACGTGCAGTTCATTATTAGTTCATGTAAACTAATGTAGTTAACTTATGTTAACGAATGAACCTTATTGCAAAGTGTTACCACTGCATGGAATGGAACTCACACACCACTGGCTATAACTGCTTTAAAATTACTGAAAGAAAGTTTAAATTGTAAGTAGTTAACAGCATTATTTAATGATGTAGGCCTAGCATACAAGTAAGATTTAAAAAAATTTACAGAGCAAAAAAAGATTATAAAAAGCTTTACAGTGCAGGCCAAGTGAATTGCCATAATTAATATATATATATTGTTACGTGTCAGTGTTTGTTTGTATTTTGATTAGTCACATGTCTTACTTTGTTCTGGTTTCCCGTCAGTCAGTCCTAGTCCGATCTCCGTTGTATTAAGTGTGTGTGTACCTTTTGCCCGTCTTCTATGTATGTACCAGTTTGAATTATGACTGCGAGTAAAAGTTTGCATTGGAACTTTTGATTCTCCTTCATCTTCTTCTGCCTGCACCACACCGTGACATATATTATACCAGGATTTGATCATGGAACTACTTAAACATTGCATAAATCTCACCCTTTGAGCAGCCAGTAATTTAAACCAATAACAATTTTATTGTTCAATTTGACTATTTGTATGGATTTATATTTGGAGTACTCCAAATATATACTCCATATCTTCTGCGTCTGGTAGTCAGAGACTCCACTGGAGTGATTATTGTTTGACTCATATATTCAAGAGACTATAACCACTCACTTCAAACACATACATTTGTTTCAAACACAAAATACATATGAAAATCCATTTTTATTTTCTAAAATGTGAAACATATATATTAATTAAAAAGTAGATTCACGGGGGGATGTCACGTGACCCGGAGTGAGGTGGCTGCGTGAGTTCTTTGCTCCGCTCGACTTACTTAATAAATCACGCTTTTTCCTCCGAATTCTAATTTCATTTCGTTGAACAAACTATAAATATGTCAGACACACCTTCTGATAAGGATTTCCCTATTTTCGCCTCGACGCGTTCGCAGAAGGCTAAAGAAAAGGATACGAAGAAGCCTACTGTCCATGCGCCCTCGGCTAATGCTAACACTGACGCAGCCGATTCGCACCTGGATATGTCACTGATTCTATCAGAAATAAAGGCTAATGGATCACGCCTCGATGGAATCACTAGTCATCTGGAGGGTATCGCCAACTCCGTTTCTTGCCTTCAGAATTCGTTTACCGCTCTCTCTGAGAGAGTCACTGGCGCCGAATCGCGCCTGGAAGAAGCCGAACGGAGGATTTCATCTACCGAAGATTCGGCGACATCTACGGAAAGGCAGGTGACTGACTTGAAGACGATGGTAGATCAGCTGCAGGCAAAAGTAGATGACCTTGAAAATAGAGGCCGCCGCAAAAATCTGAAGATTGTTGGCCTGCCGGAGAAAGCCGAGGGCTCTGGTTCACTTTTATCGTATCTTCAAGACATGATCCCAAAATGGTTAGACCTGCCAGTGGGTTCCTCTGTTCTGGACATTGAGAGGGCTCATAGATCTCCCACCTTCGCGTCTGCCAACCCGAACTCAGCTCCGAGAAGCATCTTAGTTCAGTTTCTGAGGTTCACTGATAAAGAAACAATCTTGAAAGCCGCCATGAAGAAGACGATCACTCACAATGGCTCAGAGCTTCGATTCTACTCGGATTTGTCAGCTGGACTGCTGCAGAAGCGTCGTGAGTTCGGGACTGTGGGGAAAGCTTTTGCCGCCCGTGGTTTGTATCGTGGATTTGCCTATCCAGCCAGGCTTAGATGTCTACATAATGGAAAGATTCGCCTGTTCAACGACCCGGACTCAGCCAAGGCTTTTTTGGACTCGCTTGACAGCTAAATTTGACTCTTGGCTGAAATATATACTTTAACTTTCGGTGGAACATTCTGATGATACCATTGGACAAGTAGGATACTTTCTAAGGTAACAGTTAATATCCAGAAAGTTGCCGCCCGCCACGCAGGGTTGTAACGTTCAAGTTATTTTGTCTGTGGCGGATATAAAAATTATTGGTTATGTTTTATTTATTTGTTTATTTATCTTTTCCAACGGTGTCACCCATTACTGATAATTATTTGTTGGGGATGTCAGTGGAGCGGGTTATGACGGAGCTATAACTTGGTGGTTTCAGTATGCTGTTGTCAACTTTTTCAAAGTTCCTTATTTGGTTTTGTGACTTTTTGATATTATCTGTGCCTCATCAGTTGGGGATGGGGTCTTTGGGGGAGGGTTTTATAGGTTTGTTTTGCGTTCTATTTGTGGTACTCTCTTGTTCGTATTCGGTATCTCGTACTAGCACAATTGACTTTTTTTTTTCTTGCATACTATCATTCATATGACTTTTTGTTGCAATTTTTAATATGCTTAATTCTTTTAAATTAGTAACATGGAACGTGAAAGGCATAGGTCATGTAATTAAGAGAAAGAAAATTCTTGCATTTCTTAAAAAAGAAGGTGTATCTATAGCGCTATTACAGGAAACGCATTTATCCGATAAGGAACATTTGAAGCTGAAAAGAGACTGGGTCGGCCAGATATACTTCTCCTCATTCGCGTCAAATTGTAGGGGCACCGCAATTCTTATTCATAAAAACATTCCATTCGCCCTTGAACATGCTGAGTATGATTCTGAAGGAAGATTCGTGCTAATTTCTGGTTTAATTGTTGGAAAACATATTACTGTAGGCAATGTATATGCCCCAAATGTGGACTGCCCTAATTTTATGTCTCATGTGATTCTAAAGTTTAATCAGCTCTGCAAAAACATGGGTTTCTTAGGAGGTGATTTCAATTGCATAATTGATGGAAATCTAGATAAATCCTCACCTCAGATTTCAATGGGTTGCAAGTCATCATATATATTACGTAACACTTGTAAAGATCTGGGACTGGTGGATATTTGGAGGGAGCTGCATCCTAAAGACAGAGATTATACTTTTTATTCTCACCCCCATAAATCTTATTCAAGGCTAGATTATTTTTTCATACCTTCCGATTGTATACACTATGTGAGTTCTTGTCAAATTGGCCCTATTGTGTTATCTGATCATGGCCCGGTTTATTTAGTCATTGATATTAGTATACTTATTCAAAAGTCTAATTATTGGAAATTCAATACTTCGTTCTTAAGTAATACTAGTTTTTGCACTTTTTTTAGACAGAAAATAACTCAGTATTGGCAAGACAATCAGAACTCTCCAGTTTCTCCTGCAATAAAATGGGATGCAGCTAAGGCTACGTTGCGGGGTCATCTTATTGCTTATGCTGCTTTAAGGAAAAAACTTATGATACAGAAAAGGAAAGAATTAGAAGCCGAAGTATCTCACCTGGAAAAACAACATAAACGTTTGCCAAATCAAGTTAATTGGATTTTATTAAATAATGCTAAAGCTAAACTTAACTTAGACCACACAGAACATACCAAGAAATTATTATTTTATACAAAACAGCGCTACTATGAGTCTGGTAATAAACCCAGTCGCCTTTTGGCCTATCAGTTAAAAAAGGAGCAGAGTGAAAGAACTATAAAAGCAATTAAGACATCTGCAGGCAACATGACTTTTGACCCTCAGGACATTAACACTTCTTTTTCTGATTTCTATAGGAACCTTTATACAGCTGATTATCATGGATCAAATGAGGATTTGCTTAATTATTTAAATGAGATTTCTCTTCCCAGTATTTCTGATGATGCTAGGAGTCTTTTGAATGCCCCTTTTACCAAGGATGAGATCTGGCATACTATTCAGTCAATGCCATCCGGTAAAGCTCCTGGCCCAGATGGGTTTCCGTTAGAGTTCTATAAGCAGTTTTGGCCTGAGCTTTCCCCTATTTTAATGCAGGTGATGAATAATATTTTTGAGAAAAACTCTTTGCCTGAATCTTGGTCATTGGCAATTATCAGTCTGCTTCTGAAAAAAGACAAAGATCCAACAAATTGTTCATCTTATCGACCAATTAGTTTACTTAATGTAGATTATAAAATTATAGCCAAGTCCTTAGCTCGACGGCTTGAAAATATTTTGCCTTACGTTGTCAATTCAGATCAAACTGGTTTTGTGAAATCCAGGTACGGTTCAGACAATATCCGAAGAGTTCTAAATATTATAGATCACTTAAATTTTACCAAGGAATCTGCTTTTATTTTATCCCTAGACGCCGAAAAAGCGTTTGATAGGGTGGAATGGCCTTTCCTTTTTGCAGTTTTAGATAAAATACAGTTAGGATCTAATTTTATTGATTTAATTAAACGCCTATACTCTAATCCTATAGCTCAGGTTAACACTAATAGAATGTTGTCTAATAGATTTTCAGTAAGCAGAGGCTGTCGTCAAGGCTGTCCTCTTTCGCCTTTGTTATTCTCTCTGGTTATTGAACCACTTGCGGTTGCTGTGAGAACTAATAGTAGCATACATGGTATTAAAATAGGTCTAGAGGAACACCGTATATCTCTGTACGCGGACGATGTTTTATTGTATCTTAAACTCCCTGACACCTCTACCGATGTAATTCTTACAGTAATTGAAAAATATAGTAACTTTTCAGGGTACAAGATTAATCTGGACAAATCTCAAGCTTTGTATATGCATGCTCCCTCTGAAGCCATTTCAAAATCACCCTTTCATCTTGCACTTTCTGGATTTCAGTATTTAGGAATTAATATTACTCCCAATTTGGAAGACCTCTTTAAAGCCAATTATCCCCCTTTAATTACAAAAATTAATCAGAATTTATCAGATTGGTCGATCCTTCCAAATTCTTTTTTTGGCAGGATCAATGTTATACGAATGAACATTCTTCCGAGATTAAACTTCCTATTCCAGAATCTGCCATGCTACCTAAATACAAACTTTTTTAAGAGGATTAACTCTTCAATTTCAAGGTATATTTGGAATCACAAGAAACCCAGACTTAAACTTTCGCTTTTGATGAAACCAAAGGAATTGGGTGGGGTTTCGCTACCCAATTTACAATTATACTTTTGGGCTGCACAAATTAAGCACATGTTAAGTTGGTTTATTTACAGATTTGATTCACGCTGGGTTGGGATTGAATCCACAAGATGCTTTCCCAGGCTGTTATGCTCCCTACCATTTATTCATAATGTACAAAAAAATCAACATCTGTCTAGTATTTTTACGGTAACAAATACTCTTTTGGTGTGGAGGGATGTTAAGAAATATTTATCCATCCCAAATAAGTTGTCTCTTAAGTCTCCAATTTCGCTCAATCCCGATTTTCCCACTCCCATACAGAATATTGGCCTTTTGACTTGGAGGTCAAGAGGAGTGTCGGAATTGGGTCACTTATTTGATGACGGCCAAATAAGATCATTTCAGGAGCTAAGACAGGAATTTAGTCTCCCCAGTAAAGATTTTTATAAATTCCTTCAAATTCGACATTTTTTGGAGTTACAGTTAAAAGAAGGTAATATACAATTTGATCTTACTGAAATAGAAAAACTGCTTTTGTCTTCATGTACACTTAAAAAAAAGATCTCTGAATTATATACATTGTTGTCAAATATTGGTCTTTCAACCTTTGACTCTTTAAGGGTGATATGGGAAAAGGACTTGGGGTCTATTTTTAGTGATGAGGAGTGGCTATCTGTCTGCTCAAATATCTATCCCAAAAGTAATTCAATTTTGGTTCATGAACAAAATTATAAATGTATTCACAGGATTTATCTAACCCCAGTTCGCCTCCACAGAATATTTCCCAATTGTTCTCAGCTATGTTTTAAATGTAAGGTAGACATTGGCACAGTGATGCATGTATTTTGGGACTGCGACAAAATCAAAATGTACTGGAAAGAGATCCACAAAATTACTCAAAAAATAATTGGAAAGACTTTTGTTTTGTCACCAAAAGTATATCTTCTGAATTGTACAGTGGAACTGTGTCTTGATCGTGATAAAGAATGTGTATTGAATTTTTGTATATATTTAGCCAAAAAATGTATACTATTATTATGGTCAACTGCTCAGATACCTTCAATTAATATGTGGCTGAGTCAGGCGGCAACACTTTTACCACTGGAAAAACTAACTTATGATTTACATCAAAGATCCGAGGTGTTCTGGCGCATTTGGTCCTCCCTCTGGAACTTTCTTGAGGGTACCCAGTGACTATGTCTTTCTAAATTTGGTTTATAATTTCCTTTTATTTATGTCTTTGTTTCTAAGCATTTGTATGCATTTGAATGTCTTACAAAAATTGCTGTACTTGTTGTTATGAGATACCAGTACCACTGTTGTTTTATTTTATTTTTTAAATTAAAAAAAAAAAAAAAAAAGTAGATTCACAATAATCACATTAAAATAAACTGTTACTAATGAAAAAAGTAGCTCATCCTTTTATTTTTAGCCATTTTGATTCAACTCATACATTTTATAATTTTAATTAATCAGATGACAACATGCCTCTGTCTTTAGACAGTGCAGGAATTAAGCATGGCCTTTGTCTTTAATTTGTTTTCATTTTATTTAGTATATGAAGTATATGAAGATGAAAATTGATAGATCATATGAATAACAAGCAAATAAATCTCAAACTAACCCTTACGTTGTGTTGAAAACACTGCACCTTTGGTGTTCCCAGTCAAAAATGCCTTTTAATCTTTTTGTCAACTTGTTCTCCTTTCAGTTAGGACAGTTTTTTTTTTTTTTTTTTACTAATTGATTGTTGGCCTCATTGATCTGAGCCTCATAGATTTGGGGATTAATTTAATCTCTGTTAAAAATAAAGCCAGTAATACTACAAATTGTGTGTGACTGTGAGTGTGTGTGCACATGCACTGATCCAAGGCCTTTACACCTGTAAATATGTGAACATGAACACAATGAATATGCTCCTAAACACTAAATGTTTCTCTTTGGATCTCCCCCATTCAATTTTAATAGATGGTCATATTTGACCACTATAAGCTCAGATCAGTAAGGCCTACAATCAGTCAGTTTAAAAAGAAATACAAAATCTGTCCTAATTTAAAGAAAACAAGTTTATACAATATTTGGTGATAATATAGCATAACAATTTTTGTAGGTTGATCATCTTTGACTGCACATCACAGGTGTGAAGAAATCCCCCCAAAAGTACAAAATGTATCCAAAATTTTGATAAAAATCACGGTTTTATCATCTGAAATGTGCTGTGCTATGCAATTAACATCAAGCACACAAAACATAGGCAAAATGCACACAACATGCAGTATCAGTTCTAACATTTGGTAACTTGAAGTCGCACCCTATTCATCATCAAACTAAAATGTAGTCAATTACGGTATTTTCCAGACTATAAGTCGCTCCGGAGTATAAGTCGCATCAGTCAAAAAATGCGTCATGAAGGGGAAAAAAACATATATAGACAAGTTTCCCGGGCACTTCCGGTTTACTTCCTGTTTCTGCCAAGAACTTCCGGCGCAGGCTGAGTAGTGGTGTAAAAATGGCTTTGGAATGGCAACATTCGACCGAAAATCTTGTTAAAAATGCTGTTTTGACCATTCTGCATTCAAATAAGGTAACATCATGGGCGGACAACATGTCGATATGGCCCAGCATCACAACATCCAAGATCTTTTCTTATTTTATTGATTCCATGGCGGTGGATGGGAATGCAATTAATAACCTGAAAAGCTCAGAGGCGTTTCAGTACCTCCATTCCGACAAAGTGGGCTGTGTACTTTTACACGATATGGGCAGTTTAATTTACCTAAAGGCCGATGTTCAACCAAGCCAGTCCGTTAACAATTCAGCGCATAACGCCTGGGTTTTGGTTACCAAGACGGGAGATGTGGAGACTGCAGGCTGTACCTGTATCGCCGGACCCGGACGTTCCTGTAGCCATGCAGCCGCCGTGCTTTGGAAGGTACGTTAGCCCATCTTATGCTTGTATTAAGATGTTTGTATGTATCCGTGTGTTAATCTATAACAGAACACAAAGAGTAATAAAAATTAAAATAAAAAGTATGCCCCTCTAGCCTGCCTGCCTAGCATTTTAAATGCTCGTTGACCAGCGCTGATAGGAAGAGAGACACTTTGCATACATTGCGAGTTACTTTTACTTTTAGAGTTACTTTCAAGACAACAGCAAGGTATTTACAGTGAGCGCAGAATGCGGGGGGTGTTTGACAGTGCTTTAATTAATTCGGTGCTAGGTGACAAAAGAGTTTATTGATAGCAATGTTAATGGTATCAAGGAGGATGGCTGATAAACCAGATTGCTGTACAAGTGATCAATCGCAGGATGATGAAAACCCTGGTTCATTTAGCGACAAAAAACAAACTTGGATGCAGTTTATTGTGCAAACGTGTAACCATATACTCTCATTCACTTGATCTGACGTTTGGCATGAGGCTGTGGTTTGTTGTTAATATTTAGTATGTAAACAAGCACAGGCATCACTAGACTTTTTTTTACTGATGCATGTTCCCCAGTATAAATAGTGTGATCTCTCTCTGTTTTATTGGTTGTTTTGTTTATTGTCTAAGGGGGCTTTCCTTTTAACCATATCCTTGCCATAAGCAGCTCTTCGCCCATCCACACCTTTATTAAACATTGATGTTGATGGCTGCAGGGCCAGCTCATTAATTGTTTTGAAAAGTAACAAAAACGCTCTACCTTCATCATACCCTTGTTATTTTGATTTACAAAATGTTGTCTCTAAAAGAAGTCAATTGTGCTGTGATGCTCAAACCATTATTTAAAAAGTGTGTGATTTTGTTTCTATCTCTAGAAAATGCTGTGAGGCAAGGGAAGACAGTGCTTGCCTGCACTGATGTGCAGAATTGCTAATGCTGGGACAAAAAGCAATACTGGGCAGCAAAAAATCAGAGATGTGTCTTTCCGAAGACACAGCAGAAATAATCTATACCAACCAGCATCACAGGCATCCTCCTCCAGCATAGTCTCTAGACCTAGTCGCAAGGTAAAAGGTAAAATTTCATGAGACACTGGAAGAATTGCAAAAATACTGTCTCTCCACACCAATAGCGGCACTTTTTACTGCACCTGGCAGTGGACTAATGCAGCTCACTTTTAACACCAGCCTCCCTGCTCAGTCTGCCGAGACATCAAAAGCTCCACTGCCCCTACATCATGGTGAACACAACTTGAATGTGAGAAATGTAGGGCATTCTACACCACATACATTGACATGACCACAACCCAATTTATGTACATTGAGCAGCACACAAAAGAACAGAGCAGGGAACAACTGTGGCAAGACATGCGACGGGTACGGATAACAGCAAGCACAGCCAAGAATGTGCCAGTTCAGCTACCACAGCACCAGACAAATTCTTGTCTGAACACCTCCATCCTACCTTTCACGGTAACGCGGCAACCCGGCAAGGAGCAGAGGGTGAAGAGCACGCCAGGCAATACCTGCAAGACCAAGGTCATGACATCGATGTGAAAGGTTTGGTGGTTTGCCCGAGTGAGCCATGGCTTGCTGCGAGTCCGGATGGTGTCATGAACAGAGACACACTACTGGAGATCAAGTGCCCTGTCTTAGTCAAAAACCAGTCCCTTAAAAGCAGTGAGATCAAACGCATGCCCACAGGGGACTTCCATCTGTCCTTCAATGGGCCAAAGGGATATTACATGCAGGTGCAACTGGGCATGCACTGCACAGGGCTACGGCAAGCCTTGTTGGTGATTTGGAGTAACACTGAATGTCTGCAGCTCAACGTGCTCTACGACCAAACCTTTGTTGAGGGACATATCTCAAGGCTAAACTCCTTCTATTTCACCCACATGTTGCCAAAAGTTGTCGATGACTTTGATGATGGAAGGCTGGAGTTGTGCTCCAGATACATGAATGTTGTAAAATCAGCATGACCTGCTTATGTGTACTGGGGTGATTAGTCATTCCTTTTTTAACCCCTTGTCCCCTGTTGTCACAAATTTGTGACAAATCCTTTCTAGCTTTTATTTATTTTTATCAAACTGATTTATTTTATTTATTTTCTTTTACTTACTCTTATTTATTTTTATATCAGTCACTTATCATTTATCTTTATTTATTAATTTTATTTATTTAATATTTTATTTTATTCCAGTCTTTTTCTTTTTGTAATATTTTGAGATTTTTTCCTGTATTTACTTTGTTTTTATTTAATTATAAAAAAAAAATTCAGCCATTAAGGAGTTAATGAAATTGTCCCTTTGTTATGGAATAGGATCAATAAAAATTCATTCATTTCTTCTCAAAAATCAAATTGTTTATTGTCATGTGTCAATATTTACAATACAAGAAAAAGAATAGCACTCACACAAGTTTTTCTTAGTTAAAACTCTGTTTTGTCTTATCAATAATCACAACACCAGAAAGGGAACAATAACAATAAATTTACAGAGGTTTTTCTAGCTGAAATTTATATATATATATATATATATATATATATATATATATATATATATATATATATATATAAAATAAAAAAAGGAATATGTACAATTAAAAAAACAACAACAACTGCAGGTAACCCAGGTTTTAATTTTCATAGGGACTTACACCTCATGTGGCAGTCAGATGAGTCTGGACCTCATGTTTGCTAAAGCAGCACATATGATAAGAATCTTGTCCAACCTCGGGGTCATGGAGATGGGGACAGTTTGGGACAGAATTTTGAAGACTTTAAGTCTTCAGATTGCCCTCTCCACATGTATACGGACATTGGCCACTCGTCTAGTGCGCGTTACTTCCTCATTGGTCAATTGACCACGCTTGTGGGTAAAGGCAGGAATATTCAGTTTCACCTTCCTTTCATGTACATCTCGAATCGTACAACCCCTGTCAGCCATTACCTCATCACCAGGCCTTAGGGCCTCCAGAAACCCACTGTTTATAGTGATGAACTTACTGTATCACTGCTTTTACCAGCATAGGCCTCTGATATAAACATTATCAGCCCATGAGGTGACACAGCAACAAGATATTTGGCAGTATTGGTTCCCTTGTAATGACTGAAAGTGGCACTCCTACAGTTAAGATTTGTAGCTCTCTGAATAGCCGTTTCAGCAAAATCGATGATGCAAGTGGTCTGGGGGTGGTTCTTTTTAAAGGATGGTGGCATGTTAGCACGAATAACACTTCTTGGCAGCCAGGCAACCATGGGTTCAAGCTGCTCACCCAATGTATCAATACAGTGAGCAATCACCTTACTTACTTTAGACACTTTAAAGCGCTTTGCCACATCCCCTAACACAAGGTTCAGTTTCAGTTTCATGAGGGTCATCAGTATTTGGTCAGCAACAGGAATACTACATGATGGTTTACTAAATGGCAACATCGTTTTCACCAAAGTAAAAAAATATACCAGACGCAGTCCTGTGTACAGCAGCGAGGTATCATCATCCAGGAGCATATCATCAGCCACAGTCTGACCCCCAGTCTGCGTCGATTTGTTCACGTGGTCCAACTTTGTCGCGTAGCTGTGGTCAGTTTTTGTCAGGTCCTCCCATTGTGTTGCAGCATCTTTAAACTTCGGCTCGATGCACACTTCTAAAAGACAAACAGCATAAACTATAAATGTATATAACCTACTAACACAGGACAGAGACACATATATCAACAGTCGAACTTATGCTGCAAACTTTAGCTAACCAGAAAAATAGCAAGATACACTTACCATCCGATTGCGTGTCACTTGTGTTTCTGTCGAGTTTACGTCTCTTTTGCTGGGGAGGTCGCTAGTATCCCAACCAAAGTTCCGGGAAAGGGTTTTCCTCTGTGGGCTTTTTATCAATGAAGTGATAAGAACAAACAAACAGTCTTTTGGGCGGATTCTTCAACTTCAAAGCCGCTAGCCACTTCCGAGATTCAACATCTCTTTTTGGTTTCTCATACAACGCATACGGGGGAGCACATCCACAGGCGCCTTGTAGATGGTTGATGGTCGAAACATTCTCCTTCCGACCAAACATTCAGCAATCGCCACGAGTTGTTGCAACCGCGAACAGCACAATATGACCCGGAGCCGTGTCGGCGTGTAACACCATCCATAGTTTACTTTTTCTGCACGCTAACCAAAGACAGTAAAAGGGTCATTCTATAATTAGGGGTACATCTCATGTCCATGGACTCTATTATAATTTTTTTTTTTTTTAATCATGAACTTTTCACTTCAATCAATGGTGACTTTTATATCAGGGGACATTTCTAATTAATTTAATACAAAAATCCAACAGATACCCATCTTTTATCTTGCAAAAATGGCATATTCTATACTGGAAGTTGCTGTTTTTGTGCTGTCCGATTTGGTAAATGTGAGGTTTTGCTCTTCAGATTAGCTCTAGAATGCATGTTTCTGTATATATTTCTTATAAATATTTGTCCAAAATAATCATTAACTTGTGAGAAAGGTGTTAAAAAATATATTTTGCTCATGCATCTACATTTAATCATTCATTTTGTGTATGTCCGAGAAATCAGTGTCAACTGTGTTACTCGCTATAAAACCCCCTATAAATCAGCAATGGTTTGTTCCAAAGTCACATTTTACAACATCACTGTGATGCAATTCCTTTTTTGGAGGGAAATGTGAAGACAGTGTGTTAAGTCATAACTTCTCCTCTTCAATATATTATCTATATTATTGTCTGCGCATAGAGTAGATTAATTGACCGTCAACTGTGTTATCAACATGTTCTGGTGAACTTACGTCATATGTTATATTTATAAATGTGTAGAGAAAGAATATAAAAACATAAGTTAATCAAGGTCAACTACTAACTAGTCCAAGGCCAGCAGTTTGCACAAGGCCCCAAAATGGCCGAAATGTCAACCGTGTTACCTGTCAACTGTGTTACCCATCAACTGTGTTATCCATCAACTGTAACACAGTTGACAAGGATTAACACATTTGACAATGTTGGCAATTCAGTTTCAATTTATGCTCACACTACATTATATGGAAATTACATTTACATTACACAAAATTACAAATTTTTCTAAAACCATGCCTAAAACTATGGTTTGCATTACAATGGATAAACTTAACTGATCTCATCACGGCCACACTTTCTATGAACTCAGTATCCATAACATAATATACACATTATATATTCACATTTGTCAAGGGTTATAAAGCATTCAGAATTCCTCATGATTGACTTAAACCGATATATTATTATAGATTATTATAGATTATGTCTATTTCTGCTTAGTCATGACTGATCAGTCCTTACAACCCGAAGTGTCATAATGCATTATAAAACTTAATTTACCTTGATGATAATATAAAATATTCATTAATCTTTTTTTTAACTGAACTCTTTGCTTAATTGCTTGTTACTTACATTTGTTGAATAAAAAGAAAGTTATCATCTTAAAGAAAGTTTTCTCTTTTCCTTCTAATGTGTCCTGTCAACTGTGTTACCCCTGTCAACTGTGTTACTTTCTCTGTCAACTGTGTTATGTGTGGTTTTTATGTCATAAATCTTTTAAATGTGAACTAAACCGTCAGAAAAATAGATTGGGATATCTCTGGAGATGGAAATCTTGGGTAAACCTTCAAACAAATGTGTTATCAAGCATGTGGTACTTCATTCATGTTTCATTTGACACAGCATTTGTCTGTAACACAGTTGACAAAATAATGAATCAAATGTAAATTTTAATTAACATATTTAAAAAATCATTAGAGCTTAAGCTTGCCAAATAACTAATTTAGCACATTAAGGGCATATATTATTTAACCAACTAGTTTATTGATCAAAAAAGAATACTGATTTTCTGACTTTTTGCCTGACATGAAATGTACCCCTAAATATAGAATGACCCAAAAGACGCTAACTCGCTAACCGGAAGTGCTTGGCAGACACAACCGGAAGTCGTTGGCAGAGTGAAAGGCTAATGGCGGCCCGCATATTTCACTCAGGAAACTTGTCTATAAGTCGCACTGGACTATAAATCGCATTTATTTAGAAATTTATTTCACAAAATCCAAGACCAAGAACAGACATTTAATCTGGAAAGGCAAGTTATTTAACTACACAGTAGCACACAGAACAACAGGCTGAATAGATGTCCGGTATGTTAACGCACCCCACATTAACAGTTATTCAGCTACACAATAGCATAAAGAACATATACCTGGGAGGATGAATAGGCTAAATTAACATAAGCCAGCGAGTCCAACAAGCAAGTTACCAGTAAACAAGTTCACCAAGCTCCCGCGATCTCATTCCACATCACTGAATCCATTGAATTTTCTTCATCCTTGGTGTCGCTTCTGAACAACTCCGCCATATAGCGCCCTCTCGCGGCTGTAGACAGTAATGTTTTCATCTCAGTCTGAATTAATTTTGATGTATAAGTCGCACCTGACTATAAGTCGCAGGACCAGCCAAACTATGAAAAAAAAGTGTGACTTATAGTCCGGAAAATACGGGTAAACATATGGGCTTGTGAGAATTGAGATGTGCTGTGATCTTGTTGCTCAACTGACCGTTTAGCAGTGTTGGGTGTAATGCATTATTAAGTAATTAATTACTGTAATTTAATTGTTTTTCTCTTGAAAAAGTAAAGTAAGGGATTACTCTTAATTTTTCTGTAATTTAATTAGAGTTACTTCTGATGTAATTGCATTAAATACTGTATAGCCTACACTGTTAAAAAAAAACTGTGAAATTTACGGTAAAAAAACGGCAGCTGTGGTTGCCAGTATTTTACCGTAAAAATTAAGGTAGCAACCTTTTATGTTTTACGGGATTTAAATTTACGGGCAAAAAAACACAATGTAAAAAAAACCCTGTGAAATTTACGGTAAAAAACGTCAGCTTGGTTGCCAGTATTTTACCGTAAAAAATATGGTTGCAACCTTACTTTGAAAAAAAAAAAAAAAAAAAAAAAACATCAGCAGGATTTAAATGTGTGGTAAAAAAAACATCAGCTGTGGTTCCCAGTACTTTACCATAAAAAAATACAGTAGGAACCTTTTAGTTTTCACCGCTATATTACATAAACCGATGAATGCTATCATTAAATTTCACTAAAGTATTAAAGTCTGCTTTATATTTTTGTAATATACTGATAACCATCATAATAACACAGATGGTAAAAAAGAAAAACACACGATGAATTAAGTATACCATTAGTTTTCCACAAACTGAGGCACATGTTAATATTAAGAAAGTGCACAGTGTCATACACACAAACACAAAAAATAATGCCATAAACATTCATTAAGCAATATATGATGTAATATAAACCCCAAATGTATAAAACTGATAACAAAAACCAAGAAGAAACATAATTATTTAAATGAAATAGCATCAAATGTGAAGTGTCACACAGGGAATTCTGGGAATGTCCATTTAGAGAAACAACAAGAACAGAAAAAAGAAACGAGCAGAAACACAAGAACTACAACTGACTTCAGCCACAGCCTAAGATGAAATCAACTGAAGAGAAAAGAAGACATTGAATCTGTGAAGATCTCAGCAGAGGAGGATTAAACAACTCCACAAACAGCATTACCAGCTTCACTTATTATTACTAACAAGACTGACTTTATTTCTGTCATACATCTACAGTTCTGTTTGAGAATTAACAGAGGTTTAGATGTTGATGATTTATTGTTTCATTTGAAGTCACCATGATGGAGATCAGTGACTGCTTTAGTTGGGCTCTTGACCCTTGACTTTCTAACATTAGTTTTTCTCTGCCTGCTATAACTCTGTGTTAATAAGACATGCTGATTATAGCTAGGAAATCAGAGAGAAAATCAATCATGTGATGTTGGTTGTGTATCGATGATGGCAATCATCATGTTTGATTCACTGAGCTCTTATAGAGTCTTATTTTTGATTATATGTGTCATTAATTTTACATTATTGATTGTAGTAGCCCTATGATTCTACAGCATGTGATCCATCAGTGTTGAGATAATCTGAAGAATTTTAAAAATTTTGTGCACAATAAAGGTTTGAACTACTGTGTCTTTTAGACACACACAGACATCAAGAATCAGCGTATGAATCTCAACAATGGTGATGATAAAAGTGCACTTGATGGAGCCTCCAATCAAAACTCATCAGTATCTCCCAGCATGCATTGCAGCAGGAATACATTATGCTGAATTGCCTTAGTATTTTCTTTTATTATTATATCTGCTTTTATTTTTGATGTTGTTTTTGTTGCAGCTTTTTAGTAGCTTGTTTTGTGATGTTCAGAGTTATATCTGATTATTTTGTTGATTGTCACCGTTGTTGAGATTCATACGCTGATTCTTGATGTCTGTGTTGGTTTCAAAAGCTCAGGAGCTCAAAACCTTTTATCTACACCAGGGGTGGGGACCCTTTTTCCTATCAAGGGCCATTTACTATTTTTTAACATTCTTTAAGTGCCATTGTAATGAGCAGGGGCGTTTCTAGGTTTTAAAAATATCAGGGGCTGAGCCCGAAACATCAGGGGCTGGGGGTGGGTAACAAGATAACATGATTCGATACAGAGAATAATGTATATTTGAGGCCTATATGCAGGGGGCAGACTGGTTAAAAAAATCAGTCCTGGCACTGTTGGCACACCAGCCCATATTACCACACAGACACACACATTGAAATGTGAGGTAGTTAGGGGGGTTCGGGGGCATGGTCCCCCGAGGAAATTTGGATTTCTCGGACCTACATATGTGCATTTTAAGGTGTTTGAAGTCCAACATTTTTTGATAACAATAGCTTTAAAAGCATGTCAGTGGGCAGTAGCATAAATTATTTGTCAAGATAACAGATTCTTAAACATGAGAATGAGGATAAATGTTGAAATGAATGATCCACACTACAAAATGGAAATGCAAAATGTTTCTGCTTATTGTTGACAATACACAATCACATATTCCAAACAGGAATGGCCTTAAATGAGAAATCTTTCAAGGATTATTTTGCATAGATGTAAACTTTTTAGCATTAAAGATTGGTTTCAGCATCTTGTTTCTTTCTTGAGTAAATCAATGTTTTTGGCACTATTAAATCAGTTCAATTAAATTTCAATTTTTCACTCATAAAGAGAGTCACTTGTCACCACCTACTGGCTTAATGATGCAAGTTGCGCAAACACAGACAAGCGGAGTGATACAAACTGTGAAAAGGCTGATGCTGGTGAAATATTCGAACACATTCGACTCGAGGACCTTATATATATATATATATATATATATATATAGGCTACATATCAGAGTACATTGTAATAATGTTAATCAAGCAGACTAAATCACACGACTGCGCAGCAATATTTAAGCTCATTATACAAAGGAAATAATACAGATCTAGACAAATTGGGTTGCTTATAGTTAAAAGAATTGTTTTAGTCGGCCACACATTCTACTTGCTGTCGGCCACTTTTAGTCGGCCACTCATTCCACTTTAATACGCAAATGACAAAACGAAAGTAAAAGCAGCAGCCCCTCGTGGACGACTACCACACACGCACACGCAACACACACACGCACACGCACACACAACACACGCACACACAGTAAAGTCCATGCCTGGTCCTCTGCTGTCTTCGTTCCGATCCTTTTATGCGCCCCGAAGCTGATCAGTGAGAAAATTGAAACCGGTACGGCGCGCGCGCCTCCGAAGCTCATCCGTGAGAAACTTGAAACCGATGCGGCGCGCAGGTGACTCATTACCATGACCAAGTAGTTCTAGGAACTTAGTTCTAGGCAGAGCCGTCGCATAGACTGTGCGAACTGTGCAACCGCACAGGGCCTCGCGCCACTAGGGGGCCTCGCAATCCTGCTGTTTTTTTATTTTTTTTGTACATTTTTTTTTTTTGTCCCCACCACTTTTTAAAACATCTCAAAAAATATAACAATTCTACAAATAAAACATCTCCATTTAGGTCCTACTCTGAAGTAGGACCTAAATTAGTTCCTACAAATGGAGTTCCTAGAACTAAAATCGTTCCTAGTTCCTGCGGTGCGAACACGCCGACATCCGGGTACTTTAGCCAATAGTTCTAGGAACTGTGAAAAGGTTCCTCCGGTCGGAAAGCGGCTATTAACTCTCGCGCTACTGGCCTCTCCTGCTCTTACGGCTCGTGGACTCGTGCTGCTTGCCACTTTGCCTATTTTGTGTTTTCTATCACAGGAAAAGTAATTGCTGAGATTTTTGTTTCTGAAGTTTTTTTTTTTTGGGAGGAATTGACTCGCGGGCCGCATCAAACTCTTTTGCGGGCCGGTTACGGCCCGGGGGCCGGACGTTCCCCACCCCTGATCTACACCATGTATTTTTAAAGTTCTTCAAATTATCTGTTGCTCACTGCTGGCTCACATGTGTGATTACAGAGATATTATACTCAGAAATATGAAATATATTGATATCGTAACTTTGCTCATAAAGTGAAAGATACGACTTTTTATGAGAACAGTGAATCAGGCCATTACATGACAATTATGTCATCATTAACCTGCCAACATCACCTGGTCACATTTTCTCTCTGATTTTCATGCCATAACATTTGTGTTATATAACCACACAGTTAAAGCAGTCAGAATAAATCTAAAGTTAGAAAGTCAAGGGTCAAGAGCCCAACTACAGCAAACACTCATCTCCATAATGGTAACTTCAAACTTTATTATTTTCAATAAAACATCAACGTCTGAACCTCTGGTAATTCTCAATAATACATTTTATTATGACAAATTGGTTTGTAATACAATATTTTTTTAGATTACAGGGAACCACAGCTGGCAGTTTTTTTTTTTTTTTTTTTTTTTTACATAAAAGTTCAGTTGAATGTTCAATGCCATACAACCTAAAATATTACTACCGTATTTTTTTACGGTAAAGCACTTGCAAGCTACTAGTTTTTTACCGTAAACTTTAGTTCAGTGCCGTAAAAGCAAAAAAAATTCTACCGTATTTATTACGGTAAAGTACTGGCAACCACAGCTGCCAGTTTTTTTCCGTAATATTTAGATCACTGCCGTAAAACCTAAAATATTACTACCATATTTTTTACGGTAAATCGCTTGCAATCAGCTGCCAGTTTTTTACCGTAAATTT
Source organism: Leucaspius delineatus (assembly GCA_023718395.1). Lineage (NCBI taxonomy): Eukaryota > Metazoa > Chordata > Actinopteri > Cypriniformes > Leuciscidae > Leucaspius > Leucaspius delineatus. Next base: position 49,392,334 of record CM043363.1, on the reverse strand, counting down.
TAGTTCAATGCCGTAAAACATAAATATTTATACCGTATTTTTTACGGTAAATTACTGGCAACAAGCTGCCAGTTTTTTACCGTAATTTTTAGTTCGATGATGTAAAACTTTGTAAAATTAGTAAACAATTGCTACCATATTTTTTACGGTAAGGTACGGTAAATGCAACGGTACGTTTTTTTTTACAGTGTACTTCCAAAATCCGTACATTTAACAGTATATTAATGTAAAATTACATGAAATGTCCCGTGAGAGCTATTACAGTTTTTCACTGTATATAGTAAGGGTACATACTGTTAAGGAATTAACATTTCTTTTCCGTTGCTTTTTTACAGTTTTCCACTGTTAAAATTACGAATTTTTTTTACAGTGATAGACCAATTTAAAACAATAGTGGATTTAACATAAAAAATTAATGTCTAATGTTAAAATGTATGTTTTTAAACTAACCCTTTTTCCTTTAAATAAAAATACTTTGTTCTATTAGGCCTGGTTCAGATTATATGATTTAGCTCGATTTTGGCACAATCCGTTTGACGTAGGGTGTCGTGGGGATTTGTAAACGATAACGGCCATCGGGACGCAAGAATCGATCGTTTCATCCCGTATAGCGTGTCATAGTGGACAACAACCAACGCAACGTTGACTGATGCTGCCTTCATGTGCTATGGAAAAGATTATATTTTCCACTTGTGAAAAATATGTTGTGTTCAAGTGCTTTTGTTGTCGTAATGTAGTACCCGCAAGGTCTGTGTCAGTAGAGTATCTTTTTTATCTTTACAAAAAAAAAAAAAAAAAAAAAAAAAAACGTAAATGTGGTGCTTTCTGATGATTAAAACATAATTAATAATTAAAAAAATAAATAAAACGACATAAAATGATTAAATATGAACCAAGGAAATTGTGGCGAAGTTGAAAATTGAGTGTTAACGCATTATATTACAATTGTTAATGACACAACATTGTATAGGCTACAAAAACTATCTGCTAACAGTATTCACGACTCTTGCGTTGCTCCCCACCATTTTGAAAAGGTCAAAGGTTATCTCATCTCGGCAACTCGTGCATCAAAATATTCTACGAGCTGCCCAGTGGAAAATACCACATGAGGGGGTGTTCATGTGCATTTTCCACGTCGGCTTTTGGTATTTACCATAATTACCATAGCACGTGAAGGCAGCATGAGATGCATCAGGACAGAAAGACTAGCATGTTTAATTTTTTTCGGTCCTTGGTGATGTTGTCCAATAGGAGCACGGAAGCTTTTCCATACACAGTTTTCAAAATGGCGAAACGATAGGGAGACGATGCTGCTAGGCGGATTTATGAAATGGAGGAAAGATTTGCGGAGCTGTGGTAACAGTACTCCTGCCTGTATGATGTTTCAAGAATATGATGTCTTTGGTCTCCTCTTTTCCGCTCTTGTGGATATGATGTCATAAACCAGCACAGAAACAGCAGCAACAATAATCAGAGCAGAGGCAACCAATCGGATCACAGCTTCCGTAGTATCATTATAGAAGACTGATCTGGGGTCTGGGATAAGAAAAGAACAACACAGATGGAATTGAGCTTTAAAAAAACCTCTTTATCAAACTTTGATACTTTGAATACCAAAACCAATAGAAAATATACCTGAACATGTGTGACAGAGTTCAGAGTTGTTGAGATGTGTGGTGTGGTTGCTGATAGGATTGTTCAGCACACAGCTGTAGGAATCATCCAGACACTCAACTTCCAGAGGTAGAGAGAGACTGATGCTGAGATCAGACGCACTGATGCTGGACAATACATTGATTCCTTTGTACCAGGAGAGAGTCACATGACTCACATTCAACACTGATGAACACACCAATGAACATGATGATGATGATGATGAAGATGAAAAGTTTGAAGAGTTACTGCTGATGACAGGAACAGGCAGATGAGCTGGAAAAAAATATATAAACGGAAATGAAACAAATAAAAATATTTAAGGAATAGTTCATCAAAAAGTTACAACATAATGTACTCAATACAATACATACAAGTAGTTTTTGTTGATAATTAGTGCTGCTGATTTGATGTCAATCCTCATTTTCAAAGAGTGTATGGATGTGTAGGCCTATTTGAGGGAGTGGATGGTAAGCTTTTCAGTGAGTAACTTTAATTTGAGTCTGGTTTTCAGACAAAGCATCAAATGACTTCAGTCCTATGAGCCACTTTTATGGAATTTTGATGGTATTGTCATGTACTTTCTGAATCATGACAACCCCTGATCACATATGCTTTAGTTTTTTGGTAAGAGTATGATCTTTAATTACATAACTAAGATGTTGGTGTCCCATTACAATCTTATGTTATTTAGTTAAACCAAATCTGAAGTGATTTAAGCATGAAATGTAGGTACAATAGTTTAGTAGTGAGTTATTTATAGTTTAATAGAATGTGCACAAAATTAGATAATTTTCCCCCCAAAAAATGTATTACAGTAAAATGAATTGTGTCTGTGCCGATAGCCTCATGGTAAGCGTATTTATAGTGCAACTGCGCCTCTGATGACCCAAGTTTGATTCGCAGCTCAAGGTCCTTTGCCAATCCCGTTCCCCTCTCTCACCACCCCACGCATTCCTGTCAAAATCTCTACTGTCCTAACCAATAAAGGCACGAAAAGGCCAAAACATAACTTTTTAAAAATTTATTGTGAAAAATAATATGTATTAGACAGGGTGAACAAACTTGTAAATGTGACTCACCGTAGACAGTAACAGTGAATCTGTATGTGGTCTCTGTGCTGCTGCTGATGGTCACTTCATAATCTCCAGAGTCTGTGATTCTGGTGTTTGTGATGGTCAGAGATCCAGTCTGACGATCCAGCTTCAGTCTGTCTCTGAATCTCCCATCAGGAACATCAGATGTGGAGAACTTTTCTCTGTATTTATCGATTAAAGCTATTTGAGTCTTTTGATGTCCAAACCACCATGTTATCAGATCTTGTTTCAGTATTTCAGTAACATTAGACTCTAGAGTGACTGAATCGCCCTCCATCACGGACACTGTCTTCACTGTACCAGCAAACACTGGAGAAAACACAACAGTTCTCAGTCATGAAGTTGTTATTAAAGTAAAATATATATAAAAGCTGGTTTAATCAAGCTTTAAGCTTGTTGTAGTAAGCTGACTGACATTAAAGTAAGACTTTCAACACTGCAGTGAATTGAGATCCTTTTAAAAGAGAAAAGTGAGTATTTGAATTAGAACTACTGACAATAAAACATTTTTACTTTACATTAAGCATTCAGTCCACTGAAAACGTCTCGGTTACGTATGTAACCCTCGTTCCCTGAGTAGGGAACGGAGACGTTACGTCGGATGACGACGAATGGGGTTTCGCTTAGAAAACCTATCATCTTCGAGTATATAAAACGAGCCAATGGCAAAGAAATGCCATGGGTCTGCGGAATTTGCATAGCGTATCTCCGCCCCCCTCCTGGGGGTATATAAGGAAGTGCGCTGGCAACATGCAGATATGTCTTCGCTGAGGAGCCGAGACTGAACTCAGGCGTTCCAGCGGTACAGCGGAAGGGGCAGGGAGACGTAACGTCTCCGTTCCCTACTCAGGGAACGAGGGTTACATACGTAACCGAGACGTTCCCTTTCGTAGTCACTCCGAGTTACGTCGGATGACGACGAATGGGGTTCCCAGTGTAATCACGCCACCTCTCGACTGTCTTCCAGTGCCCTGCGTAAGTCTGAGCTCCCTGTCGTGAGACTAGCACGGACGAAGGAGTCCTACTTAACATAGGGATACCAAGGTACACTGGGAAGCATATCTCAGTGGAAATATGCAGCATATCTCAGTGGAAATATGCAATTATGCCCAGCCCGAAGGGGGGGACTTGAAATACACATATGACCCCAGGGGGCTGCATATGGAGTATCACCGGGGTGTCCAGCCGGAGGTGGAATATTTCAACCCCAGGGGAGGCAAGGTGGCTTGCCAAGGGAAAGACACATGCTCAGAGAGGCTTACAGTGGAATACACATGTGGGGGTCACCCAGAGGGGGAACCATGCACATGGAAGCACCTAGCCAAGCGCGAAAGCTGCCAGTGGCATAACTCTGGCATTGACGTCGTCAGTGCTGGAGGAGACTCAGGGCTTATTAGGCTCACCTGAGAAGAATATCGCACGTATCCCATCCGTGGAGAGGAATGGCGAGCAAGCGAAGACACCTGAGCAGAATATCTTACCGGCTAGTTGAAGCGAGTACGTGAGAAGAAACTGGCTCTACTCTGAGATTGTAGGATCTCGTGAATGTGTTGGGTGTCGCCCAGCCTGCAGCTCTGCAGATGTCTGTTAGCGAGGCGCCATGCGCTAGAGCCCAAGAGGATGCCACACTCCGAGTGGAGTGGGCCGTCACACCAAGGGGGCATGGTCGACTTTGCTGCTGGTATGCCAAAGCAATGGCGTCCACTATCCAGTGAGACAACCTTTGCTTGGAGAGAGCCTTTCCCTTCAGCTTCCCACCATGACAGACAAAGAGCTGATCTGAGGTCCTGAAACACTGCGTTCTGTCTACGTAAGTACGAAGTGCACGAACTGGACAGAGCAGTGCCAAGGCTGAGTCTGCCTCCTCCAAGGGCAGCGCTTGCAGGTTCACCACCTGATCTCGAAAGGGAGTGGTGGGAACCTTGGGCACATATCCAGGCCGGGGTCTCAGGATCACGTGAGAGATAGCCGGTCCGAATTCCAGGCACGCTTCGTCAACCGAAAATGCCTGCAGGTCCCCTACCCTCTTGATGGAGGCCAATGCAACCAGGAGCGCTGTCTTCATTGACAGGAACTTAAGCTCCACTGATTGCAGAGGCTCAAAGGGAGCACTCTGCAGGGCAGTTAAAACCACTGAGAGGTCCCAAGAGGGAACGAGAGGAGGGCGAGGAGGATTCAGTCTCCTCGCTCCTCTCAGGAACCTGATGATCAGGTCGTGCTTTCCCAGAGACTTACCATCAACTGCGTCGTGATGTGCCGCAATGGTGGCAACATACACTTTCAGGGTGGAGGGAGACAGCCTTCGCTCCAACCCTTCTTGTTGGAAGGAAAGCACGACACTGATCGGGCATTTCGTGGGTTCTTGATGTTTAGAAGAACACCAGTTGTCGAAGAGGTTCCACTTCAACGCATAGGCATGTCTCGTGGACAATGCTCTAGCGGAAGTGATGGTAGCCACCACCGCTGGTGGTAGGGTACTCAAACCTGATCCCATCCAGGAGCCACACATGGAGGTTCCAAAGATCGGGACGAGGGTGCCAAAGGGTGCCCCGTCCCTGAGAAAGAAGGTCCTTCCTCAGAGGGATTGGCCAGGGAGGTGCTGTCGCGAGGAGTATAAGTTCTGGAAACCAGGTGCGGTTGGGCCAATACGGGGCAACCAAAAATCACCTGCTCCTCGTCCTCCCTGATCTTGCGCAAGGTCTGCGCAAGAAGGCTCACTGGGGGAAACGCATACTTGCGGAGGCCCCGCGGCCAGCTGTGCGCCAGTGCATCCGTGCCGAGCGTGCCCCCGGTCAGGGAATAAAACAGGTCGCAATGGGACGAGTCGTGGGAGGCAAACAGGTCTACCTGTGCGTCCCCGAGCTGATCCCAAATCAGCTGAACCGACTGGTGATGGAGTCTCCATTCTCCAGCGAGAGGCCGAAGCCGAGACAGCTCGTCGGCCGCCTGGTTCGGGTCTCCCGGGATATAAATGGCTCGAAGCGACCTCAGATGCTTCTGACTCCATATGAGGAGGTGGCGGGCGAGTTGTGACATACGGCGGGAGCGCAGACCACCTTGTAGTGATGTAGTACTCGAGATTTCTGCTTTCTCGGACTCGACTCGGACTCGTTCTTATAAAGACTCGGTCTTGACTCGGACTCGACCCTTCAAAGACTCGGTCTTGACTCGGACTCGACCCTTCAAAGACTCGGTCTTGACTCGGACTCGGCATAGGCGGTCTTGTCCCATCACTAGAAAATTTTAATTGACTGTTCGCAAAGACCCGCCCCCCTTAGTTACTGTCGCCATGTCCGACAAGCTACGCCATTCTCACGCCACACCATGTTCTCATGCAGTGAAAAATACATCGCGGAGCAGAGAGGAGACTGACAACACGCTGACAGACAGGACAGACCAGGTTACTTTTCGGTTACTTTTGATATTAAACATATTAAACAAAGTCTCACCTTTCAAATTTGGTCATTTTTTTAAAGAAATGTAAACAATAAATACTGTTTTGTTGCTCTTTAATGTGCCGTGACAGATCGCTGTAGAGCATCAGTTAAAGCTGCTCGTGAACCGATCATCTCTTCCTTCTAGTTAATTTATAGCCTCAAATAAACATGAACAAACATAAGAAGCAATGTTGTTTTAACCACGGAAAGACGTCAGTACACTCCGTGTTTCAAGTTCAAATCCTCCCATGTTAATCTACTAACTCTCCTGACTGCTTTGTCGGACAAAATGGCGGATGGCGAAGTATGATTGGTCAGATCACCTGTCAATCAAGCTCCCTGCGAAGGGTCAAATTGCTCTGCATGTCCTAACTATGATTAAAAAAGTCAGGGTGGGCTTCACATGTTGATGACAGAGCAGCACTGTTGAAGCAGTTTAGAAAAATAGGCAGAAGATGATGCATGTGGTAGGGATTTTTTTAATGATAGTAAAAGCATAGTCCATATTAAGACGTTAAGACTGCTCCTCTAAACAATTCCCAATCTAGCTTAGTCTGTAGGCCTAACTGTTGATTATTAACTGGGGTGATATTAAATCATGAATATGAAAACTGACATGTTTTTATGGTCTTGGTCTCGACTCCTAAAGACTCGGTCTCGACTCGGACTTGCTTCCTCAAAGACTCGGTCTTGACTCGGACTCGACTGAATTTGAAAACCAGCGGACTCGGTCTCGACTCGGACTCGACCCTTCAAAGACTCGGTCTTGACTCGGACTCGACTGAATTTGAAAACCAACGGACTCGGTCTCGACTCGGACTCAACCCTTCAAAGACTCGGTCTTGACTCGGACTCGGCATAGGCGGTCTCGTCCCCATCACTACCACCTTGACGGTTGATGTACGCTACAGTCGCGGTATTGTCTGACCGAACTAGTACGTGTTGACCCCTGAGCAACGCCCGGAAGCGGTGCAGGGCAAGACGTACAGCCAACAACTCGAGGCAATTGACATGCCAAAGGCGCTGGGGTCCTGTCCAGGATCCCGCGGCAGCATGTCCATTGCACATGGCGCCCCAGCCCGTGGTGGAGGCATCTGTTGACACAACAACATGCCTGGACACTCGTTCCAAGGGCACTCCGGCCCGAAGAAAACTGAGGTTCGACCACGGGGTGAAGGTCTGACGGCAGGTCGGAGTCACTGGGACTCGGAGCGTGCCGTGATGCCATGCCCACCTCGGGACTCGATCGCGTAGCCAAAGCTGAAGTGGTCTCATATGAAGCAACCCGAGCAGCGTGACTGCAGCTGCGGATGCCATATGCCCCAGGAGCCTCTGAAATAGATTCAGTGGGACCACACTCTTGCCCTCGAACTGACGAAGGCAAGCCATCAGTGATTGCGCGCACTTGCTCGTAAGCTGCGCGCACATGGCGACCGAGTCGATCTCCATACCGAGAAAAGAGATCCTCTGCACAGGGCAGAGTTTGCTCTTCTCCGAGTTGACCCGAAGGCCCAGATGAGCTAGGTGCCGGAGCACAAGGTCCCACAAGGTTTGGCCGTGAGCATCTTGAACGGCATCCTGTGAAGGGAGCGGTAAAAGACGTGCAAGTCGAGGATCGGTCATAACCCACCGGATTTCTTCGGTACAATGAAGTAAGGGCTGTAAAAGCCGGACCTCATTTCGGCTGGAGGGACAGTCTCGATCGCACCCTTCGCCAGTAAGGTAGCGACCTCCGCTCTCATAACCGGGGCATTGCCACCGACCATAGTGAAGCGGACTCCCCTGAAGCGGGGAGGAGACCGCGCGAACTGAATCGCGTAGCCGAGCCTGATGGTCCTCGCGACCCGGCGGGACAGCCTGGGAAGCTCTAACCAGGCTTCCAGGAACTGTACCAGCGGGGTCATGCGGACCACAGACGTACCCTCGGCGGCGAGCAGTCTGAGGCACCTGAGCCGACGGCTGGGTGGAGGCAGCAGCTAGCCGTCAGGGCAGGACGTGTTTGAGAGCCTCAGTCTGCTTCTGGGCGGTCGAGAACTGCTGGGCAAAGTCCTCAACCGCCCGGCCCAAGAGGCCAGCCTGGGATATGGGAGTGTCGAGGAACCGGGTCCACTCGGCCTCACGCATATCGGCCAGATTGAGCCACAGATGTCTCTCCTGGACCACGCAAGTGGACATCACCTGACCCAGGGTGCGTGCGGTCATCTTCATTGCTCGGAGAGCAAGGTCGGTGGCGGCACGCAGCTCATCAAAGAGCCCTGGGTCAGTCCTCCCCTCGTGCATGTCACGCAACATCTGGGCCTGGTAGACCTGGAGTGTCGCCATGGCATGCAGTGAGGAGGCCGCCAGCCCCGCAGCTCTATAGGCCTTAGCCACAAGTGTGGAGGAGAACCTACAGGCCTTGGAGGGGTGCTTAGGGTCGCCGCGAGAAGACGCACTCTGAGGACACAGTTGCATCGCAACAAAGCGTTCAACCCGGGGAACCCCAGTGTACCCTTTGGCGGCCGCCTGATCGAGAGGAGGCAAGGCGGAGGAGGTCGCCGAGCGATCACGGGAAGACAAGGGTGCCTTCCAGGACCTCGTGACCTCCTCATGCACGTCCGGGAAAAAAGGCATTGGGGTCACGCGCTGACGAGGATCAGCGGCGGCACCCAAAAACCAATCGTCCAGCTGCGAGCGCACCGTACCAGGTGGCGGGGACCACTCAAGCCCGATGGCCGCGGCTGCCTGGGAAAGCATGGCCGTCATCTCAGGATCAGACTCGGGCAATGCTGGGACACCCGAAGGTGGCAGCACAGCCGAATCCTCACTTCCCAAGGACTCCTGCCCACCTTGTGATGCAGCGATCGACATCACATCTTCCTCTGGAGCGCCAAATGAGACCCGCGGCAAGTCAGAGGACTGTACAGCGGGCTCATTTGAAACGCTCGCGGGTTGCACGGTGCTAGAGGACGGTGTGGAGCGTGGAATGGTCGGCGCTTTGTTCCACACCGTAACCCTCAGGTCACCCTGGCCTCCAGCCGAAGTACTAGCTCTTGCAGAGCCCGTAGATCGGGGTGCGGATGAGGGGACTCTACCATGAAGGTCATTGAGTCTAGACCGCAACCGTGCGATGGGCATGTTCCCGCAATGGGAACATGACTCATCCACAAACGCTGCCTTAGCGTGCTCAATACCCAGACACACAAGACAGCGATTGTGCCCATCAGAGTCAGAAATGAGAAGACCGCAACCAGAAGTGCACGGGCGAGGCATCTTTAAAAAGACGTGCCGCGTGCAAGCTCTTTTAGAAAGGAGATTTCTCCACAAATGCTGAAGCGACCAGGGAGAGAACACACAAACACTGGCAAATCACTGCACAGATAAGCAGGGAATGTGCACTCGCTGGAAATCGCTGTCACACCAACACTTGGAGAGAGGCTCGTTCGAAGAGAAGAGATGAATCTCAGGATTGGCTTGTGGAGTGAAGTACATCAACTTGGCTCCGAAGCGAAAACATATCTGCATGTTGCCAGCGCACTTCCTTATATACCCCCGGGGGGGGGGCGGAGATACGCTATGCAAATTCCGCAGACCCATGGCATTTCTTTGCCATTGGCTCGTTTTATATACTCAAAGATGATAGGCTTTCTAAGCGAAACCCCATTCGTCGTCATCCGACGTAACTCGGAGTGACTACGAAAGGGAACTATAGTTTGATGAACCCATGTGCAGCTTTATTGAAAATAATCCAAGGTGAACATAAAACAGAACAACTATTAAAGTAAACTTGATCGAGAACAAAACATAGATGTGAATATAAACATGAACTTGACCTAACTAGACTAGACTGGACTTGACTGGACTCACTAGCTGGGTTTCCTTCCAAATGTGAAGCGAATCTTTTCTAAGTTTGCAAAAGAAGAAAAAAACAAAAAATATGTATTGGGTGCGTTTCCATCAAGTTGTTCAAGTGGATGAAGATGGTATTGGTAACCTTGTAACCAACAGTAAATAAAACACCCATCAGTGGAAACGGTAGTGATGTGTCGTTCGACTCTATAAGCTGACTCCTTTAAGTGAACAGTGAGAGTCGTTTCCCATCTTAAAGACCTTTTCCCATTTCATATATTAATACAAGACAGAATAATATGATTATCCTTTCACAACACTGCTCAGCCACAAGTCAAGTAGTCACTAGCTGAATGTTATTTTAATGTGTATGTGCATGCGATCACATGTGATGACATTAACGCTACCAGACATTCTTGATTAGTTGCACGCACACACAGCTACACATTAACATAACATCAGTCACTGCATGGAGTGCGTGTGGTCGAGCAGTGTGGCGAAAAGATATCGTGTCAAAAAACAAGATGAGTAACACATGCAAACATATACTCTTTATTACTGAGATGAGCCAAATGATCCATTTCGGTTCCCTAAAAAGAGCCAGAATTCCCATCATAAGGAAACAGCCTATCAGTTACGTGAGTTTAATGTGTGCTATGTCAGAATTTATTTGGCAAATGTGTTTCCATCTCCCATTATTCGCATTAACTCTTTTTCGCACAAGTCAAAAACCACTTCAAGCAAGCGTAAACTTTTTTGCAAAGTAAGGGATTTTGATAAAAAAAATTGTCATTTCCATCTCTCGTTTCTGATGCGATACTTCAAAATGTGCATAAAAAAAGGGTGATGGAAACATAGCTTGCAGGTTACAAGTTTAGGCAGGTGGTATACTTAGAGTGGTCAACTCAGTGCCCTAAAGTGGTTGACCTGTAGGGAACGACCGAACTGACTGCTCTAAGAACCTCCTCAGAGGTTGCGAGTCTCCTAGTGCCGCTACATTTTCGGGCGGACACTGGGATATCAACTTGTTGGAAACTGCTGCGGCCCGAAGCACCTGAGGTGGTGGGATTGGCAGAACAGTCCCCTGAGAGCACTGAAGAGAAGTGGGCACCGTATGATGAGGTGTACACCACTTCACCTGCATGAAGGCCTGGCGTTGGTGGCATCAGGACCTCTTGGCCGAATGCCGTTCCTCAGATACGTCTTCAGCAGCCCTGAGAGCGGCGGGGAAGCTACTGCTGGAATGCCGCTGCCTGCTCTTTGGCCTCCTGAAACCTCTCTCAACGGCCAAGTTGACAGTGTAGCTGAAGAGGCCAGGAGGGGAAAGCGGGGCGTCCAACAGAAAGGACTATCTATCTCTTTTATGTTTAAAAGATTTAACCACAGGTTAACAACTCGAAAGCGCCTGCTCCACCTAAGGCATCGCCCCATAACTATAATCTTTCAACCCCATGATGTTTAACCTGAGAACGCTGGATACTGCAGGTGAAGGCAGAGAAAGGGCAGAGCCCGTCTCTAACCCCTCCGTGAGATCAATCTGTAAACCCCATGATCTCAACCGCTGCTGTGCCGCGGGGAACGCTAGCCTGGCGAGAGCGGAGCATACGCAGCGGAAGCTGCTCACAATGAGCACAATCAGCCTCTTCGAGAGCTAAATGTGCATGCTCCGCTCCCAAACAAACTAAACACAAATTGTGTGTGTGTATCACTGCATGTAACGAAGCCAGGGAGGTAGACACAATCTAAATGTTTGTTTGCTAACCTAGATAGATAGATAGATAGATAGATAGATAGATAGATAGATAGATAGATAGATAGATAGATAGATAGATAGATAGATAGATAGATAGATAGATAGTGTTAAAAGTCCGTGCCCTGACATAGACTACGTTACCCATAATGCATGTGCTTATTTGTAGTTCTGCTCGCTCGTGGTTGTGCTAGGTGCTTTCACTTTGGTGTGGTCCAGTGTCATGAGAGCGGCATTCACGGTGCAGAGAATTGCCATCCTTTGTTAATCCTGCGCTAATCTTGTGTGTATGAGGGCTGTGTGCGTCCTTAAGATGTAAGTACGACTTTTGCATGAATGACGCGTTTATCGCAGAGTTATTAGCCCAGTTATTAACTTGTGTTATTTCCTACTGTTATACTGCTGCGGCCCGCTACGGCGCTCCACATGCGTTTCTAAAGTAGCCATATACTGTTTAGTTATTGTCTTGCAAATAACTGCAAAGATTATATTTAATTTATAGTTCGCCTGTTTTTGGCACTATTTCGAGATTTATGGCATTTATGCAAGTTCATTTATAGTGTTAGAGCTCCCACTAGTGGATTTTTGGTTGTACTGCGGGTGATTTCTTTATGCATCTGTATGTAACCATAGCCTACTTGTTTATTAATATACATTTTATTGTATTTTCTGTTTCAGATAACCACACACACACACACACACACACAAACGCACCTAATTTGTCATATTAATACCTGTAAACCATCATCATCTCCATGTACCTGACTCCTCCTCAATAAATTCTCAAAACTGCACCATTGGATTTGCCTATTCCTTCTGACCGAGGAAGACTCAGTTGACGAGCAATCCATAATCAGCCGCAGATGCACACGGTCTCTCACAGATAGATAGATAGAGCTGCAGTCTATGGAAACCTGGGCACAGTGTACAAAATCACAAAGCGACTCTGCAGCAGATGCACAAACCAAACTACCCATGTTAGGGACAAGAATGGCAACATCTGTACATCAGAGAGTGAACAAGCAGCCAGATGGGTTCAACACTTCCAGGAAGTACTCAACCTCCCTGAGCCTGAACAACCAGCCATCATCACAACAACAGAGGATATCCTGGAAATCAACTATCCCAAGCAAGGTCCCAGCTAACAGGGAACGTTTCCAGAACATTCACTAACTTCTTTAAAAGTTTTGTAAATGTTAGTACAAAACGTTATTAAAATAATGTTTTCGGAACGTTCATATAACGTTAACAACGTTCTTGTAACGTTTAGAGAAAACGTTATTAGAACAACATTCTTGGAACGTCTTTATGACGTTATTTGTGATGAACGTTCTCATAACGTTGATATAGAAAACATTCTAAGAACAACATTCTCAGAATGTCTTTATAATGTTATTAGTATTTTCTGAATGTTATATTTAGGCTATCATAAAATGTTCTGGGAACATGTTGTTTGCTGAACATTCTCATAATGTTAAGTACACTTGTAAAGGATCACTGTGCCGTACACGGCACACCCACCCTCGGAAGTGACGCTGCATAAACTTCATTGTAACTTTGAAGCATTAAAGGAGCTGTATGTAAGAAATCTATTTCAATTAATCATAAAATGGCCCTGATGTGTCACCAGACATTAAGAAATCATGTTCATTTCAAATACTTATATCACTGACAACAGTAGTATGGCTAGGATATTGTCATTTAAAAAGTGGACTTGCAGCCCTCAACTGATGTTGATGTTGTCATCTTGTGTTTTGGCCTGACGCGCCTCCCTCCACCTATCTACCAATCACGAAGTCAGTAGTGTTTCGGGATCCGGGTTGCCAGCTCTGCTCTTACCTACCCTAACTTTAGTCGGACAAAAATGTCTAACGTTACTAAATCAAAAAGACCTCGTTATAATTCAGAAATTCGTCGTGACCAGTGGCGATTCCAGGGGGTGGCCTGGGGTGGCCGGGGCCACCCCTGAAAGCTCATTGGCCACCCCTGTGGCCACCCCAGATCTGATAGGTAGTTGGTCAAGTTCGTCAACACAAGAAATGAGAAATGTTGTCAATCAATGATGACAGCTGATCAACTGATTTAGGGCCAGTTTAAATTTTTTAACTAACACAGTAACGGTCAAACTGAGACTTTGAGAGCTGATTTCTGCTCAGCGGACGTTTGGCCATGCAGGTCAGGTGACTTATGAGATGAAAGTACGTGCGCTGCACGGTGCACCTGCTGCTGCTAGTCCGTGAAACAAGAGGACGGTGACGGTCACACAGTTGCAACAATACAACAACAATAAAAACGCTGGAATCAGTCGATTGAGAGGTATGGTCGGGACCCAACGCAGCAGAGTGCGGCTCGGGAATATAGATCTGATGGCCGAGTGCGGGCACGGGCGGTAATGCACTCGTGTGTGTGCTGGTTGCGGGAGAGTAAAACGATTCGCGGGACTCCCGCAAAATAGAATTATCTATAAATTGAACATCTAAAAACAAATAAATTGTCATTCATCTGTTGCACAAAAGCAACAAGAACAACTAAAACAAAATAGAAACGATTTACAGGCCAGAGTCTCTATGTATAACATGTTTGCATTTGCAACAATGTAGCCAATCACAGACATATGTGTTGATGAACTGAGATGTCAGCTTTTTAGGAATTATTAAGGGAGAAATCCGTCCTGCGCAGGTCTCTAATGTAGACTTTAAAAAGTAAGTAAGAATCTAAGTAAGAATCTTTATTGTCAATGTATATCAAGTATACAATGAAATTGCAATGCTCTACGGCCAGTGCATAATAAATATAAAAATTGTTAAAACAATAAATAAATATATAAAAAATATAAGACAGAATTTAAGAATATATAAGACAGAGACTACAGCTCACTCCATATTGTCCACATGTGTTATGAATTGAAAAACAAACGACTAACATTATATTTACATTAAAAGTAGCCTAGGCTGCAATCTAGTGTATGTGAACCTTTTTGCAGATAAACACAAGTGCATTTTCAGACAAGTTAATGGACAAGTTAATTGAGTAGCCTAAATCATATTCCCACTACGGTAATTAATAACAGACTATAGTAAACACATTTCCTAAATAGGCCTGTGACTGTATCTTACATTTTATGAAATAGTACCATTATTTAAAAATAAAGTTTGCACTTTGTTACTATTATTAAAATCCTCTATTGTTCATAAGAGTTTGAAGGTTTACATAACATTACTTTATAGTAGGCTATATATGGCCACCCCACTCTAGTTTTGTGTCCCATCTTGGCCACCCCAGTAAAAATGTCCTGGATACGCCACTGGTCGTGACAAAGTCCGAAATAAAAACAGAATTTGTATTGGAGATGCTTTTGAAAGATGGAGACGGCTGAAAACGGAGAAGAATTTGAACACAGACACGACGTTGCTAATTTTCTCCTGGACAGGTAAGATTCATCTATGCTTGGCTAACTTGTACTTGATGTCAATGGACATTTCATATATTCATGACAGTCGAACAAAGTTATGCATGTTCGTGCAAAGTAACGTAACATTAGCTCACATGGACGTAGCAATGCATTATGGAGCCCGTTTCTCTGTCATTATGCGGAGACGCTGAGGAAAACAACAGAGACAGAAGCCTAACTTTACCTCAGAAAAAAAAAGATTCGTCATTCGTTCTTCACGTACAGTATATCGTGGACTAAGTTACTAGGGTTGCCAACTGTCCTGAATTAGGTGGGACGTCCCGTATTTTGGGCCTAATATATTTGTCCCGTGCGTGACCTCCCATGTCCGGTTTTTTGACAAGCTGATCTAACCACTGACTGATACAATAGCAACAGCAGCAGTGCTGACCACGACACTTGAGAATGATCACCGACACCTGTCATGATCCAATCACAGTTTTTTTTTAATCACTGTTTTTAGACAAATCATTGTTTAATTTGCGAACATAATCCTCTGCTGTCTGGTTGCTTCCGCTTCAAGCCGGACTCGTCTCGCGCTAACGGTAATAACCTTTTACTGTCCACGTTTTGATTTCGGCAAAACAATTTTGGCGAATGCAAACAACGTGATTATTGTTCATGCCATGAGTCTAACATCCAGCCACGCAAGAAAACATGTAATCTACCTGAAGGAATAATATGCTCAAAAAACATTTCTGATTATTATTAATGTAAAAAAAAGCCTTAGAAAGTAAATAGAAAGCTTTTGTAACATTATAAATGTCTTTACTGTCACTTTTGATTAATGTAATGCATCCTTGCTGAATAAAAGTAGGCAAATACTTTCTTTAAATTTTTTTTCCAAAAAAAATAATCTCCCAAACTTTTGAACTGTAAGCCTATATAATGTTAAAAAGCTTTCTATTTTAGATAAATGCTGCTATTTTGAATGATGATTTGTTTGTAATGTGATTTTTTTTTATGTATGACTTTTTGTATTTTATGTATGAATTAAATACATAAATAGGTAAAGCAATACAAATGTGTTCATGTCTGATAACCTTTTAAACACATATTTAACTGCAGACACTGAAATGATGAACAGTTTTGAGTGTCCCTCATTTTCCTATAAATAACCACGATTGTCCTGTATTTTCCTTTTCTGAAGTTGGCAACCCTATAAGTTACACATGCTGCAAGTTGACCTGTATGACCATTGAAGCAGCCTACGTTTCTGCTGAATCCTGGAGCTTATCTGGCAACCTCGAGTCAGGGGGGAGGGGGAGGGGATACACCTCTCTACAGTATTTTTAAAGTGATTGCAGTACCAGTTTTGGCCACAATCCTACATACAGCTCCTTTAAATCTTCAAAATATACGGTCATACAGCACATCGTTTGAAAGCGTAGACTCTCAAGATTCCATTAAGTCCACACACAAAGCATAATATGATTTATAACAGTCATAAAACTGTAATCTAGTTGTTAGTCACCTGAACTGGGCGGCGCCAATTCAGTTTGTTTACTTACCGTCAAAATTCTTCCCTCTTTCCACTTCGGTGAAATTGTCCAAAACAAATTGTTTTCATAAATCCCCAAGAGTCCAAGGAAATGGAATATCCAAGCCTTTTAATCCAAAACTATTTGTTCGCCTCACAATCTTGACATTTCTGACCGAATTACGATATAAAAACTGTAAACAGTAGTTCACTACCGGACATTCTTTCGACTCTCACTTCTCATTCGAGACTTATAATACTACATTTGGGTGTCATGTTTGTTGAGCAAAGTCTTACGTATCAAACAAGCCCTCTCACTTCTCTCTCCTTCAATCACAGGCTTTGTTTTAGACCAAAACAGTAAGAGAGTGCCTGACAGGCTGCGTGCGCTGTCAATCTCGCACCTGGGTTTTCGATTGGATAAAAGCCTGGATAAAGCCGGCCAATGTCCAGGCAGTTCAGTTTTGATTGATGGAAGTATTAGCCAACTAAAATCGATTGCAGTGATAGGCAGTTTATGCAAGCATATTCGTCAAATTCAAGTGCGCAATGTTTTCATTCACATGAGCGCTTTCGCCACTCGCGCAACGCACACACATAGTTCGCCGACCATAGACGGTAAACACACATATACACGCAATGTTTTGACACATGGAGCTTGCATAAATGCACGGATTTACTCCAAAACATATATCTGAGCATCTCTATCATGGATCGTCGACTACAGAAGAGATTTGGAGGTGTTTTTGATGAAGATGAAGATGAAGAGGAGCAGCGACGAAGAGCAGCAGAAAGTAATAGGATATTCATTATAATTATCAGTTTATTGCAATTTATTTGAGTAAAAACCACAATTTGTAATTACAAATGTTCTAAAACATTTATTGTTTTCTTTTTATATATTTTATACATTAGTTTGAAAACGATCACTTCTGGAATGTCTATACATGTAGTGAGAAATCACTGTTTTTGCTATTAGAATTGTTCAAAATAAAGGGAATTTTGTTCAAATGTTCAAATGTTGTGCTGAAATCGTTTTTTTTCTTGTGTGGTTTGAAGGGCAGAACAGTTCTGAATTGATATACATGTATGTAGTAGGCCTATGTAGTGTTTACTCCTTATGTCAAGGTGTTGGGTGCCAGGTGTCCATTTGGAGTCTCCAAATTGCATTTTGGAAAGGACGCCTATACTTTTCTTGAATAAAAGCTTATAGAAACTACATTTTTGGGAGTATCATCCTCAAATTTGAATCTAAACATGGTCAGACATTCAGTTTTATCTTTATGGTGTTTTCAGGCCCTTAACATAAAAGTCTGATAATTTTTTCCCTAAGTGAAGTTAATTCAAAGAAATCGTGAGTCACTTTCATGTAAATTTGACCTTGTTTTTTTCTGTTCCTATGCTACTTTGAGTTATAATGACTCTTGTGTAACTAAGTTTCAAGTGTCTAGTTTAAAAAAAGATCAGAGTTATGAATGTGGACCATAGGGTTTAAGAGCTACAGACATTTGTATTTGGGTATGTCATTTTCTGAAAATTCTCAAAAATAGGGGCGCTTCTTAAGAGGTTAACAAATGTGCGCTTCTTAAAATTAGTTTACAATCACTAGATTTGTATAATATGACTATATATATCCATATAAACGTTTTAAACATCACAGTAGTTTGTACATCACCCCAATAAACCAGCACTTATAGCCTATTAATAAATTAATATTAACTAGTGCAAAATGCCTGTGCAAAATCTGTTTTTGTGAGTGTTTTTAGTAATTGTTGTTGTGTTGGTGTGTTTGAGTGCTCATTGTTACAATTACATAGCAAAAGTTCAGTGACATTTTTATTTGTGTATAGTAGAAAGCAAATACTTATCCTGAAATAAAGACATAAAATAAATGTGGAAAATTGAACTACACGATGCAGGGAGCAGAGAAAACGCTACGCTTGAGCAAACAGTTTGTGAATAGGCAACTACAAATGATGCCCGTGAAAGAGATTGTGAATGCATTGAATATGATATGTTTTTTTGGTTAATAGCATAAGCTACTATTACACAGTAGCGATAATGTTAAGCACACCAGAATGAAATACAATATTCAGAAGTAAACAGCACAGCTGACTTATAGATTCAGTTAACATCCACAAATGAATAAGTGCAACGATTCAGGGAGCAGGCTACACAGTGAACTCAGAGAAAACGCTATACGCTTGAGCAAACAGTGTGCGAATAGGTTACTACAAATGATAAGTGCCCATGCAAAATCAGTTTTTGTGTGTTTTTAATAATTGTTGGTTAGGTGTGTTTGAGTGCTCATTGTTACAATTACACAGCAAAAGTTCAGTGACATTTTTATTTGTGCATGGTAGAAAGCACCAAGGAAAATTTAACTACACGATTCAGGGAGCAGGCTACACAGTGAACTCCGAGAAAAGCTGTGAATAAAATACAATATTCAGAAGTAAACAGTGTAGCTGACAGAGTGTTTATGTCAAAATGTTAATTTTTAGACAATTACCTTCTTTTACCGATATATTTAACAATATCTTTTGCATTTCTAATCCAAACAACGTCAAACTTGACACTGCACTTACTCGTGCCCGTAGCAAAAAACCTGTCAAGTTTGAAAATGTTGTTAACAGACAGACAGACAGACAGACCTTCCTGTAATTTATAGATAGATATGCTAAAGCACTGTTAAATATATTGAAATACATTTTGAAAATATATTATTTCAAAAATACATTGAACATAAATCTTTTAAATGGTTCCTCATGTTACATCTGTAAATATGTGTACATATTGTGTATATTTCATAAAATATATTCATGCCTTATATCATGTTTAGTTTTTAATAATTTTTTTTTAAATTTTATTTCTACACCACGTTAACCATTTATATAAAGCTATATAATATTATAGGCTATTATATATTACATTATATTATAACCTATTATATAAATGACTTTGTAAACATTGTTTTACACTCAATGCTTCATATTCTCATTCCGTTTACAGTTTGGTGATGGCCACGAGCCTATACACTTAATAATGTTAACCTCACATTTCAGGATATTTTATCTGATTATCAAATAATTCCCTCCATCAATTCTTCTTCTAGGTAAATGCTGCGTGACTTCTACGTATTTTAATTGGCGCGTGCACTGAACATTCGTTGCATTTGAACCAGATTTGAACTGGAGTTACCATGGAAATGGGCGGGGAGCTCAACTGACGACAAGCAGCAGCTCCGTCTCTCACTGTTGTTTTCACTAATTTCAGGTAAGTTTAGTCCCCAAAATTACAGAAATAGTACATAAAAATGTTTCTGACACATTCTTTCATGTAAATGACACGCTTCTGTTGAATATTTACTTTATAGGAATGGTTTAGTGTCTTCGGGAAAAGTCCGTTAGCATCTCAACTGTTAGAATCTTAAAGGAACCGTAGGCCTATGTAAGATTGTGGCCAAAACTGGTACTGCAATCACTTTCAAATTACTGTCCCCTCCCCATCCCCCCTGACTCGAGGTTGCCAGATAGGTAACGTTAAAGTCCCCATGAAATCAAAATTGACCCTATTTACTTTGTTAGCGCATATTACTAGTCTTTTGGTGAACAATTAATCCGTGCAAGTATATATTAAAAAAATAAAAAAAATACCATGGTAATCTTTAATCAAAATCTGAAAAGTTACTTCCGGGTCTGGAATGGCATCTTTTTCTGATGACGTAGGTTTGACGGCTTGGTTTGAAAATGCTTAACCACTCCCCTCAAACCGTTAGTCTGCTATGAGCAGAGATGGAAAGGAGAGTAAAACCCTGCCCTCTGTTCAATATTCCGTTTCACTTGGAAATACGTCATAACACTGGAGAAAAGTCGTTTGCAACTTTTCACAGCATAAATTCATGTTTTTACAGGTTGGTCCCATGGACTTTTATTGTATTTTTCGATAGGTTCCGAGTGCCTGACAACTGTGAGAGGGGTGAATTTTTTTCTAACTCGTTAGTTTAGATCGTATTTAGATATAAAATGTATGCCAAATAAGGGCGTGGTTAACTTTGATTGACAGCTGATAACGAGCATAGGCTCACAGCACATCCAATACAAGTCAGTGGAGTTGGACAAAAATTACGATAAAACCTGTTGGAAAGTAGCCTGGGAAAACCCAGACTACTTCCGGCGAATTTTAATTCTCTCTTCAGGATAGTCTGGAGAAGAGCCCATTCAAACTCATTACTGTGCCGGCGAAATCGCGGCACCAATCAGAAACGTTTGGGGAGGGATTTACATGATGACGACAGCGCAGCGACGCTGAAGGAGTTCTCACGCAGTGAAAAATACATTGCGGAGCAGAGAGAAGACTGACAACACGCTGACAGACAGGACAGAGCAGGCTACTTTTCGATTACCTTTTATATTAAACATATTAAACAAAGTCTCAGCTTTCAAATTGGGTAATTTTTTTAAAGAAATTTAAACAATAAATACCGTTTTGTTGCTCTTTAATGTGCCGTGACAGATCGCTGTAGAGCAGGGGTCGGCAACCTTTTTGTCATAAAGTGCCATTTTTAAGTTTCCGAGTTCATCGCTGTGCCACAACACACATTTAGCCTATATATATATACATACACATACACATATATATATATATATATATATATATATATATATATATATATATATATATATACATACACATATATATATATATATATATATATATATATATATATACACACACACATTTTACATTTTCATAATAGCTAACACAGAAATAGTACAAAAAATTTAAATATTCTCTTGAAATTTGTTTTAGATTTAGATAGACAAATTATAGTATTTATAACTCCTAACTAGAGATGCACCGATTACAATTTTCTAGGCCGATTCCGATTTCCGATTTTTCATTGAGTTTGACCTGCCGATACCAATTTCAGCCGATTCCTATTTCATTTTACACTTTACAGCACACACAGATATTTATTTTCTATATATATATATCTTTTTTTTAAATAAAATACCATATCCTTTTACCCAAACTGAATAATAAAAACAAGTTTAAATGGGTACATTTTTTATAAATATTTTTGAGTCTTCATTTTCTTTTCTGACATAACCTAATCCAGTTCATGTTAAAACACACTAGACATGCACATTCTGTGCATTTTGGGCACTTTTGTTTGAAATCATATTTATTTTGTCCATCAAAAGTGGGCTTTCACTTTCATTGAGCGTGAGCAGCGCAGACAAAATAGACTCGGCGGCGAAACCCGCGCTTCACTGCTGCTCACGCGCTGCTCCTGCTCCCGCGTGAATGCACTCATTGATTAACATGCACGCCGAAAAAAATATGCGTGAAACGGCCGTAATTCACGAGGTTTCCGACATGTGCGTTCCGTGTTTTTTTACTATGAGGAATTATTACATCAAAATGTCGATCTGTGTGCAGGTAGACTACTTTATCTGAATGAAATACATACACTTCTCTCGCATTTGCGCGCGTGCCAGCGATTAACCCTCCGCGTGCCAGTGTTGGCACGCGTGCCTTAGGTTGCCTACCCCTGCTGTAGAGCATCAGTTAAAGCTGTTCTTGTGAACCGATCATCTCTTCCTTCTAGTTAATTTATAGCCTCAAATAAACATGAACAAACATAAGAAGGAATGTTGTTTTAACCACGGAAAGGCGTCAGTACACTCCGTTTTTCAAGTTCAAATCCTGTTAATCTACTCTCTCCTGACTGCTTTGTCGGACAAAATGGCGGATGGCGAAGTATGATTGGTCAGATCACCTGTCAATCAAGCTGAGCTACGTCGGTTGGTGACGCCCCTTTGGAAATGATTTGTCTACATAGCTTCTCCAGACCCTACACTCAGTTTCAACTGAGAAGGGTCTGGTTTTAACCAGGCTAGTTGGAAAGCATCTTTTGTAGCGATTTTTGTGTGAGCATATCAGTGAACACCCCTGATCACTCGGTAAGTTTCACGTCTTTCTAAACGAAAGTTTAATGCGTTTTAGGAAGGATTGTTACAGTGCACCTATGCAGTCATTATGGAGGTGGGGGGGAAAGTGAAAGAAACCGAAAATTCTCAGGTCAGCAGCATGTGTCCAAATTTTAATCTTAACCGTTCTATTTCATCAGAAACGATCTGAACACAGGGCTTTAAGTGTAAAATACCGAACTTGACCTTTAATATGTTCCAGCAACTCTATGCAAACCTTAAGATAATGTTCCAGTAATGTTATGCTAACCTTAAGATAACATTCAAGCAACATTATGCTAACATTCCTGCAACGTTTTGCTAACATTAAGATACCGTTCCAGCAACGTTAAGCAAACTGGATATTTCAACGTTTTTAGACCATTTAAAATCAACGTTTCCACAACGTTCTCAGAACATAATTTTGTTAGCTGGGGTGTTCTGTGTACAGCCATTGACACCAGGATTAGACAGGAGCAAGCAGGCTTCAGGAAGGGAAGAGGATGTATGGATCAGATATTTGCTCTGCGTAACGTCATAGATGAGTGCTTGGAATGGAATACACCCCTCTAAATCAACTTCATGGACTTCAGGAAGGACTTCGATAGTGTCCACCGTAACACTCTAGATACTGCACTCCTATGGAAATAACCTTTATTTTTACAAGAGATAAGTTTTCAAACATCAAATTGACAAACTAGTCCTTCAATCAAAGCTGCAGTTGTACATTCAATCATCAAAATCACAACAAAATTATCTTCATTCAGTTTGCTAGTTAAAACAAGATATTTTAACTTAAAGAGTCCCCCTGTGGTGAAAAAGGTTTTAGAGTTGTTCCTATGTAGTGATTTTAATATGATTTTATTCAAACCATGTGCAAATTCATAAGTCAACACCATTAATGATAACTGTTTCCTTAAAACTGCAGTGAAAAAAGACAGATTCAAAAACGCTGTTTGAAATCACCGGTGTTTCTGATATCCCAAAACTACCTTGCAACAGATCACGTCAATGTGCGGACGGGCTTTAGTATATCATTAACTATGTCTGCTCTGAAGCAGGGGAGTCTCAAGAGAAGACAGGTTATCCCTGTATAAATTTCTGTTGATATGAAAAATCGGGTACATTTAGCAATTTAGCGGGGAAATTATGAATATGATATATATTAAGATGTTATGATGTACAATATGCCAGTTAAAGCATAAGAATGCTGATTGTTAGAAGGCAACTGTCTTGTCTCTGAGATGGCGAACGGGAACATGGTTTGTGTACCATTAGCATACATTATTAGTGTCACCAGTGAGAGTGCCTGTGATTACCACCAGAGGGCACTCCACCCCGGACAATCACCATACTATCACGGAGTCCATTCCACATAATCCTTATTAATAATCCACATAATCCTTTAGCTAACCCTATAAAAGCCTGGTTTTCTCATTAATTCCCTGTGAAGTCTTGCCTAGGGTTACTCTGCATTTCTGAGCATTCTTCCTGGTTTCATGTAGCTTGGTTCTTGGATTCCACTTTTGACTCTGTCCCTTGTTTGTTTGGACTGCCTTCCTGTGTTTGACACTTTACCTGTGTTTGGATTAAGATTCTGGATTACTCAATAAAAGATGTGTTTGGCTCCTCAACCTTCTTGTCTCTATGTAACAGAAGACTTCGCCATCAATGGATCCAGCGGTTCAGATCATCCACCTGCGTCAAGGTAATCGATCCCTCAAGGATTATTTTTCCAATATTTCCTGAATATTGCCAATTTTTCTAACCTCCCAGACTATGCACTCATTGATTTCTTTTGTTATGGACTCAATGAACAGTATCAGTCTAAACTCATCCGTGATGGTCCTCGAGGGTCACTCATTGAATTTCTGGATTATGCTTTGTCATTGGCTGGTTCCTACTTCACTGTTTGGCTCTAAACATATATATAAATATATATGTATATATATATATATATATATATGTATATATATATATATGTATATATATATATATATATATATATGTATATATATATATATGTATATATATATATATATGTATATATATATATATATATATATATATATATATATATATATAGTGGGGAGAACAAGTATTTGATACACTGCCGATTTTGCAGGTTTTCCTACTTACAAAGCATGTAGAGGTCTGTAATTGTTCATATTTAGGTACGCTTCAACTGTGAGAGACAGAATCTAAAACAAAAATCCAGAAAATCACATGACATAAGTATTTGATCACCTACCAACCAGTAAGAATTCCGGCTCTCACAGACCTGTTAGTTTTTCCTTTAAGAAACCCTCCTGTTCTCCACTCATTACCAGTATTAACTGCACCTGTTTGAACTCATTACCTGTACAAAAGACACCTGTCCACACACTCAATCAAACAGACTCCAACCTCTCCACAATGGCCAAGACCAGAGAGCTGTGTAAGGACATCAGGGAAAAAATTGTAGACCTGCACAAGGCTGGGATGGGCTACAGGACAATAGGCAAGCAGCTTGGTGAGAAGGCAACAACTGTTCAATGATCATGAAGAAGGTGAGGGATCAGCCCAGAACTACACGGCAGGACCTGGTCAATGACCTGAAGAGAGCTGGGACCACAGTCTCAAAGAAAACCATTAGTAACACACTACGCCGTCATGGATTAAAATCCTGCAGTGCACGCAAGGTCCCCCTGCTCAAGCCAGCGCATGTCCAGGCCCGTCTGAAGTTTGCCAATGACCATCTGGATGATCCAGAGGAGGAATGGGAGAAGGTCATGTGGTCTGATGAGACAAAAATAGAGCTTTTTGGTCTAAACTCCACTCGCCGTGTTTGGAGGAAGAAGAAGGATGAGTACAAGCCCAAGAACACCATCTTAACCGTGAAGCATGGAGGTGGAAACATCAATCTTTGGGGATGCTTTTCTGCAAAGGGGACAGGACGACTGCACCGTATTGAAAGGAGGATGGATGGGGCCATGTATCGCGAGATCTTGGCCAACAACCTCCTTCCCTCAGTAAGAGCATTGAAGATGGGTCGTGGCTGGGTCTTCCAGCATGACAACGACCCGAAACACACAGCCAGGGCAACTAAGGAGTGGCTCCGTAAGAAGCATCTCAAGGTCCTGGAGTGGCCTAGCCAGTCTCCAGACCTGAACCCAATAGAAAATCTTTGGAGGGAGCTGAAAGTCCGTATTGAACAGCGACAGGCCCGAAACCTGAAGGATCTGGAGAAGGTTTGTATGGAGGAGTGGGCCAAAACCCCTGCTGCAGTTTGTGCAAACCTGGTCAAGAACTACAGGAAACGTATGCTAATTGCAAACAAAGGTTTCTGTACCAAATATTAAGTTCTGCTTTTCTGATGTATCAAATACTTATGTCATGCAATAAAATGCAAACTATTTACTTAAAAATCATACAATGTGATTTTCTGGATTTTTGTTTTAGATTCCGTCACTCACAGTTGAAGATTACATATGAAAAAAAAATAGGCCAGAACTGGGCCCTCATTAAATTATGGAATAATTGTTAAAAAATAAATAAAATAGGCATATTTCTGGAAAAAATATCTAATATTTGAGTTACATAAAAGCTTTTTATTTGTTTTCTTCCTAATTGTCCTTGAAATAGTGGTCAAGAACTTAAAAGAAAAGAGAAGAAGAGAAGAAGAAAATAGAGGCCTTAGAGATGTCCTAAACAAATATTTTAAAAAAGGTGGTGATGGTGAAGCTGGAACTAACGTTAGTAAAGTCAACGTAGAGCAAGGTAAGAAACAGCGTAGCCAACGCTTATGAGCCTTGTAACGTAACGTTAACCTAACAGGCCAGCTCTAATGTTAACGTCCATTAGCTTGTATAAAATAGAGATGCACCGATTGACTGACATCAGTCTGACATATGCCGATTTTATGCTGGTACCCAGATAGTAAGCACAGTTGGGCCGATTCCGGCTGAAATGCGTCACTGAAATGCGTCACTGTCGGCATCGGTGAACAGATAATGGGCCAGATCCGAGTCTATTTTTGCTGCGCTGCTCATGCTTAATTAAAGTGAAAGCACACTTTTGATGGACAAAAAATAAATATGATTTCACACAAAAAGTGCCCAAAATGCACAGATTTTGCATGTCTAGTGTGTTTTAACAAGTACTGCAGTAGGCTATGTCAGAAAAGAAAATGAAGACATTTATAGAAAATGTACCAATTTAAACTTGTTTTTTATTATTCAGTTTGAGTAAATGTATATGGTGTTTTATAAAAAAAAAAAAATAGAAGTCTGCTGTAAAGAGGTTAAAAATGGAGAAAAATGGAATCGGCTAAAATCAGAATTTGCCTAGAAAATTGTAATTGGTGCATCTCTAGTATAAAAGCCTGACACAACACGTTATCTTTGACAGAAACAGTTGAGTTTGGTAGCTCCGTCAGAGAGGATGAGACAGAGAGGAGAGGGATCCAGCTGCAGTCAGGTGACAGAGAGAGTGATGCGGGAGGGGCCCGCTGCCCCGGAGCAGAGGGACAGAGTCAGGCTACCAGTGAGAGAGGAGAGAGAGAGAGAGAGAGAGAGAGAGAGAGTCACAGTGATGCTGGAGGGGCCCGCTGCCCCGTCGGAGAGTCTGAGCAGGATGGATCAGAGACTGATCAGACACTTAATTTCAGCGATCCTGCATTATGGCCAACTAGAATGACCGAATCTGATAGAGTGAACCTCATACGTGTGATGGCAAAACGAACGCCTTTCTCAGAGAGGGCAAAGGAATTGCCAGCAGATGCAGACGGCAGGGAATTCCCAAACTATTTGACATATTCCACATCCCACAATGGAAGGGAAAAAAATCGATAAGGACTGGATAGTATATAGCAGCTCAAAAAAGGCCTTATTTTGCCTACCATGCTTGCTGTTCTCCTTTGAAGTAGAGAAAAAGTCAGCTAGTGCACTAAATTCCACAGAAGGGATGAAAATATTGAATATAAAATACAGAAAGCTTTATGAGAGATTTCCAGAACATGAAAGAAACCGTGCACACAAACATTGTTATTGGAAATGGAAGAACCTACAACATTCTGTCCTACAGACTTCTGGAATCGACAACCAACAACAAAAATTGATGGAGACAGAAATCGAAAAAAACAAAGCACTACTGAAGCGGCTGCTGGATGTAACACTGTACTTAGCCTTCAGGAAACTGTCATTCAGGGGCAGCACAAATACACTAGATGAGCCAGACAATGGAAATTTTCTTGGCTTAATTGAGCTGTTGGCAAAGTATGACAGTATCCTAAATGACTATTTATTTACAAAACATTAGCACCGGAAACAGGGAAAAAAACTCCAAGCTCATTATCTTTCCCCTGACAGCCAAAATGAATTTATTGAACTTTGTGCTCAGCGTGTCCTAAACACTATTTTGAGGGAAAGGCAAGAAACGTACTTGGTTACTTACGTAACCTCGGTTCCCTTAGAGATAAGGGAACGAGTACTGCGTTGCAAACGCTGTGGGAAAACTCCTTTTCTCGAGAATATTGAAGCCTTTATTTTAAAACGCATTGCTGCAGCATAAGCGAGAGCATCAAGCTCGCGCGAGCTAGCTGATAGGCTGTGCTGCAGGCAACTGCACGAACCAATGGCGAGAGAGCAGAGGCGCGTGAACCAATCAGAGAGCTTGGCGCCCTGCCATACTCGAGCGCGCCAAATAGGGCGTGGCAGGAGAGTATAAATACAGAGAAATCTCGCCATAAAACAGGTCTAATCGACTGAACGAAAATACCTGATGTTCGAGAATAGCACGGCAGGGCAACGCAGTACTCGTTCCCTTATCTCTAAGGGAACCGAGGTTACGTAAGTAACCAAGTACGTTCCCTTACGAGAACGTTCTCTCGTACTGCGTTGCAAACGCTGTGGGAACACTTTTTAAAACGCCGTGCTAAGTCTCGTGACTACTCTAATCCAGGGATCCCGGGATAGAAAGAGTAGCCAGAATACCACAGACCAGAACATCGGGCCTAAAGATATATAGCGTGTACATAGACTAGGGCAAAAAGGCCAGCCTACGTAAAGTTCCCTTACAACTTAGAGAACTAACCTGGATCCAGAGAGCCAGGGTTAGATGGAGAGAACTCGTGCTTGTAAAGCCGGGATCTCTAAGTTATAAAATCTTGCAAATGTGGACGGAGTTGACCAGCCTGCCGCCGCACAAATGTCTTCAATAGGGACACCACTAGTCCAAGCCCACGAGGAGGCGATGCCTCTCGTAGAGTGAGCCCTGACACCTATGGGGCAGGAGAGGCCCAGTGAGGTGTATGCAAGAGCAATAGCATCAACTATCCATCTGGATAGCGTGAGTTTCGTGACCGGCAACCCCTTGGTTCGGCCCCCGAAACAGACAAAGAGCTGTTCAGACTGTCTAAATGAGGCTGAACGCTCCAAGTAAATTCTCAACGCTCTAACAGGGCAGAGCGTGTGAGCATCACTGTCTTCCCCCGAAGCTGGGAGAGCTGACAGCGAAATTACCTGTGCTCTGAACGGAGTAGAGAGCACTTTAGGTACATAACCGTGTCTTGGCTTTAAAAGGACTTTAGAGTCGTTAGGGCCAAACTCAAGACAGGAAGCGCTTATGGAAAGCGCGTGTAAGTCCCCTACTCTTTTGACTGACGCCAGTGCCAGTAAAAGAGCGGTTTTCAGGGAAAGGGATTTTAGGTCCGTTGACCTTAAAGGTTCAAAGGGAGGTCCCTTCAGGGCCCGTAGAACCAGTGAAAGATCCCAGGCCGGCACTGAGGGCGGCCGAGGCGGGTTGAGCCTCCTAGCTCCTTTAAGGAAGCGAACAATAAGGTCGCATTTTCCCAAAGAAGAGCCAGCCACCAGAACGTGAAAAGCCGCGATGGCTGCCACGTATACTTTGAGTGTTGACGGGGAACGTCCCGCGTCCAGCATCTCTTGGAGAAAGGAAAGAACCATTGGCACTTCACAAGTGTGCGGGTCGAGGTTTCGAGCCTGACACCAGCTGGAAAACACTGACCATTTAAGGTGGTAGAGACGTCTAGTAGACGGAGCTCTAGCCTCCAGAATAGTATTCAGGACGCCCTCTGGGAGGTCCTGGGGTAGCCGTTGAGTGGCCAAGCATGAAGGGCCCACAAGTCGGGACGGGGGTGCCAGATCCTTCTGTTCGCTTGAGCCAATAAGTCGCTCCTCAGAGGAATTGGCCAAGGTTCTGAAACAGACAGCTGCATCAACTCTGGGAACCAAGATCGGGACCGCCAGAGAGGAGCTATCAGGAGGGTCGCACACCCCGTGTTCCTGATCCGTTCGATGACCTGAGGTAACATCGAGACCGGAGGAAACGCATAAAGGGGACGATTGGGCCAGTCGTGGGCCAGCGCGTCCCTTTTCTTCGAAAAGAAGATTGGGCAGTGACAGTTGTCTTCTGAGGCGAAGAGGTCTACCTCTGCCTGCCCGAAGACTTCCCATAATAGGAGAACTGTCTGGGGGTGGAGTGACCATTCCTCTGGGGGAACGTTGCCCCGAGAGAGCATGTCTGCTCCTATATTCAACGTGCCCGGCACGTGAGCTGCTCTGAGCGAGCGCAGATTGGTCTGAGCCCATAGTAGCAGCTGAGTCGCTATGGCGAACAGATTGCGGGATCTGAGGCCGCCCTGGCGATTTATGTAGGACACCACCGACATGTTGTCCGTCCGGACCAAGACATGGTGTCCTGCCAGGTGTGGAAGGAAGGTTTTTAGGGCTAGAAAAACTGCTCTCATCTCGAGGCAGTTTATGTGTAGGCGTTTCTCCGAGCTCGACCAGAGGCCGGAGGCAGGCCTGCCCTCGTACAGGGCTCCCCAACCTGAGTTGGAGGCGTCTGTCGAAATGACCCTCCTTTCTGAGACCACTCCCATGCTTACGCCCTGCTGATACCAGCTGGCGTTCATCCAGGGGGCCAGTGCTAGGATGCAATGCTGGTCCACCCTGATATTCAAGATACCCGAACGCCAAGCGTGAGGGGGCACCCGAGGTGCTAGCCACAGCTGAAGAGGACGCATGCGCAGTAGGCCTAGTTGGAGTACTGAAGCTGCCGAAGCCATAAGGCCCAAAATCCTCTGATACGTTCGAAGGGGTACATAAGCGCCCTTCGTGAACGACGCGGCGAGCCGCTGGATCGAGAGAGCACGGGTTGATGTGGGCCATGCTCTCATAAGTCCGGAGTCTAGAACTGTTCCCAGGAACGTGATACGTTGACTGGGCGACAGAATACTCTTGGAGAAGTTCACTCTGAGCCCCAGGCATTCCAGATGACTGAGAAGCCAGGCTTTGTGAGTATTGGACTCCGCCTCTGACTGAGTCAAAATGAGCCAGTCGTCGAGGTAGTTCAGGATGCGCATTCCCCGCTGTCTTAGGGGGGAGAGAGCCGCATCCATGCATTTCGTGAACGTACGAGGTGCCAGTGCCAGTCCAAAAGGTAGAACTGTGTACTGGTATGTCTGCCCCTCGAAGGCGAATCTCAAGAATGGCCTGTGGTGGGGGTTCACTTGTATGTGAAAGTACGCGTCTTTTAGATCCACTGAGAAGAACCAATCGCCTGGGCGAATTTGCGCCAGGATGTGTTTGGTTGTAAGCATTCTGAACGGCCGTGTCATGAGGGCTTTGTTCAGATGTCTGAGATCTAAAATGGGTCTTAAGCCGCCGTCCTTCTTCGGAACGAGGAAGTAACGGCTGTAAAACCCTGACTCGCTTAGTGCAGCGGGAACTCTCTCGATAGCCCCCTTTGCCAGCAGACCCTGTACTTCGGTGCGGAGGACGTGGGACAATGTGCTCCTTACCGAAGTTTGAATAACAGCTCGAAAGCGTGGTGGTCTGCGGGAGAACTGAAGCGAGTAACCGCGCTTTATAATGTTCATTACCCACTCTGAGACTCCGGGTATGGCCTGCCACGCCATAGCCCGATGAACCAGAGGTATAATCATGTCTGAAGACTGAGCGCCTGGAGACGGGGGCTCGACTAGACATGGAAGTGAAATTCTGCTCGATTTGTGCTTTTTGTGGGTCGCTGTTAAAACAGCGTTTGTGTGCAGAGGTGCATGAAGAATAACAGGCCCTATTTCTGCATTTAAAACCACTCCAGCCGCCTGAGCTGAAGAGGGGGCTGTGAGAAGCGTTCGAGCGATCTTCGGGGCTGGTCCGGCCGCGGCGGGACATGAACCCCTCTTCCTGTCGGTTAGGACGGCTTCTTAGGCTCGTGGTCGAGCGTGAGCTTCGGCCTGGGTCCCTGGCGCTTGGGGAATGGGTACCGTTTCGCCTGCTTTAGGTGCTGACCGGTTTCAGCCGCTGGGCGGGGCTGGTGAACCTGAGGCACTGGCTTTTCCGGCCGCGGCGCGCTCTTGGGGCGCCGTGAAGCCGAGCTGGAGCGTTTGGGGAGAAAGTGCTTCATAGCACTTGAAGCCTTCTGTGCTTCAGTGAAACGCTCCGCGAAGCCGTTAACAGATGGGCCGAAGAGACCAGATGTGGAGATCGGAGAATCCAAGAAGGCGGTTCTATCTGCGTCCTTGAT
This sequence comes from Leucaspius delineatus, assembly GCA_023718395.1. Taxonomy (NCBI): domain Eukaryota; kingdom Metazoa; phylum Chordata; class Actinopteri; order Cypriniformes; family Leuciscidae; genus Leucaspius; species Leucaspius delineatus. The sequence goes on along the minus strand of CM043363.1, from coordinate 49,360,132 downwards.
CTCCGTCAAGTTGAGCCACAGGTGGCGCTCAAGCACAATCAAACTGGCCATACTGCGGCCGAGGGCTTGTGCGGTGGTCTTCGTGGCCCGAAGCGCCAAATCTGAAGCACTACGGAGGTCTTTCAGGGTGTCCGGGAAAGAGCCTGACTCATCCAAGGAGCGGAGGAGCTTTGCTTGGAACGCCTGAAGTGTAGCCATGGCGTGAATCCCCGAAGCAGCTTGGCCAGCGGCGGAGTAGGCGCGGGCGGCCAAAGCTGAGGTAGCCCTGCAAGGCTTAGAGGGCAGCGCCATTTTGGACCTCCAACTGCCTGCAGTGGGAGGGCACAAATGAACGGCGACCGCTTCCTCGATGGGGGGAAGAGACACGTAGCCCTTCTCTTCAGCGCCGTCGACAGAGGAGAGAGTATGAGAAGCTGAAGAGCGCGTTCGCGCTGAAAAGGGCGCGCGCCAGCTTTTAGTGAGCTCCTCGTGAACCTCCGGCAGAAAGGGGGCGGCGCGCTGACGGGGGGCCTGTTGGCGGCCCGGCAGGTACCATTCGTCGAGGCGGCCTCTCGTAGGTTCAGCTGGGGAAAGCCAGTTGAGTCCTAGTTCGTCGACAGCGCGAGACATGACACGGCAAAGTTCGGCGTCAATGCTCGCACGTGCGTCAGGACGATCACACAGAGAGGAGGGGGCGGGGTCCACAGAGCCCGACCATTCCTCGCTCTCAGATGCCGCCACAGAAACTGCGTCATCATCCTCCGCGGATCCGCCAAAGGAAACGAGTCCCACCGCTTCGAGAGAGGGGCGTTGATCGCTCCTCGCGAACAGAACCGGAGATGGGGGGGAGGGCGAAGCACGCGGGGAGAGACCCGGCGTGAGCTCTTCAACCTCACCGCTTTCAGGGATCCTCTGATCTCGTCGCTTCTTCCTACGGGGCTCGTGGGGCGCCGAAGACGGAAGTGAAGCGGGTTCACCCTCTGAAGTAGCGAGGGTGAAACGTGACCGGAGAACCGCCATGGTCATGCTGTCACAGTGTGGACAGCCGCCTTTAGTGAGCGCTGACTCGGTGTGCTCAGGACCGAGGCAGACAGCACACAGTGTGTGTCTATCAGACACGTGCAGGGAAACCCCGCAGGAATCACAAACGGGCATTTGAATCAACGCCGTTTACGCGCTGTGAAAACAGCGATTTGCTCTTTTGTGAGATAGCAAAAAAGGATACTCGTCGGATGCCACAGGGAAACGCTCAGCCGGCGATGCAATGAAGATCTGCCAAGACGCGAAGCTGTTCCGCTGAAGGGCTTTTCCACGACGAGCGGCTTCTCTCTGGAGATTTCAGCGAAGAGGTGAGTCTCGAAGCTGAAGGAGATTAGATCTGTTTTATGGCGAGATTTCTCTGTATTTATACTCTCCTGCCACGCCCTATTTGGCGCGCTCGAGTATGGCAGGGCGCCAAGCTCTCTGATTGGTTCACGCGCCTCTGCTCTCTCGCCATTGGTTCGTGCAGTTGCCTGCAGCACAGCCTATCAGCTAGCTCGCGCGAGCTTGATGCTCTCGCTTATGCTGCAGCAATGCGTTTTAAAATAAAGGCTTCAATATTCTCGAGAAAAGGAGTTTTCCCACAGCGTTTGCAACGCAGTACGAGAGAACGTTCTCGTAAGGGAACAATATTCTATTCCATGATGTGTGATACAACCCCAGATGTGTCAAACTTGGAGCAAAATGTACTGTTGCTGAGGTATGTCAGTCAAACTTCCCCTGAGGGTGGGTGGGAAATAAATTAACTTTTCCTTGAATTTAAGGACTTTTCAAAAAAGACAGGAGAGGAAAATGCCACAATGGTGGAACAATCACTAGGTGAACATGGGATAGATATAGCTGATTGCAGGGGTCAGTGCTATGATAATGGAGCTAACATGGCAGGAAAAGTGAGAGGAGTGCAAGCTCGCATACTGAATAAAAATCCCTTGGCCACATACTCACCATGTGCATCTCACATGTTAAACCTAGTTGGTGTCCATGCAGCCCGGGCCTGCCCAGAAATAGACATATTCTTTGGCTTCATCAATCAGCTGTACAAACTATTCAGTGGCAGCCCTCACCGATGAGAAATCTTACAAAGAGTTTTGGGTTGTTCTCTGCACAGCTTGTCTGACACTCGATGGAGTGCGCGGATAGAGGCAGTGCGCCCAGTGGCAAAACATTTGCCCGGTGTGATCCAGGCATTAGACACCTTTATCACTACAGGTAACCTCACCAGTGAAGCCAAAGCTGAAGCACATGGTCTAAAGACCTACTTTCAGTCCTTTAATGCAGTTTTGCTCCTCACTTTTTGGGTTAAGGTGTTACAATGCATACACAGTCAAATCGGCAGTGTAAAAAATGCAGTGTTAAAAGTTATTTATTCCCAAACAGTTACATTAACAATCTACATTGTTAAAAAGTACTCCTCTTCAGTGTAGTTACAGGGTGTAATTTTATTTTTACACTGAAAGTGCAAAAGAATGCGCCAAATTGTATTGACTCCACCCCTCGATGACTGCTGCCTCACAAGACGGCATTTTATCTATGCGACCGAGACGGTAGGTTGAATTGCTTTTCTCTTTCTAAAATTATATTGTAAATTCATTTGTTAAAGGGGGGGTGAAATGCTAATTTTCACTCAATCTCCTGTTAATCTTGAGTACCTATAGAGTAGTATTGCATCCTTCATATCTCCAAAAAGTCTTTAGTTTTATTATATTTTTAACAGGAAGATTGGCTGTACCGAGTCTTTCCGGAAAAAAACGAGCGGCTGGAGGCGGGCCCTGTGGGCGAAGCTAAAGCTGTGCTAACGCGCCGAGCTAACAACACACAGAGACAATAGAAGCAGTTTTACTCACCGAACCTTTATCATTGTGACTGCTCGATCCTTAAGCATTAGACGATCTGCAAATCCGTCGATCTGGGCTTTGTTTATAAAACAATCATCGTCGAAATGCAGGGAACAAACAGTCTACACAACTCCGTTTATGCTCAGGAAAAACAAACTCCATCCACGGGTTCCTTAACGCCGGGTTCTTTGGGAATCTGTGCAGGGTTGTCTTGCCCTGGCAACCAAAAACACACTTCTTTGGTGACATTGACTTCCCAAAAGCCGGGCAGGGCGCTTTGATGGTGAACTGCTTTCATCTCTCTTGCTCTGGTCTACGAGTGCGTGTGCGCCCGCGATCTTACCGGAGAAGTGCCCTTAGGACCCATATAAGGAAATTCCGTTACATCTGACGTCACACATACCCATACTCGAAAAAAACTTTCCGAAACTTGTGACAAACCGGAAGGACAATTTTTAGCACAGAAATACTCCTTCAAACGTACAATTTAATTTTTGAAACTGTGTCCATGTTTAGCATGGGAATCCAACTCTTTAACAGTGTAAAAAACTCAGTATGCATGAAATAGCATTTCACCCCCCCTTTAACATTTTTAGTAAAATATGGTGGTAAACACATTTAGAAATGATTAACTGCGCGTTTTTGTCAGGATTAAGGAAGCTCGTCAAGTTCATGAGATGTAGAGATGTAGGCCTACAGAAGAATGTGAAAGTTTCTCATGCCGATTTGATTTCCTGGATGAAGGTGATTTTACATTTAAAATAAATTTGTTGGAATGTGCTTATAATTTGTTATATATATATATTTAGCTTCTTCCATTTTGGTTTGTTGACAGCCTTCATGAAAGTAAGCATTCCCGCCTCCAGTCGAGCCGAGGCCTGGTTTTACGACGAGCCTGGCACTGAAGTTCATGAGGAGGTCTGAAGCAGCACCATTTGGGCTATTTTTCTGCGCAGATGAGAGAATTCTTCAAATGGTAATTTTATATTTGTTTTGTGTGTATAAAAGTGGCTGTGTTATACATGAACGCGTTAACAATTCCGTTTTTGTGACGCATGCGCATTATTAACAGCTTATTGTTTAACGTTAAGTGTCTTATAGCGCGCAGTGCAAACAACAAATGCAGTCTTTATGTAGACTGAGGTGGGGAAGCGTTTAAAAACTTTTTATTCGCCCTTTGTTTAAGTGTGAATTACATAATCTCTATTTTGTTCTTAGCACTGAATATAATGTCGTCATATCTGCGTCAAGAGTCCAGACAAACTTACTACCATCAAGTTTTTTTTTATGACTGTTAAATTCAAACATTGTGAAAGTGAGTTAAAGCTAATCTGTAAATCCGTCTGTCTTCCAATTCAGTTTACAGGTATTTGCATAAGCACTGGCAGAACAAACAGGTACTTTAGCTTGAAATCATTATCAATTCATACTGCATGTTATTTTGGGATGAATTATGTCCTAACTATTTATCTGTCTGTATTTTATTATTATGAATCTGTATTTTCTGTTCACATTATAAATATCATTAATAAATTATGGGTAAAATAAATTCTAAACATGTCTTAAAATCTAGTACACCAAGTTCAATTTAACTTATTACTCAATTTACTCATTTAAATTATATAAATGTATTTAATAATCAGATTAAATGCATATTTAAACTTTTTCAGGCCTCCATGTGAACAATGCTCAAGGTTTTGTGGCTATTAACTTGAATATGTGAATATTCAAGTGTAGATGTGTGAATATATGAATATAAATAATTTTACAATTTGACACCTATGCTTTATAGAAAGCTCTCAGCATAATAAAAATTAAGGGTTATCACAATTATTTTACCATATTTACAGCCCTAATTTAAATTGTATTGTATTACTGAATTTTGAAAATATTAGCCTCGACTTTGGCCTAGACTAGTCAAGTGAAGAAAGCTCCTCTCATGAGATTGCAACAGAAAGCAAGCAACAGACATGAAGAAGAAAGCAACAGAATGCTGAAGATGAATCCAGAATTGTGAGTGTCATTATATTTTATTCCTTGTGCAGTACAAATTGTATTACATGACGAATGAACATGAGAAATTTAAACCTAACTGGGCAACCACACAATGCCTTTGTTCAGACCTGGAATTTACATGTGTCTTGGGTGATTGATGTGTCTTGATTGCCATAATTCATGATGACACATCAATCACTATAACAAAAAGTTAAAGGGTTAGTTGACCCAAAAGTGTAAAATTGTTGTCATTTCTCACCCTCATGTCATGAAAAGACTTTCGTTTATCTTCGAAACTCAAATTAATATATTTTAAATCTGAGTGATTTCTGTCCCTCCATTGACAGTCCACGCAATTACCATTTTGACGCTTCAAAAAGTTCATAAAGAGATCCTAAAAATAACCCATATGAATTGAGCGGTTTAGGCCAAATTTTCGGAAGAGACTCGATCGCTTTTCGATGAGATTGAATTTAAACTTTTATTCACATATAAACATTAATCAACAAACATAAACAGAAGAAAAAGAAAATGTGGACTAAACTGCTTGGTTCATATGGATTAATTTTAAGATGAACTTTTTGAAGCATCAAAGTGGTAGTTGCGTCGGAAGCTCTCAGATTTCATCAAAAAGATCTTCATTTGTGTTTCAAAAACGAAAGAAAGTCTTGCAGGTTTTGGAATGACATGAGGGTGAGAAATTACAGAATACATTTTTTTTTTGTGAAACTAATCCTTTAATAAAAGAACGTGGCCTAGACCTCATCAGAACAATTGAATCTCAATGTGTCTTGGGTGCGTTTACACCTGTACTTCGAGTTGTTTACTTGTGCATCACCCAAAATAATTGTTAATGCCAGGTGTGAACGGCACTACTCTGTGACTACACGATCATCGGAACAGAATGGTTCCTGAGAGAGATATGGTTGTCATTATGCTATGTAACTGTTTGATGATGTTTTTCTTTTGTTTGTTTTGATTTTTTGGTTAGAAGACCTCAGCTAAGTTCCTGAAAAGGCTTCTCCCAAGACCTTCAAGGACCTGATTGACTCTGAAGAATCTGCTGTGAAAGATGATGAAACTGATGATTCAGGTTAGACTATAGTTCAGAATAAGATTATCTATACACGTTCATGCATTTTTTTGCTGAAGTTGTCACATCTGTTATATAGAATGGGGCAACGATCTTGCAGCAATTCGTCTCCTCCTTGATTTGATTTCACCATCACCACAAGGCTGCAAGAGACCTGGAAAGATGTCCTCATATCAAGCTGAACAACACCTTGTCGTCTTCAAAAAGGTAAATTTGGACCTATTGTCTGACTCAAAATATTGCCATTTGGGTTTATTGTATTGTGGAAAACTAATATAAAGACGGCCAATTAGAGAGCTGACTTTGAGTGTTATTTTTGTCTTTGCAGGGACCAGCATAGAAGAACACCTTGATTGCATTGAAGAGACCACACAGCGTACCTGCTCGCTGCCGTTGATGCTGATATGGCAATAAACTCAAAGACTTGCTACTACTATCTGCTCGCTGATGGGACAAAGAGGAACTGTATTCATGGATGCTACACAATTGTCGACAAGTAGTGTTTTGCAATCTTGTTCAAATGTACCTGTCATATTTGTTCATGTCTAGGCAAATTTGATTATTTTTTGCGTTTCATTGCCTTTTTCCTTCTGTGCAACACCTCGTGAATATGATAATTCGACCTTTACACATCTGGCATATGTTTTAAAGGGTAACTAAACCCTAAACCAACTTTTTTTAGTTAATGATCTGTAAGAATGGGGCTTTATTAGTGCTGTTCATTGATTTGAGTAACTTTTTTCAATTTGGGTATAAAGTGTTTTAATTCTACAATATATGGTGTAAAAACGTCTGAGTGCTGCCTTCTTCAGATTGACCGGTGGCTACTGCAGTTGAATTTTCCTATTGGATGTTTGCTACATGACGTAAACGGTACTACGTGACGTAAGCAGGTTCCAGCTCACCACGCCCTCCCTTGGTACGAGCTACCACGCCCTTGGATGAGCTAGCATAGATTTATCTGTATTGTACAGTGGTCAGGAGAGTACGTAGTTGTTGGTTGCAACAGCACTGCTGGATTGCATAGCTTTCCAGCAGACTTGGAAATTAGGTGCCAGTGGTTGCATGCACTTGGCCTGGAAGACCGTGAGTGTGAAACCTGCATTTTACGCGGAATTGCTTTTGAAACGCAATAGAGGTGGAAATGGGCTTCTCCACACAGCTCGCGCTGAAAAGTGACATAGTGCCAAACGCTGCTCCTCCTGCATGGACTCCACCACCGCAGCGGCGTCTTGATGTGATTGATCATATATATTTTAATCACCAGTTATGGCTAAAGTTAATCCTCTGGGGTCGACAAACACGCACGTGCATTTTGCTGGATTTTTTCACATAGCGGCAAAATATGAAAATGCCTATAGAGAACACGTGCTATTGACATCAACTCGATAAAACTCATCAGATGCATGTACTTTACGTCGTCTTGCGACCCTGTGAGCCATTTTAGAGAGTCTGACAGCAGGTCTCAGGTGCACGCCCTCCCGCTCACGGTTCGTCCCCTCTATCTCCGCTGGGGTCTGCCCACTCTTCTAGCATTTTTCAAATATTGTGAGTGGGTGGAGTCAGGCCAGGGGTTTAGTTACCCTTTAAAGGAGCCATTTTGCCCATTTGTTAATAAACTTTGGATTTATACATCTGTCTGAAGACTCTTGATATATAATAGATTTTTTTTTTTTTTGCACTGAACAGAATACTTTATTAATAACACTTAATAGTGTAATGCAATGGAATTAATATAGTGTAATTCAATGGAATTAAATCAACACCAGGGGTGTTAAAACCCCATAGTGTAAAACTTAAACAAGTGTAACACTTTACACTTGGAGTGTAATTTTTCAACACTGAAATGTGCTATATTAACACTCTAAATTCAACACTACAAACAGAGTACTTTTTACACTAGATAGATTGGGACCATATATGATCCGAAGTAGTGTTAAAATTAACACTTTAAGTGTTAATTTTACTCTGCGTTTTTTACTGTGTAGAAGAGGATAGAAACCTTACCAGCCAGTCCTCAACCATCTCACTTGATGTGCAAGCTGTCAATATAAAGGAACTGGAGGAAGAGATTACCTGCATGCGTGCATCATGGGATAGTTTTCTGACAGAGGCAACTGCTGTTGCCACGTCCATGGGCATCAAATCCCAGTTAGAAATGAGACAGAGAAAGAGGAAATGTTTCTTTGATGAGTCAGAAAAGCAAGGGACAGAGGAGCAAAGCCCAGAGACCCTATTCAGAGATAGAGTGTTTCATGTTACAATGGACAGCATAATCTCTCAACTACATGTACGGTTCTCATCAATGCAGCAGATATGTGACGAGTTCTGCGTCCTGTGGAAATTCAGAGATATGCCACAGGACCGCATCAGTGCATCATGCTCAAAGCTATCTGAGAAATACAAGAATGACCTCACAGAGTACCTTGAAGACCAAATTCAGCACTTAAAGAAAATATATAGTGCAACTTTTGAAGACAGTCTTGGACCTTTGGACCTACTTAATGCCATATATACAATGGGACTACAGAGCATTTATGGAGACCTGTGTGTCCTGCTGCATATTTTCCTGTCTCTGCCTGTGACTGTGGCTGGAGGTGAGCGGGCCTTCAGTAAAATGAAGATAATAAAAAACTACTTGCGCTCTAACATGTCCTAGGAGAGGCTCAGTGGTTTGGCAATGCTCTCCATAGAGCGTCAACTTGTCAAGAAACTGGACTTTAAAGACATCATAGATGATTTTGCCACAAGGAAAGTTCGGCGCATGGCATTTGGAGTTCAAATCTAAACGTCACACAGCAGTAGCCTAAAATACAATGGTAAATATTCACTTATTTCCTGCTAGTGTCAGAATTCCAATACATATGAGGAGTGTATTTGGCAACAGCTTATGTGTAGTTTGTTAATGTTAACCATTATTGTCAATGCATGTCACTTGTCTTTTGCAGAGAGAGATGTGAGGAGAGGAAATGAAGAGCAGAGGAGGGAAGGGGAACAGGAGAGAAAGAGCAGAGGAGGGGAGAGGAAGAGGAGAGGAAGAGCAGAGGAGGGGAGAGGAAGAGCAGAGGAGGGGAGAGGAAGAGCAGAGGAGGGGAGAGGAAGAGGAGAGGAAGAGCAGAGGAGGGAAGGGGAACAGGAGAGAAAGAGCAGAGGAGGGGAGAGGAAGAGGAGAGGAAGAGCAGAGGAGGGGAGAGGAAGAGCAGAGGAGGGGAGAGGAGAGGAACAGGAGAGGAAGAGGAGAGGAAGAGCAGAGGAGGGGAGAGGAACAGGAGAGGAAGAGCAGAGGAGGGGAGAGGAAGAGCAGAGGAGGGGAGAGGAGAGGAACAGGAGAGGAAGAGCAGAGGAAGAGCAGAGGAGGGGAGAGGAAGAGGAGAGGAAGAGCAGAGGAGGGGAGAGGAAGAGCAGAGGAGGGGAGAGGAAGAGGAGAGGAAGAGCAGAGGAGGGAAGGGGAACAGGAGAGAAAGAGCAGAGGAGGGGAGAGGAAGAGGAGAGGAAGAGCAGAGGAGGGGAGAGGAAGAGCAGAGGAGGGGAGAGGAGAGGAACAGGAGAGGAAGAGCAGAGGAAGAGCAGAGGAGGGGAGACTGGGAGAAGAACAGGAGAGGAAGAGCAGAGGAGAATCTAAGATTGTCTTGTCCCGGGCCCAGGCAAGACTGTCAGCTGGCCTGGCTTGGAGTGTCAGACCAACTGCAATAATAAGCAATTAAAGACATTTAAAGATGATTTTAGTCAAAATGGCTGAAAAATCTTATATACACTAACTAAAAATATGATTTAATGGATTGTCACTTTTGACCAATAGGTGGTGCAGTTATGAAATTGATGTGGTGTGGTCAGAGAGAGGAGACAAAGACACATTTTTATGTGTCCTCAGAGTGAGGACATGTATGTCCACATACATGTGTCAAATTTGATGAAAATATCTCATTTTGTTTTGGGGTTATAGACATTTATATGTATAAACACAAAAAAATGACCCACAACTGACTTTGTTTACATTTTCTTGCCACTTACTATTAATATTTTGTCATTTGGGCATTAATGCGTAGCCAACGACCTATATTTCCAAACTTCCTACGGTGGTTTCGTCTTGATCGGTCTAACAATTTTTAAGATATTGGCAAATGTTTTTAAGTGCTAAATCACAACGCTACACAAACAGCAAGGAGAAACCTAGCATGTTTGGTCCCTTTGGACTCGGAAAGGATTCAGGAACCTAAGAAGATGACTCCTGTGAAAATAAATCAACAACACCCAGAGTTATAAGCATTTGAAAATGTAATTTTTCCACTAGGTGGTGCTGGTTCAAAGCTTCTCAGGCTCCTTCAGGGCATCGTATTGATGACCCATACTGAGTTTCGTAACGATACGTTCATGCGTTCATAAAAACAGCATTTTAGTACAAAATTCAAAATGGCCGACGCCCAAAATGGCTGACATGGAAATATTGAATATCAGTCGACTCGATATGACTCCCTGAATCTAACGAGACCACTTATGATTTTCGGACTAACTGTTCAGAAGTTATAATCAAAAATAGCCATTTTTCTTATCTCCGGACCAGTTGGTGGCGCTGTGCCGAAGCACAGCATGTCATGCATGGTCAAGTCATGCTTGTGATGAGATGTACTAAGTTTGGTCTGAATACAATAAAGCGTTGTGGAGATACAGCCTTATGTCTGTTTTTGCAAGCGCTACTTAAATTGGTTTGCGCAGCATTAAAGAACGAATCAAATTGCCTTGAGCCAAGGAATCAGTGGGAAAATTTAATTTAAAATTAAATTAAATTTATTTCTAGCCCGTATGGTTCAAAAGTTATTAGCATAAACATGAGTGAAACTTTGGACATTTGGTGGCGCTAGAGAGATTGACTTAGAGACTCCAAATTTGCTATGGTGACAGTTCAGACTGTCCTCTATCAGGGTGCCAAATTTCATAACTTTCCTGCAAGTGGTTCTATGGGCAGCCATATACTTCCATATGGAAGAAGAAGAAGAAGAAGGAAGAGGAAGAGGAAGAGGAGGAGGAGGAAGAAGAGGAGGAGGAAGATGAAGAAGAGGAGGAGGAGGAGGAGGAGGAGGAAAATGAAGAAAAGGAGGAGGAGGAAGAGGAGGAGGAAGAAGAAGAGGAAGGAGGAGAGGAGGAAGAAGATAAAGGAGAAGTAAGAGGAAGAGGAGGAGGAGGAAGAAGAGGATGAAGAAGATGAAGAAAAAGAAGAGGAGGAGGAAGAGGAAGAAGAAGAAGAAGAAGAAGAAGAAGAAGAAGAAGAAGAAGAAGACAAAGAATTTAATCATAAGCTTTGGGGACTTTGATGTTTTTCCATTCAAGATATGAGCTGCACTTGCCTGACTGAAATAGCTGCCTGAGAGGCATTTCAAAGTTGGCCGCTGTCCCGCCTAGTGAATGAATTGCCTTAGGGACTTCGGTTTCCCTAGTTCAGTTGTCCGTTATTGTAGATGTATGTGCGTTTTTTTTTTTTTTGTTGTTCATTGAAATTTATTTTGATTCTCCATTCTTTTGTTGTGCTTGTTTCTCTACAACACCAACACGTTACACCCTTTACAAATACTCATTCATCACATAACTAAACTGATTTATATCAATACACATTCATGTTATGGTACATGTTATGATATGATATGATACGATACATATGCATATGATCAGTTTTTGCTTTGTATAAAAGTGAATCTTAAAGTTTATTTATTGCAATTGAATATCAGTGGATCTTTACACAGTTAACAGTGATAGTGTTCAGAAGGACACCTTCAGATGAAAAGAGTTGACTGATGCTAGAATCTTAATATGCCAAGAAGATAGAAAACTAATACACCATTTCATCACACACCTGAATCTAGACTCACAGTGATATCAATTCAACGAATAAAAACATGTTTATAACTCACCAACCAGATGCCCAAAGCACATACAGCAAAAAACAAACGTGAAAAACATTTTCTTCAGCAGAAATCCTTTCTCTGAAGATATATGCAAACACTATCTGAGACCTTGAAATGAAAACTACTTCAGGCTGTGTGTGTGATGGAAAATGAATGCGTGTTGGTTTCACAGCTGTGCTATTTCTAAGTCAGCCTTATTCACACCCTTGGTTTCTCATGTTTTTACAGGGTGTTATTGATACAGCATCACATTTTAGACATAAACTCTTGTTTAGACTAAATTGTATAATATGTAGAAATACATGCTCGCATGCTGCTCCTTAGTGTCTTTCTTGAAAAAACGATCACACACACTATAATAACTGGAGATTTTAACTGTAACACTATAGCATATTTGAGTCATGTGACTTTCAAGTGGTCTAGCATATGTTTCCTCCTTCTTTTCACATGTTTGTGCTTTAACTGACTGATTTCTGCCATCTAGTGCATTATTCACAGTCTATAATTCCTACTCAAGATGGGTCATGATAGATAGATAGATAGATAGATAGATAGATAGATAGATAGATAGATAGATAGATAGATAGATAGATAGATAGAGCTACCTCTGATATTGTAAGGCTGGAAGCTTATACGCTATTTTGAACCAATAATCGGAAAAAAGGCAGTTGAAGGATGACGTGCATAATTCGGATATTTATCTGACTCCAATATAATTAATCTGACTCCATTTAAGTTGTTATTCTTTAACCTCTTATTCTTTAAAGGTAAAAGTCTTTCTTAGAACTGATCGGAAAATGTAGGATTTAACCTGAACGTTTAGATAATGAAAGTTATAATCACTTTAGCTTTCAACATAATCAGTGATAAAGGGAAAGATTCTCAAAGCCTTTAAAGCAGGCAAAGTTATTTATTAATTTACATGTTTAAATGTACAGACAGTAGAATGGAACAACATACTGTATAGAAACTTAGTTGTAACAAATAATGCACTGTTGTGCAGAAGAGGCCGTAAAAGCCTTTCTTGTAGTATGAGGTTACACTGGTGTGCGGGAGTAAGCCTTTCTCCTAGATCAACAGTTACCGCTCCTTCTTATACCCTGAGCAAAGCATTGCTAAACATTAGTGGAATACCAACACCAAACCCAACTGACAGGAAACCAAAAGATGAGGCAAATGGGTGGAGATCTAGAGGGGGAGAAGAACATTAACATATTCTCCTCAATGCTTAAGTAATAGTACCTAGATTGTACATAAGGATACTTTAATATTTTAATATAAGTTCACCACCATTCAGTTCAGTTTATAAACTTTTAGATGAGACCAAACATGGTCTCAACAGTTACATATTAGAACACTTTTCTCGCATTATTTCAACTTAAGTCGGATCCATATGTTTGTTTGGCCAGAAGCTATAGTTATTTACATTTTTAAATATGAATATTTGTCTTACAAATACTGATTGTTTTCATTCAGACGGCCTTTATTAACCCCCCGGAGCAGTGTGGAGTAATTTTATGATGAATGGATGCACTTTTTTGAGCTTAAATCTGATGGTTGCAATGGTTGCAAATTAACCACTGCCATTATAAAGCTCAGAAGTGTCAGGGTGTTTATTAATATAACTCCGATATATTCGTCTGAAAGAAGAAAGTCATATACACCTATAATGGCTTGAGGGTGAGTAAATCATGGGCTAATTTTCATTTTAAAATGAACTACTCCTTTAAGACCGAAATCACTTCGCACTACAGCACAGGAGGTGGCGGTGTGCATCTAAAAAGCTGGTATGCGACCCGACAAATAAATCCACAGAAAAAGACTCAGAAGGAAGAAAACATATATTCCAAAAGTACCATTATCAATAACTCCACCTTGGTTGTTTCCTCCAGTACTCATAGATTTTGATATGCTAGAGGTAATGAAAGAATCTGGAAACATTGTGGCTGTTGTTGAAGATAGACTACAAACTGTATATCAAGCATTTGTACCAGTATATACGGATGGATCCAAAGATCCTAATACAGGTAGAACAGGTTTTGCTTTTAGTATTCCATCCTTTAACATTTCTGTTAATAGGAGAACATCAGATCATTTATCAGTATATACAGTAGAGATGATGGCAATAGCAACGGCACTACAGTGGATAGAAGAGACTCAAATCAAAAAGGTTATACTTTGTACAGATTCATGTTTGGCATTGGAGTCATTGAAGTCATTCACATCTCACAGTCGACAGGATATAGTAAATGAGATATATGAACATCTGTATAGATTTAAGAATATGAACATTATGATAATATTTATGTGGATACCGGCTCATAGAGGGATAAAACATAATGAAAAGGTTGATAGTTTAGCAAAACAGGCTTTGGAAATTGAGGAGGTCATGAATATCTCACTTAGTAAAGATGAAGCAAAAGCTGTAATTAAAGTATATACTAAGAAAGAATGGCAACATAGTTGGGATACAATAAACACAGGACGTCATCTTTATGAAATACAAAGAGAAGTAGGAGTAGGGAGGATAACTAAAAGAAGTACCAAAGAGGAAAATATTTTAACAAGATTAAGGGTTGGACATACTATGCTGAATAAAACATTATACATAATAAATAAACATCCAACAGGATTATGTGAATATTGTGGACTAGAGGAATCAGTAGAACATGTTATTTATGTTTGTCAAAAGTATAATAATGAGCGAGAAATCATGGAAAATGAACTTAGAAAGAAAGGAATGGAGGATTTAAAGCTTAAAAATATAATAACGTATGGTTTAGAGAGTTTATTTCTTTATCTCAAAAGAACTGAGCTGATTAAGAGAATTTAGTTTTTTTTATTTTTATTTTTTTATTATTATTACATTCTGGTTCACACTCCAATACAGTAGGTGGCGATAATGCACCTTAACGTTGGTGCTACCCGCCAGAAAATCGAAGAAGAAGAAGAAGAAGAAGAAGAAGAAGAAGAAGAAGACTCAGAAGGAGACGCCATCAGCAGCGCATTTTACTTTCACTGTAATGAACGATTATTAACACCCGTGATAAGCAGTGCAGATATAATCAAGAATATTCTCCTGTAGGCTAGATATTGTTAGCCAGTATTAAGTCTCTCTGTTGATCTGCAGTGTTTTAGTGAGTTACTCTCTGTCAGTTGTTTCGGGCGCGACTCGTGACACACCCAGAAACACAACGGAGCAGATTATTACAAATAATATACACGGGTCATCTTCGAAAACTAACTTTTTATTGAAATCTGCAGCAATATGAAGAACTTTTTATTGTTTTTTCTGTTTTCATTTTTCATTGAAGGTATGTTTTATGTTGACGTCTTAACTTTCTGTTTCAGTTTGAAAAAAACCCCGGAAATGCTCATTTGTGTTTAGTTTATCTTTTCCCCGCTGTTTGTAAATACATTAAATGTGATAACTTTCATCAAAATATGGGAGAGATAATAAAGTTTCTGTATGTTGTTGTTGTAGTTGTATAATATCCAACGTAAGTCAAGTGTAACTAGTTTTATACTCCATGCCTTGATATAGCATTTTCATCACGTTTTTAAAGTTTATGATGTCTGTTTTCTTGTGACTGGATCAAAACTCGGTCTTAGATTTTTGTTGTGTGACCTGAATTCATAATGCAGATGATGATTATTACAGACCCATTTTAAATACAGTGCTTAACAAATCTATTATACCACCTGTCATAATAAAGATAAAACAAAGATAATCAAAAACTTGTTTTAAAACTAAAAATGTTATAATTTTTTATCATCAATGTAGTCATTTATTAGGCACATAAAAAAATGAAACCAGCATATAGTATTTTTTCACACGTAAAAATAACAACAATATATATATATTTAATTTTTATTTTGCTTGGCCTTGATAATTGCTTGCATTGTTTTATGTGCTTTTCCACAGCCTCTGTTGTTAATGACTTCCAAATAGTTTAGTTGTTTGCTTTTGATAAAAATTCTTAAGATCTATCCTTGAATCCATTAAATACCAACAATAATTCTATTTTAGCATTAGAAACACTACTGTGACTAAAGAGCTTACACGTACTGGTAGACTAACCATTACAGAAATATAAAAAATGATTTTGGTAATCACCATTACTGTTAGTTTAGGGCAGCTGTGGCACAAACCTTACATTGGGTGCTGGTCAAATAAATTTGTTAAGCACTGTATATTTTACTTTACCATTATTAATAAAAAAATTTTTTTTTGTCTGTACAACTGTTCCTCTGTTCTCCAGGTGTGTTTGGTGAGTCAGTGTCAGTGAAGGAGGGAGATTCTGTCACTCTTCACACTGGTCGTACTGAAATACAGGAATATGATGTGTTAGATTGGAGGTTTGGAGCTGGACGTGTCCGCATAGTTGTAGTAAGAAAAAACGTGGACCCTAAACCAGAAGATGGTGTTCTTGCTGTGTTATTCAGAGACAGACTAAAAACGGACGGTCAGACCGGGGATCTCACCATCACAAACATCACAACTGAACATGCTGGACCCTATGAAATATCAATCAAAACCATCAACTTTAAACGAAATTTCACTGTTATTGGTAAGTATTTAATGCATGTCAGAGTTATTTTTGGCACATTATGGCTGTAAATGTGTTGACAACAACCAGCGATAACAAAGAGCAGTCTTTAATTCTATAATCCAAACACAGCAATCCACAGGAGAATATCACAGGGAATAATAACAACCATAAATAATCCCGGACAATGAACTGAAGGAACTAAGGGCTTAAATATGCAGACAGGGTAATCAAGGTAAACCAGAAAAGGTGTAGAGGTAATTAATAAAAAAAGAAACTAACTAAGGCCTTGTCCACACTAATAAGTTTTCATTGCAAATCGCATATTTTTCTCTGTTTTGAGATGTTTTTAATAATGAAAACAAAGCTTTTTAAAAACGCTCACCACATTGGATAAATTTGAAAATGCCTTTTTCACATTGTAGTGTGGACTGTGAAAATGGAGCTATTTGAAAACAATGACGTAAGTTTAGTCATGTGATGCACATTGTACTGATAGATATTCATGTTTATATCGGTATTGCGCCTGTTGTGCTATGAATGTGCTATTCACTTTCACGCTGTTGCTGAAATATGTTACTATGTGTCTTGACAGTTAATGTACCAGAGCACATTTAAGAAAACACTATTTCAAAGTGAAAATAGGTATTGTTTTTGGCCCATGTATCCTTGTATTGTATATTAAATAAGGTTATAACACCCAAAATTTTAGTTACCAGTGAAATTGAACAATTCTCGATTCCAATTTTGATACCACAGCTAAAACTACTAATAGAATATTTGAAAGATTATTAAAGACAAGGAAACAGTCATTAATAAGAAAGAACAAATAATTAAACTACAAGCAATAACACAAATAAATAAGTACAATATAACAAAGATACAAATGAAATAATTAGTGTTTTTCAGGTAGGTCTAACAGTTCTCAGGTACAGAAAGTACAAATGTAAACTAACACTGCATATATTATTCACTGTGCAAATTAAAGGTTAATCCTTATTAAAGTTACAAAAACGATATTCAGTGAAGAGCAGGGAGGTATTTCTTTGTCTTTTGTAGTTAGACTACCATTAGCCACGTTTCAGGTTTGGCCAGTGCGAGCCAGGGCTTTAAACAGGCCGTGCCGGGCTAATAGCACCGGGCCAAAATCTGCTGCATTTCCACTGTCGGGCCAGAAGCTCCACAGCGCTTCACTAAAACACGCGTCTCTGGAACAACGTCACACAAACCCATTTTTTCACCGACAAATGGAAGTTTTATCAGAAAACTCATCCGAAAGAAATCTCTGGAAACAGCGAGATCGCAAAACAAACATGATAAAAGCGACCGTTTGCTGACATTTTTGTTGTTTACTTAAAGATTTAAAACCTAAGCATTTTTTTTCACAGGTTTACAATACAAAATTATACATTGATCATAATGAATCAATTTGTGTCAAGATTGCACATTAGTCACACAGCAATAAAGTGGTATTTATTAGTCAGAGAAACAGAGGAAGCTCCCAAATAATCTGACTTGCTTTATTTTATGACACATGCGGAACTAAATATGGATATCAGAAAGTCTGTGATAGCCTATGATTTGTCTTGCTTTCTTCAGCGGTCGTGTTTACCATGTTTACTATGGTAATGGTTAACACGCATAGTCTTTTGCATCGCATATAAATATCTCTGCTTTATATGGTGATCAGAATCCACATCAGATCACAAACAGAAGTTATTTGAAACACTTTCTGCAATCTGAAAGTGAGCTAAAATGATTTTAAAAGTCTTTAATGCTGATGTTAGCTGGCATATGAAGTCATCTGCCGTCTCCAGACTCGGGTAAACTCTGCCTCGGTTCATAACCACTCCTCAAGCCTGAGTTGGCCCGCTTTGGATCAAGGTATTCAGCGGGCCAAAAAACCCTGGCCATTGGCCCCGACGAGGCCTGATCAAGACATGATCAGGGGCAAGGCCCGACAGTGGCTATTAAGAACACAGACAGGGAGAAGTGAAAGAGAAATTATTTTTATGATTTGCATGCTGTCTGAGATTCACAGCTGTGCACACTTCGGGTGTGTGCTACAACCTTTACACACCAGACTTGACAACCCAGTAGACCTTTACACACCAGTGGAGCGTTTAACTCGGGATTTCAAAGCAAATATTTCACTAGGCAGAATTTCAGTGGAGCATTCTTCATAAAGCATGGGAAAGAGAAAAGGGAGAAAACTGTAACTCAGATAATTCTCAAGTTGCTCCTTGTGGCATCAAATTATATCTGGAAGTGAGGCAGAAGAGATGTAATATTAGTCAATGTTGTTCAGTCTACTCACGTCCACCACTAGGCCTCTATCCTCAAGAGCTTGTTTGGGTTTAGACTTGGTCCAATGCCTGGGCTGGGGAACATCCAACACTCAGTGTCTGCTCACCTCCTCTGCTTCTCCCTTACTGTGGCTTCTGTGTTCTCTTTTATGTGGCTACTAATTATGCCCAACAGCCTGAAGCTGAGCCTCCCTGTCAGAGGGGATGCGATGCACACCTGTGTTGGAGTTATCCTTGGTCCTGAACATCTGTGTGTAGCCCTGACTTTGTGTCCTCCTCTGCCGGTGCTCTCCATGGAGCTGCGGGGGACTGTGCTGCCTTGTGAGGGACCATGTTTCCTTCTGGCCACCACAGTGCACACAAGGTCTCTTTCGCTTGCATGCTGAAACTGGCAAGGCTTGAAAACGCATAGAAATAATAAACTTTCGTGACCATGCAGCACTGGTCCAGTCGGAACAGTGACGTAACAGTTCATTCAACTGTCCGAAACGTCTTTCAACCTGAAAGCCCCCTGCATCCGCCATGTTCAGCACTGAAAGAATGACAGGATAACGCTGCAACAACGTGCTAGGTAAAAAGGAGGATGCAATAAGACTAGTAATAAGATTAACATCAATCTGATATCATTAAATGTTTGTGGAAATAAAAATGGAAAAAATATCGATTTATGACTTTTGAGAATCGATATTGAATCGACAACATAAAAAAAAAAAAAAAAAAAAAAAAACGATTATTCGAAAAATCTTTTTTTTTTTTTTGCCTTGCCCTAGTGGAAATCAGCCTTTATGTTCATTTTTATTATTTGAATTAATATTAAAGGAAATATTAGGATTGGAACAGGATGGTTGTAAGAGTGACACAGAAAGCATATTAAAATTCTGGTCTGTAAAGAAAGTTTATTCATTCCATCATTTTCCAATCCACTGCATTGACACAAGTGACAAAATTTGTCCTAAATTTGTATGGTTTTATCAGACTATCAGGGTGAACATAGTGTCTGTGGCAGGTAGGAAATATTTTGGCTGCAAATAGTCACTGAATAAAATAACCATTTTAATGATAGGTGTTTTTTGAGTGTTTCCAATCCTATTTTTATTGATTAATATTAACATCTATTTTCTTTGCAGATGCCAAAGTGACTCTATTATAAGAATAATACCAACCCAGACAGCTAAATCCCTTACACTATTCAGAAAAATATCTAAAGCCCATCTTTTCCATGAACGCTTTACAGAATCCTATATCTTTGTAAAAACTCTGCTTTCATATTTTCACTATTCCTGTTTTAGCTTGTACTTTTCTAGACAATGTTTGAAACTTTGTATTTTTAGCACTTTTAATGTTATTGCCTCCTTAAGATGAATCCCTTTGTGTTCCTCATTATTATTTCACGTTGGGTAAAAGAACAAGTAAATGAATAAATGTAAATGTAGATGTGGATTCACTGAACTCCGGAGTTATGGCGTGTGTAACCCGCTTGATTTTATGAACACATTCTCTTCTAGATGTTGCTGCCTTATCCAGAAAATCTCTGACAGATTTGACATGTTGGTTTTAGACCAGTGAAGATCTGAACAATTGCAGTGCAAGTCTTATTAATTATGTTTCTTCTCCAGTTGTGCCAGCTGATCCAGTGAAGACAGTGTCAGTGATGGTGGGAGATTCAGTCACTCTAAACACTGGTGTTCCTGAACCACAGAGATATGATGTGATGCAGTGGAGGTTTGGACATCTAAACTCTCCTATAGCTGAAATCAATAGAAAGACTAGAACATCCTTTACATCTAATACTGATGAGGGATTCAAAGACAGACTGCAGCTGGACTATTGGACTGGATCTCTGACCATCAGGAACACTGAAACCAAACACTCCGGAGATTATGAATATGACATCAGCATCAGCTCTCACACCATACACAGGTCATTCACTGTGACTGTCAGTGGTGAGTACATCAATGTAATAAGTATGTTTAGATTAGCACTGTGTGAATAGTTGAGGTCAGTGGTTCCCATCCTTTTCCAACATGCGGCCCACACAACCAATCGCGCAAGTTTCCACTTCCCACTGCAAGAATTTTAACTGACCCGACTATTTGTCACATTTGTTAATGAGGACTTAGAAACTAAGATTGTTACCAGCGGCTAGCTATCTACATTTCTCACTGAAAAAGCATGTTGTAAATAGAAACATTTGACACTCTCCATAGCGCGAACATGTATGTAGTGGAGCATTTGACAAATCAATTTCACCAATATCCTATTATTACAGCTCCACTGAGGGTGTTCTTGCCCCGTGGAACCAGAGCGGTGTCTGCTTGTGCACGTAAAGACTAGCGCTAGGTAGTCACTACTGTATTTTCTTTTAGATTGTTTTAGTTTTTTTATGTCAGGCATTGCTGAAGATTTATCTGTAACACTTTACAATTAGATACAATTTGTTAACATTAGTTATTACACGGCTCTGGAATACTTGATTCTGATTGGTCAATCGAGCCATCCAGCAGTGTGTTATTCCCAGATGAGAACCTCTGAAAACAGAAACAAGTCAGCAGCGCTATATGCTTAGGGAACGTTTTTTTCTTTGTAGAAGTTTTGCTTTTTGTGAGCTAATAAAATATTTAAACTCAAATCGCTCTCTCTTGTTTCATACAAACGCAGCTGCTGCCATGTTGTGGCTATTGTTTTGTACACTGTTGGATTATAAGATACAAACAGGTACGATTATAAAACAGTATAATCTGAAATCAATATCTTTTATCTCCATAATTATTTATGTTGTGAAATGCTGTGTAATAACTGTATAGCCTACCGTATCTCTTAAATGTCGGTCTAGTTTGAACTTGCTGCGCTAACAGTTGCTCTCTCTGCTGAGCCTCTGCATTAAAAAAGGGCTAATAAAACATTTCAGCTCAGATCAATATTTCGTGTCTAATTATTTACTTGTGTGGCAAGTAGCCATGTAATAAGCAGGGTAATGTACATTCAGCCGGTTGTTCTCTCATTTTTCCTTTTCAGCGACCTTCCTGAAACCTTCTATCATATAATGGCAACTTAATGCAGCAAAAGTAGATACATGAATTGTTTATTCTTAACACAACCAATCATCTAGCTTAAATAGTGGACATATTATAAATAAATATAATAATTCAATATATAATGAAAAAATATTATTTAAACTGTTACTGTATATTGTGCCTTTTTGACTAGAGAAGGTTTGTTGTAGAAATTACACTTTTTAACTGAGATTTAGTTGAGCTTTATTATTGTGAGATGTGTTAACAGACTTTCTGTAGGAATGTTCTGAGTCTGTGTTTGTCAATGATCTTCATGTGTTTGTTGTTACAGGTGAAATGAAGTCAGCACTATCAGTGATTATGGGAGATTCTGTCACTCTACACTCTGATCTTACTGAGATACAGACAGATGATATAATGCAGTGGAGGTTTGGAGACTCTCAAATTGCTGAAATCTATAAAGCAGACGATCGATTCTCCACATCTGACCACAGACTGAAGCTGGATCATCAGACTGGATCTCTGACCATCACAGACACCAGATTCACAGACTCTGGACTCTATGAACTGAAGATCAGCAGCAGCAGACGCACCGTACTCAAGAGAATCATTGTTACTGTCACTGGTGAGTAGATCGTTTCTGCCGATATGATGATGATGATCTTATTGAGTTGAGAGCTCCGAGATAAACCGTTAAATCAGTTAAATAAACACAAGTTAGTGTAACGGGTCCCGGCCAGGGGTCCGCTAGCAGATCTATGATGATATTCCTGGTCGAAGTGCTCTGGGAATATTGGAAATATTACACAGTTAAATTGATGACGCGGGACAACAGTTGCTCCAGAGCCCGTCTACGGAGAGCCTGCTCACTCCCTATTAAAGGGATAGTTCACTTTGAAATTAATTTTTGATATGTTTTAGCTTACCTCAAGGGCATCCAAGATGTAGGTGTCTTTGTTTCCGCAGTAGTTTCAATTTTGATATTTTTAGGTCAAACCGTTCTTGTCTGTTAGTCATATAATGCAGGTCTATGGTCACTGTCTCAAAACACAAGCACAGAGTCCAAATTAAAACAATTCCCCATCGTCCAAATGAAACAATTCCCCATCATAAGTACACATTGATGGCCTAAGACACGAAACGAGCGGTTTGTGTGAGAAAACGAACAGTATTTATATCGTTTTTAGCTCTTGAAAACAGCACACATCCAAATGATCTGACGGCGCAGGCGGGTATAGATGTATACATAGATGTCGCCTTGGCTACGGTTTCGTTCCAATGAACTGCAGTAGCGAAGGCGACATCTAGTGTATACATCTATACCCGCATAGATATATACACTAGATGTCGCTTTGCTACGGTTTCGTTCCAATGAACTGCAGTAGCCAAGGCGACATCTATGTATACATCTATACCTGCCCGCGCCGTCAGACCATTTGGATGTGTGCTGTTTTCAAGAGCTAAAAACGATATAAATACTGTTCGTTTTCTCACACAAACCGCTCGTTTCGTGTCTTAGGCCATCAATGTGTACTTATGATGGGGAATTGTTTCATTTGGACGATGGGGAATTGTTTTAATTTGGACTCTGTGCTTGTGTTTTGAGACAGTGACCAAAGACCTGCATTATATGACTGACAGACAAGAACGGTTTGACCTAAAAATATCAAAATTGAAACTACTGCGGAAACAAAGACACCTACATCTTGGATGCCCTTGAGGTAAGCTAAAACATATCAAAAATTTATTTCAAAGTGAACTATCCCTTTAAGCCCTGTTGTACCGAATTTTGGTTGTAGTACCACCAGAGTTCCACTGGGGGCGATCGCCATGAGTGCAAAATGAATGGGAGTCAATGGGGCTAGACGGCTAAATTTGTCTCTTTCACCCGATTGCCGTTGAGAAATCTCAGATCTGATTGTAGATTTTGCAAGTTCAACATGGGTTATAGGTCGAAAGTTGAATGAACGAGTACTTATGTCCTTTTGATTTCTTACAGGCTGAGTTGTTGTTGCCCATAACACGCTAGCATTCTGCTAATGAACGCTGATTGGTCAGTGAAGGACTGATTACGACCAGAGATACCGCTTGATGGCATCGTGTCATCCGAAGCGGGACCAGAAACAAACAAAACGAAAACTCTTCTAGCACGTGTGTTTACCTGTGTCAGCTGTGTTGTCGATGCCTCGAGTGAAAAGAAAGTGCAGAGCGCGAAAGCACCAAAGTGACTGAAGGATTGCCGTGAAGCCGTATCTCTGGTCGTACATGTGTATGACGTCATTGACACTTTAAAAAACTTTTTAAAGCAAATAAGTGACTCTAAAAAATCTAACACCCAGCAATGTGTAATTTATTTGCATTTCCTTTCGAATACAACATTCAAATTACTAGACAAAAAATTATATCCTGAGAAAAGTGGATTTCTATTGATATAGTGCCATAGACCTCCATTCATTCTGCACTCGTCCTGTGAGCGCCCTCATATGGAATCAGAGAGGAACTGCAACCAGTTCAGAAGCCGGAAGTGTACTGAGAGTGAAACTTCTCGCCATATTAGACATTCTCTGGTTGCTCTTTTCCATTCAACCGGATTATGAGCTTGTCTTCCTCTGCGCCTCGCTAAGGGTCCCAGAGTGACGCGGTTGAAAGGTACTGCCACCTTGTGTCTGTTCTGTGAAACAGCGTGTCATAGCGCGCTTCTGTGTATTCTCTCAATAGTGTTACATTTATAATAAAAGGAAAGAAAACAAAAGATAATAATCTCAACAAAACCTATTTGTGTGAGTGTCACATTAGCAGTAATTTAAACTGAATTTGAATTGTTAAAAATAAACTCTGTATCTTGAACTGTTTAAGACTGTTATAATTTTGTTATTCGTTCTGAAGATTTTGGTGCAAAAGATAATTGTAAAGGGTATATTATTATTTTAACTAACATTATTTAATGAACATTTTAGTTGTATTTAAGTGATTGATAACATTCTCTAATGATCAAACCAAAATTGCATGCATTTGTATGTTTTTCTCTTATTTTTAATACAAGTATTTATAATTTTCTCAGACTCATAACTAAGAAAATAAAATGTCAGAGCTCATCTGTATCTGCAGTAAATGCTTTAAGACTGTTGGCATGTTTATGAAGGTTTTTAAACTGTTTAATCTGAATTACAGTTTGTAATATTTTCATTTAGATCAGTCGTGTGTTCACATCAAACTCCTGCTGTAACACAGTAATACAGAAGATGAACACAGTGAAAAGGAGAATCATGATATCTGAAATTACATTAGAGGCTCATTTATGATTCACCTTTAACAGAATCAGATTCATATTTAAATAGATCAGACTGACAGATTCACTCACACTGATGACTCTCTTTATCATTACAGATCCAGGTCTGTCTACAGGAGCTAAAGTAGGGATCGGTGTTGGTGTTGTTCTGCTGGTGTGTGTAGTTGCTGCTGTGATTTACCAGCGCCGCAGGATCTCTGAACTACTAGAACAAGCATGTAAGTATTACCGCTGATAAAGCAAGAGAAATACTGAGCTTTATTATACAAAAGTAGAGATTTGGTGTAAAATGTTTGTTCATGTTTCAAGCACTTTACACTTGTATGTGTGTGTTGTGTTGTAGTTTTGCTCATAAAAGCAGGGTTAGAAAGAAACATAATCAATACACAGATATTAAAGAGCACTGACCTGTGGTTTTGTTTAAGAATGAATGGCTCTGAATGTATTTTTATACAACTTTAAACAACTATTTTATTGTTGTGTGGAAATTACATTTATAGCGAGTCCACACTTTAGTCAAAATGCATGAAGTTTTCCGTTAGTGTTGGTGTCTGGGTTTGGGTTAAAATACAGTATTTATTACTAGCTTTAACAATAGACTTCTGTGTAATGTCCACATTCAGATAACGGAGTAGACGTGAGTCTCAATCATAACTGATCTGGTCTCAATCATAACTGATCTGCTCTCCTGACTGTGTTTTACTGCTTTCACACAGATTCTGTGACTCTTCATCTGGTCAGGTTCAAAGGTCATCTTAAACCAGCACACCAGCTCAGAGTAGTTTATGATGCTTTTCATACCAAAGAAATGGAAACTCTTAATAGAGAAGTTATAGATTTATTTAAATGATAGGAAATACAGAGCAAATGCTAAAATAATAAACAACCATATCAAACAAAACCTGTGATTACAATCAGAGAAATAAAATAAAGCCTTTTCTGACTATATGAAACACATTTACACATTTAGCAGAAACTTTTATTTAAAAAAGAAGCACTTAATTAATGATGAACACAACACAAAACACACAGGTAAAAATACAGATTATGAATAATGTTGAAGTATATCAGATAATGTGTTTATATTGTCTTTTGCTGTGAGTGTGATTCAGTGTTTACAGGGTTAATGATCAATCATTGAGCAGGAGTCAGATGTGGAGCGAATGATCATGTTGATTTTATTCCTTTCTTCTTTTATTGCTTTTCTTCTCCAGCTAATGTCTGTTCTGTGTTTCTCTGTTTCTGTTTGCTGATGTGAAGGGATTTATACATTGAGGATACTGTCAGTGATGGAAGGAGAACGTATCACTCTAAACCCTGATGGAGATCATAAAAATGACAAATTACAGTGGATGTTTAGAGGCGCTTGTATTGCTGAAAGGAAGAGAGCTGCTGATAGATTCACTGTACATGATCATCTTCCTGATGAGAGATTTCAAGGCAAACTGGAGCTGGATCATCAGACTGGATCTCTGACCATCACAAACACCACATTCACACACTCTGGAGTTTATGAACTAGTGATCACCAGATCGGGAAAGAGCTCAATAAAGAGATTCAGTGTTTCTGTCTTTGGTGAGAAACTCAAATCTTTACGTAATAATGATTTTATTTTAAATCAGCTGAATTGATTAAATTAAGGACTATGGGTTTATTTGGTGATATCTTCTTATATGCACAGTCTTCTGCACAAGAATTGAAGCATAATGTCATCTATTATGCTGTATATAAAGACACAGTTTCATTTCAAATCACTTTAAAATCAAATGAGTATTGATCAATGTTTTAATTATTTTGCACTAAACTTGATCAATATGTTGTGTGTTTGTGAGCCACTGAAGACCTCCACAACTATCTGACATTATTAATCATAAACACATTAGCACAAGTAAATTATTGAAGCAAATCACATCAGTCTTTTGATAGAAAGTGAAAATGATCTGCAGTTTCTCAAGCTCACCACTATAAATATATAAAGTGTAGAGTTAATCAGAATAAATCCATTATTACTGGAACAATAAGAAGAGAAAACAAAGAGGAACGTTAAACAAACCACAATGAAACATGATATTCAATAAAGATGATATTGTTTCCTGGCATAAACAATTAAACACTGATGTGTTGATGCTGATGATCACACATGAATCAGAGAATATGATTGGTCCAACACACACATCACAACACACATGAGAACTGAGGCCGTTTGACTTGTTTATAGATTTATACCATCAGTTGTTTATATAATGAGAAATTACATTAATTTTATTTATAAAATTAATACATTTGAGGTTTTTAGGTATGGAGGAATTTATCCATGTTGCTTTTACTACTTTATTTTCTTTTTCTGAATTCTGTTCTGTGTTCCTCTGTAGTTGAAGCTCAGATGAATGAAATAAAGACTGAGTCAGTGAAGGAGGGAGGATCTGTCGAACTGAAGACTGATGTTGCTAACATACAGGAACATGATGAGATCCAGTGGAAGTTTGGATACGACACACCGTTAGCTGAAATCACAAGAGGGACCAAGAAAATCTCACCATTTTCTGCTGCAATATTCCAAGGCAGACTGAGTGTGAATCATCAGACCGGATCACTGACCATCAATAAGATCAGAACCTCAGACTCTGGAATGTATTTGCTATACAAAATTGAAAAAGGAACCATCAAACCTATATTATTCAGGGTCGAAGTCTCTGGTGAGTAAATCAAATATGTCAGTATAATAACGATCTTATTTTAGATCAACCCTGTCAGACATTTAGATGAAAGACTGAGTTTGTATGATGACACTTTCTGATTTCTGTCAGAACAGACTCTGTCACTGTGTGTGTGTGTGTGTGTGTGTGTGTGTGTGTGTGTGTGTGTGTGTGTGTGTGTGTGTGTGTGTGTGTGTAATTGTAAATGATTGTGTTAGTATTAAGAAATCTTAATGCAAATAATACATTCAAAATCAACTCCTCCTTTCTATATATATAAAAGCAAAGTTTTCCTTTAATATGATCTGTGTTCTTTCAGAAGAGGTGGTGCCTAGGTCTTTAACCTATTTTTGGAGGAATAAAGACAGAAATAACCCAGAGACTGTGCATTTGAGGAAAGACGTTCGCTGACTCCGGACTGTGACATTATCAACATTCAGAATCAATCCAAATCAGATTTCTCCTCGTGAGTCTCTAAACCCCGTATGAAGGAGATCTAGCTCTGTGTGTGTGTGTGTGTGTGTGTGTGTGTGTGTGTGTGTGTGTGTGTGTGTGTGTGCGTGTGCGTGCGCGTGTGCGTGCGCGTGTGATAAGCAACAGGATACCATACAGACACATTTCATTTACTATGTTCTTCACACTGATCTTTAGACTAACTCTCATCTTTATTTGATCCTCTAATGTAAATCTAATCAAAATCTCACATTTCATCTGTTACTCATTGCATATAATACACACTGTATAAACCAGTTTCTGTTTCTGCATCTATTAGACACAATATCTGATGAGAAATGTCATGTATAGACTATATAAGAAGAATTTGTGTGTGCTAAACCAGTATTTCTCGGACTAATGTGTGTTTTTATATAACAAGCATGTTTAATCCTGAGCTTTAGATACTTTAACAGTCTCTTCACTTCTAGAAGTTTCTAGAAACAGTTTAATTGAAGAAGCTTCAGTGTGACTTTGACTGTTCATCTCTGTGTGAAACTCTGTTATTGCAGGAATTATCTGAACATTTATATTACTCTAGTATTATTTTGCCTTACTCTATTTGCTTATATTATAATCTGTCTTTTTTATGATACATAATTCTATATTTTGTATTATCCGAAGTGAATCTGCCCATCTGTGTGTCTCAGATCAGATGTGAATGTGAAATTATAAACTCTGATTCTCTGTTGATGATTTTCACTGTTGTGTGAAATTATTGATTTCTGATTGTTCTTTTCAGCTTGAATCTTTTGTATTTGCTGATTTGAGCCGGACGCACAGCGTTCACTTCATGCTGTTACTGAATAAAATAATCAAAATAAACCACAAAAACACAAATCTTGAGGCTGTCGTCTGCTTTATGCTCATCCTGATCCTCCCAGACTGGAAAACTGGAGAAACACCATTTTGCTTCTTCAGAAAGTCACACTTGTGTGTAAAGGAATAATAAACTTGCTCAGAATAAACACATTTGACTGGTACAATGTAAAAAAAAAATGCAAAACAGCAAAAAATATTAGTTTTATTAAATGCAACTATAAATTACAAAGACCGGAGGAAAGGAAAGGATCACAATGATCAGAAAACTTTTAAAAAATTGTTTATATTAGAATTACACAATCAACTTCCATTATTTAGTTTGAGGGAGAATATTGATCCTGTATTAATTCATTCTCAATGTGTGAATGTGTATTATAAGAACATGTTAAGCATCAGTTTTAAGGAAATTGCAGAGAATGAGTTGTTTGGTCGCTCCTCCACTAGTGGGCGCTCGAGTGTCTGTCATCGTGTTTAATTCACCAGTCGCTCTCTTTGCTCCTCTGCCTGATAACCTTTTCACATTATTTTATCTCCTATTGTAGATTTACAATCTGTTAATTGAAAACTAAAAACTATTAAACAGCAGGTTTGCTCATTTCAGAGTTGGTTACAGTGACTGTTGTTGTTCGTGGTTTGGCCACAGTGAGGCGCCATTTAACAGACAGTCAATTCATAATTCACAAGAAATATGCTTCAAAATATAATGGCAGGAAGTGATATATGAAACTGGTGTTGTAAATGAAATGTTTATGAATTAAGATCTGTTTATACTTTTAGAAAATTCTGTCATCATGTTCTCACCCTCAAGTTGTTCCTAGACTGTATGAGTTTCTTTCTTCTGCTGAACACAAAAGATGATATTTTGAAGAATTTTGTAACCAAACATTTGCTGGTCCCCATTGACTTCCATAGTAAGATAAAAACCCTATGAAAGTCAATGGGGATCAGCAAATGTCTGGTTACTAACAACATTCTTCAAAATATCTTATTTTGTGTCCAGCAGAAGAAAGAAACTCAAACTCATTAAAAATACACTTTTTTTCCGCAATCTTTTGAGCAATGAACATACAAGGGCAATAACATCCCAATAACATAAAATTAAATATAATAAACAAATATAACAGAAAAGAAAAAAGAGAGCAGAAAGAAATTCAAATAACTAGAAATAAGTACAAAGAGTTACAAATTACTGAAAGATTAAAGGCTTTAAAATTATTTAGTTTTTTTTTTTCGCTTAATTATTTATTGTTTCTTTTAATGTATACAAGCATTGACCTATTTCTATTTTAAAATTAGTAAAATTATTTATTTTACATTTGTGGATAAAGATGTTTTAGTAAATTCACAATATAACCAAAAAAAAAAATGTCACCAGTATATAAAAAAAATAATAATAATAAGTTCAAGTTCAAACATGTTTGATATTTAGGATTTTAAATCGAAGACTAAGTCTGTGATTACGTCAGTCCTGTCAGAATAACCAATAAGAAACAAGCAGGGCTGTCGCGGTGAAGGAATTTCCCTTGAGGTCATTTTGATACACTCAACAGCGCGATATGCGGTATTATCTCCATTTATTTATTTATTTATTTATTTATTTATTTATTTATTTATTGTTAAATAAACAAGTGTAACGCTGAGGTCAGCAGGCACGAAGACGAGTACATGTTCAGTAATGAAACCGAAACTAAAGTGGAGTAAACAGAAGACACAATGTCAAAATAAGGGTCTACATAATATAATAACAGAACATAAACGGTAACCTGACAATAAGCTTGTTAGGCCATTGTTATATAACAGTTAGTTCCGATCCTCGAATCTCACTTTATGAGAGGCTTTCTGCTGATATTTCACCAGGATCGGCATTGCTCGTCTCTGCGTGTTATAGAGAGGCTTTCATCGGTGCAGTTACACTGTTACACCACAAGGTGGCGCCAAGCGACTGTCTTTGAGTGAGTCATTAAACTGTACATTCAACGGAAATGTATTAAAAAATTATAATTCCGGATTCATTCAAAGATAGATGTAATGAAACAAGCTGTTAATTATTTTAATATTTATAAATACATTTTTAAGCTCCACTTTACAAGGCTCAGCTGATCAGCAACGCTGAAACTGATGCTTCACTTCATAGAGATCAATGGCATTGATTCATTGTATTGACCAGCGCTGACGCCATTTATTAGAAATATCCTAAAATGTTAAAAGGATGATTTTTGAAAGATTTCGCTTTCCTTGGTCACGGCAACCTTTTCACGAATATGACTTTATATGAAGGACAGATATTTTGTTTACATCCGCTTTTCTGCTTCCGGTCTGCTGCGTGAGATCACGTGAGGCGCTTCCTCTGACACGATCATCTTAACATTTTTAAGTGTGTGATTTTTTTTCTTTTCTTTTCTTTTTTTCTGTAAATATTTCAAGTACAAAAAATTAAGGAATAGATCAACAATCATACATTTGTAATCGTGTTGATAGATCATTTAGAAGAAAGAACATAGAACAAACAAACAAAAAATAAATAAATAAAATAAAAACAAAGGGGTGAGGGTCTTAGTCCAATAACCTAAACAAATCCAAAATGGAAAGAAGTTTTAGGACATTTCTATCCGTCCAATGAAGAGATTTAACAAATAGCTTCAAGTAATTCCTCCATCCATTGAAATGTGGTTTGATCTTTAAATATTTACACCTGTGGATGAAGTGCTTTCCTAAAACGATCAGATTCTTTATCTTAAGTTTTTATCATTCAAAAACACTTCAACTGTAATTGATCTCACATTCAAAGGGTGAAGTGATTTCTCAGATCAGTGGTTCTCAACTCCAGTCCTCAAGACCCGCTGCTCTGCACATTTTGTATGTCTCTCTTATCTGACACACTCAAATCAGTTTATGGAGTCTCTCCTGTTAAATAAGGGAGACATACAAAATGTGCAGAGCAGCGGGTCTCGAGGACTGGAGTTGAGAACCACTGCTTTAGATTGTAACCAACTCTGAAATGTAATCCAAAATTCTTGTACAAATTCGCATTGAAAGAAAATATGCTCTACCGTCTCAATTTCTTTCTCACAAAATCCACATGAATTGTTTTCCCAATTGAATCTTTCGTGTAAAAAGCAGTTAGATGGATAAATGTCATTCAAGATTTTAAACGTCACTTCTCTGGCTTTAGGAAGGATTGGGTGAGATAAATACGCTTCCTTATTTTTTAGCCTCTTCATCAGTGAAATCTTTTACAACATATTTTCTTTTCAGTTGACCAGAGTAAAACTGTTTGGATAACTCATTTCTAATAAACTTATCTGTAAACTGTTTACTAAATTAATTCCTTCGATACAAAGTGGTCTCATTACTGATTGAGAGTTCGAGTTCATTACACACTGTTTAATCCTCATTTTCAGGAGTAGTGGAGGACCTTTAACACTTTATTATACTCTCTAATTGGGCTGGAAACTGAATTTAACACAAAAATCTCTGAAATTCAACAAATTACCAAAAATATCCATCAAATGCGTCAACGCCCATATTCCTTTTCCCATCCAAGATCCTAAAAACCAGGATTTTCCATTACTCAGGATATTCCTGTTGTTCCTCAGAGGTGTATTATGTGTGTAAAGTTGAGCTTAAACATGAGCTTCCAGTACAGAAGAGCTTGCTGATGGAAATCACATCATTTTAAATCATAGTCACACCGCAATACAAAATCAATTCCCCCCATTTTATGGAAAATTGCGTTCGGGATGCTAAACCAAAAAGAGTCCTTATGACACACAAAGGAATTCAACCATTTTAGTTTTAGTTCACCATTCATCACAGAACAATCTATGACATTCATGCCACCCTCTTCAATACTCTTAATCATGTCAGTTTTCCAGATATAATGGCATTTATCCTTCCAAATAAAATTAAAATGCACCTTATTTATTAATGTAATCATGTTGTTTGAGATTTCTAGTGAAAAGGCCGGGTAAATGGCTCTTGATATACTCTCCATCTTGGATAGAAGCGTCCTGCCAAACATTGTTATATCCCGACTTTAATATTACTTTACATGTATCAATATTTTTTCAACTTTTCCCCTTGTTTCTTTATTTCTGATGCCCAAATATTTGACTTCTGATGTAACCTGTATATGATCAATAAAGCGAGCTGGTTGGTCGTGTAAAGCTGGAATTTCACATTTATTAGTGTTCAATATAACACCTGATGCCTTTGAGAACTGACTGACTGAATCCAACGCTCTGGAAATTTGCCTTTTGTCTTTTATAAATAAAGTCGTGTCGTCCGCAAACTGACTTATTATGATGTGCTTTCCTGATGTTGAAGCCGTCAGAATTGTTCATTCTAATCCTAATAGACAATAGTTCAGCGAGCATTATTAATAACAGAGGAGAAGTGTTGCAGGCTTGTCTAATGCTCCTCTTAACTGTGAATCGTGAGCATGTGCCGCTCCAGAGACACACAGCTGTTAATATCATAATCAAATTAGAGAATTTCTGTCCAAAACCCAAATGATTTAAAGTTTCGGTGTTCAAGAATCAAAAGCTTTGTAGAAACCTAAAAATACAGTAAACCCTGATCTACAAATGTATGACTGTACTCGATTAAGTCTAGTACCAATCGTATGTTATTATGGATAGATCTTCAGCAAGGAAGCCAGACTGTGTTTCATTTATGATCTGTGGAAGACACTTTTTCATCCTATAGCTGCAATAATTCCCCATAACAACTTATAATCAATGTTAAGAAGTGTGATTGGTCAGACCCATTAAAGCACTGATGGAAGTGGAAAGCTCTAGTCGTGTGAAAATACTGCTAATTTTCCATAATGACCAACACATTTTACCAAGAGTTGAGATGCTGTCAATGAAACATGTTAGTAGGTGTGGAGCTCACACTACTGTAATGCTGTTTAGCAGCTGTTTAAAAATAATAAAAATAAAAATACAAATCCACCAGATGGCGTCATTTATCAGTTACATCAATATCATACCACTGATGATCAGAGTAGAAAGATGTAAATATCAGTACATCAGTAAAATCAGTGTCAGTTTGTCTCTAGTATTAACCCCATGTTTATAGTATTTTATGTAGGCCTGACTGTTTCATCAATCCTGTTCCTTTTTTTTTTTTTTTTTTTTACCTTTGTGAATCATGGTGTCTCTGTAACTATCAACATTGATGCGCTAAATTATTCAACATTTGATCTTTACTAGCTCAATCTTGAACTAGTTAAACTCAATCTTGAACACAGTGTCTAATCTACTGTAATTTAAAAGCTTTCTGTTTCATATATATGAAACAGAAAGCTTTTAAATTACAGTAATAGGTCTGTCTATTTACATTGTACAGCGGAGCTAATCTTGGAAAGGTGAATTTCAGGTTAATAACACTAGATAGCGTGCAGTATATGTCAGGCAATCAATGTGTGTCTCTTCACTTTATTCGTACATTTCTTCACATATAATAAGCTTTTCCAACTCAATATTCATGTCAGGCCTTTTCAAACAAGGGCTGTTTGTCTGTAGTGCAGT
Source organism: Leucaspius delineatus (assembly GCA_023718395.1). Lineage (NCBI taxonomy): Eukaryota > Metazoa > Chordata > Actinopteri > Cypriniformes > Leuciscidae > Leucaspius > Leucaspius delineatus. The sequence continues at coordinate 49,325,589 of CM043363.1, read as the reverse complement.
TTACAATGGAAAATGCATTATTATAGTAATTTTTACCTCTGTAAAAGTATGGCAATGTTTTATCAGACAGAAAGTTTCTGAACCGTCTCATAGAAGAGGTCATCTCAAAACTATGAATACCATGGTACATTATTATTTTTTTTATGCTAATTTACTTTTAAAATGTGGTGTACTTTAATATGACGAAATGGTCATTCTTCTGTGTAAATATCACATTACAGGCGTGGTTTATTCTGTGAGAATATGATTCTTCCCCAGTTATGTTCTAGTTTAATTTCTGAGGGTGTTTACATCTGCTGTGTTTGGGTTCCAGCTTTGATATTTCCAACATTTGGATTGATATTGCAAAGCAAGAGTGATGAGCTCTGTACTAATACAATTGTATGTCTAGCTAAATTATTCATTCACAAATGTAGAATTGTGAAATCATCTCCCAATTTTTTTTTTAAATGAATTTAAACTGTATGAATTTAAATCCTTAAAAACTCTGAAAGGTTATTTATGTGTGGATGTGAATTATAACATGTTAAGCATCAGTTTTAAGGAAATTGCAGAGAATGAGTTGTTTGGTCGCTCCTCCACTAGTTGGCGCTCCAGTGTCTGTCATCGTGTTTAATTCACCAGTCGCTCTCTTTGCTCCTCTGCCTGATAACCTTGTCAAGTTATTTTATCTCCTATTGTATCTTAACAATCTGTTCATTGAAAACTAAAAAACATATATTAAAAAAAGTTGGTTACAGTGACTGTTGTTGTTCGTGGTTTGGCCACAGTGAGGCGCCATTTGACAGGAAGTGAAGTCATCACTAGCGCTGGTAAGAAATGTGTTTCAAATATAATGGCAGTGATATTAAGCTATATAAAACTGAATGTATGGATCAAGACCTGTTTATACTTTCAGAAAATTCTGTCATAATTTACTCACCCTCATGTTGTTCCAAACCTGTGTGAGTTTCTGTTCAACAATTGAAGAATGTTGGTAACAAAACAGTTGATGAACCCATTGACTTCCATAGGCTTTATTTCCTAGCAGAGTGAGTGAATGATGACAGAATTTTAATTTTGGGGTTGAACTATCCCTTTACTCTCGATATTAAAAATACTGCTTTTTTTCTTTTGCTTTTTTTTCCCCTTGCAATATTTTGAACAATGAACATACAATGGCAATAGCATATCAATAACATAAAATCAAATATTATGATAAACAAATACAATAGAAAAGAAAAGAATAGAAAGCAGCAAGAAATTCAGATAACTACAAATACGTAAAGAGTTACAAATTATTCAAATATTAGATTTAAGGCTGTAAAATAGCCTAGTTTAGCTTTTTTTCCCCCCATTTACATTTGTGTATAAAGAATTTTCAGTAAATTCACAATCTACCAAAAATGTAAGTCACCAGTATTATTAAAAAAAAAAATTTATTTGAAATGAAATTCAATGTTATTATTTTTAACAACAACAAAAAAAAAAAAGTCAGACCACACCAAAATATTTTTTTTTTTGTGTAAATATACACAATACTCGCAATTCACCTCTTGAAATTGTGATCTCCAAAATCTATTGGCTAAGGGAACGGTGTAAATTTGGCACATTATTCTGAATCTGAGATAATTATTATTACAATTTCTGTATTTTAAATTTATACCGTCCAGTTTAAGACTACGTTTAGCTTTCCATCTATATGATTTCCTAGCAATTTGATAAGTTCTGACTGACGGAATGGCCTTGATTACCATCATATACTCCTTGACAGGTGCATACAATGAAAATGTTCCTAAATATTCTGAATAAGTAAATTTACTTAAGTAAATTTAAGTAAAAAAAAAAACATTAGTGAAACCAACTAAATATTTCCCTAAACCAGTTAACTAAAAAAAAAGATTTATTTTGGTGTATAATGTATTTATTATTCCAAAATACGCATTTATGAGGGGAGAAATGGTCTTGTTCGATCATCCATTATAACAGTGACTGTTCATGAACATTTGAAAGTTTTATAGGAAGCTTGTTAATGTTAAAAATGCAGTTAAGGAGAAATTCACTAGTATGAAAAACATAGTCTTCTAGTAGCCTATAGTGCTATCATTCGTGTTGTCTGTGTACCTTTCAGAAACACAGTTTCACTGAACACACTTAATTCCAAAAACGTATTTGAATGTTTATCACGTGTTCATCACATCTCGCTGCGTGCCGCCATGTTCGCGTGACGTCACGCGTTGTCGCGCTCGCATCTCGGGAACAAAAGTTATGGGCTTCCGCTGCTCTGCATGAAGTTGTAGCCTAAATCCGATTTTTAGAGACTTTTCTTAGCAGAAGCTGGAAAGTATCACTTTGTAGGTGGACTAATTAACATTAAATCTTAAAAATAATATTGCACAGTTACAATTTGCAAGTACAAATGATCACATTTGCGATTTACACTTGGTGGATGATAAACAGATGAAAAATTCCCACAGACTTGGAACGAACGAATGAGGGACCCGAGCAGATTCATAGTTGATTCGACTCTTTAGCCTAGTAAACAACCACTAGCAACCACACGGAACACGATATCCACCACATAGGAGGTCTCTGAAACCTCAGACCACCTTGACAGGTACTATTGCAAATCTGGAGAAGGTGCAGATCTTCATCAGTCCCTCAGAAGTCTGGAGTTTGATGCCATCAGGATCCCTCAAGGTGAGATTTTGTTTGGTAAACGCCTTTTTCAGACACATTTTGGGATTTAATCCCATCTTCCCAACACTGTTCTACTGCTTGAAATTTAGTTGTTTCAAATTGATATTTGAATTACGGTTGAATACGATTTTAAGCGGTCATTTATGATTTACCGCATTTCTTGTATATTTTGGAGTTGCAGAATTTGCATAAATCGGTTGTAAAGGTTATTACGTAAATTGATTAAGTGCAATTTAAATACAAGAGTAGGGTTATGGACCGTTATGTAGATGCGATTAACTGTAGCCTATTTATGTTTAACCCTCTGGTGTTCTTCGGACCAAATGGTCCCAAAATGTTTAAATAAAAAAATGTATAAAATCATAGCTTCATCGGAATGGTCTGAAATTTGGTGACTTTGTTGGTACTTGGTATATGAACACCCAACAAAATTGGCGACAGGATTTGAATAGTCTAAGTGGTTGTAAAAAAAATAGTCACACTCAAGGTCTTCGGGACCAAATGGTCCGCCATAGGAAATGAATGGGAAATTGGCAAAAATGTGAAAATACAGAGTTTTTTTGTGCGTACAATCTACAAATCAGCCACGATCCAGAAAAAAAGCACACAACAGTGAAGGGGTGAATCTATAAAACATCAAGAGTGCAAAACAGACACATCCACACACACACACACACACACACACACAAACACACTTTTATACACATACACACTAATAAATTCAGATAACATAAATCTATTTTGAATTTTTAAAAATCACAGCTTCATCGGAATGTTACGAAACTAGGTGACTTATTATGGTATTAGGAATGTGAACACACAAAAAATATTGAGGTCATGATCCAAGCATGCTAAGTGGTCGTCACACTTCTGCTCTTTGGTCAAAAATGACCCCCATAGGAAATGAATGGGAAATTGTCAAAAAAAATTAAAACAGAGGTTTTTTGTATAAAACAAACAAATAAAAAAGACAAAAATAGTCTTTGAGAAACTGTTATTATATTTTAAAATCAACAACCTGAAAAAATTTTGGCCAATATGTGCAAAAATCACTAGAATTTGCAAGCCTTTCTACAGAAAGCTGTAAATCCACTAGTGGTAAAAATGTGCTATTGCATGATAAAAATGCTCAGTGTGTCCACCAGTTGGCGCCCATCTCATTTAAAAAATTGCTTTCATGAGGCCTAGGCTTGACTCTAAAATGAAATACAGCTTTAATAAAAAAAAAAAAAAAAAATTACATATATATAAAAAAATTCTATTATATTCAATGGGAAAAAATGGGTCATAATTATTGCATAAATATTAATTATAAATCATAAAATTATCTCAAAACACCAAAAAAGAAAAGAAAAAATATTATAAAAAACAAGTAAAAAAAAAAAATTATGATTTTTTTTTTATAAATATTATTTCCACCCCCCCGGACCATTTGGTCCCCGAAGGTCTTGAGTGTGACTCTGAAATGAAGGACACCAGAGGGTTAATGAAAGAGACCATGTCTGTATACCGCAAATCACACTCATATTCTCCGTCACCATTAGAAAAGTATTTAGCCCTATATATACATTTAATAGACATTTCCTTATTTCGCCATCCGGTATTTTCTGTCGGCTGTTTAGAATTAAAACCAATCCGATTCGTGAATGAATCGTTCTTTTAACTCGGTTCTTTTCAATGAATTGGCCAAACAGGTTAGCAGAATGGTTTGAATCGAATCGCGATTCAGTCTGAATGATTCATTAAAGGGATAGTTCACCCAAAAATGAAAATTCTGTCATCATTTACTCACCCTTGTGTTGTTCCAAACCTGTATGAATTTCTTTCTTCTGCTAAACACAATTTTTTTTTTTTTGAAGAATGTGGTGTAGAATTCAGTAAATTGTAGTGAAAAGAAAAAAAAATCTGAGGGTGAATAAATTATTACAGAATGTTTTTTTACTCTCTCTTTAATGTCTGACCATGAATCTTTTGGAGCAGATTTTCACTAGCAACAATACAGAGAACCAAAAGAGCCTTGCATGAAGTGAATCTTTACTGACAGTCATTTGAAATCAAACTAATGCATTGTCTGTCAATGTCTAAGGTCTTAATTAAGCTGAACTTATTTGTGAACGACTCTTTACTGCAGATAAAACCATTTTAGACCTGAATTAATATATATATATATATATATATATATATATATATATATATATATATATATATATATATATATATATATAATATATAAACATGAAAAAACATTTTTTTTATTGTGACTAAATGTTTTAATCATTTTCCTAAAATTGAATTCAAACTTGATTTGTTGCTCTACTGTGAGATCTATTTATATTGCCCCATCTGTTAATAGTAGAGCTACAGTATTCTTGAACACTAGATAGCGCCAGTCTAATAGTGTAAACACGTGGTATTATGGCACTCTAACAGGGGCCAGTTGTTCAAAAGTAATATGATCGGCTATCGGATTGGATCAAATCTTGAAAAATGGGTTGTTCAAAAGAAAAAGAAAAAATATTCAGAAATAAGATTAGATCAAAAAATTCAATCTTGGTTTTTGATCTGGATCAAATCATCAGTTTGTGTTCAAAACTTTTTAGTAAGATTGGGATACTTTTAATCCATTTCAGGAACAAAAATATAATTAATACAACATTTGTATCATGTAATATATACACATTTTATTTTTGCTTTTGATTAGTTTAACTGTTTAAAATAATAAATTAGAAGTAGACATTAGGTGACATTAAGCCTTTCGGTAGCCTACTATAAGGTAAAAAGGAGATTTTGGCATTATGAAATATATTAACAAAAAATATATTTAATTCAAAGTGTTTGTTTTTTTAATCACTGTTTCTAAAGTACATTGGCACATTCATAAGAGAAAAACTTTTCTGAGAGAAGCAAAAGCATTGAAATATTTTTTTTTTTCCTCATATTTTTCCATCACCATGTCCCTTTGGGGGTTCCGTAGAGCACAAGTAATCCAGATTTGGTAATCGGAAAAAGTGTACATCCAATCCAATTTTGCTTTGAAAGAAATGCCTCTAAAGTAAGACGGATTACTTGATCCTGGATAGCACAAAATGGGATTTCCAAATCCAGATCATTCTGATCCAGATTAAACTTTTTGAACAACTGGTGGTCAGGGTTTATCTGGACATCATAGCCTTGTTAGGCTCTGCAGTTATACTGTAATTTGTCCATTTTACAGGCAACAATCCTATCTTTCCATTGATTTATTGGGTGGGTGTAAAACGTGTTTTTTTTTGTTGGTTTTTTTTTGTGATTTTAGGCATTACAGGGATTTTTCAAAACACATACATATATGCAAATTTCTGAATGAGAAAAAACCTAGTGTTGGGCAGCTAGTGATAAAATCTGGTGTTAATTTACAAATATGATATGCTTTGTTTGTCACTTGTTTAATGATAATGCACGTTTCCTTTGGGTGTTCAGACAATAATCAACATCTGCGCATGTGCAGAGCATTTTCAATCTCCCCGCCCATCATGTGCTCTTCGGTCTCCATGACTACATCGTCTTTAAGAATTTGCCTGCAAATAACGGTTCCAAGCAAGGTAGGCCTATAGTATTATTAACTTATCAACGTGTGATTTATTTATGAACTTGGATCATCATTCATCACTAAAACAAATTTTAATTTGATATTATACTGTTTGTGTGAAAAATAACTTCATTATTTGCCTCATTTTATCCAAATATTGACAGTCAAAGTATGATTAGGCCGAACGTTGTTTCTAATTTATCACAAGATAAATACACAAAGTCGACACTGCATAATCGTCTTTAATTAAGTATTAAAATAAGTATTGAAATATCATAATATCGATAATTAGTGAGATATGGTTGACTTTACTCTGTCAGTATGTTCTGCCTCAGTTTAATTTCACGCTCTTTTGATCCGCCGTTCATCTTGAGTTTACCATTTCACGGTAACGTTACATTAGGCCTAAATTAAGATGTAAAGAATTGTTCATCCAGTAACTACGGTTTAGTTCTGGTGTTTTGAAATGTCATGCAAACGAGAAAGCAGACGTTAATTGAATTGATTGCTATTGAAATAATATTTCCTTGTGTAACTTAGCGCCCCGGGGCTCGAGCACTAACGGATTTGGCCGAGCACCGAAGGAAACGGCGGCGCTGCGCATGTGTGAGGCCCCATGATCTTAAAGGTCCCATGACATGAAATTTTCACTTTCTGAGGTTTTTTAACATTAATATGAGTTCCCCTAGCCTGTATATGGTCCCCAAGTTTCTAGAAATTTCAATCGGTGTAGATCGAGCTTTTGCTATCTTTCTCTGCCTTTGAGAAAATGGAGGCTCATACGCGCTGATCTTGAATCTCCTCTTTATGACGTCATAAGGAGGAAATGTTACCTCCCCTTTCTCTGCTTTGCCCGCCCAGAGAATATTTTCCGCCCATGAGAAAATGCGATAGGAAGTAGGAACGCGCGTGCGCGATTTTAGTTTGTCCACGAGAGATATAATGGCTTTTGAGCGAGCGAAGCATAACAATTGCTCAATAACTGGATGTACAAATGAACACCGAAGGGTCAATACAGAGCTGGGCTTGCTGAACGTCTGAAACTAAAGTCTGGATCACTCTCTTTGGCTCAGCTACACACCTCGGACAAGTAAGTCAACAAATTATATATAAGTGTGTTGCTTTACTGTTTATGGTTACCTAGCTTGTTACACGTAGAATGTGGCTGTCACATTAGCTATGCAGCTATGCAGTTACTTGCACTAATGTAAAGGTAGACAGCATCAAGTAACAGTTACACACACTGTAACGCGAGTGTTGTACACTTCTTTGTTATTTGGATAACCGTTTTCCTGTTGGTGATATGGCGCACGCGATATCCGCATTTCAAGATCGCAGAGCTTGATGATGTAATTTTAATAAAATAAATACAGACGTTACAGATCTCTCATGAAAAGGCAACAGTAGGTTAGCGTTAGCTACATGATAATAACTGTAAACCATCCGAATAAAGTACTGTATCCAGACATAATATTTTAAACTAACCATTCGGAAACGTCCTGCTGGAGCCGCTGAGTTGCAACTTCTTCATCCGTTGCTTCTCCATCCGGATCAGATTCTGGGTCAAACTGAAATGCTTGAAAGACTGCGTGTCTTCGTGCCATTGCTATATCCAACGTAAACATGCACGCCACGGTACCGTTGCGCAAGATGGTCCTAGGCCACACCCACCCTCCACCTTGCGCCGCCTTTCTCCTCCTCATTAGTATTTAAAGCTACAGACACCGAAACGGCCCATCTGAAGGAAGCTCATTCTGGGACTGGCTTGTAGTGGCTATAATTCTGCACCGAGGCTGAATTTTTGGAAAGAGATTTCAGATACAGTACTATGGACCACTAAGGCCTATATTAAAGCCTACAAAAAGTAGCATGTCATGGGACCTTTAAGAGCGTAACGCTCTGTATGTTCTATCTAGCATCGTTCTCGTGGTAACGTTACTTTGATACGCGTAACGTTATGCACAGTGCCCCAAAAACGTCTCTTCATGAGACACGCAAAAACGTGCTCGATACGGGAGGGAAACGCTGCATCATCAGCCGACAGATAGCAACTCAAGCCCGGGTAAACAGGTTTTGTTTCTCCCGACGAGGCATTTTTTAGTCTTATTTTGAATTATTAGTTGAGCAGATGTGCATTAGTGAATGACCTGAAGTTAGAGAGTATTTCTGTACAACTTAGTTCTAGCTTTATAGTTGTATTTAGTGCTTATGTGTGAATATAAAGTTTTAATTGTTTTGACAATTGTCATAGTGTGGTAACTTAGTTCTTGTGTGTGGATATTAAACAGAATCTGTAGTAAAACAAAGTGACCTATAGTGATTATATTGAGTCTGTTAGTTAGCTTTTTCCTATGGAGGACAAGCACCCACTGGCAAACACATAAACCAACGCCTGTGCCCACACTGTAATGTTGTCATATGCATTTGGTGACAAATTAAATTCTTATTAGTTTTCTGTTTGCATTTGTATCTTATGTATTTTTATCTTTCTGTGTCATTTTTGTTTGTATAAAATGTCATTCAAGTTTGCTTAACTTTTACAGGTTGGACAGTAAAAGCAAGAACCCAATACATGGACACTAGAAAATATGTAAAACTCAAAGAGCCATACTTTTTGGAGTTTGTCACTGAAGGTAAGTCTGTAAATGAAGCTATATTATTCAGTAAATACACAAAGTACTTTGATGTCTTAATGATACATTTTTTGTGTGTGTGTGTATAGTAATGAAGTTATTGTTTTACAGCAAAAAAAGCATTTGCCATTCGAGAACAGACACCTGTTAAGGTAACGGATGACACCTCTACAGAAGTGGAAGTGGATGTATTTCCTGAACTTGTTGCTGAAAGGGGCATGTGCTTTAGTTTACATACTAATGATGGTAATTATGTTTATACTTTTCTGGTCTTATTTTAAAATTGTGGTGATGTTTACACTTTTGCTAGTAATATTTGTATATACTGTATACAGATTCCACTTCTGCACACGAGTTGTCCCCTATTCTGACTGATGGGAACTCTGTCAGCAAGTCTTCAAGCTTTACTGAAAGCAATGAACAAATTGTCTGCATTCCCTTCCAAAAGACCCAGGTTGGATGATTCCAAGCTTGCAAAATAGGTTGGTAAGACAAGGGATCTAACCCAGCTTAAAGAAAATGTTCTCCAGTTTATCAAAAAATACTGTTCTATAGACAATGTGTACAATACATAATCTACCCAGATAGCACACGTACGTCGGGCCGACGTTGGCCCGATGTACAAAGTTCCATCGGCACGACGTCGCTCAGAGATCGTTTACTCATCGGCAATATGTCGCCTCGACGTCGGCCTTTGATCGCAAATGATCTCCGGCCGATGTTTGAACGATGCAAAGCTGTAAATCTTTTGCCAGCTCTGCGTGGGTTTTATAGGACCTTTATTTATAGGTCGGACCTTTCGGGCTACTCCTTAGACACCATGCGCTGCTTTCATTGACGCAGGCACTTACGAACACACGCACGCACGCACACACACACACAGAGAGCGGAGATCGCGCTGCAACACTCACTCAGCAGCACATAAACTGTAGTCAACATTGCCCCGAGACTTAAATTGATAAAATAGCTTTGATACTGAACACATGCAACTTTCATCACTCAAAATGGCCATATTCAAGAAAAAAAGTGGAGTAGTTTTACAGTTTCATCTTACCTCGCACTCTTTCAACGTTAAACTGATGGAATACATGCTCTGCTTCTGTGAACAGTAAACCCCGCCCTCTATGATTTGATTGGCTATCTATTTGGATGGTCGCTGTAAGGTAGACCAGCCTAAAATGTAACTTTTAAACCTTTTTGCCATCCTAAAAACAGAGCGGAGCAAGAATTTCCAATATTGAATTTCCAGTTTGGCCATTTCTAACTATTGACATACTATTGTTATTATTGATATAATTATAGACATGTCCCCCTCAATGTCTATGTACATATATACAGCCCTGGAGTTACTTGACTATCCAATATGAAAAAAGTAGGCTATACTGACATTGAAAAATATCTTCTTAATGTTGTGTGTAACTGTCTCTAGTATAATGAACAGACACCATTCAAGTTAAGACATTTTAATGACACCAGAAAGAACTCCAGGAGAAAAGGGATCAAAAAGGAACAGCAACAATGTAGAGAAGGATTCTTCCTGGCAACCTGTAACAGAGTGAAAAACATTGAGAAAAAGCAGTTAGGACTAAAGATAAGAATAAAATTGTCATTACACTGGATAATATAATTAAAAATCTAACAACAATCAAAGGTACATCAGCTGGCAAACCATTTAGTAGTTTAATAGGTTTAATAGTCTATTTAAAGGGAATGATTGTGGTGGGGAGTTTGCTCAAACTATGGCAGCGATACAGCGAATAGTTGTTCTAAAAGAGTGCTTTCAAAGGCCAGTGAAAGCATACTGTCAGTTAAGTTGTAAGTAGACGCTAACTGTTTCTCATGGGTTCGTATGGTATTTTAAACATTTACAGGGATAAGTCTGTGATTTTATTGCCATCCGAATCCATAATGTCAGTGTTTTTTCTCACCAACCCGCGTACATTTCTGAATTGCTTTTATAAAGAACACCGCTTTCTCACATAACGCAGTGAAGCAGCCCCTGCACAAGTGAATAATTGATTCTCGAGCCATCGATATCAGCAGATTCAGCAGCATCGCCACGGGCAGCACTGGGTAACGTCACACGTAAGAAGGAATATCTTTAGCAGCTTTCTAAGGTATGGTTCAGGGAACACGCCTATAAATGGTATACCTTTAGTAACTGAAACAGATACAGTTCATGAACCCTTTGTACTAAAAGCACAAGTATGATCTCATTTGAAAGCTGACACCTGGCAGTTTATTGTAAATGTAGAATTAATTATTGTCATAATGAAAAAAATTGTTATAAATAGCTTTCTAAGGTATGGTTCGGGGAACACGCCTATAAATGGTATACCTTTAGTTAAGTTATACCTTAAGAGTCTTCGTAGCATGCTAAGAGACAACGTTATCAGGAAACCCAGCCCAGGTGTTTATGAATAAGACACTGAATTAATTGGTTTTAAAGTGTTTGAATTAATGATTCAAATGAGTATCTTTTTTTTTAAAATAGACTAGAACATGTTATTCTGATGTATGTTATCGTGATCTCCATTTTAAACAAAACAAAAACGATTTTAAACCAAATAGATTCTCAGTTTACCCTGAATTAGGGGCCGTTCACATATCGCGTCTAAAAACGTGTGGAAAGCGCTCTCTCCTTTCTACAAGCACTTGTGCTCCCGTGGCGTCTGTCATTGCTACCTGTATGTAACCATGAACTGTGTTCTCCATGATGACGAGGAAGTATCAGCAAAGGATTAATTGATTTCTAGCCCTTGCATTAGCTTTACTACTAGATATATTTATGGAGATGAGAAATAAAAACTCGCCCTAGGAACTAACTTAGGAATGACGTAGCATTAAGAAGGTTTCGGGAAATACAGCCCTTATCATAATTAATAACGTGTTTCCTGAAACGTTCTTAGTGTTGCGCTTTTATTGAGCAGGTCATGCAGTAACATAAATTAGTTATTTACACCAATAATGTGATGCGGCTGCTGGGCAATCTGGTGAGTTTTGGAGGTGGAGCATTGAAGAGAGGGGTGTGTTTGTTTGGGTTCATTCCAAATATCAACAGTGTCCAACAGCGTTTTTGAAATATCGCTTACCCCACCTTAATATCTGGCAGTTTTTTTATGTCCATCTATAGTTGTCATCATCTGAAGTCTTCACAAGTGAGGCTGGATCCAAACTGGAGCTGCTATAATCTCTAGTGAACTTGCTGAGCATCCTGAGATAGAAACAGGGAAGCAACAGAAGAAAGATTAGCATAGCTGCAGTCCATATTATTTCAGGCAAAAGATGATCATGTGCACTTTTTACTATTTCATCACATATTAACTGTAAAACAAGATTATGAGATGTGTTAATTGAATGCTTGGCTAAAGAGTTGTGTCTTTAGTCTAGATTTAAATTGGGAGAGTGTGTCTGAGCCCCGAACATTATCAGGAAGGTTATTTATGAAAGTAAAAGAGTAGCAAAACTCGAGAGCATAAAGATGTGAATTTGAGAACTTGTCCCCTGTAAAATACAAGTCCAAAGTTGAATTTAAAGATTTGCACACGCAGAACATGACTTAACGCATAGACGGTGATATTAAAATAAATAAATGATAACTCAGTAAACACCATACTAATTAAAAATAGACTGCTAGGTACAGTTAAGCGTTTTCCTCACATAGAAAACTGGTAGAAAACGCTTAAAGGTCCCATGGCATGAAAATTTCACTTTATGAGGTTTTTTAACATTAATATGAGTTCCCCTAGCCTGCCTATGGTCCCCCAGTGGCTAGAAATTGTGATAGGTGTAAACCAAGCCCTGGGTATCCTGCTACACCTTTGAGAAAATGAAAGCTGGTAATAATCATAAATGTTTCTTGAGCGTCAAATCATCATATTAGAATGATTTCTGAAGGATCATATGAAGCTGTGATGCTGAAAATTCAGTTTTGATCACAGGAATTAATTACATTTTACAATATATTAACAATATATTACAATATATAGAACAGTTATTTAAAATTTGTTATATTATTTCACAATATTATTGTCTTGGTGAACATAAGAGACTTCTTTCAAAACACAATTTTTTTACCAACACAATTAGTGTATGTTTGACATTAGTGTATGTTTGAAGTTTTACTTACTAATCATATGGTTCATAGCGCCTTAGAGATGATGATCCGAGATGATGATCCGCCCAACTCTGCTACGGTGGAGGCCAGGGCTTCAACATTGAAGGATCTAGGAACACAAAAATCCATTTGTCACAGAGCCAAACAATATTATTATATAATGCCAGGTTTATTACAAGTAAGAAGCTATAGCTAAGCTATATTATATATAAGCTACAGCAGAGGTGAAATGCTTTTCTGAGATGAGTTTCTGAATCTATTTCACCTGCATCTGGGAGTACCTACAGCCTGAGGGAAGTAGCTTGAACTGGCAGGACAAAGGATGACTAGGGTCAGCTGCCTGCCACTCTGTTGGAGTAAATGTGTGAGAGAGGGGGAAAATTAATGCCTGCAATCTTGCTACATGTCCTAACAATACTCTCTAATCGTTTTTTGTTTTTTTTGTAGACAAGGAACCAAACCAGCAAAAAAAAAAAAAAAAAAACAGAAGGTTAAAACAGACTCAATAAAACAAGAATAAAACATTCTCATCAATTCTTATCAATATTTGTTTACCACTGAGCTAGTTTCAACCAATTTTATCACTCCAAGTGACGTCACCGATTACGTTTATGTTTACGTTTGTGTAAAATAAATTAGCTCACTTCCAAGTAAAACCTTTACAAAACCTCTCATATACACAAAAGAGGTGATTAAAAGCCCAAACTTTCATAAACAAAAGCTCAACCGAGTTAACTTTAACGTTAGCTTAACTTAACGTTACCTCTTCTGAAAACGGTTGAGATGCTAACGGACTTTTTCCGAAGACACAAAGCCATGTCTATAAAAGTAAATATTCAACATACGCGTATCAATTACAAGTAAGAGAAGTGTCAAGAACAGTTGTGTGTATTATGCGTGTGATTTTAATATCACCTGAAAGCAGTGAAAACAACAGCGAGAGAGGGAGTTTTCCTGCTTACCAGTCGCAGTGGTCCCGCGGCGTTTCCATGGCAAATCTGCGCCGCGGCCGCTCCAGTGTTTGAAAGCGACTTGAAGTTCACGCGCACAAAGCGACATCGGCCTCCCGTATAGTGGGCCGACCAAAAGCCGACGTAACGGAGCTGGGAAATAGAGCACTGTCTGACAAGAGATCTGCCTACGCCTGGCCGACGCCTTTGCGATGTTATAGGGAGGGAGGCCGACGCTAGATGTTGGGCCAACGTCGGCCCGACGTACGTGTGCTATCTGGGTAGTTGCTTAACCCATGTTTTCTAAAGTGATCCAATCCGTTTGGGCTGAGAAACAGACATCAATCACGATCCTGAAGGGAAGACAGGCTATGTAAGTATATCTGCTTGTTGTTCAAGATGTTTGAAACTTAAAATCTTAGCTTTTTTTTTAATGTGTTCGTTTTACCCAAATTTGTCTCTTTAACAGGAACAATACTATGACGCACAGAGAGGCACAGGTTTTAGCAATAGCCTCCCTGCTTTTGCTGTTACACCTCCTTGCCAGTGACGTGCGGTGATGTCTTAAAGAGGCTAGGCACCGAGTTATGAAAGCCAGATCCCTGATTTATTGTTTAGGCTAATAATACATAATAACAGTAAACGTTACGCACAAGCGCGGTATATCAAGAAATGTACAAATCAGGATGTATATCGTGTATTCTCTCTCTCTCTCTCTCTCTCTCTCTCTCTCTCTCTCTCTCTCTCTCTCTCTCTCTCTCACTCACTCTCACTCACTCACTCACTCACTCACACACACACACATACACGCACGTCGCACACACACAAGCGCGGCACACAGGCACACACCGGTAACAGTTAATGTTCACTCCAGCATTAGAATGCAAGTCCATTCTTAAATCTTAATGTTGCACAGCGGCCAAAAGTAAAAGTAAAATCACACACTGCTCAATTGAATATGAAGGCAAATGGCTTGCATTAATTCAACCATATTTATCAATTCAATATTAAGCCCAAAATAGTTTTTGACTCACCAATCGGATTCGGTAGATTATTTGTAGCCTACATAAAATTCATCCGCCGCTCTTTCCTCGTGAAGACATCGATCACAGCTTTGTAAATCTCGTCTTTATGGACCTTCAGTTTGCAAAGTGTTTCTGGCTCTCAATTTAAAACATTTAACTCTGTGATGACGGCCGGTGCTGTCATTTTGGCTTTGAATTTGGCGCGGGGATTAGGCATGTAGGCTAGCTGTGGTGTAACGTTAATGACGTTAGCTGCGCAAATGTCCAGTAATATCTCGATTTTAATTGGTCCATGTCTGATATGTTACGGAGATGTAACGGGCATACCATATTTACGTCCAAAGGCACAGCAGAGTTGTGCTTTTTGACGTACATGTTAAAGAATACAGGATCGAAGTGCGCATGCGCAACATGGGTTTTTCGCTTGCCGTCTGCAATGAATGGACAGTAAAAGCACTGCTTATTCTACGATTTGTTTTTTATTTGATTATGCGTAACTGCTACATTTGTCATCATAACGTCTAAATAATTGGAATAACACACATATTGCATATATAAATCACAAGAATAAACAGTAAAAATACAAATACAAGTTTATTATTTAATAAACAATTTTATTTTTGAATTTTGGCAGGGTAGGCAGTGCCTAGTTTGCCTACCCAGACCGCACGTCACTGCTCCTTGCGCCCCAACCCTCTGGAAGGAAGAGCCAAGATCAGTTTGAGAGATGCTGTTGGTTGCCTCCTGAAATTTGAAAAGGTTAGCTCATGTTTTGGATTTTTTCTTAAACATAGCAAATATTATAACTGTAAACCAAACTTTTTTTTTAAAGATGTAATTTTCTCTTAAAAGTCTAAATTTGTGGTAAATATACTATGTTCTGATTTTAAATGTATGCTAGAATTTATGGCATTTAAGTAATTTTTATATTGTTATTAATCAGTCCTGCAGAAGTTTGGAGGACCATCTCTCAGAGGTGGAGGACAGACAGCCCTATCTTCTGGCCACTGGACAAACCAAAGCAGATGTGCTCAAAGGATTAGTTCACTTTTAAAAAAACTTTTGCTGATAATTTACTCACCCCCATGTCATCCAAGATGTCCATGTCTTTCTTTCTTCAGTCGAAAAGAAATTAAGGTTTTTGATGAA
This sequence comes from Leucaspius delineatus, assembly GCA_023718395.1. Taxonomy (NCBI): domain Eukaryota; kingdom Metazoa; phylum Chordata; class Actinopteri; order Cypriniformes; family Leuciscidae; genus Leucaspius; species Leucaspius delineatus. The sequence continues at coordinate 49,309,468 of CM043363.1, read as the reverse complement.
AACATTCCAGGATTTTTTTCCATATAATGGACTTCAATGGGCCCCAAACAGTTCAAGGTCCAAATGACAGTTTCAGTGCAGCTTCAAAGGGCTTTAAACGATACCAACGAAACGTTGAAAAGGTCACGCTTGAAATTTTCTTTTAGGCTTTTTAATATTAAAGCACCCAGGATACGCACACGAAATGGGCATTTTAAACGAATAACTGACACAAAGACATTTGAATATGTGTATATGGTCCTCCTTCCGCACATTTGTAAACACTGACTCGGTACTTCTGTCTACGTCAAGCGTGACCTTTTCAACGTAATTGCGTATTACATGACGTCATGAACGCGCATCACAGAACAGAGCAAGGCGAGCATTTGTGCCTATAAAACTTAAACGTTTTTATTTATTTTTTTAAATGACCGATCGTTTCGCTAGATAAGACCCTTATTCATCGTCTGGTATCGTTTAAAGCCCTTTGAAGCTGCACTGAAACTGTCATTTGGACCTTGAACCGTTTGGGTCCCATTGAAGTCCATTATATGGAAAAAAATCCTGGAATGTTTTCATCAAAAACCTTAATTTCTTTTCGACTGAAGAAAGAAAGACATGGACATCATGGATGACATCGGGGTGAGTAAATTATCAGCAAAAGTTTTTTTAAAAGTGAACTAATCCTTTAAGTTCTACATTGTGGTCGACAAGAATCTCATACCCTGTCAAGCAAGTACTTCACTTAGAGCTTTTTAAAGCTCATTTTGTCTTTGGTGCACAATATGACGCATCTCTCAGCAACATGTTCACCTTTATCCTGACAACAGTCTACAAAATCCATCCTAGCACGTCCAGCCAATCATCACGCACTCGAGAGTTGAGAGCAAAACTGTTAAACAGTTTAATGGAAATGAACTTGTTTGAAACACTCAATAGAGTTTCATGTGATTATTTAGCCTATAAAGGAATAATATATTTTATCAGAATGAATGTAAGCCATTTTTAAACCAGACATGGTTAACATTGATGAGTTAAAGATGACATGTTAAATTGTTGTTGTATTTTCAAATTAAAGATGTTATTGCAGTGTATGTTTACTTGTTAAAAAACTTTGAGTCAATTTCTATTGAAAATGTGTCTGTGCAGATTATTTGACAAAGTATATCAACATGTACAGATGTCCTATGGTGCTGAAAAAAATAAAAAATAAATTTGTTTGAATTGAAACTCAGTAGAGATTTATATTTAAGAAATATTTCTCATAATGAATGTGTATTGTCATACCATTGTTAAGTTGCTATTGCATTGGAGACTAACAGAGCACAGTCATTGCATAGTCTCTAATTGGAGACTAACAGAGCTGTTTTATTCAGTTGTAGGTTTAATATATTAAAATATTTTCAAATTTTATGTTCAAATAAATTCATAGTCACTTGGTGTTTGGAAAATATCTACAGGTTTAATTTTTTTAATTTAATCTGCATTACCATTTTAAAATAAGTATTTACATTATTTACATTAAATCAACAGAAAACAAATACACTGGTGTTGTGTGATTAATCACCATAAAGTGTTAAATGTGTATACTTAAGAGTGATAATTTCTCAACACCTTGAGTGATAAAATTATACACTAACGCAGTGTTTGAATAATAAACACTTTCGTCAGTGTTGTTTTAACACTAGCAAAGATGGACCTGCATGTTCACCCGGAAAGTGATAATTTTAACAACCATGGTGACAAATCTCCCAACATATTTTTGCTGTGTAGAAAAGAACAAAGGGGGGGAACACATCACAAGTCAAACATGCAAGCAAATCATGAAACCTCCATCTGAATCCCTTATTTGTTATCCTTGACTTGAAAGTCTGTTCATATGCATATCAAACTCTGAAAGAAAAGAAAAAAAAGAAGAAAGAATAAATCGAAATAAATAAATAGCCAATTTATGCAGTGGAAAAGGCGTCATTAGGAATAAAGGCCTTAACGATAAGTATCCACTGAGGCACTGATGGGGTTATTCCAGTTATCCATTGTAACAAAATACTTTTGATCTCCTTAAAACCATGAGGGAGTTCCTCTGTAGGTCCCAGTAAACAGATCTTAGGCCGTAATTGTAAAGATCAGGAAAAGATTTTACCCACTGACTTCTAGACAAACCCCTGCCCAGAATTGCTGAACCTTAAGACATCCCAGAAGCGGTGCATAAGTGTTCCCTCTGCGATCTTGCATTTACTGCATAGGCTGATGGATAAATTGGGGTTCATTTTGTGTCTGCGAACCGGGGAAAAATTTTTAATCTGTGCAGTATTTTAAACTGCATTCCCAGGATGAATTGTCTGCTAAATAAGGTGTGACACATACCATTCCCCAATCCGCTTCATGTATTTCTACCCCAAGATCAGTTTCCCATAGTCTCATAACTTTATCTGAATTATCCTTTTTTGAAATTGTGAGAATATTATAAAAACGTATAAGTACTGATCGAGAAGATGAGAGTTTGTTAAGCTGTTCTTCTATTGTAGACCGACCAAGGCCGTCTGGATGGTCCTTTAGCTTTTTTGATACAAAGCAATGTATTTGGTTATATGTAAAGAAGTGCTTCCTGTCAATATTATACTTTAAAACAATCTGATCATTGTCACCAACAAAAGTCATCAACTTATTGTCATCAAAGGTCATCAACTTATTGTTTTCCACTACATCACCTATAACACAAATCCCTTGTTTCTTCCAGAGTGTTAGCCCATCACTCAGCCCAGCTGGGAAATCTGGATTATTGTGTATAGGTGTGTATGATGAGAGGTGCGTAACATAGCAAGCCATCCGCCACACTTTAATCATATTATTGAGAATTATGTTGCCTTTGATGAAAACAGACAACTTTGTAGATGACATGTATAATAAGTAAAACATGTTTTTAAAATAGACGTGTATTTTCACTGTCTGCTGAAAAAAGTTTTGAGTTAGAGCGATCAGTCACGTGACATGATCCAGGCGGTTGGCATCTTTCATGCTTCATTGCTACTGATTGTAAAAAGTTTCTTAATGTTTAAAACCACAATTATGCTAATGAAATTGATCACTTCAAGTAAGAAACTCCCCAAAGTTGATAAACAAAATAAATCATCACTTATGCATGATGCACTGAAAATCTTGCAAACACATCAATATTGCAACTGGCAGTAAATCAGGCATTGCATTTATTTTTAAAATGATTCACTTGTTTGTGTCTTTGCTAAAAAGACAGATGTCTGATGAAGGGCTTGGGCCCGAAACGTTACACGTGGTGAGCAATCATTAAAATCGCTAAGGAGCATTTTCTGGTGTGCGGACTCATTGTTTACCTTTGCAACTACTTGTCTGCCCAGCACCCAGTTTTACTGTTTTGGATGTGCGTGCTGTACTTTTGAACTCTTTTGCTAAAAAGACAGGCTTGATGATACGACTAGTGGAATCTTCTTAAAAACAATTAAGTGTTGCTGGAGGTGCGAATAACACTGAAACTAACACTTACCTGCAGGATCACAGCATGAGTATGAGGTCATGGAAATATAGAGATGCAAATGCTGCTAAATATCAATCTTATATTTCACATGCACATATTGTATGATACATTTTAATATTTCTCATTCACACATAAAAATCTCACAGAGAGTATATTTTTATCAAACATTTTCCATTCTGTACTTTATTTTGCAGTAAAACATTGTTTCTCAAAAAGAGAAAGTAAAACTGTGGAAGTTCTTGAACCCCACAAGATTCACAGAAACACAATCACACTATTCACAGGAATTCACACTATCACACCTCAAGACTGCAGTTGACATCAACACTGATGCACATTAACCACAAACGCCCATTAATAAAAGATGTTCTCTTGCTCATGCTCTCAACAGATGAAACCACATTTCTTTCCAGATCTAAAGCTGAGGCCTTCTGTGGTTTGAGTCTGTTGAAGGCAACACTTTAAAAAATACACCAAAAACATCTGTTTGCTGCTCATATTTATCATGAAATTAAATAGTGTACTGTTATTCTGCAGATTTATGTATATCGAGCAGTGACTTTTGATCTGAATGCATTGAGAATGTGCTGTTAGGACATTAAAATGGATGCATAAAATGGATGTTTAACGTCAGCTGGGATTTCCTGAACACACACAGAGTAAAACTGAAAAATACTGTTCAAAATAAATACTTGTGAACAAATATCTGAGCCGTTCCTGTGTGAGCTTTAACATGGTAAATGTGGATTAGTTCTGGGCCTCAGAATCCAAAGTAAATATTCAAAGCTAGAAACTCTTGAATAAAATCTGGTTAATGTCCCATGATGCTCGACTATCTCGGTGAATTTTTTTTTTTTTTTTGAGCTTTTAACCTTTACTATAACTGAAACACACATTTACATGCAGGATCACAATAAACAGAAAATGTAGAAAAATAAAATAAAAAATACACAACTAAAAACATATTTGAGAAAAGGTAAAATGAATGTTCAGAGTTTACATGCACTTAAGAAATGGGTTTATTGCAGCGTTCAGAAATGCGGTGTAAGTGTCATGCTCTTAACCTGTGTACACAGTGGCTGATATCAGTAATCAGCTTTAACCAAACCTTTGTGTTAATTTATTCATCTCTCACACACATGCACACTCTTCAGAAAACAGGAAGAACGCAGCTAATGCTTTTGCATGGCCATAAGCTGCTACTAATGCAGTGCATGTAAGCATGAGCAACGCTTCGAATCTTAAACAGCTTGGTTGCAATACCGGCTTTCTAGTGTGCATGAAAACCCTATTGATAATAACATCAATAATGAGGAAAAAGCCTCACAGAGAGTTTAATTAACGTCTGGTGACGACACCTGCGTATATAACCTCATCCTCCTGTTTAACCCTCTGAAAGAAAACACACACAGAACATACAAAGAGACAAATTGTCAATATGCATAGAATTTAATGCTAAGTCTAGTAAAAATAAATGTTTTGCTAATAATAGAGCTAGAATTGAAACGCTGAAAAGAAGAGAAAGAGAGGGTTTTTCAAAGTTAGTGCCTTTGTTTATGGTTATGGATTAATTAAGTCAGTGGTGGATTTAGGCACAGGCACATGCTAGGGCTGCAAAAATCATAATCATGATTATTTTGGTAAATATTACAACCACAAATATGAATGGGCCATATGACCAAAACCTTATATGAGTAATTTATTTAACAATAGCGATCTATATCAAGCATGTATTTACTGGAAATAAGATTGTTATGATATATTTTAGATACCAGGGATATTTCACAATTCTTGTGAATTGGAAACACATACAATAGAAAAAGACACAAATGACGCAAACAGTGCTTTAAGATTTTCATGCAAGTATCAACAGGCTACTATACGAATTTAAAGGGGTCATGAACTGGATTGTTTTATTATTTTATAATGTTGCCTGGGGTGCCCTTATAATGTTAGTATGATTTTTACATCAAAAATTGTCATAATTTATAAATAAAAGCCATTTTTCCAAGCCTGATTTCAGCCTCAGATTTGAACGCTCTGTTTTAAGGGGCGTGTCTGCTGTGAGACTGCAGTACAAACGCCCACTGCTGTGATTGGCTGACATGCTTGCATATGAAATAGCTAGTATTACAGGAACTCTCTCGAAAACTTTTACTACGTTTTTACTATTACAGCTATCGAGATTAACAAATCGTGAAAAGTATCATTTAAAGCATCATATTTAAATCTATTCCATCACATGAAAGGTTGCAGCATGATGAGCACTGACTGAGCACATGACAGACAGTCTGTTGATCGCGTGAATAAAGATCTTATCATTGCAACGCAATTTTTGCACTCTCACAAATGCTTACACCAAATCACAATGCAAACACGATGTGAATACGCAGTAAGAGCTTCGTTGTGTAGTGTAACAGTGTCATTATTTCATCACGAGTTTGGTAAGTGTCCAGCTCTCGCGGCTCGCGCTGTGCTGTTTGATTGACAGCTTGGGCGAATGGAAAGGGATCGTTCTTTGATCGCTTTCTGTATATAATTTAATAAGAGTTTAAAAAAGATTATTTTCATAATACTACGAGAAATTATGTGAAGTTGATCGTTTAGTCACTGATGCTTAAACAGTATTGAACGATTTTAAGAGAAATATCTGAACTTGAATAATTAGGCTACACATCAGAAATCACTGATCGCAGATCAGGCATTAGAATACACATGGTTACTTACATGTTGCTGGCAGATCCGTCGGGAAATTGTGATTGACTAATTTAATAAAGTTTAACCATGCTGGAATCCGAAGGAAGCTTATGAGTGTCTTCTTCCACAAACAGGCACTGCACAATATTTAGTAAACAGCATGTTTATTGCTTGGAAGTAGTTCGATACGGTTTAGCAATCATCATGTCGCCCTATGTTATTTAGCATGTTTGGGCGAATCGGTGGGCGGGGCTAAACAGGCCGTGTTGAAGTAGGCGTTGATCTTCTTTTGTGGAGGCGGTGTTTTATCCTCTTTGACGTCATAGTTCCCCACTTTGAAAAACGAGTCGTTTGCTGAGCCTGATGTCTATAAAAGCTTTTATTGGACTAACAAGGTAGTTTTCAGTTCTGAAACTTACAGGATATTATTATAGTATTATGATCTCTTATATGTCAAAAGCTCTAGGAAAATTTGATTTCTCAGTTCATCACCCCTTTAATAATCAAATGTAAAATAAAACAGCGTAGTCTTCACTATCAGAATAAAACTTTGTTTTATTCTTAAAACTACTAAAATCATTCAGTTAAGAGCGGTAAGTGATTTTCTCTCTATTGTTGTTTAATTAACATAAATGACATGGTTTATTAGGCTGCTGTCAGACTGAATGCACGGATCCAATATACTGATACACAATCGATTTTCTCCCAATGTTTTACATTTGATGATGTCTTTACTATCTTTCTGGGGCTTGAAAGTGGTAGTTGCGTAGACGGTCAGTGAAATCTCTCAGATTGTTGTTTCGAAGATGAATGAACGTTTTACGGTTTGGAACGACATGAGAGTGAGTAATTAATGACAGAAATTTAAATTTCTGGGTGAACTATCCCTTTAAGATAGCCTGACTTCATCATACTCAGATTCTAGTCAGAATGTGAGTCTGATACTGCTCCATAGAGATTTGATTATGGGGCGTGTCTCAACCGAACCAGGAAAAAAAAAAACCTCTGCACTCAATTGGATAGACCTACAACCAATCAGAGCAACAGAGTAAATGACGCATGTTCTTCATTCATATTCAACCAACAAAATGTTGCGGCTCTCTGTTCCTCTTTTAAAATTAATGCGCTGTGGATATCTTCTAAAACAGACGCGATGGCGGAATCTACACATGATGTTTCATAAACAAAGTTCGGGAGGAGCACGTACAAATAATCAATCCAATAACAACTTGCAATCAAACAATACCATGTCTAACGTTACCCTATATCAGCATGAGGAAGCATATTCACTCTGTCAACTTACCTAACACTCCTTGACAGTTTTTCAGCATCCCTCCACCACCCCGAATCCTCACTCTTGTCTTGTTCTCTCACAACCAGGAATACGGGGGACTATGGCTACCGAGCCCACAGCCCTCGGACAGCACGTCATATACGCATTTATTCTATCTGACTTATTTGTGTGAACTCATGAAATCTTATATACGCATTTATTCTATCTGACTTATTTGTAAATGTGAACTCGTGAAATCTCAATTCTCCAGCTGCAGTCGTCTTTGTTGTAAACTAATTCAAATCAAGCGCTCTTTGGTGACGTAGGTGATTACGTAACCGCAGATCATCTGTCCATCATCGTATAAAGCCCGCCCTGGCAATTTGATTGGCTCGGCCTTTTGGGAGCCGGGCATAATTACTCCTCAACGGATCGAGTCCAGAGCGAACTTCCCGACCAAAAAATGTTGTGGGCGGGGTTCGGGCTGGCACCCAGGCTACCTTTAAGACATAACTGACTGGTGTTACATGAATACTTGCCAAGCCTGGGATTTTGACATTTTTGCATGTATTTAACCATTTGGGCGCACACCTTACACTTTCACACACAGAAAGCTGCCTGGGAAACAGCCTGAGTTCTCTTTCACACTTAACTTTGTTTTTTAAATATCAAGCACATCCTATTTTACAAAAGTCACATTACTGATTTGCACATTAAATGGTTAATTCACCCAAAATTTCTGGTGGGTAACGTTAGTCAAGCTCGCATCAGCTGACTCTCAGCTGATCCACATCCACCTATAGGAATACGACGCCTATCACTGTATATATATATAAGCTCCTTCAGTATTATCAGCAGTTATCGCGTTTCTCAGGAGCAAATTACCCTCCTCCATCCCCAGCTCCACCTCTCGTCAGTCAGGATTTGGCATTCTGATTCCCCTTGAATCAGAATAAATTCTCGAGTTATGTTGTACTTTAAAATCTTGAATTAATGATAACTGCAGTACATTCATGTTGGTTCCCGTTTACCCTAAGGGTGGATATTGCTGCTCTCTCATTCTTTCCCAGAACACAACCATACAGCCATTCCAAACTGTGTGCTAATTGTCAATCGTATTTGATGATAGTGGTCCTGACAGAAATGAAAATTCTGTCATTAATTACTCTCCCTCCCTTGTTCTAAACTGAAGGGTTAAAATTTAAGAATATGTTTTCAGATATGCTTCCTTACATAACATCACGGTGAAGAATACTGATTTTAGCATTTGAGGTTTTAATTTAGATAGTATATAAACTGAAAAAGTGATTATTGAGTTTACAGCAAGATATTCCTGCCTGACCTGTTTTTCCTTTGTAAGTTAAATGAGTCAGATCACAGAGACGCTAACCTATTGTCTTTAATGGCCCTTGGAGCAAGAGCCACAGTCCAGACGTTGAATCGTTAGGTTGATTGACTTTCACCTTTTGTCTTTAACGGCTCCGGGATGGCTCTTGGAATTGGAGCTCCTGGCCAGTAATCAGCATGTGAATAGTTATGCTGATTCAATTGGACTCAGAGTAGGGTGTGTTCCTACTTCATTTGCATGCTTTGTTCAGAGTCTCCACCTCTATGTAATCCCTCCCCCTTGGAATGTATATAACTACAATGCATACTGTATTAGAGTTAGATCATGTTGGAAGTTTCTACAGCCGCGTACGGAGGAGTTCTCAATAAAGAATAACTTCCGTTGAACGCGATCCCGACTGTCTCCTGGTCTCTGCTTTGAAGAAAAACTTTACAACAAAACCCATAAGACTTTTGTTCATCTTTGGAACACAAATGAAGATATTTTTTATGAAATCCGAGAGCTTTCTGACCCAACATAGACTGCAATGTAATAACCACTTTCAAGGCCCAGAAAGGTAGTAAAGACATTGTTAAAATAGTCCATGTGACTACGGTGGTTCAGCCTTAACGTTATGAAGCGTGGGAACTCCCCCGTCAGAACGCCGGCTCATTATTGGCCAGCTCCTGCATCAGCATCACATGCATGCGTCGTGGTGCTCACGTGACCAGCGTCAGCGGCTCTGGGCACACTTAACTGGCACACTTTTCAAAGTCATGATCTGATTGGTTGAATTCTACAGGATGGCCGGGAAACGTATGCGTCTCGTTTTTTAACTGTCCACCTGGAAACAAATGCCGAGATTGCGTCGTATTTACAACTATGACAATGAGTGCTAACCAGGATCAAATAAACATTGGATTTTCAAAAGTATGTGACGGCTCCATTGTTAAACAGTAAACTTGCACAACATTCTTGAATGAATAATTTATTAATTGCACGCCGGTCTGTTATTGTAGGGACATCGACTTTACATTTTCACGCACCTAAACATGACATGGAACAAAACGAATTGTGGTTGGTTGCATTTACATGTCAGTGGACGGCCCTTGACCAATGAAAGCTGCGATGGAGTCCAGACCTTCTGCTGTTAGTCTGAAGGTCTGGCTACGTGACACTAGTGTGTGGTGTGCTGTCTTGATCACATCACGGCATTTCACACACAATGGGAACAAAACTTTTAAATCATGATTTTTTTTTATGTCATATTTGTGGTCTTGCAGATTTTAAAAAATCTGATAAGATTGTGAAAATCTTTTAGTGTGGGCCAGCCTTAAGGTGTCATGTCTCTACACATCAACAGTTTGCTAATATTGCTTTTTTCTTTATTGACTGCTATCTGTAACACATTACTAGGCACTATAATTACATCCTGATGATGACACGTAATTGTTAATTAGCAAGCTAGACTGGCTAAACTCTCTCAGCCAGTCATCTAAATATTAGAGCAACTGTTCTTTCATATAGGCCTACACAAAAATACAATTTATACATGATAAAAACTATATATATATATATATATATATATATATATATATATATATATATATATATATATATATATATATATTATATTTATATATATTTATTTATTTATTGTTTTTAGCGGCTAAAGAGAGACAGTCATTAGTGTGAGTGAATAAGGAGAAAGTGACATATCTGTGTAACATAGCTGACATGGAAGCAAACAAAGACAATAGTGCAGAGGACCTAGGCGCAGTTTATTACAAGGTAAATAATCCAAAGATGTGAAATATGAACTAAGAACTTGACTGATAACAATAACCTGACACGTGGAACATGGAAACAGCATAACATTGATGAATACACAACAAAGTAACATGGCAAACATAAGGGCTTAAATACAAGACTATGGGGATCACATGACAAAAATAACCAATCAATAAAGCATCAATAGGGTTTTTTTTTTACTTGAACCGGCGCTGCACAGACTGATCAGTGAATAACATCAGAGCACCACGAGAGCGATTGGAGAACAGACGCTCTGCATGCTTTTGAATCACTCGCGGTATGTTGATGTCATAAACCGATCAGTCTGTGCAGCGCCGGTTCAAGTAAAACAGGCCTAATGAGTAAATTTGTAATTTTTTTATTTCATCACTCTTGAGTTTGGGTGAACTTCCTATTTAAATGTTAGACATGCATGATCTTTTCTTCAGAACTAGCTTCACTTTTTTACATAATTTGTACTCACTTAAACTGCTACGGCATTCATTTTTAGTCAATGTATGAAGTCAGATATCTACACTAATCAGCATTTAAAGTGAATCAAAACCTTTCATTCAAGTTATACATTAATTTTAAAGACAACTTTGATGAACTTTTTTGATTCACTTCAAATATAGACTACTGTAAACATCCATATATTTTAAACCATGGTGCACCATATTCAACTGGTCGTGTCAGATTAATGTCATACTTTTAGTGTTATCTGTTTTTATAATCTAAACTAGTAGTTTTATTTGTTTTAATTTAATGATAAAGAAAATCAGGAAGCATACCCATTTACACTTATACAGGAAAACACTAAACACATCTAAATGTGATTCTGCTGATAATGACACAGGTGACAGTCATAAATGATCTTACCGATTTCTGTGTGTTTCTCTTGTAGAATGTTGGATCAGCGTAGGTTATCTCTTCATCACGAGTCTCAACTGTAAACAACAATAATAGATGCATTAAATCAACAAAGTGGAATCACTTAACCAATTTTCATTCTAAAAATACATTATTTGAGGTGTATTATTAAAAGGGGGGTGAAATGCTATTTCATGCATACTGAGTTTTTTACACTGTTAAAGAGTTGGATTCCCATGCTAAACATGGACAAAGTTTCAAAAATTAAATTGTACGTTTGAAGGAGTATTTCTCTGCCAAAAATACTCCTTCCGGTTTGTCACAAGTTTTGGAAAGTTTTTTTCGAGTATGGGCCTGTGTGACGTCAGATTGGGCGGAATTTCCTTATATGGGTCCTAAGGGCACTTCTCCCGGAAGGACGCGCGCGCTAAGGTGGCCCTTATTTTTCAAGTTTTGATTTATAATTGTCTGACCCCCTCAAGTTGTTCCAATACATGAAAAAATATTTCAGGCAAAATATGAGCTCATTTGAACAATATTTAGAGGTGGCTCGATGACGTTGAAGTTTTGTATAATCAGTTATTATGCTCAATTTGTGATAATTACCACTTGCCTAATTTTATCTCAACTATTTAAATTATATACTTGCTTATTTAATGGCAATTCTGAATTTACACTTATTTTGCACAAAAGATATTCTATGCATTTCTTGCAGAAGCATAAATTCTATTATTTTGCCACTTTTGTGACTTATTTCAAGTATTTGTCATTACTGGCTGTGATTTGCGGTCGTCGGCACCTAAGCTCTTCGCAAGCAGCAGAGGAGCCCAATGGCGACGGGAGGGACAACTTTGTCTCGAAGTCCAGCATAAACCTGTTTTCAATGCTGGGTATACCTGATGCATTCCTGTCTGAAGATCTCGAATCATGGAACAGTAGAGATGATTTCAAAGCTGCTGAGGCAATAATCAATAGTCTGGCGGTAACAAACGACCACGCAGAACGTGGTGTTGCGCTCATCCAAGATGCGTCACAATCCGGGCGCTTTAGGTGTGAAGTACAGCTGCAGTATGCTCTGCAAGTCATTGAGCAAAACCGATTACAATTTCCAGATGCCAAGAAATCAACACTGCTTGGTGTTAAGAAACCCTGAACTATTGACTTTGAACTGTGCAAACTGTGAAAAGATGCGTATCATCAGTTATATTACAATAGTCAAATGTATGTTGTATAAGATATATTTGGTTAAATAATTAATTGTAAACTATGGTAAATCATGGTAAACTATGGTAAATCGTGGTAAATAATGGTAAACCATGCTAGCAACATGGTAAAAACTTGCTAGCATCATGCTAGTAACATGATAATCATGCTAGCATGATGCTACCAAAATGCTAATCTTGTTAACATGATGCTATCTACATGCTAATCATGCTAACATGATGCTAGCATGATACTAATAATGCTAGCAACATGCTAATAATGCTAGCATGATACTAGCTACATGCTAATCATGTTAGCTTCTTGTTACAAACATGCTAGCAAACATGCTATTCATGTAACTACACACAAATCATGCTAGCTACATGCTAATCATGCTAGCATGATGCTAGCAACATGTTAATCATATTAGCATCATGCTAGCTACATGCTAATCATGCTAGCAACATGCTAGCATTATGTTAGTCACATGCTTATCATGTTAGCATGATGCTAATTTTGTTATCATTTTGCTAAAAATTAGCTAACCGCACCCTAGCAACCGAGTGGCGACTATTGCCACTGCAAGCACCACTTCACATTTTCTTCAGGAAATGTACATTCTAGTTAATATTGTACTCACATTGAACTGTGATCAAGTAATAGGCTACATGATTTGATGCATTCTGCAAACTGTATAGTATTGAATACAATTCTCAATGCTAAACGTTTTAGAGTGAAGAATTTTGCTGACTTGTAGAATTGCCTACAAAAACAGCAAACTTTGATGTGCTTGAGCTACCTCTAAATATTAATATTTTTGCCCCATTTTTTTCTGGGGTGTTTTTAGCATAAATGGAACAACTCTGGGGGGTCAGGCTGCAGAAAAACGGAATTTTTTTTCTAAAATCTAGCGCGCGCACCCGTAGACCAGAGTGACGAGCAAAGAGAGCGAAAGCAGTACGCCCATCAAAGTGCTGTGCTCGGTTTTAGGGAAGTCAATGCCACCAAAGAAGTGTGTTTTTGGTTGCCAGGGCAAGACAACCCTGCACAGATTCCCAAAGAACCCAGCGTTAAGGGACCAGTGGATGGAGTATGTTTTTACAGAGCATCAACGGAGTTGTGCAAGTGTTCTTGTTTGTTCCCTGCATTTCGACGATGATTGTTTTATAAACAAGGCCCAGTTCGGCGCCGGATTTGCAGATCGTTTAATGGAGCAGTCCTAACAATAAAGATTCACGGTCATGCGTTGGAACCGCAGGCGGTGAGTAAAACTGCTTCAAATGTCTGTGTGTTGTTAGCTATCGACGCGTAAGCACAGCAAGTAAACAGTGAACAGCGCTCGTGATTCTTTAGCTCCGCCCACGCGGCACGCCTCCAGCTGCTCGTTTTTTTCCGGAAAGACACGGTACAGCCTATCTTTCTTTTATAAATATAATAAAACTAAAGACTTTTTGGAGATATGAAGGATGCAATACTACTCTATAGGTACTCAAGATTAACATGAGATTGACTGAAACTGAGTGTTTCACCCCCCCCCCCCCCCTTAAAGTGTATAATTATTCATTATCATGCCTAATACATGTTTAACAGTTGTATCAGTAGCAGGAAACACTTGCCCTCTTGATCAGTTTTTCTGTGTTTCTTGCAGATGCAGATCATTCCGACAGCAGCAACAATCAACAGAAATCCAGCAGCAGCAGCAGCAGAGATCAGTGCTGTTGGAGATACAGGACCTGGAGGAGGACTTAAAGGAGGACGTGAAGGAGTGTGTGCATCTGGTGATGTAGTAGTTAAAGAGAGACAGTCATTAGTATGAGTAAATTAGTAGGAGAAAGTGTCAGATCTGTGTAGCTGACATGGAAGCAAACAAAGACAATAGTGCAGAGGACCCAGGCGCAGTTTATTACAAGGTAAATAATCCAAAGATGTGAAACATGAACTAAGAACTTGACTGATAACAATAACCTGACACGTGGAACATGGAAACAGCAAAACATTGTTGAATACACAACAAAGTTACATGGCAAACATAATTGCTTAAATACAAGACTATGGGGATCACATGACAAAAGCAACCAATGAAAAGATGAACTAATGAAACAAGAATCAATAGGCTTTTTTTGACTTGAACCGGCGCTGCACAGACCAGTCGGTGAATGACATCAAAGTATCGCGAGAGCGACTGGTATGTTTTTGAATCACTCGTGGTACTTTGATGTCATAAACCGATCAGTCTGTGCAGCGCCGGTTCAAGTCAAACAGGCCTAATGAGTAAATGCTGCATGGAACAAACGAACCAATGAAAACAAGGCACATGAACAGGGGAAGCACATGACAGGATCACATCAAGGGAACGGAATCACATCACAAGACTAAATTCCAAAATAAAAGACATGAAAACATGAGCAAAACCTAAACTTGTGATGTGATAAATAATTTCACAATACATTTTCCTCGCTTTATCTGTCCATCTGAATGAAACACTTGGTTTTGAAGCAGATTCTCATTTAAGTGTTCAAAGTAAATCTGAGTAATAGTAACCCATTGAATACAGCTGTATATGGTACAACACACTGAAAAAACAATGAGACACTTCTCAGCAGGCAAAGTCTGTGTTAATGTAGAGCAACAATTATATTGATAGAAAACAGAGCAAGAGTGTGTCTTGTCTGAACGACTCCTAATAGCACTATTTGGTCTGTAGGAAAAGTGTCTGTCCTTTTCTTATCTCTTCTCCTACTGGGCATCAGTCAGTGGATCATGGAGACGGTTATTTGTTACGTTAGAGATGTTCTTGTGTTGACGTGAAAACAACTTCTCTACTTTCTCCACATTATAACGTCAATGTTGTAGCTTGGTTTTAATAAATGTTTTCAAGTGAGGTTTTGAGGTCTGAAATGTAAAGTATGTTTTTATAATACATTGACCTCTCATATGTCAAACGATCAAACACAATTTCAGGTGAACATTCAGGTCCTTGCTGAAATGGTCACGGTTACAAAAGGATAAAACAGGATTATAAAGTTATAATCTTTCTGTAATCTTTCTGTTCTCTCCCAGAAGCTGCTCTGTTTGAATGGAAGTCAATGGAGATGTTTCAGTCTACAAAAATAAAATGATTTTCTGTGGAGGTTCATTGTATAAGTATATGACTAAGTTTGAATTAAATATATCACTTGGACTGAGTTATGTATTTATATGAAAAATTATAACAGTATGATCAATGTGACAGGGAGGAATTATGTATGACACTATTGTAGGGAACTTTTTCCTTCTTCAAAGCAGACCAGGAGATGTTGGGATCGCGTTCAAACAGAAGTTATTCTTTATTGAGCGTGGCTGCGGTTCGTCCAACATAATCTAAAGTACATAACTTTTCATGGTATCTTATAGGCAGGTCAGTGGGCTGTCCTTAAAGGTGCTGAACTAAAGGCGGGCATACACGGTGCGATTTTTGCTGTTTTTACGAGCTCGCAGATGATTTTTTTCACTCGGGAGAAATCGAGTGGAATCGGCAGGGTTCGAATTACAAAGTGGCTTTCGGGGGAGCCCTATTTTCCGATCCTCCCTGACTGACTTTAACGCTTTTGGTGCATGTTCGGGCATTTAAAACAATAGAGATCGCTAAGACATGTGACCAACTGGGCGGCAACGTCATCAGAACGCAAAGAATTATGGGTATGTTTGGCCCGTTTCCATGGGCTGCATAGTAGGCTAGTATTCTGGCATGAAAATAATGGAGCTGGAGATTGTAAAAGTGGGGCAAAAACGTAGTATGCTTAAGCACCACACTCCTCGCGCTCTCTCATCTATCTGCATGCAGTCAGAATTCAAGAAACCAACGTGTGTGTGTGTGTGCGTGCGTGCGTGAGAGAAGCGCGGGCGCGACCGAACAGTGAAAACATAAAAACATGCTCCGTATTTTGTGCAAGGACATCATTCAAACTGCCAAGTGTTTACTTATATTTGTGTACATGTAATGGGTAGAGAAAATTACCACATATATTAGTTTAAATTAAAAAAAAACTTCTATTTTTTTATTAAAAAAAAAAGCCGTTGCACTGCTTCAGTTGGGTTGCCGTGGAGATGGTAGCTCAAGCGCTCAGAAATAAACATCCAGCGCTTGAGAAAGACATAATTTTTGTATCTCCACTTCTTTCCAACCCACAGTGCTATCCAGCCTGTGGTTTTGTACCTGCCCAGATTCACTTACGTCTGAGGCCGGTATCACACTCGCAATAAAACACAACATTGTGCTTTTGTCAAACTGTAAACTCGTCAAACTGTAACCTACAGCCGTCACCCAACCAAAATCTCTCTCTCTCTAACGATTCCGTTCTTAATCTTTATGCCATTTCTATCGTGAGAACCATAGATATCATATATATAACGCCTTTATTATATGATATCTATGGTGAGAACGACTATTGCAGTTTATAACACAGCAGGTAGACGGCATCTTGAACACTACGTTCTTCCCTCCATGCAATGAAGTCTGGCGCGTTTTGTTTGTGCCGCGGATTCCCAAAATGCTTTGCGTTCACCACTGGGAATACGTCATGATGACGACACATTAGCAATCCTTATAGATAGATTTCCGATGACGTCACATTTCTCCCGCAACTCCTTACGGCGCCATCTTGTGTGTCAAGTGGGTCAAGCGTTTGTGTTACGGGGCATGATAATACCCTGAATCGGCATTATTCTGAACATAAAAATCATACAATTATTCTCCGTTTGGCTTGAGTTAATGTTCAGTGCTGCTCTTGTGAACATTTAGAGGTTTTGTGCTCTGGAGATGTGACACGTTATCTAATCATTTCCAAGATGGGCTAGCTAAATGCGCTAGCTAGCTCTCATCGGCTGTCAAATCGCTGTACACAGGCGGCTACTATCGACACAGCCCTTGAGAGGTGTTGGTTGGGCAGAAGCACACTCTGACGATTGTCCACCTTCATCACTTTCTCTGTGGCCACATCAGCTGGTCGAGCACATCGCTCCGTGCCTCTGCTCTCCATCTCTCTCCTAAGTTACACTAAATTAGCTCGGAGCATTGTGTTGTTGTTGTTGTTTTTTTACCCAGATGGTGTTGTCTTGACACTGAGTCTAAATGTACCATATAATAAGGGCTGTGCAGATATCAGCCGCCTGGCTACAGCGATGTGAACCGTCAATGCAAGGCTCCAGACTAACATTTCCACGAGGGAGAGAGAGCAAGACAGCACTTTTTGGAGACGGTGAAGTCTTGTTTACATGTTCGCCTGGATCCGAAGAGAGAGAGAGAGAGAGAGAGAGAGAGAGAGAGAGCGTGCGCGCGCGCGACCGGCTCTCTCTCTATCTGCTCGTTCTTTCAGTTAAAGGGTAACTAAACCCTAAACCGACTTTTTTTTGTTAATTATCTGTAAAGGCCATTGCACACTGAGTCCGAAATTCGCATCCGAAATTTGCGCACGTTAAAAAAAAAAATTCGACCTCACCTTAGGC
This sequence comes from Leucaspius delineatus, assembly GCA_023718395.1. Lineage (NCBI taxonomy): Eukaryota > Metazoa > Chordata > Actinopteri > Cypriniformes > Leuciscidae > Leucaspius > Leucaspius delineatus. The sequence continues at coordinate 49,291,333 of CM043363.1, read as the reverse complement.
TATGTCAATCACGCTTGCACACTGACCTACGAAACTTTCGTCCGTAAAAAAAAATTCGGATTGGGTTCGATTTTCTGCGTTTTTCGCATCCACACAGACAGTGTTTTGAGGGGTTTTTTGAAAATTCAGAGCCACCGTACAAGTGAACGACAAAATCCAGAATGACGTCTGAAGTTGATACACTTCGTCTCGCAGCACAAGTACTGTATGAAAAACAAAATGCGGATTACAAAGACACTGAATAAAATATAACCTGTATACAGTTGTTCTGTCTGCCCAGCGCTTCTGCCGGTCGCGCGCGCGCGCGTGTGTGTGTGTTTGTGTGTGTGTCCGTCCATAGACATACTTCCAGTCTCTGTTCAGGATCGACTGGTTCACGGAAATTGGTGGTCTTCTTTTTAATATGTGGCTCCAGTATCGCTAGCAAAGCATCAAACTGTTCCACTGACATTCTGAGGTAAATTTTGAATCGCTCGGGATAATTTCGCAACTCCTTGTAGGTGAAACTCTCCTTCCTCTCGGCGCAATCTCAGTAGGCCTATTGGATGGACCCAATATTTCCTTTCTTTTTTTCTTTTTAAGAAGAAAGAGTGCAACAAATTCATCCTCACTGCTTGACGAATCTTTTTGTATTTTTTTGCGTTTTTTCCCGCAAAGGTTTAATTAATACGCATCGGACTCAGTGTGCAAGGTTTCTGTGCGTGACGAATTTTAAGGCTGACGAACACGAAAAAACGCATACGAAAATTTCGGACTCAGTGTGCAATGGCCTTAAGTTGGGGCTTTATTAGTGCTGTTCATTGATTCGAGTAACTTTTTTGACATTTGGGTATAAAGTGTTTTAATTTTACAATATATAGTGTAAAAACGTCTGAGTGCTGCCCTCTTAAGGTTGAACGGTGGCTACTGCAGTTGAATTTTCCTATTGGATGTTGCGGTGGCAAGTGACGTAAGCGGTGGCAGGTGACGTAAGCAGGTTCCAGCTCACCACGCCCCTGGTACGAGCTCACCACGCCCTTGGTATGAGCTAGCGTAGATTATTTATCTGTATTGTACAGTGGTCAGGTATGAAGGACTAAAAATGACAGAACGAAAAATAAATAAATAAATAAATAAATAAAAGTAGAAATAAATAAATGCAGAAATAATAGTGAAAATAAATACATTTTGGTAATATAAATGGCTATTTCTGTATTTTTACATGTATTTATTTATTTATTTATTTATGCATTTCTATATGTATTTATTTATGTATTTATACATTTATTTATATATTTATGTATTTATATAGCCTATTTATTTATTTATATATGTATATATGTATTTATTTATACATTTATTTATTCCTACATTTATTTATTTCTGTATTTCCACATTTTTACATTTATTTATTTCTGTATTTCCACATTTCTACATATATTTATTTCTGTATTTCCACATTTCTACATTTATTTTTCCCTGCGCATGTATGCTAATTGACCAATGGCTAAAGCCGGCCGCACACCGGACGCGCAGCTCAGCGCCGCGCAGCGCCACGTCTAGGACAACTGTCACCTGAAAATCCGTTAGCATCAGCAATTTTCTGATTTCTGTAAATAAATATAAAACTAAATGTATATTGCAGCACGGGGTTAAGTCCGTATATACATTAACTACGATTTGAGACACATAAATGTAAATTTAATATAAAACTATTTAAATGGCGCTCTGTGGCGCGGCAGGATTTTGAACACGGTCCTGAGCCGTTGCGGACAGACGCCGGAAGGCGCCGCCGGTGTGTGTACTCTCATAGAGAATAATGTGTTCGAATTTAAAAGACGTGGCGCTGCGCTGCGCGGCGCTGAGCTGCGTCCGGTGTGCGACCGGCTTAAGCCACGCCCCCTCCACTCACTTGGACAAACCGTCAACATTCGGTAAAAGGCGCTATGGCAGCTGTCACAGTAGGAGATATTTCACAGGAGGCAATTGATGATTTTTTGGAGACAGAAAGATTATAATATCATCTCGATGACACCAAGGCCTTAACTATGATTTAGAACAAAGATTTACAGTTCACAGTGTAAACATTATAGTTTGGTGCTATTTCGCTTCAAACGCTCGCTTTATACGCGTCCTATTCGCTTTGGATTCAAAATGTTCAAGCGTAGAACTAGACGCGGATACGCGCGAATTTGACGCTCTATTCGCGTTTGGTGTGAGCGCAGAATAATGAACAGGCTGCGATGTCAAGATTGCATTGCTGGAATGTGTGTGTGTGTGTGTGTGTCAGAGAGCGGGCGCGATCGAACAGTGGAAACATCAAAATATACTCCATTTTGTTCATACAGGACATAATTAAAACTGCAAAGTGTTTAGCCTACTTATATTTGTGTAAAACATAACATTGTGCTTTTGTCAAACTGTAACCTACAACTGTCACCCAACCAAAATCACACACACACACGATGTTTAAAAGCCAAAATGACAAGAAAAAACATAAAAACGAATGAAAACTGATAACCGCAATGCATTGCGGACGAGGAAGCAGAGAATGTCCGAGTGTATTGGGTTAGCTATGCGTACTGTGATTGGCTCATCGCGTTTGGGAGCGTGGTTTAGCCATTGGTCAATTAGCATACATGCGCAGGGAAAAAGAAATGTGGAAATGTGGAAATACAGAAATAAATAAATGTAGAAATGTAGAAATGTGGAAATACATAAATAAATAAATGTAGGAATAAATAAATGTATAAATAAATACATATATAAATAAATAAATATATAAATACATAAATATATAAATAAATGTATAAATACATAAATAAATACATATAGAAATGCATAAATAAATAAATAAATACATAAAAATACAGAAATAGCCATTTATATTACCACAATGTATTTATTTTCACTATTATTTCTGCATTTATTTATTTATTTCTACTTTTATTTATTTATTTATTTATTTTTCGTTCTGTCATTTTTAGTCCTTCATAAGTCAGGCTCTGACCAGGGGTTTAGTTACCCTTTAAACATGCACCCAGTTCATCTACATTACTCACCGATCAAATAAGACTTTGGCGGGACAAAAAATCACTTTGGCGGGCGCTAAAACAAGTTCAATGCAGGAGAATTCATGCGTGAATTTAACTGAGTAAGTTAGTGTATGACCAAGCACTCGCACAAATGCGACCACATAAAATTTTAACTCGGACATTCTAACAAAATAATTGTATGCTTCCAGAGACTTTCTTCTTCTTAATTTGTCATCGTTATCTCAACACAAAAGAGTCAAAAATACTTTATATTAACTGGCTTTCTATTAATGCAGCACAGTGAATGAGCCGTGTCTCCCAGTGGCTTACTGACAGCTTTGACACACAACATGGCGGCGCGCCGCAGAGGATAATGGGTAATTCGAGAAACGGAAACCCATCTATAGGTTTACAGTAAACAGTACAGAACGTACTTGGTTACTTACGTTTGCCTTGCCGTGCTATTTCTCTCACGTCTGGTGTTTTCGCTTCAGTCGATTAGATCTGTCATATGGCGAGTTTTCTCTTCTATTTGGCGCGCAGAGTCTGGCAGGGCGCCAAGCGCTCCTATTGGATCGCGTGCTTCTGCTTTCTCGCCATTGGTTTGTGCAGTTGCCTCAGCACAGCCTATCAGCGCGCTCGCGCGAGCTCTGATGCTCTCGCCTGCTTCAATATTCTCGAGAAAAGGAGTTTTCCCAGTACAGAATGTACAGAAAATCAGTGTTCGAATTGAGGGGGGGCTGGGGGGGTCCGGGACCCCCCATAAGCATCAAGGGACCCCCCATAAGGCCCAAAAAAATTACCTCGGGGGGTCCCCTGGTTTTTCATTAAAACTAAAATAATAGAAACATAATTTATTAGGTAGGGTAATATATTTATTTTTAATCGAAGTATTGCGCTGCCGCTCCCATTAGAAAGTAATTCAAATTAGATTTGCGTCTGAAAAGACGCACAAATTTATAAACAGATACATTTTAGTGATCGTGCCATTTATACGCCAAAAACAGTTTTTTTTTTTTTTTTTTTTTTTTTGCGTGTAAATGATACGCACTGCAAACCCCTTGGGTAGGATTAGGGGTGTGTAGTACGTGTGTATTACACGCCATAAAGTGCGTATCATATGCAAGCAAAAACTATTTTTTGCGAATAAATGGTACGAGAAATAAATTTCGTGCTATAGATAAGCACTTTCACGAGAGTCTGGCAGAGTGAATCCTCATTTTCACCTCACGATGACGGTAAGATAATATTCTTTCTTTTATGATTGTTTGGTAATTTACAGATCTGAATAGAATTTCAGCATTAATGCTTGTCCGGGACACGTGCGTGTACGTGTTTTTTTAAGGGACAAGTGAAAGAGAATTGTACTTGCCCAACCGGACAAATGCCCTGATTAAAACAATTTTCAATATAAAAAAAAATAAAATAAGAAATAACGTAGGCCTACTCGGTTACTAACGTAACCTCAGTTCCCTGAGAGTAGGGAAAGAGTATAGAGAGTAAAAATTAGGGAAAGAAATGCCCTTTATAAAGATAAAAAATTATTCTGATAAGAGTGTTTTCCAACAGTGATGTAATGAAACATTGACAATTTAAGTTTGAAAGGAGTAAAGCCTCTGTTTAGACTGGAAATGTAATTTTGACAAAAGAAGAACTTTTATTTTAAATAAATCTTAATTTTAAATCAGCCTATTTCAGTGTGATATTTTATCATCATGCTTAACACTGAGAATTTGAATAATTGAAATGTGATGATCAGATGCAGATATCTAAATCAGAGAATATCATATAGGTTCGGGAGGTTGGCGGGTGGATTATTTATTTTCAACAGCAGATTCGGGTGACTCAAAGTGCACCAGATTAATGAATTTATCTTTAAAATGTACAAAATTTTCTTCCGGGGGGGCATGCCCCCAGACCCCCCAAGAGGTACCGAGCTCAACCCACAAAAATACTGTGGGAAACAGTTATATGATGGTCTACAAAAAAAAACACATTTAATTATCTTATTAAAATACATGCTCGGGATTTTAGCACCAATGCCTCATTTTGAGCCAGGAAAAATCCGGATTATTACAATAGAAAAGTCTTTGTTCATCAATTATGCACAGAGTTAATGCTCAGCTGCAAAAACATGTTCTGAAACACTAAAAGTTAAGTAAATGAAATTATAGTATTATATGAAAAAAATAAAAATGAAAATATGTATATTATTAGTTTTTTTTTTTTTTTTGGGGGGGGGGGGGGACCCCCCAAGAGCTTTGACACAATTCGAACACTGCAGAAAATCAAAATCTATATGCGACACAAAAAATGGACAGTGTTTTAGAGCTCCCCTAAATGTCTCAAAGTAGGCTTTCAGGGGAGCCCGTCCTTTTCAGCTCCCCCGTAATTCGAACCCTGGGAATCGGTGATGCACGCATGGTCGCGGCTCGCAGCGTGTGAGAGTAATTACGAGCCGAGCCGAAGACGTTATGAGCACCTTTCCGACCTCCCGATCATTTTTAAACATGTTTAAAAATTTCGGGGAGTCGGCCCGATTTTCACCAGCTGTCCCCTATTGCTAATCATACACAACCACGTCGATGGGGCTATACCTCAGTGGCAGCAACCATACAGCGTGCGCATGTAGGCTACTCTCTCTCTCACACACACACACACACACACACACACACATCTCTCTCTCTCTCTTTCTCTCTCTCTCTCTCTCTCTCTCTCTCTCTCTCTCTCTATATATATATATATGGGCGTTTCTTCAACTAGGGGCACTTTTAGGCTTGTGAAGTTGATTAAAAAAACTTGATCAAAAGTCACGTAACACAGTCTCATAAGTTTAAATAATTTGTCTAGTTTTAAGGTCTGTAAGAGAACAAACTTAGATTACAAGAGAAATTGTTAATATTTTACATTTTTTCCGACCTGCAATGAACAAATGTCATTTCCACCACATCTCTATATACAGCTGTTATTTAAAAACAGAATAACTTATGCCACTCAAGAATTGTCTAAGATCATTTTTGTAACTAGTTTTATCAGTTTTTCCACAATGTACAAAAATTATACATTTGTCAATGAGATAAATTAACTGCCCTAAGGACCAAATGGTGAACTGTACACCTGTCACACTCTGAAATTTAATTTTGGTTAGGGCAAGAGTTTATTAGAAAATAACTAACTTGAATTTTTATATTAAGTAGAGCATGATCTCGTAAATTGTGGATACATTTTTAATGTGTGATGAGAACTTTTTAAATGTTTTTAAAAAATGTGTGTGGTGATGGAAATGACAGGGTGGTGGTGGAAATGACAATGAATTAACGTGAATGTAGAGAAACAGTAATATTTAGAGAAATATTTATTTGAAAAATATATTTTGAAAACTCTTAAACTCACCACACTCAGTAAACTCAATTCACAACGTCAATCTACTCTTGCAATCCATTTCAATTGTACTTTGTAATCATAAATGTAATTTCCACCACATGCTGTCATTTCCACCACAGAGGGCAGTGTGGTGGAAATTACATTTCTGTAGTTTTTTGTGAAAAAAGGGAAGATAGCTTCACTGATAGCTTTGAATTAATACTCAGCATTTCATGCATGCAAAATACTCTTATTTAACTTAAACATTTTTACTTTTTAAAAACACCCTTGAAGGTACAGCATGTTTCCACCACATGCTGTCATTTCCACCACAGAGGGCAGTGTGGTGGAAATGACATTTCTGTAGTTTTTTGTGAAAAAATGGAAGATAGCTTCACTGATCAGCTTTGAATTAATACTCAGCATTTCATGCATGCAAAATACTCTTATTTAACTTAAAAAAAAATACTTTTTAAAAACACCCTTGAAGGTACAGCATGTTTCTACCACATGCTGTCATTTCCACCACAGAGGGCAGTGTGGTGGAAATGACTGTGGTGGAAATGACATTTCTGTAGTTTTTTGTGAAAAAATGGAAGATAGCTGCACTGATTAGCTTTGAATTAATACTTAGCATTTCATGTATGTAAAATACTCTTATTTAACTTAAAATTTTTAACTTTTTAAAAACACCCTTGAAGGTACAGCATGTTTGGAAATGACGTAGAATAAATATATTAACTGATAAAGCAATATTTACCTTGATTTTTCTTATTTGTTCTTGATGAAAATTAAAAATTGCCTCCATGTCCAACATGTGCTCTGATGTCTCTGAACATTTCCATAGAAACCACCTAAACAATCTTTCACACAAACTTTTTAAAGGGACATTACAGTGTTGTGGTGGAAATGACACCAATACTGTGCGACAGCTATATTTTGTATAAAAAGTAATATTGATGGTGGTCTCACATTAAATACTATAATGTATTTTAATTATTTTACTAGTGCTTAATTTAAGTATATTAATAGTTACCAGATAAGTCATACTTTTAAACTGTATTTTCATTGTTGAAGTTAAAAAGTCTGGGTGTGCGACAAGGAGAAAACAGTGATTTTGACACCTATAAGGAGGTTGAAAAGTATGAAGAAATCATAATAGAAACGTAGTAAAAAGTTTTTAAGGAGGTTTTATTGTTAGTTTGAAAAAGAAAGAGGATTTTGTCCAAAATTGTATGTATTTTTAAAAATATGACCAAAGTACATAAAAGTGCCCATAGTCTAAGAATCACCCATATATATATATATATATATATATATATATATATATATATATATATATATATATATATATATATATATATATATATATATATATATATCAAGTTTTTATGTTGAAAGGAATTGCTACTGTTCTCTGCTTTACAACAAATCATTTGCACACACATTTCTGTCATTTTTTTTCTATTCTGAAGCTTTGCCTGCATGCAACATTGACGGTCTCTGTGTTTAGCGCGAAAGCTCACGTGATTGCTGCCGGCTCGGGATAAAATTCGTGCAGGACAGTCGTGCCGTGTACCAGCTGCTTTGACGCGATTATCAGTTAAACTGACTCGCAACGTGTGCAATATCTCACGATCTCCCGAGTGTCCGATCCTGGTTCGAACTCGCACCGTGTACGCCCGCCTTTTACACACAGCCTTAGGGATGAAGACAATAGAGGCAATTACCCCCAGCTGAGATAATGGTACCCCCCCAAATTGTATAAACAACACATGGTCACGAGAACTAAGACTAGGTAAACATTCACACAGTTCAACCAGGGATGGAAATTAGCACCCGCCACCAGCCAAATGCGGGTGATTTTGTGTTGTGGCGGGTAAACTCGCTTCACCTACCGGCCACCGTGGCGGGTAAATAAAAATAGCATACCGTTTCACACAGACGGCGGACACTTTTAGAAAAAAAAAAAAATGTGGCGTTACATCGCAGGCGTTAAGAGCTGGTTAAGAGGTCTGCAGAGAAAACATCTTTGCCTTAACTTAACATTGAAATCACTCGCGCCGGACGCGCTATACGCACCGACGGGAACGCGACGGTGGAGCGTTTTTAAGATTTCCACTCTGAAGGGTGGTTTCACTTTTTTGTGTTTTTAAGCCCCAAAAACGCCGTCGCCGTCTAAACGAAAGGCACATCTGATAAAAATATTTTTATGTTTTCACCCGCGAGCGTTCTCGTGTAAACAGGGCCTAATAGTTTCATTGTTGGGACTAAAAACGTAAAACTGGAAGCCATAAAATACCACGAATCATCCAAATGCCACATCCAGGTAAAAAAGAGAATATATATATATATATATATATATATATATATATATATATATATATATATATATATATATATATATATATATATATATATATATATATATATATGAGAGAAAGAGTGTATAAGAGAGAAATAGAAAATGTCAGTATTTCATTGAGACTTAGATTAAATAAACTGCTTTAAAGGGATACTCCACTTTAAAATGAAAATTCTGTCATCATATATTCACCCTCATGTTGTTTCAAACCTGTATGAATTTCTTTCTTCTGCTGAACAGAAAGGAAGATATTTAGAAGAATGTCAGTAACCAGACAGTTTCTGGTCTCATTGACTTCCATGGTATATTTTTTTTCCTACTATGGAAGTCAATGAGACCAGAAACTGTCTGGTTACTGACATTCTTCTAAATATCTTCCTTTCTGTTCAGCAGAAGAAAGAAATTCATACAGGTTTGAAACAACATGAGGTTGAGTATATGATGACAGAATTTTCATTTTTAAGTGGTATTAATTTTCACATGCAGTTACACATTGTCGGTTAAAAATAAGAAAGTGGCTGGTAAAAACATTGAGTGGCTGGTAGATTTTGAAATCCACCAGCCACTGTGGCCGGTGGACAAAAAAGTTAATTTCCATCCCTGAGTTCAACTCTCAGTAGGAAGATCAAAGACTAACAAAACCCCTTCAAAGGAAACTGTTAAATCTAATCAGTAAATGGATGCCCTCATGTTCACCTTGAATGCCCAATACAGTATAGGTCACCTTAGTTTTTTATGTGATGTTATGTAAGGAAGTAGGATCAGCAGATCTAAAACATATTTGAAATAGATTCTTAAAATGTGTTATTCTTCACTATCCACTGTCAGAATCAAGAGGCTTGGTCAGTTTTCAGGGTTTTAAGTAGCATATGGATTAATATTTAAAATGGAGTTACAGTGTCATTGAGAAATTTCAAAGATCACAAAGAAATATGATTTTTAGTTTTATTTCGTTGTATTAATAATAATTATAACAATATAATGGCACTTCTGTAATATGTAGTGAGCTGTATTTCTCTACTCACCATAGACAGTAACAGTGAATCTGTGTTTAGTCTCTGAACTGCTGCCGCTGATCTCAACTTCATAAACTCCAGCATGTTCAGTTCTGATGTTCATGATGGTCAGAGATCCAGTCTTCTTGTCCAGCTTCAGTCTGTCTCTGAATCTCTCATCAAGAACATCAGGGATCATATTGTTCACTCCATCAGTTTTAGCTATAAGAGGCCCGTTAGTTCCAAATGTCCACGTTATCCTATCATCTCTCTGTATTTCAGTGAGATCAGTGTTTAGAGTGACTGAATCTCCCTCCATCACTGACACTGACTTCACTGCATCTGTGTCAGCAAACACTCCTGAAGAACACACAGAAACAGTCTCTCAGTCACACATTCAACTTTAAGTTGTTATAAGCTTTAACTGTTAGTTTCTAAATGATTACAAACTTTGAGAAAGTAGAAAGATAGAAACAGCATCATGGGAAATAAATGGCAGGGTGGAAAACAGAGATATCTGAGTTCACACCTTCACATAGTTTACATTTTAGGTTTTGGTTTAATGTTATAAGTTCCATAAGTAAATACAACAGCAGGAAACTTCTCATGTTCACATCTACATCTCAGTATCTGGGATTAAGAGCAAGAGCTCATCTTCTGACTGATTTAAGTGGTGGACTGCTGATCTGAACTAACTTTTACCAGAACACCAAAAAAGTTTGTAACTCACCATCCAGATGGCAAAAGCACAGCCAGAAAAAAACTGTTTTTCCTTTAAACATTTTATTCCAACAGCTCTGATGTCTGAAATTTGTGTTTAGAAATATCATCTGAGAGCGATGTGGACTCCAGTTAAGTCGTGTAGGAAAACCCTTTCTTACTTCTGTCTCTGTGTCTCAGCTGAGTGAGCATGCGTGCAGCGCGTTTCACAATAGTGATTTTTTTTTTTTTCACATTTTCATTGGGCTGTCTCATTATGCTAATGATGCTGTATTGATTCAGACCAACAAAATCTTGGAATGTAAAAAATAACAGGATGGTATATGTCTTCAAGAGAACATGATTATTGAAAGTTTATTTCTCCCTAAATATAAAATGAATCTGTTGCTCTTCTTAACGTGTGGGCGAACTGGAAGCAATTATTTTTCTTTTGAAGTGGTACAAAATTAGCCATGGCAAAACTGATGGACTTGTGATCAGGCACGCCTGTTGAAGAAGTCCACATGAATTCAGGATGTTTCATCTTATGATCCTTTGCAGCGACTGTGCACCTTTTCTACCCTCTCCTCTCCTCTCATGTTTACTTCTGCCCTGTTGCTGGTTTTCACTCTGCCTGTTTTTGAGGATTGTCTCTTCCATTACTATAAGACTGAACTGTTTTCTGGATTCAGATTTTTGAGAACAGTTTTGAATGGACTGTTTATGCTAATAACTGTAATATATTCTTAGTCATTTTGAGTCCATCCTTGAAAACGTACACAACCGTACACAAAACACTGACATCATATGATGCCACTGTCATTCATTACTCATTTAAATGACAAATGTGTGTGACAGACTGTAAATGATACATCCATGATTTCAGCATAACACTTGGTACACATTATATTACATATTCCACATAGCTGTTTAGGTTACTAAATGATATGGGAAGCCATACAGGAGGCTTTTGATGTTGTTTTTGCTCAGACATTATTAGGCCGTACAATTGCAAGTAGTAATTGCACAGGTTTGCGTGGATATACGCATTCAAGTGGTTTCTGTGAGAGAACAAAATAAGCATGATAAATATAAATGATAATAGGACATGACAGAATATACACAGATAATACCTGTATAAATATACACGGAGAAGTTAAAGTTGTATGAGGTACAGGCAAACCAGAGCTTATTTATATGGGCTCTAATTGCAGATATTCTTTTTTTGCTGTAAACCACAAAAAAAAAAAGAAAAAAAAAAAAGAAAAGAAAAGAAGAATGAAATTAATGTGGGGGCCTTTTATCAGAAAACTTGAAGGCTCTCTTACTTGTCAATGCATTCTGATTGGCTGACAGGTCTTTGAGCGGGGTTTGGAGAGAGCGTGTGGTTGAAGACAGGGGGCGTGGTCTAATTCCGTTCGAGTTAACAGAATAGTTTAAACTGTTAACAGCTTGTTATCTTTACAACAGATGCTCTCGGGTTTTCACACTTAAGTGTAACTGTTTCAGACCACTGAACTGTTGAAGAAAATGTTTTACACATTTGCTTTTTGCTCTCTGTGCTGTTGCTGTCTGGTTGGTGAGTTAAAAATGTTTTTTTGATTTATAGTTACATGTTATTTGTTTGGAACTCTAATGAACTTCAGTTCCACCATGTATTATCTAACTGTTTATTTATGTAACTTATAACAATAAACCAAAATGTAAATCGAAGGTGTGTGAAGATATCTGTGTTTTCCACCCTGCCATTTATTTCCCATGATGCTGTTTCTATCTTTCTACTTTCTCAAAGTTAATCATTTCAAAACTACTTCAAACTTCAGTTAAGTCTTCATTATAACAATTCAAAGCTAAATGTGTGACTGAGAGACTCTTTCTGTGTGTTCTTCAGGAGTGTGTGCTGACACAGATGCAGTGAAGTCAGAGTCAGTGATGGAGGGAGATTCAGTCACTCTAAACTCTAGTCTCACTGAAATACAGAGAGGTGATAGAATAACGTGGACATTTGGAACTAACGGACCTCTTATAGCTAAAACTGATGGAGTGAACAACGTGATCCCTGATGTTCTTGATGAGAGATTCAGAGACAGACTTAAGCTGGACAAGAAGACTGGATCTCTGATCATCATGAACATAAAAACTGAACATGCTGGAGTTTATGAAGTTGAGATCAGCGGCAGTAGTTCAGAGACTAAACACAGATTCACTGTTACTGTCTATGGTGAGTAGAGAAATGGGTCAATGACGTGACGCCTAAATTTTCTGTCCGATTGCATTTTTTCAGGCAAAAATGGGTTTAAATGCCTAAAAAGATACTGCATATTTGTAGTACCTCTCCCATGCATGTACTCACTTTAACTTTTCAAAAACCTTTACTTATTTGTTATTTTTTTTGTTATTTAAAGTGTCAAAACATCATGTGGTGCGACCGTCCGGCCATAACTTCTGTTTTGAAAACATCTTTGAAATTACTCTGAATTTATTCAAATTTATATTCTGCACTATTTGGCATGATTTCCAAAATGTTTTGTCATCCTTTAAAACACTTCAAAGCATTTGCACTTATATTTCCATCATAATATACAAACAAACTTTGTCCGATGATGTCCATTTTATGAAATATCATGTGGTGTGACCATCAAAGAACTACCATTTTGGGACTTATATGTTGAAAACTATTCAAACACAGGAAGTTACATCATAAACCAATTTACCAAGGACCCATGGAAGCAGCAAGCAAGTTTGTAATTCTCTCAAATTGGAAAAAAAATAAACCTTTGTAATGGTTGGTATGTAGTTGCCAAATTTGGATGTCATGATATGACCTCAAAAAAAATTTAAAATTAAAGTTATTTCTACAAATATATATATTTTTATTATAAATTTCATAGTGACCTTTTTTAGCAAGCTATATAGCTTGTTTTGTTTAGGTGGCCAATTCTGTGCCTGTAAATTATGACTGAATTTGAAAATATCATGTGGTGCGACCACTGCAGACTGTTTTCAATGATAGATATATGTCCTAGATTAGCAGTTTTATGCTTTTATATTCAATCGATGGTTTATATTAAAAAAGTACTTTACTTTAGAATCATTTGGAATAGATTTTTATGCAATTTGGGATTTTTTTTATATATTTCAGACAGTTTATATTCACTTTTTGTACAATATGAGAAAAATGCAAAAAAAAAAAAAAAATTTGAGCATAATTTCAGTTTAGTAATAGATTTATATATTTGGCCGATACAACTGAAAATCTGGAATCTGAGGGTGCTACAAAATTGAAACATTGAGAAAATCACCTTTATAGTTGTCCATTTATGTTTGCGATATTGCTATATTCACTCACAAAAATAAATGTTTATAAATTTATGGTTGGACATTTACAAAATATAAAACATCTTTATTTAATATCCTAATGATTTTTGGAATAAAAGAAAAAATCGATAATTTTGACCCATACTATGTATTTGGCTATTGCCACAAATACCCTGTGCGACTGGTGACTGGTTTTGGGATCCAGAGTCACTAATGATTTGCTGCTCAAGAAACATTTCTGATTATTATCAATGTTCATATTTTTGTGGAAACTGTGATACATTTTATATGTCAGGATTATTTGATGAATAGAAAGTTCAAAAGAACAGCATTTATTTGAAATAGAATCTTTTGTAACATTATAGCCTGTGCCTGAATGTGACACTGAATGTGTCCTTGATTAATAAAGTATTAATTACTTTAAAAAACTATTGACCCCAAATGTTACCTGTATACAATACTTTTATGAAATAATTTATATCTATAACATTATTATTTGTTAGAAAGAAATTCTAAGTCAAGTTAAATTAAATGGTGCACTTGTGTTTGTGATGTGAGTTTTATAAAAAAAAGTTTATTAAATGTTTATGTTCAGGAAAATTCTGTGAAATTTGTATAAAATCTGGTTTAAATAAAAAAATTTGTATAAAATGTATTGTTCATTGATCTCTTTAAATAGATTTTTAACTATATAAGATCTTCGTGTCATTTGGAGCGACCACTTATCATGTGGTGCGACCAATAAAAGCAATCACTGTATTAAATTTAAAATAAAGAAATTTATTTCTGTGGCTGAAATATGAATCATAGATACAGTATGCATTATTAAATTATATTTTTAAAACATTTCTATCAGTTTTATGTGATTTACAGGAAAAATAAGTCTGTTAACTAGATTTAAGAAGGCAACTCAGAAATTGTAGAACAAAAAATGAGATCATTATTTACAAAAACTCAAAAGAAATGCAAATATTTGGTTTCTAAACACTTTAATTACTAAGAACTTGTAAAATAATGTTTAAGCATGTTAAGGAAATTAAAATTTTTTAAGATAAATCACGGTCGCACCAAATGACATTTTTTTAAGGCTACAGACAATTCATCTAGATGAAAAAAACACTAAAATCACTTAAATTAAATTTTTTAAATGAATTAGGTGTACACAACATCCTTAATGTTTGAACAATGGCAACAGATATTATTATTTTTAGTGTTTTAAAATTGGCCTGTCGAAAATCCTTATACGTCATTGACCCAAATACAGCTCACTACATATTACAGAATTGGCATTATATTGTTATAATTAAGATTATTCAACTTTATTGCGATGATGTGCGCGGTCTCGCTCTCCTCTGGTCGACGTGTGCACGGGCACGCTTTTCCGAGAGAAATGCTCATATAAGGAGTTCCACTCTCGTCTACGTCGTTAGATCCACAATCAAAAAAAAAACTGCCGAAACTTGTACCAACCCGGAAGTAAGATTTTCTGCACAGAAATTCTCCGTTATTCGTCCAAAATATTTTTTTAAAACTTTGGCCATGTTTAGCATGAGTATCCATCTCTTTAACACTGTAAACAACTCTGAATACATGAAACACCATTGTACCCCCCCTTTAACTATTATTGTCTCCTAAAAAGTAAAGACACATTTGTGCATTTGTATTATTCTTCAAACTTTGCCATGCGAGTTAATAGCAGCTCCAAAAATCATATTGATGAAAGCTGTGAAATTTAGCATGGTGATTGATGAGGGTCTGAAAATTCTCCAGACCAACTTTGGGGTCTGTGTCAGTCTGTCTCATAACACCACTGAATTCTCAAACTTCAAAGCTAATAACTTAGCTTAGAAACATTGTCCTAATTACATTAAAACCCATTGATTTGTTGCCTTTTTTGGATTTTAATGTTTGTTTGTTTTCCACTGCTCCTCTTTTGTCCAGTCCTCATAAATGGCTCCAAGCATTGCAAAAGTGGAATTTATTCAGTGATTTTTTTTTTTAATTTTCAACATCATTCCGGTTTCACACCAAAGCAAAGTTAGTCAGGATGTTTCTTGGAAATACTTTGGTGTATTTAAACTAAACTTGCTAGATATTGTGTTCATACTTGTGTATGTCTATCAGCACTACAGCCATTTTAAATCATTTTTCTTATTCAAGAAGCAAAAGCAACAGCAGTGCTTTTGTGTAATGACTCTCAACTGCATATGCCAGTTTTGCGATGTAGAGAAGTTGTTGGAAGTGTGGCTCAGTGGATAGACATTGGCTCTTAATCATTGCGTTGTGGGTTTGAATCTCACATGGTGTTAAGATCTGCCTTTATTCATTTTATTTTTTGCATTGTGCTTTGTGGAGTGTAGGTCATGCATGGCCTCATAACTTATTCTTATTTCTCTCTATTCTTTCATGTTTTTCAGCTCCTCTACCTGTCATTAGCAGTAACTCTTCAAACTGTTCATCATCATCTTCATCATCATCATGTTCATTGCTGTGTTCAGTGGTGAATGTGAGACATGTGACTCTCTCCTGGTACAAAGGAATCAGTGTATTGTCCAGCATCAGTGTGTCTGATCTCAGCATCAGTCTCTCTCTACCTCTGGAGATTGAGTGTCTGGATGATTCCTACAGCTGTGTGGTGGCTTCTTCATTCACCAACTGGACCACACATCTCAACTCTGAACTCTGCCAGATATGTCCAGGTACGTCAGCAGTTATTTTATGAGTTAGTTTATGTGTCCCTGGTCACTGATTTAATGTATTTTTATCAACAAAGTTAGTAATGGATGTGTTGTTGATGTTCTTGGACAATGAACTCTTTCTAGATTTTCACTGATTGTTCCTTCAAGAGAAATTCTATTTAAAAAAAATTTTTTTAAGCAAGTTTAACAACGGGGGCGCTACTGAGGTGCACATGGAGTAGACGCGTTTCATCAAGCTCCTCCACGCCAAGTTTTTAAATTAGGTGCCATCTTAATATTTTAAGCTTCCTTTATCACTAATTGGCCGTGTGAATGTGATAAAGATGGTTACTCTCCCTAAGTTTCTATATATATTTCAAAATCTCCCTATTTATTTGCCGGCAACCTTTTTTAAACAACTTCATTCAGTTATTCTGTCGTTTGTATGGAACTATAAAACACCTCGCATAGCTAAAGCCCACTTGCAAAAACCTACTGATTGTGGAGGCTTCGGCCTTCCTATTTTTAAGCATTATTATTGGGCAGCAAATGCCAGAGCTCTCACTTTCTGGCAAAGGGGCATCCTGGACAACATGCTACCTGAGATTTCCCCATTATGGGTTCGTGCGGAGGCTATGCCAGTGCCTCTCTCCCAACTTTACTTTTTACTGAGTGTAAATCTATCGGCAAAATAGGAAGCTATAATTTTGTGTTGAGAAATTCCTTGAGGATTTTGAAGCAGATAAATAAATTTTATAAATTACCAAAGGTCTCACTCAGTACTCCAATATCATGCAATCCTTCATTTGAGCTGTCTCAGATTGATGGAGCTTTTTCAGGATGGAGGAGAAAAGGTTTATGCTGTATAGGAGATCTCTATATAGATGATCAATTTGCCTCTTTTTCACAACTTAAAAGTAAGTTTGCACTCCCACAGTCTCACTTCTTCCGTTACTTGCAAATGAGAAATTATGTAAAGAAAAATATTCCACAGTTTATAAATAAACCTGAAAACCATATTATTCATATATTATTAACCATATTATTCATATTATTATATATCTTTTATCTTCTTATCCTGAAACCACACATTTGGTATCTTGTTTTGTTTGGGCTTTTGCAACATCTACAGACCCTTTCCAAAAAATTAGAATATCATGGAAAAGTTTATTTATTTACATAATTCCATTCAAAATGTTAAACTTCCATATATTATAGATTCAGGGCCCACAACTTAAACGATTTCAAGTATTTAGTTGTTTATTTGTACATAATTTGGGCTTCCAGCTCATAAAACTCACGAAAACAGAATTTCAAAAAAGTAGAATATTACATGAAATCACACAGTAATTACACAGTGATACCATGGTCACTGAACCAGGTTTTGGTTCTTTTGGCAGTGTGGGCAGGTGCAAATCCTGCTGGAAAATGAAGGAAGCATGAAGTGCTGTGAAAATGTCCTGGCTGCGTTGACTCTAGATTTAATAAAGCACAGTGGACCAAAGTCCTCTTTTCTGATGAGAGCAAATTTTGCATCTCATTTGGAAACCAAGGTCCCAGAGTCTGGAGGAAGAATGGAGAGGCACACAATCCAAGATGCTTGAAGTCCAGTGTGAAGTTTCCACAGTCTGTGTTGGTTTGGGGAGCCATGTCATCAGCTGGTGTTGGTCCACTGTGCTGTCCACTCAACGCAGCCGTCTACCAGGACATTTCCAGAGCACTTCATGCTTCCTTCAGCAGACAAGCTTTATGGAGATGCTGACTTCATTTTCCAGCAGGATTTGCACCTGCCCACACTGCCAAAATAACCAAAACCTGGTTCAATGACCATGGTATCACTGTGTAATTACTGTGTTTTGCACGTCACCACGTAGGCTCACTATTGGCCGACGCTGGTCATGTGTGTGATACGTGGTGACGTGCAACAGACGCGCTACGCTTAAACACTACGAGAAAAGACTCGACGCCCAGAGAAAAGGAAATGAAAAGTGGAATAAAGTCATTATTTTTGTTTGTTTTAGCGCACAAAAAGTATTCTCGTCGCTTTATAAACTTAAGATTGAGCCACTGTAGGCTCAATCTAACGATCTCTTTAATAACTTTTCTGGGCCAGCAAGTTTCAGTCCTTTAGAAGCCTATGGAGGAGTGAGACAGCGCTCAGATTTAATCAAAAATATCTTAATTTGTGTTCCGAAGATGAACGAAGGTCTTACGGGGTTGGAACAACATGAGGGTGAGTAATTACTGACAGAATTTTCATTTTTAGGTGAACTAACCCTTTAAAGCTGCAAGCGTTCTTTAGTCAAGAGCAGTGAGTGATTTTCTCTGTTCCCTTTGTTCTTTGGTTAAAGGTAGGCCTATAGCGGAGGATTTTCACGAATTTTAGAAAAGAACCGCCCTCTCCACTTTTTGAAAAAATGCACATGCGCAACACTCTACCTGCTCCCGAGAGGGAACGCCTATTAAACATGCACGAGCTAATCATACAGTAGCTTACATTAACTTTTACTAGCAGTGATTTTAAATGGATTTCTCCAAATAGCATGCCAAACTTTACCTGTCGAGTAGAAACTTCGCGACTGAGGCATCAGTGGGAAGCCCAACCTGTGTTTTGAGCGCACGCCATCGTGTGAATCGTGTGCACGAGCACGTACGACGGCCTTGCGTAAACATATCACCAGAATGATTGACACTTAGGAGAACCAATAGTCTTGATGATCCACCCAGAAAAAGAAAATCCTCCGCTATACCTTTAACTTTACTGACTACAGAATTAGTGGCTGCTGTCACTTTAAAATCTGCCGCTGCTGGCAGGCTCTCACGAGTCTCATTTTCTCATATACTCTTATTCATTTAAGACTTTATGTAACAAATTTAAGACTGCTTATTGTTATGAGGATACTCGACAAAACTGACATTTTGGCATGTGTTATTGATATTGTTCGTGCAAGCGCACTGCCCAGCAAACCTGATTCTGACGTGCTGTCTGTGCGCTCGATACTGGCGCGAGTCTTTCAGTGCGTTGTGTGTGTGAGTGTGTGCGTCAGGACATTCACAGACAGCGCGATACCTGCTCATTTTAACTTTCAGTGAGGTAGACGAACGGGATTTCGAAAAGCGCCCGTGAGTGAAAGGCATACATTTTGTTATCTGCTTACCTCCTTGATTGTCATCCAAACTTTCAAACGCGCATCAGTGGCTCCGACTCTGAACCTATACTGAACTCTCTCTGAACTTCTCACACGCAACTGATGTATCAGGTGCAAGGTTTTCAGCGAATCAACGATCAGAATATACTGCAGTGAGAACGTTGTAGGCAGATGTTACTGCTGTGTGCTTTAAACTCCTCTCCTGGCATTAATACGCTGTGGTCTAGTCATCAACAGAAAATTAACGGATTGAGAGGGGAGAAACATGGATTTTGGCGTGACATTTCTTGTGTGTGCGTGAGAGCGTGAGATTGATGCTGAAAGCGTGAGTGTCACGCCAGATGCGTGAGAGTTGGCAACCCTGAGTCTGTATGCACCAACCACCTCAAAGTACTCAGGCAGGGATGGAAATTAACTTTTTTGTCCACCGGCCACAGTGGCTGGTGGATTTCAAAATCTACCAGCCACTCAATGTTTTTACCAGCCACTTTCTTATTTTTAACCGACAATGTGTAACTGCATGTGAAAATTAATACCACTTAAAAATGAAAATTCTGTCATCATATACTCAACCTCATGTTGTTTCAAACCTGTATGAATTTCTTTCTTCTGCTGAACAGAAAGGAAGATATTTAGAAGAATGTCAGTAACCAGACAGTTTCTGGTCTCATTGACTTCCATAGTAGGAAAAAAAATATACCATGGAAGTCAATGAGACCAGAAACTGTCTGGTTACTGACATTCTTCTAAATATCTTCCTTTCTGTTCAGCAGAAGAAAGAAATTCATACAGGTTTGAAACAACATGAGGGTGAATATATGATGACAGAATTTTCATTTTAAAGTGGAGTATCCCTTTAAAGCAGTTTATTTAATCTCAAGTCTCAATGAAATACTGACATTTTCTATTTCTCTCTTATACACTCTTTCTCTCATATATATATATATATATATATATATATATATATATATATATATATATATATATATATATATATATATATATATATATATATATTTCTCTTTTTTACCTGGATGTGGCATTTGGATGATTCGTGGTATTTTATGGCTTCCAGTTTTACGTTTTTAGTCCCAACAATGAAACTATTAGGCCCTGTTTACACGAGAACGCTCGCGGGTGAAAACATAAAAATATTTTTATCAGATGTGCCTTTCGTTTAGACGGCGACGGCGTTTTTGGGGCTTAAAAACACAAAAAAGTGAAACCACCCTTCAGAGTGGAAATCTTAAAAACGCTCCACCGTCGCGTTCCCGTCGGTGCGTATAGCGCGTCCGGCGCGAGTGATTTCAATGTTAAGTTAAGGCAAAGATGTTTTCTCTGCAGACCTCTTAACCAGCTCTTAACGCCTGCGATGTAACGCCACATTTTTTTTTTTCTAAAAGTGTCCGCCGTCTGTGTGAAACGGTATGCTATTTTTATTTACCCGCCACGGTGGCCGGTAGGTGAAGCGAGTTTACCCGCCACAACACAAAATCACCCGCATTTGGCTGGTGGCGGGTGCTAATTTCCATCCCTGTACTCAGGTCTACTGAACTGAATGATGAAGTGTCTGATGGGATCTAATCCCGTTTAAAGTTATAAACTACATTCACTACTCCAAAACTAGATTAAACAAAATATTTCCCTCCATATCTTCTCAATGTGATAGGTGCAAGATGGCGGAGGGGACATTGGCACATTTATTTTGGTTTTGCCCTAATTTGTATGATTTCTGGTCCAAGATTTTTGAATTATTTTCAAGCGCATACAGAATTAACATTCAATCTTACCAAAATATGGCTATTTTTGGCTATTCTGATGTAATGGATACTATCCCTCATACTCAGGGGCGGAGCTAGGGGGTGGCCAGGGGTGGCCGTGGCCACCCTTGGTCTAAGCTTGGCCACCCCTCTCACAACTGCTGTTTCTGTCCCTTTTTTTATTGACAAAAATCGCGTTTTTTAAAACGCTGAACCGTCTCTTTAAGACCACAAAAAACGTGAGACTTTTCAGACGCACACTCCAACTTCACCTCAGCGCCAGACGCAAGCCAAACGAGTGCGGAACGTGCAAGTGCCGAATGAGCTTCAGCAGAACATCAGACAGTGATATGCACATAGTAAATATAGAGTCAATCTTTCTCAACTGGTGGGTTTCAAGACCGTTTTGAGTAAGTCGAATAGTGTGCAGTCAACAACAAACGTAATTCTCTTTTTTTCTGATGCTACTTTTATTTTAGAAAATGTGTGCGAAAGCTTGTGACACTTCTGTCAGATGCTGAGAAAAGCCCATTGTCTTTATTCAGTTGGCTATCTTCGGTAAGATGAGATGTTGTCAGGCCAAATGTCAGTAAAACTAACGAACTTTCCTGTCATACGGCTGAAAGTTGTACTGTGCTTGCGGTATACGCACATCACGCGCAAATGCGGCGCGCTGTAGCCGTAGTTCTGTCGTCAATTAACTCATGTAAGAATCAAAACGGCGATTAAAGCGGTCAAAACTGCATGCATGTATTTGTTATACATGTGTCTGGATTAAAATATTCAGCTATGTGAGATCACAATATAAGGCACAGATATGTAATGTTTTAATGTCCAAATAAATGTGAGCACTGTGCGATAGGCATTCATTTTGCGTTAATATGTAAAGGACAAACAAAAATGGATAATTTTTAAATCCATAAAATAACTTAATTTTACATTCTGGCAACATTACATTATGAAAAACATAACATTTTACATTATGTGCTGTTGACTTCCGCCTTGTTCTCATTCTTGCACATGGGGATTCAAAAGAGAACTTTTGTTTTCCTTTTCAATTTAGGTCTGATAGAACTGTTGCAATTATTTATTTTGACAACTAATATAGAAAGTTAAACATTTTTTTGACAAACTCAGAATTGGTTGAAGAGTTCATTGATTATATAAAACGTATTGAAGGTTGAATAATATTTGGACTACAGTATTATCTGCATGTTATCTCATCCATGAATATGCAACAATGTAGAAAAGCTATTGGATATTTTGAGAACCAGAACCAAGCTAACTGAGCAAGTTGAACTTTAGCTATAGTGTGTGCCCTTTTATTACTATTTAATTAATTTTAACATGAGGTGGTGGGTAATTAAAAAAAAAAAAAATTCCATGATTCCTAATTCACTACAATCTCAATTACAATTAAGTAAAAAATAACTTTATTCAGTTGTGTAGGCACTAAAACAGTCCAATACATTATAGTCAAATTATTGTTTATGATAAAATAATTAAGATTTCTGTGCCACCCCAGACTGGTTGCTGGCCCTTGCTTGGCCACCTTCTATGAAAAAATCCTGGCTCCGCCACTGTGCTCTAATGGTAGGCTTGATTGCAGCCAAAAAAGTAATACTCCTCAATTGGAAAACTTCACAAGCCCCTTGTTTCCAGAGGTGGTTAAATGAGATGCTTTATATTATCCAAATGGAACAATTACATTTTGAGGAGCTCTGCTCACAAAAAAGATTTGAAGCCACATGGGGACCATCAAACAATTGTGAATATTGTAATTTGTTTGTATTTTCAATAATTATTTTGCATATATTTGCTGACTGAGGCAATCCAGATGTTTGTTTGTTTTTTCTCTCGATTGTGTGTTAATGTGTCTTTTGTTGTCCTGACTGTTATATGCTTTTGTGTTTGTTAATATAACTTCAAAAATGTAAATAAAAAAATAAAAAAAGCAAGTTTAACATCACTTTACGGTCAACTATCTGCTGAGATGCTTTCATTGAAATAAAGGTGTTTTGTCCCCCCAATAATGAAATACTTTCTCCCAGAGACACCTATTTAAACACTGTCTCTGTGTCACTCACAAGTAATTGCTCTGTTTGTTTGAGCATCCTGACCCACCTGACACTGGCAAGTCCACTAGAAATCACAGGGAGTGTTCAGGAAACCATTTTGAAACAGTAATTAATTTTGCAATTCCATTTTGTGCCACTAGTGATGCAGAAATTACACACTTAACATTCTATTCTGCCTACTAGTGTGTGTGAACTAGCTTTACAGATAGCTAACAATCTCCAATAAAGAACCAGGAAGCATCTTGCTTTGTTGGTGTGTTTTACTGGAAAGACTGTAAAACTGTAACATACAGAAACAAAGAAAATGCATATTACAATCTCAATAGGATGAATAAGGGTCAATGACGTATAAGGATTTTCAACAGGCCAATTTTAAAATACGAAAATTAACAATATATATTGCAATTGTTCAATCATTAAGAATGTTGTGTACATATAAATTCAAATAAAAAAATTAAATTAAGTGATT
Source organism: Leucaspius delineatus (assembly GCA_023718395.1). Classification (NCBI taxonomy): domain Eukaryota; kingdom Metazoa; phylum Chordata; class Actinopteri; order Cypriniformes; family Leuciscidae; genus Leucaspius; species Leucaspius delineatus. The sequence continues at coordinate 49,267,445 of CM043363.1, read as the reverse complement.
TTAGTGTTTTTTCATCTAGATGAATTGTCCATAGGCTTAAAAAATGTCATGTGGGGCGATCGTGATTTATCTTAAAATTAAATAATTTCCTTAACATAAATGTATTTTTTTAACATGTTCTCCGTAATTAAAGTGTTTAAAAACAGAGTATTTGAATTTCTTTTGAGTTTTTGTATATAATGATCTCATATTTTTGTTCTGCAATTTCAGTCACCTTCTAAAATGCAGTTAACAGACTTATTTTTCCTGTAAATCGCATAAAACTGATAGAAATGTTTTAAAAATATAATTTACTAAAGCATACTGTATCAGTGATTCATATTTCAGCCACAGAAATAAGATATTTTATTTTAAATTTAATACAGTGATAGCTTTTATTGGTCGCACCACATAAGTGGTCGCTCCAAATGACACGAAAACCTTATATAGTTAAAAATCTATTTAAAGAGATCAATGAACAATACATTTTATACAACATTTTTTATTAAAACCAGATTTTATACAAATTTCACAGAATTTTCCTGAACATAAACATTTTATAAACTCACTTTTATAAAAAAAAAAATCACTTCACAAACACAAGTGCACCATTTAATTTAACTTGACTTAGAATTTCTTTCTAACAAATTATAATGTTATAAATATAAATTATTTCATAAAAGTATTGTATACAGGTAACATTTGGTGTCAATAGTTTTTTAAAGTAATTAATACTTTATTAATCAAGGACACATTCAGTGTCACATTCAGGCGCAGGCTATAATGTTCCGAAAGATTCTATTTCAAATAAATGCTGTTCTTTTGAACTTTATATTCATCAAATAATCCTGACATATAAAATGTATCACAGTTTCCAAAAAAAATATGAACATTGATAATAATCAGAAATGTTTCTTGAGCAGCAAATCATTAGTGACCCTGGATCACAAAACTAGTCACAAGTCGCACAGGGTATTTGTGGCAATAGCCAACAATACATTGTATGGGTCAAAATTATAGATTTTTCTTTTTTTCCAAAAAATCATTAGGACGTTAAATAAAGATCATGTTTTATATTTTTTAAATGTCCTACCATAAATTTATAAACATTTATTTTTGTGAGTGAATATAGCAATATTGCAAACATAAATGGACAACTTTAAAGGCGATGTTTCTCAATGTTTGCCAAATATTGTTCTATCTTAACAAATCATACATCAATGGAAAGCTTATTTATTCAGCTTTCATATGTGGTATAAATCTCAATTTAAAATTTTTTACCCATGTGACATTGACCCATTGAGTGGTTTTGTGGTCTAGGGTTACATATTAGAATTATTTCTGAAGGATCATGTGACACTGAAAACTGGAGTAACGATGCTGAAAATTCAGCTTTGATCATAGGAATAAATTACAGTTTACTATATATTCACATAGAAAACAGATATTTTAAACTGTAATAATATTTCACTCTTCTCCTATCAAGGTACTCTGCTCTTGCTGCAAGGTTAGAATTTTTTCGCTTGGCAGTGGCATCTGGCAAAATAGATTAAAATAGTTTTAAATAAATAAAAAGGCAATAATAAATACACTACTAATAAATGCATTATTACTAAACTGAAATTACATGCTCTAATTTTTTTTTGTTGCATTTATCTCATATTGTACAAAGAGTAAACACAAACTGTCTGAAATCTATAAAAAAGATCCCAAATTGCATAAAAATCTATTCCAAATGATACTAAAGTAAAGTACTTTTTTTATATAAATCGTCAATTGAATATAAAAGCATAAAACTGCCAATCTGGGACATATATCTATCATGGAAAACAGTCTGCAGTGGTCGCACCACATGATATTTGGTCGCACCACATGATATTTTCAAATTCAGTCATAATTTACAGGCACAGAATTGGCCACCTAAACAAAACAAGCTAGCTTGCCAAAAAAGGTCACTATGAAATTTATAATAAAAATATATATTTGTAGAAATAAATTTAATATAATTTTTTTTGAGGTCATACCACATGACATCCAAATGTGGGAACTACAATACCAACCATTACAAAGGTTTTTTTTTTTTCCAATTTGAGAGAATTACAAACCTGCTTGCTGCTTCCATGGGTCCTTGGTAAATTGGTTTATGATGTAACTTCCTGTGTTTAAATAGTTTTCAACATATAAGTCCCAAAATGGTAGTTCCTTGATGGTCGCACCACATGATATTTCATAAAATGGACATCATCGGACAAAGTTTGTTTGTATATTATGATGGAAATATAAATACAAATGCTTTGAATTTTTTTAAAGGATTACAAAACATTTAGGAAATCATGCCAAATAGTGCAGAAAATAAATTTGAATAAATTCAGAGTAATTTCAAAGACATTTTCAAAACAGAAGTTATGGCCGGACGGTCGCACCACATGATGTTTTGACACTTTAAATAACAAAAAAAAATAACAAATAAGTAAAGGTTTTTTAAAAGTTAAAGTGAGTACATACATGGGAGAGGTACTAGGTACTATAAATATACAGTATCTATTTATGCATTTAAACCCATTTTTGCCTGAAAAAATGCAATCGGACAGAAAATTTAGGCGTCACGTCATTGACCCATACAATGCAAATATAAAATAAGTAGCTTAGAATAAACTAAAAACCTCAAAAAACGATCGCATTAGCGAGTGATTAGCACGATGCCAATATACATGGAAAATGCCATAGGGAAGCTAACAATACTAGCGCCACATATTTCCTTACAAATTACGAATTGAAAAAACATGTTAAAATTACTAAATTTGGTATCTAAAAGAAGCTAAGATCACTATCAAAAAAATACTTACAGACAGATCTTTTTTAGGGACCAAAATAATAATTTACAGACTTTAACACTCTGGAGTTCGACTTGCTGTGGGACTGTTAGGAGAATCACTGAACTACGTAAGCTCTGCGTGGACAAAACGCAAGAAACTCAAAACACAAATAACTCTTCCCACAAGGGGGCAGTACACATTCAATGATAATAAATGCAGTATTTAACCCATTTGTGCCCAAATTTTTCTGAATGGTTTCATGCATATAATCCTGTTAATAGTGTCCTATGTGAACATGTTCTGCATTTATTTTCCCCAGGTTTTTTTTTTTGATTTCTTGAAAATCATATTTGAATGTGCGGCAACTATAGTTGCCGGTGGGCAAATATGTTGTATGCACCCCTTCAATGTAAAATATGAATAGGAGGAGAACATTTGGCATTTATCTCAAAATAACTGCTTTCAACAGATCAATCTTTACTCATAAACAAATTTATTATGTATAAAAGTCGAAAAACATTCGATGCAGACCCCAAAAAAACTGCATCTATCTTATAATCTCTTGAATATGAAAACACAACAAACAACAAATCCATTTGCCTTAACCATTGTGCGCTGTTCAGGGTCTTTTTGACCCACATTTCTGACTTTCATTCATGGGGATAACATGGATAATTTGACATGGTTAAGTGTTTTTAAAAGATTTTTGCCCATCTTTTGGAAAATGCAGTTCTAAAAGTAACAATTTATCACTTTAACCAGTAGATGGCTGCAGAGCACCACTATTTGCTATTTGCTTTTTGACTAACTGAAAGACATCTTTTCACAAGTTTTTCCAGTTGTACTCATATCTACATATAATGAAATCACAATTATAATAATAAAAGTTACTTTTTGTACTGAAAAAAAAAATCTGTTTTTCAGTAATGTTATATATTATGATTAGAATCAAATGAATTTGATCAATGGACAAAATTCAACCTCAAAATCAGAAACAACACAGAACACACAGAAATGAAGTGGCACACTTTAAATTTGTAGAATTATATGAAAAACAGATGTTTGAAATAAATGATTAACTCTAAAAACTCCAACTTTTCTCTTTGTAACATCCTGATCAGGTTTGATTCTAATCATAATGGAACATTATTGAAAAACTGTTTTTTTTTTCAGTACAAAAACTGCCAAACTTTGACAAAAAGTAACTTTTATTGTTATAATTGTGATTTCATTATATGTAGATATGAATCTAACTGGAAAAACTTGTGAAAAGGTGTCTTTTAGTTTAATTTTTCTTTTCTTTTTTTTTGAAAATTTTGTGGAGTAAAAATGTCCAAATGTAGAGTAAAAACATTAATAAACTGAGTAAAATTACATTTATTTAAAATATATATGTTGTTACAAAATAACATTTTGTTGCCTGGGGTCTCTCAGACCCCAAATAGCCTGACTGTAAACCGCAAACGAACAGCGCACAAGGGTTAAAGTTGTGGAACATAGTGCAGAACAAAGTGCATCCATAACAGGGCATTGTGTATCAAAAAGTTAAATGAAAATAAATAAATACAAATAAATAGAATGAAGAAAGAAAAAAAAATTCTATATAGAGATGTCATTTAAAGGGTTAAGTTATGTTTATGCACTAAACAAGACCAATAAACTTGATTTATTAACCTATTAACAAAGTATACCCCATTTTCCCATGATATATGTACTTACAAGACATTTGCCCATCGGCAACTATAGTTGCCGCTTGGACTTTTGACTAAGTATACAAAAAACTATAGATCTCTTGTAAGATTTGTTTTGTTTGGCTGATTCTAGAGACCTTCATGATTATGTGGATATATATATGTCAACAAAAATACTTATTAGTAACATGAAAATGACCTTTCTTTGGGAGGGTTTGCCTTCGCCATGCTTCCTTGAAATAGGGGTAGGAGGTTGACAGCCTCATGTGACAAGAAGGAAGTGAATACCTTTTTTTTTTTCTTGAAATCCTTTATTTGGTTGTTTGCTCGCCTTTTCCATTGAGAAATAAAACATGGACAACATCTAGAAAAATATTTACAAAAGGAAAATGACAACTATGTACTGCGGCAACTATAGTTGCCGGTGGGCTTAAATGGGTTAAGGTTCCTTCTGTCCCTCTCAGATGAAATACTGTCGTTGTCCACATTTTCTGTTCTGATTCATATTGTTCTTTTATTTCCTCAGACTGTGTTTTCTGTTGTTATGTTTCTGAAGCTGTCATCCGATTGGTCATCTCTGCTCTGGTGGGTGTGGCTGCTGTCTGTATTGTGGTGTATGACATCACATCCAGAAGAGTTCAGCAGGAGACTGCATAACAGTCATCATCATCAGCAGCAGCAGCAGCATCATCAGCATCATTCAGACCCTCACAGATAAATCATATAATGTCACACTGGGAGGAGGAGGAGGGAATGGGGCTTTGCCTGATTTTTTTTTTATTCACAACACAAACTGCCTATCAGTTGATCCTGCATGAATTTACAGATTATAGTTCAGTTCTTTCAATTTTAATAATTATTTTTACACTTCTACACATTCTGTTATATAATTGAGAATAATGAGATTGCTGGTTTATTTTACTCTAAAGAATCAAGCAAGTATTATTTATGGAGGGTGCATTAATCTGTGCATGTAGAAAATCTTAACATTTATTAGCAGGGAAGTATCGCTGTTTTCAGTGTTTACATTATTTTACTATTATTTATGTGCCCCATTCGGTTTTCACCCAGCTTGGTAATTGTCATGGTTTCCATGGAAATTAAAATTTATTTTGCAAAGAAAAAAAAAAAAGCTTGACCAGTGTTTTTTTTATTTCTGAGTGTTTTTATGTGATGGTTGCAAAGCGTCAACTGAGAACCTGAGGACCTGGAATCTGAATTGGGACTTGGCATTTTATAGCCGTCCAGTTAATAGAAAATTACATGATTTATTTATTTTTTTTTCGTCAATTGTACATTTATAAAAAAAATATTTAAAGGTGCATTGTGCAAGTCTCTGAGTTTTTGCAGACCTATGCTCCCTCTGGCTACAAGCGAAACTGCAACCAGAGGTGTGCACGCTCATGGACCACATGCATGTGTCTTTGTCTTATGTGGAGTTTGTGTTGGGGTTTGGAATCGACTACAAGCCGGTCTCTTTGAATCCATCTTCTACTTTTGTCGCTCGAGTTGTCTTCGCTGATTCGGAGAATGGCGGCGAATACACAAACCAGCCAGACATAGGTAAGCTTGAACACGCATGACGTCACGCCCAGTCTCAAATTCCGTCCCGAATCCCTCTTATTTATTTTACTGTACAGGATTATAGAGGCAATCGCAGTGATCAGAGAAGGGCTCATTCAGCCCATCAGGCAATTGTTTAAGCATGTATGAGTTAGAAAAACGGGTATTTTTAACATGAAATGTTGCGCAATGCACCTTTAATGGGACATTGCTTAATTTTTTTTAGCATAACATAATCAGTAAAAATATCAGTCAATTATTTAAGGGGAACTTTAACTTTGAAGTGATTCATGATGTCAGAGGCCCTGACCCAAATGGCACCCTAAACACTCACGGGTTGCGTTCCAGTCCAAAGTTGTCATGCCCTTCACTTGCTAACTTCCCTCCATCTCGTTCACTCGGATATATGCCATTGCGAGTGCCCACTCCTATATTACCTTTCATAACACTGATCTCAAAATATACTTAGAAACTCTTTCAAACATGAGATCACAAAACAAAAAGCTTATAAAAAACAATAAAAATTTTAAAGCTTTTCAAATGCATATAACTGCCCTGATATTATAACTTTTATTTCTGTATTTATTATTTTTTATTTTATTATTATTATTTTTATGTACATTTATACTTTAGTTGTTGTTATTCTTTGGTTTACATATTTTGAATTGTATTTACAATGACTTGTATTAATTTTGTTTTTTGTTGCATTGTACTTGAAATGTTTGCAATTTAACTAACGTTCACACCGCCGCCGACTTGAGCTTCCAAAGTTACCGGAAGTCCTTCATTTTCAATGGAAGCTGGCTTCTCTCAGCCGCAAGGAGCGTCAAATCCATCGGCGTCGCGTTTTGGGCGTCAATCAGAAAGTTGAAAGTAGCTCAACTTTATGGTAATGAGCTATGACGCGGTTCAGCGGCAAACGCCAGCAACCAATCGGAATATAGACGTCCTTCGCGCTGGCTGATTCCGGAGAAACATACGATGTAAACTTTCGTTCCTACCAAAACATTAGTTCCGAGAAAAAATTATTAATTTCAGAGTTTAACCATCATAGAGTGAAAGTGTATCATTTGCATGTGTTTTTAAGTCCTGTCAGCTTGACAGGGCATAAGAACGAGCAGAGAGAGAGAGAGAGAGAGCCCCGGCCCCGCGCGCGCGCACTCACCCGAGCGCTGTCTTGAATGCAAGACTCTTGCTCTCTCTCTCCCTCGCGCATATTAATCAAAATCAATTGATAGGATGGTGTCGAAAAAAAAAAAACTCTCCAGGGATGAAATGTTTTCTGTGTTGACAAATCTTGTGCGATATCCTAAATTGCCGAATGCATTGCTTGTTTTTTCTGTTTACATTTCATGGTGTGACCAGGGTGTGACACTTCTCTTCTCCCATGATCGAACCATAGACTGTAAAAAAATATGGACGAAGTGTCCGTGACGTCACCCGTAGGTTTCTGAAGAGCATTTTTGAAGCCTAAAGTGGGCGGAGTCGGCCGTCGCCATCTTGGCCTCGCGTCACCTTGCGTCACTCCCGGATAACAGAAAATGGGCAAAGAGGCGTGTGGAGCTGGAGGAGCCTGGCTAACTGAAACCACGCTCACCGCTCGACGTTATCGAGTTAGCTCAGGCTTGGGAGGTAATAATAGGCTTGTTTGAGATGAGCAAAATCTGCGCAGAATTCTGCTGGAAAAACCAGCATAGACCAGCATAATTTCCATGCTGGTCTATGCTGGTCTATGCTGGTTTATGCTGGTCTATGCTGGTTTGGTGCTGGTTTAGCTGGTGGACCAGCAAGACAATGCTGGTCTACCAGCATGGTCTTGCTCAAAGATAATATAGTCGAACAGAAATGTCGAAGCAGTATCAGACTCAAAGATAATATAGTCGAACAGAAATGTCGAAGCAGTATCAGACTCAAATATAATATAGTCGAACAGAAATGTCGAAGCAGTATCAGACTCAAATATAATATAGTCGAACAGAAATGTCGAAGCAGTATTAGACTCAAAGATAATATAGTCGAACAGAAATGTCGAAGCAGTATCAGACTCAAAGATAATATAGCTTAGTCGAACAGAAATGTCGAAGCAGTATCAGACTCAAATATAATATAGTCGAGCAGAAATGTCGAAGCAGTATCAGACTCAAAGATAATATAGTCGAACAGAAATGTCGAAGCAGTATTAGACTCAAAGATAATATAGTCGAACAGAAATGTCGAAGCAGTATCAGACTCAAATATAATATAGTCGAACAGAAATGTCGAAGCAGTATTAGACTCAAAGATAATATAGTCGAACAGAAATGTCGAAGCAGTATCAGACTCAAAGATAATATAGCTTAGTCGAACAGAAATGTCGAAGTAGTATCAGACTCAAATATAATATAGTCGAACAGAAATGTCGAAGCAGTATTAGACTCAAAGATAATATAGTCGAACAGAAATGTCGAAGCAGTATCAGACTCAAAGATAATATAGTCGAACAGAAATGTCGAAGCAGTATCAGACTCAAAGATAATATAGCTTAGTCGAACAGAAATGTCGAAGCAGTATCAGACTCAAATATAATATAGTCGAACAGAAATGTCGAAGCAGTATCAGACTCAAAGATAATATAGCTTAGTCGAACAGAAATGTCGAAGCAGTATCAGACTCAAATATAATATAGTCGAACAGAAATGTCGAAGCAGTATCAGACTCAAATATAATATAGTCGAACAGAAATGTCGAAGCAGTATCAGACTCAAAGATAATATAGTCGAACAGAAATGTCGAAGCAGTATTAGACTCAAAGATAATATAGTCGAACAGAAATGTCGAAGCAGTATCAGACTCAAATATAATATAGTCGAACAGAAATGTCGAAGCAGTATCAGACTCAAAGATAATATAGCTTAGTCGAACAGAAATGTCGAAGCAGTATCAGACTCAAATATAATATAGTCGAACAGAAATGTCGAAGCAGTATCAGACTCAAAGATAATATAGTCGAATAGAAATGTCGAAGCAGTATCAGACTCAAAGATAATATAGTCGAACAGAAATGTCGAAGCAGTATTAGACTCAAAGATAATATAGTCGAACAGAAATGTCGAAGCAGTATTAGACTCAAATATAATATAGTCGAACAGAAATGTCGAAGCAGTATTAGACTCAAAGATAATATAGTCGAACAGAAATGTCGAAGCAGTATCAGACTCAAAGATAATATAGTCGAACAGAAATGTCGAAGCAGTATCAGACTCAAAGATAATATAGCTTAGTCGAACAGAAATGTCGAAGCAGTATCAGACTCAAATATAATATAGTCGAACAGAAATGTCGAAGCAGTATCAGACTCAAAGATAATATAGTCGAATAGAAATGTCGAAGCAGTATCAGACTCAAAGATAATATAGCTTAGTCCCACGGTTGTCAAACTGGGGTACGCGTACCCCCAGGGGTACGTGGACTGATTTCAGGGGGTACGCGAATTGCCGGTCATCTTGACAACCTTTAATCAAAAATTACATTGCAGTAACTTTATAAGCCAGTTTGTAGGAGAAATAATGACCCTTGAAAGACCACCTGGGGGGTGTTTTGATAGTGTTTTGACAAGCTTTGTCTGTTTTTTCTTTTCTGTTTTTTTTTTTTCCTGTTTTTTTTTTCAGGGCTTGGTCAAGGTCACTTTATTTATATAGCACGTTTACAACAGCCACTCGGCTGACCAAAGTGCTTTACAGTGCTTTGGTTGAACAACCAGATAAAAGATTTAAAAAAAAACATGGCCCCACATATAAAATAGTCGAACAGAAATGTCGAAGCAGTATCAGACTCAAATATAAAATAGTCGAACAGAAATGTCGAAGCAGTATCAGACTCAAATATAAAATAGTCGAACAGAAATGTTGAAGCAGTATCAGACTCAGATATAAGATAATCAAACAGAAATGTCAATGAAGTATCAGACTCAAATACAATTAAAAAGGGACATAATAATTAACAGACATATTCATGAATAGGATGTTGAACTTACAAAGTAATTACGTTAATAAATTCTATGCCTCATACAACCCTTAAATAAAATAAGGGTATTAATAAATCACATTGATCAGGTAACATTGTTGGAAATGTTTTCTAATCCTTTGACTGTCTGTATTAATTGAACTATTTAGTTTACCAGCAATTTGCTAACTAGATGGATTATTGCACTAAAAAGTGTGACACACTTAGTTGACAGATTATTTTGTACAACTGATGCAGCATCAATTCAACAATTCTATAATAAATCCTCCTCCATGAAGATTATAAGACTGCTTTATACTGCTTGTTGAAACTGCTTTAGAGAGTTGTTGATTCAACATTATAATCATTGTGGAACTGTGTTGTGTTATACAGACGTGTTTAATAAACCCTTTAGCTTTATCATTTATGGGAGCTAAGCATGGAGCTAAGACACACTATACAGTATATGACTGTAGTCTGTAACCAAGGCAACAGTGCATCCCAGCAAACACAGAACGTTCCCCTAACGTTCCCATTTGGTTCCCATTTGGTTATTTTTTTGGGAACCAAATAAGAACGTTCTAGAAACGTTCTCTGTAGGTTATTTTTAGGTTTAATTTTTATAACCTAAAGATAACCTTCCCAGAAACGTTCCCTGCAGGTTATTTTTAGGTTTAATTTTTATAACCTAAAGATAACCTTCCCAGAACGTTCCCTGCTGGTTATTTTTAGGTTTTATTTTTATAACCTAAAGATAACCTTGCCAGAATGTTTCCTTGCAGGTTATTTTTAGGTTTTATTTTTATAACCTAAAGATAACCTTCCCAGAATGTTTCCTTGCAGGTTATTTTTAGGTTTTATTTTTATAACCTAAAGAGAACGTTCTGGGAAGGTTCCCTGCAGGTTGTTATTTAATAACCTAAAGATAACCTTCCCAGAAACGTTCCCTGCAGGTTATTTTTAGGTTTAATTTTTATAACCTAAAGATAACCTTCCCAGAAACGTTCCCTGCAGGTTATTTTTAGGTTTAATTTTTATAACCTAAAGATAACCTTCCCAGAACGTTTCCTTGCAGGTTATTTTTAGGTTTTATTTTTATAAACCTACATTTTTCTTAAGGTTCTTAAGGTTATAAGATAACCAACAACGTTCAGATCTATTCGCAATAACTTTTTATTAATGATATTTTAAATTATGTTATATATGTAATGGGGTGACCCTTCTAGGGTCTTCCGTTCTGTGTAGGTGGATGGAGCTGGGCGGAAGTTAAGCTCACGGCCCCTTTAAAAATGCGGAGATCCCCTTTCACTTCCGTTTTCTCTTTGGCATGGTACGCTCACGGCCCTTTAAAAACGCGGAGATTTCCTCTTACTTCCGTTTTCCTTCCGGCATGGTACGCAGGCTGCATTCTTTTGTGTCGCAAAAGAGCAATCTATTATGCATTAAGCATTGAGCGCGTATTAAGTGTTGTAGACCTGCATAAGTTGGAAATCCCTTTTTTAACTTTTGCCGTGGGCCTGTGGATGTTCAATTGCATTAACATATATCAAGGTATGTTACTGCATTGATATGTTGCTGCAATTATTCTTTAATAGCGCCGTTTTTAATGAGGACTCGTTTATATAGTGTGATCGAGGCAGTATTGGTGGTTTGTTCACCGTTCTCACCGAGGGCCAGTCAATTGTGCTGCAGGTAAGTTGATATGGTATTTTGTAAGTTGTTTGTTAATCAGAGATGTAATTTTAGATAGTGTATGCGTGGTTAATGACCAAATTGAGTAACTATTTTTATAGAAATCTGCCCGCTGTTGTTTTGCTGCTGTGTGGCGGCTCGCAGTGGTGCTGTGCTGTGAAGACTGAAGAGGGTGCGCGCTCAAGTCCCACCACGGACTACTGTGATTTAGAAGCGCACGTGTGTGTTGATGCGAGCGTGTGTTTGTGCGAGCGCACAGTTGTGTGAGCGGGGTTTTATGTGTGTGCGTGTGTGTTGATGCGAGCGTGTGTTCGTGTGAACGCATGTTTGTGTGAACACGTTTGATGTGAACGAGTCTTTATTTGAGTTGAGGCGAGCGCGTATTTGAGTGAGCTCGGTGTGAACGCGTGTTTGTGGTGGCGTTTGTGTGTATGGAAGTGTGTGCGTGTGCTGAGATGATTGGGTGTTGAATTATTTATTTGTTAAATTGATTTAATTGTATTTTCTTTAATTTGATATTTCTCTTTTTGTTTTTTTTTTTGGCTAATTGTGTTCTTGAGTACTGTGGGTGGTAATTGCCACCGTTCTTATCTACTGTCAATTCCTTTACAACTACCATGGGCTATTAGCTGCTGGGATTGGGAGGATTTAATTCATTTATACTTTGTTTATTGGTGGATTGTGATTTTTGGTTATACATTTGCATGAAGGTGTGAATTGAGGTGGTTTGAATTTAATTTGGATATTTTGTTTTCATTTTTCTTTCTCTATCCCAAATGTGACTTATCCCAAGGGATATTGATATTGCCTGTCCAAGATCCAATTTTACAAGTGGCCACTTTATGACTTATTATTTTCTTTTGTGTGAATGTTGTATCTTTTAACTTGTGTATTTTTTTCTTATAATTTTTGTATGATTTATCCTTTTTACTACTTTGGTGTCAAATAAAGATTGTACGCATCTCTGTTTGTTTTTTTCCATTTATTTGGAAACCCTGTAGTTGGGAGCATTTACAAAACATATTCTATATCTTAGGTGGCAATAGCCTCCGCTCACATATATTTTAATTCTATATGTTTATTTGTTGCGTGACTTTGAAGTGTTTTAATGCGCATGCGCGTGATCAAACAACGGAGCACGTGCGCCTTCTGCAGATGGAAACGTCATCGACAACGGACAAACAACAAAACTCCCGTCTCGCTGTTGGTTTCACTGCTTTCAGGTAAGTTTAGTCAACAAAATCTCACAAATAATACACGCAAACGTCCTTGACACATTTCTTACGTGTAATTGACACGCTTCTGGTGAATATTTACTTTAAAGAAATGGTTAGTGATGGCAAAATGAGGCTTCCTGAACCTCTGAGACCTCGCAGGCCATTGCTTCAGCTAAAGGTTCATTACTCGAAGCTTCATTCAACATTGCTCACTAGTGACACCTAGCTACTGTGCAAAGAAATAGCAGACAAATTAATTCATTCTGAACCAGTGCTGAGTATGAAATAAAATATGTATTTTTCTCTGTCTGAATTTACTTGTGCAGAGACAACTGTCACACACAGTTCATTAATTATTCATAAATTGTTTGGATAGTGACAGTATGAACAACAAAAGTGAGATTGTGTTGAGTGCAGTGCTTATGGTGGAGGGAGTGTAATAAAGCAAACTACAAAAGTGTGGGGTGGGAAAGATAAATAATTGTTTCTGGGGGGGTTTGTGCAGTGAACTGTTACTAGTTTTAGTGCAGTGTTGTGCTTATGGGACTGGGGATATAGAGGAGCAAACTGCAACACTGCAGTTTGGGGTGGGTGAAGGAAGAATTACAAATGATTTTTATTGAGGAACAGAATCTTTTCAAGTGTGTTGGGGTTTAGACGATTCCTCTTCTTGGACAAAACCTCTCCAGCCTTGGAAAAGATCCTTTCACATGGAACAGAGGATGCAGGGGAACATAAAAACACCAGTGCCAGCTGATATAAATGAGGATACATCAGCTTGTGTTGAGCCCAATATACTAGTGGATCCTCAGATCTTGTGAGATTCACTTCTGTTAAATATCGGTCCACTTCTACAGTAGCATCTGCTGTTGCACTTGAGCTCCTTCTGCTGTGATGAACCGTGCTATCCAGTAGATGCCAAAGGTCACCTAATAATAAAGGTACAAAGAAAAAAAAAGACATTAACAATGGTTCACAGTACTAAACACTAATGTGAACATTCACACAACAAAGACATATACTACTTACTGTTGTTTGTAGATTGACCTGCTTCTGAAGAGGCTGGCAGCTGAGCTGGGGGTGTGTTGGTGGAAGCAGAATGGAGACCAGAACTTCTGATAACAGTAGCGCATTCAGATTTTAGTCTTGATGCCGCTTCTTGCAGTTTCCCTTGACTTAAGAATCCCAGCTTTTTGAATCTGGGATCCAATAACGTGGGCATGGTCATCACACTTATTGATTCCAAATTTACTGCATGTTCCCTGACCCTCCGTACAAGGCTGTCACCCAGCTGCTTTGTTAGATTTGAATTGAGGCCTTCTAGCTTGCTCGTTACAGCGTGATTAAGCATCTTCATCATTGGTATCAATTTGGAGGCAGACACCCTTTTCTCTGCCGAAAGCTCTACTGTAGCCTGGCGGAAAGGACCAAGAACATCTAAAGCCTCCTGGACTGCCTCATACTCCAGGGCTGTAGGAGGGGTGATGTCAGTCTTTAGAGAGGCCAGGGCTGCCCCCACTGGCTCTCTCAGCTGATAGAGACGTTCCAGCATGTTAAAAGTGCTGTTCCAGCGAGTGTCCACTTCAGTTATCATTTTCAGAACTGGTCTCCCCATCTGCTCCTGTACTTGGGCCAGTCTCTCTTTTGCTGTAGTCACAAGTTTCCTACATTTAGATCGAATGTCGTTGAAGGTGCTGATGTCATCAAAAGATTTCCTCACAATAAGGTTTAGAGCATGTGCAATGCATATTGCATGCCTAACATTCAATGACCTTACACATGCTATCATGTTGGCTGCAGCATCAGTTACCAGGCACTTCACTTTATCCTTTATGCCCCACTCCTCCAGTTCTCAGCAGTATGGCTGTTAGGGAAATGCTCTACACCTAGTAAAATAGTGCAGAGCTTGTCATTGTCATCTATAAAATGGCAAGTTACTGCTAGGTAGTGTGAATGAATTTTAATTAATCAACTTTAATTAATCAACTAACATTTGTTTTTCTTGCAGGAACAACATTCATATGCTTTTAATGTGTCAAAACTCTTTGGGAAAAACTTGTGACTTGTGACAGTATGTGTCTATGGGTAAAAATAACATAGTTATGGGAAGTAAAACTAGACAGTCTGTAAGAATCTTATGATTAACGAATTAAGTCATCGTTAGAACCTTGTGATAAGTAATCACAAGGTTAGAGTTTTCTTTACCTAGTAACAGAGGGGTTTGCATATGAAGAACCAATCAAATAGTGGGGAAATTATGTAATGCAGCCTGAAATTTATGCCATACCTCTTTACTATAAAAACTGTGGTATATGTGTTTTTCGGTGGGATTCTCAATGGAATTTGTCTGAGATCCTCCGGCCTTTGCTTCTTGGGAGAGATTCCCTGAGAACTGCTCGGGAAGATCTCCTGGCCGTGATTAAAGCATTTAAAGGACAATTGCAGGTCTGTTTGTCAATTTATTCCTGCGCAGGAAGCTAGTTTAGGCAGGAAGTTAGTTTAGGGGAGCAAGTAAACTAGTTTAGGGAAACAGAGAAAGCAAAGCTGGTGATCTATAAAGTGGGGACGTCAGGAACGAGACCCAAAAGATAGAGCCAGGTAGTCACAGGTGATCTATAAAGTGGGGACGTCACAGGACGAGACCCAAAAGATAGAGCCAGGTAAAAAGTAATTAGTTTAGGAAAATATCCACGACAGTAGGCATCCATGTTTAGGGATGTCCACATGTCCGAGGTAAGGCTTATAGCCGCAACTTTCTGCAGCTGCTCTCTGGCCTTCTCCTTAGCCTCCTTATATTTATGATCAACCATGACCTTCAAAGCCTGTGAATAAAAATAAATGCAGAAAATAAATACTCTTACTTTTAACTTGTTAAATAATGATGAACCACTTTATTAATCACATACCTTTCGTGTTGGGATAACATAAGTGGGATCCAACACATGCAGGAGCTCCCTAAACCCATCATCATCCACAATGGAAAAGGGCTGGGAGTCCTTGATGACCTTGATTTCTTTTTTGGAATCTATAATAAAATACAATGCAGGTGTATTGTAGGAGGCTAAAATATTTTTTAAATGTTGTTTAAAAAAAAAAAAAAAAAAAATTATTATCAATTACTTTGACTACTGTGTGGATTGGTAGTAGTTTGTGCATGCTCATGCAGTGCTCGATAATGCCTGAGCATGGAGGAGGTGTTATTGCTGTATGTCAGCTCCTTTAGGCACAGCAAGCATTTCACCTTGAAACATAAATTAATAGACATTATATAGTGAGGATAATTTTAATATCAAGACAGAATTTTGTTTTATAATAATAATACATATACCTTATTCTGACCAACCATTTCAAAAAACTCCCAGACTGGGGAGGTTTTCCTCTTTCTTGCTGGCTCCATTACAAGGAAAAAGGTCACAAAAGCAAACAAATCCAAAAGGGCAATCCAAATCAAAAAGCAGTCCAGTCCAGATCCAAAAATCCAAAGCAATCCAAATAATCTTATCTAATTAATATAATACTATAATATACTATAATTAACAATAACAATATACTATAACTAATCTAACCTGATATAATGTAATAATATATAACCCTAACACATATATGACACAATAACGACGATGACACAACTCTCTAACTCTCTGACTCTCTGATTCTACAACTCCTGACAACACCCACAAAGAGGCGCGAGTTTCGAACCCCTTTTATCCGGAAGCGACACTCAGACCGAACCGATGACGTATCCACACAAACCGAGGCCTCGTTTGTCATCAGTCACGTGATTTTCACTTAAACAATACAAGCCTCGAATCGCGGCTTCATCTGGCACGCCCATTTTTTCTCGACACAAGCTCCGATGCCTCGGTTCATTTGTCACATCACTAGAAATGGTTTTGTGTCTTTGAAAAAGTCCGTTAGCATCTACGCTAGCAGCTAACGTTAACCGTTTTCAGAAGAGAACGTTAGGCCTAAGTTACGTTAAGTTAAGGTCTCATTTATGAAAGTTTGGGTTTTTAAACACGTATTTAGTGTAGATAACAGTTTTTGATAGTTTTGCTGGTAATTTGTCTATGGGAAGTAAGCTAATTTATTTAACCTAAAAGAATGCACTGTATTGTTAACTTAATCAGAGACGTCACCAATATTGCTAAAATGTTATTTCAGAATAACGAGAGAAAAAATAAAACTCTACAACAAGGGGTGAGTTATTGTTTAATCATGATGATAATTCCATATGCATTTATTTCACAATATATTATCTTAAGATTTGTATATATTTATCTTTTCTGCATTTCACCTCTGTTCTAGCTTGGTTCCTTGTAATAAACCTAACACATGTAATATTGTTGGCTCTGTGACAAATAGCATTATGTTCCTTCCTAGATCATCATGCTGTGATGGCCTGCTGCACCCCCGTCCAAGAAAATCTCCACGGCTATGAACCATATGACTAGTAAGCAAAACCACCTCAAACATACTGTGCACTACTGTTCAAAGGTTTGGGGTCTGTAAGATTTATGCTTTTAATATAAGTTTTTTCTGTGAGATTGTCCTTGAGAAGCCTGTAGGCTAAATAATCAGTTAAATAATAGGCGACTAATACAATATTATAATGGTCATAGTTATAATAATAATTCATTTAACTATTATGATAACATTTTATTTTATTTCTTTAGGTCTGTTTTGAATTATGTTGGCCAATGAGACTGACACCATGCTGTCCAACACAAAGGTATTTATGTATTTATATGTTTTTTTTTTATTGATCAATACTGAAATTCTTTGTACTTTTAAATGCTGAATGTGGTTCAGGGGGTCGACAACTTTAGGCAGTTATTTTTCACAGATATCTTGGGTAGCTGTGGCTCATACTCTTAGCCTTTAAAAATGTTTGAATTGATATCCCCAATGCAATATCAGGGGGTAAATATATCATTAGAGTGATATACCTCTTTTGTTAACAGATGCGTTATAATCCCTATTGTTTGGCCCTGTATTCTTCAGGACAAGACCTTGATGCCATCCACAGTCAGTAGATGAAGAAGGTGAGTTTAGCCGAATTCAGTTCTCTTTCCCTTTTTTTAAGCTTAAACGGACACGTGCACGCAAAATGAAGTCAAAATGCCCATCTTGACGAGTTTCCTCGTAAACAGTCTTGTGTTTTAAACAGAAAGAAAACGGATGCGTGTCATTTATATTAGGTCTGCGCATTCGTCTTAAAGGGACAGCAGCCTAATGTACCCGCAGCTGTTTGTGTCGCCAATGGTGATCAAACATCAAAAGAGAAAATGAAAATGACTTGTAGCTTTAGCAAAGATACTAGCCTGACGTCGTCATACTCAGATTCTGGTCAGAATGTGAGTCTGATACTGCTCCATTGAGCTTTCATTATGGGGCGTGTTTCAACCGAACCA
The DNA here is from genome assembly GCA_023718395.1 of Leucaspius delineatus. NCBI lineage: Eukaryota > Metazoa > Chordata > Actinopteri > Cypriniformes > Leuciscidae > Leucaspius > Leucaspius delineatus. The sequence continues at coordinate 49,249,092 of CM043363.1, read as the reverse complement.
GGAAAAAAAATGCCTCTGCACTCAATTGGATAGACCTACAACCAATCAGAGCAACGGAGTAAGTGACGTATGTTTTTCATTCATGTTTCCGATCGCGGTTCTCTGTTCCTCTTTTAAAATTAATGCGCTGTCGATATCTTCTATAACAGACGCGATGGTGGAATCTACACATGATGTTTTATAAACAAAGTTCAGGAGGAGCACGTTCAAATAATCAATCCAATCAACCGTCTACGGTCTACACCAGGGGTTTTCAAACTGTGGGTCGCGACCCATTTGTGGGTCGCAGATTGGGAAGAGGTGGGTCGCGCAGTCATTGCCTGCAGCTAAATTTACGTTTCATGAAGGACACACACACAAACATTTTGCACGATGTACCAACGTTACATAGAAATCGCTATGAGATCGCATTACACAGGAGAATTCAAATGTCACGAAAGGCGCTGCGTTTCCCAAAAGCATCGTATGCCTAAGTAGATCATAAAACCGTTGCCACTTATGGTCTCTACGATCAGCTTAGCTCCCGATGCTTTTGGGAAACGCAGCGGAGACCTGAATCAGCCTTTCGTGACATTTGAATTATCCGGTGTAATGCGATCTCATGCAGAATGCAGAGCAGTGATTGGAGTAAACGAGTTCAGCGTTTCCCACAGATTTTAGTTATTAGTCATTAATCAATAATCATTAGTTCGCGAATCGGACGTGTCATAGCGGACTTGTACAACGCGTGTGATTATCCTGGCACTGGCAGTTAGGACATCGCACAATCTATATATATATATATTATTAGGGGTGGGCGATATCTCGATATTTACGATATATCGAGATATTTTTTAAACTCGATATGGATTTTGACATATCGTATATATCGATATATTGTTTATATTTAATTCTGATTTCGCCACTTTGCTTGTTTGCCTTCTATGTGCTGTGCTCGCCGTCGCCGTCCTCCGCCTGCTTGCTTTTGTTCCCCCTCCCCTCGCGTGTTGTCTCATTCAACCAAGTCACATCAATCTTTCCCCGCCCAGCGAGTGCTTGAAGTGCGTCCGAAACAGCGCGCGCGATCAGTTGTTGTTGGTAATTTTTTGTGTAGCGTCGCCTCTCGCCGCATTGCTTTTGTTTGAGGGCGCTTAATTTACAAGTGCTTAGTTTACATCACTCACACTTTACATCGCTCCCCTGTAGAAACGGGCCTGGCAGCTCGCGCCAGGTCTAGACACGGTGAAAGTTTCCTGATTGTGACGGATGGCCGAATTTACATGACACATTATAAATTAGCATTAGCCTACCTGTTCTGCTATAGATACAGTGCCAAAAAGAAGAGAAGAGGATAAAGACAGAGGTAAAGTGATGTAATGAATGAACAGTTTATCTAATTGCATAGTAGTAAGATACTGTAATTTAATGGCAGTTATTTTTACCTTAAACTTTATGCTAGCAGTTGTTCTGAGTTCTCCAGAGGCCTAAGACAGTGTGATTTTGTAACAATCATGTCAGTTTTTAGACGCATTTTTATAACTTTTTTTTAAATTAATGTTTTACTCTATAGTTGTGCAGTTTTTGGGGGATATATGGCATTTTTTAAATTTATTTGCCAAAATTAGTAATGATATTTATATACAGGTTTATTAAAAATAGTGCAATATGTATTATTTCTTCCTTTATTTTACAGTTAAATTATTATTTTTGTATACAGGGAATTTTTTTTTTTTTTTTTTTAAATGTCGCAGAAACACTTTGTTCATACATGAACTGCCTACCTATTTGCACTTCAATAAAAAAAATACTTTGTAGTATTTGGCATATTTGTTTTTGCAGTAGTTTTTGGGGGGTTATTTTTCCTGTAAAGATATCGAGATATATATCGTATATCGAGATATAGCAAAATATATCGAGATATATTTTTTGCTCCATATCGCCCAGCCCTAATATATATATATATTATTATTTTTTCTTATAATGTCAGCTAATCATGACATACAGTATGTCCGTCTATTATAGGTTAGAGGAGCAGGAGAAACTCAGAGCAGAAATTGAGGCAGAGAATAAAGAACTATGTTCTCTAAACATGCAATTGCAGCAACAATTGCTGAAGGCACTGAAATCCTCATCAACAGCAAAGTGCAGTGGTAAAGAGGACAGCGCACCCCCCCCCCCCCCCCCCCATTATCATTTAAACCAGCTAATAAGATGCAAATTAAAGGAATAGCATTGGGATTGGGGAAGACTATAAGTTATTGGAGTACTTCAGCTGTGATCTTTGAGGGTTTATAAAGTATATTCTTTGTTGTCATGTTTTCCATCATCTGTCATATTTGTGATATGTTTGTTTTCTTTCTAACTGTCAAAGATCCTGGAGCCCCAAGTCCAAAGGAGACCTTACAAAGTAAGGATATACATGTGTATATACAGTATAAAAAATCTATCATGGTCCATATTACCAAACTATAGGCCATGATGCAAGAGGGTAAATATGTATATTGAGTACATTGACATTATTTTGTATATAGTTGCAGAGTCTGGCTGTTTGAATGAGGTGGAGCCACCTGTATCTTCAAAAGGAGATGAGGTACAGCATTGCCCTCCCCTTACGAAAAAGAAGTATACTTCAAGTTCATTTTTATAAAGTATACTTAAGTAATGTTTAAGTATATTTTTGAGAAGTATATAAAAAGTAGACTGAAAGTATACGTTCTTATTTTTAATTTAAAAGAAGTATACTAATGGAACACTTGAATAAACTTATTTTTCGTAAGGGTCGTCATCTGTGTGCATGGATTAATATAAGAACCCCCAACTACAGTACACTTAAAGTTTTAATTAATTTTGTATGCATTTGTACAGTCTAGTACCTTGATTATTTTTGTTTTTAATTTTGTCAGATTCACTTGGGGGGAGATGTTCGAGTGCGCAGAGAGGCCTGGTCAAGGATTCAAAACAGCACGCGGGATTCCTTATTTGTGAAGGAGTTGGCAGTGGCAATCTGGGGCACTAAGACTCTGGGGGAAAGAAGTCTCACAGGGAAGGAATGCCCCACAACCAAAACCAGCAGGCAGCCTTTAACCCCCCAGAAACTTCAGACATTAAAAGGTAGCAGTAGCCACAAGGTCTTTGTGGGATGCCAAGTACACATTTTTATCTCTATATCACCATTTATGTTAATTTCTTTTCAGTCTGTTTCAAGGAGAGGCTTTACAAAAAGAATGTGGAGGAGACAGAGTTGCAGGCCAGATGGATAAAGGCCGGACGGTTCATCACAGAAAAAATAATGGACATTAACAGACTAAAAAAAAAAAACTTTAAAATGTGAGTATGGGGTTCCATTTGTGCCAAAAATGAGTCGACTGCTTTGTGCTTTGTACTACACATTTGTCCTTGTCAACAGTAACCTGCTAACAGTTGCCCACTTTTACAGATAAATTAGTATATGTTGATGTGTATGCTCTCTGTTAATGTCGTTTTGTTCTGTCATCCTTACTGTATTGATCCTACTTTTTCAGGAAAATTACTAAATGTTGATGTGTATGTTCTTTGTTTATGTCGTCTTGTTCTGTTGTCTTAACTGTCGTCTTGTTCTGTCGTCTTAACTGTTGTCTCTTTCTGTTGTCTCTTTCTGTCGTCTTGTTCTGTCGTCTCTTTCTGTCGTCTCTTTCTGTCGTCTCTTTCTGTCGTCTTAACTGTTGTCTCTTTCTGTCGTCTTAACTGTTGTCTCTTTCTGTCGTCTTAACTGTCGTCTCTTTCTGTCGTCTCTTTCTGTCGTCTTGTTCTGTCGTCTCTTTCTGTCGTCTCTTTCTGTCGTCTCTTTCTGTCGTCTTAACTGTTGTCTCTTTCTGTCGTCTTAACTGTTATCTCTTTCTGTCGTCTTAACTGTCGTCTCTTTCTGTCGTCTTGTTCTGTCGTCTTGTTCTGTCGTCTCGTTCTGTCGTCTCTTTCTGTCGTCTCTTTCTGTCGTCTTGTTCTGTCGTCTCTTTCTGTCGTCTTGTTCTGTCGTCTTAACTGTTGTCTCTTTCTGTCGTCTTAACTGTTGTCTCTTTCTGTCGTCTTGTTCTGTCGTCTTGTTCTGTCGTCTTGTTCTGTCGTCTTGTTCTGTCGTCTTGTTCTGTCGTCTCTTTCTGTCGTCTCTTTCTGTCGTCTTAACTGTTGTCTCTTTCTGTCGTCTCTTTCTGTCGTCTTAACTGTTGTCTCTTTCTGTCGTCTCTTTCTGTCGTCTTAACTGTTGTCTCTTTCTGTCGTCTTAACTGTCGTCTCTTTCTGTCGTCTTAACTGTTGTCTCTTTCTGTCGTCTCTTTCTGTCGTCTTAACTGTCGTCTCTTTCTGTCGTCTTAACTGTTGTCTCTTTCTGTCGTCTTAACTGTCGTCTCTTTCTGTCGTCTTAACTGTTGTCTCTTTCTGTCGTCTTGTTCTGTCGTCTTGTTCTGTCGTCTCTTTCTGTCGTCTTGTTCTGTCGTCTTGTTCTGTCGTCTCTTTCTGTCGTCTTAACTGTTGTCTCTTTCTGTCGTCTTGTTCTGTCGTCTCTTTCTGTCGTCTCTTTCTGTCGTCTCGTTCTGTCGTCTTGTTCTGTCGTCTCGTTCTGTTGTCTCTTTCTGTCGTCTTAACTGTCGTCTCTTTCTGTCGTCTTAACTGTTGTCTCTTTCTGTCGTCTTAACTGTCGTCTCTTTCTGTCGTCTTAACTGTTGTCTCTTTCTGTCGTCTTGTTCTGTCGTCTTGTTCTGTCGTCTCTTTCTGTCGTCTTGTTCTGTCGTCTCTTTCTGTCGTCTCTTTCTGTCGTCTTAACTGTTGTCTCTTTCTGTCGTCTTGTTCTGTCGTCTCTTTCTGTCGTCTCTTTCTGTCGTCTCGTTCTGTCGTCTCGTTCTGTCGTCTCTTTCTGTCGTCTCTTTCTGTCGTCTTGTTCTGTCGTCTTGTTCTGTCGTCTTAACTGTTGTCTCTTTCTGTCGTCTTAACTGTTGTCTCGTTCTGTCGTCTCTTTCTGTCGTCTCTTTCTGTCGTCTCTTTCTGTCGTCTCTTTCTGTCGTCTTAACTGTCGTCTCTTTCTGTCGTCTCTTTCTGTCGTCTTAACTGTTGTCTCTTTCTGTCGTCTTGTTCTGTCGTCTTGTTCTGTCGTCTCGTTCTGTCGTCTCTTTCTGTCGTCTCTTTCTGTCGTCTCTTTCTGTCGTCTCTTTCTGTCGTCTCTTTCTGTCGTCTCTTTCTGTCGTCTTAACTGTCGTCTCTTTCTGTCGTCTCTTTCTGTCGTCTTAACTGTTGTCTCTTTCTGTCGTCTCTTTCTGTCGTCTTAACTGTCGTCTCTTTCTGTCGTCTCTTTCTGTCGTCTCTTTCTGTCGTCTTAACTGTCGTCTCTTTCTGTCGTCTTAACTGTCGTCTCTTTCTGTCGTCTTAACTGTTGTCTCTTTCTGTCGTCTTGTTCTGTCGTCTTGTTCTGTCGTCTCTTTCTGTCGTCTCGTTCTGTCGTCTCTTTCTGTCGTCTCGTTCTGTCGTCTTAACTGTTGTCTCTTTCTGTCGTCTTAACTGTTGTCTCTTTCTGTCGTCTTGTTCTGTCGTCTCTTTCTGTCATCTTGTTCTGTCGTCTCTTTCTGTCGTCTTAACTGTTGTCTCTTTCTGTCGTCTCTTTCTGTCGTCTTAACTGTTGTCTCTTTCTGTCGTCTTAACTGTTGTCTCTTTCTGTCGTCTTGTTCTGTCGTCTTGTTCTGTCGTCTTGTTCTGTCGTCTTGTTCTGTCGTCTTGTTCTGTCGTCTCGTTCTGTCGTCTTAACTGTTGTCTCTTTCTGTCGTCTCTTTCTGTCGTCTTAACTGTTGTCTCTTTCTGTCGTCTTAACTGTTGTCTCTTTCTGTCGTCTTGTTCTGTCGTCTTGTTCTGTCGTCTTGTTCTGTCGTCTTGTTCTGTCGTCTTGTTCTGTCGTCTCGTTCTGTCGTCTTAACTGTTGTCTCTTTCTGTCGTCTTAACTGTTGTCTCTTTCTGTCGTCTTGTTCTGTCGTCTTGTTCTGTCGTCTTGTTCTGTCGTCTCTTTCTGTCGTCTTGTTCTGTCGTCTTGTTCTGTCTTCTCTTTCTGTCGTCTTGTTCTGTCGTCTTGTTCTGTCGTCTTGTTCTGTCGTCTCTTTCTGTCGTCTTGTTCTGTCGTCTTGTTCTGTTGTCTTTTTCTGTAGTCTTGTTCTGTCGTCTTGTTCTGTCGTCTTGTTCTGTCGTCTCTTTCTGTCGTCTTGTTCTGTCGTCTTGTTCTGTCGTCTCTTTCTGTCGTCTTGTTCTGTCGTCTTGTTCTGTCGTCTTGTTTTGTCGTCTTGTTCTGTCGTCTCTTTCTGTCGTCTCTTTCTGTCGTCTTGTTCTGTCGTCTTGTTCTGTCGTCTTGTTCTGTCGTCTTAACTGTTGTCTCTTTCTGTCGTCTTGTTCTGTCGTCTTGTTCTGTCGTCTCTTTCTGTCGTCTTAACTGTTGTCTCTTTCTGTCGTCTTAACTGTCGTCTCTTTCTGTCGTCTTAACTGTCGTCTCTTTCTGTCGTCTTGTTCTGTCGTCTTGTTCTGTCGTCTCTTTCTGTCGTCTTAACTGTTGTCTCTTTCTGTCGTCTTGTTCTGTCGTCTCTTTCTGTCGTCTTGTTCTGTCGTCTCTTTCTGTCGTCTTAACTGTTGTCTCTTTCTGTCGTCTTGTTCTGTCGTCTCTTTCTGTCGTCTTGTTCTGTCGTCTCTTTCTGTCGTCTCGTTCTGTCGTCTCTTTCTGTCATCTTGTTCTGTCGTCTTGTTCTGTCGTCTTAACTGTTGTCTCTTTCTGTCGTCTTGTTCTGTCGTCTTGTTCTGTCGTCTTGTTCTGTCGTCTTCTGTTGTCTCTTTCTGTCGTCTTAACTGTTGTCTCTTTCTGTCGTCTTGTTCTGTCGTCTCTTTCTGTCGTCTTGTTCTGTCGTCTCGTTCTGTCGTCTCTTTCTGTCGTCTCGTTCTGTCGTCTTGTTCTGTCGTCTTGTTCTGTCGTCTTGTTCTGTCGTCTTGTTCTGTCGTCTCGTTCTGTCGTCTCTTTCTGTCGTCTCGTTCTGTCGTCTTGTTCTGTCGTCTTGTTCTGTCGTCTTGTTCTGTCGTCTTGTTCTGTCGTCTTGTTCTGTCGTCTTGTTCTGTCGTCTCGTTCTGTCGTCTCTTTCTGTCGTCTTGTTCTGTCGTCTTGTTCTGTCGTCTTGTTCTGTCGTCTTGTTCTGTCGTCTTGTTCTGTCGTCTTGTTCTGTCGTCTTGTTCTGTCGTCTCGTTCTGTCGTCTCTTTCTGTCGTCTCGTTCTGTCGTCTCGTTCTGTCGTCTCTTTCTGTCGTCTTGTTCTGTCGTCTTGTTCTGTCGTCTTGTTCTGTCGTCTTGTTCTGTCGTCTTGTTCTGTCGTCTTGTTCTGTCGTCTTGTTCTGTCGTCTCGTTCTGTCGTCTCTTTCTGTCGTCTCGTTCTGTCGTCTCGTTCTGTCGTCTTGTTCTGTCGTCTTGTTCTGTCGTCTTGTTCTGTCGTCTTGTTCTGTCGTCTTGTTCTGTCGTCTTGTTCTGTCGTCTCGTTCTGTCGTCTCTTTCTGTCGTCTCGTTCTGTCGTCTTGTTCTGTCGTCTCTTTCTGTCGTCTCGTTCTGTCGTCTCGTTCTGTCGTCTTGTTCTGTCGTCTTGTTCTGTCGTCTTGTTCTGTCGTCTTGTTCTGTCGTCTTGTTCTGTCGTCTTGTTCTGTCGTCTTGTTCTGTCGTCTTGTTCTGTCGTCTTGTTCTGTCGTCTTGTTCTGTCGTCTTGTTCTGTCGTCTCGTTCTGTCGTCTCTTTCTGTCGTCTCGTTCTGTCGTCTTGTTCTGTCGTCTCTTTCTGTCGTCTTGTTCTGTCGTCTTGTTCTGTCGTCTTGTTCTGTCGTCTTGTTCTGTCGTCTTGTTCTGTCGTCTCTTTCTGTCGTCTCTTTCTGTCGTCTCTTTCTGTCGTCTTGTTCTGTCGTCTCTTTCTGTCGTCTTAACCCAGGGTTCCCGCGGAGTCTTAAAAAGTCTTAAAATGTCTTAAATTCTGAACTTTAAATTTAAGGCCTTAAAACGTCTTAAAAACAGCCAGATTTTCATCCGCGGTCTTAAATTTCATTTAGTCAGGTCTTAAAGATTTTACTCTCGTTCATTTCCAGAAACGAGAGCCGCATAAAGTTATTACAAAGTAGCAAAAAAATATCGAAGTCGCTCACCAAGAGGCAGTTCACATATCGCGTCTTTTTCGCGCTCAAGTTCATTCAAATGAATGAATGAACGCGGTAAGCTCGCTTGAAGTGACGCGCTCATTTTTTTTTCCCAGGCGCAGCGACATGAAAAAAGACATGAAGGATGCGGGTGCACCCAAACACTACGGGTGTTTTTCTCTTTTCCGTAAATAAATCTTGTAACAGAGCTACAGCAAGCGTTTTTCGGCGGTGGAAATCCATTAACGTTAGCCACTAAAACTTTTTTGTCATTGTGGAGTTGCATAGCAACGACAGACGCCACGGGAAAATCGGACCGAATTTTACTATTAATAATAAAAGATAAGCTAAAGTGTATTGTAAATGTCACCAAAATATTTTTTTTATAAAAAGAATGAGTCAAAAAAGATTAATTAAAGTCTGAAATATGAGGTTTATCTTTTTATAAAAACCTTTTTTTTTCAACTTTGAACTTGTACATGTTAGTATATAACATGTTGCAAGACACTTTTAAAATCTGGCTATCATTTTTAATCGTATTATTTTAATGTTTATGTTAGTGCGTATTGATGCTAATTTTATTTGTTATTTGCTGTTTTTCGACATAAAACTTGGTGAATTGATTTCATTGTCTAGTATTTGTACTTTTTTAACAGGATTCTGTGATAACAGGGATAATTTTTGGCACTATAATAATTAAATGAAAAGTTCATGCCATTTCATCTCTAGTTATGATCAACTAAAATCAACTAATTGTGTTTTTTACAGTAGGCCTATATGCAAAGTACAATTTTTATAAAAAAATTATATCTGATTCTGTTCTTTTCTCTGACACGCGTTGTTGGGTCTGGAAGGTTACTAATGTGATTGCTTTATCTGTAAATTAAGTTAATGCTTTTTCAATTGACCTTTCGCCGAGCCCCGCCCCCCTTAGTTACTGTTGCTACGTCCGACAAACAAATGGTCAAACACGACCAGCGCGACAGATTGCCATGACGGAAAAGGGTATACCCGTGCGTGTTTTTGGAGCAATACCTCCGCGATATCCTCCAGATTGAGGCAGAAAGGGTTACAGTATTCAGTGGAGGGATATATTATAATATAAAAATACGCAATGAAGGAGACACGACTACTATCTACGTCTCTATCGAGGCTAATGCTTACCGGTGTTCATACGCATAATTTGTGATTATGGCAAAGAACAAGGAAACAAGTGTTTAAAAGCATTGTAAGACACTTACTGTTGTGTTTTTGTGTGAAAGAAAAAACTGTCTCTGAAAATAAAAGTGCTGTCAGCAATAATTTCTTATGTGTGTTTTTTCGCATAACACAATGACTAAAATTTTAAATGCTGCAAAACACATGGGAGTTATATTCCCGATGCTGTAGTTTATTTGATCAGTCACTATATCATTAATCAAGCTTAATTTGACTTTTCAACTACAATTAGGCAGTGAACTGAAAGCTTTTACAATATTTTAGCTATAACTTAGGCCAATATCATGACAAAAAGTATGTGGTGCATTTTCTTCAAAAAATGATTTTCTTTCTCAAATTCATGCTTCAAGTTGACAAAGCACAATAAACGAAATCACACAATAACTGTTTAACCAGACATAGCCTTAATTTGCATCTAAATAACTTTCATTGATTGTCTTTCATAATGCACTTACCATAATAACTTATTTATTAGGGGGACAAAAATCACAAAAATCGCGGTTGAGACCATAATATTTATTAATGGGGCAACGGATCATAAAACTCGCGGTTCAGACAATATTATGTTTTTTGAGTTACAGATAGGATAGTATTTCAGATCAGAAAAACAAAAAAAAACCTTTAAGTAGCCATCGATACCACAGCCAGCAGATGTATTTATGCTTCGTAATGTTCAACACATTTAACTGGGAGTGGGGCCGTCCACACTGTTTTATCCATTGTAGGCACCGCTCACGTTGTGTTTTCGGCTTTGGGAATGGAAAGAACATAACTCCTCCAGACAATCTCTCGGGGTATGTAGTGTCCGATTTACAAACGCCATGGGCGCACGCTCTATGCGCACGCTTCATCATCTTGCTAATGTTTGTCGGACCTGCTCACATAGTAACGGTTGCTATGATGTGTGATTGGACAATGGCCGTTTTGGGGGAGGGGCCGGCGAAAGGTCAATTGCTGAATTCATTGAAATAAAATGAATTCTTTGATTTGAATATTTTTTGGCAATGCGTCATGTAGGTCTTATATTTCAATCTTTATGGTCTTAAAATGTCTTAAAAAGGTCTTAAATTTGACTAACTGAAACCTGCAGGAAACCTGTAACTGTCGTCTCTTTCTGTTGTCTTGTTCCAGAAAGAGACGACAGAAAGAGACAACAGTTAAGATGACAGAACAAGACGACAGAAAGAGACAACAGAAAGAGACAACAGTTAAGACGACAGAACAAGACGACAGAACAAGACGACAGAACAAGATGACAGAAAGAGACAACAGAAAGAGACAACAGTTAAGATGACAGAAAGAGACGACAGAAAGAGACAACAGTTAAGATGACAGAACAAGACGACAGAACAAGACGACAGAAAGAGACAACAGTTAAGACGACAGAACAAGACGACAGAACAAGACGACAGAACAAGACGACAGAACAAGATGACAGAAAGAGACGACAGAAAGAGACGACAGAAAGAGACGACAGAACGAGACGACAGAAAGAGACGACAGAACGAGACGACAGAACGAGACAACAGAAGACGACAGAACGAGACGACAGAAAGAGACGACAGAAAGAGACGACAGAAAGAGACGACAGAACGAGACGACAGAAAGAGACGACAGAACGAGACGACAGAAAGAGACGACAGAAAGAGACGACAGAACGAGACAACAGTTAAGACGACAGAACAAGACGACAGAACGAGACGACAGAACAAGACGACAGAAAGAGACGACAGAACAAGACGACAGAACGAGACGACAGAAAGAGACGACAGAACAAGACGACAGAAAGAGACGACAGAAAGAGACGACAGAACAAGACGACAGAACGAGACGACAGAAAGAGACGACAGAAAGAGACGACAGAACGAGACGACAGAAAGAGACGACAGAACGAGACGACAGAAAGAGACGACAGAAAGAGACGACAGAACGAGACGACAGAACGAGACGACAGAAAGAGACGACAGAAAGAGACGACAGAAAGAGACGACAGAACGAGACGACAGAAAGAGACGACAGAACGAGACGACAGAAAGAGACGACAGAAAGAGACGACAGAACGAGACAACAGTTAAGACGACAGAACAAGACGACAGAACGAGACGACAGAACAAGACGACAGAAAGAGACGACAGAACAAGACGACAGAAAGAGACGACAGAACGAGACGACAGAACGAGACAACAGAAGACGACAGAACAAGACGACAGAACGAGACGACAGAAAGAGACGACAGAAAGAGACGACAGAACGAGACGACAGAACAAGACGACAGAACAAGACGACAGAAAGAGACGACAGAACAAGACGACAGAAAGAGACGACAGAACAAGACGACAGAAAGAGACGACAGAACGAGACGACAGAACGAGACAACAGAAGACGACAGAACAAGACGACAGAACGAGACGACAGAAAGAGACGACAGAACGAGACGACAGAACGAGACAACAGAAGACGACAGAACAAGACGACAGAACGAGACGACAGAAAGAGACGACAGAAAGAGACGACAGAACGAGACGACAGAACAAGACGACAGAACAAGACGACAGAAAGAGACGACAGAACAAGACGACAGAAAGAGACGACAGAACGAGACGACAGAAAGAGACGACAGAACGAGACGACAGAACGAGACAACAGAAGACGACAGAACAAGACGACAGAACGAGACGACAGAAAGAGACGACAGAAAGAGACGACAGAACGAGACGACAGAACAAGACGACAGAACAAGACGACAGAAAGACGACAGAAAGAGACGACAGAACGAGACGACAGAACAAGACGACAGAACAAGACGACAGAAAGAGACGACAGAACAAGACGACAGAAAGAGACGACAGAACGAGACGACAGAACGAGACGACAGAACGAGACAACAGAAGACGACAGAACAAGACGACAGAACGAGACGACAGAAAGAGACGACAGAAAGAGACGACAGAACGAGACGACAGAACAAGACGACAGAAAGAGACGACAGAACAAGACGACAGAAAGAGACGACAGAACAAGACGACAGAAAGAGACGACAGAAAGAGACGACAGAACGAGACAACAGAAGACGACAGAACAAGACGACAGAACGAGACGACAGAAAGAGACGACAGAAAGAGACGACAGAACGAGACGACAGAACAAGACGACAGAACAAGACGACAGAAAGAGACGACAGAACGAGACGACAGAACAAGACGACAGAACAAGACGACAGAAAGAGACGACAGAACAAGACGACAGAAAGAGACGACAGAACGAGACGACAGAACGAGACAACAGAAGACGACAGAACGAGACGACAGAAAGAGACGACAGAACGAGACGACAGAAAGAGACGACAGAAAGAGACGACAGAACGAGACGACAGAAAGAGACGACAGAACGAGACGACAGAAAGAGACGACAGAAAGAGACGACAGAACGAGACGACAGAACGAGACGACAGAAAGAGACGACAGAAAGAGACGACAGAACGAGACGACAGAACAAGACGACAGAACAAGACGACAGAACGAGACGACAGAACAAGACGACAGAAAGAGACGACAGAACAAGACGACAGAAAGAGACGACAGAACGAGACGACAGAACGAGACAACAGAAAGAGACGACAGAAAGAGACGACAGAACGAGACGACAGAACAAGACGACAGAACAAGACGACAGAAAGAGACGACAGAACGAGACGACAGAACAAGACGACAGAACAAGACGACAGAAAGAGACGACAGAAAGAGACGACAGAACGAGACGACAGAACGAGACAACAGAAGACGACAGAACGAGACGACAGAAAGAGACGACAGAACGAGACGACAGAAAGAGACGACAGAACGAGACGACAGAAAGAGACGACAGAACGAGACAACAGTTAAGACGACAGAACAAGACGACAGAAAGAGACAACAGTTAAGATGACACTGAGGACGACAGAACAAATCGACATAAACAAAGAACATACACATCAACATTTAGTAATTTACCTGAAAAAGTAGGATCAATACAGTAAGGATGACAGAACAAAACGACATAAACAGAGAGCATACACATCAACATATACTAATTTATCTGAAAAAGTAGGCAACTGTTAGCAGGTTACTGTTGACAAGGACAAATGTGTAGTACAAAGCACAAAGCAGTCGACTCATTTTTGGCACAAATGGAACCCCATACTCACATTTTAAAGTTTTTTTTTTTTAGTCTGTTAATGTCCATTATTTTTTCTGTGATGAACCGTCCGGCCTTTATCCATCTGGCCTGCAACTCTGTCTCCTCCACATTCTTTTTGTAAAGCCTCTCCTTGAAACAGACTGAAAAGAAATTAACATAAATGGTGATATAGAGATAAAAATGTGTACTTGGCATCCCACAAAGACCTTGTGGCTACTGCTACCTTTTAATGTCTGAAGTTTCTGGGGGGTTAAAGGCTGCCTGCTGGTTTTGGTTGTGGGGCATTCCTTCCCTGTGAGACTTCTTTCCCCCAGAGTCTTAGTGCCCCAGATTGCCACTGCCAACTCCTTCACAAATAAGGAATCCCGCGTGCTGTTTTGAATCCTTGACCAGGCCTCTCTGCGCACTCGAACATCTCCCCCCAAGTGAATCTGACAAAATTAAAAACAAAAATAATCAAGGTACTAGACTGTACAAATGCATACAAAATTAATTAAAACTTTAAGTGTACTGTAGTTGGGGGTTCTTATATTAATCCATGCACACAGATGACGACCCTTACGAAAAATAAGTTTATTCAAGTGTTCCATTAGTATACTTCTTTTAAATTAAAAATAAGAACGTATACTTTCAGTCTACTTTTTATATACTTCTCAAAAATATACTTAAACATTACTTAAGTATACTTTATAAAAATGAACTTGAAGTATACTTCTTTTTCGTAAGGGGAGGGCAATGCTGTACCTCATCTCCTTTTGAAGATACAGGTGGCTCCACCTCATTCAAACAGCCAGACTCTGCAACTATATACAAAATAATGTCAATGTACTCAATATACATATTTACCCTCTTGCATCATGGCCTATAGTTTGGTAATATGGACCATGATAGATTTTTTATACTGTATATACACATGTATATCCTTACTTTGTAAGGTCTCCTTTGGACTTGGGGCTCCAGGATCTTTGACAGTTAGAAAGAAAACAAACATATCACAAATATGACAGATGATGGAAAACATGACAACAAAGAATATACTTTATAAACCCTCAAAGATCACAGCTGAAGTACTCCAATAACTTATAGTCTTCCCCAATCCCAATGCTATTCCTTTAATTTGCATCTTATTAGCTGGTTTAAATGATAATGGGGGGGGGGGGGGGGGGGGTGCGCTGTCCTCTTTACCACTGCACTTTGCTGTTGATGAGGATTTCAGTGCCTTCAGCAATTGTTGCTGCAATTGCATGTTTAGAGAACATAGTTCTTTATTCTCTGCCTCAATTTCTGCTCTGAGTTTCTCCTGCTCCTCTAACCTATAATAGACGGACATACTGTATGTCATGATTAGCTGACATTATAAGAAAAAATAATAATATATATATATATTAGGGCTGGGCGATATGGAGCAAAAAATATATCTCGATATATTTTGCTATATCTCGATATACGATATATATCTCGATATCTTTACAGGAAAAATAACCCCCCAAAAACTACTGCAAAAACAAATATGCCAAATACTACAAAGTATTTTTTTTATTGAAGTGCAAATAGGTAGGCAGTTCATGTATGAACAAAGTGTTTCTGCGACATTTAAAAAAAAAAAAAAAAAAATTCCCTGTATACAAAAATAATAATTTAACTGTAAAATAAAGGAAGAAATAATACATATTGCACTATTTTTAATAAACCTGTATATAAATATCATTACTAATTTTGGCAAATAAATTTAAAAAATGCCATATATCCCCCAAAAACTGCACAACTATAGAGTAAAACATTAATTTAAAAAAAAGTTATAAAAATGCGTCTAAAAACTGACATGATTGTTACAAAATCACACTGTCTTAGGCCTCTGGAGAACTCAGAACAACTGCTAGCATAAAGTTTAAGGTAAAAATAACTGCCATTAAATTACAGTATCTTACTACTATGCAATTAGATAAACTGTTCATTCATTACATCACTTTACCTCTGTCTTTATCCTCTTCTCTTCTTTTTGGCACTGTATCTATAGCAGAACAGGTAGGCTAATGCTAATTTATAATGTGTCATGTAAATTCGGCCATCCGTCACAATCAGGAAACTTTCACCGTGTCTAGACCTGGCGCGAGCTGCCAGGCCCGTTTCTACAGGGGAGCGATGTAAAGTGTGAGTGATGTAAACTAAGCACTTGTAAATTAAGCGCCCTCAAACAAAAGCAATGCGGCGAGAGGCGACGCTACACAAAAAATTACCAACAACAACTGATCGCGCGCGCTGTTTCGGACGCACTTCAAGCACTCGCTGGGCGGGGAAAGATTGATGTGACTTGGTTGAATGAGACAACACGCGAGGGGAGGGGGAACAAAAGCAAGCAGGCGGAGGACGGCGACGGCGAGCACAGCACATAGAAGGCAAACAAGCAAAGTGGCGAAATCAGAATTAAATATAAACAATATATCGATATATACGATATGTCAAAATCCATATCGAGTTTAAAAAATATCTCGATATATCGTAAATATCGAGATATCGCCCACCCCTAATAATATATATATATATAGATTGTGCGATGTCCTAACTGCCAGTGCCAGGATAATCACACGCGTTGTACAAGTCCGCTATGACACGTCCGATTCGCGAACTAATGATTATTGATTAATGACTAATAACTAAAATCTGTGGGAAACGCTGAACTCGTTTACTCCAATCACTGCTCTGCATTCTGCATGAGATCGCATTACACCGGATAATTCAAATGTCACGAAAGGCTGATTCAGGTCTCCGCTGCGTTTCCCAAAAGCATCGGGAGCTAAGCTGATCGTAGAGACCATAAGTGGCAACGGTTTTATGATCTACTTAGGCATACGATGCTTTTGGGAAACGCAGCGCCTTTCGTGACATTTGAATTCTCCTGTGTAATGCGATCTCATAGCGATTTCTATGTAACGTTGGTACATCGTGCAAAATGTTTGTGTGTGTGTCCTTCATGAAACGTAAATTTAGCTGCAGGCAATGACTGCGCGACCCACCTCTTCCCAATCTGCGACCCACAAATGGGTCGCGACCCACAGTTTGAAAACCCCTGGTGTAGACCGTAGACGGTTGATTGGATTGATTATTTGAACGTGCTCCTCCTGAACTTTGTTTATAAAACATCATGTGTAGATTCCACCATCGCGTCTGTTATAGAAGATATCGACAGCGCATTAATTTTAAAAGAGGAACAGAGAACCGCGATCGGAAACATGAATGAAAAACATACGTCACTTACTCCGTTGCTCTGATTGGTTGTAGGTCTATCCAATTGAGTGCAGAGGCATTTTTTTTCCTGGTTCGGTTGAAACACGCCCCATAATGAAAGCTCAATGGAGCAGTATCAGACTCACATTCTGACCAGAATCTGAGTATGACGACGTCAGGCTAGTATCTTTGCTAAAGCTACAAGTCATTTTCATTTTCTCTTTTGATGTTTGATCACCATTGGCGACACAAACAGCTGCGGGTACATTAGGCTGCTGTCCCTTTAAGACGAATGCGCAGACCTAATATAAATGACACGCATCCGTTTTCTTTCTGTTTAAAACACAAGACTGTTTACGAGGAAACTCGTCAAGATGGGCATTTTGACTTCATTTTGCGTGCACGTGTCCGTTTAAGCTTAAAAAAAGGGAAAGAGAACTGAATTCGGCTAAACTCACCTTCTTCATCTACTGACTGTGGATGGCATCAAGGTCTTGTCCTGAAGAATACAGGGCCAAACAATAGGGATTATAACGCATCTGTTAACAAAAGAGGTATATCACTCTAATGATATATTTACCCCCTGATATTGCATTGGGGATATCAATTCAAACATTTTTAAAGGCTAAGAGTATGAGCCACAGCTACCCAAGATATCTGTGAAAAATAACTGCCTAAAGTTGTCGACCCCCTGAACCACATTCAGCATTTAAAAGTACAAAGAATTTCAGTATTGATCAATAAAAAAAAAACATATAAATACATAAATACCTTTGTGTTGGACAGCATGGTGTCAGTCTCATTGGCCAACATAATTCAAAACAGACCTAAAGAAATAAAATAAAATGTTATCATAATAGTTAAATGAATTATTATTATAACTATGACCATTATAATATTGTATTAGTCGCCTATTATTTAACTGATTATTTAGCCTACAGGCTTCTCAAGGACAATCTCACAGAAAAAACTTATATTAAAAGCATAAATCTTACAGACCCCAAACCTTTGAACAGTAGTGCACAGTATGTTTGAGGTGGTTTTGCTTACTAGTCATATGGTTCATAGCCGTGGAGATTTTCTTGGACGGGGGTGCAGCAGGCCATCACAGCATGATGATCTAGGAAGGAACATAATGCTATTTGTCACAGAGCCAACAATATTACATGTGTTAGGTTTATTACAAGGAACCAAGCTAGAACAGAGGTGAAATGCAGAAAAGATAAATATATACAAATCTTAAGATAATATATTGTGAAATAAATGCATATGGAATTATCATCATGATTAAACAATAACTCACCCCTTGTTGTAGAGTTTTATTTTTTCTCTCGTTATTCTGAAATAACATTTTAGCAATATTGGTGACGTCTCTGATTAAGTTAACAATACAGTGCATTCTTTTAGGTTAAATAAATTAGCTTACTTCCCATAGACAAATTACCAGCAAAACTATCAAAAACTGTTATCTACACTAAATACGTGTTTAAAAACCCAAACTTTCATAAATGAGACCTTAACTTAACGTAACTTAGGCCTAACGTTCTCTTCTGAAAACGGTTAACGTTAGCTGCTAGCGTAGATGCTAACGGACTTTTTCAAAGACACAAAACCATTTCTAGTGATGTGACAAATGAACCGAGGCATCGGAGCTTGTGTCGAGAAAAAATGGGCGTGCCAGATGAAGCCGCGATTCGAGGCTTGTATTGTTTAAGTGAAAATCACGTGACTGATGACAAACGAGGCCTCGGTTTGTGTGGATACGTCATCGGTTCGGTCTGAGTGTCGCTTCCGGATAAAAGGGGTTCGAAACTCGCGCCTCTTTGTGGGTGTTGTCAGGAGTTGTAGAATCAGAGAGTCAGAGAGTTAGAGAGTTGTGTCATCGTCGTTATTGTGTCATATATGTGTTAGGGTTATATATTATTACATTATATCAGGTTAGATTAGTTATAGTATATTGTTATTGTTAATTATAGTATATTATAGTATTATATTAATTAGATAAGATTATTTGGATTGCTTTGGATTTTTGGATCTGGACTGGACTGCTTTTTGATTTGGATTGCCCTTTTGGATTTGTTTGCTTTTGTGACCTTTTTCCTTGTAATGGAGCCAGCAAGAAAGAGGAAAACCTCCCCAGTCTGGGAGTTTTTTGAAATGGTTGGTCAGAATAAGGTATATGTATTATTATTATAAAACAAAATTCTGTCTTGATATTAAAATTATCCTCACTATATAATGTCTATTAATTTATGTTTCAAGGTGAAATGCTTGCTGTGCCTAAAGGAGCTGACATACAGCAATAACACCTCCTCCATGCTCAGGCATTATCGAGCACTGCATGAGCATGCACAAACTACTACCAATCCACACAGTAGTCAAAGTAATTGATAATAATTTTTTTTTTTTTTTTTTTTAAACAACATTTAAAAAATATTTTAGCCTCCTACAATACACCTGCATTGTATTTTATTATAGATTCCAAAAAAGAAATCAAGGTCATCAAGGACTCCCAGCCCTTTTCCATTGTGGATGATGATGGGTTTAGGGAGCTCCTGCATGTGTTGGATCCCACTTATGTTATCCCAACACGAAAGGTATGTGATTAATAAAGTGGTTCATCATTATTTAACAAGTTAAAAGTAAGAGTATTTATTTTCTGCATTTATTTTTATTCACAGGCTTTGAAGGTCATGGTTGATCATAAATATAAGGAGGCTAAGGAGAAGGCCAGAGAGCAGCTGCAGAAAGTTGCGGCTATAAGCCTTACCTCGGACATGTGGACATCCCTAAACATGGATGCCTACTGTCGTGGATATTTTCCTAAACTAATTACTTTTTACCTGGCTCTATCTTTTGGGTCTCGTCCTGTGACGTCCCCACTTTATAGATCACCTGTGACTACCTGGCTCTATCTTTTGGGTCTCGTTCCTGACGTCCCCACTTTATAGATCACCAGCTTTGCTTTCTCTGTTTCCCTAAACTAGTTTACTTGCTCCCCTAAACTAACTTCCTGCCTAAACTAGCTTCCTGCGCAGGAATAAATTGACAAACAGACCTGCAATTGTCCTTTAAATGCTTTAATCACGGCCAGGAGATCTTCCCGAGCAGTTCTCAGGGAATCTCTCCCAAGAAGCAAAGGCCGGAGGATCTCAGACAAATTCCATTGAGAATCCCACCGAAAAACACATATACCACAGTTTTTATAGTAAAGAGGTATGGCATAAATTTCAGGCTGCATTACATAATTTCCCCACTATTTGATTGGTTCTTCATATGCAAACCCCTCTGTTACTAGGTAAAGAAAACTCTAACCTTGTGATTACTTATCACAAGGTTCTAACGATGACTTAATTCGTTAATCATAAGATTCTTACAGACTGTCTAGTTTTACTTCCCATAACTATGTTATTTTTACCCATAGACACATACTGTCACAAGTCACAAGTTTTTCCCAAAGAGTTTTGACACATTAAAAGCATATGAATGTTGTTCCTGCAAGAAAAACAAATGTTAGTTGATTAATTAAAGTTGATTAATTAAAATTCATTCACACTACCTAGCAGTAACTTGCCATTTTATAGATGACAATGACAAGCTCTGCACTATTTTACTAGGTGTAGAGCATTTCCCTAACAGCCATACTGCTGAGAACTGGAGGAGTGGGGCATAAAGGATAAAGTGAAGTGCCTGGTAACTGATGCTGCAGCCAACATGATAGCATGTGTAAGGTCATTGAATGTTAGGCATGCAATATGCATTGCACATGCTCTAAACCTTATTGTGAGGAAATCTTTTGATGACATCAGCACCTTCAACGACATTCGATCTAAATGTAGGAAACTTGTGACTACAGCAAAAGAGAGACTGGCCCAAGTACAGGAGCAGATGGGGAGACCAGTTCTGAAAATGATAACTGAAGTGGACACTCGCTGGAACAGCACTTTTAACATGCTGGAACGTCTCTATCAGCTGAGAGAGCCAGTGGGGGCAGCCCTGGCCTCTCTAAAGACTGACATCACCCCTCCTACAGCCCTGGAGTATGAGGCAGTCCAGGAGGCTTTAGATGTTCTTGGTCCTTTCCGCCAGGCTACAGTAGAGCTTTCGGCAGAGAAAAGGGTGTCTGCCTCCAAATTGATACCAATGATGAAGATGCTTAATCACGCTGTAACGAGCAAGCTAGAAGGCCTCAATTCAAATCTAACAAAGCAGCTGGGTGACAGCCTTGTACGGAGGGTCAGGGAACATGCAGTAAATTTGGAATCAATAAGTGTGATGACCATGCCCACGTTATTGGATCCCAGATTCAAAAAGCTGGGATTCTTAAGTCAAGGGAAACTGCAAGAAGCGGCATCAAGACTAAAATCTGAATGCGCTACTGTTATCAGAAGTTCTGGTCTCCATTCTGCTTCCACCAACACACCCCCAGCTCAGCTGCCAGCCTCTTCAGAAGCAGGTCAATCTACAAACAACAGTAAGTAGTATATGTCTTTGTTGTGTGAATGTTCACATTAGTGTTTAGTACTGTGAACCATTGTTAATGTCTTTTTTTTTCTTTGTACCTTTATTATTAGGTGACCTTTGGCATCTACTGGATAGCACGGTTCATCACAGCAGAAGGAGCTCAAGTGCAACAGCAGATGCTACTGTAGAAGTGGACCGATATTTAACAGAAGTGAATCTCACAAGATCTGAGGATCCACTAGTATATTGGGCTCAACACAAGCTGATGTATCCTCATTTATATCAGCTGGCACTGGTGTTTTTATGTTCCCCTGCATCCTCTGTTCCATGTGAAAGGATCTTTTCCAAGGCTGGAGAGGTTTTGTCCAAGAAGAGGAATCGTCTAAACCCCAACACACTTGAAAAGATTCTGTTCCTCAATAAAAATCATTTGTAATTCTTCCTTCACCCACCCCAAACTGCAGTGTTGCAGTTTGCTCCTCTATATCCCCAGTCCCATAAGCACAACACTGCACTAAAACTAGTAACAGTTCACTGCACAAACCCCCCCAGAAACAATTATTTATCTTTCCCACCCCACACTTTTGTAGTTTGCTTTATTACACTCCCTCCACCATAAGCACTGCACTCAACACAATCTCACTTTTGTTGTTCATACTGTCACTATCCAAACAATTTATGAATAATTAATGAACTGTGTGTGACAGTTGTCTCTGCACAAGTAAATTCAGACAGAGAAAAATACATATTTTATTTCATACTCAGCACTGGTTCAGAATGAATTAATTTGTCTGCTATTTCTTTGCACAGTAGCTAGGTGTCACTAGTGAGCAATGTTGAATGAAGCTTCGAGTAATGAACCTTTAGCTGAAGCAATGGCCTGCGAGGTCTCAGAGGTTCAGGAAGCCTCATTTTGCCATCACTAACCATTTCTTTAAAGTAAATATTCACCAGAAGCGTGTCAATTACACGTAAGAAATGTGTCAAGGACGTTTGCGTGTATTATTTGTGAGATTTTGTTGACTAAACTTACCTGAAAGCAGTGAAACCAACAGCGAGACGGGAGTTTTGTTGTTTGTCCGTTGTCGATGACGTTTCCATCTGCAGAAGGCGCACGTGCTCCGTTGTTTGATCACGCGCATGCGCATTAAAACACTTCAAAGTCACGCAACAAATAAACATATAGAATTAAAATATATGTGAGCGGAGGCTATTGCCACCTAAGATATAGAATATGTTTTGTAAATGCTCCCAACTACAGGGTTTCCAAATAAATGGAAAAAAACAAACAGAGATGCGTACAATCTTTATTTGACACCAAAGTAGTAAAAAGGATAAATCATACAAAAATTATAAGAAAAAAATACACAAGTTAAAAGATACAACATTCACACAAAAGAAAATAATAAGTCATAAAGTGGCCACTTGTAAAATTGGATCTTGGACAGGCAATATCAATATCCCTTGGGATAAGTCACATTTGGGATAGAGAAAGAAAAATGAAAACAAAATATCCAAATTAAATTCAAACCACCTCAATTCACACCTTCATGCAAATGTATAACCAAAAATCACAATCCACCAATAAACAAAGTATAAATGAATTAAATCCTCCCAATCCCAGCAGCTAATAGCCCATGGTAGTTGTAAAGGAATTGACAGTAGATAAGAACGGTGGCAATTACCACCCACAGTACTCAAGAACACAATTAGCCAAAAAAAAAAACAAAAAGAGAAATATCAAATTAAAGAAAATACAATTAAATCAATTTAACAAATAAATAATTCAACACCCAATCATCTCAGCACACGCACACACTTCCATACACACAAACGCCACCACAAACACGCGTTCACACCGAGCTCACTCAAATACGCGCTCGCCTCAACTCAAATAAAGACTCGTTCACATCAAACGTGTTCACACAAACATGCGTTCACACGAACACACGCTCGCATCAACACACACGCACACACATAAAACCCCGCTCACACAACTGTGCGCTCGCACAAACACACGCTCGCATCAACACACACGTGCGCTTCTAAATCACAGTAGTCCGTGGTGGGACTTGAGCGCGCACCCTCTTCAGTCTTCACAGCACAGCACCACTGCGAGCCGCCACACAGCAGCAAAACAACAGCGGGCAGATTTCTATAAAAATAGTTACTCAATTTGGTCATTAACCACGCATACACTATCTAAAATTACATCTCTGATTAACAAACAACTTACAAAATACCATATCAACTTACCTGCAGCACAATTGACTGGCCCTCGGTGAGAACGGTGAACAAACCACCAATACTGCCTCGATCACACTATATAAACGAGTCCTCATTAAAAACGGCGCTATTAAAGAATAATTGCAGCAACATATCAATGCAGTAACATACCTTGATATATGTTAATGCAATTGAACATCCACAGGCCCACGGCAAAAGTTAAAAAAGGGATTTCCAACTTATGCAGGTCTACAACACTTAATACGCGCTCAATGCTTAATGCATAATAGATTGCTCTTTTGCGACACAAAAGAATGCAGCCTGCGTACCATGCCGGAAGGAAAACGGAAGTAAGAGGAAATCTCCGCGTTTTTAAAGGGCCGTGAGCGTACCATGCCAAAGAGAAAACGGAAGTGAAAGGGGATCTCCGCATTTTTAAAGGGGCCGTGAGCTTAACTTCCGCCCAGCTCCATCCACCTACACAGAACGGAAGACCCTAGAAGGGTCACCCCATTACATATATAACATAATTTAAAATATCATTAATAAAAAGTTATTGCGAATAGATCTGAACGTTGTTGGTTATCTTATAACCTTAAGAACCTTAAGAAAAATGTAGGTTTATAAAAATAAAACCTAAAAATAACCTGCAAGGAAACGTTCTGGGAAGGTTATCTTTAGGTTATAAAAATTAAACCTAAAAATAACCTGCAGGGAACGTTTCTGGGAAGGTTATCTTTAGGTTATAAAAATTAAACCTAAAAATAACCTGCAGGGAACGTTTCTGGGAAGGTTATCTTTAGGTTATTAAATAACAACCTGCAGGGAACCTTCCCAGAACGTTCTCTTTAGGTTATAAAAATAAAACCTAAAAATAACCTGCAAGGAAACATTCTGGGAAGGTTATCTTTAGGTTATAAAAATAAAACCTAAAAATAACCTGCAAGGAAACATTCTGGCAAGGTTATCTTTAGGTTATAAAAATAAAACCTAAAAATAACCAGCAGGGAACGTTCTGGGAAGGTTATCTTTAGGTTATAAAAATTAAACCTAAAAATAACCTGCAGGGAACGTTTCTGGGAAGGTTATCTTTAGGTTATAAAAATTAAACCTAAAAATAACCTACAGAGAACGTTTCTAGAACGTTCTTATTTGGTTCCCAAAAAAATAACCAAATGGGAACCAAATGGGAACGTTAGGGGAACGTTCTGTGTTTGCTGGGATGCACTGTTGCCTTGGTTACAGACTACAGTCATATACTGTATAGTGTGTCTTAGCTCCATGCTTAGCTCCCATAAATGATAAAGCTAAAGGGTTTATTAAACACGTCTGTATAACACAACACAGTTCCACAATGATTATAATGTTGAATCAACAACTCTCTAAAGCAGTTTCAACAAGCAGTATAAAGCAGTCTTATAATCTTCATGGAGGAGGATTTATTATAGAATTGTTGAATTGATGCTGCATCAGTTGTACAAAATAATCTGTCAACTAAGTGTGTCACACTTTTTAGTGCAATAATCCATCTAGTTAGCAAATTGCTGGTAAACTAAATAGTTCAATTAATACAGACAGTCAAAGGATTAGAAAACATTTCCAACAATGTTACCTGATCAATGTGATTTATTAATACCCTTATTTTATTTAAGGGTTGTATGAGGCATAGAATTTATTAACGTAATTACTTTGTAAGTTCAACATCCTATTCATGAATATGTCTGTTAATTATTATGTCCCTTTTTAATTGTATTTGAGTCTGATACTTCATTGACATTTCTGTTTGATTATCTTATATCTGAGTCTGATACTGCTTCAACATTTCTGTTCGACTATTTTATATTTGAGTCTGATACTGCTTCGACATTTCTGTTCGACTATTTTATATTTGAGTCTGATACTGCTTCGACATTTCTGTTCGACTATTTTATATGTGGGGCCATGTTTTTTTTTAAATCTTTTATCTGGTTGTTCAACCAAAGCACTGTAAAGCACTTTGGTCAGCCGAGTGGCTGTTGTAAACGTGCTATATAAATAAAGTGACCTTGACCAAGCCCTGAAAAAAAAAACAGGAAAAAAAAAAAACAGAAAAGAAAAAACAGACAAAGCTTGTCAAAACACTATCAAAACACCCCCCAGGTGGTCTTTCAAGGGTCATTATTTCTCCTACAAACTGGCTTATAAAGTTACTGCAATGTAATTTTTGATTAAAGGTTGTCAAGATGACCGGCAATTCGCGTACCCCCTGAAATCAGTCCACGTACCCCTGGGGGTACGCGTACCCCAGTTTGACAACCGTGGGGTTATGCAATGTAATTTTTATTTTAAAAAAAAAAAGAAAAGAAAAAAATATCTGTATTATGTGCATAACAGTTACATCGACACCACTAAGCCTTTGGTTGCAATGCTGTTGCCCAGAGTTTCCAAATAGTCCCTTGCAAGTTCCTCCCCCTCCACTCCTTGACGGGTTGCGGCATTGCCACGGAAGGATGGGTGTAAGTTTTCTGACAAAAACTTGTCAGGCGCCGTGGTTGAGCGAATGGACACCTTTCTAGCCGTGCTGGCTGTGCACTCTCCGCGCATCATGCCAGACCTGGGGCCTGATGTATAAACGTTGCGTACGCACAAAATGGGCATAGAAATATGCGTACGCATTTTTCCACGCACATATCGGGATTTATAAAAAATAATAAAATAATAATTGACCGTGCGTACGCACTCTTTTAGAAGAGTATGTGTTTTGGCGACACCAACTGGCCCAAATAGCAATAACTATTTAAAATGAAAAACTTCTAAATTATCCTATTACATCACCCAATCAATCAAATTGCATCAACCTGAATTATCATTATGATATGATTATGATGGAGTTTGATGGATTCATTGATTTTAATAAAATGTTGACTCTATTTCATTATAGCTCTGCACTGGTGTCTTGCAGAAGATCACTTTTAGACAGAAAATCTAAAGAAATACAAGATAATACAAATATAATTTCGCTCACCAACCTGTCACTTGAAGCAAATATCCATCCCTTCTTAAATGTCCGCGCCAGCGAGCGCGTTGGGCCGTTTAGTGAAACTGATGCAAATAACAGTTTAAATAAATAAAATACTTCTGATATAAACTATGTTTTACTTCTGATATAAACATTTAGATTAAATATGCCATTCAAATTAATGGAGAACACTTAAACATTAAATCATTACTGAGAAGTTACAACATTTTTTATATTCAAATTCAATCAATATAAATATTTGTTGTGGATGCAATGTTTTTGAACACGTTTCCTGTGGCGTGCTGTGTTTAAATGTTTTAACCACAGAGATAATTGCTTATCATGATAATACCAGATTGTCTGAGGAAATAGTTTCGTGCAAATAATGCCCAAGGCCTATCTGTTTCCATTAAAAATATAAATCAATTAAAAATACTATTCGGCCAGTGGAAAAGATTAAATGTATTTTTTACACTATTTGATTTATGTATTCAAAAACAAGACAAGGATAGGCAAATACATGATTTTTATTAATGTAATGTGTCTTGTACCGTTAAACGTTATCACGTGGATGAATAATCATATGCAAATGATATGCAGATGAGGATATGCATAGTAAAACTAGGCGTTGTAAGCTCCATATATGGTTATTTCAGGGTGGAGACGCATGTGCGCACAATCTTCTGCTGACTGAATTTATAAAGTGAATTCTGCGCAGGTTCTGGCGTACGGACGGTTTTATAAATCTGAAAACTTTTGTGCGTACGCAAATTCTGCCTTATGTGCGTACGCACACTTTAAGGATGAAATCTACGCAAAGTTTTATACATGAGGCCCCTGGGGCCTCATTTATAACCGTTGCGTACGCACAAAACAGGCCCTGAAAGAGGCGTACGCCACTTCCGACGCATAAGTTGTGATTTGG
This sequence comes from Leucaspius delineatus, assembly GCA_023718395.1. Taxonomy (NCBI): domain Eukaryota; kingdom Metazoa; phylum Chordata; class Actinopteri; order Cypriniformes; family Leuciscidae; genus Leucaspius; species Leucaspius delineatus. The sequence goes on along the minus strand of CM043363.1, from coordinate 49,221,727 downwards.
GTCAATATATAATTGAGGGAGTTTTCATGTCCATGAGATTTATCTCGCAAACATGCTTATTAAAATAAAATTTTAAAAGTCTTCAGTGTTCTTCATGATCTTGTCTTTACAAATTCCATAGTTAATTATTATGGAAATAATAATTTATTTATAAAAATGTACTAGATATCCTTAAAATGTCAACTAAATAACCGTCCAAAATGAATTACAACCACAATCTCATTACCTAAAAAAACATTTTAAAAACTTATTCAAAAACAGTTTTAATTATATTATTTACATAAAGTTGAGGTAATTGTGAACAATGTGTCTTTTTGGGCAATATATCACATTTTCAATAGAAATTGACAAATTGAATATGTGTCCGAGAAGTCGCTGTCATCTAAGTTACCCATAGCAAATACACCCCTCAAGTAAGAGTGTGTTTTCCAAATCACATGACATGCTCCACATGATGTCATTTCCTCCTGAAGAGAAAACTAGCAAGACCCAAAGGTATGTTCTCCCTCCACATTTTCAGTTATTTCACCTAAAGTAGTGCTTGGGGCAAATGTGTACTTATCATATGTCAACAATGTTACTACAATGAATTCATAAATAACTTTGAATTTCAATTTTACTCAGTTGTACATATAATATTTAGAAGAACCTCTCCGTAAAATGCCATGTGGTGTCTGGTGCTAAGCAACCATTTTGATTTTATCACTAAAAACAGCAAAAATGTCAACTAGGTTACCAGTCACCTATGTTACTCTGCAAAGGTAACTTAGTTGACCAAGATTAACATAGTTGACATTCATGACATGTTCTTATAGTTTTCAGGAGTTCATTTAATATTCTAATTGTACAGTAACTATAAAATACTTTGCAATAAATATCCATCCATCCATCTTCTTCCGCTTATCCCTGGCCGGGTCGAGCTCCTCCAGCTCTTCCGGGGGGACACCGAGGCGTTCCCATGCCAGCCGGGAGACATAGTCCCTCCATTGTTGACATATGATAAGTACACATTTGCCCCAAGCACTAGCCCAGCCACCCTGCGGAGAAAGCTCATTTCGGCCGCCTGTATCCAGGATCTTGTCCTTTCGGTCATGACCCAAAGCTCATGACCATAGGTGAGAGTAGGAACGTAGATTGACCGGTAAATCAAAAGCTTCGCCTTGCGGCTCAGCTCCTTCTTAACCACGACAGACCGGTACAGCGACCGCATTACTGCAGAAGCTGCACCGATCCGTCTGTCAATCTCCCGTTCCATCCTTCCCTCACTCGTGAACAAGACCCCAAGATACTTGAACTCCTCCACTTGAGGCAGGAACTCTCCACCAACCTGAAGTGGACAAGCCACCCTTTTCTGACTGAGGACCATGGCCTCGGATTTGGAGGTGCTGATTCTCATCCCGGCCGCTTCACACTCGGCTGCAAACCGTCCCAGTGCATGCTGGAGGTCCTGGTTTGATGAGGCCAACACGACCACATCATCCGCAAAGAGCAGAGATGAAATCGTGTGGTCCCCAAACCCGACCCCCTCCGGCCCCTGGCTGCGCCTAGAAATTCTGTCCATAAAAATTATGAACAGAACCGGCGACAAAGGGCAGTCCTGCCGGAGTCCAACATGCACTGGGAACAAGTCTGACTTACTGCCGGCAATGCGAACCAAGCTCCTGCTCTGGTCATACAGGGACCGGATAGCCCTAAGCAAAGGGCCCTGAACCCCATACTCCCTCCACAAGATGCCGCGAGGGACACAGTCGAATGCCTTCTCCAAATCCACAAAGCACATGTGGATTGGTTGGGCAAACTCCCATGAACCCTCCAGCACCCTGTAGAGGGTATAGAGCTGGTCCAGTGTTCCACGACTGGGACGAAAACCACACTGTTCCTCCTGAATCCGAGGTTCTAATATCGGCCGGATTCTCCTCTCCAGTACCCTGGCATAGACTTTCCCGGGGAGGCTGAGAAGTGTGATCCCCCTGTAGTTGGAGCACACCCTCCGGTCCCCCTTCTTAAAAAGAGGGACCACCACCCCGGTCTGCCAGTCCAAAGGTACTGTCCCCGACCGCCACGCGATGCTGCAGAGGCGTGTCAGCCAAGACAGCCCCACAACATCAAGAGACTTGAGGTACTCAGGGCGGATCTCATCCACCCCCGGTGCCTTGCCACCGAGGAGTTTCTTGACTACCTCTGTGACTTTCAGCTTGGGTGATGGACGAGTCCACATCTGAGCCCTCAGCCTCTGCTTCCTCAATGGAAGACGTGACAGCGGGATTGAGGAGATCCTCGAAGTATTCCTTCCACCGTCCAACGACATCCCCAGTTGAGGTCAACAGCTGCCCACCTCCACTGTAAACAGTGTTGGTAGGGCACTGCTTCCCCCTCCTGAGGCGCCCGACTATTTGCCAGAATCTCTTCGAGGCCGACCGATAGTCCTTCTCCATGGCCTCACCAAACTCCTCCCAGGCCCGAGTTTTTGCCTCCACAACCACCCGGGCTGCAGTCCGCTTGGCCCGTCGGTACCCGTCAGCTGCCTCAGGAGTCCCACAAGCTAGCCAGGCCCGATAGGACTCCTTCTTCAGCTTGACGGCATCCCTTACTTCCGGTGTCCACCACCGGGTTCAGGGATTGCCGTCTCGACAGGCACCGGAGACCTTACGGCCACAGCTCCGAGTCGCCGCGTTGACAATGGAGGTGGAGAACATGGTCCACTCGGACTCAATATCTCCAGACTCCCTCGGGATCTGGTCGAAGCTCTGGCGGAGGTGGAAGTTGAAGATCTCTCTGACAGGGGATTCGGCCAAACGTTCCCAACAGACCCTCACAGTACGTTTGGGTCTGCCGAGTCTGTCCAGCTTCCTCCCCCGCCATCGGATCCAACTCACCACCAGGTGGTGATCAGTTGACAGCTCCGCCAATCTCTTCACCCGAGTGTCCAAGACATACGGCCGGAGGTCAGATGAAACAACCACAAAGTCGATCATTGACCTCCGGCCTAGGGTGTCCTGGTGCCATGGGCACTGATGGACACCCCTATGCTTGAACATGGTGTTCGTTATGGACAAGCTGTAACTAGCACAGAAGTCCAATAACAGAACACCACTCGGGTTCAGATCGGGGGGGCCGTTCCTCCCAATCACGCCCCTCCAGGTGTCACTGTCGCTGCCCACGTGGGCGTTGAAGTCCCCCAGTAGAACGACGGAGTCCCCAGTCGGAGCACTTTCCAGCACCCCTCCCAGAGACTCCAAGAAGGCCGGGTACTCTGCACTGCCGTTTGGCCCGTAGGCACAAACGACAGTGAGAGACCTATCCCTGACCTGAAGGCGCAGGGAAGCGACCCTCTCGTTCACCGGGGTGAACTCCAACACATGGCGGCTGAGCTGGGGGGCTATAAGCAAACCCACACCAAGTGGTGAAGAGTCCATCCTCTCTCGAGGAGTGTGGTTCCAGAGCCCAAGCTGTGCATGGAGGTGATCCCAACTATCTCTAGTCGAAATCTCTGAACCTCACGCACAATCTCAGGCTCCTTCCCCGCCAGAGAGGTAACATTCCATGTCCCTAGAACTAGATTCCACGTCCAGGGATCGGGTTGTCTAGGCCCCCGCCTTTGACTGCCGCCCGATCCACTTAGCACCGGCCCCTTGCGGTCCCTCCTGCAGGTGGTGGGTCCACAGGAGGGTGGCCCCACGTCGCTCCTTCGGGCTGAGCCCCACCAATGAATATTATAAAAGTAAACTTGTTTTCAGGCAAATACCACGATTATCTGCTGCAGAAAAGCAGCGCTGTTACCGTGCACGGCGAGATGCTGATCCTGCAAAAAGGGAGGCATACTTGGCAAAAGGCTGGCAGAAATGGAGAGAAAATAGGGAGCAAGGTGCATACTATAAGCCCATATCTGAACAGAGTGAGAGGGAAAAACGACATGCGCACACACACACACACACACACACACACACACACACACACACACACACACACGCTAACAAACATGTGGCACAAGCACACGGTCAAGCACACACACATATAGACACCAGACGTGTATAGTCCAGGTGCCAGAAAGTAAAAATCCTGCCATGTTTTTGGATCTGCCTCTACATCTAGAACAGGTGTTTTCACTAACGAGCTCATCTACCTGGTAGATTAAATGCAATAAAAGATTAGCTAACATATAATAATTGATATAGTTTAGGATTGTTTTTGTTAAATACATCATCCTACTTTGTCATGTCCAGTCAACTATGTTGCTTTTGTCAACTATGATACTGGGCTGTCAATTAAGTTACCATTATGTTTTAAAAAAAATATATGTATTTCAATGGTTCCCTAATCTCCAAGTAAATATTTAGAAACTGAGTAGCTGTCAAATATATACCTCAGCATAATTTCATCAAGAAAATTATCATGAATCAAGCAGTTTGGAAACAAAATATACAGACCGGTTACTTCAGTACTTGAAATTTGGGGTTTCAATTGAACAAAATGTGTATTTTCTTAATTAATTGGGTATTTTAATTGAAAAGGTAGGTAAATAGACACATATTCTTCCAAGAGTAATGATTTTTTTAAATGTCTGCCATTTACTTAAAGTTAAAACTTATAGGTTTTGTCCGTAACATAGTTGACCAAATAATGAGTAAACTTCTTGTTTTTAAAACTAAATATCTTAAATCAATTATGCCTGAGCTTGGCAATGACTAAAAACAAAATATTTCAGGGATTATTTATCAGGGAAGATTATAATATTTTGTAAATAAATATATTTTTTCCCAGAATTATTCAAACTCAAAATCTCCCACAATTATATATTGACCCATTTATAAAAACAAACTTGACGGGAAAATGTGCGCACCTGCACGCAAACTCTGACCCATGCGTACGAACGTTTTGGAGATGGAGCAGTTTGGCGACACCGATGGTGAGCTGGAGTTAAATGTCTTTTTGGTCACTTTTAGACAGAAAATCTAAAGAAAATTAAACATATACAGAAAGAAAATTGTCACTTGAAGCAAATATCCATCCCTTCTTAAATGTCCGCGCCAGCGAATGCCAGCGAGCACGGCTAGAAAGGTGTCCATTCGCTCAACCACGGCGCCTGACAAGTTTTTGTCAGAAAACTTACACCCATCCTTCCGGGCCGTTTAGTGAAACTGACGCAAATAACAGTTTAAATAAATAAAATAATGATTTAAACTATATTTTACTTCTGACATAAAGATTTAGATTAAATATGCCATTCAAATTAATGGAGTTAAACACTTAAACATGAAATCATTACTGAGAAGTTACAACATTTGTTATTATTCAATCAATAGAAATATTTGTTGTGCATGGATTCAATGTTTTTTTAACACTTTTCCTGTGGCGTGCTGTGTTTTAATGTTTTAGCCACAGAGATAATTGCTTATCATGATAATACCAGATTGTCTGAGAAAATAGTTTAGTGCAAATAATGCCCAAGGCATCTGTTTTCATTAAAAATATAAATCAATTAAAAATACAATTCGACCAGTGGAAAAGATTGAGAAAAACTTTATCTGAAATTTATTTTACACTATTTGATTTATGTATTCAAAAACAAGGCAAGGATAGGCAACTACTTGATTTTTATTAATGTAATGTAGGCTATCTTGTACCGTTAAACGTTATCACGTGGATGAATAAACATATGCAAATGATATGCAGATGAGGATCTGCATAGTAAAACTAGGCGTTGTAAGCTCCATATATGGTTATTTCGGGGTGCAGACGCATGTGCGCACAATCTTCCGCTGACTGGGATTTAGCGCCGTTTCTCAATGCGTTCTTGTCTGTACTTGTGTTCTTGTGGACTTGTGAAACGTCATCAGTCGCTGCCCTAGTACTGTGCCAATTCAAAGTTCACATCTAGCCAAGTCCAGTTCGAATCCCCGGATGTGTTCTTGATCCGCCCCTTTTACCGAGGATGCATCAAGAGGTGACTTGTGCGGACTTGACAAGCCAGGTATCCCAGAATGCATCTCACACCACCAACCAGCAAGCGTCAATAGCAGAGGAGAAACCCCGCGTAATTTAAAAATACTGCTATAAATGTGTCACGAAATGTAGTTTTAAGAGTATTTCAGGCGAGAATGTAGTTGTTTAAAGCTCAAATCTTTGGTTTATTTATAAAGATAGATAGCGCCTATTTGAAAATTTGATCTGACGTTTTCGGAGTTGTGAGAACCAGGAAATCGGACGCTCGGCGCTCGTACCCCGCCGAGAACAGCCTTTCCTCGGCTTCTGCTGCTGACTTGCCGTTGGCTCGGATGTCTCTAGTCTAGTGGTATACAGTGGCGGTCTTAGCATAGAGGCATAGGTAGGCGGCTGCTTGGGGCCCCCGTAGTAGGGGGGGCCCCAACCAGCCTAAAAAAAAAAATATATATATATATATAGAGAGTATTTTGCTAAATATGTGTACTATATTACATATTTAGTATATTTTTGACTTATATTATTAAAGTTGTTGTTATAATAAAAACGCATTATGTTTAATTTGAGTTATTTTTAACCTTAAATAATACTACCAGCTGATAGGGCTCTATGTATGTTTACAGCATTATGTGAGTTTTTTTTTCTTGAGAAAAATTAACCCTAGGCCTATCTTGTGTACCTAATATTTATCCAAATGAGTCAATATTGAATCAAATCACAAGAATTGAATTGAAATCGTGAAATTTGTCAAGCAATAATAAAAAACAGTAGCTTACCAGAAATTGTACCATGTAAACATTGTAACATGTTTCTGTTTAGTTACTAAATGTTTTGACAATCACAATACACTTATTGTGATGCAAGATTTTTCAGGTGTTATCTGAAACCTTCTCTGTTGGGTTCCATCGTGACTATTAGTTTGTGTAGTGCTACACTTTGTGTTCTCTGCTTTCCATCTTCATTTTGGAGTAAAGAAATGTATGCAGGGTTTAAAGGGAAAGTTGTTTTTTTCTCCTCTCCAACCTTTACTTCCCCGTAGATTAGCTTTACCTGGCTATCCATCATTCAGTCTGTAATTTTTTTTCGTTATCTTTTAAAAATCGGATGGGGGGGCCCCCATACATACTTTCGCCTTGGGCCCCCAATTTGCTAAATCCGCCACTGGTGGTATAACCTTTTACAGTCTATGGGTATAACATGAGATTTAAATCGTCTTGTGTATATCCACAGAATTTTATTTGTCTCATTAATGTATTATTTGTTCCCTGGCAAAACGTTTTAGCTGAGGGCAAAGTGAAGTTATAGCTTTATTTAACGTTAGTCAATTTAACTATGTAGCCTAGAGAGCTGACTTATGTTTGACTGAATCGTTGGCTTTATTATTGTATAGCTTCTTATACCTTTTAGGCTACTTATACTTTTAGAATGGCTATTATTGATCATTAAAACTGACATTTAGCAAAAAAGGTTATGTCATTTTATTTTATATATTTAAAACATATAAAATATTTTATTATAATAGCCTACATGTTGCCTACATTCTCTTCACTGTATATACATATATGACACAACCCTGTCCCTTTTTGCTAAATGTTCGTTTTAATGATCAATATTATAATGTTTTTTTATTCATCATATTTTTAAAATGAAAACAAAAAGAGTCAGGGTTGTGCTTTATATTTCGTGTTGTTGTAAGTATGCAGTGAAGATAATCAATTGCGTTGCCTGAACCTCATTTGTGTGGCCATTATGTTAAAGATCAATATTATATTGTTTTTTTTATTTTTATTGATCATATTTTTAAAATGAAATGACCTTTTGTGTGGCCATTATGTTTAAGTTTTTTTTTAAATGAAAATGAAAAGAGGCAAAGTGGTGGTTTATAACATATTTTGTTTTATTTGTAGCCTATAAAGAGATAACCGGAGTAGCCAGAGCGAGCTGAGTGACGCTATCAAGTACGCCGCTGTTCCATTTGCAGAATTATCGGACTCGCGTCCTCCCGTCCTCGGGAGTTCGTTCTCCTGAGTCGAACTTGTCAGTCCGAACTACCAAGGACTCAAGTCCGAACTTTGCGTACTTGGTATTGAGAAACGGCTAAAGTGAATTCTGCGCAGGTTCTGGCGTACGAACGGTTTTATAAGTCTGAATATTTTTTTGCGTACGCCATTTTAGGCTTTCAGGCGCACATACACTTTTAGTAGGGTTCCTACGCACAGTTTTATAAATGAGACCCCTGTTCTTTGCTCTGTGCTTTTGAAACCTTCACAATCTCCTCAAGCTGGGCTGTGGACATGTTAATGTATTCATCATAGAAGGTTCTGCACTTTACACAAGCCAGTGGTGTGTGGTGCTCATAATGGGTTAGCAGATGGAGGTGTGGACATGGTGTTGGCTCGGTGATGGAGCTGCAGGAGGCTATTCCCAGGGCAATTGAAAAGTTCTGCCATTGGTGAGGCAAGTGCATTCTTCCTCCACTCTTCATGAGTCCTAAAGAGTCACCTCCTGTGCCAGTTCTGGAGTGGTAGAGGATGGCTGTGAAGTTGGTGGCGGCTGGTAGAGATCCTTCCTGTTGTGTCGTTTGAACGTTCCCAAGCTAGCATCGTAATCGCTGTGTTTACACCGGCAGACGCTGCGCAAACCACTTTGAAATGAAAAATGCATTTGTGTAGAGTAATGGCGCCGCCAGGGATTTGGCGCGTTAACTTGTGTATAGGATATCTATGATCAAATGGGCCTACTCGTGATAAATCACTTAAACAATACCCTCAAACAGTAAATAGAATACTAAATGATAACATCACACAAATAATCCAGCGATCAATATCAGTATGGTTAATATATGCATCTACAATAAACACAGAATGTGATCGTCTATTTGTCAATGTCTGTTAAAGGAGAACTCCGGTCAGTTTTAACACTGAGCTAATTTTTTTGTACATTTGGAGTGCTGTCAATACAGAAAACAATGACAAAAATCAGTGTTGCCTACACCATGTTATCTTCTTTTTAAAATTTGCACCCTGTTGACTTCAATGGGGCAAGTTTTAAACCTGCTTTAGCCTCTTAACATCCTTGATGTGTCAATACAAGTGCACAGCCATTGAGTGATTCCTTCAGAGTGAACACGGGTGAATCTGACTGCAGTAGATGTGAAAGATCTGAATAAAAATGATGTTATTTCAGCCAGCGCACATACCTGTATTTACATCCTGTTTTCGGTCGAAGTCCACAGTAATCAATTGTCGAGTTCACGCGCGTGATAAACCTATGCACATCTTTATTAATTTTAATTAAAAAAATATTTATTTTAACTCTTTAAGTGGAATGGATTTAACTGACGGCGCTCTGAAAGCAGACAGACAAATGCGCTGAATTAGAGACGGTAAAAGTGAGTGGGTATAATATCATTGATCTTAAAAAGTGGGTGGGTCCTGTCCCACCCATATACAATGGTTCCGACGCCCATGTGTGAGACAGTGATTTATGTGCATACATGTCATTCACTCTTTTTTATAGTCTAGGGCTAGGCTATGGTCCGTCAGCGCGGCATCGCTCGTCAAGTTCGTAGAGAGCTTATTTCTATTCAGTCTATTTTAAATTCTGATTTTGGCCGCCTCTCAAATGGGTTAAACCATAGATATATTGCCTATGAAGTTCAAGTAAATGCGCTAGAAAATCCGCGCTCATTCATGGATGTGCATTTATTGCATGAACGGAGAAAGCGCCGACGCCTGCACGATTTCATCTGACGGTACAAGCATATTATAATCCATCTGTTCCGTGAGAGCAGAACGAACGAGCCTTTATTGACGTTTTTATATTTGAAAACTCCAAAAAGCAACGAAATTGTCAGACATCCATTAGTGCATGTTCACAGAGGAAAACAACTGAAATGCAGCGCTGGTTGTTCTCTCGAACGATACTCGACGACAACGACGGAATCCTAAACCGTGGGCTTTACTAATGGGTGTATTAAATTGTATGAAATAATCCCGAAAAAAAAGCACAAACACTGCAGAGAAAGCAAGTTCAGCAGCAACATTTGCTGAGGTGAAGTGACGGCTAGTAACAGCAGACAAACGGCTAGCATTGACATCAGCGACAACCCGTCACTCAAGTGGCCACACCCTTAAATGCAGAAATTTCAATATTAATCAACTAAACGGATGAGTTATAAAAAAATGCACCCCCCTCACAGTTGTTATGAAGGGCAAAATTAGCTGTATAGACCAAAGCCACATAGAGATCCAGGCTGTAAACAAGTTTTTTTCTGCTGTGTTACAGGACCCCACCCTAAAGTAAACAAAGCACGACTCAGGTTCATTATATAGAAAAATACCCAAGATTTATTTTTGGCTTACACAAAGATATATCTCACACACGAGGATGCTTTCATCACAAACTACCTGAACAGAAGGAGCCTTTACACCACAAAGCAAAAGGAAATCAAAGAATCAAAACAAACCCATAAGTTAAATTCATTAAACAAAAACTTGTGAATCACTCAGTTAACTCAAAATAAAATACATGCAAAAATAGCTCCTCTGTTCAAACACTAGACCAGTAGCATCCTCATGCTGCAATAATAAATAGTGGGGGAACAAACAATATACAAACAACAAAAAAAAGGAAAAGAAAACTAGTCCGCCCCAAGGGCCTTTCCCATTTCTTTTGGGCCCGATTACCAGCTCAAGCGCCTGGGCGGACTAGACAATATACCCAAAACAAACAAACAAACGAAACCAAAAAAAATCAAATACAACAAGAGCAACAAATGGGCTCCGTAGAGCTGAAAATACAAACATTAAAATACCTTTATTATTCGTATTAAAACAATCACCCCATGTTAAGACAAATTAATACTTTAAATCAGCTCATACCTGTCTCCAAGATCCAAACAAATTCACATGCGAACCTCTCGCATACGAACACCACGAGTGTTGATTTATTTCCGCCGGCCAGAAACAAACGCACCTACTCTTTTTCGTTCCTACCCCTGATATTTATACTTGGCTAACCACACCCCCTTGATTCATACTTTACTGCCTTGATATCACCCGCTACATTCCACCCCCTCAAAATGCATCGACGACCCGACGATGTAAAAAAACAGACTACAATTCAATCTTCTTCTTCCACTACCGATCTTGGCAAATGATAGGGATTAGAATGTTGACCTGCTGTCCTTCTAGAGGATCTCCGAGGACCTCCCTCTATTAACTGAGGGCCCCTGTCCATTTCAATCACGTGACCTTGATCCTCCACTACTGACGACCCTAAATGTTCAAAGGGAGGGCCCAACTGTTCAGAGGGAGGGCCAACATCTTCAGGAGACTCAAATTGCACCATCCCCAAAGGATAAAATTCTACCCCATCGTCATCTGTTGCAACTTTCCCTTGTTTCTGCATACCAACCCTAGGAATCTCATCAACTCCAACTGTGGCCATTGGCACACTTCTAAGCTCAGTTCTATATACCTGTCTCATTGGGCCATCTTGATCTACTGGAATAATCGAGTAAGGAGCCCCCCATTCTTTAGGCTGTCGCACAACCCTATACAAAGTAGAGTCCCACATGTCCTGAATCTTGTTACGACCCCTCACTGCATGATTACGTGTATAAACAAGAGCACCTTCTCCAATACCCGTATCTGTTACTTTGGACTCATAACTTTGATCTCTTAGCTGCCTCCTAGACTCCAGCCGCCGCCTCACATGATCATAGGCCCCTTCCAATAGCTCCTGGTGCTCTTTCACCCATTCTTCCACCGAACATTCTCCTACCTCTTCTGCCTCAGCACCCAATACAAAATCAATAGGTAGCCGAGGCTCTCGACCAAACATCAGATAGTATGGAGACCTACCAGTTGACTGATGAACTGTAGTATTATAGGCATAAACTAACTGGGAGAGGTACCGTGGCCAACGCCTCTTCTGGTCAGGGGGTAAAGTACGCAACAGATCATGCAGTGTACGGTTAAACCGTTCACACTGACCGTTGCCCTGTGGATGATATGGTGTTGTACGGCTTTTTTGAACATTATAAACCTTACAGAGCTGCTGTATCAGAGTACTTTCAAAACTTCTGCCCTGATCTGAATGTATCCTACTAGGGGGGCCAAACAAATTAAACCAATGCTTCACCAACACATCAGCCACGGTACTAGCTCGCTGGTCCTTTGTGGGAATAGCCTGAGTATATTTGGAGAAAACATCTGTTAATACCAATATATTTTCCCTGCCATCCGATGCTGGCTCCAAAACGGTAAAATCTATTGCCACTACCTCGTGTGGACGACTGGCCTGAATACTCCCCATGAAGGGCCTAACTTTAGGTTGCACAGCCTTAGCAAGAATGCACCTTCCACACTCATGACACCATTTCTCGATGTCTTTCGCCATACAAGGCCAATAACAGCGCGATCGCACCAACTGTAAAGTGCGTTCCACGCCTTGATGTCCATGGTTATCATGAAGACTGGAAAGCACATTCTGCTGCAAACACTGAGGCAGAACCAGCTGAAAGACCTCCTTACCTCCGTCTGGAGCATAAATGCACCGATACAGCACTGAATCTTTCTCCTTAAGCCGCTCCCACTGTCGAACAAGCTCCTTAGTACCTGGCCCAAATGTAGCTCGCTCCTTTGGACCCGGAAATCTATCTTCCATCCAATGAACCAAAAAAGGTCCAATAACTGGATCCTGCTTCTGCAGCAAAGCAAGATCTTCCCCTGAACAACCTGGAAGAGTAACGATCTCAGACTGAACACACCAAGGTATTCTCTCCACGGTATTCCCTCCACTATGAACTTCAGACAACTTCGGCTCCATATACTGACGAGATAATGCATCTGCGTTCCCATTTCGAGACCCTGGACGATACTGCAAAGTCAAATTAAATGCAGCTAACTGAGCAGCCCATCTCTGCTCTACCGCACCAAGTTTGGCAGTATCCAGATATCGCAATGGATTATTGTCAGTATATACTGTGCAAGATGTACCCAGCAAGTACTCCCTGAATTTTTCGGAGACTGCCCACTTAAGGGCAAGGAACTCTAGCTTCATGGAGCTATAGTTCTGCATGTTTTTTTCAGATGGTCTAAGCCCCCTACTAGCAAAAGCAACTGGTCGTAACTTGCCATCATGCTCCTGTGACAATACAGCTCCAAGACCCGAATGGCTAGCATCTATTTCTAAAACAAACGGCTTCTGAAAATCGGCATAAGCCAGAACTGGAGCAGATATCAGAGCTTGTTTCAACTGATGGAAAGAATCATCACACTCTATATTCCAATGTAAGCCAAGTGGCTTCCTTGGAGTCTTACCTCTTTTTCCTGTTACACTTAACTGGGCCACCACTCGATGCAATGGTGCTGCCATCTTTGCAAAACCTGCGACAAACCTACGATAGTAACTGGCAAAACCAAGGAAAGATCGCAGTTCTACCAAATTACTTGGAGTTTTCCAATCCCGTACTGCTGCCACCTTATCTGGGTCCGTAGTAACTCCTTCCGCTGAAACCACATGACCAAGGTACCTAACCCTAGTCTGAAAAAAATGACACTTGGACAATTTAACCTTCAAACTCTGTTTCTGAAGACGCAAGAACACCTCCTCCAACCTCTCCAAATGCTGTTGAACAGAGGAAGAAAACACAATTAAATCGTCCAAGTATAACAAAACTGATTGATACCGGCAGTCACCAAACATACGCTCCATGAGGCGCTGAAAAGTACTAGGAGCATTGCACAACCCAAATGGCATCCTATTGAATTCAAATAATCCAAATGGGGTGCAAAAAGCTGTCTTAGCCCTATCTTTTTCAGCAACCTCGACCTGACTATAACCACTGGCTAAGTCCAGTGTCGAAAACCATTTTGCACCAGTAAGACCGTCCAATGACTCTTCAATCCTCGGCAACGGAAAAGCATCTTTCCTGGTTTTTACATTTAACTGCCGATAATCTACGCACATTCGAAGACCTCCATCCTTCTTCTGTACTAGTACAATTGGAGATGAATAGGGGCTACTACTTTCCCTTATTATTTGGCTATCTAACAGTTGTTTAATGTGAGCTCTCACCGCCTCATATTGTGAAGGGTGAATCCGGCGATAGGGCTGGCGAACTGGAGTTTCATCTAAAAGAGGAATTTCGTGAGTTATCAGATTAGTACACCCAACATCCATATCAGTCTTAGCAAACAAGGAACGATATTTAATTAATAAAGCTTTAGCTTTCAGTTGCTCCGTCTCATCTAAACCATCAAAAGATGGAAAATCCATCCACTCTTCCTCCAAGTGCTCAACTTGCTGAGAGGTAACATAAGTCATGGATTCATTACCATCAACCTTCTCAGAGAACTTAGCTTGTGGATCCTGCTCAGCCACCACATTAGCCACAGAAACAGTTGCTATAACCCTACGTGGGGTCAACCAAACATCAGAATAACTGACATTGGTTACAGGTACATAAGCAATTCCCCTCTCAGATGAAATAAAAGCCGTAGATACCAACAGCCCTTCTGGCAAGACACCCTCATCAAAGTCTAGTGATTCAACTAAAAATTGAATTTGTTCTTGTGAGGGAACCTTAGGACACGTAACTGGAACAAATGTTAAAGCACCTGCAGCAACACACACTGAAGACCCACTCCGCACTTTTACCTTATGGGTCTCCAATGAATTCAATATAGCTTCCTCAACTTGGCAATGCCTCAGGGCTTGCCTCCATCCTGGGGCATAATCCTGCACAGAAGGGATGTCAAAAAGACTGGCACCATGCTGTTGAAATAACTCTTGATAAAACCCTTTAATGATATTCATGCCTAACACAGCAGGGGTTTTCAATTTTTTAGACTGCATTTGAGGGTCTCTGGGATCTTTCACTACAAGAATACCCATAGATGGCATGCAATTTCCAAGAACCGTGATGTCCAACTCTAAATAGCCCAAATAAGGCAATTTTAAGCCATTTCCCGCTCTAAGATCTAACCATGAACAATCATGAAGTGGGACATTCTCAAGGTGAGCAAAGTGTTTATTATAACAACTCTCAGTTATGGTGGTAACCATTGAACCTGTATCCAATAATGAAGAAATCACTACATCCCCAAACTTAACTTCCATCACTGGACAATTACTCACAAGTGTGGATGTGGTATGTACATCAGAGCCTAATGATACCCCTACCAGTGTGTGGCTCTGTACACTGGCGGGTTCTAGTTTTCCGACTGAGTTACATTCTCTTTTTCTATCTGTGCAGGTCTAGGCTGTGGGGGGGCTAAACAATAGCGTGCAATATGCCCCAACTGATCACAGCGAAAACATCTTAAATCACTTTCAGCCTTTCTTCTACCTCTAGGAGTAGAGAAAGTAGTAGAAACATTTGCTCCAATTTTTAAGGGGCTCAGTGCCTTCATTAGTGAGTCCAACTGACTCTGTTGTGCCTCAATAAGAGCTCTAAGCTCTGAATATTCACCCTGATTTGCACTTTTGGGCTCGCTAAACACCCTAACTTGGGCCTCATTAGAAAAGTACAAGGGGTCATTTTGTTTTTGTTTAAAAGACTGTCCTTCACATTGAGCCATCCACTGGACAGCTTCCCTACGTACATCACGAATTGTCCAGTTAGGATGTGCACGCACTTGGTCTCTTAATCTCACACCCAAGTTTTGATCTCTAACCCCATCACAAAACTGATCACGGAGATCTCTTTGAGATTTAACATGAGCCAATTCATTTGACTTCACAATTTGATCCATTAAAGTCATCAATGCATGGGAGTAATCCAAAAGAGACTCTCCCTCTTGTTGTTTACGATTAAAAAAACGACGCTGCAATGAAATATGAGAATGTAAACACCCATAAATTTCTCTTAACACTCTGAATATATCATCCACACATTCTTTTTCCACCCTTGGGAGATATTTTATCTCTATTCGAGCAGTACCCTCTAAATGATTATATACCCACAGAGCTTTTTCTTTCTCAGTTGGTTTTGTTTGAATATGGGTCTCCACCAATTCAATCCATTCTTCTATGGTAAGAGAATCAGATCTATCCAAATTTCCTGAAAACTTGGGTACCTTCTCAGTTTGTTGAATAAACACCACTTGTCTCCCTCTCTCCAGTTCAATTGCAGCTGGACCCACACTATCCACACTACTGCTTGAAGGCCCAGATGGAGCAGTTGGTGAATAAAATCCTTGTGCATGTTGTTCAGGATCCATGGTGCCTCCTACAGCTCCTTCCAACGACATGACCCTGGAACTTGTCTGCTGTATAAGCACAACAGCCCAATGTTGCTCTTGTTGACACTCCAAAAAAAGTAAAAGAAAAAAAATATTCCCCCACTTACAATTATAATGCTTTGCCACCAATTATCTTGGGAGAAAAAAACTCCGACTACGCCAGAATGTTACAGGACCCCACCCTAAAGTAAACAAAGCACGACTCAGGTTCATTATATAGAAAAATACCCAAGATTTATTTTTGGCTTACACAAAGATATATCTCACACATGAGGATGCTTTCATCACAAACTACCTGAACAGAAGGAGCCTTTACACCACAAAGCAAAAGGAAATCAAAGAATCAAAACAAACCCATAAGTTAAATTCATTAAACAAAAACTTGTGAATCACTCAGTTAACTCAAAATAAAATACATGCAAAAATAGCTCCTCTGTTCAAACACTAGACCAGTAGCATCCTCATGCTGCAATAATAAATAGTGGGGGAACAAACAATATACAAACAACAAAAAAAAGGAAAAGAAAACTAGTCCGCCCCAAGGGCCTTTCCCATTTCTTTTGGGCCCGATTACCAGCTCAAGCGCCTGGGCGGACTAGACAATATACCCAAAACAAACAAACAAACGAAACCAAAAAAAATCAAATACAACAAGAGCAACAAATGGGCTCCGTAGAGCTGAAAATACAAACATTAAAATACCTTTATTATTCGTATTAAAACAATCACCCCATGTTAAGACAAATTAATACTTTAAATCAGCTCATACCTGTCTCCAAGATCCAAACAAATTCACATGCGAACCTCTCGCATACGAACACCACGAGTGTTGATTTATTTCCGCCGGCCAGAAACAAACGCACCTACTCTTTTTCGTTCCTACCCCTGATATTTATACTTGGCTAACCACACCCCCTTGATTCATACTTTACTGCCTTGATATCACCCGCTACAGCTGTAAAGTTGTTCATTTTAACATGGGGGAGATACAGATTTGACTCACTTCTGCAGCCAGCCCAAGCGGCCAGTTAATGAATTGCAGTTTAAAGGGGGGGTGAATTGCTGTTTCATGCATACTGAGTTTTTTACACTGTTAAAGAGTTGGATTCCCATGCTAAACATGGACAAAGTTTCAAAAGTTAAGTTGTACGTTTGAAGGAGTATTTTTGTTCCAAAAATACTCCTTCCGGTTTGTCACAAGTTTCGGAAAGTTTTTTTCGAGTATGGCTCTGTCTTACGTAAGATAGAGCGGAATTTCCTTATATGGGTCCTAAGGGCACTTCTCCGCGGCCGCGCGCGCACTCGCAGACCAGAGAGAGAAGAGAGCGAAAGCAGTACGTTACCTCAAAGCGCTATGCTCGGCTTTTAGGGAAGTCAATGTCACCAAAGAAGTGGGTTTTTGGTTGGCAGGGCAAGACAACCCTGCACAGATTCCCAAAGAACCCAGCGTTAAGGGAATAGTGGATGGAGTTTGTTTTTTCGAAGCATCAACGGAGGTTGTGCACGACTCTTTGTTCCCTGCATTTCGACGATGATTGTTTTATAAACAAAGCCCAGATCGACTTATTTGCAGATCGTCTAATGCTTAAGGATCGAGCAGTCACGGTGAGTAAACTACTTCAACCCAGCAAACATTGGTCCGACGGCAACGTCGTGTCCCTGGCCAAAAATAGTCGCGGTATGACGGCATAAATCGGTAAAAATATGTAACACAGAACATTTCCTAAAAATGCATTCAGATACATGTGTGCATGTCTACAGTTATCTGAGGTTGCATGTATAATTGTTATTTTGACTTTTAGCTACGTGTAGTTCAAAATATACCATGTTGTGTTTCGGGTGAGAGAGGACGTCACCATGGCGACGTCTTTTACACGTGCATTTATAGTCCATCATGACCCTCTATGAAATCAATTGTGATAAAGCTGTGCTTAATCCTTGCGTGGTTAATACTGCAATAATTAATTAATTTTTTTATTAAATTAAAGTTTTAATAAGTTTTGTGAATACGTCCACTGACGTCCTTTACACGTCTATAGTATCGGGTGAGAGGACGTCACCTGGCGACGTCTTTTACACGTGCATTTATAGTCCATCATGACCCTCCATCATGGAATCCTTGTGAAATATGCAAAAGCTGTGCTTAATCCTTGCATGGTTAATACTGCAAAAATTAATTTAATTGCCCAAGTAGTTTTTAAGAGGTGTGAAGACGTCCACTGACGTCCTTTACACGTCAAGGCTGTGAATACACGTCCACTGACGTCCTTTACACATCTAGTCAAGCAAGACAGAAAAAACAACCCCAGGAATTATCTTTATGAAATACACGAATTGTAGCCTATACAAAGTAAATATATTTACTTTATCTTGTTTAAATAAATTATAATCTCACAGTTCCCAGTGTGGTTAAGTGAATGCAAAGCCTCTGCATTTTAGTCATTATTTCAACCTGATACGTTGTGTTTTTTTGTTTTTTGTTTTATGGAATGTATGCATGTAAAACAGAAATATATCTGGTCACCATTTATGTCTGAGTTGGATGTAATTGCCAAAACTGTGCTGCCAAGATGTAACAAAAGATCTCCCGACATTACCAAATCCCGCGATAGGTTAGATTATCTCACGAGATGTTAACGCGTTTTCCCCATAGACTCAGTCACTCCGGAACACTGAAGTTTGAACAACCACGAAGAGAGGAGGAATTGAGGCCCATATTATTAAAAATCTACTGTTGGGTACGTACATTTTGTATTATTAGATTAACGTGCTAGAGTTTTACTTGTTTGACATGAATGAACCGAAAGAAATGATGCCCACATTGTCAACTGAAATTGGCTAACGTTAACTGAGTTTGGCTAAAATTAGCTAGTAGGCTAAAAGTTGCTTTGAACTTATACAACGGTATACCATAGTATAAAGTATGTTTAATGATACAGTCAAAGTTATTACTGTAAATTATTAATGTAGCCTTTTGAGAGTTTCTTTCAGAAAGTAAATTATCTGAAGTAGAATGAAATGTTTAGCTGGATTTGAACATGTATGTTTTCAGTAACTGC
Source organism: Leucaspius delineatus (assembly GCA_023718395.1). Taxonomy (NCBI): domain Eukaryota; kingdom Metazoa; phylum Chordata; class Actinopteri; order Cypriniformes; family Leuciscidae; genus Leucaspius; species Leucaspius delineatus. Next base: position 49,202,475 of record CM043363.1, on the reverse strand, counting down.
TTTAAAAATATTAATTTTAGAATAGCTAAACATGTCTATTCAGGGGACATCACAGCCCACCTGTCTTTATCAGAAATGTCCTGTTCACTTTCTCACTGTTACACACCTAGTTAAGGGTCTTTCTCAAGGGCACCACAGTGGTATTGAAGAGGCAGGGGACAAATGCTGTTTTGAATTTAGCTGAAGACCATAAAAATATTTTGAAAATAAGTGCATGTCATTTACCTCAAATTTTTAATTTTCATTTATTTTAAAAAGAAATATATTCTCCTCCCTTAGATGCTGTGAAGAGGTGGAGCCCACATGCTACAGACACTGAAATTGATGCAGCAATGGCAGAACACCTGAAACACACTCCAGGAAGAGCTGGGGGTGGTGGATACAAAAAATGAGCCAAACAATGTGTTTAAGGGATAGTTCACCCAAAAATGAAAATTGTCATCATTTACTCAACCTCATGTTTCAAATCTGCATACCTTTCTATGCTAAACACAAAGATGTTTAGAAGAATGTTTGTAACCAAGCAGATGTCGCTTCCCATTAATAATCATTTTTTCTCCAATAATGGTAGTCAGTGGATGCTCTATTTGCTTGGTTACAAACATTCTGCAAAATATCTTCTTTTGTGTTCAGCAGAAGAAAGAAACTCATACAGGTTTGGAATTTGGTGAGTAAATTACATAATTTTCATTTTTGGGTGAACTATCTTTATATAATAATTCAGTATTTTGCTATTGGTATTTAGTTTATTGAGGATCAAAGTTTTTAAACTCGGTTTATGTTTTGTGAGATGGAACATTTTATTTTATTAATAACTACTAACAAAATATTTTTTTTACAAAAATAACACCACACAGGCATTAATAAACACCTAATGACTTTTCAACACTTTTCAACCATGACGGGACGTCTCGGACGGACGTCTTTTCAACGGTCATTAAACGTCCAAATGTTTGCTGGGAAATGTCTCTCTGTGTTGTTGTTAGATCAGTTAGCGCAGCTATAGCACACCGCCCACACGGCCCGCCCCCAGCCGCTCGGTTTTTTCCGGAAAGACTCGGTACAGCCAATCTTTAACTTATAAATATAATAAAACTAAAGACGTTTTGGAGATATGAAGGATGCAATACTACTCTATAGGTACTCAAGATTAACAGGAGATTGAGTGAAAATGAGCATTTCACCCCCCCTTTGACTCACTTCCGTGTTGGTTTCGAGAGAGAAGGGGATGTTGCCGCTTGGACACAGCGCATGCCACCGGAGTAAAGATAGTTTTGCGGTTTGATATTCTTTATTCTTTTGGCTATGGTACCGCCGTGCGGTGTCGTAGACATGCAAATAATATCTCATGTCGTTATTCATGATTTGTGAATTTGTGTGACGCGGTCCTCCGGTCTATTTTTTTTATACTGACTTTTATTTTTAAATTGCGTATAGCTCCAAAAGTCGGTCACTTAGAAGACTGAAACCAGCTTCATCTTGACCTGCTTGATTTGTGAATTTTTTCACAGCAAAGCTCATGTCCATAAGCGGTTTGGTATGTCCACTAGACAGGAAGTTGGAAAATAGCCGTTATTTCACGTTTAACATCAATTTATAATAAATACACAGACTGCTGGATTACAAAACACTTGTTTTATATTGAGCTTGATTTGTGAAAACTTTTACAGTGCAGTTTGGGCCAGTTAACCCTTCCCTGAGTGTTTAAATGGCCCATTCTGATTTGTGAAAGGTTCCCCAGTTCAGTTTGGGTCATTTAAACCTTCCCTGAGTGTTTAAATGGCCCACTCTGATTTGTGAAAGGTTCCACAGTTCAGTTTGGGCCAGTTAACCCTTCCCTGAGTTTTTAAATTAACCATTCTGATTTGTGAAAACTTTCACAGTGCAGTTTGGGTCAGTTAACCCTTCCCTGTGTGTTTAAATGCCCCATTCTGATCTGTGAAAACTTTCACAGTGAAGTTTGGGTCAGTTAACCCTTCCCTGAGTGGTTAAATGCCCCATTCTGATCTGTGAAAACTTTCACAGTGAAGTTTGGGTCAGTTAACCCTTCCCTGAGTGGTTAAATGACCCTTTCTGATTTGTGAAAGGTTCCACAGTTCAGTTTGGCCCAGTTAACCCTTCCCTGAGTGTTTAAATGGCCCACTCTGATTTGTGAAAGGTTTCACAGTTCAGTTTGGGTCAGTTAACCCTTCCCTGAGTGGTTAAATGCCCCATTCTGATCTGTGAAAACTTTCACAGTGAAGTTTGGGTCAGTTAACCCTTCCCTGAGTGGTTAAATGACCCTTTCTGATTTGTGAAAGGTTCCACAGTTCAGTCTGGGCCAGTTAACCCTTCCCTGAGTGTTTAAATGGCCCACTCTGATTTGTGAAAGGTTTCACAGTTCAGTTTGGGTCAGTTAACCCTTCCCTGAGTGTTTAAATGCCCCATTCTGATCTGTGAAAACTTTCACAGTGAAGTTTGGGTCAGTTAACCCTTCCCTGAGTGGTTAAATGACCCTTTCTGATTTGTGAAAGGTTCCACAGGTCAGTTTGGGTCAGTTAACCCTTCCCTGAGTGTTTAAAATAACCATTCTGATTTGTGAAAGGTTCCACAGTGCAGTTTGGGTCAGTTAACCCTTCCCTGAGTGTTTAAAATAACCATTCTGATTTGTGAAAGGTTCCACAGGTCAGTGTGGGTCAGTTAACCCTTCCCTGGGTCTTTAAAATAACCATTCTGATTTGTGAAAGGTTCCACAGGTCAGTTTGGGTCAGTTAACCCTTCCCTGAGTGTTTAAAATAACCATTCTGATTTGTGAAAGGTTCCACAGTTCAGTTTGGCCCAGTTAACCCATCCCTGAGTGTTTAGATTAACCATTCTGATTTGTGAAAACTTTCACAGTGCAGTTTGGGTCAGTTAACCCTTCCCTGAGTGTTTAAATTAACCATTCTGATTTGTGAAAGGTTCCACAGTTCAGTTTGGGCCAGTTAACCCTTCCCTGAGTGTTTAAATTAACCATTCTGATTTGTGAAAACTTTCACAGTGCAGTTTGGGTCAGTTAACCCTTCCGTGTGTGTTTAAATGCCCCATTCTGATCTGTGAAAACTTTCACAGTGAAGTTTGGGTCAGTTAACCCTTCCCTGAGTGGTTAAATGCCCCATTCTGATCTGTGAAAACTTTCACAGTGAAGTTTGGGTCAGTTAACCCTTCCCTGAGTGGTTAAATGACCCTTTCTGATTTGTGAAAGGTTCCACAGTTCAGTCTGGGCCAGTTAACCCTTCCCTGAGTGTTTAAATGGCCCACTCTGATTTGTGAAAGGTTTCACAGTTCAGTTTGGGTCAGTTAACCCTTCCATGAGTGTTTAAAATAACCATTCTGATTTGTGAAAGGTTCCACAGGTCAGTTAGGGTCAGTTAACCCTTCCCTGAGTGTTTAAAATAACCATTCTGATTTGTGAAAGGTTCCACAGGTCAGTGTGGGTCAGTTAACCCTTCCCTGGGTCTTTAAAATAACCATTCTGATTTGTGAAAGGTTCCACAGGTCAGTTTGGGTCAGTTAACCCTTCCCTGAGTGTTTAAAATAACCATTCTGATTTGTGAAAGGTTCCACAGTTCAGTTTGGCCCAGTTAACCCTTCCCTGAGTGTTTAGATTAACCATTCTGATTTGTGAAAACTTTCACAGTGCAGTTTGGGTCAGTTAACCCTTCCCTGAGTGTTTAAATTAACCATTCTGATTTGTGAAAGGTTCCACAGTTCAGTTTGGGCCAGTTAACCCTTCCCTGAGTGTTTAAATTAACCATTCTGATTTGTGAAAACTTTCACAGTGCAGTTTGGGTCAGTTAACCCTTCCGTGTGTGTTTAAATGCCCCATTCTGATCTGTGAAAACTTTCACAGTGAAGTTTGGGTCAGTTAACCCTTCCCTGAGTGGTTAAATGCCCCATTCTGATCTGTGAAAACTTTCACAGTGAAGTTTGGGTCAGTTAACCCTTCCCTGAGTGGTTAAATGACCCTTTCTGATTTGTGAAAGGTTCCACAGTTCAGTCTGGGCCAGTTAACCCTTCCCTGAGTGTTTAAATGGCCCACTCTGATTTGTGAAAGGTTTCACAGTTCAGTTTGGGTCAGTTAACCCTTCCATGAGTGTTTAAAATAACCATTCTGATTTGTGAAAGGTTCCACAGGTCAGTTAGGGTCAGTTAACCCTTCCCTGAGTGTTTAAAATAACCATTCTGATTTGTGAAAGGTTCCACAGGTCAGTGTGGGTCAGTTAACCCTTCCCTGGGTCTTTAAAATAACCATTCTGATTTGTGAAAGGTTCCACAGGTCAGTTTGGGTCAGTTAACCCTTCCCTGAGTGTTTAAAATAACCATTCTGATTTGTGAAAGGTTCCACAGTTCAGTTTGGCCCAGTTAACCCTTCCCTGAGTGTTTAGATTAACCATTCTGATTTGTGAAAACTTTCACAGTGCAGTTTGGGTCAGTTAACCCTTCCCTGAGTGTTTAAATTAACCATTCTGATTTGTGAAAGGTTCCACAGTTCAGTTTGGGCCAGTTAACCCTTCCCTGAGTGTTTAAATTAACCATTCTGATTTGTGAAAACTTTCACAGTGCAGTTTGGGTCAGTTAACCCTTCCCTGTGTGTTTAAATGCCCCATTCTGATCTGTGAAAACTTTCACAGTGAAGTTTGGGTCAGTTAACCCTTCCCTGAGTGGTTAAATGCCCCATTCTGATCTGTGAAAACTTTCACAGTGAAGTTTGGGTCAGTTAACCCTTCCCTGAGTGGTTAAATGACCCTTTCTGATTTGTGAAAGGTTCCACAGTTCAGTCTGGGCCAGTTAACCCTTCCCTGAGTGTTTAAATGGCCCACTCTGATTTGTGAAAGGTTTCACAGTTCAGTTTGGGTCAGTTAACCCTTCCATGAGTGTTTAAAATAACCATTCTGATTTGTGAAAGGTTCCACAGGTCAGTTAGGGCCAGTTAACCCTTCCCTGAGTGTTTAAAATAGCCATTCTGATTTGTGAAAGGTTCCACAGTGCAGTTTGGCCCAGTTAACCCTTCCCTGAGTGTTTAAATTAACCATTCTGATTTGTGAAAGGTTCCACAGGTCAGTTTGGGTCAGTTAACCCTTCCCTGAGTGTTTAAAATAACCATTCTGATTTGTGAAAGGTTCCACAGTTCAGTTTGGCCCAGTTAACCCTTCCCTGAGTGTTTAAATTAACCATTCTGATTTGTGAAAATTTTCACAGTTCAGTTTGGGTCAGTTAACCCTTTCCTGAGTGTTTAAATTAACCATTCTGATTTGTGAAAACTTTCACAGTGCAGTTTGGGCCAGTTAACCCTTCCCTGAGTGTTTAAATGCCCCATTCTGATCTGAGAAAACTTTCACAGTGCAGTTTGGGCCAGTTAACCCTTCCCTGAGTGTTTAAATCAACCATTCTGATCTGTGAAAACTTTCACAGTTCAGTTTGGGTCAGTTAACCCTCCCCTGAGCGTTTAAATGCCCCATTCTGATCTGTGAAAACTTTCACAATGCAGTTTGGGTCAGTTAACCCTTCCCTGAGTGTTTAAATGAACCATTCTGATTTGTGAAAGGTTCCACAGTTCAGTTTGGGTCAGTTAACCCTTCCCTGAGTGTTTAAAATAACCATTCTGATCTGTGAAAACTTTCACAGTGCAGTTTGGGTCAGTTAACCCTTCCCTGAGTGTTAAAATTAACCATTCTGATTTGTGAAAACTTTCACAGTTCAGTTTGGGTCAGTTAACTCTTCCCTGAGTGTTTAAATGCCCCATTCTGATCTGTGAAAACTTTCACAGTGAAGTTTGGGTCAGTTAAACCTTCCCTGAGTGGTTAAATTACCCTTTCTGATTTGTGAAAGGTTCCACAGTTCAGTCTGGGCCAGTTAACCCTTCCCTGAGTGTTTAAATTAACCATTCTGATTTGTGAAAACTTTCACAGTGCAGTTTGGGTCAGTTAACCCTTCCTGTGTTTAAAATAACCATTCTGATTAGTGAAAGGATGTTTGAATCACTTAAATGAACAGTTTTATTGAAAGGTTAGTGTAACAGGGCTGAGAAAACCATACACGAGATACACATAACTTGTTATGATTGAAAAATAATGTTCAGTTTAAAATTATGTACATTTAAGGTTTAATCATTGTTATTTGTTATAGCTAACACACTTGGATAAGAAATATACAAATAATCTTTACTTTTACATTTTACGTTTTCAAAGTACTTTCTCTTTCACAATAAGGCATGAAAACATCACTGTCATTAGTTGACCCTTTTAAAGAAACTTTTGTTACAAAATAGCATATTGCTTTCCATTACAGTATCATGTGTTTATTTACACAACGCAAAATGTGCAGAGCCATGGACTGTTATCCTTGGTTATTGACTCCACCTCTTTCAGGGTCAGATTAGTACATTTTGTATGTGCCCAGAGCAAGCAGCTATCACACTGGATCTGAATAACATTGTAATAAGAAAATGTATGAAATATTTTACACATTATTTATTTTGTTGTTGTTGTTTATAAATATATGCCACACAGACAAATAACTTAATACTCACCCACAGTGCATTCTCAGCAATCTCTTTGCAGCCACAAAACTGGCAAATACTTTCAATAGGCTCTGTCACACAATCACACAATCAAAGGTCACTTTTAAAACTCACTTTATAACAGCAGTCAATATTGAAGAATTTTGTTTGTCTTTAAAATTAAATTACAGTTACGGTAACACTTTATAATAACAGTACATTGGTTCATAAGATCACTTAGAAAGTGTAAGTAAATGATTGATAAACTATTTAAATGTGCAATCATATAGTAATAGTTACTTAGTGTGCTAATAAATGCTTTATTAACACGTATTCCAGGGTTAATTCAGGTAGTTATAAAGCATTTAGAAGTTGTCAGATAACTATTTTTGTGAGCTCATCTAAAGTGAGGATTATTTATGTTGTTTATAAAGGAGATTTAAAGGCTCAGTTAAATATCTCTATGTCGTGTATCACTGTCATCCTTTAGATGAGCTCACAAAAATAGTTAACTGACCTCTGCTAAATGCTTTATAACTACCTGAATTAACCTTAAATTACAGTAGAAATACATGTTAATAAAGCATTTATTTACACACCAAGTAACTATTACTATATGTCTGAATAATAAGATGTATGAATGTACATGTAAATAGTTTGTTAATCATTTACTGACACTTTATAAGTGATGCTATGATTAACTGACAACTCCTAAATAACTGCTTTGAAAATAATACAATACATTTAGACATGATCAATTTATCATTAATAAAGTATTAAAATACAATTATTAAACACATTATAGATATGAAATCAAGAATAAATCATTTATAGCTGTATTTATAAACTGCTTATTAATGATTAATAGCATGCACTTATTATAAAGTGTTACTAAAGTTAATGTTAATACCTGAAGAAGCTAAAATAGCAGCTGCCATCTGTTGCCTAATTTCAGCTATTGCCTCCAGCCTTGCATCGATGGAAAAATGGTTGGGTACAGCAGGGAATTCAGAGACAATTACCTCACCAAACTGAAAGTAACAACAGAAAAAGTAATTGCACCATATAGTAAATTTACCACTTCAGTGTACATGAGTATATACATTTGTCAAAAATGTTTCTATACCTTCATAACAAAAACCCCACAACTACTTCCATCCTGCTGGTTTGTGTGTGTAATTGTCATTGGCCTCCATCTGATCTCACACCAATCTTTTCTGCCAAGAATGTTGTGGCGCATTTGAAAGAACCTCCTAAATTGCAATTGCAAACAGTCCCAGAGATTGTAATTATAGCTTAATTAAATGCAATAAACAATGAAATGTAAAAGTAGGTACCTAAAATTTTGTCCTGCTTTCTTTGCCAGTGTCTTCTCATTTGAACCAAAAGGGTCTAAAACTGAGACCTCTTTTGAAGCAGCATTTAGAATCTGGAATAAAAAAATAAAAAAACCTTATGAAACTCTTTACTAAATGCAAACCTTTAAATTTTGTTTGTAAATATAGCCAAATGTAGTCAGGTTGATACAAGACATAGAATAATGTTTGTAACTTGAGGAATAGTTTAACATCCAACCCTTTTTCTATAATAATTTAATAACAGCTTTATTCACTTTATTTAGTATTTTTTCTGTTTTCACTTTCAGTTTAGGCTAGTTTTTATTTTTTTGCCTTTTTAGTATACATGCTTTTGTTGGTATCATTGTGTTACTACATGTATGTATCTATGTATGTGTGTGTGTGTGTGTGTGTGTGTGTGTGTGTGTGTGTGTGTGTATATATATATATATATATATATATATATATATATATATATATATATATATATATATATATATAGTGCTTTATTTATTTATTTATTTATTTATTTAGCCATTGTTTATGTGATGTACTCGTGGTCTATCATTTGGTCTAGTACTCTGATGTATATAATTGTATCATTGTCTGATGAACAGCAATATGACTTTTAGTCATAATAAATATTTTCTTCTATTTAATGAGCTGTGGTGTGCCAGCTTTTTCCAGTTGCCGTTTTACTCAATTACATACATTTTCATTAATGCATAGAAATATATATAATCAATGAGCACCAAATTTAAAACTCACCACCAAGGCCCAGTGGTTCTCATTTACATTCAGTGGTGCAATTGCTGCATCAAAGTCCTCAAATTTCACCTGTGAAAAAAATATTAAATTCAATTTAAGCAATGGAAAAATTAATGAAAAAACATTTGATTAATAAATGAATAAATAACAATGCAAGTCTACTGAAGGTAAGTTAAATTGAGCTTAAGTGTAGTTTTATTTCAAATAGTGTGAAATATAATATATTTTATATTATACAAAATTAAAGACATGAAATATAAAAAAAGACACATAACATAACATGTAAAGAGACATGGCATTAATATACAACAATATTTAAACTAATTTAGTGCTACATTTATGGATTGGCATGCATGCAAATATGTTGTTAAATCACACATCAAAGTTTTATTTTATTGTTAAGTCCTTACCTTTGACATTAACTGTCTCTTTACCTTCTCAACTTCCCCATCCATTATTACACCAGCAGTGTAATTATTAATGATCATTACTTTTTTTCCTGCTTCATGTTGAGTTTTCACCATCCAGAGGTAGAATTCAATGGTCTGTATTTAGTGGGTGCAACAAAAATTAATATGTTAATCACATACATTGGAATGAACATTAAACATATTTAATATTTTCTTTGGGTTTTGAAGCATTGGCATTTCAAAAGTAATTTCATATATGTCAATAAAAAAATAAAATAGAATTTAAAAGGCATTATAATACCATGTATTTAGGCGTAGGGGTAGGGTTAGGATTATTTACTGATCTAAATGGATAAAAAAAATTATCATCAATGCAGGTAATTTGGAAAAAGTACAGGAATCTTACAATTACAGTATGCCAACAAAGGCCTTTTGAAAATATGTATCTTGCATTGTCCACTACTTTAATTAAGATATTTTTTAAATTATTACTGTTAAAGAAGTTCAAACAGTTTTGTGTTACAGATCAAACAAAGTTTAAATGTTTCTCTGACATCAAAATATGTACAACTAAAGAAGAATGAGATGAGGATTTTAAAGAATGAATAATGTGCTGCACCTGTGGTCAGTTTTGTACCAACACCTTATACAATTTGCAACTTGTAAAAATACTACCAAAGAATAATAAATCATTGAATTAGCATGTGAATAAAAAATCTGGATTTTTTTTAAGAGTTTAGTCATTGTAATATTAATACATCTTTTAAAAATTATGATAACAGCAGATTGATGATTGATGTCCATTATTTTACTTAAAACATCTTACCTCTCCACATAGCCAATTTTGGGGACACAGTGTTTGGAAGTCTTTTACTCTCAAAACCAAAGTGTTCTTGTGGTCGTTTTGACTTAAGGGCAGTGCAGCGATGACAGCTTCTTCAATGTCTGTCTCCCAGAGAGCATGCATCTATAATTAATATTTTATTTGCATGTTATGTTTTTCTCAGAACACAAAATTTTTCACAACATTAAAGGAAAAGAAGATTACCTTTTCTTGAGGATCTTTGATTGCAGCTATTTCTGACCATGTCTTTAAGTGCTTGGTGTTATCAAGTTGCTGGACATCCTCCTCACATACTTCAAATGCCTCTGTTTGAATGGCTTTTGTGTCTGTTTTGCCTGTGTCAGTTTTTCTATCTCTAACAGAAATGTCCTTTTTTCTCCTTTTGCCTGGCTTTTTGTTTTTTTGTTTTTTCGGGACTGGCATGATTGGAGGGACACTATAGTACTTGGACTTTTTGGGTGTGGCAACTCTTTTGGCCCACTGCTCTTCAGTTAGCTCCATTGCTTCCTTTTTTCTTTTTAATTTAGAACATTTGGATCCAACTGACAAACCATGTCCAATCATGTGTTCCTTGTAGCGTCCTCGTAAAGATGAATGAAGTGTGCAGATAAAATCTGCTGGCCTCATTTTTCTTCGTCTTTGTAAGATGGAATTTTTTAAAATTCCAAACCAACATTCTACATGGCTGTTTGTATCCCTGGTTCTCTCACAATCTGGTGTTATAGGTTGGGGTTGTTTTTTGGACTCTGAGGCATACTGTTCCATATTTCCAAGGAAAATGCCACTCCATAGTGGGAAGAGGCCCAAGTAGTGCCCTGTCAGGAGAGTGACAATCCCTTCACACTTGTACATGTTGTCTTCCACACTGATAAGTGTGTCTTCTTTCTCCATTAGCTCCATAGCCTCATCCCTTACTTTACCAAACTCAGAGGTAAACTGGGAGCGTCCAATTATTGTGTTTTTTGACATTGGAATGTCTTCTTCAGCAGGGATGCATGCCTTGAGGGAAATGTCATCCTCAACATCCAAATTGATTTGCTTTATGTAGTTTTCGAGTTTTTCAACTCCCGCTTCTACAATTGGTGTGTTTTTTTCAGCCAAAAAGACAAAGCACATCTGCAGAAAGATTGCTTTAGCTTGCTCAAGACTGGTGCTATTTTGCAAGAGTGCAAAGCAGAACACAGCAAAGTTGTGCAATCCCTTGTCTTTTGTCACTTTGCTGACTGCATTTGAGATGGTTTTCACCATGTGTGCAGCACAGATATGCACCACTGTGAATCTCATTAGGTCCTTCTTCTGGAGTCTGTAATGACAGATTTTGTGTGCCCTGTGTAAGTAAGTGTCAACATTTTCTTTGTTGAATGATAACAGCACACTTTGGATCAACGCCCAACTAAAATCTGTCTCAATGTGATGGATTTTGACAGAAGTCAACTTGCAGACACTGTGCACAAATTTCAGAAGCCAACTTGAAATATTTGGCACATTGTGTTCATTTGTCAACAGCTCAGAAACTGGAAGTGGAGGTTTGTTGAAACCATCTCCTGGGAGAACAAGAGCATAGTAGAGTATTCTCTTATCTTGACTGGGGATCTTGCTCACTATTCCTCCAGTGGCATCAAGATAGAGGGATGTGTTATGGTTTTTCCGGAGATGGGACACAAGGATTCCCATTCCCTGTTCTGTGTACATTTGCACTGCAAAAGGGTCAACTTGCAAATGCTGTATATACCCAGGGCTGTTTAAAAATCCTGTGTCACACTCTCTGAGTATTTTCTGCGTTATCATCAGTTCCATGACAACATTATCATGAAACCTCTGACTCCTTTTGAACTCAGAGGATATGGTTTTGAGAACATTTTTTGTGAGGCATTTCGAAATGTTCCCAGCCATGAGCTCTTCAGTTGATGTGGAACTCAGTTTTCGGTAGTAGAAATTGGAAATTCCAATTTTTATTGCCTTTGCAATTTTGCCTCTTCGAGTGTAACTCGCCCTACGAAATTTTTGTTCTTCTTTTGCGTGTCTAATACGGCCAAATTGGGTGACAGAGATGGTGATTTTTCTGTTCTGTTGTGCTGGCTTATTACAGGTGAACACATATTTGGCCTTGCAGTCCGAGAATGTGCACACTGCCTTTAACCTCATATATGGTCCATGTTTTTGACTGTGAGGACATCTAACTCGCTGGTACTTAAATGCAATTGGACATGATGGATTTTTTTTCCTGAACTCTTTGTAAACTATTTGAGTCCAAGGTGTTCTGAGTTTTAGTTGTCCTCCTTTAGGTGCTATTTTTTTCCAGTCTTTACTACATATATGAATTTTAAATTTCTTTTTACCTGGTGTTGCTTGTCTCCATTGGCTCTTTTCATTTTTTCCTGCATTCTCTGGTCCACTATTGCTGTCATCCTCAGGCTCTACAACTTCTTCAGGTGAAGGAATGACTTCAGAGCAGTAATTACGCTCATTGCTTTCCTCAGTAATCTCACTGCACAGAAAATCATTATCTGATACTGCATCACTATTGTCTTCCTCGGTTTTATCCAGCTGGTCAGTTAGCTTCATTGGTTTTCGGAAATGTTTCAAAACTGCTGATTGCACATTTCTACGGTTACTGTGCCATACAACCGAGAGCCACTTTCGGTATTTAAGTGTGTCACTTCCAAAAATATTTTGGGCTACCTTGCTCCATATGATGGAATTCCATGGCATCCTTTTCTCTAGAGTCACCTCAGCTTTTAAAAACTGTTCAACTAGTCTTTCAACCCCTCCACATTCACTCCAAAGGTCTGTAGCACCATGCTTTATACCTCTTTTTTTGTGTGGACTGGCCATGATGGTCTAATCCACGGGTTAATCTTGCATGATTTTTCAGAATCTAATGTGCTATATTTACCTGTTACACGTGGTCTTTTGATGGGTATTGTTTTACTTGCCTGTGGTAAAAATATGAATAGAATCCAAGAAAAAAGCCTGAAACAATGTAAAATAATAATATATATTATATTTGTGATGGATCTCCGTGTCGATTTGAAAATTATGCTGTACGTTGTCAGTGACCGCGTGGTGGTAGCCGGTAAGTCGCTGTCCTTGTCTGAGGTTCTGAATCATGCCGTATTCGTTGAAATTACATTATACTGTTAAAACATTTATTTTAATTTACTTTAAATAAATATTCCAGTCTTCTATGTTACTGTTTAAAAAAAAAAAGTTACAAAAAAATTGTAGTAAAAAGTTTATTTATTTCAAACCATTAAATGCCGGTCTTTAATGCTGTTACAAGGCGTAGGCATCTTATATATATATATATATATATATATATATATATATATATATATATATATATATATATATATATATATATATATATATATATATACATACTACCATTTAAAAGTTTGGTGTCAGTAAGAATTTTAATTTTATTTTTGGAGTAAAGAAATAAAATAAATCAATACTTTTATTCATCAAGGATGAGTTAAACTGATCAAAAGTTACAGTAAAGACATTTTTAATGTTAGAAAATATTCTATTTTAAATAAATGCTGTTCTTTTGAACTTTCTATTCATCACAGAAGTTTGAAAAAATTGTAAAAAACTGTTTTCAACATTGATAATAATAATGAATGTTTCAAATCATCATATTACAGTGATTTCTAAAGGATCATGTGACACTGAAGACTGGAGTAATGATGCTGAAAATACAGCTTTGATCATAGGAATAAATTTAAAATATTAAAGTTTAAAATATATTAAAATAGAAAACAGTCATTTTAAATTGTCATAATATTTCTCAATATTACTGTTTTTTTTATTGTTTTTTAATCAAATAAATGCAGCCTTGGTGAGCAGAAGATACTTCTTTTAAAAACGTTAAAAAATCTTACTGCCCCCAAACTTTTGAGCGGTAGTTTGTATATTTATATATATATATATATATATATATATATTATGCATATTTCACTCAATAATTTAAATTACTCAAATAGATTTTTGTAGAAAAAATGTGGTTAAATTTGGTTACATTTAAACACAATTCCTTTTATTCTTGTTTTAAACCCCGAAATAGCAACAGTAGGCTTTGTGGTGAAATTACACATGGCTTAGACTTGCCATATTTATCCCAGTGCAGTTACGGTAGGCCAACACACTTTAATTATTTAATTATCACTTTAATAATCATTTAAATTATAATTTTACATGATCAAATTATTGTTTTAACCAAAAATGAAGTACTTAATTTTGTGCATATTTTCACTCAAAGATTATGATTTATGTGCACAACGTATACATTTGTACATCTGTGCAAGGGATATGGTCCTGAGATTTTGGAATGAAATTGTTTATAAAATTAATACTGAAAAAAAAAAAAAAATTCACAGCACTGCCAATTCATTATCTTTCTCATAGTATTATTATTATTATTATTAGTAGTAGTAGTAGTAGTAGTATTACTAACAACAACCACAATAAATTAAATAAAATTGTAATAGTCATTTCTCATAGGCTACACAAAGCACAGCAAATGTAGTAACAAACAATACGTTATATTATACATGAATACATCAAATTAGAGGCAATGAGATAAAAAAAAAAACACACCAGTATCTAAAGTAACAATAACATTAATTTTAATTTACAAGACATGGAAAAACATTAAAAAAATGTAATAAATCAAATCATTTTAGGGTACTGTCATTTCCCACCAATCCCTGTGTTATATGTTAATGGTTTGTCAGGACTAATCTGTCTCTTCGCTACAAACTTTGTTTCTGTTTACATGTTCTGTTTCTGTTCATGTGGCTGTCTAGTCTCCTTTTATTATCACTCTTTTATGTTCTCTGTATTCTGGTTCTGTTTCAATGTCAGTTTAGTTTTGAGTTACTCATGTTCCATGTGTCTTCCTCTTCAGACTTTTCAAGTTCTGTTGGAATACTGTCTTGCCAGTATGCACCAGTGTCTTGGTTCCTGCCCGGATATTGTCTCGTGACTATTAACAAGTTAAACACTCAGGGAAGGGTTAACTGACCCAAACTGAACTGTGAAAGTTTTCACAGATCAGAATGGTTAATTTAAACACTCAGGGAAGGGTTAACTGACCCAAACTGAACTGTGAAAGTTTTCACAAATCAGAATGGTTAATTTTAACACTCAGGGAAGGGTTAACTGACCCAAACTGAACTGTGGAAGTTTTCATAGATCAGAATGGTTAATTTAAACACCCAGGGAAGGGTTAACTGACCCATACTGCACTGTGAAAGTTTTCACAAATCAGAATGGTTAATTTAAACACTCAGGGAAGGGTTAACTGGCCCAGACTGAACTGTGGAACCTTTCACAAATCAGAAAGGGTCATTTAACCACTCAGGGAAGGGTTAACTGACCCAAACTGAACTGTGAAAGTTTTCACAAATTAGAATGGTTAATTTAAACACTCAGGGAAGGGTTAACTGACCCAAACTGCACTGTGAAAGTTTTCACAAATCAGAATGGTTAATTTTAACACTCAGGGAAGGGTTAACTGGCCCAGACTGAACTGTGAAACCTTTCACAAATCAGAAAGGGTCATTTAACCACTCAGGGAAGGGTTAACTGACCCAAACTTCACTGTGAAACCTTTCACAAATCAGAAAGGGTCATTTAACCACTCAGGGAAGGGTTAACTGACCCAAACTTCACTGTGAAACCTTTCACAAATCAGAAAGGGTCATTTAACCACTCAGGGAAGGGTTAACTGACCCAAACTTCACTGTGAAAGTTTTCACAGATCAGAATGGGGCATTTAAACACACAGGGAAGGGTTAACTGACCCAAACTGCACTGTGAAAGTTTTCACAAATCAAAATGGTTAATTTAAACACTCAGGGAAGGGTTAACTGGCCCAAACTGAACTGTGGAACCTTTCACAAATCAGAATGGGGCATTAAAACCGTCAGGGAAGGGTTAACTGACCCAAACTGCACTGTGGAAGTTTTCATAGATCACAATGGTTAATTTAAACACCCAGGGAAGGGTTAACTGACCCATACTGAACTGTGGAACCTTTCACAAATCAGAAAGGGTCATTTAACCACTCAGGGAAGGGTTAACTGACCCAAACTGAACTGTGAAAGTTTTCACAAATCAGAATGGTTAATTTTAACACTCAGGGAAGGGTTAACTGACCCAAACTGAACTGTGGAAGTTTTCATAGATCAGAATGGTTAATTTAAACACCCAGGGAAGGGTTAACTGACCCATACTGCACTGTGAAAGTTTTCACAAATCAGAATGGTTAATTTAAACACTCAGGGAAGGGTTAACTGGCCCAGACTGAACTGTGGAACCTTTCACAAATCAGAAAGGGTCATTTAACCACTCAGGGAAGGGTTAACTGACCCAAACTGAACTGTGAAAGTTTTCACAAATTAGAATGGTTAATTTAAACACTCAGGGAAGGGTTAACTGACCCAAACTGCACTGTGAAAGTTTTCACAAATCAGAATGGTTAATTTTAACACTCAGGGAAGGGTTAACTGGCCCAGACTGAACTGTGAAACCTTTCACAAATCAGAAAGGGTCATTTAACCACTCAGGGAAGGGTTAACTGACCCAAACTTCACTGTGAAACCTTTCACAAATCAGAAAGGGTCATTTAACCACTCAGGGAAGGGTTAACTGACCCAAACTTCACTGTGAAACCTTTCACAAATCAGAAAGGGTCATTTAACCACTCAGGGAAGGGTTAACTGACCCAAACTTCACTGTGAAAGTTTTCACAGATCAGAATGGGGCATTTAAACACACAGGGAAGGGTTAACTGACCCAAACTGCACTGTGAAAGTTTTCACAAATCAAAATGGTTAATTTAAACACTCAGGGAAGGGTTAACTGGCCCAAACTGAACTGTGGAACCTTTCACAAATCAGAATGGGGCATTAAAACCGTCAGGGAAGGGTTAACTGACCCAAACTGCACTGTGGAAGTTTTCATAGATCACAATGGTTAATTTAAACACCCAGGGAAGGGTTAACTGACCCATACTGAACTGTGGAACCTTTCACAAATCAGAAAGGGTCATTTAACCACTCAGGGAAGGGTTAACTGACCCAAACTGAACTGTGAAAGTTTTCACAAATCAGAATGGTTAATTTTAACACTCAGGGAAGGGTTAACTGGCCCAGACTGAACTGTGGAACCTTTCACAAATCAGAAAGGGTCATTTAACCACTCAGGGACGGGTTAACTGACCCAAACTGAACTGTGAAAGTTTTCACAGATCAGAATGGTTAATTTAAACACTCAGGGAAGGGTTAACTGGGCCAAACTGAACTGTGGAACCTTTCACAAATCAGAATGGTTATTTTAAACACTCAGGGAAGGGTTAACTGACCCAAACTGACCTGTGGAACCTTTCACAGATCAGAATGGTTATTTTAAACACCCAGGGAAGGGTTAACTGACCCAAACTGACCTGTGGAACCTTTTACAAATCAGAATGGTTATTTTAAACACTCATGGAAGGGTTAACTGACCCAAACTGAACTGTGAAACCTTTCACAAATCAGAGTGGGCCATTTAAACACTCAGGGAAGGGTTAACTGGCCCAGACTGAACTGTGAAACCTTTCACAAATCAGAAAGGGTCATTTAACCACTCAGGGAAGGGTTAACTGACCCAAACTTCACTGTGAAAGTTTTCACAGATCAGAATGGGGCATTTAACCACTCAGGGAAGGGTTAACTGACCCAAACTTCACTGTGAAAGTTTTCACAGATCAGAATGGGGCATTTAAACACACAGGGAAGGGTTAACTGACCCAAACTGCACTGTGAAAGTTTTCACAAATCAGAATGGTTAACTTAAACACTCAGGGAAGGGTTAACTGGCCCAAACTGAACTGTGGAACCTTTCACAAATCAGAATGGGGCATTAAAACCGTCAGGGAAGGGTTAACTGACCCAAACTGCACTGTGGAAGTTTTCATAGATCAGAATGGTTAATTTAAACACCCAGGGAAGGGTTAACTGACCCATACTGCACTGTGAAAGTTTTCACAAATCAGAATGGTTAATTTAAACACTCAGGGACCGGTTAACTGGCCCAAACTGACCTGTGGAACCTTTCACAAATCAGAATGGTTAATTTAAACACTCAGGGAAGGGTTAACTGGCCCAGACTGAACTGTGGAACCTTTCACAAATCAGAAAGGGTCATTTAACCACTCAGGGAAGGGTTAACTGACCCAAACTGAACTGTGAAAGTTTTCACAAATCAGAATGGTTAATTTTAACACTCAGGGAAGGGTTAACTGGCCCAGACTGAACTGTGGAACCTTTCACAAATCAGAAAGGGTCATTTAACCACTCAGGGACGGGTTAACTGACCCAAACTGAACTGTGAAAGTTTTCACAAATCAGAATGGGGCATTTAAACACTCAGGGAAGGGTTAACTGACCAAAACTGAACTGTGAAAGTTTTCACAGATCAGAATGGTTAATTTAAACACTCAGGGAAGGGTTTACTGGGCCAAACTGAACTGTGGAACCTTTCACAAATCAGAATGGTTATTTTAAACACTCAGGGAAGGGTTAACTGACCCAAACTGACCTGTGGAACCTTTCACAAATCAGAATGGTTATTTTAAAGACCCAGGGAAGGGTTAACTGACCCACACTGACCTGTGGAACCTTTCACAAATCAGAATGGTTATTTTAAACACTCAGGGAAGGGTTAACTGACCCAAACTGACCTGTGGAACCTTTCACAGATCAGAATGGTTATTTTAAACACCCAGGGAAGGGTTAACTGACCCAAACTGACCTGTGGAACCTTTCACAAATCAGAATGGTTATTTTAAACACTCAGGGAAGGGTTAACTGACCCAAACTGACCTGTGGAACCTTTCACAAATCAGAATGGTTATTTTAAACACCCAGGGAAGGGTTAACTGACCCAAACTGACCTGTGGAACCTTTCACAAATCAGAATGGTTATTTTAAACACTCAGGGAAGGGTTAACTGACCCAAACTGACCTGTGGAACCTCTCACAAATCAGAATGGTTGTTTTAAACACTCAGGGAAGGGTTAACTGGCCCAAACTGAACTGTGGAACCTTTCACAAACCAGAATGGTTATTTTAAACACTCAGGGAAGGGTTAACTGACCCAAACTGACCTGTGGAACCTTTCACAAATCAGAATGGTTATTTTAAACACCCAGGGAAGGGTTAACTGACCCAAACTGAACTGTGAAAGTTTTCACAAATCAGAATGGGGCATTTAAACACTCAGGGAAGGGTTAACTGACCAAAACTGAACTGTGAAAGTTTTCACAGATCAGAATGGTTAATTTAAACACTCAGGGAAGGGTTAACTGGGCCAAACTGAACTGTGGAACCTTTCACAAATCAGAATGGTTATTTTAAACACTCAGGGAAGGGTTAACTGACCCAAACTGACCTGTGGAACCTTTCACAAATCAGAATGGTTATTTTAAAGACCCAGGGAAGGGTTAACTGACCCACACTGACCTGTGGAACCTTTCACAAATCAGAATGGTTATTTTAAACACCCAGGGAAGGGTTAACTGACCCAAACTGACCTGTGGAACCTTTCACAAATCAGAATGGTTATTTTAAACACTCAGGGAAGGGTTAACTGACCCAAACTAAACTGTGAAAGTTTTCACAAATCAGAATGGTTAATTTAAACACTCAAGGCAAGGGTTAACTGAGCCAAACTGCACTGTGGAAGCTTTCACAAATCAGAATGGGCCATTTAAACACTCAGGGAAGGGTTAACTGGCCCAAACTGCACTGTAAAAGTTTTCACAAATCAAGCTCAATATAAAACAAGTGTTTTGTAATCCAGCAGTCTGTGTATTTATTATAAATTGATGTTAAACGTGAAATAACGGCTATTTTCCAACTTCCTGTCTAGTGGACATACCAAACCGCTTATGGACATGAGCTTTGCTGTGAAAAAATTCACAAATCAAGCAGGTCAAGATGAAGCTGGTTTCAGTCTTCTAAGTGACCGACTTTTGGAGCTATACGCAATTTAAAAATAAAAGTCAGTATAAAAAAAATAGACCGGAGGACCGCGTCACACAAATTCACAAATCATGAATAACGACATGAGATATTATTTGCATGTCTACGACACCGCACGGCGGTACCATAGCCAAAAGAATAAAGAATATCAAACCGCAAAACTATCTTTACTCCGGTGCGCATGCCTTGCTGTTTATGGGCGTGTTTTTTTAACGTGTGGTGTTCGTGGGTGGCGCTGTAGGCTGTATCTGATACAAACAACGGGGAGATTCAGCCATTTTTGAAAACGGGACTGCGCTTTTTATTGTTTTTTTGTTTGTTTTTTAAATCAATAAGCAAGACCAGTCTCTTTCAGCATAATAGAAATCACCAAGATCAATCACCTCACCAATAAATCGGCGTAAACGTCTCAACGTAAATAGTTCGTCTCGTATAATATGATCTCTGGTTCACGGCGCGGCTCAGAAACACTCAGAGAACAGAGGACTTCAATAACTCTACGGATCATCTACTATCCATCACTCATCTCTACATCAACATGAAGATCGCACTTATACCTGTTCTTTTCTTATTATTTGAGATCTGTAAGTGGTTATTTTTTAACAACTGCAGCACTTTCGTTTTCTACCCACTGGAAACGAGCATTCTTTTCAATATTTGCTAGATCTAGGACATTTTTTGCACAAAAACAACGACTAGGCTACTACATGATATTTTAGTAGGAGTAATGTTTATAGTAGATACTGGCAGAGGTCCAATGAATCTAATGCATTTTATTAATTTCTACTGTTTGTTTTCGACGAAACTCAAACATATATAGCTTAATAATTGTACTCATTTGTAGATCATTGTTGTTAAGAGTGAGTTATAAGTTCCTCAAATGCAAATATTTATCCGTTGTTGTTTGTAGTGTACTTATACATGCATATAGGCAACATGATGGGCATACACAGAACAGTGTAGACTCAGATTTAATGCAGACTGCAGCAAATCATGTGAGATTTATTAGTAGGGCCTACCACTGATCAGTTTGAAGACTGACTGTCTGTTTCTGTTTGTTCTCCAGGTGTGTTTGGTGATGCAGATATAGAAACTGTATCAGTTACTGAGGGAGATTCTGTCACTTTACACACTGGTGTTACTGAAATACAGAGTAGTGATGAGATAGAATGGAGGTTAAATGGAAATCGCATTGCTACAATCAGTGGTGACTCCATCATTACTGAAGGGTCATCCAGAGACAGACTGAAGCTGGACAGACAGACTGGAGATCTCAAGATCACAAACATCAAAACCACTGAATCTGGAGAATATAAACTAAAGATCAAAAACTCCAGAGGGTCCTCAGTGAAGACATTCAGTGTCAGCGGTGAGTGTCTAAGTTTATAATTTAATAATTGCTAAACATAATTAACACCCTATGAACAATTTTAATTATCCACAATGTTTTGTTACAGATACAAAATGTTACTGGCAAACTGTCATTTATACAAAGAATTTCAGTTTAAAATGAGGTATTTATAAATAAATTATTTGGCATTATCTGAGAAGCAAACTGACAAACAGACCCTTTAACATTCAATACAATTGTTGCTTTATTATAAGGAAAAACAACAGATTTCATATTTATTTTAATTATATGGTAAAATTATCATATCAGTACAGTCACCATTTGGACTTATATTACTTAAAAATACAGTTAAAATATGTAATTTAAATGATTTTCTTTTGTTGGTAAACAGTTCATCAATCAGTGAATAAATGATAACCCTCAAAACAGCTGCGAGAAAATTAGTATTTTGTATTGTTGAGATGATTTTAGACATGTAGGTCTAGAGGTCTTCTGTTCTTGAATTGTTCTAATATTGATAATTATGATTGTCTTTCATTGGCTCTCAAAATGACAATAGAGTTTAACCAAAACTAAGAAGGAGGAAAAGCAGATTTCCAAATAATCAGTCAATAGTTACAGGAGTCCAAATTGTATGACCCCTCAGATGCAGTTTATTGTGGAAACACATATCTTAATAATAAACAAGAAAAATAAATGTCTATAATGTCTAATTATAATTTAATTTCTAGTAATAGTAATAATTTCTAACTATAAATAATCCCAAAATACACCAGAGACTCACAAACAGATTTTTGTTTTTAAATCTAAAATAAAATAAAATAGACCCTTTAAATGCTAAGGGGCCCCTTTGTGAATGTGTGTTTGACTCCATATTAATGTGTTTCCATACTTTGTTACAACATACTTCATCAGTCAACAAAAACTCACCAATTGATAATGCTTACTTAAAGCATAATAAACATTCATTATAAAATTAAATATTAATTGTAAATAGAACAGAATAAAATAAACACTTCAGAAATAATCTTTCAGGTTCCTGAAGTAAGTGACACAACAGACAATCGTTAGACAATAGACAATATAAAAACAGTTTGGTGATTTTAGGTTATGAACATGAAGACACAGTTTGAGTTTCATTTAAGTTTAACTACTTTCTATGCATTACATCTCTGTTTGTTATACTATAATCAATGTAGAGTATAATTCCTGCTCTCTGTTTCTGTTGTAAAGTGCAGTTGGTGTATTCAACAACCCCACTGGACTTTCACATTTAATAACTAATGTTGTATTATATTATATTATATGCCTAAATTAAATCATTATGTAACAGTTGTGGGAAGGAGGCGGGAACCAGCGAACATTTAAAGACTTTAATAACGTAAAATAAACAAACAACAAAACAAAACAAACGACTGCCGCTACATAGCCTATAAACAAAACATTTTTTTTTCTATAATGGCCTTTTTTGTGTGGAGAATGAGATAGCGTTGCTTTTTCAGGATTCTTTGATAAACAGAAAGATCGAACAACATTTATTTGAAATCTTTTATTACATTATATATTTTTTACTGATCAATTTTTGAACAATTTAAGGTGTCCTTGCTAAATAAAAATATCAATTTATTTAATAAAAAAGAGCATAGTGACCCCAAACTTTTAAACTGTAGTGTATATTAATCAGATTTAGATTACTTCAGTCTAATGGAAATGTAATTGTGAAAGAATTACATAGGCCTATAAATACACTACTGTTCTGAATAACCAATAAATGCATATCTTTTTTTAAATAAATTGATGCTGTTGCTCATTAACTGTATTAGATTCATTAAAAATGACTGTAAATACATTTATATGTTAGTTACAACTTACAATTTCTACTTTTCTTAAATGTTGTTGTTCAGAGTTTCTGTTGATTATGAATCCTTCAGTGCAGCATTGGCAGATGTGCAGTTCTTAGGTGTTTTTGCATTCAGTTCATTATGATATTCAGCTGTACTTGCCAATATATGTTTATATTTATTCATCCAGTAGCACCTCAGAGTCTCTCTTCACTGTAGCAGATGAAGCTGGGGTTTACTGTGTCCTGTTGAGTTTGCTTTCTTCTTTCAAGACAGCAGTGTATTCAATGTTCTTTAGCAACTGAAACAGAAATAGTGATAAAGGGGCCAGGGCTTTGCCAGCACAGCTGAAAATGGAACTATAAACTTAATATTATTCACACTTAGAGTGTTAAAAAAGTAACACTGAAGCGGTGTTGAAGTTAAAGAGGTAATTCAGTGATTAGTTCTGATGTGTCATCCATGGTACATATCATATTTTTGTGCGATAACTTTGCGATATAGCTTACAACAACTCAAAAATTAAAAGCTAAACATGTCACATCTTTGGAAAGCTGAGACTCTTGTGATTTGAATTTTACCATTTTAATATACACTTCACACAGCAGGTACAATCATAGTCTTTGTCAGACCATGAACAACCAAATAATCTACTACAGATATGAAGGAAGTCACCTATAAAGCCTCCTGTTAGTCCACTGGTCCATAACATTACAGCAAAAATGGTTTAGTTACACTGTAAATGGGCCACACAATACATCAACACACATCAATAAACATCCACAGAATGTAGTAGTAGCATTTCAAGTTAGCCGACAGAGCTATCACATCGTCTACGCATTCTGTTGGTCTAGATTATTTTCATATGTAAACATTACTGATGTTTTTATGTCAAAATGGACGCTATCCCAATCCCCTGAACTTTTGATTGACAGCTAATTTGAGCCAATCGGTTCATGCAAGAGCATGCAAAAAAAAAAAAAAACACTATAATTTGTTTATGCTCCAGTTACTATGTGTCAGCAATTATTGACAGTGAATCTAGATAAGGAATATAATAGCTCTAAGTGTAACCTTTCATTAGAGCCCACAATTACGACTGTACAGTAAAGCATTCAAGAACAGCAGCATTGTATGTGTCTGTGGTTACAAAGTGTCATTTGGAGTCTCCAAGTGGCCTTTTTTGGGAAGCGCCTAGACATAACCTTTGATAAACATGTGTAAAACACACATTTTCTAATGTATTGCTATTCAATTTTAAATTGGGCTTGGTAAGGCTTCATGCTGTGATCCCACTGTGTTTTCCAGCTAATAACTCCCAGCTATAGTTATCTTGTGGCATCTGTTTACAAAAAAAATGTAGGCGGGTTAGATGTGACACTAAAGCCCCTTTCACACAGCACGATGATCCCGGCAAATTGCCGGGAAATTGCCAGAACACCTTCTGTGTGAACACAAACATGACCCGGGATCGATGCCGGGTTTGGGACCTAGTAACATTGCCGTGTTCAGTCCAGGTGTTGTGCAGAATTTCGACCCCCACCAAATTATTACCCCCCTAGTATTGGTAGGTTTAGGACTAGTTGTGGAGGAGGGGTTAGGAGGATTAGGCAATCAGGTACTGACTTCAACAATGGGGGTAATAATTTGGCAGGGGGTCGAAATTCGGCACAACACCTGGACTGAACACGGCAATGTTACTAGGTCCCCAACCCGGCATCGATCCCATCGATACCGCGCTGTGTGAACAAAAGCCGTAATAATGACGTGTTGTAGTGATGACGCTGAAGCCAGGATCGTTCGCCAGCTGTGAAACGGTACATGATGCGCAAGTTTATGATCGAATCAGAGAAAAAAATGCACAAGCGTGGTTTCTCGAGAGAGATCGAAGCTCATAAGCAAACTTAAGACTGCTGAGACATTACAAGTCACATCGATGTCACGTGTCTTTACGGGAATTTTACGGGTAGTGTGTGAACGCACTATCTGATTCCGGAAAATCACTGGCAGTGTGAATGAACCTAACTCAAATGAACCCGGGTCAAATTCTGGGTCACTTTATCCGTGTATTTTACGGCATCTCTGTGTGAAAGGGGCTCTAAGTTCTATTACTCCATACCAGTAATGACTTACAGTGACTCAAAGTGTCCCCTTTTAAAGAAGACCAAAACCATGCATATAGTATATTCCAAATGATTCAAGAACAGCATCCAATTTATTTTGGGTATGCCTTTTTAGGTGTTTTAGGGCAAATTTCACCGTCACGCTTAATAACGCATACAGTGGTGCCCTCACCGCAGTGCAACAGTGAAAAGGAACCCTCTCAAACAGTGTCACGCTGTGTTCTGATCGCTGTTAAAGTGATATACACCGGTATTGCGGTATATTAAAAATTCATATCATAAAAAAATAAATAAACACCGGTATTTGATATAAACCGGTGTACCACAGCACTAGAATATGGCGTGGTCACCGTGACATGTTCCTGGATCAACATATTTTGTTGATCCTGGAATAACATTCTTGTCCCAAAATTTAGTCCTTACCCTATCCCTACCCCTAAACCTAACCCTACCCATAACATTTCCCTAAAATCAGAGGGAGATGATAGGTACTGATAACATTGATGTTGAAGCACCTCACCCTGGGTCTAAGCCTAAACTTGACATAAACTGTAAACTTGTCCCTCAAATCTGATTGGTTGATTGGAAAGTTGAAAGACAGACACATTCCTGCTTTTGTTAGAGAGAAGAATATGTTCATCCCCCTCCCTCCGAAGCTTCAAATATTCGGTGTTGATTACTACTGAAGCATTGAAGCTCAAAAAAGGGTATTCGGACCAGCCGTAATAGAAAGGCTCTATTTTAGGCTAAATAGCAGGCATGTGCTAGACTACAAGCTTACAAGGTCTAAAGTTAAAGGCATGTTGTACTCCTTTAATTTAGAGTGTGTGCTGCACGCTATTGAGACTATTGAGCTGAAGCTTGACTTTAGATTTAAATGAAATCATAATTAGATATTTCCCCCCAACTGCACAGCCCTTCTATATGTTACCATTATTAGCTTATTAATATAATTTCTCACTGAGTGCTAAATAACTTAAATACTCTAAAATTAAATGAACATGTACAAGGAGTCCATGTGTCTTCACAGTTATGTACCAGGGCACTTTTGGATATATTTAAGAAAACATAATTTCTCAGAAAAAAAAAAAAAAAAAAACAGAAAGAAAGAAAAATCCTAGAGCATGCCCTTACACCTAAACCTAACCTGAAATGGTTTTACTACAGTAAACACAGTTAAACCAGTAGCAAAAAAACAAAACAAATATGACTAAGGAAAACCAAATGTGACAGACAGAACTCTCCCCTTACCCAAATAAAACCGTTTTCTGAACCTGCTGACCTTAAACACTGTGTGGAAATCAACTCTTATGTTCATTTTTATTATTTTAATTAATATTAGAGGAAATATTAAGATTGGAACTGGATGGTTGTAAGAGTGGCACAAAAGGCAGATTAAAATTCTGGGGCCGTATTCACAAAGCATTTTATCTTACCACTAGGAGTACTCCTAAATTGCACTAAAAGATTTTAGCTAGGAGTTTTCTCTTAAAAGTTATTCACAACGCCTTTCATACTTACTCTTAGTAAAGAAAAATGACAACTCCTAAACTAAGAGTGAGTCTTCGTTGCTATGGATGACATCATTACTCATGCACAAGCTTGACTGAAGTGACCACCTTGATTGGCTGATGATTGTAATGCAGGAATGATTCCAAACACCTCCCCTACGATGATGAGTGACAGGTGACAGGTCTGAGAATGCGTGCGCTACACAAGTAGTGCGAAGGACGGAAGATGATGAATAACTGAATAAATAGCCTAAATGAATAAAGAGTAAGGCAAAACAAATAGCCTAGTAGCCTAATGAAACATATGGATTGATGCAATATCTTTGCAACATTATTGAATTAATCTGTCACTATATGCCTCTGCCTACGTTTGCAAAGAGAAGAACATTTTAATTTGATTCACAATGAAACGTTACAATTAGTTTACATGCAATGAGTAGCCTAGTTTTGGTTGTTGTTGGTGGCGTTATTGCATCCCCAGTTATGCCTACAATGCAAAATTGTTCCCTCGCGAATGGAAGCTCCTGTAGCCGCCGCAAAAAAATTTCAAAACATCGCAACGTGAAATGCCACAAAAAGCGGTTTGTGAATAGGTCTTATAGTGAGTTGGGAGTCCTCTCGATTTCTTTTAAGCTGTCCCAGGCTTAGGTGCTACTTTTAGGGCTAAAGTGCTTCGTGAATTACTCTTAGTCAAACAAATTAGGAGTCCTAACGTTACGAGTGACACGCCCATTATTTTTAGGAGTTGCTCCTAAATTCGCCAGTTTATTCGCCAGTTAAATTCGCCATTTGCAAAAACGCAACGCTGACAAAACACTCTCAAGCGCCCACAGCTAGGCGTTTGCAGCAGAGCGCCTAGCGTTTTCAGCTGGCTAAAGCCTAGCTCTCATCACTGTCACTTTTTACCCAACCGACCAATCACAGTGGAGGAGGGGCGGGACTAATACCACACCGACCAACCGCGTCCGCCACATTCTGCTTGTACTGCTTGCCTGTATAGAGCTGGTAAGTCCCGCCCCTTCCGTAAAACCCCGCTGGACCTCAAAGTTGAAAAACCGTCAATGCAAGTGAATGGGAAAAAATAATTATTTTCTGATCCCGTTTGAATTGTGCCATGAATTGAACATATGTTGTCTGTGAATTTTTTATATAACTTTTCATGTTACGAGTTTGACAGTATATGGTACGATTCTTCGGCTAGCAGTTGTGGAAAAGACATAACGAGAAAGACTACATGTCGCCTATGTGACGTCACCCCATAAAGTTGACTTACCCGTGGTTTTCGCCAATATCAACGATTTTGTCCTCTCCCTGGAAGAAGGCGGTGAAGTGCACCAAAGCCACAGCCATGTTTAGCGGGATCCGTGAGCTAGTCCGTGTGCTAGTGGTGTTGACGTTTCAAACGCGTCGAAAGCAGCGAGGAGTTGTAGTCCACAAAGTGCTCACACACAAAGTCTAACCGTATCAAACTTCTACCCGCTAAATTCTAGCATTCTTTACACGAAAAGTTATATAAAAAATTCACAGACAATATATGTTCACATTCATGGCACAATTCAAACGGGACCAGAAAATAATTATTTTCTCCCATTCACTTGCATTGACGGTTTTTCAACCTAGAGGTCCAGCGGGGTTTTACGGAAGGGGCGGGACTTACCAGCTCTATACTACCACTAAAGGTATACCATTGGTATACCACAAAGGTATATCTACTCGCGAGGCAGAGGCGCTGAGAGGCAGAGGCGCTGGCGCCCTCCTAGCAACGGCATTGTTTTTTGGTAAAACATGATTTTGACGACGTCATTAAGTTTTGTTTTGTAGAAAACTCTTATTAAAAGATTTTCGTTTTGTATAAATTGTATCTTAATTTTGATCAATGTTTTATCAACAAATTGCCCGTATTTACTGAATAAGAAGCAAATATATAGCAGGCAATGTAATAAGGCGCCATGCAGCACAACTTGCATTGCACGTGAACTGGAGGGTGCCGAAACTCAGCTTGTGCCTCACAGATTTGAGAAATATAGGCTATCTATTACAGAAAGCTTGAAATGTCTAAAATATTCAAACCAAAATAAATAGGCAACTCTCTGATTATCCATATGAAATGTGAATTTCTCTCTGCAGCGACACAGAAAACACCAGTTTATTACTAAACAAATAAATGTCTCCTTGCTAATTTAGACACATTCATAATCATTACTTTAACCGGTTCTTTTTGGCAAGCTTTATGGTCATAAGCGGTCATAACGCTTATTATCCTGTACCAACCTATTTAATAATTAAATTAATATAAAGGGGCGATTTGTCAACAAATGGCTTAAGTGAACTACTAGTCGACTAGAAAAAA
Source organism: Leucaspius delineatus (assembly GCA_023718395.1). NCBI lineage: Eukaryota > Metazoa > Chordata > Actinopteri > Cypriniformes > Leuciscidae > Leucaspius > Leucaspius delineatus. The sequence continues at coordinate 49,173,386 of CM043363.1, read as the reverse complement.
AATTAGTCGAAGGCAGCCCTTATTCCACATATTTTCGAACCAGCAGGCCATTCTGGATTGAGCGAGCGACCCTGTGGAATGAGTGAGCGGAGCGGAATATTCAGAAATGCGCTCTCCGCTCACAAGCTCTGATCGGAACAAACCCGAACCACTGTCTGCTGAACTTGCGCAGAAACATTAAAATAGACATAGCCAGCTTTTTTAAAACTAAACATTTAGACTATTTTAGTACAAATTATGATCTTATTGACGATTTTTTTATAATTCTTGACAAAATTAGAATATATTAAGTTTTTATTTTATTTTTTTAGGTTTTTTTTTTTGGGTGCGACGAAATCTAACGCCGTGCCTGGCCCCCACGGAAGAATTTTTTTTAAAATAACCCCTGAAATGATGACTTCTGGTGAATATTGTGGAAACTAATTGATACATTTATATAAATATATTTAATACATTATAGCATATTATAATACAACTTATTAGGCCTATACAGGGGCGTTTCTAGGTTTTAAAAACATCAGGGGCTGAGCCCGAAACATCAGGGGCTGGGTTACAAGATAACATGATTCGATACAGAGAATAATGTATATTGTAGGTCTATATGCAGGGGGCAGCCACACCAGCCCACATCATGCCCAAATGTGAGGTAGGGGGGTTTGGGGGCATGCTCCCCAGAGAAAATTTTGATTTCTCGGACCTACATATGTGCATTTTAAGGTGTTTGAAGGCCAAAAAAATTGGATAACAATAGCTTTAAAAGCATGTCAGTGGGCAGTAGCATAAATTATTTGTCAAGCAGATAACAGATTCAAGCTTGTATATTTAAGTTCAATAATTTCACTTAAATGGCAATGCATATTACCTATTAATTGTCATTTAAGTGAAATTACTTAACTTAAATATATAAGCTTTATAAAAATGATCATTCTAGAAGAAAATTTCAGATGGCACTTAGAGGCTTTTGCATCTGAACTCTTCATACATATATTTTGCTTATAGTTTCTGTAATTAGCAAAGAACATCTGTGTTAAAATAGGAATACATTGTAATAATGTTAATAAATCTGACTAAATCACACTACTGTGCAGCAGTTCACACTCACAATAAAAATACAATATAATAATAAAAAAAGACAAGCTCATTATACAAAGGAAATAATATTACAGATCTAGACAAATTGGGTTGCTTAGTTAAAAGAATGTAATTTTTTTGGTCAGACATTTTTGGTCACAAAATATTTTTTTTATGAGTCAGTTTTGATGGCTTTGCAATATTGATAAAAATGTTAAAATATTAATAATGAAAAATGACGCAGTTTTAATCTCCCTTTTGATTATTTCAATACTTAATTGACGACAGAACACGACGTACATGCTCATAGTTTCTTTTGCGTGATACAGGGCGCGCTGCATTTGCGCTTGATATTGAAGAGTGCACGGCTGATACGACTTTAATACAAGGATAGATTAAAAGACCCGGTCAATTTTTTTAAATAAATACAAAATTATTAAAAAATAATAGTAATTATCAATAAATTAAATTTTTTGAGATCCGGGGCTATAAAAAAAACATCCGGGGCTCGGATGCCCATGTCTAACGACGCGCCTGGGCCTATATATTTATAGAATAGCAAAGTAGGCCTAATCAATATACAAGACTGAACCACATAGATGTGAAATATAAAGGCTATCATTTTTACATTTCCCACTGTTGTCACTTGTCGTCATCGTTGCTACGATACTTGACTCACAATGACTGAAACGAGCAATTAAAAGGGCATTCTCTGATGATGTTCCAAGATGTTAAAAACGCTACGCTGATCATAGACAAACAGGGGGAGAAATTAGTATCTAAGTTACCGCACTGTCGGTTTTTTTCTTAGCATAGCCTACAAATGTCTTCGTTCATAGTCTGTCTGACATAGGCTATATTAGAAGCTAATAATGTGTCTGTCATGGATTTGCACTGAATTTATTCTAAAAAATACGGAACAAAGTGCGTTCCGTATCAGTTCAATACGGAACAAGACTTTTATGTGTCAAATACGGAACGATTCCGTATTATACGGAACGGTTGGCAACCCTAGTATCTGTTAAATGAATAAATGTATAAATGTAAATGTAAATGTGGATTCACTGAACTCCAGAGTTATGGAGTGTGTAACTCGCTTGATTTTATGAACGCATTCTCTTCTTGATGTTGCTGCCTTATCCAGAAAATCTCTGACAGATTTGACATGTTGGTTTTGGACCAGTGAAGATCTGAATAATAGCAGTGCAAGTCTTATTAATTCTGTTTCTTCTCCAGTTGTGCCAGCTGATCCAGTGAAGACGGTGCCAGTGATGGTGGGAGATTCACTCACTCTAAACACTGATGTTCCTGAACCACAGAGATATGATGTGATACAGTGGAGGTTTGGACATCTAAACTCTTCTATAGCTGAAATCAATAGAAAGACCAGAAATTCCTTTACATCTTATACTACTGATGAGAGATTCAAAGGCAGACTGCAGCTGGACTGTTGGACTGGATCTCTGACCATCAGCAACACTGAACCCAAACACTCTGGAGATTATGAAGTTGACATCAGCACCAGCTCTCACACCATACACAAGTCATTCACTGTGACTGTCAGCGGTGAGTACATCAATGTAATAATAAGTACATTAAGATTAGCTCTGTGTGAATAGTTTAGATCAGTGGTTCCCATCCTTTTCCAACACACGGCCCACACAACCAATCACGAAGTTTCCGCGGCCCACGGCAAGAATTTTAACAGACCCGACTATTTGTGTCACGTTGGTTAATGAGGAGTTAGAAACAGAGATTAACACAGTGGCTAGCTGCTACATTTCTCAACACTACAAAAGCACGTTGTAAATAGATCATATAGGTCATATACAATCATTAGACTCTGTTTATCACTCTGCTCTAAGATTTATAACTCGTACAAATTATTATACTCATCACTGTGCACTGTATGAAATGGTAGGTTGGCCTTCACTTCACTTACGCTGCTGCCAGGATTCTGAGCAGAACCAGAAAATATGAACATATCACACCAGTCCTCAGGTCTTTACACTGGCTCCCAGTTAGATTTAGGATTGATTTTAAAGTATTATTACTGGTATATAAATCATTTAATGGCCTAGGACCTCAATATATTGCAGATATGCTCACTGAATATAAACCCAACAGATCACTCAGATCATTAGGATCATATCAGCTAGAAATACCAAGGGTTCACTCTAAGTGAGTCTGCTTTTAGCTATTATGCCAGCCGCAGCTGGAACCAGCTTCCAGAGGAGATCAGACGTGCTCCTACAGTAGTCACCTTCAAATCCAGACTCAAAACACATCTGTTTAGGTATGCATTTACTGAATGAGCACTGTGCCACTGCTCGTCCGACTGTACTGTACTGTATTTTTTTTCTTTTTCTTTTTTCTAAACAATACTGTTTTAATTATTCTTATTTCTTTTTATTATTTTAATTTCTTCTATGTAAAGCACTTTGAATTGCCATTGTGTATGAAATGTGCTATATAAATAAACTTGCCTTGCCTTTCCTTGCCTTCACTTAAGAAGGTACAAGCATTGGCTTATACTAGTGTACAAGGCCATAGTTGGCCAGCTTCCTCTGTATATGATTAGTCTATTAACTGTCAATAGTCAAGGGTATATTCTGCATTCAAGTAGATATATTCTTTTAAATGTTCCCTTAATGAAGCAGAGTTTGGAAAAACTGCTTTTATTTATAGTTCACCAACTGCTTGGAATGAGATTCAAAGATCATTGAAACTTACTGTATTTATTTCAATCAATGAGTTTAAGTTATATCTCAACCAAACATTCCAAAACTGTCTGCACCTGTTCTTAACTTTTAATTTTGTTTTAGTGTGTGTGAGTGTGCGTGTGTGAGTGAATTAGTGTATGTGTGTGTTGTGACTATTGTTTTATGTACTTAATTTTACTTTGTCTGTTTTTATGATGTTTACTGTGTGCTGCTACCTTGGCCAGGGCTCACTTGTAAATGAGATACCCATCTCAATGTAATTTTTTCCCTGGTTAAATAAAGGTATAATAAAATTAAAAAAAGATACATTTGACGCTCTCCATAGCGCTAACACAAATACGAACTGGAGCGTTTGACCAATCTCTTATCCTATAATTACAGCTTCACCTAATGGTGCTCTTGCTGCACCCCCGGGGACCAGGCCTGACCGAGCCTAGAGAGACTCTGACACTTAACAATTAGACAGTTTAGACCTCAGGCTCTCCTTAGAGTTAGACTCACTAATGCAAAGGTTGATGCTGTTTAGCATTTACTGAACACTGTGTGTTGGGCTGAAGAGAAGCAAGGTGCAAATGAAGATCAGGCTTGATGTCAAGCTAAAAAAATAATATTTAACCTAAAATAAGCAAGTAATGAAAAGCTTTCAGCAACACAGAGCAGTGACTGCTTGTTTTCAGCTCCCACACATGTGAAGACTAGCGCTAGGTAGATTTAGGTTTATTTTTAGTCTTTTTGATGTCAGGCATTGCTGAAGATTCATCGGTAACACTTTACAATTAGTTACAATTTGTTAATATATTAACTAAAATGAACTAACCATGAACAATACATTTGTTACTGTATTTATTCATCTTTGTTAATATTATTTAATGAAAATTGAGCTGTTCATTGTTAGTTCATGTTAGTTCACAGTGCATTAACTAATATTAACAAATACATTTGAATTTAGTAATGTATTCGTCAATGTCGAAATTAACATTAACTAAGATTCATAAATGTTGTAGAAGTATTGTTCATTCTTAGTTCATGTTAACTGAAGTAGTAAATGAAACCTTAGTTTATAGTGTTACCGATTTATTCTTGCTTGTAGATGAAGAAACATCTGCATTTTTCCTTTTCCTATCATGTTAAATCTGCTGTAGCCGGCAGTGATTGTATGCAGCAAAAGTAGATAAATTATTAGTTTATTGTTCACACAACCAATCATCTAGCTTATATAGTGGACATACAGTAACTGTTTATTAATTATTTTTCATTATATATTCAAATATTATATAGAATAAAATAAAATGTAATAAAATGATATGCCTTTCTGTAGGAATGTTCTGAGTGTGTGTTTGTCAGTGATCTTCATGTGTTTGTTGTTACAGGTGAACTGAAGTCAGCACTATCAGTGATTATGGGAGATTCTGTCACTCTAAACTCTGATCTTACTGAGATACAGACAGATGATTTAATGCAGTGGATGTTTGGACACACTCAAATAGCTGAAATCATTAAAGCAGACGGTCGATTCTCCACATCTGCTGGTCCTGATGAGAGATTCAGAGACAGACTGAAGCTGGATCATCAGACTGGATCTCTGAACATCACAGACACCAGATTCACAGACTCTGGACTCTATGAGCTGATGATCAGCAGCCGCAGACTCACCATACTCAAGAGATTCACTGTTACTGTCACTCGTGAGTAGATCGTTTCTCCCAATATGATGATCATCCTATTATTGAGAGTTCTGAGAACAACCCTGAAGTTAAATGAACACAAGTTAGCACTAATTTAAACTGAATTTAAATTGTTAAAAATAAACTCTTTATCTTGAACTGTTCAAGACTGTTATAATGTGTTAGTCATTCTGAAGATTTTGGTACAAAAGACTACAAGATATTATTTGTTTTCGTAAGGATTTTTTTTCTTTTTGCCACTTTTGGGGCCCTTAACATGCTCAAAAACTCTTGAAACTTTGCACACAGGTCAGAACCTGCAGCCGGACTGAAGCTGGTACCGGGACGTGGCAGGGGGGCTCGACAGCGCCCCCTGGAATGGTGTCCGAAAACTTGGTCCATAAATCAAACACGCTTGCATGTAATAATATGAAACTCGGTACACATATAGATCTCATCGGGCTGAACAACTTTCGTGCTCTAAGTTTTACAAAAGCCCAACAGGAAGTCGGTTATTATACATTGTTTGGAAAACGCATACAATGGAATGTGAAATACTCCTCCTAGGGAATTCATCCAATCGCCACCAAACTCTGTGTGAATAAAGTCAAGACATTGAGGATGAATTTTTGCAAACAGATTTTTGATACCTCGAACGGTTTGGCCGTGGCGAGGAAACGAATTTATGGCGAATAATGGGACATATGAAGTGTGTTATAACTTCTGCATACATTAACTGATCTTGATGAAACTTCCGTAGTGTGTTCGTTGTAAGAGGCCGATCACATGGATGTGACTATTGTGAGTCAAAGTTATAGCGCCACCAACTGGCTGCAGGAAGTTTGTCACTTTCAAAATGCTTTGAAATCACTCTCTTATTTTTACCCGATTTGCTTCAAACTTTATGTGTATAATGTAGATCCACAGCAGATGTAGGCCTGTGAAAGGATTATTGATATCTTAGATACTGTTGCCATGGCAACGCATCAAACTTTAATATTATTTTTTGATGCTTTTGAGACTCTTAGCATGCTTGAAATTGCATGAAACTCGACAGACACATCACATTTATTATCCAGTAGACATGGGCAAAGTTTCAGAAATGGGCGTGGTGGAATGGCTCAGTAGCGCCACCTTTTGACCAAAGTGGGGGGTTAGATTCATCTACAGCAACAAAACTTGGTATGTATATTGTTCTCATCAAGCCGGACAACTTTCCAATTTACAGTCATTAGCACCGACCAACAGGAAGTCAGATATTTTGGTTTGAATAGGGTTGCAAAGGGGTGGAAAATTTCCGGTAAATTTCTGGAAAGTTTCCGGTAAATTTCCATGGGAAGTTAAGCTGGGGAATTTTGGAAATATTCATTACCACGGCAACCGCTTGCGTGTCCACTCTGAAAGTAACTGTACACATAAGAGACGGATAAATACATTATTTAAGGTTATTTCTATTCGTTAGAATATTGATATATGAACTTGTTGTCAAGTAAGCCCCGTTGCGAGCATGTGCGTCTCTCTAAACTTTCAGTGTGCTGCACTGCTCTAGTTGACTTCTGCACCTTCCCCCCCCCCCCCTGAAAATATCACGTTAATTTTGAAAACGTAATTCCTTTTGTGGATCCTCTTGGTCTTTCTTCATGTTTCTTTGACAAATATCATTGTCTCAGTCTCATGCACGCTGCACGTGAGTTAACCACGCCTACTTATTTACATGTCGCGGTATACACAGAATAAAAAAATTTGTTACGGTTGACATTTTCTTCCGCGCTAACGTTTATACCGTCATACCACCCAGCCCTACTTATGTGGTAGATAAAGTTATGCTAGCTTATTTAGCATCTAACTTATCAGCTTGCTATCTACTAGATGAATACATTTTGTATGTGATATTTGCAATTTAAACATTATAAATATATTTCCCCATAATATCATCAAAACTTACTTCACTTTGTTTAGTCCACAGGCTCAAATGTGTGCCTTCAATAGTCTTGTGCATTGGGTTTCTGTACATGTGATGGAGGCATGCACAGTGCCAGTAGGGGGTGTGGTCTCAATAGCCATGCAGTAAGCAGTGTGCTATGTGCATGTGATTGAGGAATGGCATGGATATTCAAGTGTATTTGAATGGCATCGGTTTGTTTTAGTCAAGATTATGCTAAAATATACTTTCCTCAACTATATTTAAGTTCCCTATGAAGAGCCAACCTTCAAATTTGAAAATTCCCAGTTTATTCCCGTTTATTCCCATAAATTCCTGTTAATTCCCTTAAATTCCCATTAATTCCCATGGAAAGTTTCCATCTTTGAAAATTCCCAGAATTTTGCAACCCTAGGTTTGAATGTGGATTTTTCTGGAGAATTTTCTCTCCCTCTCTCTCTCTGTCTCTGTGTGTGTGAGGGGGGGGGGGATTTTTCACCCTTGAATGTGGTCTGAAAACTTGGTCCATAGATCAAACACGCTTGCATGAATTAATATGAAACTCAGTACACATATAGATCTCATCGGGCCGAACAACTTTCCCTTGGTCAAGTTTTACGCCAGCCCAACAGGAAGTCGGCTATTATGGGTTGTTTGGAGAACGCTTGCTCTGGTATTTGAAATAATCCTCCTAGGGAATTCTTTCAATTGCCACCAAACTCGGTCAGCATAAAGTCAAGACATTGAGGATGCTAAATGGCGGACGGATTTTTGATATCTCGAACGGTTTGGCCGTGGCGAGGAAATGAATTTATGGCGAGAAAAGATAAAAACGAAGTGTTATAACTTCTGCATACATTAACTAATCTTGATGAAACTTCAGCAGTGTGTTCGTGGTAAGAGGCCGATCACATGTATGTAACTATTGTGAGTCAAAGTTATAGCGCCACCAACTGGCAGCAGGAAGTGTGTCACTTTCTAAATGCTTTTGACAAAAGTGAGGGGGTTAATTTTATGTACGGTCATAAAAATCAGTACACATATTGGTCTCATCAAGCCGGACAATTTTCTAATTTACAGTAATTAGCTCCGAGCAACAAGAAGTCAGATATTTTGGTTTGAATGTGGATTTCTTTGCAAAATCCATCCATCCATCCATCCATCCATCTTCTTCCACTTATCCGGGGCCGGGTCGCGGGGGCAGCAGTCTAAGCAGAGATCCCCAGACTTCCCTCTCCCTAGACACTTCCTCCAGCTCTTCTGGGGGGACACCGAGGCGTTCCCAGGCCAGCCGGGAGACATAGTCTCTCCAGCGTGTCCTAGGTCTTCCCCGGGGTCTCCTCCCAGTGGGACGCGCCCGGAACACCTTCCCGGGAAGGCGTCCAGGAGGCATCCGGAACAGATGCCCGAGCCACCTCAGCTGACCCCTCTCGATGTGGAGGAGCAGCGGCTCTACTCTGAGCTCCTCCCGAGTGACCGAGCTTCTCACCCTATCTCTAAGGGATCGCCCAGCCACCCTGCGGAGAAAGCTCATTTCGGCCGCCTGTATCCGGGATCTTGTCCTTTCGGTCATGACCCAAAGCTCATGACCATAGGTGAGAGTAGGAACGTAGATTGACCGGTAAATCGAGAGCTTCGCCTTACTGCTCAGCTCTTTCTTCACCACGACAGACCGGTAGATCGACCGCATTACTGCAGAAGCTGCACCGATCCGTCTGTCAATCTCCCGCTCCATCCTTCCCTCACTCGTGAACAAAACCCCCAGATACTTAAACTCCTCCACTTGAGGCAGGAACTCTCCACCAACCTGAAGTGGGCAAGCCACCCTTTTCCGACTGAGGACCATGGCCTCGGATTTGGAGGTGCTGATTCTCAACCCAGCCGCTTCACACTCGGCTGCAAACCGTCCCAGTGCATGATGAAGGTCCTGGCTTGATGAGGCCAACACGACAACATCATCCGCAAAGAGCAGAGATGAAATCGTGTTGTCACCAAACCTGACACCCTCCGGCCCCTGGCTGCGCCTAGAAATTCTGTCCATAAAAATCATGAACAGAACCGGCAACAAAGGGCAGCCCTGCTGGAGTCCAACACGCACCGGGAACAAGTCTGACTTACTGCTGGCAATACGAACCAAGCTCCTGCTTCGGTCGTACAGGGACCGGATAGCACTTAGCAAAGGGCCCCGGACCCCATACTCCCGGAGCACCCTCCACAGGCTGCCGCGAGGGACACAGTCGAATGCCTTCTCCAAATCCACAAAGCACATGTGGACTGGTTGGGCAAACTCCCATGAACCCTCCAGCACCCTGTAGAGGGTATAGAGCTGGTCCAGTGTTCCACGGCCTGGACGAAAACCACACTGTTCCTCCTGAATCCGAGGTTCTACTATCGGCCGGATTCTCCTCTCCAGTACCCTGGCATAGACTTTCCCAGGGAGGCTGAGAAGTGTGATCCCCCTGTAGTTGGAACACACCCTCCGGTCCCCCTTCTTAAAAAGAGGGACCACCACCCCGGTCTGCCATTCCAGAGGCACTGTCCCCGACTGCCACGCGATGCTGCAGAGGCGTGTCAGCCAAGACAGCCCCACAACATCCAGAGACTTGAGGTACTCAGGGTGGATCTCATCCACCCCCGGTGCCTTGCCACCGAGGAGTTTCTTGACTACCTCTGTGACTTCAGCTTGGGTGATGGACGAGTCCACATCTGAGCCCTCCGCCTCTGCTTCCTCAATGGAAGACGTGACAGCGGGATTGAGGAGATCCTCGAAGTATTCCTTCCACCGTCCAACGACATCCCCAGTTGAGGTCAACAGCTCCCCACCTCTACTGTAAACAGCGTTGGTAGAGCACTTCTTCCCTCTCCTGAGGCGCTGGACGGTTTGCCAGAATCTCTTCGAGGCCAGCCGATAGTCCTTCTCCATGGCCTCACCGAACTCCTCCCAGGCCCGAGTTTTTGCCTCCACAACCACCCGGGCTGCAGTCTGCTTGACCTGCCGGTACCTGTCAGCTGCCTCAGGAGTCCCACAAGCCAACCAGGCCCGATAGGACTCCTTCTTCAGCTTGACGGCATCCCTTACTTCCGGTGTCCACCACCGGGTTCGGGGATTGCCGCCTCGACAGGCACCGGAGACCTTACGGCCACAGCTCCGAGCGGCCGCTTTGACAATGGAGGTGGAGAACATGGTCCACTCGAACTCAATATCTCCAGCCTCCCTCGGGATCCGGTTGAAGCTCTGCCGGAGGTGGGAGTTGAAGATCTCTCTGACAGGAGACTCGGCCAAACGTTCCCAGCAGACCCTTACAGTACGCTTGGGTCTGCCGAGTCTGTCCAGCTTCCTCCCCCGCCATCGGATCCAACTCGCCACCAGGTGGTGATCAGTTGACAGCTCCGCCCCTCTCTTCACCCGAGTGTCCAAGACATACGGCCGGAGGTCAGATGAAACGACCACAAAGTCAATCATCGACCTACGGCCTAGGGTGTCCTGATGCCACGTGTACTGATGGACACCCTTATGCTTGAACATGGTGTTCGTTATGGACAACCTGTAACTAGCACAGAAGACCAATAACTGAACACCGCTCGGGTTCAGATCGGGGGGGCGTTCCTCCCAATCACGCCCCTCCAGGTGTCACTGTCGTGGGCGTTGAAGTCCCCCAGTAAAACGACGGAGTCACCAGTCGGAGCACTTTCCAGCACCCCTCCCAGAGACTCCAAGAATGCCGGGTACTCTGCACTGCCGTTTGGCCCGTAGGCACAAACGACAGTGAGAGACCTATCTCTGACCCGAAGGCGCAGGGAAGCGACCCTCTCGTTCACCGGGGTAAACTCCAACACATGGCAGCTGAGCTGGGGGGCTATAAGCAAACCTACACCAGCCCGCCGCCTCTCACCATGGGCAACTCCAGAGTGGTGAAGAGTCCATCCTCTCTCGAGGAGTGTGGTTCCAGAGCCCAAGCTGTGCGTAGAGGTGATCCCGACTATCGCTAGTCGGAACCTCTCAACCTCACGCACAATCTCGGGCTCCTTCCCCGCCAGCGAGGTGACGTTCCACGTCCCTAGAGCTAGTTTCCGTGTCCAGGGATCATGCTGTCGAGGCCCCCGTCTTCGACTGCCGCCCGATTCTCTAAGCACTGGCCCCTTACGGTCCCTCCTGTAGGTGGTGAGCCCACGGGAAGGCGGCCCCACGTCGCTCCTTCGGGCTGAGCCCGGCCGGACCCCGTGAGGGGAGGCCCGGCCACCAGGCGCACGCATACGAGCCCCAACCCCAGGCCTGGCTCCAGGGTGGGGTCCCGGCTGCGCCATACCGGGCGACGTCACGGTCCTTTGATTTAATCTCTTCATAAGGGGTTTCTGAACCGCTCTTAGTCTGACCCGTCGCCTAGGACCTGTTTGCCTTGGGAGACCCTACCAGGGGCATATAGCCCCGGACAACATAGCTCCTAGGGTCATTCGGGTACTCCAACCCCTCCACCACGTTAAGGTGGCAGTTCAAGAAGGGGACTTTGCAAAATCAGCCTCTGAATTTTTACCCACTCCTCTTAAGTGGTTTATTTTATTCCCACCAAATTAATTGAGATAATAAATATCTCAAACGGTTTTGCTATGGCGAGGGATTAAAGTAATGTCAAAAAAAGAAACACTAAAAACCTATCTTCTAAAAATGTAATTATACCCCATTTATTTCTATATAAAATTATACAAATATCAGAACTAAACCCATTTTATTCTTTTTTTTTTTCAATTTAATAATTGTTTAAGTTTAAAAACATCCAGAATGTTTTTTTAGTCCAAAAAATAAATAAATTGTCATTCATAGTGCTATACTGCCCTCTTGTGTTCAAAGTCAGGTAGGCCTATTGTATCTATATAAAAATATACTAGGTATGTGACGGTGAGGAATATTTTACCAGCTTGGGCCCTCCATCGCTGCTCGCAGCTATATATATATATATATATATATATGTATGTTTATTTATTTTTTGTTACATATAATGTATATATTTTTTTTGTTACATTTATATATATATATATATATATATATATATATATATATATATATATATATATATATATATATATATATATATATAGCTGCGAGCAGCGATGGAGGGCCCAAGCCGGTGACACCGCCACCCCGGTGGCTTTAGTGTAACTAAAGGCACCAGGGTGGCGGTGCCACTGGCTTGGGCCCGCAATCGATGCTCGCAGCTATATTTATTATTATTTTGACTAACGTCTCAACATTTCATTCTTGAAACACATTTTTTAATTCACATTTTAGCTGTATTTAAGTGATTGATATCATTAATAAAATCCATTACTCTAATGATTACACCAAAATTGCAAGCATTTTTTGTTTTTCACTTATTTTTAATACTAGTATTTATAATTTAGTCAGTGCTCATCTGTATCTGCAGTAAATGCTTTAAGAATATTGGCATGTTTCTGAAAGTTTTTAAATGGTTTAATCTGCATTACTGTTTGAAATATTTTCATTGAGATCAGTTGTGTGTTCACATCAAACTCCTGCTGTAACACAGTAATACAGAAGATGAACACAGTGAAAAGGAGAATCATGATATCTGAAATTACATTAGAGGCTCATTTGTGATTCACCTTTAACAGAATCAGATTCATATTTAAATAGATCAGACTGACAGATTCACTCACACTGATGACTCTCTTTATCATTACAGATCCAGGTCTGTCTCCAGCTGCTAAAGCAGGGATCAGTGTTGCTGTTCTGCTGGCGTTTGCAGCTGTTGCTGCTGGTGTGATTTACCATCGCCACAAGATCTCTGAACTAAAAGAATGTAAGTATTACAGCTGATAAAGCAAGAGAAATACTGAGCTTTAAAAGTGTAAAATGTTTGTTCATAATCATGTTTCTAACACTTTACATTTGTATGTGTGTGTTGTGTAGTAGTTTTGCTCATAAAGCAGAGTTAGAAAGAAACATAAACACAGATATTAAAAAGCACTGGCCTCTGGTTTTGTTTAAGAATGAAAGGCTCTGAATGTATTTTTATACAACTTTTAAACGTCTTTTTTATTGTTGTGTGGAAATTAAATTTATAGTTAGTCCACACTTTTTAAAATGCATGAAGTTTTCCGTTAGTGTTGGTGTCTGGGTTTGGGTTAAAATACAGTATTTATAATTAGCTTTAACAATAGACTTGTGTGTAATGTCCTCATTCAGAGCTGAGTAGACGTGAGTCTCAATCATAACTGATCTGCTCTCCTGGCTGGTGTTTTACTGCTTTCACAGATTCTGTCACTCTTCATCTGGTCAGGTTCAAAGGTCATCTTAAACCAGCACACCAGCTCAGAGTAGTTTATGATGCTTTTCACACCAAAGAAATGGACACTCTTAATAGAAAAATAATAGATTTATTTAAATGATAGGAAATACAGAGCAATGGCTTCAAGGTGTCACAGATGCTAAAATAATAAACACAACCATATCAAACAAAACCTGAGATTAAAATCAGAGAAAAAAAAAATAAAATAAATAAAAAGCCTTCTCTTATCATGAAACATGAAACACATTTACACATTTAAATGATGACAATGATGTTGAAGTATATCAGATAATGTGTTTATATTGTCTTTTGCTGTGAGTGTGATTCAGTGTTTACAGGTTTAATGATCAATCATTGAGCAGGAGTCAGATGTGGAGCGAATGATCATGTTGATTTTATTCCTTTCTGCTTTTATTGCTTTTCTTCTCCAGCTAATGTCTGTTCTGTGTTTCTCTGTTTCTGTTTGCTGATGTGAAGTTATTGAGTATACATTAAGGATACTGTCAGTGATGGAGGGAGAAACTATCACTCTAAACCCTGATGAAGTACATCAAGATGACAAATTACAGTGGATCTTTAAAGGCTCTTGTATTGCTGAAAGGGAAAGCGCTGCTTATGGTTTCACTGTACATGATGGTGTTCCTGATGGGGGATTCAGAGACCGACTGGAGCTGGATCCTCAGACTGGATATCTGACCATCACAAACACTAGAAAAACAGATACTGGAGAATATACACTACATATCATCAAATCGGGAAAGATCTCAATAAAGAGATTCCGTGTTTCTGTCTTTCGTGAGTAACTCAAATCTTTACATAATGATTTTATTTTAAATCAGCTGAATTGATTAAATTAAGGACTATGGGTTTATTTGGTGATATCTTCTTATATGCACAGTCTTCTGCACAAGTATTGAAGAATAATGTCATCTATTATGCTGTATATAAAGGCACAGTTTCATTTCAAATCACTTTAAAATCAAATGAGTATTGATTAATGTTTTAATTATTTTGCATTAAACTTGATCAATATGTTGTGTGTTTGTGAGCCACTGAAGACCTCCACAACTCTCTGACAGAGAAACATTCAGTGACGGCACATTATTAATCATAAACACATTAGCTCAAGAAAATTATTGAATCAAATCACATCAGTCTTTTGATAGAAAGTGGAAATGATCTGCAGTTTCTCAAGCTCAACAGTATAAATATATAAAGTGTAGAGTTAATCAGAATAAATCCATTATTACTGGAACAATAAGAAGAGAAAACAAAGAGAAACGTAAAACAAACCTCAATGAAACATGATATTCAATAAAGATGATATTGTTTCCTGTCATAAACACAATTAAACACTGATGTGATGATGCTGATGATCACACATGAATCAGAGAATATGATTGGTCCAACACACACATCACACACACGAGAACTGAGGCCGTTTGACTTGTTTATAGATTTACACCATAATTTAGTTGTTTATGAGAAATCGCATTCATTTTATCTATAAAATGAGTACATTTTAGGTCTGGAGGAATTTATCCATGTTGCTTTTACTACTTTTTCTTTTTTCTGATTTCTGTTCTGTGTTTCTCTGTAGGTGTAGATCAGACAGAAATGAAGCCAGTGTCAGTGAATGAGGGAGAATCTGTCACTCTGGAGACTGATATTGACATACAGGAAGATGAACATATCCGGTGGAAGTTTGGATACACTCCGTTAGCTGTAATCACAGAATGGATTAAAAAAGTCTCACCATCAGCTGCTGAAATATTCAAAGGCAGACTGAAGCTGGATCATAAGACCGGATCACTGATCATCACAAACAGCAAACCCACAGATGCTGGAATTTATATGCTAGACAAAATTGAAGAAGAAAATATCAAAACTACATTATTCAGGGTCAAAGTCTCTGGTGAGTAAATCAAATATTTAAATATAATAACAATCTTATTTTAGATCAACCCTCTCAGACATTTAGATGAAAGACTGAGTTTGTATGATGACACTTTGTGATTTCTGTCAGAACAGACTCTGTCACTGTGTGTGTGTGTGTGTGTGTGTGTGTGTGTGTGTGTGTGTGTAATTGTAAATGATTGTGTTAATATTAATAAATATAAATGCAAATAATACATTCAAAATCAACTCCTCCTTACTATATTATACATACTGTATATATTAAAGCAAAGCTTTCCTTTAATATGATCTGTCCCATGAGTTTTCTTTCAGATCCCACTGATAACAGAAGTAACCCAGAGGAGGAAAGTGTGAGAAGTATGAATCCAGTTTAACATTATCATCATTCATAATACATCAAAATCAACTGTCCTTACTATATTTATATAAAAGCAAAGTTTTCCTTTAATATGATCTGTCTCGTGTGTTTTCTTTCAGAAGATAACCCAGAGGAGATGTCTTTGAGGAGTGAACACGTTCTTTCAGAAGATAACCCAGAGAAGATATCTTTGAAGTCTCTAACCTATCCTATGAGGAATAAAGACTGACTGTGACATTATCAACATTCAGAATCAATCCAAATCAGATTTCTCCTGATGTCTCTAAACCCCCGTATGAAGGACATCTAGCTGTCTGTGTGTGTGTGATGTTGTGCAGTTAAACAACAGGATAACACACAGACACATTTCATTTACTATGTTCTTCACACTGATCTTTAGACTAACTCTCATCTTTATTTGATCCTCTAATGTAAATCTAATCAAAATCTCACATTTCATCTGTTACTCGTTGCGTATAATACACACTGTATAATCCAGTTTCTGTTTCTGCATCTATTAGACAAAATCTCTGATGAGAAATGTCATGTATAGACTATATAAGAAGAATGTGTGTGTGCTAAACCAGTATTTCTCAGACTAATGTGTGTTTTATATAACAAGCATGTTTAATCCTGAGCATTAGATACTTTAACAGTCTCTTCACTTCTAGAAGTTTCTAGAAACAGTTTAATTGAAGAAGCTTCAGTGTGACTTTGACTGTTCATCTCTGTGTGAAACTCTGTTATTGCAGGAATTATCTGAACATTTATATTACTCCAGTATTATTTGGCCTTACTCTATTTGCTTATGATACATAATTGTACTTATATTTTTATCAATGTATATTTTGTATTATCTGAAGTGAATCTGCCCATCTGTGTGTCTCAGATCAGATGTGAATGTGAAATTATAAACTCTGAAATTATTGATTTCTGATTGTTCTTTTATTTCATTTTATTAGAGAAGCTTCAGCTTGAATCTTTTGTATTTGCTGATTTGAGCCGGACGCACAGCGTTCACTTCATGCTGTTACTGAATAAAATAATCAAAATAAACCACAAAAACACAAATCTTGAGGCTGTCGTCTGCTTTATGCTCATCCTGATCCTCCCAGACTGGAAAACTGGACAAACAACATTTTAGTTCTTCAGAAAGTCACACTTGTGTGTAAAGGAATAATAAAGTTGCTCAGAATAAACACGTTTGACTGGTACAATGTAAAAAAAAAAACCTGATCATAAAGGAAAACAGCACAAAAATATTAGTTTTATAAAATGCAGCCATACATTACAAAGACCCGAGGAAAGGATCACAACGATCAGAAAACTTTTTTGTTTGTATTAGACTTCCAAAAACTTGCATTATTTAGTTTCAGGGAGAATATTGATACTGTATTAATTCATTCTCAATGTGTGAATGTGTATTATAAGAACATGTTAAGCATCAGTTTTAAGGAAATTGCAGAGAATGAGTTGTTTGGTCGCTCCTCCACTAGTTGGCGCTCCAGTGTCTGTCATCGTGTTTAATTCACCAGTCGCTCTCTTTGCTCCTATGCCTGATAACCTTTTCACATTATTTTATCTCCTATTGTAGCTTTACAATCTGTTAATTGAAAACTAAAAACTATTAAACAGCAGGTTTGCTCATTTCAGAGTTGGTTACAGTGACTGTTGTTGTTCGTGGTTTGGCCACAGTGAGGCGCCATTTAACAGTCAATTCATAATTCACAAGAAATATGCTTCAAAATTTAATGGCAGGCAGCGATATATAAAACTGGTGTTTGAAATGAAATGTTTGTGAATTAAGATCTGTTTATACTTTTAGAAAATTCTGTCATCATGTTCTCACCCTTAAGTTGTTCCTAAACTATATGAGTTTCTTTCTTCTGCTGAACACAAAAAAAAGATATTTTGAAGAATGTTGTTAGTAACCAAACATTTGCTGATCCCCATTGACTTCCATAGTAAGATAAAAAACCCATGTATGGAAGTCAATGGGGATCATTAACTGTTTGATTACCAACATTCTTCAAAATTATTTTATGTCCAGCAGAAGAAAGAAACTCAAACACATTAAAAATAAAATAAAAATTTCTTGAAATATTTTGAACAATGAACATACAAGGACAATAACATCCCAATAACATAAAATTATATATAATAATAAACAAATATAATAGAAAAGTAGAAAAGAGAAAGCAGTGAAAAATTCAGATAAGTACAAAGAGTTACAAATTATTCAAAGATTAGATTTAAGGCTTTAAAATTATTTAGTTTATTTTTTATTTCGCTTTTTTATTTATTGTTTCTTTTAACATGTACAAGTAGTGACCTACTTCTATTTTAAAATGAGTAAATGTGTTTTATTTTATTTTATTTCTCTCCATTTACATTTGTGGATAAAGAATTTTTTGTAAATTCATAATATAACAAAAATTTTAAATTAAAAAATTAAAAATTTAATTTACCAGTATTATCATAAAAATAAGTTCAAGTTCAGACATGTTTTGATATTTAGGATTTTAAATCGAAGACTTAAGACTGTGATTACGTCAGTCCTGTAGAAATAGCCAAGCGACTGTCTTTGACTGTTCATTCAACGGAAAAAAATCCGGATTCATTCAGAGATAGATGTAATGAAACAAGCTGTTAATTATTTTAATATTTAATTTGAATTTTTAAGGTCCACCTTACAAGGCTCAACTGAGCAGCAACGCTGAAGCTGATACTTTACTTCATAGAGATCAATGGCATTGATTCATTGTATTGACCAGCGCTGACGCCATAAATATCCTTAAATGTTAAAAGGATGATTTATGAAAGATTTCGCTTTCCTTGATCACGGCAACCTTTTCACGAATATGACTTTAGCCTATATGAAGGACAGATATTTTGTTTACATCCGCTTTTCTGCTTCCGGTCTGCTGCGTGAGATCACGTGAGGCGCTTCCTCTGGCACGATCATCTTAACGTTTTGTAGTGTGTGATTTTTTTCTTTTCTTTTTTTTTTTCTATACATAATTCAAGTACAAAAAAATAAAATGAAGGCATAGATCAACAATCATACATTTGTAATCGTGTTGATAGATCACTTAGAAGAAAGAACATAGAACAAACAAAAAATAAATAAATAAAATAAAAACACAGGGATGAGGGTCTTAGTCCAGTAACCTAAACAAATCCAAAACGGAAAGAAGTTTTAGAGCATTTCTATCCGTCATCCAATGAAGAGATTTAACAAATAGCTTCAAGTCATTCCTCCATCCACTGAAATGGGGTTTGATCTTTAAATATTTACACCTGTGGATGAAGTGCTTTCCTAAAACAATCAGATTGTTTATCAAAAAATCTACGTTTTTATCATTCAAAACTGTAATTGATCTCACAGTCAAAGGGTGAAGTGATTTCTCTTTAGATTGTAAAAAAACTCTGAAATGTAATCCAAAATTCTTGTACAAATTCGCATTGAAAGAAAATATGCTCTACTGTCCCAATTTCTTTCTCACAAAATCCACATGAATTGTTTTCCCAATCGAATCTTTCATGTAAAAAGCAATTAGAGGATAAATGTCATTCAAGATTTTAAACTCACTTCTTTGGCTTTAGGAAGGATTGGGTGATAAATATCGCTTCCTTATTGTTTTAGCCTCTTCATCAGTGAAATCATTTACAACATATTTTATTTTCAGTTGACCAGAGTAAAACTGTTTGGATAACTCATTTCTAATAAACTTATCTGTAAACTGTTTACTAAATTAATTCCTTCGATACAAAGTGGTCTCATTACTGATTGAGAGTTCGAGTTCATTACACACTGTTTAATCCTCATTTTCAGGAGTAGTGGAGGACCTTTAACACTTTATTATACTCTCTAATTGGGCTGGAAACTGAATTTAACACAAAAATCTCTGTAATTCAACAAATTACCAAAAATATCCATCAAATGCGTCAACGCCCATATTCCTTTTCCCATCCAAGTTCCTAAAAACCAGGATTTTCCATTACTCAGGATATACCTGTTGTTCCTCAGAGGTGTATTATGTGTGTAAAGTTGAGCTTAAACATGAGCTTCCAGTACAGAAGAGCTTGCTGATGGAAATCACATCATTTTAAATCATAGTCACACCGCAATACAAAATCAATTCCCCCCATTTTTTGGAAAATTGCGTTCGGGATGCTAAACCAAAAAGAGTCCTTATGACACACAAAGGAATTCAACCATTTTAGTTTTAGTTCACCATTCATCACAGAACAATCTATGACATTCATGCCACCCTCTTCAATACTCTTAATCATGTCAGTTTTCCAGATATAATGGCATTTATCCTTCCAAATAAAATTAAAATGCACCTTATTTATTAATGTAATCATGTTGTTTGAGATTTCTAGTGAAAAGGCCGGGTAAATGGCTCTTGATATACTCTCCATCTTGGATAGAAGAGTCCTGCCAAACATTGTTATATCCCTTTGTCATGACTTTAATATTACTTTACATTTATCAATATTTTTTCAACTTTTCCCCTTGTTTCTTTATTTCTGATGCCCAAATCTTTGACTTCTGATGTAACCTGTATATGATCAATAAAGCGAGCTGGTTGGTCGTGTAAAGCTAGAATTTCACATTTATTAGTGTTCAATATAACACCTGATGCCTTTGAGAACTGACTGACTGAATCCAACACTCTGGAAATTTGCCTTTTGTCTTTTATAAATAAAGTCGTGTCGTCCGCAAACTGACTTATTATGATGTGCTTTCCTGATGTTGAAGCCGTCAGAATTGTTCATTCTAATCCTAATAGACAATAGTTCAGCGAGCATTATTAATAACAGAGGAGAAGTGTTGCAGGCTTGTCTAATGCTCCTCTTAACTGTGAATCGTGAGCATGTGCCGCTCCAGAGACACACAGCTGTTAATATCATAATCAAATTACAGAATTTCTGTCCAAAACCCAAATGATTTAAAGTTTCGGTGTTCAAGAATCAAAAGCTTTGTAGAAACCTAAAAATACAGTAAACCCTGATCTACAAATGTATGACTGTACTCGATTAAGTCTAGTACCAATCGTATGTTATTATGGATAGATCTTCAGCAAGGAAGCCAGACTGAGTCTCATTTATGATCTGTGGAAGACACTTTTTCATCCTAGCTGCAATAATTCCCCATAACAACTTATAATCAATGTTAAGAAGTGTGATTGCTCTTAGATTATCTAACAATCTTTTATCTTTGCCATGTTTAGGAATAAGTATTATTAGGCCTTGCTTCATGCTTGTAGTCGTTCTTCATGCATTCTTGAATTGCCTTAAATAATACATTTCTGATTTATTTTCCAAAAGAATCTATAAATTCGGCAGTGAGTCCATCGGTACCCAGAGATTTATTCAATGACAATCTCAAGATCACGTCATCAGTTCTTCTATTCTTATATCGACTCACAGAATTCTTTAAACGAAACATCAATCTTGGGGATGAAGTCCTTCATTTCATTTAAAAAATTCGAGGAATGTGGTTGGGAATATGCAGAGGTGTAAAGATTATTATAAAATGGTTTTATTGTATTTGCACTCTACTCCATTTATCATTAAACTTGTTATTGTCTTATTCTCCTGTCTTCTCTTCTCTAAACGACTGAAATATGAGTTGTTCTCTTCTCCTTCCTCCACTTTGCTCGTGATCTCACAAACGCACCTCGAGCTCTTTTGCTCAACATGTCGTCTAATTTGGCTTGCAATATCAATAATTTGCTTCTATCTTCACTGTTTAATTCTGTCTTATCACAATATTTACTAATTTCCTGAAACAGATTCACTTCTTCTCTTCTTTTTTCCCTGGCAATCTCCTTGCTGACCTTAATGGAACATTCTCCAATTCTATACTTTACAAATTCCCATTTATTGCAGAAACTCTCTATAGTCTCATTATTTTCAGTTTCAAACATTATTTCTTTTATCTTTGTACAATAATCTTTATTTTTTAACAGACCGGATTTAAATTTCCAGTAGCCTTTATTTTTCCTTAGTTTATCAACTGGATTTAATTTAATTTCTACAATACAATGATCTGTTAATGGGGCTTTGGAAATCAAGATGTCTGAGAGAAATGTCATGTGTGGACTATATAGGAATGACATGTGACACTTCAGTTTAACACTTTCTAAATGTTTCTAGAAACGTGTGTTTGTGCCACACTGACAGTTTTGCTCTTTGATGTGACGCTTTTATTGCAGGAATAATCTCCACATTTATTTCTATTTGCTTATAATATACACTGTGCCTTATTTTTATGCTATTCAACACTTCATTTCCCCTTAATTTCATCTGTTTTGTGTTATCTGAAGTAAATCTGCCCATCTTACTCTCTGATTGTGAATGCAAATGATCTGATACGGGTGATGATTTATTATAGTTGTGTGAGATTATTGTTTTATTTGATTGGTATTTTTCTTTTTAAATGATTTTATTAGAGAATGTTCAGCTCTGTATTTTGTGTATTGCTGCTTTAAGCTTAATGTAAAACATTTTCTTCACTTCACTGAATAAAATAATAAATAATTAACCAAAAATGTATTTGTTTGTTGCTATTGTCTGGTTTGTTCAGTGTGTAAAAATGAGACGACCAGAGCCGAGACGGCCAACAGCTTCAGTAATATGAGGTGATGGATGTGGACTTCTGACAAACAGATCAATGTCCAACGCCCTGCTAGAATCAACTCTTGCTCTAGAGACACATTTACTGAACACGACAGATTAACATGAGAGCTCAGTCCCATTAAAGCGCTGATGGAAGTGGAAAGTTCTAGTAATGCCAAAATCAAAGAATACTGCTAATTTTCCATAATGACCAACACATTTTACCAAGTGTTGAGATGCTGTTAATGAAACATGTTAGTAGGTGTTAATGAGCTCACACTATAATGCTGTTTTAGCGGCTGTTTAAAAAATAAAAGAAAATCCACCAGATGGCGTCATTTATCAGTTAAATCAATATCATACCACTGATGATCAGAACAGAAAGATGTAAATATCAGTACATCAGTAAAATCAATGTCAGTTTGTCTCTAGTATTAACCCCATGTTTATAGTATTTTGTGTAGGCCTGTTTCATCAATCCTGTTCATTTCTCTCTTTACCTTTTGTGAATCAGTGTCTCCGTACATTCAACTATCAACATTGATGAACTAAACTTTCACCTTTAACATGTTATTCAACATTTGAGCTTTACTAGCGGTTAATCTCAATCCTGAACACAGTGTCTAATCTACTGTAATTTAAAAGCTTTCTGTTTCCTGTAGGTCTATTTATATTGGACAGTGGAGCTAATCTTGGAAAGGTGAATTTCAGGTTAATAACACTAGATAGCGCTCTAGTGCAGTAGAAGTCAGGCAATTAATTAATGTTTGTCTCTTCACTTTATTTGTACATTTCTTTACATATTATAAGCTTTTCCAACCCAATATTCATGTCAAGCCTTTTCAAACATGAGCTGTTTGTCTGTAGTGCAGTTTACAATGGGCAATGCATTATTATAGTGATTTTAACCTCTGTTAAAGGTATGGTAATGTTTTATCAGACAGAAAGTTTCTGAACCGTCTAACATAGAAGAGGTCATATTAAAACTATGAATACCGTGGTACATTATTATTATTATTTTTATGCTAATTTACTTTTAAAATGTGTTGTACTTTAATATGACAAAATGGTCGTTCTTCCCGGTGTAAATATCACATTACAGGTGTCATTTATTCTGTGAGAATATGATTCTTCCCCAGTTATGTTCTAGTTTAATTTCTGAGGGTGTTTACATCTGCTGTGTTTGGGTTCCAGCTTTGATATTTACAACATTTGGATTGATATTGCAAAGCAAGGGTGATGAGCTCTGTATACAATTGATGTCTAGCTAAATTTGTCATTCACAAATGTGAAATCATCTCCCCAATTTTTTTTTTTTTTTATGAATTTAAATGTATAAATTTAAATCCTTAAAAACTCTGAAAGGTCCTAAAGCACAAAAATATATATGATAGCCTACAAAGACCAGAGGAAAGGATCACAACATTCAGAAAAAAGAAAAAAAAAGAGAAAAAAAGCTTGTATTAGAATTACACAATCAATTATTATTTTTTTTTTTATCCATTATTTTGTTTGACGGAGACAATTGATGCTGTATTCATTCATTCTCAAATTGTGAATTATGTGTGAATGTGAATTATAACATGTTAAGCATCAGTATTAAGTAAATTGCAGAGAATGAGCTGTTTGGTCGCTCCTCCACTAGTTGGCGCTCCAGTGTCTGTCATCGTGTTTAATTCACCAGTCGCTCTCTTTGCTCCTCTGCCTGATAACCTTGTCAAGTTATTTTCTCTCTTATTGTAGCTTTACAACTTGTTAATTGAAAATTAAAAACATATATTAAAAATTTCAAAGTTGGTTACAGTGACTGTTGTTGTTGTTCGTAGTTTGGCCACAGTGAGGCGCCCTTTGACAGGAAGTGAAGTCATCACTAGCGCTGGTAAGAAATATGCTTCCATACCATACCAACTTTATTTGTTAAGCACTTTACAACAACCAAAGTTGACCAAAGTGCTGTACAGGAAAATTATGCAAAATTACATATAACGACATAAACATGCATACAAATAATAGCCACACAATAAAAGCAATCAAAATAAGAGATTAAACCAAGCACATAAAAAGTCGACATCTCACTAGGTATCAAAGGCCACAGAGAAAAAATTAGTTTTAAGAGCTTCGAAATATAATGGCCAGGGGCGGATCTAGAAAAATATTTATGGGGTGGCGAGAGGGGGGCAGGAATTTTTGAGGGGTGGCAACATATGGCAGACGTATATATACTGAATTTAATCACAGTTAAATTGGCCATAACTTTTAATTCGTTGCTGCCAATAGGGATGGGTATCTTTAAGGTTTTAACGGTATTACTACTCTTACCAATACTCCTTATCGATCCAGTACTTTAACAGTATTCTATATCGGTTCTTTTTGTTATATAAAAAAAAGGGGAAAAAACTATTATGAACACATTTAATATTGCTTTATATTTTGAAATGTAAAATAAATATCTATAGCAAAAGAAAAAGCAATGCTTTAACAAAACTAATAAAACATGCATGTTATGCAGAAGGGTGCAGGCTTTTGTGTTTTATATTCAGAAGACATAGGACACCAAAAACAAAGTACAAACACATAGTCAAACAAAAAAAGTATACAATTAAACAAATATACAAATTATATACCCAGTGCTTTAATTTCAGTAATGTCGGCATTACTGTTCAGGAGTAATATGGGCTAAAAAGACATCTAATAAAGTCAGATTTAAAATAACACTGCATAGTTTATCATAGATTAAAGTTATAAAAGTTGTTGTTTGATTCACATTAATGGAGCAATCGTCAGCAGGTTTATTAGACTGCTGCCCCTTTAAGACCAAATGCAGATCTAATCATTATTACGCATCATATTTTCTCCCAACTATTAACGCCCATTTAAGACATAAACTGTATTTAAGTGAATAAACTGTTTAAGTGAATCTCCAAGACAGCCATTTTGACATATTTGATCGTTTAGATGTGCACACGAAGCCCAAAATATACGTTGCTTGTCTCGGTAGTTGAACTTTTCTATTGTAAAACAGTCAAATATATAAAAAATTCTACTTACATTTTACCAGGCATTCGTTAACTTATTTAATCATTTTGACATTGATGAGCTAGACCGCTGAACTTTTAGTCTTCCTAACAACAAACAGAGCGTTGGGTAATGTAGTGCATCAGAGCAGCATCAATAATAATATCAAGTGAATCTCTTATTTGCATCTTAAGTTTATTGCCAATAATAATGACAGGTCTGCGAACGTGAACTCGGTGAGCTCGCGCAAAACAGATCTTCAGCACAGCGACTCATTTAAACGCCTCTGATTGGCCGATGTGATCAACAGACATGTCTGTGATTGGCTACAATGCTCAACGCTGCAAAAGCACGTCAAAAGTACCTTCAATGCAAAGGGAAAAATATAAATAAAAAAGTAATATGCACTGTTCATGATTAGGTAATCGCGGCCGCTGTGATCTTATTCACATTTGTTTTTCTGATTAATTGCTTTGCTCTGTGAGAAAGACAATTGAACAAAATATTCGAGGCTTTACTAAAAACATTCGGGGCTTAAGCCCCCTTAGCCCAGCCCTAGCGCTGCCCCTCAATATTTTATATTTTTTATTAAGCTGTTCTTGTCTTTACAAGATTTTGTCTTTAAAATCAAAATTAGGCTAATCAAAGGGAAGAGTGCTCTTACAAATCACGAGGGAGCGATTTGACCGCTGATTTTGGCTAACGTGATAGACTCGTCTCGCTGTTTTTGCTGATGCTGAATCGTCTTTAGCATACAGTACATTCATTACAAATGTAACTTTAAGTTAAACGTGTGTTTAAACTACACCTGGGGAAACTCACTTCACCTTCAGAGGCTCTGTCAGGGGCAGCTCAGTCTAGTCGGGTTGCAGGACCACCGCACCGCAGCAGACTTGCTGTGTGTGTGAGCCAGACTGAGCGAACGCCGCTCTGCACGTTTGAATCAGGGACGCAAGTATTTGAGGGGCAGAGGGGAGGGGCGAATAATACATTTAAAATTAAAATGTTCACTTTTGGTAAATGTATTGGACATAGTGGTGGGTTGTTTTTTGTAAGTACAGTTTTTGGATCATCAAAGTTAGGGGGGCAGCTGGGGGGGCAAGGCTCTAGAGTGGGAGGGCACCTGCCCCCCCTTGCCCCCCTGTAGATCCGCCCATGATAATGGCAGTGATAAGCTATATAAAACTGAATGTATTTGTATATCAAGACCTGTTTATACTTTTAGAAAATCCTGTCATCATTTACTCACCCTCATGTTGTTCCAAACCTGTGTGAGTTTCTGTTCAACAATTGAAGAATGTTGGTAACAAAACAGTTGATGAACCCATTGACTTCCATAGGCTTTATTTCCTAGCAGAGTGAGTGAATGATGACAGAATTTTAATTTTGGGGTTGAACTATCCCTTTACTCTCCATATTAAAAATACTGCTTTTTTTCTTTTGCTTTTTTTTTCCCCTTGCAATATTTTGAACAATGAACATACAATGGCAATAGCATATCAATAACATAAAATAAAATATTATGATAAACAAATACAATAGAAAAGAAAAGAATAGAAAGCAGCAAGAAATTCAGATAACTACAAATACGTAAAGAGTTACAAATTATTCAAATATTAGATTTAAGGCTGTAAAATAGTTTATTCCCCCCCCCATTTTGTTATTTCTTGTTTCTTTCAATGTATAAAAGTAGTGGGATTTTAACTTGAGTAAATTGAGTTTTTATTCCTCCCCATTTACATTTGTGTCTAAAGAATTTTCAGTAAATTCACAATCTACCAAAAATTTAAGTCACCAGTATTATTATAAAAAAAAAAAAATTCTTTGAAATGAAATTCAATGTTATTATTCTTAACAACAACAACAAAAAAGGCAGACCACACCAAAATATTTTTTTGTGTAAATATAGACAATACTCGCAATTCCCTCTTGAAATTGTGATCTCCAAAATCTAATGGCTAGGGGGAACAGTGTAAATTTGGCACATTATTCTGAATCTAAGATAATTATTATTACATTTTCTGTATTTTAAATTTATACCGTCCAGTTTAATGATTTCCTAGAAATTTGATAAGTTCTGACTGACGGAATGGCCTTGATTACCATCATATACTCCTTGACAGGTGCATACAATGAAAATGTTCCTAAATATTCTGAATAAGTAAATTTAAGTAAAAAAAAACATTAGTGAAAAGTTGTATAGGAAGCTTGATAATGTTAAAAATGCAGTTAAGGAGAAATTCACTAGTATGAAAAACATAGTCTTCTAGTAGCCTATAGTGCTATCATTCGTGTTGGCTGTGTACTTTTCAGAAACACAGTTTCACTGAATACACATTATTCCAAAAACACATGCGAATGTTTATGTGTTCATCACATCTCGCTGCGTGCCGCCATGTTCGCGTGACGTCACGCGTTGTCGCGCTCGCATCTCGGGAACAAAAGTTATGGACTTCCGCTGCTCTGCATGAAGTTGTAGCCTAAATCCGATTTTTAGAGACTTTTCTTTGCAGAAGTTGGAAAGTATCACTTTGTAGGTGGACTAATTAACATTAAATCTTAAAAATAATATTGCACACTTACAATTTGCAAGTAGCCTACAAATGATCACATTTGCGATTTACACTTGGTGGATGATAAACAGATGAAAAATTACCACAGACTTGGAACGAACGAATGAGGGACCCGAACAGATTCATAGTTGATTCGACTCTTTAGCCTATAAACAACCACTAGCAACCACAAGGAACACCATATCCACCACATAGGAGGTCTCTGAAACCTCAGACCACCTTGCCAGGTATTGCAAAGCTGGAGAAGGTGCAGATCTTCATCAGTCCCTCAGAAGTCTGGAGTTGTACGCCATCAGGATCCCTCAAGGTGAGATTTTGTTTGGTAAACGCCTTTTTCAGACACATTTTGGGATTTAATTCAATTTTCCCAACACTGTTCTTCTGCTTGAAATTTAGTTGTTTCAAATTGATATTTGAATTACGGTTGAATACGATTTTAAGTGGTCATTTATGATTTACCGCATTTCTTGTATATTTTGGAGTTGCAGAATTTGCATAAATCGGTTGTAAAGGTTATTACGTAAATTTATTAAGGGCAATTTATACAAGAGTAGGGTTATGGACCGTTATGTAGAGAGCGATTAACTGTAGCCTATTTATGTTTAATGAAAGAGGCCATGTACCGCAAATCACACTCATATTCTCCGTCACCATTAGAAAAGTATTTAGCCCTATATACATTTAATAGACATTTCCTTATTTCGCCATCCGGTATTTTCTGTCGGCTGTTTAGAATTAGAACCAATCCGATTCGTGAATGAATCGTTCTTTTGACTCGGTTCTTTTCAATGAATTGGCCAAACGGGTTAGCAGAATGATTTGAATCGAATCGCGATTCAGACTGAATGATTCATTAAAGGGATAGTTCACTCAAAAATGAAAAATCTGTCATCATTTACTCACCCTTGTGTTGTTCCAAACCTGTATGAATTTCTTTATTCTGCTAAACACAAAATATTTTTTTTGAAGAATGTGGGTAACCATTTGATGGGCCATTTGACTTGAAAAATAAATTGTAGTGAAAAGAAAAAAAAATCTGAGGGTGAATAAATTATTACAGAATGTTTTTTTACTCTCCCATTAATGTCTGACCATGAATCTTTTGGAGCAGATCTTCACTAGCAACAATACAGAGAACCAAAAGAGCCCTGCATGAAGCGAATCTTTACTGACAGTCATTTGAAATCAAACTAATGCATTGTCTGTCAATGTCTAAGGTCTTAATTAAGCTGAACTTTTTTGTGAATGTCTCTTTACTGCAGATAAAACCATTTTAGACCTGAATTAATATTAAGACCAGTGTAAACTCGTGGTATTGTGGCACTCTAACTCCAGGGGCCAGTTGTTCAAAAGTAATATGATCTGATTTCGGCTATCGGATTGGATCAAATCTTGAAAAATGGGTTGTTCAAAAGAAAAAGAAAAAATATTCAGAAATAAGATTAGATCAAAAAATCCAATCTTGGTTTTTGATCTGGATCAAATCATCAGTTTGTTTTCAAAACTTTTTAGTAAGATTGGGATACTTTTGGGATACATTTCAGGAACAAAAATATAATTAATACAACATTTGTATCATGTAATATATACACACATTTTATTTTTGCTTTTGATTAGTTTAACTGTTTAAAATAATAAATTAGAAGTAGACATTAGGTGACATATTAAGCCTTTCGGTAGCCTACTATAAGGTAAAAAGGAGATTTTGCCATTATGAAATTAACAAAAAATATATTTAATTCAAAGTGTTTTTTTTTTTTTAATCACTGTTTCTAAACTACATTGGCACATTCATAAGAGAAAAACTTTTCTGAGAGAAGCAAAAGCATTGAAATATTTTTTTTTCCATCTCATATTTTTCCATCACATATTTTTGATATGTGGACACATAATGTCCCTTTGGGGGTTCCGTAGAGCACAAGTAATCCAGATTTGGTAATCGGAAAAAGTGTACATCCAATCCAATTTTGCTTTGAAAAAAATGCCACTAAAGACGGATTACTTGATCCTGGATAGCACAAAATGGGATTTCCAAATCCAGATCATTCTGATCCAGATTAAACTTTTTGAACAACTGATGGTCAGGGTTTATCTGGACATCATAGCCTTGTTAGGCTCTGCAGTTATACTGTAATTTCTCCATTTTACAGGCAACAATCCTATCTTTCCATTGATTTATTAGGTGGGTGTAAAACGTTTTTTTTTTTGTGATTTTAGGCATTACAGGGATTTTTCAAAACACATACATATATGCAAATTTCTGAGTGATAAAAAACCTAGTGTTGGGCAGCTAGTGATAAAATCTAGTGTTAATTTACAAATATGATATGCTTTATCACTTGTTTAGTGATAATGCACAGTGTTTCCTTTGGGTGTTCAGACAATAATCAACATCTGCGCATGTGCAGAGCATTTTCAATCTCCCCGCCCATCATGTGCTCTTCGGTCTCCATGACTACATGTCTTTAAGAATTTGCCTGCAAACAACGGTTCCAAGCAAGGTATGCCTATAGTATTATTAACTTATCAACGTGTGATTTATTTATGAACTTGGATCATCATTCATCACTAAAACAAATTGTAATTTTATATGATACTGTTTGTGTGAAAAATAACTTCATTATTTGCCTCATTTTATCCAAATATTGACAGTCAAAGTATGATTAGGCCGAACGTTGTTTCTAATTTATCACAAGATAAATACACAAAGTCGACACTGCATAATCGTCTTTAATTAAGTATTAAAATAAGTATTGAAATATCATAATATCGATAATTAGTGAGGTTGACTTTACTCTGTCAGTATGTTCTGCCTCAGTTTAATTTCACGCTCTTTTGATCCGCCGTTCATCTTGAGTTTACCACTTCACGTTAACGTTACGTTAGGCCTAAATTAAGATGTAAAGAATTGTTCATCCAGTAACTACTGTTTAGTTCTGGTGTTTTGAAATGTCATGCAAACGAGAAAGCAGACGTTAATCGAATTGATTGCTATCGAATTGATTTCTCTGCTTTGCCCGCCCAGAGAATATTTTCCGCCCATGCGAAAATGCGATAGGAAGTAGGAACGCGCGGGCGCGATTTTAGTTTGTCCACGAGAGATATTATGGCTTTTGAGCGAGCGAAGCATAACAATTGCTCAATAACTGGATGTACAAATGAACACCGAAGGGTCAATACAGAGCTGGGCTTGCTGAACGTCTGAAACTAAAGTCTGGATCACTCTCTTTGGCTCAGCTATACACCTCGGACAAGTAAGTCAACAAATTATATATAAGTGTGTTGCTTTACTGTTTATGGTTACCTAGCTTGTTACACGTAGAATGTGGCTGTCACATTAGCTATGCAGCTATGCAGTTACTTGCGCTAATGTAAAGGTAGACAGCATCAAGTTACACACACTGTAACGCGAATGTTGTACATTTCTTTGTTATTTGGATAACCGTTTTCCTGTTGGTTATGGCGCACGCGATATCCGCATTTCAAGATCGCAGAGCTTGATGTAATTTTAATAAGATAAATACAGACGTTACAGATCTCTCATGAAAAGGCAACAGTAGGTTAGCGTTAGCTACATGATAATAAATGTAAACCATCCGAATAAAGTACCGTATCCAGACATAATATTTTAAACGAATCATTCGGAAACGTCCTGCTGGAGTTGCAGCTTCTTCATCCGTTGCTTCTCCATCCGGATCAGATTCTGGGTCAAACTGAAATGCTTGAACGACTGCGTGTCTTCGTGCCATTGCTATATCCAACGTAAACATGCACGCCACGGTACCGTTGCGCAAGATGGTCCTAGGCCACACCCACCCTCCAACTTGCGCCGCCTTTCTCCTCCTCATTAGCATTTAAAGCTACAGACACCGAAACGGCCCATCTGAAGGAAGCTCATTCTGGGACTGGCTTGTAGTGGCTATAATTCTGCACCGAGGCTGAATTTTTGGAAAGAGATTTCAGATACAGTACTATGGAATTAGCATGTCATGGGACCTTTAAGAGCGTAACGCTCTGTATGTTCTATCTAGCATCGTTCTCGTGGTAACTTTACTTTGATACGCGTAACGTTATGCACAGTACCCCAAAAACGTCTCTTCACGAGACACGCAAAAACGTGCTCGATACGGGAGGGAAACGCTGCATCATCAGCCGACAGATAGCAACTCAAGCCCGGGTAAACAGGTTTTGTTTCTCCCGACGAGGCATATTTTAGTCTTATTTTGTATTATTAGTTGAGCAGATGTGCATTAGTGAGTGCCCTGAATTTGGTGCATTTGGTGACAAATTAAATTCTTATTAGTTTTCTGTTTGCATTTGTATCTTATGTATTTTTATCTTTCTGTGTCATTTTTGTTTGTATAAAATGTCATTCAAGTTTGCTTAACTTTTACAGGTTGGACAGTAAAGGCAAGAACACAATACATGGACACTAGAAAATATGTAAAACTCAAAGAGCCATACTTTTTGGATTTTGTCACTGAAGGTAAGTCTGTAAATGAAGCTATATTATACAGTAAATACACAAAGTACTTTGATGTCTTAATGATAAATAATTTTTTTTGTGTGTGTGGTAATGAAGTTATTGTTTTACAGCAAAAAAAGCATTTGCCATTCGAGAACAGACACCTGTTAAGGTAACGGATGACACCTCTACAGAAGAGGAAGTGGATGTATTTCCTGAACTTGTTGCTGAAAGGGGCATGTGCTTAGTTTACATACTAATGATGGTAATTATGTTTATACTTTTCTGGTCTTATTTTAAAATTGTGGTGATGTTTACACTTTTGCTAGTAATGTTTGTATATACTGTATACAGATTCCACTTCTGCACACGAGTTGTCCCCTCTTCTGACTGATGGGAACTCTGTCAGCAAGTCTTCAACCTTTACTGAATGCAATGAACAAATTGTCTGCATTCCCTTCCAAAAGACCCAGGTTGGATGATTCCAAGCTTGCAAAAGAGGTTGGTAAGACAAGGGATCTAACCCAGCTTAAAGAAAATGTTCTCCAGTTTATCAAAAAATGCTGTTCGATAGACAATGTGTACAATAGACAATGTGTACAATACATAATTTAGTTGCTTAACCCATGTTTTCTAAAGTGATCCAAACCGTTTGGGCTGAGAAACAGACATCAATTTTGTAATATTTGTAAAATTAATATTGCTTTTACGCCAAGTGTACCAAGAACAGTTTTTATAGATGCTATTGTTTTTACCCCAAGTAAACAGAGCTGAATAGACTAGGTTTTGGTTTCATGGTATATTATTTATTATTGCAGAAGGATACCACTTAAGGCCACGAGAGATGCATGCCCTTGGGATTATTACTCTTTCCAAACCTAAACGATCCTGAAGGGAAGACAGGCTATGTAAGTATATCTGCTTGTTGTTCAAGATGTTTGAAACTTAAAATCTTAGCTTTTTTTTTAATGTGTTCGTTTTACCCAAATTTGTCTCTTTAACAGGAACAATACTATGACGCACAGAGAGGCACAGGTTTTAGCAATAGCCTCCCTGCTTTTGCTGTTACACCTCCTTGCACCCAAACCCTCTTGAAGGAAGAGCCAAGATCAGTTTGAGAGATGCTGTTGGTTGCCTCCTGAAATTTGAAAAGGTTAGCTTATGTTCTGGATTTTTTCTTAAACATAGCAAATATCATAACTGTAAACCAAACCATAAGAATAGTGAACTGTTATAACTAAAGCATGTAAGGTTTTTTTTTTTTTTTTTTTTTTTTTTCAAAGATGTAATTTTCTAAGATGTAAAAGAGTCTAAATTTGTGGCAAATATACTATGTTCTGATTTTAAATGTATGCTAGAATTTATGGCATTTAAGTAATTTTTATATTGTTATTAATCAGTCCTGCAGAAGTTTGGAGGACCATCTCTCAGAGGTGGAGGACAGACAGCCCTATCTTCTGGCCACTGGACAAACCAAAGCAGATGTGCTTAAAGGATTAGTTCACTTTTAAAAAAACTTTTGCTGATAATTTACTCACCCCCATGTCATCCAAGATGTCCATGTCTTTCTTTCTTCAGTCGAAAAGAAGTTAAGGTTTTTGATGAAAACATTCCAGGATTTTTCTCCATATAATGGACTTCAATGGGCCCCAAACGGTTCAAGGTCCAAATGACAGTTTCAGTGCAGCTTCAAAGGGCTTTAAACGATACCAGACGATGAATAAGGGTCTTATCTAGCGAAACGATCGGTCATTTAAAAAATAAATAAAAAAGTTTAAGTTTTATAAGCACAAATGCTCGCCTTGCTCTGTTCTGTGATGCGCGTTAGTGACGTCATGTAATACGCAATTACGTAGAAAAGGTCACGCTTGAAATTTTCTTTTAGGCTTTTTAATATTAAAACACCCAGGATACGCACACGAAATGGGCATTTTAAACGATAAACTGACACAAAGACATTTGAATATGTGTGTATGGTCCTCCTTCCGCACATTTGTAAACACTGACTCGGTACTTCTGTCTGAATCATGACTGGCTGTGAGATTGTGAATAGGAGTTGTCTTGTCCTTATTTGGCCCCAATGTGTGTACTGAATAATGACCAAGCGTGACCTTTTCAACGTAATTGCGTATTACATGACGTCACGAACGCGCATTCGAACACGAACGCGTGCGGTTTCGAACGCAGTTCAAATGTCACATCTAGTGATGGCAAAATGAGGCTTCCTGAACCACTGAGACCTCACAGGCCATTGCTTCCATAGATATCATATAAAGGCTAGATGGCTCGTCCGCGCTGCTGGCCAATGGAGCTCGACATCCGCACACGGCGGCCATCTTACGACAGGATGCTCGCTCACTCATAACATGGTGCATGTACTTTTAAATAACCATAACTTGCTCAATTTTCTACCGATTTTCAAACGGTTTGGTTTGTTATAAACGTCAGAGATGTAGCTATTATACTGCATACATATGAATAATTATGTTCAAAATGTTTAAGCATTCAGAATTATAGCCACGTTAATAACGTTTGTAAGAAACCAAACCGTTTGTAAATCCGTCCAGATTTCAGCGAGATAAGAGGATTTGTGTGCGTGCTGCTCACTCACCTTAATTCACAGAGCCCTGTGGTAAGATGGCCGCCGGTGATGCCGGAAGTGACTCCGCCTTGAGCCATCTAGCCTTTATATGATATCTATGATTGCTTCAGCCAAAGGTTCATTACTCGAAGCTTCATTCAGCATTGCTCACTAGTGACACCTAGCTACTGTGCAAAGAAATAGCAGACAAATTTATTCATTCTGAATGAATTCTGAACCCCCCCCCCCCATTTTATAAAAAATATTTTTTTTTATAAAATTTTTATATTTTATAAAAACATTTTTATAGATAAAATTATTTATTATTTATTTTGTACTCACTGTTAATGTCTGTAACCTTTCATTTGCAATAATAAAAAGACATGAGCAGACATTTGTCCATTACCTGTGTATAATATAATATATGTATCTTTCTCTGTCTGAATTTACTTGTGCAGAGACACACACACAGTTAATTAATTATTCATAAATCGTTTGGATAGTGACAGTATACAGCAACAGTGACACTGTGTTGAGTGCAGTGCTTATGGTGGAGGGAGTGTAATAAATTAAACTGCAACAGAATAGTCTGGGGGGGATTCTAATAGATTTTTATTGAGAAACAGAATTATTTCAAGTGTGTTGGGGTTTAGATGATTCCTCTTCTCGGACAAAATCTCTCCAGCCTTGGAAAAGATCCTTTCACAAGGAACAGAGGATGCAGGGGAACGTAAAAATGGCAGTGCCAGCTGGTATAAATGAGGACACTGATGCTTCTGTTGAGCCCAGACAGGTGTAAGAATTGATAAATTAGGAAATTCCAAACAGTCTGTTTTGGGGGTGACCAGGCCCTGAGAGGACAAAAGGACCTCTCTGGAGATTAGCATTTGAACTAGCCCTCATGCACCATCGAGACGAAAGTCTCACCTCCGAGTCATCTAATCTACATCTCTTTCCCTCTCCCCTCACCCCTGTCTCTTATGCTCAGATGATCACCTGAAATCACCCAAGAAAATGTATAGTTTAATGTGTATGATTATCACAGAGTATTTTCAAGTTTGGTATCATTTAAAATGTCACAGTGCGACTGGTACAGATATCTCATATCCAGATAGATAAAACAAAAGGTAATAAGGTTTTTAAGAGCTTATGGATAACTGATTTACAAAGGAAGGTGGTCTCTAAGCAAATGGTCCCACACCCCCATGAAGATGCGACCACTGCATGCAAATTTCTATTGTTACATGTTTCCAGGTAAAAGGTTTGTCTATTTAAGGAATTGCAGCAGGGAGATCGGGGCCTTTTCTGTATTTCAGATCGGTCCGTTAGGCTGAGAGATATAGATCTCTCAGCCTAATGTATTTCTTAAATGTTGGGTATGCATCTCTTTTCTTTATTCCAGAGAATTTTGTGTTTTGTATCGATTATCTTTGAATTGATTATGAAATTGGCATGATACATTTACCTGACATAATAAATTGTTACATTTGATTATTCTTACTGACTTTGATATTATTTCCATTGAAGAGATAAACGGAATAGTCAAATGTTCACTCACTTTTAGTGAGGCACAGATATTATTAAAACCTTTTCATTTATGGAGTCAGATGAATTAACGAGAGAATACATAACTAAATGTATTGTAAATTTAACCAACCAATATTTTGCACGAGTAAGGACAGAACACGTGATACCTTCCCCGTGTATTGGCGAACCGGCAGATTGGACCAATTTCACGGGCCTTACACAGGGGAGGATTCCCTCTTTCTCGCTGGCTCCATTACCAGGAAAAAGGAAGAGGTCACTAAAAAGCAAACAAATCCAAAAGGGCAATCCAAATCAAAAAGCAGTCCAGTCCAGATCCAACAATCCAAAGCAATCCAAATCTTATCTAATTAAAATAACAAGACTATTATATAGCTACTATAATTAATAAAAACAATATACTATAACTATTCTAACCTGATAATGTAATACTGTACAGTCCTAATACATATATGACACAATAACGACAATGACAATGATAGTTATCTAACTCTCTGACTCTCGGACACTACTACAACTGCTTCTTCTACTCCTGATCAACACACACAAGGTGGCGCGAGTTTCGAACCGCCTTTTATCCGGAAGCGACACTCGGACCGAACCGATGACGTATCCACACAAACCGAGGCCTCGTTTGTCATTAGTCACGTGATCTTCACGTTAACAACACAAGCCTCGAATCGCGGCTTCATCTGGAACGCCCATTTTTTCTCGACACAAGCTCCGACGCCTCGGTTCAAATGTCACTACTTTTCGCTTTTTTTTAATTGGGTTTGAAGGCGATCTGGTTTTAATAGTTTGAGGGCGCGGTTTAGAAACGGGTCTCTGACGAACACTCACAGGACTTTAATAACTCTACGGATCATCTTCACGCAACTTTACATCAACATGAAGAGTGCACTTAAACTTGTTCTTTTCCCATTTTTCGCGATGGGTAAGTCCGTTTTTTCAACATAGTTGCAGCACTTTCGGTTTCGTATTTCTATGCGCATTTTCTTTTCCATACTTTATTTTTCCTGCTGCGTTTACATTACATACCGTGCACTTATCAAGATGTACCGCATCTTTTTGTATATTGTTAAAAAACAAAGATTATATCTTTATTTGTTAGTCACAGGCAGCTCACAGTAATATTTAATGTAGACAGTGTCCATGTTTTCAACTGTTGCATTGGTCACAGTTGTTGAAGCCAGAGATATAGGCCTAGTAAATATTTTTTTTACACTCCTATTTATTTGCAACCCTGATATTTGCTTTAGGCTATTTTGTAATGTTATTATATAACAACATTCATTAATTTTAATGTAATCTACTGCAAATCACAAGAGATTTCCACTGATCAGTGTTTTATAAGTTTCAGTAGCTAGCCTAACTGTTTGTGTTTGTTCTTCAGGTGTGTATAGTGCTGATGAAGTGAAGACAGCGACGGAGGGAGATTCTGTCACTCTAAACTCTGGTGTTACTGAAATACAGCGTAGTGATGAGATGGAGTGGAGGTTAAATCAAACTCGTATATTCAGAATCAGTAGTGACAGCAACAAAAAGGTCACAGTATTTGATGATACTGAAGGGGCATACAGAGGCAGAATGCAGCCGAACCAACAGACTGGAGATCTCAAGATCACAAACATCAAAACCACTGACTCTGGACAATATGAACTAAAGATCAGCAGTACCAGAGGGTCCTCTGAGAAGACATTCAGTGTCAGAGGTGAGTGTTTTTAATAATGTTATTTGCATAGTTATCTCTCTATGAACAATTTAAATTCTCTGAAATTTGTATTATTGGCTCTCAAAATGACAATAGAGTTTAACCAAAACTAAGATGGAAGAAAAGCAGATTTCCAAATAATCAGTCAATAGTTACAGGAGTCCAAATTGAATGACACCTCAGATGCAGTTTATTGTACACATTTCTTTATAATAAACAAGTTTTGAAGGAGTTACACCGCACTCACGATCACCAAGGTGCCAGACGAGACTGAAGATCTCAAAAAATAAACTGTCTACACACTTAAATCCTTTAAAGGTGCCTTGTGTAATGTCCGCCAAAAAATCAATTCATACTCCACATTCCATACCAGATGGGGGCAGTATACCTCCAGAAAGTGAGTTGGTCTACTCTAGAGTAACAACCGAGAAACGGCATAGTCTCTATGCTCCGCCCCTACCTTCACAGTGATTTTGAAATATTCAATTCAATTAAAATTTATTTGTATCTGCGCTTTTCACAATACATATTGTTTCAAAGCAGCTTTACAGAAAGTGCATTTCAGAAATGTACATAGAAAAATACAGTTAGTTAATTATGTATTCATTTAGGGCATAAACATATCGCCAGCGTCGAGTCGTCTCTTCACAGGCGCCGAGTCGTCTCTTCACGGGTGTTGGGGCATCTGTAGTTTCCATGGGAGTCTGGATACAAACTGGAGCTGACGATCTGAGTCTAGATCTTAACTAGCGTCCCGAGATAACAACAGAAAAGCAGATGGGAAATAATTAGCGTAGCTGCTGTTCATAATATTAATTATTAATGCATTCAATCTGATTCAACTGTAGTAGGCTATAAAAGGTAAAACATGACATCTTCAAGCTACTCCCCTTCACCTTTACCAGTGAAAATGTTCATATTCGTTTTGTTCATATTACATTTTTATTGTTAGTTTGAATTACATTAATTTGACAGACAGCATTCGCTGATGTTGACCAAGCTAGCGCCAACATAACCAGAGCTGCCAACTCTCACGCATTCACTGTGAGACACACGCAATTGACACTTTTCACACACTCTCACGCCACACATCAATATTCTCACGCACAGAAAAATCTCGAAGCAAAGAGGACACGGAGACCGACAGACTAGACAGCCCTGGTGAAAAAAAAGTATACTTTATTATATTTGAAATATATTCCCTTTTTCAATAGTACATTGCAAATATATTTAAAAAAAATATACTATCTTTAAATATATTAAAAGTATATTAGCATCATGCTTTTTATCTATTTTTAGAATACAACTTTTAACACACTTTAAAATAATAGTACTTTAGTATATTTTCTAAAAATATATTTAAAAGCAAGCATACTTTTAACATATTTCTAACAAGTGCACTATTAAGTACATTGGTAATAAATATATGCTTAATTACACTTTTAAGAAATATGCTAAAACAAGCATACTTTTAATATATTTCTAACAAGTGCACCATAAGTACATTGCTAATAAATATATGCTTAATTACATTTTTAAGAAATATGCTAAAATCAAGCATACTTTCAATATATTTCTAACAAGTGCACTATAAGTACATTGGTAATAAATATATGCTTAATTACACTTTTAAGAAATATGCTTAAAACAAGCATACTTTTAATATATTTCTA
This sequence comes from Leucaspius delineatus, assembly GCA_023718395.1. Taxonomy (NCBI): domain Eukaryota; kingdom Metazoa; phylum Chordata; class Actinopteri; order Cypriniformes; family Leuciscidae; genus Leucaspius; species Leucaspius delineatus. The sequence goes on along the minus strand of CM043363.1, from coordinate 49,133,234 downwards.
ACTTGTGCACTATAAGTACATTGGTAATAAATATATGCTTAATTACACTTTTAAGAAATATGCTTAAAACAAGCATACTTTTAATATATTTCTAACTTGTGCACTATAAGTACATTGGTAATAAATATATGCTTAATTACATTTTTAAGAAATATGCTAAAAACAAGCATACTTTCAATATATTTTTAACAAGTGCACTATAAGTACATTGATAATAAATGTATGCTTAAATACACTTTTAAGAAATATGCTAAAACAAGCATACTTTTAATATATTTCTAACAAGTGCACCATAAGTACATTGCTAATAAATATATGCTTAATTACATTTTTAAGAAATATGCTAAAATCAAGCATACTTTCAATATATTTCTAACAAGTGCACTATAAGTACATTGGTAATAAATATATGCTTAATTACACTTTTAAGAAATATGCTTAAAACAAGCATACTTTTAATATATTTCTAACTTGTGCACTATAAGTACATTGGTAATAAATATATGCTTAATTACACTTTTAAGAAATATGCTTAAAACAAGCATACTTTTAATATATTTCTAACTTGTGCACTATAAGTACATTGGTAATAAATATATGCTTAATTACATTTTTAAGAAATATGCTAAAAACAAGCATACTTTCAATATATTTTTAACAAGTGCACTATAAGTACATTGATAATAAATGTATGCTTAAATACACTTTTAAGAAATATGCTAAAAACAAGCACACATTTAACATATTTCTAAAAAGTACACTACAAGTCCTTTTAAGTTTTTGTGTATTTAAAGAAAACATACTTATGTTGATCTACTTAAAATAGATTTGAGTATGCAGTGTACAAATGGCTACTTTTGTAATTGTGATTTAAGTATTTTTAATTTAAGTTTATACAATGTTAAAGATAGGCACAATGTACAATAAACACAAATCCATTACAAATTTTACATCAACATCACACCATTGGAACACACAAGAAAATGTGTTTTCTACTGTACAGAAAGTGGCAGCTACTGGATTGTGATGTCACAAGTGGCCGTTTAACATGCAGCCAAGTAAACACTGGCTATATTGCATGGCCAAAAATGGAAGTTCACTCACTAGGGTAGGTAATCCTGTTCAGAAACACTTTTTTTTATACTGGGTGAAATGGTCCTTCCATCCTGAGAGTAGTCAATACATTATGTGTTCAGAAAAAGGAATGAAAAAAAACAATCAGACCTCTGTAGCAGCTGCAGGACAGTAAAAACTCTGACTAATCACTGCCACTCGGTCCGAGTGTAAAGAACCAATCAGATGCCTTCATGTCTCGTGCCCGAGCCCCACTGCGTGCGCTGCCCTGCGTGCACTCATCACATGTCACCGTTCCCGGAAACATTCAGCTCACTACACCGAGTAAGCAGGAGTTTGCGGCACAATGGAAGAGAAAATGCAGCAAAATCTATCAATGCCAGCTTTGCTGGTAACTGCTCGCCCTGATAAAAAGCCTAAAAAAAAAAGGAAATCGGAGGCAGAAAAGGCTGCAACGAAACAGGCACTGGATAAAGCCAGAGGACAAACTCGCGTCAACATTGCAGCATTTGAATGGTGGAGACAACTGAGGGAGCAAAAGTGATGAAAAGCGATGCCGAGGTTGCGTTCTTTCTGCTGAACAGGTAATTATTTGTTTTGCTTCGGGGGGATTTGTTATTTCCATGATATATGTTACGTTAGGCCACGTAGCTACTTTTGTAGCTAGTATTAGCCCAATGCTAACATTAGCTTCTCTGTCGGTGTAAGCCAGTTGCGTTACAGGTCTGCTTATCTGACTTTTAGGACATGCCATTTTGAACATATTTGCACAGCCATAGTCGCAAGTGTCTGCATTATAATTGTGATAAAATGACGTTAATATTGCTTATAAACGGGACAACTGTGGTGATGTGGCATATGTGTTTTGTTAGCTACGAGAAGAAATGTTTGTTACTGTGTGAAATGGAAACAAAGTTTTGTTGTCGTTCATTGTGTGTCTTTGAGATGCAGTAATTATTGTCAGATGTGTAATTGTGATATTCTTCCTAAAGGTAAATCACTGCCAAAGGAGTAGATCACCACAGCAGACGACGCCTCATGCAAAGCCTGACCTGTCAGCCATCCCTGGACACTCCTTTTCTTATATTTATTTCTTATTTATTATATGTAAATACAGATTGTTTATGACTATCAAAAGCAGCGAAAGTACAGATACTTGTGTAAAAAAGTATTTCTCTTAGGTCTCTCTTGTTCGTTTTTTTAAAAAAAATTAAAAAAAAAAGTGTTATACCACATTCATTGTCATTATTCATTTAGCATGTAAGGAGGTAAGAAAAGTAATAGCTTGTTTATGCTGAAATGGTAAAGGAAAGGCATTTATCGTTTCAAAATATTTATTCCAACATGACAAAAATCCGACTGTGGATGCGCGTTCATGTTTGTGGGGGCGTAGCTTTGGACGGAGTACTGACGGGAGGGGGTGGAGCTTAGAAGAGGTGCCGCTTTCAAATCTTGCTAGCTCTCCAACATTACCTACTATAGCTTTAAAGTATATTGTACAAAGTATAGCTAAGTAATATTTGTTTATTAATGTGCATTTGTTATTGAAGACAAAGTGTGCTATTTGTAGTATTTGGATTAAGCCAAAGGTATTACGGAGAATATCATTTTTACTCAAAAATAATAGACTTGTATATTGCTCGTAATGATTTTGTAATGTACTTGTAACACAGATAAAGTACACTTTATTATCACTTATCAAGTATGTAAATAGTCCCTACACAGGCATATACTTAAAGTATACTAAGTATACTTGAAGTTGTTCCAATTTAGCACACAAAAGTACACTAAATAGACTTAAAGTTATGCTTTACTACAATTTAAATACAACTAAAATATACTTAGTACAAAATTAGTTGTTTCAAAATAGCACACTTAAAGTTAACTAATCCTTAACACACTTGAAGTATACTTATAATTAGTGTGGCTGCAAGTATACTTAGTATATATTTTTAATAAATTTACGGTATATTTCTTGTATGTTTCGAAGACACTTGTAATTAATTTGTAATGTACTTGTAACACAAATAAAGTACACTTTAATACACTAATCAAGTATGTAACTAGTCCCTACACAGGCATATACTTAAAATATACTAAATATACTTAAAGTTGTTCCAATTTAGTACACAAAAGTACACTAAATACATTTAAAGTTATGCTTTACTACAACTTAATTACTACTAAAATATACTTAGTACAAAATTAGTTGTTTCAAAATAGCACACTTTAAGTTAACTAATCATTAACACACTTGAAGTATACTAATAATTAGTCTGGCTTCAAGTATACTTAACATATTTTTTTTTTCACCAGGGAGAGCAGGTTAGTTATGATATAAAAAAATCTCAGCTCTCAGATTCTGTCAATTTTATTAGGTTTTGGCGCTGTTACACGACAGATCCCTAGCGCACTTGAACCGATCATCTCTACTAATAGTAAAAAAACATGAACACTGTTGAAAGATACAGTAGGCTACGACTTACCAAAATGTATTCCTCATACATAATATTGACCAATCAGTGTTTTTTATCAGCGTGAAGAGGTCAATAACACAGCTGGAGAACAATTATGTCAGATTTAGGATCTTGGAGTAAAAGTAGTTATGCAGGAGACAGAAAACTTTTTATCCTTTTTAACAATTTTTTTCAAAAGGTGTGGTTGTGGTGTGGAGAGGGCGATATTATATGCCTCTTCAATACTTTTAGTGGGATAACCCCTGGCTAGAAATCTTTGCTTCATATCTATAGCATTCTCCTTAAACTCTTCAATTGAATGTCAAATCCGTCTAAGTCTATAGAATTGACTCTTAGGCAGGCTGTTTTTTAGGGCACTGGGATGCGAGCTGCTTGCGATCAGTCTCTTTACGATAGAGGGTTGTGGTCAGTCTACCATCTTCTAGTTTGATCCACATGTCTAAGAAATGCACACGTTTGGAGTCAGATTCTACAGTGAATTTTAGATCTGAGCTCATCCTGTTAAGGTGAGTGGTGAATTCATTCAGCTCATCTTGGGACCCTTTAAAAACACACAAGACATCATCTAACTATCTAAAAAATCTGATGATATTACTGTAGAAGGGATTTCTGTCCTCATTAAAAATAAACTGTTGTTCAAAGAATCCAACATACAAGTTAGCATAACTGGGGGCAAAGGCACTCCCCATACTTGTGCCTTTAACTTGGAGGTAATATTCTCCCTGGTGGAAGGCAAAGAAATTTAATCTGAGGATTGATGATACCAGATCACAGATTAAAATGTATCAAGTATATCAAATACAAAGTATATCAAATATGCTTTGATGTATATTAATCAGATTTAGATTACTTCAGTGACAGTCTAATGGACTGTAAGTGTGAAAGAATTACATATAGGCCTATAGATACACTACTGTTCTGAATAACCAAGAAATGCATACGTTTTTTAAATAAATTGATGTTGTTACTCATTAACGGTATTAGATTAATTAAAAATGACTGTTTTGTTACAACTTACGATTTCTACTTTTTAAAAATGATGTTGTTCAGAGTTTCTGTTGATTATGAATCCTTCAGTGCAGCATTGGCAGATGTGCAGTTCTTAGGTGTTTTTGCGTTCAGTTCATTATGATATTCAGCTGTACTTGCCAATATATGTTTATATTTATTCATCCAGCAGCACCTCAGAGTCTCTCTTCACTGTAGCAGATGAAGCTGGGGTTTAGTGTGTCCTGTTGAGTTTGCTTTCTTCTTTCAAGACAGCAGTGTATTCAATATTCTTTAGCAACTGAAACAGAAATAGTGAAAAAGGGCCAGGGCTTTGCCAGCACAGCTGAAAATGGAGCTCTAAACTTTAAAAAGAAAGAAAACAGAACACAGTAAATCCCCCAGTGTTAAATTAACACTGTCAATGTTTATAGTAATGTTTAAGTAACACTGAAGCGGTGTTGAAGTTAGCCTAATGAGACAATTCAGTGATTAGTTCTGATGTGTCATCCATGGTACATTGCATATTTTTGTGCGATAACTTCGCGACATACAATAAACTCAAAAATTAAAAGCTAAACATGTCACATCTTTGGAAAGCTGGACTCTTGTGATTCGAATTTTACCATTTTAATATACACTTCACACAGCAGGTACAATCATAGTCTTTGTCAGACCATCAACAACCAAATAATCTACTACAGAAATGAAGGAAGTCACCTATAAAGCCTCCTGTTAGTCCACTGGTCCAAAATATTACAGCAAAAATGGTTTAGTTACACTGTAAATGGTCCACACAATACATCAACACATATCAATAAACATCCACAGAATGTAGTAGTAGCATTTCAAGTTAGCCGACAGAGCTATCACATCGTCTACGCATTCTGTTGGTCTAGATTATTTTCACATGTAAACATTATAGATTTTTTATGTCAAAATGGCCGCTATCCCAATCCCCTGAACTTTTTGATTGACAGCTAATTTGAGCCAATCAGTTCATGCAAGAGGTTTGACCAGACAGCATTAAAGGGATACTTCACCCAAAAATTTAAATTCTGTCAGTAATTACTCACCCTCATGTTGTTCCAACCCCGTAAGACCTTCGTTCATCTTCGGAACACAAATTAAGATATTTTTGATTAAATCTGAGAGCTGGATCACTCCTCCATCATGGATCAAAAAGTATTCTCGTCGCTTGATACTTAAGATTGAGCCACTGTAGTCACTTGGACTATATTAACAATGTCTTTAATAACTTTTCTGGGCCGGCAAGTTCCAATCCCTTAAAGCCTATGGAGGAGTGATCAGCTCTCAGATTTAATCAAAAATATCTTATAAATAGTCTAATGGGGTTGGAACAACATGAGGGTGAGTAATTACTGACAGAATTTTCATTTTTGGGTGAACTATCCCTTTAGCTGGCAAGCGCACAGTATGGGAAATGGTCACTACTTCTCTTTGAGGGACAGTTGGCAGATCCAGTTGCATCAGAGTTGGCAAATGACTGGCTTATCTGATAGCCAATGAACTCCTGAAAATATTGATAGGCAGTTTTAGTGGGACGAATCAACTTATCGAGAAGTGCGAGCGCAAAGTTTCATGGTGACCCGTACGTTGCGCGTAAAGTGTACATTCATGGCATATGTGACTCTTGTCTAATCTCGACAAGTAAGTGTTTTATTTAATTTTATTATATAACATATTTTACTTTGTATATTGAGGTATGCGTTTGTGTTTTGAGATTTTCCTGCTAACTTCTGTTGTTATTGCTTGCTCATGCGTGATTGTATGTGTGTTTGGTGGTAGGTGCTCAAACAAACATAAATGTATGTTTGTGTGTGTGTGTGTGTGTGTGTGTGTGTGTTTGTGTGTTTGTGTTCGTGTTCATGCAAGGTGTGTGTGTGTGTGTGCTCAAGCACTGGTGTATGTATGGTTGTTCGTGTGTGTGCATGCGTGCGCATGAATGTGAGCATGTATAAAATAGTAGAATACATAAAAGATGTAATGTTTTGTAAATTATTTCTTTCTTTGTTTTGTTTTTTTAATATCACAGACAATCATCTGACATTGAACTGGATGAAGACTGGGAGTTAGTCAGCAGAAAGCCATATGATGGACATCAAGAGAGGATGTCTTATCCATATATATATATATATAGTATGTGTATAATAAATATTTTAATACCATAGCACTTGTTTTGTATCGTTATTTGCACAAATTTCAGTTTCAAGAATTGCACAAAAAAACACTATAATGTGTTAATGCTTCAGTTACTATGTGTCAGCAATTATTGACAGTGAATCTGGATAAGGAATATAATAGCTCTAAGTGTAACCTTTCATTAGAGCCCAAAATTGTGACTGTACAGTAAAGCATTCAAGAACAGCAGCATTTTATGTGTCTGTGCTTACCAAGTGTCATTTGGAGTCTCCAAGTGGCCTTTTTTTGGGAAGCGCCTAGACATAACCTTAGATAAACATGTGTAAAACACCCTTTTCCCTAAGATCAGAGGGAGATGATGGGTACTGATAACACTAATGTTGAAGCACCTCACTGACTGGGTCTAAGTCTAAACTTGACATAAACTGTAAACTTGTCCATCAAATCTGATTGGTTGATTGGAAAGTTGTTCCAGGATCAACAATGATGTTAATCCAGGAACATGTGGTACTTGGTGAAATCACGTTTACCTATACACCGTATACCTGCGTATCACGTAGACTACACCACTGCTTGGGTTCGAAAGTCGAAAGTTGATTGGATAAACGTTTTTTGACATAATCAAAATGCAAACGGTAAGACAGACACATTCCTGCTTTTACAGTATTAGAGAGAAGAATATGTTCACCCCCCTCCCTCTGAGCATTGAAGATTCATCGGTAACACTTTACAATTAGTTACAATTTGTTAATGTATTAACTAAAATGAACTAACCATGAACAATACATTTGTTACTGTATTTATTCATCTTTGTTAATGTTATTTAATAAAAATGCAGCTGTTCATTGTTAGTTCATGTTAGTTCATAGTGCATTAACTAATGTTAACAAATACATTTGAATTTAGTAATGTATTTGTAAATGTTGAAATTAACATGAACTAAGATTCATAAATGTTGTAGGGGTATTTTTCATTATATTTCATGTTAACTGAAGTAGTAAATGAACTAATGAAACCTTAGTTTAAAGTGTTACCGATTTATTCTTACTTGTAGATGAAGAAACATCTGCATTTTTCCTTTTCCTATCATGTTAAATCTGCTGTAGCCGGCAGTGACTGTATGCAGCAAAAGTAGATTAATTAATGGTTATTCTTAACACAACCAATCAGCTCGCTTAAATAGTGAATATACAGTAATCATTCAATAATTATTTTTCATTATATATTGAATTATTATATTTAATTAGACATTTTTACATGTATTAATAAAATGATATAACCCCACACACACACACAATATCGTTGCAAGCCACTCGGGGTCTTAAGTATTCAGTGAACTTGTGTTTCCTTCTACTATCATTTCATCATATGAACACATTTCTCTTTTTAATTTTCTTTCCCAGGAAATGTCCTATTAGACTTAAATGTGCCTTTTTGACTTGTGAAGGTTTGTTGTAGTAATTAAACTTTAACTGAGATTTAATTGAGCTTTATTATTGTGAGATGTGTTAACAGACTTTCTGTAGGAATGTTCTGAGTGTGTGTTTGTCAATGATCTTCATGTGTTTGTTGTTACAGGTGAACTGAAGTCAGCACTATCAGTGGTTAATGGAGATTCTGTCACTATAGAGACTGGTCTTACTGAAATACAGACAGATGATTTAATGCTGTGGAGGTTTGGAGACTCTCAAATAGCTGAAATCTATAAAGCAGACGATCGATTCTCCACATCTGACCACAGACTGAAGCTGGATCATCAGACTGGATCTCTGACCATCACAGACACCAGAAACACAGACTCTGGACTCTATGAACTGAAGATCAGCAACAGCAGACGCACCGTACTCAAGAGATTCACTGTTACTGTCACTGTTGGTGAGTAGATCGTTTCTGCCGATATGATAATGATCGTATTATTGAGAGCTCTGAGAACAACCCTGAAGTTAAACACAAGTTATCACTATTTTAAACTGAATGTGAATTGTTAAAAATAAACTCTGTATCTTAAACTGTTTAAGACTGTTATAATTTGTTAGTCGTTCGGAAGATTTTGGCGCAAAAGATTACAAGATATTATTTGAATATTATTATTTTAACTAACAATGTCTCAACATTTCATTCTTGAGACAAATTTTTTAATTAACATTTTAGTTGTATTTAAATGATAACATTGAGAAAATCCATTACTCTAATGATCAAACCAAAATTGCATGCATTTATATGTTTTTTCTCTTTTTTTTAATACAAGTATTTATAATTTTCTCAGACTCATAACTAAGAAAATTAAATGTCAGAGCTCATCTGTATCTGCAGTAAATGCTTTAAGACTGTTGGCATGTTTCTGAAGGTTTTTAATCTGTTTAATCTGAATTACAGTTTGTAATGTTTTCATTTAGATCAGTCGTGTGTTCACATCAAACTCCTGCTGTAACACAGTGTAAGTGCAGAAAACGTTTGTCTTTTATTTTGTATTTTGAAAATAAAAATGACTCCATAACGCTTTAGAGTGGTTCTTCCTCGCTTTACTTCAAATGGGCCGAAACAATCCAGTCATCAACAGATGGCTGATTTGCCTCACGATCGAGTCTCCCCAGACAAACCACCCTTTACTCATGTTGGACTGGATTGTTTCGGCCCATTTGAAGTAAAGCGAGGAAGAACCACTCTGAAGCGTTATGGAGTCATTTTCCCCTGCTTGAACATTAGAGCCGTTCACATTGAGATGGTTGCATCACTGGACACCGACTCCTTCATTCATGCACTCAGACGTTTTATCGCTCGACGAGGACAAGTGGCTGAAATACGTTCAGATAATGGAATAAACTTTGTCGGGGCTGATTGTGAATTAAAAGAGGCGATACAAAATTGGAACCACAGTCAGATAAACGATGTTCTTCTACAAAGGAAGATTAAATGGACTTTCCATCCTCCTACCGGTTCACACCACGGAGGGATCTGGGAAAGGCTCATCAGATCAGTAAAGAAAATACTGAACTCCATTCTTCGAGGGCAAAGTTTGAATGAAGAAGGTCTTCATACTTTCTTATGTGAAGTAGAGTCCATACTTAATAATCGACCCATAACTAGATCATCTTTGGATCCTGACGATATGGAAGCTTTAACACCTAATCATCTTCTCCTTCTAAAAACAAAGTTTACATTACCACCTTGATTGTTTGAGAAGAAAGATTTGTATGCCTGTCGAAGATAGCGTCAAATTCAGTATTTAGCCAACCAATTTTGGAAAAGATGGATTGGTGAATATCTACCTTTACTACAAGAACGCCAAAAGTGGATGGTAAAGACACGGAACTATCAGTTGGGAGATGTTGTACTGATAATGGATGAAAAGGCACCAAGAAGTTCCTGGATCATGGGCAAAATTATTCACACGATAACGGACACAAAAAAGATTCACACGGCAAGTTAAGATCAAGACCATGAGTACCTGCTTGACTAGGCCAATCACAAAAATGTGTCGTCTTCTTGAAGCCGAGGAATTTAAAGATTAACTATGACTGACATTTGAGAGCTCTCAACTGACCCTTTTGACTTGACTTTTTGACTTGGACTTGACTGAATTACTAACTTTACTGACTTAGACTGGACTTTTGCATTAACTTTACTCGGCTACAATGATGAACTAAATGAACACTTGAGTGATTTGGACATTTTCACACACATACATTTTTTCACATTTCCTTAAGCATTATGTAAAAAAAAAGGAAAATCATGTATAACAATTATGTAATGTATGTTAATATTGTTCATATTTTGATTGTGTCTGTGATTATTACAGGTTCATTGTGTAATAATCAGGGGCTGGAATGTAAGTGCAGAAAACGTTTGTCTTTTATTTTGTATTTTGCGCATAAATTTCCAGGTGGTTTGGTCACATGGGTATCGGTGGGTATATACCTGGTAGTGTTTCCTGTTTGGTTTATTGTGTAGAGAGGGGGTGAGTAGTAGGGAGTGCTCACTTTCTGTTGACCGTTTATACGTTTTTCATCATCAATTGTTTCTACGTGGTCTGTTATCATGCCAATAAATGTTGTTGGATTTTCAATGCACGAAAACGCATCACGGATTTTTCCTGCTGCTTAGCCTCTCAGCGGCTATAGGTTGCCGCTACACACAGTAATACAGAAGATGAACACAGTGAAAAGGAAAATAATGATATCTGAAATTACATTAGAGGCTCATTTATGATTCACCTTCAACAGAATCAGATTCATATTTAAATAGATCAGACTGACAGATTCACTCACACTGACTCTCTCTTTATCATTACAGATCCAGGTCTGTCTCCAGGAGCTAAAGCAGGGATTGTTGGTGTTGTTCTGCTGGCGTTCGCTGCTGCTGTTGCTGGTGTGATTTACTATCGCCGCAAGATCTCTGAACTAAAAGCATGCAAGTATTACAGCCGATAAAGCAAGAGCAATACTGAGCTTTATTACGCTACAGTAGAGATTAAAAGTGTAAAATGTTTGTTCATAATCATGTTTCAAACACTTTACATTTGTAGGTGTGTGTTGTGTAGTAGTTGTGCTCATAAAAGCAGGGTTAAAGAAACATAATCAATACACAGATATTAAAGAGCACTGGCCTGTGGTTTGTTTAAGAATGAACGGCTCTGAATGTATTTTTATACAACTTTATATAACTATTTTATTGTTGTGTGGAAATTACATTTATAGCTAGTCCACACTTTTTAAAATGCAGTTTCTGTTAGTGTTGGTGTCTGGGTTTGGGTTAAAATACAGTGTTTATAACTAGCTTTAACAATAGACTTGTGTGCGATGTCCTCAGATATCTGAGTAGACGTGAGTCTCAATCATATCTGATCTGCTCTCCTGACTGGTGTTTTACTGCTTTCACACAGATTCTGCGACTCTTCCTCTGGTCAGGTTCAAAGGTCATCTTAAACCAGCACACCAGCTCAGAGTAGTTTATGATGCTCTTCATACCAAAGAGATGGAAACTCTTAAAGGAGACATATCATGCTTTTAAATTGTTCCTTTTTACATATAAATCATACATTTGTGGTCTATATAAAGCGGAACTGCAATGCTTGGGTCTGAATTCCTCATTATTATAGCTCCACAGGCCCCTTTTCTACCCCTTTTCTGATGTGCGTCTGAGATCAACTCGTTTTGGTGCGGTCTCTTTAAATACAATTGAGACACGTCATACCCCGCCCCCTCTCCAGGATGCAGAGGTTCAACTCCACCCTGTTCGGCCATTTTTGTAGTTTGATAGCAGAGATAGGATTATCTAGCGGCACAGAAACTTTTTATTCACACGTTATAAACAACATGTCAACAACGGAAGACTTGTCCAGCCAGCCTTACATGTTCGAGCCAGAGTCGGAGCCGGAGCGAGATGAAAATGAAGACGACGAGCCTGCAGAACAACGTCTTCATATGGATGTATCGCAACGGTGTATTACTGTATTTACACATGAAACTTTGGTCTTCCGACCTTTTACCACCGTGTCGATTTATTTTGATTAATATGTGCGAGGGAGAGAGAGCAAGACAGCGTCTAGTTTGGAGACGGTGTCTTGTTTACACTTTCGCCGGGCTCCGAGAGAGAGTGCGAGCGCGCGCGACCGGGTCTCTCTCTCTCTCTCTCTGCTCGTTCTTTCAGTTAAACATGCGCCACAAGCGCGGCAGTTCATCTACATTAGACGGTGTAATGAAGCGTGTGGGTTACTACATCCAACAACCGAACATTTTAACTTACCCTCTCGTAACTTCTGCATCCTTTAGCTTGGACTACAAAATTGCAGCGAGAAATAATAATGGCGGATCGCTCGAAGTGTTGGGCCGGAAGTCAATGTCCTTATTTGGCAGTTCCGCTGCAAATACTGTGACGTGATAGTTCACGAAACGTCATAGATAACAGAAAAATCGGAACAGGTTGAAAAATATGACCAAAACAGAATATAAAGATATCAACGAAGCACCTGAAGAGAATAATTTAATCTTTTCTGTACTTCTAAACACTCCAAATATACAACAAAATGCATTTAAGGGCTAAAAAAGTGCATTTAGCATGATATGTCCCCTTTAATAGAGAAGTTATAGATTTATTTACATGATAGGAAATACAGAGCAATGACTTCAGGGTGTCACAGATGCTAAAATAATGAACACAACTATATCAAACAAATCCTGAGATTAAAATCAGAGAAATAAAATAAAGCCTTTTCTGACTATATGAAACACATTTACACATTTAGCAGAAACTTTTATTTAAAAAAGAAGCACTTAATTAATGATGAACACAACATAAAACACACAGGTAAAAAAAACAGATTATGAATGATGTTGAAGTATATCAGATAATGTGTTTATATTGTCTTTTGCTGTGAATGTGATTCAGTGTTTACAGGTTTAATGATCAATCATTGAGCAGATGACAGTGATTTTATGTTGATTTTATTTATTTTATTGCTTTTCTTCTCCAGCTAATGTCTGTTCTGTGTTTCTCTGATTCTGTTTGCTGATGTGAAGGGTCTGATACATGGAGGATACTGTCAGTGATGGAGGGAGAACCTGTCACTCTAAACCCTGATGGAGTACATAAAGATGACGAATTACTGTGGTTGTTTGGAACCTCTTGTATTGCTTTAAGGGAAAGCGCTGCTCATAGTTTCACTGTATATGATGATGGTCCTGATGAGAGATGTAAAGACAGACTGAAGCTGAATCATCAGACTGGATCTCTGACCATCACAAACACTAGAAACACAGACTCTGGAAAATATGAACTACAGATCGACAGATCGGGAAAGATCTCAAGAAAGAGATTCAGTGTTTCTGTCTTTGGTGAGTAACTCAAATCTTTACGTAATAATGATTTTGTTTTAAATCAGCTGAATTTATCAAACGAGTATTGATTAATATTTTAATTATTTTGCACTAAACTTGATCAATATGTTGTGTGTTTGTGAGCCACTGAAGACCTCCACAACTCTCTGACAGAGAAACATTCAGTGACGGCACATTATTAATCATAAACACATTAGCACAAGAAAATTATTGATTCAAATCGCATCAGTCTTTTGATAGAAAGTGAAAATGATCTGCAGTTTCTCAAGCTCAACACTATAAATATATAAAGTGTAGAGTTAATCAGAATAAAACCATTATTACTGGAACAATAAGAAGAGAAAACAAAGAGTAACATAAAACAAACCACAATGAAACATGATATTCAATAAAAATGATATTGTTTCCTGGCATAAACACAATTAAACACTGATGTGATGATGCTGATGATCACACATGAATCAGAGAATATGATTGGTCCAACACACACATCACACACACATGAGAACTGAGGCCATTTGACTTGTTTATAGATTTACACCATCAGTTAGTTGTTTATATATGAGAAATTACATTAATTTTATTTATAAAATGAGTACATTTGAGGTATTTAGGTCTGGAGGAATTTATCCATGTTGCTTTTACTACTTTATTTTCTTTTTCTGATTTCTGTTCTGTGTTTCTCTGTATGTGTAGTTAAGAAAGAAATAAAGACTGTGACAGTGACGAAGGGAGGATCTGTCACTCTGGAGACTGATGTTAATGACATGCAGGAAGGTGAATGGATCCTGTGGACGTTTGGACTGGAAACTCCGTTAGCTGTAATCACAGAATGGATTAAGGGAATCACACCATCAGTTTATGAAATATTTGAAGACAGAATGAAGCTGGATCAGACCGGATCACTGACCATCAAGAAGATCAGACCCAGAGATGCTGGAATTTATATGCAATGCAAACTAATCAAAACTAAATTATTCAAGGTCGAAGTCTCTGGTGAGTAAATCACATATTTAAATATAATAACAATCTTATTTTAGACCAACCCTGTCAGACATTTAGATGAAAGACTGAGTTTGTATGATGACACTCTCTGATTTCTGTCAGAACAGACTCTGTCACTGTGTGTGTGTGTGTGTGTGTGTGTGTAATGTAAATGATTGTGTTAATATCAAGAAATCTAAATGCAAATATTACATTCAAAATCAACTCCTCCTTACTATATATATATAAGCAAAGCTTTCCTTTAATCTGATCTGTGTCGTGTGTTTTCTTTCAGATCCCACTGATGACAGAAATAACCCAGAGGAGGAAAGTATGAGAAGTATGAATCCAGTGTAACATTATCATCATTCATAATTAATCAAAATCAACTCTCCTTACTATATATATATATATAATATTTAAATCAGCTGAATTGATTAAATTAATGACTATAGGTTTATTTGGTGATATCTTCTTATATGCACAGTCTTCTGCACAAGTATTGAAGCATAATGTCATCTATTATGCTGTATATAAAGACAGTTTCATTTCAAATCACTTTAAAATCAAATGAGTATTGATTAATGTATTAATAATTGCACTAAACTTGATCAATATGTTGTGTGTTTGTGAGCCACTGAAGACCTCGACAACTCTCTGACAGAGAAGCATTCAGTGACGGCACATTATTAATCATAAACACATTAGCACAAGAAAATGATTGAATCAAATCACATCAGTCTTTTGATAGAAAGAAAAAATGATCTGCAGTTTCTCAAGCTCAACACTATAAATATATAAAGTGTAGAGTTAATCAGAGTAAAACCATTATTACTGGAACAATAAGAAGAGAAAACAAAGAGGAACGTGAAACAAACCACAATGAAACATAATATTCAATAAAAATGATAATGTTTCCTGGCATAAACACAATTAAACACTGATGTGTCGATCCTGATGATCACACATGAATCAGAGAATATGATTGGTCCAACACACACATCACAACACACATGAGAACTGAGGCCATTTGACTTGTTTATAGATTTACACCATCAGTTAGTTGTTTATATATGAGAAATCACATTAATTTTATTTATAAAATGAGTACATTTGAGGTATTTAGGTCTGGAGGAATTTATCCATGTTGCTTTTACTACTTCGTTTTCTGATTTCTGTTCTGTGTTTCTCTGTATGTGTAGTTAATACAGAAGTAAAGCCAGTGTCAGTGAATAAGGGAGAATCTGTCACTCTGGAGACTGATGTTACTGACATACAGGAAGATGATGAGATCCAGTGGAAGTTTGGACTGGAGACTCCGTTTGCTGTAATCACAGGAGAGACTAGGGAAATCTCGCCATCAGTTGATGAAATATTCAAAGACAGAATGAAGCTGGATCATCAGACCGGATCACTGACCATCAATAACATCAGCCTCACAGATGCTGGAATTTATATGCAATGCAAACTAATCACAACTAAATTATTCAGGGTCAAAGTCTCTGGTGAGTAAATCAAATATGTCAGTATAATAACGATCTTATTTTAGATCAACCCTGTCAGACATTTAGATGAAAGACTGAGTTTGTATGATGACACTTTCTGATTTCTGTCAGAACAGACTCTGTCACTGTGTGTGTGTGTGTGTGTGTGTGTGTGTGTGTGTGTGTGTGTGTGTGTGTGTGTGTGTGTGTGTGTGTGTAATTGTAAATGATTGTGTTAATATTAATCTAAATGCAAATAATACAAGTCAACTCCTCCTTACTATATATATATATATAAGCAAAGGTTTTCTTTAAGATGATCTGTCTCGTGTGTTTTCTTTCAGAAATAACCCAGAGACTGTGCATTTGAGGAGTGTGTAGACGTTCGCTGACTCCAGACTGTGACATTATCAACATTCAAAAATCAATCCAAATCAGATTTCTCCTCATGTGAGTCTCTAAACCCTGTACGAAGGAGATCTGTGTGTGTGTGTGTGTGTGTGTGTGTGTGTGTGTGTGTGTGTGTGTGTGTGTGTGTGATGTTGTGCAGTTAAACAACAGGATAACACAGACACATTTAATTTACTATGTTCTTCACACTGATCTTTAGACTAACTCTCATCTTTATTTGATCCTCTAATGTAAATCTAATCAAAATCTCACATTTCATGTTACTCATTGCATATAATACACACTGTATAATCCAGTTTCTGTTTCTGCATCTATTAGACAAAATATCTGATGAGAAATGTCATGTATAGACTATATAAGAAGAATGTGTGTGTGCTAAACCTGTATTTCTCGGACTAATGTGTGTTTTAACAAGTGTAACCCACTCGAAAATAGCCTACTAACAGGATTACGTTATTCTAGTTTAATATCTGATTTCTTGATTACTTTTAGTTATGTTTTCCCTGCACACCGTATTTGTCCAGTAGGTGGCGCTGCACAGAGGGAAAACTGCTACAATGATTCACAGAGAAGAAGAAAAAAATCGCGAACAGCAGAACGATAGAGCTGGTAAGTCCCGCCCATCCGTAAAACTCCACTGGACCTCTAGGTTGAAAAATCGTCAATGCAAGTGAATGGGAGAAAATCATTATTTTCTGGTCCCATTTGAATTGTGCCATGAATGTGAACATATGTTGTCTGTGATTTTTTTTATATAATCTTTCATGTTACGAGTTTGACAGTATATGGTATGATTCTTCGGCTAGCAGTTGTGGAAAAGACATAAAGAGAAAGACTACATGTCGCCTATGTGACGTCACCCCATAAAGTTGACTTACCCGTGGTTTTCGCCAACCTCAACGATTTTGTCCTCTCCCTGAAAGAAGGAGGTGAAGTGCACCAAAGACACAGCCATGTTTTGCGGGATCCGTGAGCTAGTGTCCGAGTGCGAGTGGTGTTGACGTTTCAAACGCGTCGAAAGCAGCGAAGAGTTGTAGTCCACAAAGTGCTCTCACACAAAGTCTAACCGTATCAAACTTCTACCTGCTAAATTGTATCATTCTTCACACGAAAAATTATATTAAAAATTCACAGACAACATATGTTCACATTCATGGCAAAATTCAAACGGGACCAGAAAATAATTATTTTCTCCCATTCACTTGCATTGACGATTTTTCAACCTAGAGGTCCAGTGGGGTTAGCGGAAGCGGCGGGACTTACCAGCTCTATATCCAGAGCTGAAGCCCTATTTAGATTTTCCACACTGAGTAATAAAGTTTACAAAAATAACATTTAAGAGCTAGTTAAAAGGGTTTTTCTCACCAAACCTACTTCTAAGGCAGAATAACAGAGCAAAGGGTCGAAATTACGACAAGGAGTTTACCTACTTGTATGATTTTTCTCCGGTGAGTGTTTTACACGTGTTTGTCATTTGTGTTACTAGCAGACATGGCGTGATAGATGTGATTAATGAGTTAAGCAGGTAAAAGTTATTCTTATTTTTCTATTTTGCTGTAACTCAATTGTTTAATGCATTGTGTGAAAATGTATTGATGATATATGTACTGCATAAGCTAAAAACCAATCGGAGTTGAACATGAGTTTAATGATTTGAAGTGTTATTTCATGCTATGTTGAAGCCACATTACTACGTGATATGCTAGTGCTTGAGTTTCATGTATGTAGTGAAGGTATATATTGAAAATAAGAATTACTCATGAATATGAGTTATATTTCCAGATCTGGTCAAATTTATCGAGAGAGTAATTGAATGTTGTCCTGCTATGCAGGTTGTTGTTTTTTTGATGCATGATTTGAGAGGGAATTCCATTGGACAAATTCACCATCGGACACGCGAGGCAGAAGAGCAGAGGGCGCGAACGATCATCTTGCCTGCAACACAAACTGCTTCTACTCATCATTTCTTCATTGCATCGTACAGATAAGCGCGAGATCTCACCACACTTTAAAAAAACACACTACCCGGGTAGATGGACTTTGGTTTATTATTTTGAGGTTATTTAATCAGAGCTCTGAGGTCATTTTTATTTCATATTTTCCCAACTTGTGTGAAAAAGTTGAAAACTAAGAGAAATACTGATTTTCACAACTAAAAGGACATTACAAAGAAAAGATAAACAAGGTCATATTGGTTGATATTTGATGTTCAATAAATGCCGGCTATATGTTCTGAGTAAACTATTTTGGTACTTTCATTTGTCTCCTCCTCCTGTGAAAAGTTCCTTAGAAAGGCAGCACTTCACTCTACATTATAGTAAGTGCTCCTTACACAAGCATGTTTAATCCTGAGCTTTAGATACTTTAACAGTCTCTTCACTTCTAGAAGTTTCTAGAAACAGTTTAATTGAAGAAGCTTCAGTGTGACTTTGACTGTTCATCTCTGTGTGAAACTGTTATTGCAGGAATTATCTGCACATTTATATTACTCCAGTATTATTTGGCCTTACTCTATTTGCTTATATTATAATCTGTCTTTTTATGATACATAATTGCACTTATATTTTTATCAATCTATATTTTGTATTATCTGAAGTGAATCTGCCCATCTGTGTGTCTCAGATCAGATGTGAATGTGAAATTATAAACTCTGATTCTCTGTTGATGATTTTCACTGTTGTGTGAAATTATTGATTTCTGATTGTTCTTTTATTTCATTTTATTAGAGAAGCTTCAGCTTGAATCTTTTGTATTTGCTGATTTGAGCCGGACGCACAGCGTTCACTTCATGCTGTTACTGAATAAAATAATCAAAATAAACCACAAAAACACAAATCTTGAGGCTGTCGTCTGCTTTATGCTCATCCTGATCCTCCAGACTGGAAAACTGGAGAAACACCATTTTGGTTCTTCAGAAAGTCACACTTGTGTGTAAAGGAATAATAAAGTTGCTCAGAATAAACAAATTTGACTGGTACAATGTAAGACAATTACACTGATAATAAAGAAAAACAGCAACAAAAAAAATTAGTTTTATAAAATGCAACCATACATCACAAAGACCCGAGGAAAGGAAAGGATCACAATGATCAGAAAACTTTTTAAAAATTGTTTGTATTGGAATTACACAATCAACTTCCATTATTTAGTTTGAGGGAGAATATTGATACTGTATTAATTCATTCTCAATGTGTGAATGTGTATTATAACAACATTTTAAGCATCAGTTTTAAGGAAATTGCAGAGAATGAGTTGTTTCCTCGCTCCTCCACTAGTTGGCGCTCCAGTGTCTGTCATCGTGTTTAATTCACCAGTCGCTCTCTTTGCTCCTCTGCCTGATAACCTTTTCACATTACTTTATCTCCTATTGTAGCTTTACAATCTGTTCATTGAAAACTAAAAACTATTAAAAGGGGGGTGAAATGCTATTTCATGCATAATGAGTTTTTTACACTGTTAAAGAGTTGGATTCCCATGCTAAACATGGAGAAAGTTTCAAAAATTAAGTTGTTCGTTTGGTGGAGTATTTCTGTGCCAAAAATACTCTTTCCGGTTTGTCACAAGTTTCGGAAAGTTTTTTTCGAGTATGGGCATGTGTGACGTCAGATGGGGCGGAATTTCCTGATACGGGTCCTAAGGACACTCCCGGAAGGGCGCGCGCGCACGCACCCACCCGTAGACCTGCGAGAGAGCGAAAGCAGTACGCCTATCAAAGCGCTGTGCTCGGCTAGGGAAGTCATCGGCTGCGCTGCCCAGGTCGACGCCGGATTTGCAGATCGTCTAATGCTTAAGGATGGAGCAGTCCCAACGATAAAGGTTAACGTCGTGCGTTGGAACCGTGAGTAAAACTGCTTCAAATGTCTGTGTGTTGTTAGCTATCGGCGCGTAAGCACAGTCCACACGGCACGCCTCGAGCCGCTCGGGTTTTTCCGGAAAGTTGGTTACATTGACTGTTGTTGTTCGTGGTTTGGCCATAGTGAGGCGCCATTTAACAGACAGTCAATTCATAATTCACAAGAAAAATGCTTCAAAATATAATGGCAGAAGCGATATATAAAAAAACTGATGTTTGAAATGAAATGTTTATGAATTAAGATCTGTTTTACTTTTAGAAAATTCTGTCATCATGTTCTCACCCTCAAGTTGTTCCTAAACTATATGAGTTTCTTTCTTCTGCTGAACACAAAAGAAGATATTTTGAAGAATGTTGTTAGTAACCAAACATTTGCTGATCAACATTGACTTCCATAGTAAGATAAAAACCCTATGTATGGAAGTCAATAAGGTTCATAAACTGTTTTGTTACCAACAACATTCTTCAAAATATCTTATTTTGTGTCCAGCAGAAGAAACTCAAACTCATTAAAAATAAAATAAAAAATTCTTACAATCTTTTGAACAATGAACATACAAGGGCAATAACATCCCAATAACATAAAATTAAATATAATAATAAATATAATATAAAAGAAAAAAAGAGAAAGCAGAGAGAAATTCAGATAACTACAAATAAAGTACAAAGAGTTACAAATTATTTAAAGATTAAGGCTTTAAAATTATTTCGTTTATTTTTTCTTTCACTTTATTATTTATTGTTTCTTTTAACGTATACAAGTAGTGACCTATTTCTATTTTAAAATGAGTAAAAAAAAAAAGTATTATTACTCTCCATTTTGTGCTACGCCGTGGTCAGTAGGCACGAAGACGAGTACATGTTCAGCAATGAAACCGAAACTAAAGTGGAGTAAACAGAAGATACAATGTCAAAATAAGGGTCCACATAATATAATAACAGAACATAAACGGTAAATTGACAATAAGCTTGTTAGGCCATTGTTATATTAGTTCCGATCCTCGAATCTCACTTTATGAGAGGCTTTCTGCTGATATTTCACCCGGATTGGCATTGCTCGTCTCTGCGTGTTATAGAGAGGCTGTCATCAGTGCAGTTACACTGTTACACCACAAAATGGCGCCAAGCGACTGTATTTGAGTGAGACATTAAACTGTTCATTCAACGGAAATGTATTAAAAATAATAATTCCGGATTCATTCAACGATAGATGTAATGAAACAAGCTGTTAATTATTTTAATATTTAATTTTAAATTTTAAGCTCCACTTTACAAGGCTCAGCTGAGCAGCCACGCTGAAGCTGATGCTTCACTTCATAGAGATCAGTGGCATTTATTCATTGTATTGACCAGCACTGACGTCATTCATTAGAAATATCCTTAGAAATGTTAAAAGGATGGTTTTTGAGAGATTTCGCTTTCCTTTCCTTTTCACGAATATGGCATGAAGGACATATATTTTGTTTACATCTGCTTTTCCGCTTCCGGTCTGCTGCGTGAGATCACGTGAGGCGCTTCCTCTGGCACGATCATCTTTTTAGCCATATGTTGAATTTATTTAAAAATTATATTGATTAATGGGGTATGATTAAGATTTATTCTTTCTTTTTGTTCTTAACTCCTGAATAAGAAAAATGTTTTTTAATTGGAATGCCACATCATTTTGATAAGTTACTGAGCCTTTCTTTTAATGCAAACAATTCACAATATTTCATATTTATAGATAACCCTGATACTATAGAACCTGTTAAGACACTCAAGTGATGATTTTAATTCTTAGATGTCTTTTATAAAAATTGTCATATCATCTGCTAATTAGGAACATTTAATTACATTATAATTTAGATTATAATTTGAAGATTACTTGCACGACCAAATAAATAATAGAGGACATAACGGAGCTCCCTGTTCGACGCCTCTACTTATATTGAATCTAGGATTTGTCCCAAAAGGTAGTTTAACAGAACTATTGCAATTATTGTATATTCGAACTGCAAAGATAAAAATATTGCTTGTACAATTAGTTATTTTTTATGCTGTCAATACTAAAACTAAATCGAATTATTAAAATATTTGTTATGTTATTATATTTATATCCTCAAATTGTGTGGTTTATTTTTTCCAAAAACAAAAAACAAACAAAAAAAAGATTGTAAACATATTGGTCTAAAAGCCATTTGCACCCACATGTTAAACCTCCTGTTGATTTTATTTATTTGAAATTAAATTAAAACTCCAAGATATGTGATGTCACAATTGTTGATCTGATGTCATAAACCAGAAGAACAGCACCAGCCGCAGCAGCCACGCCCACCAGAGCAGAAAGAACCAATCGGAGCACAGCTTCAGGAGTATTATAACAGTGGTGGACATCTGAAAAAAAAGAGGAATAATAATATAGAATTACACAATTATATATATATATATATATATACAGTCATGGTCAAAATTGATGGCACCCCTGGTAAATATGATCAAAAATGTCTGTAAAAAATAAATCTGCATTGTTTATCCTTTTGATCTTTCCTTCAAAAAATTAGCAAAACTCTAACCTTTCATTGAAGTAAAAGGATTGAAAGTGGGGGGTAAATCACATTATGAAATAAATGTTTTTCTCCGAAACACCCTGGCCATAATTGTTGGCACCCCTAGAATTTTTTATGAGAAAAATATCTCTGAAGTATTTTCCCATTAATATTTACATTTTTAAGCACACCAGGGTGACTAGGAACATGAAATTGTCCAGCTATGACTTCTTGTTTCACATGAGTTTAAATATGAGGAAACACAAAGGCCAAATTCCCTTAATCATCCATCACAATGAGGAAAACCAAAGAATATAGTTCTGATGTGCATCAAAAGATTGTTGAGCTTCACAAAATAGAAAGTGGCTGTAAGAAAATATCTAAAGAATTGAAAATCCCCATTTTGACCATCAGGGCAATAATTATTAAGTTATAATCAACTAAAGATGTTATGAATCTGCCAGGAAGAGGACGTGTGTCTATATTGTCTTAATGGACGGTGAGGAGGAAAGTTTGAGTGGCCAAAGACTCTTCAAGGATCACAGATGGAGAATTGCAGAGATTAGTTGAGTCTTGGGGTCAGAAAGCCTAAAAAAAATTATCAAACAACCCCTACATCCCCACATGTTGCTTGGCAGGGTTTCAAGAAAAATCCTCCTTGCTCCTCCAAAAATAAACTCCAGCATATTCAGTTGTCAGACACGGCTGGATCTTCAAAAAGGACCGGATTCTGTGGTCAGATGAAACATAAAAAATGGCTTTTTGGCAGCAAACCCAGCAGATGTGTTTGGTGCAAACAGGGATAAAAAGTACCCCATGCCTATGGTTAAATATACTGCTGGATCTTATATGTTGTGGGCCTATTTATTTGCTGGAGGTCCTGGACATCTTGTTCAGATACTGGTATTATGGATTCTAGCAAATACCAACAGATAAAAAATCAAAACCTGACGGCCTCTGCTAGAAATCTTATAATGGGCCGTGGTTGGATCTTCCTTCAGGACAACGATCCAAAACAAACATCAAAATCAACACAAAAATGGGTAACTGAACACAAAATGAAGCTTCTGCCATGACCGTCCCAGTTCCCTAAACTGAACACTATAGAAAATGAGTGGGCTGAACTAAAGAGAAGAAGCACCAACGTGAACTTGTGAATCTGAAGGATCTGGGGTCTCATTTATAAAACTGTGCGTAGGAACCTTACTAAAAGTGTACGTGCGCCCGAAAGCCAAAAATGGCGTACGCAAAAAAATATTCAGATTTATAAAACCGTTCGTACGCCAGAACCTGCGCAGAATTCACTTTATAAATCCCAGTCAGCGGAAGATTGTGCATACATGCGTCTCCTCCCCGAAATAACCATATATGGAGCTTACAACGCCTAGTTTTACTATGCAGATCCTCATCTGCATATCATTTGCATATAATTATTCATCCACGTGATAACGTTTAACGGTACAAGACACATTACATTAATAAAAATCATGTAGTTGCCTATCCTTGCCTTGTTTTTGAATACATAAATCAAATAGTGTAAAATACATTTCAGAGAAAGTTTTTCTCAATCTTTTCCACTGGCCGAATTTTATTTTTAATTGATTTATATTTTTAATGTAAACAGATAGGCCTTGGGCATTATTTGCACGAAACTATTTTCTCAGACAATCTGGTATTATCATGATAAGAAATGATCTCTGTGGTTAAAACATTAAAACACAGCATGCCACAGGGAAAGTGTTCAAAAACATCGCATAAACAACAAATATTTCTATTGACTGAATTTGAATATAAAAATGCTGTAACTTCTCAGTAATGATTTCATGTTTAAGTGCTTAACTCCATTAATTTGAATGGCATATTTAATCTAAATGTTTATATCAGAAGTAAAACATAGTTTAAATCATTATTTTATTTATTTAAACTGTTATTTGCGTCATTTTAACTAAACGGCTCAACGCGCTCGCTGGCGCGGACATTTAAGAAGGGATGGATATTTGCTTCAAGTGACAGGCTTGGTGAGTGAAATTATATTTGTATTATCTTTCTGTATATGTTTAATTTCTTTAGATTTTCTGTCTAAAAGTGACCAAAAAGACACTTAACTCCAGCTCACCATCGGTGTCGCCAATTCCCTTTGTCTCCAGAATGTGCGTACGCACGGCTCAAAGTTTGCTTAAAGGTGCGCACATTCTCCCGTCAAGTTTGTTTTTTATAGATCACAACCTTTGCGTGGGAACTGGCGTACGTACGTTTCCAGACCCGTTTTGTGCGTACGCACGCTTTATAAAACGTGAACTTGTGAATCTGAAGGATCTGGGGTCTCATTTATAAAGCGTGCGTACGCACAAAACGGGGCTGGAAACGTACGTACGCCAGTTCCCACGCAAAGGTTGTGATCTATAAAAAACAAACTTGACGGGAGAATGTGCGCACTTTTAAGCAAACTTTGAGCTGTGCGTACGAACATTCTGGAGACAAAGGGAATTGGCGACACCGATGGTGAGCTGGAGTTAAGTGTCTTTTTGGTCACTTTTAGACAGAAAATCTAAAGAAAATTAAACATATACAGAAAGATAATACAAATATAATTTCACTCACCAAGCCTGTCACTTGAAGCAAATATCCATCCCTTCTTAAACGTCCGCGCCAGCAAGCGTGTTGGGCCGTTTAGTGAAACTGACGCAAATAACAGTGTAAATAAATAAAATAATGATTTAAACTATGTTTTACATCTGATATAAACATTTAGATTAAATATGCCATTCAAATTAATGGAGTTAAGCACTTAAACATAAAATCATTACTTAGAAGTTACAACATTTTTATATTCAAATTCAGTCAATAGAAATATTTGTTGTGGATGCGATGTTTTTGAACACTTTTCCTGTAGCGTGCTGTATGTTTTAACCACAGAGATAATTGCTTATCATGATAATACCAGATTGTCTGAGAAAATAGTTTTGTGTAAATAATGCCCAAGGCCTATCTGTTTCCATTAAAAATATAAATCAATTAAAAATACAATTCGGCCAGTGGAAAATATTGAGAAAAACTTTCTCTGAAATGTATTTTACACTATTTGATTTATGTATTCAAAAACAAGGCAAGGATAGGCAACTACTTGATTTTTATTAATGTAATGTGTCTTGTACCGTTAAATGTTATCACGTGGATGAATAATCATATGCAAATGATATGCAGATGAGGATATGCATAGTAAAACTAGGCGTTGTAAGCTCCATATATGGTTATTTCGGGGAGGAGACGCATGTGCGCACAATCTTCCGCTGACTGGGATTTATAAAGTGAATTCTGCGCCGGTTCTGGCGTACGAACGGTTTTATAAATCTGAATATTTTTTTGCGTACGCCATTTTTGGCTTTCGGGCGCACGTACACTTTTAGTAAGGTTCCTACGCACAGTTTTATAAATGAGACCCCTGCTCCCTGGAAGGAGATTGTCGCTGTTATGACCTTGTTCTCTATAATGCCCGTCAAGTCATCCAAGCTAGCAGGTGTTCAATGGCTCTCTCGGTGGTCGGAGAATGTCCACTGTGGTTTAATCTATCTGGTCTCCCCGATACTGAAAAGTGGTATGAAAAGTTTACTTAAAAGTGGTAAGCAAACTTTGCTTTCCAAGAAAGCCTAACTCCCCTGCCACTGGACGACATGTCCATAATGCAGACAGGGCTAATAAATACCATAGCAAGCCACCGGCCCAGCAGAATAACCCCTCTCCTACTAAGCCCTGGGAGAAAATGTCTTTCGCTGAGGCTGTGGCCAAGAAACCCCCAAACACCAATCCCAAACGCAAGCAGCCGGCCCGATGCACGGCCACAGGGGGCTCTAAGTCCATGCGGTCCCTTACCTGGCATTGGACATTCGCTCTGTCGAGCCAGACTTGGTGCATTTGGATGCTTCTGCAGAGGTCAGGTACGTGTTTCATATGTTTCAGAGAACTAGGGTTACGAAGTGTATTTGAATGGCATCTGTTTGTTTTAGTCAAGATTATGCTAAAATATACTTTCCTCAAATATATTTAAGTTCCCTATGAAGAGCCAACCCTCAACTTTGAAAATTCCCAGTTTATTCCCATAAATTCCTATTAATTCCCATTAATTCCCATGGAAAGTTTCCATCTTTGAAAATTCCCAGAATTTTGCAACCCTAGTCAAAAATGTGTCAATTAAATACTGAGGTCATTTTTTTTGAGCATCAAATCATCGTATTAGAATGATTTCTGAAGGATCATGTGACACTGAAGACTGGAGTAATGATGCTGAAAATTCAGCTTTGATCACAGGAATAAATTACACTTTACTGTATATTCAGAACATAGTTATTTTAAATTATCATAAGATTTAACTTTTTTATTAAATAAATGCAGCCTTGGTGAGCAGAAGATATGACTTATTTTAAAAACATAAAAAATCTTATTGATCCAAAACTTTTGGCTGGTAGAGTATGCATGTACAGGTCCTTCTCAAAAAATTAGCATATTGTGATAAAGTTCATTATTTTCCATAATGTAATGATAAAAATTCAACTTTCATATATTTTAGATTCATTGCACACCAACTGAAATATTTCAGGTCTTTTATTGTTTTAATACTGATGATTTTGGCATACAGCTCATGAAAACCCAAAATTCCTATCTCAAAAAATTTGCATATTTCATCCGACCAATAAAAGAAAAGTGTTTTTAATACAAAAAAAGTCAACCTTCAAATAATTATGTTCAGTTATGCACTCAATACTTGGTCGGGAATCCTTTTGCAGAAATGACTGCTTCAATGCGGCGTGGCATGGAGGCAATCAGCCTGTGGCACTGCTGAGGTGTTATGGAGGCCCAGGATGCTTCGATAGCGGCCTTAAGCTCATCCAGAGTGTTGGGTCTTGCGTCTCTCAACTTTCTCTTCACAATATCCCACAGATTCTCTATGGGGTTCAGGTCAGGAGAGTTGGCAGGCAATTGAGCACAGTAATACCATGGTCAGTAAACCATTTACTAGTGGTTTTGGCACTGTGAGCAGGTGCCAGGTCGTGCTGAAAAATGAAATCTTCATCTCCATAAAGCTTTTCAGCAGATGGAAGCATGAAGTGCTCCAAAATCTCCTGATAGCTAGCTGCATTGACCCTGCCCTTGATAAAACACAGTGGACCAACACCAGCAGCTGACATGGCACCCCAGACCATCACTGACTGTGGGTACTTGACACTGGACTTCAGGCATTCTTCCTCCAGACTCTGGCACCTTGATTTCCAAAAGACATGCAAAATTTGTCCAAAAGTCCAGTGCTGCTTCTCTGTAGCCCAGGTCAGGCGCTTCTGCCGCTGTTTCTGGTTCAAAAGTGGCTTGACCTGGGGAATGCGGCACATGTAGCCCATTTCCTGCACACGCCTGTGCACGGTGGCTCTGGATGTTTCTACTCCAGACTCAGTTTTTGGTGCCTTAGTCATTTTTTATTTTAATGACAAATGTCGAGAGCGCATCCATGTAATATGGGAAAGTGCAGAACTCTCCGCTCACAGGGGAATTCCTTTCACTCTTGCATGAAGAGAAGAAAGAAAGCTGTGTGTGTCATATGTGGGCGGCGTACACACATTGGCGCACTATATTGTGCCTATGCCAGGACCCGCCACTGCTAAGACCAGCCGTTTTGAGCAGCTTTTCCCTCGAAAAGCAAACAGCTGCAGCTACAGATTGTTTATGTAGGAAATGCCATTTTTTCATTTTCTGTGAGTGTAACCGCTTTTCATTTCTCTCTCTGTAATCTTCTGTGATTCAGAGTTTCCTTATGAAAGCCTCTGATAGAGACTCGTAATGGAACCACTAGGTGGCGCTTATTCACTACTTCATTATGTATTCAATTCAACAATAACCTACTTATTATCTTGATAAATCCATAGAACAAATGCTTTGTGATATTTAGGAATATTGAAACACTCAATTCAGCATTTAACACTCAATTTGCACTGTTACAACTTAAACCTTTAAGAGAAACAATTTAGTGTAAATTAGTGTGCCATAGCAACAACATTTCATTAAATAGGAAATGAACGAATATTTCATTAAAAATGCACTTAAAAATGAACTGATCATGTTGTATAGGTGTGTGTTTCTGTCTTTTGTGTGCATGTATGTGTGTATGCTTGTCAAATATTTAGTTAAAGATAAGAAAGATAAGATCTGTGTCTTGCTCAGGAATGAAAACATGGAATAGGACCTCTCCATATCCTCCTGGGATGTGATGATTACTTCTTCATACACCAAATCCTCACTGATAGTGTCACGATGAATCAAGATCGGTGTATCCTCTACCACGGGCAGTTCTGTTCCTGTGGGTAATACAGCCCTCTCTGTTGTGATGCTTGGTGTGTATATATCATCAAGGATTGTGTTTTTGTTAACAGGACATCCCAGGTTAACATCCCTGAGCCCCTGAATCCGGCCTGGGTGTTTTCAACTGTCTCAGTCTCTGCCAGGCCTGGTGAAACAGAGAGAAGATCTGTGTTTTGGGGAGCTTCTGTCCTGCTGTCCTCCTTATCCACTTCCAGCCCTCCTCATACAATTGACCTATCAGTAAGCTCCTCCCCTTGAACGCAGATGAGCCAATGGCAGATGAGTATCAGTTGCACGGGATGGGATCTCGTTCTTCGATTTTATGGTGTTTGTGTTACAAAAATGGTAAAACGATATGCCTGGGGTTCTTGTAACACTGATCACAGGAATGCTGAGAGGATGGGCATGGGTATTAGTGTATTGAATCACAATACTGTGCACGCGTTCACCAGCGCGTTTCAAAAGCATGATATGATTTGTGTGAACGGAACAATTATCTGCGCAATACGACTGAAGCCCGATATATTTATAATATCACTGATGTGGGCACAGTAACCCTGGTTACCTAAGGATTCAACCCCAATCCCAATGAAGACGAAAACGTTCATTTTCTGGTTGTCATAGTATCATTAAGTTACAATTAAAGTTATGGAGTCAATGCTAATTTACAAGACTAAATAGCTAACTGTTCTCATGCCATGTAGCCTACAGTGTAGGTCAAAAACACCCGATGACTTAAAGGAACACTCCACCGTTTCTTGAAATAGGGCTTATTCACCATCATTCCTACATTTAGATAGGTGGGCAAATGCATTTTTGTCTCAGTGCATGCATTGTTTTAGTTTGGCAGCACCGCCGCTAGCTTAGCTTAGCATAATGAATGGAATCCTTTGTTTTGCCAGCTAGCATGTCCTGAGTAAAAGTGATAAAAAAATAAAAATGGTTACTCTCCCGCTGCAAGAACTGTCATGGTTTCTCCTTTAGAGTTGCCACAGGGCTTACCCACCTCCCTCGCAATCAAAAGATGATGAAATATATTTGATCGCAAGTTCCTCCAGCAGGTCTTCATACTGTTGAAACCACTTTCCTACCACACGAGGGATCAAGTCAAGTCACCTTTATTTATATAGCGCTTTTTACAATACAGATTGTTTCCAATCAGCTTTACAGAGATAACAGGAAAATAATGCGACAAAGTTTGTTTCCAGAAGAAAATAGTGTCACAGCCCAGCTTATGTTCAGTGATGTTTCATTTTTGTTGTAAACAGTTTCCTGTATAGTTATACTGTATAGCTGCTCTGGAGAAAACCATGAAGTCATTGTCCAGCTCAGTCCAGTTCTCATATAATGGTGTCAATGCAGGCAGATCAATATTATTGTTGAATATTAAATTAAATGTCCCCAACTAAGTGAGCCAAAAGCCAAAGGCAAAAAAGGTGAAAAGGGCAACAGTGGCAAGGAACCAAAACTCCATCAGTGACAGAATGTAAAAATAAACCAGACTCAGTCTGGGCGCCATTTGTCCTCTGGCCAACGAACGAACAGTGTATGATTATGATCCAGGCAGAATTACAGGTCAGAAGTCAGATTGGATTGGAAGATTTTGGAGAGGAGCTTTTAGACTGGCCAGTTCTTTCTCAGATTCCACTGAGCTGGCAAGGATTTCTTCTTCCCAGATTCATAGCCAGAGCCAGAAACTTTCCCACTAATGAGCCTTTGCCACTAAAGCGCCTTTGCAAATAGTCTTTGGATTGTTCAAAGCCCTTGCTAAAAAGCTAGTATTAACTGTCTGCCCGCTCTCAACTATCTCCTGGTATTCATCAATCACCCCTCATTCTGTCATTTCTCCATGGTTGTACAGACATATTATTGCGTTCTTTCCCTTACTCTTCTCTCTTCTGTGTCCTTTTTTTTTTTTTTTTTTTTGCTTGTCCTCCTGCCATACTGTCTGCAATGCAATTATTTTAGAATTGTTAAGATTTTGTAACATAAATGGATAAATATCTAGCCCTATAAACCTATTTTCACCCTCAATTTATGTGTAACTTCTGTGCTAAAGGGTGTGTGTGTGTGTGTGTGTGTGTGTGTGAGCAGCCCATTTTAGCCTAACCATTTCTACCCTTTTCTATGTTTCTTTTTTTTATTTGAAAGAGCAAATGTCAAAACAGTGTTCATAAACCCTTGCATTGTTGGTGAGCTTACTTATATTTGCTTTAGTACCCTTATTAGTGATGAATGAAATTTACTTTGTCAGGCTCTCTTACCTTACAATTTCTTTGACAAAAGCTTCAAGTAACACTCTGCCCTGCAACCATTAAATACTCAGACCAATCAAAACTATTGTTACATGTCGACAAGTGTTGAAGCAATAATGCACGATCAGTTATTGTGATTGGCTGTTAAAAATTAAAGAGAAATGACGCTACAACCTTATTTGGCCCATTTTACCCGATAGCTCATTTTAGCTGACTTCACCCTACATGAGCTCTCATTATTTCATTTACAAATGTAGCCTATTAAATGGAAAAACACTGCATCATGTACAGTATTTGAAAACTACAATGTGCAAAGTGTATAAAAATTCACACACATTGTTTTGTTTCAAAATAAATATTGTATTGTGATATTTATGTCCAAACGTGAGCAAAATACAAAACATTTACAACACTCTTTACAATAATATTACAGCATATGTACTTAAACTTCTGAGAGCTTTTACATTTATATTAAAATAGCACCGCTAACTGCTTACCTCTTCTCAGAGCGCTTGTTCTGTTCTTCATTATGCTTTCAAACTGTACAGAGATGACATTAATGATACACAACTTTGTATACAATACACAAAATATATCAACAACATGTCCAATGTCATCTGAACATAACAAGGGAAAAATAGTAGAAGATAAGAAAATAAAATAACAAAAGATATAAGATATTATTTTAAACATCAGTTAGTGTGCAAATTACAGTCATTACAAATTGAAGTTGTTTTAATTGCTTTCTTATTTACTGAGGAAGAAATTGTGTTAAAGTACATTTTAAATTCTTTGGGGGAATAAACAAGAAAAACTGGTTTGTTGTTGGTGAATTTATATATATATGTATATAAAATTTGACAAGAAAATAATTTAAATTGATCACAAAGCAAACTTTGTTTTTAGTGGGGTCAAAATCGAAGTATTTAAAAATAATGTATTTAAAGGTTACGGATATATCTTGCTGGATATTTTCTTTAATAAATGCGTCAATATTTTTCCATAGTTGTTCAGTATAGAAACATGACCAAAATAAATGTAAAACAGTTTCTGTGTGAACTTGTGTCAATATTAGTTTTATATTTAACCATAAAATATTTAACAGGGTAAATGCATTTATTATATTGAAAGACACTTCCTTTACTTTATTAGTGAGAAAATATTTTTGCTGTAAGGACCAATTTGTTAACAAATTATTCCAGTAAAAGATTGCAGGAGATACAGAAACAATATCTTCAATAAAAAGGTGTCTAACTTTATTATTTCTATCTTTGTTTTCTGAAAAACATTTTACCTGTTCAGGAAAAGTAGTTGTAGAAGGGTAAATGCAATTTTTAAAAAGCATCTGATTCCTGATGTATGGCTCCCATAGCAAACTCTTTAGGCTTAACTGGCATTTTGTATTCTGAAAGAAATTCTGAGCAAGTCATTAATAAACCTCGGTTGTTAAATAGCTGACGTACTAAAACAAAACCTTTGTTAAACCGTCTTTCATCTTTGATACACAAATGAAGATCTTTTAATGAAATCCATGGTTTAACCTTAATTTTATAAAGGGGCAAGAAAGTACACCCACATGCCACCTCTGGTTAAGCATTCATTTACTATAGAAACTCAATTGCTGTAAAATATATTTGCAGATTTGCATAATCCGCTTCCCGCTCTCCGTTCCAGGCTGCTGTAACTTTGGCCAATCAGTTTTATGTTGCTCTGACTAATAGCAAAGTTTACAGTTAGAGTGGGCAGATGAAGAACAAATGTCATATTATGCATGTACCCACGATGACTTAATACTAGTCTTTTATTGCATTAAAAAGATTCCAAAGTGTATACAAGTAGCTAAAAGCACTGAGTGCAAAGCTAATTTAACTCGATAAATTCACGCTGGGTGAATGGAATTACCCAGTTATGACTGAAGGAAATGTGATTGCAACCACAAATAATGAAAAGTTAGAGATGATGGCAAAGGCTTTTGTTCATATATATAGATATAGAAATAAAAAAATGTAAATAGAAAAATTAAAAGCACAATATAAGAATGTAATATGCAGGAAAGTTAATGGAGATGAGGAGCAAGATGCTCTTTTACAGTTTTTCTCGATTGCTTAAACACTATAACCAGGCTTTTGAACTAAAATTTCAAAACCATAATGCCATTTATCAAAAAGCACACCAATTTCACTAAACTATAAACACTATTCCCTGTTTTGACACATGAGTCAGATTTGTTGAACTGTCACTGCAAAACTCTACACACAAATCCCTTCATTACTCATTGCCTAGACCATGTTGTCAAGTATAAAGCACTAGCATTCAATATTGTTCACTCAAGTCAGCACAGCTTCAGCTCAGTTAGCACACAATTACCCAAGTGGGAACACTAGGAGTCAAAATTTAACACACATCAATCAGAACCTTCAATAGATAGATAAAAGGGCCCAAATCAGTTTGAGTTTTAGAACAATGGATCCAGAAAGACATGAAGGAAGAGATCGAGGAGGGATGAGGAGGAGGAGGAGGATGAAGGGCAAGGGCAAGATCAAGATCAAGCAGTCTCGGATGAAATTCAAGCCACTCTAGTTGCCCATGTCTTACAGTTTTTCTCGATTGTTTACACACATTTTCTGGTACTTGAGACACAATGACCACAACATGAAACTCATTCACCAACCCCCTGAACCAATTCTGCTAAACTACAAGCACAATTCCTGCTTTACACTCAAATTGCAGTTCTAAAACACACTTTTTTCAAAACACTACACACAATTCTCTGCTTTTGGCACAATTTTCATGCAGTAAATCTCTTGTTTTCACAAGGAACACACTGCCATTCAGATATGCACACTGACTCATCACATGGGCAAACACCCGTCACACAGTTTTACAATTAGCAATCAGAGCTTTAGCATGAAAGGGCAACAGGTGAGCTCTTCAATGGAGCAATGGATGCCAACATTGGAATTTTTTTTTTTACTGTAACTGTATACAGTAAATTCTTCTGTTGTTTTGTATGTAGACCACTGTATGTCCAACTTTGTGTTGGTTGGGATGTACACTGTGTACATTGTTTTTGTGGGAAAAGGAAAATATATTTGTTACCGTGTATTTGTGTGTTCTGTGTATAAAAACAATATTCTCAAATATTTTACAACACACTTATGTATGTACTGTCTGTAGAAAGTGTAACACTGAACAAAAAAAGGCCTAAGTCATTATGATGAATGGAGAAGAAGTGTTTTCCATTCATCATAGTGTTTTACATTGAGCACATCAGTGTTCAACTGGTTCTTATAAATGTCTATTCATATGATGGTTTGTGTGTGTCATTTGAAAACAAAATACCATTTTGAGAAGAAATAACATTGTTTTGAATGTAAAGTTTAATTTTGCAGGAGAATTGAGGGGTTTTGCCCATTGTGTGTGTGTTTTTGGATTTGTGTGTAGAGTTCTGAGAATATGAGGCATGCTTTCAGAAAATGTGTGTAAACAATCGAGAAAAACTGTAATCAGTGGTATGACTATGAGGGAGGCTGTGCTACGAGTAAGGCCAAATTTTAGTCGCTTTACCGTCGCCTCGAGAACCTTCAGGGAGGTGTGGTGGCAAACAAAATTCTATCACTGAATAAAAGACAAACATTTCCAATAATCTTTGATGAGGTTTATTTTCTTGCAAGAAAAGGCCAGCAGTCGTACAGTCACACAGTGGCTGTAGAGTGTGACAGTGAAGGGAGGGTATCCTTTCTCCTTTATAGTCTTGACTCCCAGAATGTTATCTCTCTAGGCAAATGATGGTATTTCAACTATACGTGAAACATTCTTAGACGTGTTCATCATATTGTCTCCTTGAGTGGAAGCCCTCCTGTCACGTAACAACACTCTTTACCATTCCAATACAATTCCATATTAGAATAAGGTTTGTGTGGCTATTTTACTGTCATATGATGGTCACACACATCTTACTGTAAGTAAATACAGTAAAAAAAAATTAAAGGAGAGAGTAAAAAAAAATATATATATATATATATATATATATATATATTTTTATGTCTCTGTGTGTGTGTTGTACTGTGTAGTACATGAATTAATAAAAATGTGCCAATGTATTCATTGGTTGTGTATTTTGTGTTCATCATGAAAGGTTTGTGAGGGGGGAACCACAATCAACATAACTTACCAGTTTTGGAAATGTTGTTTTGAATTTATTGCACCAGTGTGTAAGACTATGTTGTAGTGTGTGTGATTTTGAGGACTTGTGTGTCTAGTCTGAGGGCAAAGTTTGTTTTTCAGCAAGAGTGAATGGTTTTGAGTGTAGAGCTTCATTTTGACCTGAAAATAGGATGTTTGGGGAATTGGGTGAGAGGTTATGGATTTGTGTTTACAGTTTTGAGAATACGAGGCATAGTTTCAAGAAATGTGTTTAAGCAATCGAGAAAAACTGTAAACATGGGAGAGTTACAGAGAGCATTGAATAACACCGGGGAAACGGCTCCAGGAAAAGTTGACGTGCATGTTTTGCAGTATGAGAAGACACCTCCCAGGACTGGAAAGTCAGGATAAACATATACTGTTATATAAGTTGTGGAAGGTGGTAAAGCTTCCACAAAGCCGGAAAGAGCCAGTAATTATTTTGTTAAGGAAGTCGGGAATAGATGCTGGTCATTATTTATAATATAGACCAGTTCCATCAACATTGCATATATGTAAGTTAATGGAACGCATGATATATGAAAAACTAACACATTTATTGGAGGGTAGATTAAGCAGGTACGTTTTTTTTTTTGCATTAATGTTTATTAAAATGTATCCTCCAGAACTAGTTTTGCATCTTGGAAAGGTATACAACATGATCACAAGTCATGGGTCTGAATTAGAATATATCTGAGGTTATTACGTACCTGTGCCTAGCATCAGGTAAAGTTTGTGTCATTGAGTGTATAAAGTGTTGTGGAAAAAATTCTCATTAAACAATCATCACTGCGTAAGAGACACTCTGAAATTCAAATGATCATTAAAAGTATTTTATTCCACACAGAAGTCACCAGTACAGTCTGTGAAACAAGTGCGACGATGAGAGGGAGGGCAGAGAAGCCTTTATACTGCTCTCAAGGTCTTCTGCTTACAGGCCCTTAT
This sequence comes from Leucaspius delineatus, assembly GCA_023718395.1. Lineage (NCBI taxonomy): Eukaryota > Metazoa > Chordata > Actinopteri > Cypriniformes > Leuciscidae > Leucaspius > Leucaspius delineatus. The sequence continues at coordinate 49,096,710 of CM043363.1, read as the reverse complement.
CTAAACAAGGGAAGGTTTCTATAGTGATCTAATCCTGCTGAGTTTATTCTTACAAACTCACAAGTTCTAAATTGGACGGCCTCTGACCCCTTTCAATCTGCCTCCTCCTGACATCTCACCTGTTTCCCAGTGTTTAACACACACACACACACACACACACACACACACACACACACACACACACACACATTAGTCATATGTTGGCAGACCACGTACAGTCCAGCAAGGATCATTTCAATGTCTTACTGAAATAAATGAAAATCAATACTGTAAATCAATGAAAATCTATAATTTCCATTACACCATCCAGCTGGAAAGTATGGTTTCAGGTGATTAATTTTGCTGCAAATTTGTATTTTACAGTAGCGTGCGGCGCATATACTGTTAAAATCATTGGCGCAGTGATCATACATTTTCGTGGGGCAGAAACCCTTGTCTAAATCGGTATCACGACTTTTTTCTCTCTTTTTTAGCGCAATTTTCCACCGGACAAAATTGCGATTGTTAACTCATGATTTCTGTTCTGTCTGTGCGCACCAATCTTGCACTTCTATCTACTCCTCAACCAGACCACCTAGAGACTTCGGGTTTTCGCCATTATGTTAAGGAAGGTCTAATCTCGGGAACGCACAAAAAAAATCCAGGAAAAGATTTAATATCTCTTAGTGTTGTGATCCCATGACGTCAGAAAATTGCGCTAAAACACTCAGAGTTTTTATTACTTGTTTTTTTTTTATATATATAATTTTGGGCTACATTAAAACGACAATTGCAGGACTGCATATTTGCTGTAGGCTTAAAACCTGCCTTAATTTAGGTGGGATATTTTGCCGATGGTATTTCAATTTGCAATTGCTTATAGTGAGCCTACAACTTTGCTTTTTTTGTGACCAAAAAAAAAAAAAATAGCCTACTTTTATAGACCTTTCACCTCAATACTGATTATGAAGTTGTAATAAATTAAATAGCCTAAATGTTATTCTTTAATCCTCATCCATGTGTTTTTTTTTTTTTTCAAGAGCGTCTTGTTCCTTTGGAGATGCCAGAGACAATATGCGGTTGTCTACAAGTATCGTTCAGTGTCATCGCAGGACAGTCCATAGTTGTGATTACAATGAATGGTAAGAAGAACTTTATTGGTTTGGGTGGGGGTCACTTCTGTAGAATTTTCTTTTTGATTTTCTCTGATTTTCTTTATCATGGATGGAAATCCAGAGGTGTCAATAGGTTGTGTGTTGATTAGATTGGCTGGGCCCACTTATGTGGAGGAAAACAATTAACCTTTGTTTGAATGGGGATAGTTGATTTGCCTGACAGTGTGACTTCCAATAGAGTGCCTTACAAAATGTTTGTAGAAGTGTCCTCCTGATCCATCCTTAGTCAAATGTTCCCATATTAGTTGTCAGAATGACACAGTTTGGTCTGTCAGAATTAACTTTGTGTATATATTTCCTTCTTTTTCCAGGGCGATATGATCTCAGATTGCCTCAGATTATATGCAAAGCATGTGAAGCCACTTGGAGTCCTGGAGTGGATGACCTGATCCGCAATGACTACTGGCCTGCCACTTCTCACTATTCAACTGTGTACGCAACAGATGTCCTTTTTTCTTTTGAAGAGCTGAAGATGGCTGCACCAGGGATGTCTAGCCAAGCATTTCTTAGAATGCTGGATCAACGCACTGCTCGCTTTGGCCGTGTAAGTATTTGTGGTAATAATTGCGTAACTCCATATATAATACTATGAGGGCATGATGATGATGATAGTACACATGAACATTTGCACTGTTTAGGAAAAAAGTTGTGTTAAAATTAGACCCTTTATAGACAACCATAAACACTTGTTCTCTCATCAGCAGTTTGCACTGAGACATTTATGAAAAAAATATTTATGATCTCAAATTCAACTCCATTGGCTACCGACTTTGACATCTTCTCCCAATATCATTTCCTGATCCCAGAAGTGTTCCCTTGGATTAATGGGCCAAACATTGCACAGGCTTACTTCTAAACAGTATGGAAGCCGTTGTAGCCCTCTTTGCGTATAGATTTAGACTGAATGGCAAACAATATCCTGTATGTTTAATGGCCAGGTCCCCCAAATACACCAGTGTATAGTGTATGAGTGAAGTTTACACATTGTTTATTTCCTTTGATATGTATTCTAAGGAGTGGTAACAAAGTTTGTACAAACATCCCAAAATGTATCCATTTAGAATATTTTACTTCAGTGTAGTATATTGTTTAATTTGATCCGTTTTACTGTTCTCTTTTGTTCTCTTTTACTGAACTCTTCTTTGAAACAGAGCGGAAACATCACAGCAGACAGCTTCCGGAAAAGCTTCTTGGAGTGGGAAGCTGTCCAATTCGAAGTGGACAAATTATGCCAGGAGGACCACTTTGACTGCCCAGTGTGCAGCCCAGACATGCTTGCAGTATCCGTTGATGGAAACCGTAAGCACTACAGATTCAAGAGTGCAGCAAGGTACTGTGTGTGCAATGACGGTCCATTACTTTGAAAGTAACTGCTGTGAATTCAAAATCATATGAATATTTAAAGTTAATATGTATCTCTTTTATTTAGATCGGAGGAAAAAGCCATCTTTGGCGTGTTCATCGCGAATGATGATGACGTCGCAAAATTCGTGGACTATGTCCATACCTCAACCAGTCATGTAAACTTGCACAACTTCACTATATTTACCTATAAAACACCACGTCCTACAGAGGACTTTGTTTGAACAAGTTTGGACTGTTAACCATCTTCCATGTTTTAGGTCTCTGGAAGAGGTGTCTGTGGAGGGCAATGGTCAGCGGCGCGTGAAACCTCTCAGAAGTCCTCAGGAAAAACAGACGAGGAGGGACTGGAACTCGCTGTATGTCATCATGGTGCCCGGCTATAGAGGGCACCATCTTCTTCGTGCCCTCTATAGCCGCTTTCCGACCAAGTAGTTACAGGAACTTAGTTCTAGGAACTGTCCACTTCTAAACAGTTCTAAGAACTACTCTCCCCCAAACTCGGTTTAGCTGTTTGCGTTCGCACTGGCCAAGTGGCCATGTAAGGGATAATCCACGGCTAGCCATGCATTAAAGGATTTTAATGCATGACGTAGAGGCGAAGAACCACCCGACGCGAAGCGGAGGGTGGTTGCCTCTACGAAGTGCATTAAAATTCTTTAATGCATGGCTAGCCGTGGATTATCCCGCTTATACCTTGGTTATTTGCCAAGTTAAAAATAAGTTAAAGCTGTAACTGATGTTTACAGTGTAATTTTTTAACAGACGTGTAAAAATGACGGTTATTTCTTAAGTTTAGGCTCGTCAGTTCTTGCACTCCGTCTGCTTTAAATAAAGTAGAGCCATCGGATTGCTTTTATTTGAATGAATTCACATTTATTTAAATTCATTATTAAAAGAGAGAGACAGAGAACTGAAGGAGAAGGAACAGAGAGAGAGAGAGAGAGATGCGTGCGCGAGTTAACGTTACCTGTGTGCGTCGATCTCTTCTTTAAAGTCTAGCAGCTACAGTCCCCTCGTTGCTTAAGCCTACCTAAACGTTTTCATATGCGTCTCTCACTCTGCTTGCAAGTGTATCTGTGTTACTATGGTTACCAATGTAGCGGATTAATTTCGAACTGTAATCAAACTGACTGGAACTACCTGTGCATTAAACGGTTTTACTGCACACCTTCCAGCCAATCAGAATCGAGTATTTAAACAGCCCATGGTATAAAGGAACTGGTAGGAGGGGTAAGGGAGTGACGCAAGCACAGTGACTTTTATTTTGACGGAGCGGCGGACCTTTATTTTGGCGGTGCTCTGTTTATTATTATATCTGTCTAACAGTACTGTTTAATATCTTATTAGATAGAACTGTTATAGAAAGTAGACAGTATATGAAAAAAGGTTATTAGCCTATGCCGTGTGGTTGATGTCCAGTGTTGCTAGCTGGGCAGATAAACATAGGGGTAGTTCCTATAGTGTTGGTTTAGACCCTACTCTGAAGTAGGACCTAAATTAGTTCCTACAAATGGAGTTCCTAGAACTAAAATAGTTCCTAGTACCTGCGGTGCGAACACGCCGACATCCGGGTACTTTAGCCAATAGTTCTAGGAACTGTGAAAAGGTACCTCTGGTCGGAAACCGGCTAATATGTTCAGGGGGGAGATTTTTGCCTACCCCCTGTACCTCCAAAAGCAAATGGCCTGTAAGCCAGTTACATTTTTTGTAATGGATGTGGCATGCAAGTACTGGCCTTACCTCCAGAGAGTGAAAGAGAAATGCCCTGAGCTTCAGGATCTCCTCACCATGAGGCCATTTCTTTCTGTTTTTCATGCCAAAGCTCATGATTTCAAATGTGAGGTAAAAAAAATGATTGTCCATGACATTTTCTTTCCCTGAAATCCTGTATAAGATTGTTGCCACTTAGGTTTTCTTTTTTTGTTTTCTTTTCTAAAGGTAAAATGGAGTGGAGCATATCAGGAGGGGGCTGGTTCGTCTCTTGGGGAAGAGGTGGAGCAGTGCAACGCCTTTCTCTCGAGGATTGCTGTTACGACAAAGTACATGTCAAAAGCAGGTAAGGTAACCAGTAAATTTTGATCCTGATGACAATGGTGAGCCACTTTGAGCTCATGCATATATGCTGACTCTGAAAATATAAAGCTCAGAATATTCAACATAAATGGATGGATCGATTACAATACTATCATCCTATTGTATTTGACGTGAGGATAATAAGGAAGGGCAGTGCAATATAAAAATACACATCAGAGTATCATTCACCTACTGTCCTGCCATAGTGCTCTATGCCATTTGACTACTGTCCTGCGCCACTGTTTCATGCTATTTCTTCACTATCCTGTGCTATTTACCTAACCCTTTCATGGGACAGTAATCAAATGGCACAAGACAGCAGATTAATAGTTCCATAGTACTGTACTGCAAGTTATTATCTCTGAAAAGCTTGTGATTCAAGTCTGCACAGTTTCTTCTCCTACTGCTACTGGAAAGAAAGGTGATAATCTCATATTTTTTTTTATTTTTTTAACTTGGCTTCTACCCTTGCCCGCCGATATCGGAAGGTAAAGACACCAGTTTTCCCTTATGCAAAATGCATAGCGATATTGTAAAATAAAATATTAAATGTTCATACCATATATATTGATAGTCCACGTATATACGAATATACTGTATATTTAATTAGTGTTGTATGTGGTTTTCTAATAGTGAAGGTACTTCACAATCCTTATCAACAATTGTCAAAGTTGTAGGCGTTTCCCTCATTGTCATTTATGTTTGAAGGCCAAAATAGCCCTGCAATGCCAGTTGCATAACCTGGAGGCCATGAAAACGGTAATGGACATCTCAGACAGTCAACTGGAGAGGTGGATCTTTGATGTCAATGTGTGGGCAGAAGGTAGGATATACTGTTTTATACTGTTTGATATGGTGCTTGATGTATCACTTCTGACTTAGCTTGGCTGCAATTCCAAAGAGGCTCATTGTAATCGTAGTCAAAGAGCACATACTCTGATTGCTGATGACGTGTGGACAAGATTATCCCCATGGGGACAATAAAGAACCTAACTAACCTAACTATACTCAATCTTAGCTACAAGTGTAGCCTCTCAGTTACAGAGAAATATGAAAAGATTGTTGAGGCTTTATTTTGCTCATACACCAAAAACATTTTTTCATGGAATCAAGAAGCATATTTCTTATCTCTTCATTTCTTCCTCTCAGCAACAACATCCCCAAATTATGCTGATGTTGCCACTGTTGCCAGCCGAATAGAGGAGCTGGTGGCAAGTGTTAAGAGGAGGTCCCAGCGTCTTTATAAGGACAGTGACGGATGCAAAGGACGTGCCCGAATCCGCCGAAAGATCAGGGAGGAAAAAAAAATCTTAAATTCTGTAGTGGAGAAGTTGTGTTGTTCTCCACATGTCTTGTAAGATTTGACTTGTATAGTTGTATGTTTGAGTTTGTGTTCTTTTTCCTTTGTGGTGGGTTTGTATTTTTGGTGTAGAAAATGTAATTTTTCTTCTTTATGACTCCATTGTTTGGACTGTGTACTACCCAGGACTACCCAGTGTACTACACAGTAAATGTGAATCTTGAAGTAAAGTTTTTTCTGTTATTTTTGTAATTCAAATATTTAATTCACTTAGAAACTTTATACTCTGGAAAAATGTAAACACTCTGGACAAATGTGTCAACAGGTTTTGGTACTTAAAAATCCTGTTACTTTGAAATCCAGACCTGTAGCTGTAAGAGATTAATTGCTTACATTTTATGATAATATTATATTCATATAAATATATATAGAAACAGGGAAGCACAGCGGCTCAGTGAGTAGCACTATCACCTCGCAGCAAGAAGGTCCCCGGTTCGAGTCCCGGCTGAGCCAGGAGTTAGCAGGTTCTCTGTGATATCCTTCAGGTAAGCTACAACAGTTTCAACCACAGTTCCAACCATGCAGGTTAATTAACGATACTCAAGTGTCTGTGAGTAAGCCTGGTGATGGATGGGCCAACCACATCAGGGTGATGTGAACATCCCCAAAACATTCAGAAATAACATTTTCAAAATGAGTGAATGGAATGTTACTTTAACGTTCACATTAACCAAGAAAAAACGTTCTTAATACATTAAAAAAACTGGACGTTTCCAACGTTTAAAAAACATTGAGAAATAACGTTTTAATAACATTTTCAAAATGAGTGAATGGAATGTTACTTTAACGTTCACATTAACCAAGAAAAAACGTTCTTAATACATTAAAAAAACTGGACGTTTTCAATGTTTAAAAAACATTCCGAAATAACGTTTTCCTACCCTAATGGGAATGTTAGCAAAACGTTCTGACAACTTATTTTTGTTAGCTGGGTCGCCAATTCCCTTTGTCTCCAGAATGTGCGTACGCACAGCTCAAAGTTTGCTTAAAGGTGCGCACATTCTCCCGTCAAGTTTGATTTTTATAGATCACAACCTTTGCGTGGGAACTGGCGTACGTACGTTTCCAGCCCCGTTTTGTGCGTACGCACGCTTTATAAATGAGACCCCTGATCATTAGAATGAAGATGCCACAGTCAGGCCCGTAAGGTTGTGGGGGAAGTCCCACAATTACAAATAAACTATTGCACACTGTGCACACCACACCTCATTCCTGCCCACTAAAACTGGCAGTCTGGGCAATGGTCAGGAAATTCAGGGTCTGTATAAAACCCTTGCAGGTCTCCATGTCTTCCGTTTCCACAGTACCCCACCCAGTCTTTGAAAAAACATCTGCAATTTCTGCATTGCACAATTTTAAAAGGGACACACGTCTCTTACAGCCTGGGGCAGTTTTTTGACATTCACTACACCTAAAGCAAGAACAGATGTACAATATGATTAGTAGTGATGTAGTACTTGAAGCTAGGGTGACCAAACGTCCTGTTTTCCCAGGACATGTCCTGTTTTCACGTCCTGTCCTAGCCGTCCTGTCTGTTTTTTAAAAAGTGATGAAAATGTCCTGGTTTTCATTATTTTTCATTGGGCCGCTTGCCTTTGCAAACAAAACATATGAAACCAGCTTTGGCTTTACCCCCTGTTACAACCCCAAGATGATTTAATATTGTCTAAGGACATTAAGGGAGTGACATTTATTTGCAACTGAATATCTTTAAGAAGTACAACGCAAAAAGTGGGAAATAATAATAAAGCAGAGGAATTCAGAATATGTAGGCTACATGGATTTATTCATATTGTCAGCCCATAAACAGTGAAAAAAAATAAACTTCAAATGATTCTGACTATAAATAGTCAGCGAAGATAAAGGAAAATACAATGAAGTTCACCAAACAAAATGAAGAGCACGAGTGTTGCTCAAATCAAAGAACAAAACAAAACAAAACACCTCTAACTATAACCATGAAATCTAATAGCTAAATCAAAGAAAAATCCAAAAAAGAAACATCTTCGGCGTGCTAACGCACCCCTTAACTTACCTCCACTAACTAACAAACAAAAACTACAACTCAAGGCAACACTCCCTAAACTAATGAACTAATACATAAAAAATAAAAAAACCACTACGTGTAGCACTATGTATGTCACGTGACATTCTAGCTTGCTCTTCAATGAACACGAGAACACACAGGTATAACCAATCAGAACTATACACAAGAATTAAAGAACTAAATAAAGAAACAAATTAACAACGAATGAGGGACACAGGGCTACATAATAAATCTTTACGAATAAATAAATAAAAATAAATCCATACAGCAAAAGCCCAGCCAAACCCCCTTCCTTAAAGACAGCGGGGGCACGTTCAAGTTCAAAACGGTGCGCAACGTTTTGCTACGGTTTCTGGGTTGAACGTCATGTTTCCTGGAAACGGCGTGCACCGGGGTTTGAGATACGTTTTCTCTTGTTTGGTGGGTGTGTCAGAACTGCAGTCCAATCACCAGCAAAATGTATATCAAGCACGTGGTATTAAAGTGAACTCGCACAATGGGTTCAAGGAAAGTATTAAATTTACAAATGTGTTCGATGCAGCTCGGTATACGCAACAACTGAGGATATTAGTAGACATGTTTGTCGAAAGTTTTATTGTAAAAAAATATAGGATATCAACATAATGATGTAGTTGTTTATATTTTTAGCTTCATTGCAAGTGTGTTGGTATAGAAATAAACAATGGTAATTATGTGTTTTTCCTAAAAATGAGAAAGAAAATACAGGGTATTAAAACAGTATGAACTACAAATAAAGTCAGTATGTGAGGCTAAATAGATGTGTTTTAGTCTGAATTAGGTAAGATGTGTGCTTCCATTTCAGTTTCAGCAATCCCTTCACTCGATTGGGATGTTCTCGATTGGGATGTTCTCTTTTGTTCTGGGAGGCAAGTGCAGTAACTAACATCGGGCATATTTTGTAGTATTAAACACATATTTGTACCGACTTCATCAGGCTCTGAAAATTCTTCACAAAGAACACAAAGAATGGCCTTCTCAGCTGCCATAGTTGCAACTCTTGCGTCATCATAACAGTGTGTTCAATGCATCACCGTTTCTGTTTAAAAAACGTTGTGCAACGTTTTGTCGGGACCATAGGTCGGGACTGAACGCAGCCCACGTTCTACCAGACTCTCGTACATTTAATTTGTACAGAGAGTCTGGCCTCTCTCCATTGAGAAACGTTTACTTCCCTGTAGGCGGGTTCTCTGTTAAAGTTCAAAACTATTGGATCTGCCCAGAGTCACTCAGGATCTGCCATAGCCAATTCGCTAACGTGTGGTCGTGACGTATGTCATGCGCCAAAACCGGCTGGAAACAACAAGTCCGAATGATCAGAGGATTATGTTTAGAATAAGATGTCTGTCAACGAGAGCTGCAGGTTTTGTTCATCGAATTTAAGAGTTCAAGGAACAATTGTAAATTCTAAATGTATATTTGACACTAAGGACAGTGATGTATTCAGTCAACTGTCGAAGCTGGGTCTAATCCATAGACTGTAAAAAATACGGACAAAGCGTCTGTGACGTCACCCATAGACTTTCTGAAGAACGGGTTTGAAGGGGTATGGGCGGCGCCATCTTGGAAAATCTTGGGAAATCCTAACCCCACCCACCTTCTGACGCAGCGCGCGTCACTCAGCTCGCTCTGCTACTCCGGTTATCACTGTGTATATTTTAGGCAACGAAATATGTTATAAAACACCATACGAACTCTTTTCGTTTTCATTTAAAGAAATCTTAAACATTATAGCCACACAAATGTGGTTCAGGCAACGCGTATTGATTATATTCACTGCACATAACTTTTGCCTATTTATAAAAAAAAACTAAATATAAAACACAAACCTGCCTCTTTTCGTTTGAAATATAATATAAAAATATTAAACATTTTAATATGGTCCAGGCAATATGTGCATTTGTACTAAACAACAGATGTTGCAGTAAACAACATTACAGATCATATTCGTTGTATTAAAATTTAAAATGACAAAACTCAACCCAGTCTCTTTTTGTTAAATTTCACTTTTATCAATATTAGCCATTATAAAAGTAAATGGTAAAGTTACAAGAAGCTATACAAATAAAGCAAACAATTCAGTCAAACATACAAAGTCAGCGCTCTAGTCTAACCATACAACGTTAAAGTTAAATAGCTTATAAAGTTATGAAACTTCCCCTCAGCCAAAACGATTGGCCAGGGAACTATAGATTCACGAAACCAAAAATCGCCCGTTAGATATACACAAGATGAATTATATCTCATGTTTAACCACTACAGAGACGCCAGAGACAGCGGCAAACCTCAGAACGACTAGCCGAGCAAAGGCTGTTCCAGGCGGGGTACATGACACAGTGCGCCCGGTCATCGCTGGATCTCACAACTGGATAAAATTTTCATAAATCTTTAAATAAACCACAGATTTGAGCTTTAAACAACTACATTCTCGCCTGAAAAACTCTTAAAACTACATTTCATGATACAGAAACAGTAGTATTATATGACAACTGTATTAAAAAATGGCGCTGCTTATGTTGTCATTCTCCGTGGCGCTGCCTTGTCAGCTGTCAATCAAGCTGTCAATCAAAGTTAACCACGCCCTTATTGTCATACATTTTATATCTAAATACGTTCTAAACTAACGAGTTAGAAAAAAATTCACAGCCCTAATGTTTGTCAGGCACTCGGAACCTATCGAAAAATACAATAAAAGTCCATGGGACCAACCTGTAAAGTAAAAACATGAATTTATGCTGTGAAAACGGACATTTTAACATGGGGGCTATGGACATTTGCTCCCTTTTGGGACCTTCCCCTAGCGGATTTTCGATGTATTGCAGTTTTTCACACTTCCGGGTAGGCTTCATTTTTCAGATCAGAATGTTGCCGCTTGGTCTAATCATTAACAATACGCCGCTGCGGTCGTTTCGGATCTGCTGCAAATGCTGTGTACAGTGATCCCCAGGCTACTGCGCGATAAACAACTTTTCTGCCTCCTTCACTTGGTCCTCCATTAATGCAACAAGAGGGGAGACGACAAAAACTATTTGTTTGCTTTGTATCCCTATCGTTCGCCTTAGCTAACTCATTCACCACTAGAACTGCCATGGCGGTCATTTTGACCGTTTTGAATTTTGTATCTGCAATAACTTTGTTGAAAAAATAAATACAATCCTGCTGGTACCTGACTTTTCCTAAAAGTGTCTGTATTTTCATTTAAAATGTTTTTCATATAAAATACACATAAGGCAAAAAAAACAAATGAACATATTTACCTATTTCGGCCATAAACGGTCATATTGACCGCAATTGAATTGAATTTCTGAATTTCGCTGTATTATTATACCAATATACGCAACAATAAAATGTGGTAAAAAATACACTAAACATATTCAACAACAAATAATTTAAATGTAATGATATTCAGAACAGAACAAGAATGAAAAAATAATTAAACAAGCCAAAATGAAATGCTTTATAAGCGAAAGTGAAAGTAAGCGGCGTTAGGCTCACGTAACTAATTAGAATCAAAATGTTTCAACATTTGCGATGTATTTGGATGCTAAACTATTCTTTATCATAGGCTTTGAACTTCACTCACGTTCCAATATCGACGGAAAAAATCATCCTCTTCACACATATAAAATGGTACGAATTGTAGCCTACTAGTACTGAGAAACAGAGCAGTGCAATTTTTATGTTAGGTTGACTATTATTATTATATTTTATTATGGCTATAATGAACAGGCTGCAATGTCAAGATTGCAATGCTGGAATATAGTGTGTGTGTGTGTATGTGTGCCCTTGTTTATATTACATTGTGGGGACCAAATGTCCCCATAAGAATAGTAAAACCTGAGATCACCTACATTGTGGGGACCAGCCAGCAGTCCCCACTTTTCAAAAGGCTTATAAATCACACAGGATGAGTTGTTTTGAGAAAGTAAAAATGCAGAATGTTTCCTGTGATGGGTAGGTTTAGGGGCAGGGGCAGTGTAAGGGGATAGAATGTACAGTTTGTACGGTATAAAAACCATTACGTCTATGGAGAGTCCCCACAAAGATAGTGAACCAGACATGTGTGTGTGTGTGTGTGTGTGTGTGTGTGTGTGTGTGTGTGTGTGTGTTTGCGAGCGCGGGTGCGATCAAACAGTGGAAACATGAAAACATAGGCTACTCCGTCATTTTGTTCAGGGCATCTACGGATATTATTTATTTATAAATGTATAATTAAACTTGTTTAAATGTACAGTTTGGTGTTGTTTTGTTTTTAAAAGACATCCTAATACAATAAATGCATTAATCTCTCAATTGGGTATTTATCATTAAAGATATAGAGTTTTGAATCTAGCGATCAAAATGACCGCTTGCGGCAGTTCTAGTAGTTATGGAATTCTGGCACTTCTAGTGCGGAGTGAGCTGGAAAATCAAACTTTTCCCGAACCCCGTGGGGAGGAGGGCCACAACATTACTTAATTTTTTTGCATCTTTTGCAGCGATTTTTTTGTGAGCATATCATTGAACACCCCTGACCACTCGGTGAGTTTCACGTCTTTGTAAACGAAAGTTTAATGCGTTTTATGAAGGATTGTTCCAGTGCCCATAGGCTGCCATTGTGTAGGTGGGGGGGAAAGCGAAATAAACCTAAAATTCTCGGGACAGCAGCATGTGTCCACATTTTAATCTTAACCGTTCTATTTCATCAGAAACGATCTGTAAACAGGGCTTTAAGTGTAAAATACCGAACTTGTCCTTTAAAAGCACTTACATTAGCACTGGACCGTCATCAGATTACAAAGCCTGAAACGAAAAAAATTAAAAAAATTAAAAAAAAATTATATATATATCAAAAGCACGTCATGCAAATAACATGGTAAATGTTGCCTATTATGTGAAATGTCGAAGTTAACCTTAACAGTTACTTGGTAAACAGGTGGAACAGAGTGAATGCTTGCGAAGCCGCGGTAGTAAACCGCGTTCGCAAAATCAAACCAAATAGGCTACGTGGAAACAATGTAGAAATGCGAACGCAAATACTGACTTACCGTATCACTCAGTTGAACAATTTTCCATCTTCTCAAACTCTAAATCCCACTTATCGTCACAGGCGCAGGTTAGATTATTCAGATTATTCTTCCATCCATCTTCATGTAACGTTATGTCGTCCATTTTCTGCTGCACAGGCAACTACTGTTTGAAACACGAACCGAAGCTCACAAAATCTTAAAAATTGCTCACAGATTCGCAGACACTGTTTATCTTGATAACATGAATGATTATTCTGTTCAGTTAAATGAATCTCACTGACAAATCAAGTTTGCCTGTAGCTACTGTCTGCTCGAGTCACATTTGAACTGAATTGAGCGCGAAAGAAATCAATCCCACAATGCAATACCTTTTCAATACCTTTGCCCCTTGGACTCTTTGCGCTGAACCGCCCCCGCGAGCAAGTGTATTTCTTAGTTAACCGACGTCCCAGCAAACATGCTCCTTTGGGGCCCGAATGGGGCCCTTGCGGGCAGCCCACTGTGGGCCCAGATACCGGCGTGAAATGCGGGGCACATGTGGGCCCCACACTATGGGGCCCAGGTGGGGCCCCATCGGGACAGCCCAAAGTGTGGGCTGACTGTGGGCTAGCCCACACTAAGTAGAGTGGGCCCCCATTGGGGCCAGTTGTGGGCCCACAGCAAACCCCTTAGGGACCCGTGTGGGACTACTGTGGGCAGCCCACTGTGGGCCCAGATACCAGCGTAAAATGCGGGGCACATGTGGGCCCCACACTATAGGGCCCAGGTAGGGCCCCATCGGGACAGCCCAAAGTGTGGGCTGACCCACACTAAGTAGAGTGGGCCCCCATTGGGACCAGTTGTGGGCCCACAGCAAGCCCACGCTGTGGGCAAAGTGTGGGTATACTGTGGGTACATTGGGTTAAGTGTGGGCATACTGTGGGAACACTGTAAAAAGTGTGGGCATACTGTGGGTACACTGGGAAACGTGTGGGCATACTGTGGACAATGCAAAGATGTATTGTAATATACCTGTGGCCTTAACAAACAACAAGATTAGTTTGGTTGTACTTTGCATTTGCCACTATACATGCAAAATAATTGCACTTGTTGAAAGTTGAAGTAGTACATTATAAGTTATATGTTTCAAATAATTTCATTTATTCAGTCATGTAAAAAAAAAATATATATATATATATATATATATATATATATACACACACAATACATTACCATTCAAAAGTTTGGGGTCAGTAATTTTTTTTAAATACTTTTGAAAGAAATCCCTTCATCTCATCAAAGCTGCATTTATTTAATAAATACATTAAAAAGAGCAATATTCTGAAATATTGTTGCAACTTAAAATAACTGTTTTCTGTTTTAATCTATTTTACAAAGTAATTATTCCTGGGATGTTAAAAAATTATGTTAATAATTTATTACAGTAGCCAGCATCCAGTCGTCAGCATGTAAATCGTGGAAAAAAAATCAGGAACGTTTGAACAGAACTGTCAAAAGAGCAGCATTTATTTTAAATAGATTTTGAGTCTTTTGTCTTCAGAGTCCTCAAGTCTTCTGGTTCTTCTGCTCCTTCCACCATCCCAGTCTCTTGCATTATGATTTAACAGGATCAGGATAAACCCCTTTGGATGCTGCGGCCTGGCTGTTTTTTGTGTCAGTTTTTTCTCTAAAGTGAGAAAAAAACAACAATTGAAATGTTAACAAATTTTTTTTACAAAAAAACAAAAACAAGGGTTGTTCCAAGTGTAATTTATATATGACTGGAGAAACCTGAGAATAATTTGAGTTCCGGAAAAATAGTTACAGGTGTTTATTATTATTAAAAACAAATTTAGGCGGTGTTGTTGAAAGAGAAACATACCGAGAGTGAACCAACTGAGGGCATGATGAAATAAGAGCATGAGAACAATTTATTAAAATTATCAACACAACGTAAAGAATAATTTTGTCAACTTGTACTCACACTCATGTCATTCCAAACCTGCATGATTTCTTCTGTGGAAGATGATATTTTGAAAAATGACTCAAAAAGTCAATGGGATCCAATGGGATTTTCATTGTATGAACAAAACAGATTAAACATAATTCAAAATATCTTCTTTTGCATTCCACAGAAAAAAGTAAATAATACATGTTTGGAACAACATGAAGAACAAACCTTTTAATGTCTTTATCAATAAATCATTGATAGATTTAACTTGCAGCCTGAATATGTTATTTTTATTAAAAAAAAATAGAGGGAATGTGTCTGACGGTCAAACGAGTACTTACACAGAAAAAGAGTGACCTGTGCCTGAGTGGCTCTTTTGGGTTTATTATTTAGCTGTTTGAGACACATCACAATTAAGGAAAAAAGAGAGAAGACAACTGAATATTAGTCAAATATTACATAAATCTATACAAATAAAAATGATTCTTTTTTCATCAGTGATTATTGACTAATTAATAGTTAATCTCTGGTCCTCGAAGTGCACTGTCTTGCAGTTTATGTTCAGACCTGATCAATCTCACTTGCTATTTTAACCAAAAGAGCTTGATTAGCTTGTCCAGGCGTGCTGGACCAGGGCTGGTGCTAAAGTCCTCAAGGGCCAGAGCTGAGGTCCCCTGCAAAATGTTCGGAACATGACTAGATCGATCACTTACAGCAGTGGTGTCCAGTCCTGGTCATGGAGGAGTTTAGCTCCAGCCTGTCTGTAGTGTCTGCTGATCCTGAAGACCTCGATCAACTGGTTCAGGTCTGCTTAACTGGGGTTGGAGCTCAATTCTGCAATCAGGATTAGATTGCAATAAATACTGAAAAGAGAGAGGACAAACAACATTTCAAATACAGTATTTAATGTTGATCTTAACTTTAAGATTAATAAATGCTGTAGAAGTAATTGTTCACTAATTGTTGGTTCATGTTAACTAAAGCTAACAAAATGAAACCTTATTATAAAGTGTTACCATTTATTAATAATGAGAGAGTTGGCCATACGAGTATAAAATGAATTAATAGGAATCTTAAACTGGTTCAAACTAGGCTACTGTATTGTATATTCATGTTAATACTAGGCACAAATGGCATTATAGCACTCCTTTCATTTGCCCTCCAGGTGGGCGTTCCTATAATGTGTGAGTCATGTGACGTCACGTGAAATCAATGAATTAACCGTCCAGTGAATATTTTTAAGTTAAATAAATTAGTTTACTTTCATTCACACATTTGGAAATTGTCAACAAAACCTTTACAATACTATCAAAATCTCTCATATACTGTACACGTACAATGTGATTAAAAGCCAAAATTACAGCACAAGTTAACCTGCCTCTAGCTAGTAACAGTTAGCTGCTAACTTAACGGATGAGATGCTAGCGGACTTTTCCTGAAGACACTAAATCATTTCTATAAAGTAAATATTCAACGGAAGCGTGTCATTTACATGAAAGAATGTGTCAGAAGCATTTGTATGTACTATTTGTGTAAGTTTGGGGACTAAACTTACCTGAAAGTAGTGAAAACAACAGTGAGAGACGGAGTTACTGCTTGTGTCAGTTGAGCTGTCGTCCCGTTTCCATGGTAACGGCCTCCGCTCCAGTTCAAATGCGGCTCGAATGTTCAGCGCGAGCGCCCATTAAAACACGTAAAAGTCACGCAGCATTTACATAAACATAGAATTGATGGAGGGAATTATTTGATAATCAGATAAAATATCTTGAAAACTTTGGTTTGTTCCATTTGTTCCTATTTTAATAAAACCTGTTTAATTATAACCTCAGTGAGATCAATTATGCAACATAATAACTTAAAAATATCCATTAGGGAACGTTCTCTATAAGTTACTTTAAGGTTATTCAAAAAATAACCACCCTGCAACGTTCTGGGAACGTTATTTTATGGTTGCAAAATAATAACTTAAAAATAACCATTAGGAAACGTTCTCTATAAGTTATTTTTAGGTTATTTAAAAGTAACCACCCAGCAACGTTATGGGAACACTATTTTATGGTTACATAAAAATAAAACCAAAAAAGAATGTTCCCCTAACGTTAGTATTTGGTTCCCAAAAAAATAACCAAACGGGAACCAAAAACTAACGTTAGGGGAATGTTCTGTGTTAACTGGGTGGTCTGTCTGACTTTATCAGTCTGCCTGGGAACAGCTGCAACAAGCAAACAGGTAAAGATAGTACTTGTCTTGCTGTCTTGTTGACTGTGTGCAGTTTTAGTTAAGTATGGGATTGACTGTTGAATGAAATAACATTTATGACATTTTACAGGATCGTTAAAATAGTTTGATTAACCCTGAGCTTCTAATCTTAAAACAATGATTTAACTGTACTGTTATGGTGGGTTGCCCACAGTAAACCCTCATGGTGGCCCCACAGTGAAAAACAGCTATGGGCCCCGCATGGGCTAACCCACTGGGGGCCCGTGTGGGTTTTCTGTGGGCAGTCCCACAGTGGGTTGCCCACAGTAAATCCTAATGGGGGCCCAAATGGGCAAAACTGCTATGGGCCCCACATGGGCTAACCCACTGGGGGCCCGTGTGGGTTTTCTGTGGGCAGTCCCACAGTGGGCTTGCCCACAGTAAATCCTAATGGGGGCCCAAATGGGCAAAACTGCTATGGGCCCCACATGGGCTAACCCACTGGGGGCCCGTGTGGGTTTTCTGTGGGCAGTCCCACAGTGGGCTTGCCCACAGTAAATCCTAATGGGGGCCCAAATGGGCAAAACTGCTATGGGCCCCACATGGGCTAACCCACTGGGGGCCCGTGTGGGTTTTCTGTGGGCAGTCCCACAGTGGGCTTGCCCACAGTAAATCCTAATGGGGGCCCAAATGGGCAAAACTGCTATGGGCCCCACATGGGCTAACCCACTGGGGGCCCGTGTGGGTTTTCTGTGGGCAGTCCCACAGTGGGCTTGCCCACAGTAAATCCTAATGGGGGCCCAAATGGGCAAAACTGCTATGGGCCCCACATGGGCTAACCCACTGGGGGCCCGTGTGGGTTTTCTGTGGGCAGTCCCACAGTGGGCTTGCCCACAGTAAATCCTAATGGGGGCCCAAATGGGCAAAACTGCTATGGGCCCCACATGGGCTAACCCACTGGGGGCCCGTGTGGGTTTTCTGTGGGCAGTCCCACAGTGGGCTTGCCCACAGAAAGCCCACATGGGGCCCGAAAGGGTTTGCCCTTGCCCACACTGTCCCACAGAAAACCCACACTTACCCACAGTGGGCCCACACTGGCATGTTTGCTGGGCGTGTGTCTGTGGAGGGAAAAGTCCGCTTTGCGCGGGTGCAAAATAGGAATGAAACATGCGTCGGTGTACAAAGTCAATTGCGCTGGATGCAAGATAGGGCCCAAGTTTTCTCTTGTTTGGTGGGTGTGTCAGAACTGCAGTCCAATCAGCAGCAACATGTATATAAAGCACGCGGTATTAAAGTGAACTCGCACAATGGGTTCAAGGAAAGTAATTTACAAATGTGTTCGATGCAGCTCGGTATACGCAACAACTGAGGATATTAGTAGTGATGTGCAGATCGAGGCTTTGTGAACCAATGAAACTATTGAACCAAATGTGTCATAATGTTTCGAGGCTTCGAATCAATCCGACACCCGTCTCAACGGTGACATCTAGTGGTCACTTGCAGGTGTTGATCTGAAACAACCTTGACGAGCCATTAAATTTTTTTTTTTTTTTTTTTTTTTATTATTGTATTTTTCTAATATGTGAAGCTTGTAACCTATAGGCTCCTCACTGTGCATAATGGTCCTGCAAAATGAATATTAATAAAAGAAATCAAGCCACAATGTCTCACTTTTTTAGAAAATTGTATTCAAAAATATTAATTTCTCTGCTGTGGAAGGACTTAGCCTACTTCTTTTTTTACAGATAATTTCTCCAGCCTTTGAAAAAATCCTCTCTCACGGGACACTTGTTGCTGGCATGCAAAGATATTTTTTAGCTAGGACATACAAATGAGGAAAGATTACTGCTCTCTCTTTCCAGTAATTTAGTGGATCATGAGTTCTGGGCAAAAAACAAAACAAACAAAGTTAGGTTATGAACGTTTATGCTCACCCACTAAGCAAAATGATGTCCGAAAGACGTCTTTTCAATGTCTTTGTTACAAAAATCGGACGTTGAAATGACGTCCACTGAGGAGCCAGAATGAAAGTTTTTATGACATCTTTTTTTGACGTGTTCTGCACGTCCGATATAGACGTTCATCGAACCTTCATACAAGTTTAAAAACTAGTTCAGATGTGGCCATTGTGGACATATTTCAACATCATTTATGGTCTCATTTAGACATAATTACTTTGACTATTGCTGTCAGATGATCTTAGTGAGAATGAACAGAGGTTTAGATGTTGATATTCGTTTAATTTGAAGTGTCACCATTGTGGCGATCCGTGTTTGCTTTAGTTGGGCTCTTGGTCCCCGTTCCTTTTACTTTAACTTTTCTTTGGCTGCTGTAACAGTGTGTTTGTGTAACACAATTGTTGTGGCAGAGAAAGCCTAGAAAAAGTTTGATGTGTTATCACCTCAATGTTGATGATGACATAATCATCACAAAATGGGCCTTTAATATTGTGTTTAAAGTTTTGTGTTTATATTTGGCATTAATAACCACCAACCTTGTGGAACTGCATTAATGGTGCCAAAAGCATTAAAATGATCACTTATTGGAAGGTGTATAAAAAGCATGTGCACATGATGTTTTGAGCAAATGTATCATATAGTCACACAAAGACATCAAGATTTTGGATATGAATCACAACAACGGTGACAATCAAAACAAAAAAGCTTGGGAATTAAGGATGAGTTTTTGTACTATGAAAGCTACCCATCATGCATTGCAGCATGAAGCTTTTTTTTAAATTGTCACCATTGTTGTGAATCATATGCACAATCTTGATGTCTGTGTGTGACTATATGATACATTTGCTCAAAACATCATGTGCACATGCTTTTTATACACCTTCAAATAAGTGATAATTATAATGCTTTTGGCACCAATAATGCAGATCCACAAGGTTGGTGGTTATGAATGCCAAATATAAACACAAAACTTTAAACACAATATTAAAGGCCCATTTTGTAATGATTCTGTCGTCATCAACATTGAGCTGATAGCACCTCAAACTTTTTCTAGGTTTTCTCTGTCACAACAATTGTGTTACACAAACACACTGTTAGAGCAGCCAAATAAAAGTTAAAGTAAAAGGAACGGGGACCAAGAGCCCAACTAAAGCAAACACTGGTCACCACAATGGTGACACTTCAAATTAAACAAATATCAACATCTAAACCTCTGTTCTCACTAATTCTCACTAACATCATCTGACAGCAATAGTCAAAGTAATTATGTCTAAATGAGACCATAAATGATGTTGAAATATGTCCACAATGGCCACATCTGAACTAGTTTTTAAACTTGTATGAAGGTTCGATGAACGTCTATATCGGACGTGCAGAACACGTCAAAAAAAGACGTCATAAAAACTTTCATTCTGGCTCCTCAGTGGACGTCATTTCAACGTCCGATTTTTGTAACAAAGACATTGAAAAGACGTCTTTCGGACATCATTTTGCTTAGTGGGCAGAGTGCAGAGAAAAATGTAGGCCTAATGGAATGTATAACAAATAGGAAAAGCAAAATGATGTCGTCACTGGCAGTATATAGGCTACTCATACGTAGACCTATAAAATGTATAGCCTTTTCACACAATATTATATTATATTCACATTGAAGCTATTTTTAACATGATTGCCAGTTGTAATTGGGACATAGGTTGTAGGGCACAGGGGGGCTATGGACTTTCTAAACAGTGTCCCAAAAGTTTGTAATATAGCCTAGCCTCTGTCTGTCTCTAGCCTATCAGTCAATGTGTTGTGTAAATTTAAATATATATAAATTTAAATAACTAATCAAATCACACTATGTCACTAGCCTATATTAACAAAAATCCGCTATCTCAAAATCAAACTCCTCTCACAAAAACCCACGAGGTCAATATGTGTTGATTTCACTTTTATACAGATGTGCGATTGTGTGGTCTGTTCCCGACCGTGTCAATCAAACGCTGATTCGGCGGACCACACCTGATGAAACAGTGAAACACTTCGAGGCTTCGTTTGGCCATAGTCACGTGACATGGGTGTTTTGAATCACGCTTCGGATCAGTGTTTCGAAACATCTGCGGGATCTCGCAAAGCTTCGGAACGACTGTTTCGCGTCAGCCATCCTTAGATATTAGAAGACATGTTTGCCGTAAGTTTTATTGTAAAAACATAGGATATCAACATAATGATGTAGTCGTTTATGTTTAGCTTCATTGCAAGTGTATGACATTTGGTATAGGCCTAGAAATAAACAATTGTAATTAAGTGCTTTTCCTAAAAATGAGAAAGAAAATAGGCTTACAGGGTAGGCTATTAAAACAGTATGAACTGCAAATAAATCAAATCAGTATGTGAGGCTAAATAGATGTGTTTTAGTCTGAATTAGGTAAGATGTGTGCTTCCATTTCAGTTTCCACAAATCCCTTCACTCGATTGGGATGTTCTCTTTTGTTCTGGGTGGCAAGTGCAGTAACTGTAACATCGGGAATACTTTGTAGTATTAAACACATATTTATACCGAATTCATCAGGCTCCGAAAATTCTTCACAAACAACACAAAGAATGGCCTTCTCAGCTGCCATAGTTGCAACTCTTGCGTCATCAGAACAGTGTGTTCAACGCATCACCGTTTCTGTTTTAAAAACGTTGTGCAACGTTTTGTCGGGGCTGAACGCAGCCCTGTCTTTACTGCACTTTTTTTCTCTCTCCTCACCGCAACCTCTTTCTCACTTGTACTTTAAAGCCGCAGGTGTTTGGCATCTCAAATGATCACGTGGTCTCTGACATCGACACACCAGAGACATAAATACCGCTGTATTAAATCAGTGCTGTTGCATTCATTCTAAGTATCAAAGCACGATTGAGAAGAAACATGGAGACAACGAAGTTTTTCGTTTATTTGTTCACAGTTTCGGCATTCCTCTTGCAGGGTAAGACATTTATTTATTTATTTATTTATTTATTTATTTATTTATTTATTTATTTATTTATTTATTTATTTATTTATTTATTTATTTATTTATCATTAGGTCAACGAATATGTGTTTATAGAGTTCCCTGCTCAAACCAGAGATTTATTCAAAGATCCAGACAAAGACCTGTCAGTCCAAGAACCAGGTATCCTAAATATTAATGAACCAAAATGATATTTAATACTATTTAATACTTTCTTTTTAATATTTAATTTTTTTTTTGTAGTAAATTTGTCAAGTTGTTATGTCAATGCAAATCAAATTAAACAAACTTTGAGTGTCTTTGTCTTAACACTAGTAGGCAGGATAACGCTATCATTTTATTTTTAATAAGATTTTTGTTTGTATTTCACTGTATTCTTTTCTTTATCCCCCTTTATCATTTTAAACAGCTATAATCTATTATAACCAGCTTCATTTGAGCCATCAATCTAGTATTTACAAGAAACATCTAAATAAACTTAAGGATTAGGAGGATTTGGGCTACCCGATTTTAAATATTATTATTATTATTATTAAATACTTTAGCATGCTGGAGAAAGTTGGGTTCAGTGGAGTTTGGTGACAAGCCAGAATGGTTAGCAATTGAAAAAGCTTCTTGTAATAAGACTTCTTTATCTTTAAAGTATCAACGGAAACAGTTATATATTTCTAACTTAACTGAAGTGGAAACAAGTTAAGGTATAGCTTATTTGACAATTCCTGATATATATGTGGATACTCCAATTTGTAGTAATCATGCTTTTCCTCCAGGGTTACATAAGCATAATTGTGAGTTAGAGACTTCGTTAGAAAGCACATTCCAGACTTTGACGTTTTGAATTTTGAATCCCAACTCAGAGAGAATTGCTCATGTCCCATGAGTGGTAGTGTGTCAAAATTGAACACTAGAAAAGGTGGACAAAACAGAGAAAATAAAACATGACTGAGAAGAGGAAATTGGTTTTAATAAAACATGTGGGATGAGTGCTTGAGAAATGTATACATGTTTTTGTGAAGGCCAGACACAATTCAGTTCAGGTCAAAACCTTAATAAATGTATCCCACGATTTATCCACTCTGTAATAATTGTAAAATGTCAAAAGGCCCCTTGTTTTATTCTTTATGGTCATGTAGTAAAATTCAGTCATTTTGGAAATGTATATTTCACTTTCTTTTGATCAGGGCCGGGTTTCCCGATAACGATGTATCTTAGCTCTTACGAGCGCTTTCTACGTGCAAAGTTACGAACGCTCGCAGCAATTCCACGAGCGTTTCCCAAAAATGCACTTAACATGAACGCGCGAGAACGCGCTCTACGTGCTACTTAAGAGCCGCTGTCCATTCGTGAAGTTCTGAAACATAACCTTATAATCGTATTCTGAACGTTTAACCTAATTGTCATCTGTTGTGGATTAGCAATCAAGACAAGTCTAGGCTATATAAAGCACCTACAGGCGGAGGCACTGATAAAATGGCTGAAAAAAAAAAAAAAAAAAAAAAACCCGAAAACATATACCTTTCAAAGAGATGAAATTAATGTCCTTTTAGAGGAGATAGAGTGAAACAAAGATGTAATTTTTTTTTTTTTTTTTTTTGTTCATTATATTAAAATTTGATTAAAATTATTAGATTAAATTATTTCTATTTTTTTTCTGACCTTTTTAATTATTTAATTTATACATTAATTTAACCAACAACAAAAAAAGAGTAATAAAGTGTACAATAAAGTACAATCAAAACCTTATATTATAATCACATTGCATTTGAATAAAGTTAAAGGTGTAATCTGCCGGTTGTCCTGCAGGTGTCCTCATAACTCTGTCTTCTTATGATGCATTTGGGGATGTACGATTACTCCAGAGCACTCGTAGATCTACGAAGATTTTCAAGTGCTACTTAAGCTACGAGCTTTTGGGAAACAGACCATAATATTAAGATTAGTAGTACGATCGTTTTTACGATCAACTTAGGCTTACGATGCTTTTGGGAAACGCAGCCCTGGAGCCTCAGCCTTGCATTGGACTTTTAGGAGCAGAGAATGCTTTTTGTAATAAGTATCAGACAAAGGCCATTTCACTGTGTGTGATGCTTGCAAACATATTTAAAAGCTGTAAGTATCTAGCTCAAAGTAGCATGTACAATGGTACCGCTAACGTTTGATGAGTTATTTATCCTGTATACTATAGTTACTGTTTTGGTGGCATTGTGCGTGTGTGTGTTATTTGTGTTTTTACGCTGCTTGTTTGATAGAGAAACATTTTTATAGCACTTCCTCTTTTATTATTTTGGATGTCTGTCATAGACATTACATCATTTTCTGTTGATTTCCTCTTCAGGTGTGTCTGGTGTTGATACAGACAGAGTGTCAGTGATGGAGGAAGATTCAGTCACTATAAACACTGGTGTTAAAACAAACCAACAAGAGAAGATTAGATGGTATTTTAATAACACTTGCATCGCTGTAATCACTGGAGATCTCAGTGTTGTCTGTACAGATGTTCAGTGTAATGAAGATAATAATGTTAATACAGTTACTGAGAGATTCAGAGGCAGACTGAAGCTGGATAATCAGACTGGATCTCTGACCATCATGAACATCAGAAACACACACTCTGGAGAATATAAACTACTGATCATCAGCGACAGCGACGGTAACAGTGAAAAGATCTTCAATGTTTCTGTTCATGGTGAGTCATTATGTTTAAATCATATCATCATGTTTATTATAGCAGTGACATTCAGAGCTTTTTCTCTTGATCTGCATCACTGAACTGAACTGAATCACTTTCAACTGTTTAGTTTTTCCACTGATGATCCATTAGTTTTTAACAGTTCGTTTTTTATTTTTCTGTTCATTCCAGTTCTTTACATCTGATTAAATGCATTTATTATTTCATACTCGTTTTCATACTTGTTTTTAGTTCACAATAAAGTGCAAAGAAATTGTAAATGTGTAAAAATCATAAAATGATCAGAAGTGTTTGCAAATCATTATAAATATTTTAGATTTATAATGTGCTTATTTTGCTATATTATAATGTAGAAATGTATATTTTAATGTAGTAATGCATTAATTGTATAAACATGTAGGCTATGTGTGTAATATATGTGCGGGTCTGTAAAAAAAAGAATTGTGTTTCAGGTGTTCCTGCTTCTGAACGATATAAAATGAAGAGAAAGACAGTGAAAGAGGGAGAATCTGTCACTTTTGATCCTAGTGTAAGAAACCCAGATGATTTGATGAAATGGTATTTTAAAGAAATTCTCATCGCTGAAATCACTGGAGATCAGAGTCAGACCTGTACAGATGTTCAGTGTAATAATAAAACTGAGAGATTCAGAGACAGACTGAAGCTGGATCATCAGACTGGATCTCTGACCATCACAAACACCAGAAACACAGACTCTGGACTCTATAAACTACAGATGAGCAGCTGCAGATTCAGGATCATCAGGAGCTTCTGTGTTTGTGTCACTGCACGGTGAGTAACTCTTTATTTTACAGGAGAGCAGGTGAAAAACACAGATGAGGTAAAATACTTCACTAGTATGTCTTTATAGAAATCTTATGAGATTCTCAGGAGAGTGCAACAAAACTCTATTCATTTTATCTGTTGTGAAATTGATTTTTAATGATAACTTATAAACCTTTAAAATACAGCCCTACTGTGAGCTATGGGTATTAATCGATAATATTTGCTTTTGTTGAAGCCGTCATTCTGCATTATTTCAACTTATTTTCAAAAATAATCATGTTTAACAGTGGAATTTGTTATGGTAAAACTACATTACCCATGATGCTGTACAGAAAATATTCCACCAATCAGGGAGTGGAAAAAGATCTCTTTAGCTCCGCCCACTTTCATGAGTCTCCATGCACTCTCAAATACTTCAATATTTGAATATACTTTATAAAAGCATTTCTGCTCTTCTGCTGTAAACTTTCACGAATGGCGTTTCCATCAAAATGATCCCGAAATAAACATTCCAGACTGAATATTATTCACTGATTGGTGGCTGATTTGTCATGAGTTTCTGTGACAGTTACTGCTGGTCATTTCTCTCTCTTTAACAATCTGCAATTTATTGTTTCCAGACGGAGAAAGATCACGTGATCCGAGAGAATCCCAACAGGATCATTGTGAATCTGCAACATTATTCCCATTGAGGAGAATCAGCAAAAACACACTTCAGCTGTTCAGCTTTAACCTGAAATACTTTACATGTTCATCATAAAACACTATTTACATGTTATGGAAATATTAACCTGTTACTGGAAGCACATATAATTTAGGACATTTAGAGGAGCGTTACTTACATTATCTGACCGTTTCAGCGTATAAACCTGGAATAGATTAACATTTATCATTTATCATGCTTATTATAATAAGTGCCTTGTTTGAGATGATGGATTAGGTGTTTGTTGAAGGTTGAGAAGGAGTTCAGTGTTTCTGAAGTGAAGATTCTGATAGAGACTCATTATAATGGAAACACTCGGCGGCGCTTATTCACTGTAGTTACTTCATTATTATTCAATTCAGTAGGCTAATAACCTACTTATTATCTTGATACATCCATAGAACAAATGCTTTGTGATATCTATCTATAAATTACAGGAACGTCTATCTGTCTGTCTGTGTGTGTGTCTGTTATTCGCATATCTCTCGAACTGTTAGTCCGATGGATTTCAGTGATTTTCAGTGATCTTCATTTAGATGTGACCAGTCACTAGAAATTTTTGACTTGGGGATGTAATTTTTTTTTACAGTGTAATATAAAAATAGTAAACATTTTAATATGGTCCAGGCAATATGTGCATTTGTACTAAACAACAGATGTTGCAGTAAACAACATTACGGATCATCTTCGTTGTATTTAAATTTAAAATGACAAAACTCAACCCAGTCTCTTTTTGTTAAATTTCAGTTTTATCAATATTAGCCATTATAAAAGTATAAGTAAAAGGTACAAGAAGCTATACAAATAAAGCAAACAATTCAGTCAAACATACAAAGTCAGCGCTCTAGTCTAACCATACAACGGTAAAGTTAAATAGCTTATAAAGTTATGAAACTTCCCCTCAGCCAAAACGATTGGCCAGGGAACTATAGATTCACGAAACCAAAAATCAGCCGTTAGATATACACAAGACGAATTATATCTCATGTTTAACCACTACAGAGACGCCAGAGTCAGCGGCAAACGTCAGAACGACTAGCCGAGGAAAGGCTGTTCCAGGTGGGGTACATGAGCGCCTGGATCTCACAACACTGAAAACAATGTTATGTTGACTTTACTTAATTTTATTATGTCAAGGGGTTGCACGAAATAAATTGATCTAAATCCAGATATATTTTTTAATTTGAGTGTACTTATATTTTGTATATTGGTTGTACTTATATTTTATAAGTAATTTCAGATTAATTATATTCAAAATTTTAGCTTAACTATTTTGAGTTGAATTTACTAAATTTTTTCAAGAATCAGCCTGTGAATCTCAACAATGGGGACAATTATAAAGCATGTTGCAGTGCATTCTGGGTGCCACCAATCAAAACTCATTCATGGCTCCCATCATGCATTGCTGCATGATTAAATAATGAGCTTATGATCAGAGGTGATCTGTTTGTCACCATTGCTGAGATTCATACGCAAATTCTTGATGTCTGTGTGTGTGCCTACATAAAAACTTTTTTGAAGTTTTTTTTTTTTTTATTGATTTGATCATATGGATTCCATTGAAAAGGCAAAAAATATTATGCTGTACAAGGACAGTGCTGCTATAATTAATAAAGTAAACCTAACTCAGAAATTGGGATATATATGAATTCAGTGATTCAGGTTGAATGATTGTGAAATAATGATTATGTTAAAACACAACCAACACCATCAGATCACCTTTTCTATTTGTTCATCTGGCTGTTATAACTCAAGTACAGCAGCCAAACAAAATCTAAAGTTGACAGTTTAAGGGTAAAGAGCCCAACTAAAACACACACTGATCCTGTATGACTGATCCCCATGATGGTAACTTAAAATTACGGTTTTAACATTGCGGTTTTCTCCTTCAGTTATTCTGCTTGTTAACATCAGGTGTCTTCAATGTTGGCAATACAAAATAAAGAGTACTTAATTCATCTTTGACGTCTGTCTGTTATTCAGATATTTTTGTTTAAAATTTTTTAAATGGTTAACTTTTAAGGAATTAATTTGATTAATTATTACTCAATTCTAATGTGTTAAATTTAATTAATAATATTGCTTGTAATCTGCGCAATTTTATTGAGTAGATATAGCGTATTCATTTTACAGTGTATATGGAAATTAAATTTAAAAAAATGTTTCTAATTACTTTTAATTGAATGTAATTAACTTGTTTTAAACAAGGGCAGTGAATTTGAAAATTAATAATAAAAAATAAGTAGGATTAAATAACACATTAAAATCAGTGAAATTAACCAGATAAAACATGTAACATTTACAAGGGGTCAGAATCATTTTTTTCAGTGAACCTGGAACATTTTTTCATAAATATTTATAAATAAACCATAGATTTGAGCTTTAAACAACTACATTCTCGCCTGAAAAAATTCTTAAAACTGCATTTCATGATACAAAAACAGTAGTATATCTAAATACGATCTAAACTAACGAGTTAGAAAAAAAATTCACCCCCCTCACAGTTGTCAGGCACTCGGAACCTATCGAAAAATACAATAAAAGTCCATGGGACCAACCTGTAAAAACATGAATTTATGCTGTGAAAACGGACATTTTAACATGGTGGTCTATGGACATTTGCTCCCTTTTGGGACCTGCCCCTAGTGGATTTTCGATGTATTGCAGTTTTTCGCATCCGGGTAGGCTTCATTTTTCAGATTAGAATGTTGCCGCTTGGTAGTAACCTATTCACAAACTGTTTGCTCAAGCCTAGCATTTTTTCGGAGTTCACTGTGTACACTGAAAAAAATGATTCATTGACTTAGTTGAATTTACTAAAAAAAATTATGATAATTGGTTCCACATAATTGATTTTAGCTACATTTAAACAAATGCACGTTGAACTAAGTTCAACGTAATGCATTTGTTTAAATGTAGCTAAAATCAGTTGTGTGGAACCACTTACAATAAAAACATTTAGTAAATTCAATGAATTTACTGAAATCATTGAATTTACTAAAAAAAATTATCGTAAGTGGTTCCACACAATTGATTTTAGCTACATTTAAACAAATGCATTAAGCTGAACTTAGTTCAACGTAATGCATTTGTTTAAATGTAGCTAAAATCAATTATGTGGATCCAATTAACATAATTTTTTTTAGTAAATTCAACTAGTCAATGAATCATTTTTTTCAGTGTACCCTGCTCCTTGAAATCTGTAAGTCACCTACGCCATTTACTTCTGTATATTATATCTATCTATAAATTACGGGAACGTCTTTCCGTGTGAGTGTGTGTGTGTGTTATTCGCATATCTCTCGAACCGTTATTCCTATGGATTTCAAACTTGACGGGTGTCTCGCTACAGGCATGAGTAAGTGCAGTGCCAAGTTTGACATTGTTTGGATTAGAAATGCAAAAGATATCGGTAAATATATAGGCCTTATTCACAAACACCGGAAAACCGCGGCCATATTGTTAACATGACATCTGTCCTGCCCCTAGCCGCACGCAGGTTTGAGTTGAGGGGAACAGTAGCTTAATGGCTTCATCTCGTCTATATCAAGAGAAGATAAGCTTGATTGGTGTGGACCCATATCAAATAGACCCAATAGCCTTAAGTAAAGATCCGTCCTTATTGCCAGCCGTAACTTATCCGGATATTTATTACAATTTTACAGAGCTGCCAACTCTCACGCATTCATTTTCTCACGAAGCAAAGAGGGCACGGAGATAGACAGACTACAGAGCAGGTTACTTACAGTATGATATAAAAAATCTCAGCTATCAGGTTCTGTCACTTTTATTACGAAATTCAAACAAAAAATACCGGTTTGGCGCTTGTAAATGTGACGCGACAGATCCCTAGCGGCACGTGAACCGATAATCTCTAGCTAATAGTAAATAAACACAAATGAACACTGTTTTGCTAAATATGTGTACTATATTATATATTTATTATATGTTTACTTATATAATTAAATAAAGTTATTATAATAAAAAAATGCATTATATCTCTCTCTGTATGTTTACAGCATTAGGTGAGTTGTTTTTTTAAATTAAAAAATTTAAAAATTAAAAAAAAAATTTTTAAAAAAGAAAAATTAATGCCTCTTGTGAAGCCGACCTAATATTTATCAATATTATTTAATATTAGATCAAAATATTTATTTAGTCAATATTAAATCGAATCACAATAATTGAATTGAAATAATAAAAAAGCGTAGCTTATCAGAAATAGTACCGTGTAAACATTGTAACATGTTGTCACTAACCTTAAACCTAATAAATTTCAGTTTAGTTGCTAAAATGTTTTGACAATCACAATACACTTATTGTGATGCAATAACATTTTTTTACATCCCCCTAACATGTGGTAAAATGATGGGAACAGACTTTGCTGTGGGGAGTTTAGACTATATTTAGCAGCTATCCTAGCTAGCCACAACCCACATAGCAAAATTGGTTTGGCCCAGTGATGGGCCACACAATCCACTTTCACTTGGCCCAAATACAGCAATGAATTACGGTACATGACTGGACCAGGTCTGGTTGCCAGAACTCGGGTCACATATGGCCCATGGCATAGCCATATCTCAGCCAAATGTATGACCATAGCTGGCCCTATTCTGGTCCTTTTTAGGACCAAACAATTGATTCTACATGTCAGCCTCAACTAAACCTTGATCTAGCCACTTCATACACACCCATGGCCCAAATGAAAAATGCCAGAAAAACAACAGTATTCTTAACAAATATTTATTGTTTCACATTTAAACGAAACAATTAGCAAAAAAAATTAGATGAATGACATGAGGCATTGTGCACACTTCAACATCTGATTCAGTTCATGAACGAGAGGCACTGTGCACACAACTCTTCAACATCTGATTCAGTTCATGAACGAGAGGCACTGTGCACACAACTCTTCAACATCTGATTCAGTTCATGATCGAGAGGCACTGTGCACACAACTCTTCAACATCTGATTCAGTTCATGAACGAGAGGCACTGTGCACACAACTCTTCAATAAACTCTTCAACATCTGATTCAGTTCATGAACAAGAGGCACTTTGCACACAACTCTTCAATAAACTCTTTAACATCTGATTCAGTTCATGAACGAGAGGCACTGTGCACACAACTCTTCAATAAACTCTTCAACATCTGATTCAGTTCATGAACAAGAGGCACTGTGCACACAACTCTTCAATAAACTCTTTAACATCTGATTCAGTTCATGAACGAGAGGCACTGTGCACAAAACTCTTCAATAAACTCTTCAACATCTGATTCAGTTCATGAACAAGAGGCACTTTGCACCAAGTCGCAAGTCAGTTAACCTGTTGTACTCTCCTGACGCTCTTTTCTCTTCATTCTTTCTCTTCTGCCACCATCCCTATCCGGGGCCAGATATAGCCATCTCTTGATGGTGGAATCGATTTCCTTTTCTGTGGCCGCAGACGTCAGGTGGTTACGCCTCACAGCCGCTGAAACATACATGGTCTGAAATTAGTTTCTGTATCAAAAGAAAATATGGCTATTGGATTTTAAAGGGATAGTTCACTTTAAAATGAAAATTCTGTCATCATATACTCACCCTCAAGTTGTTTCAACCCTGTATGCTGGCATCCTTCAAAATATCTCCCATTGTGTTCAGCAGAAGAAAGAAATTCATACAGGGTTGAAATAACTTGAGGGTGACTATATGATGACAGAATTTTCATTTTAAAGTGAATATCCCTTTAAAGGACAATTACATTAAAACTGAACATAGAACCTATTGACAGACATTATGTAACATCTACACAGAGACTGTAAATTGATGCAGATCAGTAGTGAGTCTGGCACCATCCTCCTACCAGGTTCCAATATGATTCCAAGAGAAATCATGTGCAATTCAATAAGGACAGATATATGACTGCACTTTTCTTTTCTTTTTTTTATCTCGGCCTTAGTGCAATGCTATGATTGGTTCAACACAATGATTGGTTCAACACAATTTACTCAGAAGAAAATAATAAGGACATTATGAATCATGTGAACCAGTCATATCATGTACGTCTACACTTTCAATTTAAACTGGTCTATGTATGTATAGATCACACCAGAATGTCCCGGGTTCGGTTTTAGTGGAATTGTCGGTTACACTATGTTTTACGGTGTCCTTTTTACACAGTTGTAATTGTTATTTAAGAACAGAGTAAAATTATGT
This sequence comes from Leucaspius delineatus, assembly GCA_023718395.1. Taxonomy (NCBI): domain Eukaryota; kingdom Metazoa; phylum Chordata; class Actinopteri; order Cypriniformes; family Leuciscidae; genus Leucaspius; species Leucaspius delineatus. The sequence continues at coordinate 49,064,240 of CM043363.1, read as the reverse complement.
ATCATGTACTTACTATAGTGTTAGTATTACGGTTTGGTTTAAAGTTACTGCATGTAACTATTCATAATCCACTGTTATTATTACAGTAAGTACATGTAACATGTAGCAAGGACACTGTAAAATAAAGAATAACAGAATTGTTTTTCTTCTCTCCCCCATCTACCTCCTCTACATATACCTTCTTCATGTCCCCTCCTCTCATCTTTTTCTTTCCTCATCCCCCAATTTCTCCACCCTCTCCTCTTCCTCTGCTTTTTTTCTCCCTCCCCTTTCCATCCCTCACATTTCCATCATCTCGTTCTGCTCTGCTTTTTTCCTCTACTCCCCTTGTAACCTGAATTTAAATACATTTTAATTATTCTTAAAACTTAAACCACTCTTATGGCATTAAGTAAAACTTACCAATCACAACATCCCGTAAACGCAAGCGCTGGAAACCAATTTTTCCATTTATTCCTCTCATATTGATTTTTTTGGCCAAATCGTTAGTAACCAGTCCATGCATAATCCTCCAAATGCACTCATGAACATCCACCCCACCTTTGAGAGCCAGTGCGTGTACCTGAAATCATAATGATTTTTTTTAAAAGCAATGGTTTAATACATCACGAAATGCTACGAATACTATAGGTGACACTGGTAACAGAGTTCTCTCTCTCTCTCTTTCTCTCACACACACACAAAAAAATACATTACAAATTAAATCCGTCTGTTAGAAAAGATGACCATTTAGATGTAATTTTGTCGGTATTTGTTCATCCAAGCACAAAAAGAAGCAGAAGAGAACTCAATTCAGTATTTGCGTGCATCTGAGATGTGGCTGTCTGTGTGTAAGTGCTTTGAATGTGTGCACACAGAGAAGCATCTTTACTGTTCCCACATTTAACAGGGGAAGTGCCACCACAAATAGAGTGCAAGTCTGTGGAAAACACTGAAGCTAGTCAATTTAGTTTTGATTTGTCAACATACCAACTGTTTCTGGAGGTCAGGATTACTTCGCAGTTGTTCCTCCATGTCCTGAAGAGAACTGACATCTTTAAGTGGCAAAACATTTTGAGCCAGGTCTGTCTGTGACTCATCAGTCGATTTCATACTTTGCAGGGTCTTGAAAATGATTCGCAATTGGTCCATCATCATTTCCTGGTTTGTTAAAATATTACGCAGGAGGGCTAAGAAGAAAACAAGTTTTCAGTCACTTAAATTAGGTAAAATAGACTATTTGCTGGTATTATTATTATTTCTTACTAAAACTATTCCAATGAAAATCAAATTTAAAAGTTAACATGGTAAACCATCAGGACTTCTGGAACATCACAAATTACAACATCTCAACAAAACATTCTTGAGATAATAATTTTTGGAGGTTGATGGCAAAATATCTGAAGTAATTTGCCAGAGTTTTTTTTATTACAGTTTTTCTCAATTGCTTAAACACATTTCTTGAAACTATGCCTCGTATTCTCAAAACTGTAAACACAAATCCATAACGTCTCACCCAATTCCCCAAACATCCTATTTCAGGTCAAAATGAAGCTCTAGACTCAAAACCATTCACTCTTGCTGAAAAACCAAACTTTGCCCTCAGACAGGACACACAAGCCCTCAAAATCACACACACACTACAACATAGTCTTACACACTGGTGCAATAAATTCAAAACAACATTTCCAAAACTGGTAAGTTATGTCGCTTGTGCCCCCCCCCCCCCCCCCCCCCCCTCCTCACAAATCTTTTCACATGAAGAACACAAAATGCCCTCCCCTTACTGTCACACTCTGCAGTCACTCTGTGTGACTGTACGACTGCTGGCCTTTTCTTGCAAGAAAATAAACCTCATCAAATACTATTGGAAATGTTTGTCTCTTATTCAGTGATAGAATTTTGTTTGCCACCACACCTCCCTGAAGGTTCTCGAGGTGACGGTAAAGCGACTAAAATTTGGCCTTACTCGTAGCCCAGCCTCCCTCATAGTCATACCATTGACTAAGACATGGGCAACTAGAGTGGCTTGAATTTCATCTGAGACTGCCTGTCTTCTTGCACTTGCCCTTCCTCCTCCTCATTCTTATCCCTCCTCGATCTCTTCCTTCATGTCTTTCTGGATCCATTGTTCCAAAACTCAATAAACTGATTTGGGCCCTTTTATATTTATTGAAGGATCTGATTGATGCGTGTTCAATTTTGACTCCTAGTGTTTTCATGTGGGTAATTGTGTGCTAACTGAGCTGAAGCTGTGCTGACTTGAGTGAACAATATTGAATGCTAGTGCTTTCTATATGACAACATGGTCTAAGCAATGAGAAATTAAGGGATTTGAGTGTAGAGTTTTGCAGTGTCAAAACAGGGAATAGTGTTTATAGTTTAGGGAAATGGGTGTGCTTTTTGATAAATGGCATTATGGTTTTGAAATTTTAGTTCAAAAGCCTGGTTATAGTGTTTAAGCAATCAAGAAAAACTGTAAAAACAAACTATAAAAAACATTAATATACTCACATGATTGCAAACTAGATGTCTGCTCCCTGGACTGGTGTGGCTCAGTATGTTTCAATGGGTCTGGAGAAGGTGCAGTGTGGCATGGTCTACGGATATCAGAGCTGGCATGGCATGATCTAAGAATTTCCCTGCTGGCATGATTTGGTCTACTTATCTCACTGCTGGTGTTGCTTGATGTGTGAATCTCACTGCTGGCATGCCTTAATGGACGAATCTCAGGGCTGACGTGCCTCGATGTACAGCGCTCAGTGATGGTGTGCCTGCTTGAAGATAACTTGGTGCTATAGTGCTGACTTGAATGGAGCTTATGACTGTTGAGGCCTCTTGGGTTGGGCTCAGGACTGCTATGGCCTCTTGGGTAGAGCTCAGGAGTGCTGTCGTCACTTGGGAAAAGCTCAGGACTGCTGTGGCCTCTTGGGTAGAGCTCAGGAGTGCTGTCGTCACTTGGGAAAAGCTCAGGACTGCTGTGGCCTCTTGGGTAGAGCTCAGGAGTGCTGTCATCACTTGGGTAAAGCTCAGGACTGCTGTGGCCTCTTCGATGGAGGTCAGGAGTCCTGTGGTCTTTTGGATGGAGATCAGCAGTGCTGTGGCCTTTTGGGTGGACCTGAGGAGCTCTGTGGCCTCTTTGGTCAAGCTTGGGGCTGTTTTGCTTTACTGGTTCTAATGCAGGACCTTTGTGCTGCCTCACGATCTTTGGAGCATTGGGCAACTTTCTGCTCAGAAGTACAAAAGATCTTAGCACTTTATCTGGTATGATAAAATAAACTATAATTTAAAATTGCAGAAGATTCTTACCCTTTCTTTGACTTTTTTTCTTTCAGAGTGCTTTCCATCTCATCATCATCCTCTCCAGGGAAAATATTGTTTTTAGGTCTAAGAACATATTCCATAAATTCAAGATATGCAATTATTAGTAAATGTTGTGCACCACCAAATAATTAAAAAATAAAATAAAACACATTCTTCCCCCTACATTCTTTTTCTTTTAAATTGAATTGGTGAGTTCCCTCCATCACTTCCAATGTCAGTGTGATCAACAGCTTGAGGAAGTTTTCTTCTAGCTTCATTGTAGTCATCTGGGTAAGTAATTTTAAGTAATACATGAGGGTTTTAGTAATACATAACATAAGTTCAGTTTATAGGAAGAAGTGAAAGAATGTTACTTACGGGATGTGAATATAATTCTGGCCTTATGGGGCTTCCATTCATCTCCAGGACATTCTTGCAATTTTACAGCTTTTGCTATATCAATTTTATTTGGAGGCCACATGCACTCTCCATTTTTTATCCAGATGGAAGGCACAACTTCTACCTCATTGGTGTTGTCAAAAACAACTATGTGAAACATCTAAAGATAAAACAAATCAAAACATACTCTTTAGCCTACTGAACAACTATGTGAAACATCTAAAGATAAAACAAATCAAAACATACTCTTTAGCCACTGAAATACTAAACTAAAAGGGCTATTTGTCTCAATGCAATAGTGGAACAACAACAAATCGGTTTTGGAATGGTAATCTCACAAACTTCTGGGGCTTATTTCGAATCATGAAACTTTTGATGTTAGTAGAGAGGTTGGAAACAACATAAATTCCCAGCTCTCTTGAGTCGATAGGATATGTAAAGAAGTGTTCCACCTGTTTATATTCATTGGCCACAATGTACACTACTCCTTTATCCTCAACAATGTTCTGGACCAACACCAACTTGTTTTCAATTTTGATGCAACAATCTCTCTCTTTGACCTTCACAACTACATCATCTGAAACAAGCACTTTATATTGACGAACTTGTCGTGAGAAGCATTCTGGCACTGGCCCATCCATGTGCTCATTTTCCAGTTTTTGAGTTGCCTCTTTAACGTTAGGACTGTAGCTGTCATTTTCCATCTCTGATAATCTGCGCATCACCTGAGTCAAAGGATTAAGTGGCCCTCGAACCAATTTTTTAAGTTTTCCTAAGAAATTTTCAAAGGGAAATGCTGATATAAGGTCTAAATTGCCATGAACTTTGACATCTTCACTGAGATGCACCAGACCATGAATATTGTAAACCAAAAACTCTTCACCGTAAAGCTGGCCAAAGTGTTCAACGAATGACACCAACAGAGTTTTAGCAAAGTCATTCAACTCCAAACAATATTTTGGACTTGCCAAAATGTACACACCTACTGACAACAGCATGAAGTTGTCATAGATCTGAGGCTGTAGAACACCCTTCAGCACAACTGGACCAGTGTACAACAAGAATTGGCGTAGTTCAGTGGCTTTCCACCTACATCGTTCAACCAGAGCCCGTGGCCTTCGAGCAAACTCGCTTGGTATGTAATTTCTCAGTGCAAGAAGTCTATCTGAAACCATGGAAGCTTGACTAGATGAAATGCGACAGTGCAAGGGGCCAGTGGTGCTGATCCACAAGTCTAAGAGACGCCTCATTACACCCAGACAAACAAGATGCATATAATCGTATGGAAAACAAGTGATCATGTCAATGCCAACCTCTGTAAAAGGTGAGTGTTGGACATGGTGTTCTTCATCTGTTTCTTGCCTAAAACTATCATCAGTTCTGCGCCTTGCATTGACCTCAGGAAATGTCATTCTATTCGATTTTCGGACACCTGATTGGTGACACTTGTCACATCCATAATATGCAGTGTGGGACTTTACACCTCTGATGAAGGCTCGGGCTGGGGTGTCACACACAACAGAAACAACATTCAAAAAGAAGGTTTTCTGCTTGAATAGAAACCCATCTTTCAACACTTTCAGCTCTTGAACCAGATCATGAAGATATTCAGTCAATGAATTTGGCTTAGAAGTACCACAAAACAATCCAATCAAAATTGGTTTCTTGGTATATCCTTGCAACAAACCAAGAATTGGCCAAAACTGTGTAGAAGTACTCTTGAAGAGGGGCAGGCCATCAAAATTTAACTGTAGTTTAAAAACATGTCTGTCTGGCACATTAGACCAAATTGCATCTAGAATTTTCCTAATAGAATTCAGAATTCCACAATAATGGAACATTCCACCAGCTACACTGCTAATTTTGTAGCTTGCATTTGTTTTCAGCAACGTTCGCCCATCCTTTGGCAGAGAGGGATGATATATTTTGAGGATACTGAGAAGCGCTGACAGAGCTATAAGAGATATTCCAAATTCAATTGCCCAGCCTGCCAGAGAACTCTGCAAATCACCATCCATCTCACTACACTGTTCTCCAAGATCAGGAAGATCCTCAACAGAAGCAGCAGTCTTTTCATGTACTTCCTTATCATCAATGCCATCAACTAGATCCTCATCACTTTCATCACTAATTTGCATGTCAGATTCCTCTGCATCATCAACATAAACACTTGTCTCATCATTCACGTTTCCTTCCCTATGGTGCTCATTTTCCATTCGTTTACCGACTAGCCTTAATGCCCTTCTTCGTGAATTACCCCTATCATTGTACATCCAAGTCTTTTCCATACCGTGGCTTTACTCAGGTCTTTTGTTCTTCAACCTGAAACAAACAGAAGAGAAAAAAAAAAAATTATATAAATTATTAATAATATAGAAAGCAAACACACACACAAACACCAAACAAAAACAATCAAGAAAATCATAAATGAATTTGACTACAAGGCCTGTGAACGTTTTGATAAGTTTGTTTGTTTTTCAATTTAAAATGAAATGAGCAGAAACAAGAAAATGGTGCCTTAAATAGTTTTTTTCATTTGTTCCAAAAATGTAAGATCTTGACTAGCCTATATTTTCCTTTTTTGGTTCACAGCATAAATCTTGTTTTTTTTTACAAACGTAAAAACATGAATAAAGGTTTTTTTTATTTCAAATTGAAAGACAAACTATCAAAACACAAACCCATTTGCTACATAATTTGTCCAAAAAAAAAAAAAAAAAAAAATCTACAATGCAGAACAAACTGCAGAAATTAATGAGCGACACCACAACAAAATCCACAATGGATAAGAAATGCAAACACACACACACAAACATAAACTTTATGTCAAATGTTAGGAGGTCCAAAACTAAAACCTTTTCTCTTTTACTCACCATGGCTACATTTACTTGCTAAAAATACAGTCAAACTGTATTCCAAACGGTTATTCCAGACTGCTAGTGTGTAATATATATGATAATACCATGTAAAACATCTAATGATAGCATAATTGCAAAAAAGAAAATGATGCTTCATAAATGTTAAACTTTTTTTTGTTTGTTACAATACTGATTTTATCTCCCTGTATCTCTGCATATTTGAATTTTTAATAGGGCTTTGTGGGGTTTATATATAACACAAATTAGCATGAAAATTATAATCTCTATAGATATAAATATCATAAGGGAATACAAATTAAAGAATATATAGAATATATTTCTATAGAATATAAACGAAATTAATCAACATCCTTAGGTATTTATATTTTTGTGTGATGATTCAGGTGCCAACCCAGCAAACACATTTACGTTGTGGCAATGCAATTTTAAAATAGACACCTGAATGATAAAGAAATGACAGTTTGTGAAAAAAAAAATCACCCTATGCGCTTGAGAAAACGAAAATATAGTTGATCCTCTACACATTTTTGGCCATTTTTTTGCTATTTTTGTCCAGAAATAGGGTCAATATGTTTTCAAATGTCAAAAATAACCATTTCATTCAATTCCTGGGGTCAGAATTGTATGGGAAAATATGTTAATTTGTCTCTGTATGTTGTTTACTTCAAATGTTATGCCACTTTCTATATATTTTTTGGATTTTTCGGGTTCCGGTCGGGTGCAGCAAAGGGTTAAAAATAAAGCATTTTGGACATTTCAGCTTGGTACCCAATTTAATTTTAAAATAGACACTTGAATGATAAAGAAATAACAGTTTGTGAAAAAAAAAATCACCCTATGCGCTTGAGAAAATGAAAATATAGTTGATCCTCTGCACATTTTTGGCCATTTTTTGCTATTTTTGTCCAGAAATAGGGTCAATATGTTTTCAAATGTCAAAAATAACCATTCCATTCAATTCCTGGGGTCAGAATTGTATGGGAAAATATGTTCATTTGTCTCTGTATGTTGTTTACTTCAAATGTTATGCCACTTTCTATATATTTTTTGGATTTTTCGGGTTCCGGTCGGGTGCAGCAAAGGGTTAAAAATGAAGCCTTTGGGACATTATTTCAGCTTGGCACCTGGCAGATTCTGAAAATAGACACTTTAAAGATTTGAAAAAATCAGGTGGCATAAAAAAAGCCGGGGGGTGCGCGTGGACCCCTATTTCCATCTAGACTATATTGATCATTAAAACTGACATTTAACAAAAAGTAATTATATTTTATATATTTTAAAATGTATAGAATATTTTTTGTATTTATTTTAGTACATTCTCTTCACTGTATGTACATGTATAATAATAATAAAAATACACAAACCTGTTAAATGTCAGTTTTAATTATCAATGTTTCATATTTTTTTAAATGAAAACAAAAAGAAGCAGGGTTGTGTTTTATATTACATGTTGTTATAAATATATGCAGTGAAGAGAATCAATGGGCTACGCCTTGCCTAAATCACATTTACGTGTCCATTAATATGTTTAAGATTTTTTTAAATGAAAAGAGGCAGAGTGGTGTTTTAGCCTATAACATATTTCGTTTTATTGTTGACGAAATAGTGTCGGCCCAGATCCGGCCCACATCTGGGCCGTGTGTACCAGATGTGGGCCGGATCTGGGCCGACACTATGTTGCTGTCTGGGGAGGCAGAGTTGTATTTTACACCATATTCCGTTTTATTGTTGCCGAAAATATAGCCTACATATTAACTGGAGTAGCCAGATCGTGCTGAGTGACGCAATCAATAACGCACTGTTCTATTTGCAGAATAACCGGACTTGCGTCCTCTCGTCCTCGAGAGTGCGTTCTTCTGAGTCGAACTTGGCAAGTCCGAACAACCAAGGACGCAAGTCCGAAGTTTGCATACTTGGTATTGAGAAACGGCCGACGTTCTGACAATTACATTTTTAATAACAACCTTAACGGGCCTGAACAGTAGTTCAATGTCAACATTGTGACAACGCCGTAACAACCTTCACCACACAACGTAGTTATGCCGACCTTTTGGCCATGTTGTTAAAAAATTGTTAGAAGGTTGGGTACGTTGTGCCAACGTTCTGTGTTTGCTGGGAATTGCTGCTACACATTTTTGTATGTTAATCCATCAGTGTATGTCACTTAAATTGAAATAAATAAATGGCTGAGCCTGTGATATAAAATAAAGATGTCTGATGTCACCTAACGATAAATGTTATCGACGCACATTTAGTGAATTACAACATTTTAAATAACATCTACGATTATACATTGTGGCACATCCTTAACATTTAACTTTCCTGCTGTTAACTCATACTAACTGTAAAATTCAAAATTATTACTTACCAAACTTCGCTCGCTTTTGTTCTAGACTCTAGATAAGAAGTCCAACCGTCCGTTAGTGAAGTGCGCAGCCTCAAGTGCATCAGTGCCACTGTCTGCCCGCCCACTTCTTAAACTGCGGCGGCGCTGGATCCGGAAGTATATATATATATATATATATATATATATATATATATATATATATATATATATATATATATATATATATTAATTTGGGTTGAAGCGTTCTAAACCATTAACTAAATCGGCTAAATCGCAAGATTACACAGTTTCAATTGAAGAAAAAATATTAAAAAAAAAAAGAAAAAAAGGAAAAAGTACAAGATTGAGTGTAAAGACTACAATGATGTACAACTACAAACCCATGAAGCATTGCGTTTTAGGCGCGCTATCTGGGCGCGCTTTTCTAGATGCGATCTGATTCGTGTAATTTTTTTTGTGTGTGCCATGCCATATTAGGACATTTTAAGTCCGAATTAATGTGTGCAAATTGGCCTTATCTTGTGCATCAAATGAGACAATCAAACAATTAAAGTTCTATTATATCTTGCTTTGACCTTTCACACTAACACACAATATATAGATATTGCTTACTTATGTTGTCCTTTATTGTAAACCTCTTTGGATAAAAGTGTTTGCTAAATGATTAAATGTAGCCTAATGTAAATTTAAAGTTTATGTTGTTTCATAATTATTCATTAAACCTTGTTGATAGAGATAAACCCATGCTGCAAACAGGAATAGGGGAAACAGCTGTGTGTGTGTATGAAAATATTATTAATTATGAAATATCTGAAATTACATTTTAACTATGGGATAAGTCTGGCCACACATATGTGGGCCACATTTCTATATTTTATATGTGGGCCAAATAATACACTTAACCACTGGCCCATATCCTGTTTGCCACCTTAAAGACGGTCCAATCTCCCCCATAACCGGGCCATGTTCGGTTCACATGCCTCATGCCAGTGCCGACTGAATGCCAGCTGTGCCGGCTTCATGCCAAATTTGGGCCAGAATTATTTGCTACCTGGGAAGTCTCTCCTGCACTGGCTCAACTCTGTCTCCTTCCATTCACGTTTTCTGACAGTCGGTATAGCATAAAAACTTTGGGGTTCTTATTGTTGTTGTTAGAACAGCCATGTATTACACAACACACCATCGCGCTGTTTAAAAAAAAAAAAAAAAAAAAAATAGATACAGTGATAATACCATGGTTAATACCGACGCTGCCTCGCTTGTCAATTGACAGACTGACAGTTGCCGTGGTTTCTATGTCAACAACATGGCCGCCGCGAACATTGATGACGTAGATCGAATAAGAACTATTATCGGTAAAAGAAGCACACACTGGCTTTTGCCGCTCTAGCCATTCTGGCTTTTGACCCTCACAGAGAGGGTCGAAGAAAGCAGTGGAGCTTAAGTAGCTTGGAGTTCCCTGTGTATCCTGCTCCCTGAATTGTGTAGTTCAATGTTCCACATTTATGGTATGTCATTATGTCAGTATCAGTATTTGCTTTCTACCATGCACAAATAAAAATGTCAATGAACTTTTGTAATTGTAACAATGAGCAGTCAAATACACCAAACCAACAATTACTAAAAACACAGACAAAAAACTTTGCACACACTTTGCACTGCTCCCTGAATCATTGTGGATGTTAACTGAATCTGTAAGTCAGCTATGCTGTTTACTTCTGAATATTATATTTCATTCTGGTGCGCTTAACATTATCGCTGCTGTGTAATAGTAGCCTATGCTATTCACCAACGAAACATATCCTATTCAATGCGTTCACAGTCTCTTTCACGGGCATCATTTGTAGTGGCCTATACACAAACTGTTTCCTCAAGCATAGCGTTTTCTCGAGTTCACTGTGTGCTTTCTACCATGCACAAATAAAAATGTCACTGAACTTTTGCTGTGCAATTGTAACAATGAGCACTCAAACACACCAAACCAACAATTACTAAAAACACACACAAAAACTGATTTTGCACGGGCATTTTGCACTAGTTTAGGAAAATGGAAACACTCAAATCAACATTTAACACTCAATGACAACTTAAACCTTTAAGACAAACCGACATGAGCTCTCGGCACAGTCAACATCATTATTTCATTTACAAATGTATTAAATGCACAAATGTGAAGAAGATTTGCACTACACATCTTGTACTGTCAGTTTTTACTTGACTTCTTATCAATGTACTGTATTTGCATAATACAATGTGTATAAAAAATTATTTTGATACAAAACAACGTTTGTGATTCAGGCAGAGCTGCTTCATTTAGTTCATTACAACTCAGAATCTGAAATGTCACTTTTGCTCTTTATGTTTCTCACATGTTTCTACTATAAGTGTATCATTTTTCCTGTTGCTTTTAATAACAGAATGTGAATAAATGCAACATTTTAAATAAACCATTTCATTGTTATAAATGATCATTATTTAAGCAATTTATATTTTCAGTGAAAAGATTGTGCTAGTCTAGTTTTAGTCATTTTGATTTAGTCATTTTTATATATACTTTTAAATATATGCCTAGTTTTATAAATTTTTATTTATACATGCATACAGTTTTAGTACTTCAACATAAACTAAACTAAATGTTGCCTTGACAACTAACTGATCAAAAATAAGTATTATTATTATTATTATTATGTTTCAGTAAACACCTTCAACACGTCACACTGAACTACACACACACTTAAAGGTTTTGCTAAGTTAATTTCAATAATTAAACGACACAATCACATGATCACGGTTCTCTGATGTCAGTTGATGGTCACATTATCTGCAAAACATAAAATATTTTATATTTATAAAGTGTTTTTGTATAGAGCTACAGGTATATATAGATTTTCTGTGATTATAATGTAAAAAGTTGTAATGGACAATTTTACCATAAAATAAATGATTTGATTATTGTAAGAATAATTTTATTTCTTCTAATATTTATGTCTTAAATTCTTAGAAACGTTCAAACCCTGAAGCTTTTCTTCACATTATAACTGTTTCATATTTGACACAGTGTGTGAGATTTAAGACTGTAAATATGAGAGACTATAACAGTCACTTCTGGAACAATCTAGAAACACACTTTAAATATTCACATTGTGTCAACTTCAACTTTTCTGGAGGATCTGAGAACTTGTAAAACTTTTATTGCTAAAATTATCTGCAAGTTTCAGGTATCAGAGTTTTGATTTTGTTTTCTGTTTATTTATATAACAATAATACAATATCTGATCATTTTGTTTTTCTGTATTTTTAAAGTAATTTTACCTCTCTGATCAGCTATTCTAAAAATCTAAATAATGTGTTCACTATATATCAGTGTTGGTCTCTAGTTTGATCTGAGATTTTGACATATATTATTATTTCTCTGTCACTTTAATAGACTCTTTTGGGTCTATACTTGATGGTCAAACAGCATCAGTGTTTAATGATGAATCTACAGTTCCTCAAACTCACCGCTAGAGGTCATCACACATCACAGATTACACCACAATATTTACTCTCACACTACTCAGATCAGACATCTAAATACAACTTATATAAAATATATAAACCATAAACAAGAGTATATAATGAGAATAATATGATTAAACAAAGTACAATTTAAAGCATATGATATTTGAATATCATATAAAAAGTGCATTGTATACTTGTGGCTCAATATATTTCTTTCATCAAACAGTGATTTATTTTTCCATATAAAATCACAAATATATTTTTATAAGATATGTCACAATACTTATGATATATCAGTTTCTTGATCTTCTGGATCTGATGTCATAAAGCAGAACAGCGACAGTAGCCACGCCCCCCAGAGCAGAGAGGACCAATCGGATCACAGCTTCAGTAGGACCACAGCAATGAACATGGAGTTCTGAGAGAGAAAAAGCAATGATACAATAGGATTGTTGTTTATTAACAAGCTGACTTTGTCCGGAAAACAAAATTGTAATAATACAGAGTATGTAAATGCACCGAAAATGAAATCCATCACGTTGATGGATAAAAATGAAATTAAAACAAGCATGTTACGACCACAAATGGTGGGAAATTAGCGCAGTAAAAGTACAGATAGCCTACATCACTTAAAATGTACACATTAAAAATGATTTTATATAATCTACTGAACTACAGCAATGTGAGTATTTGTAATGCATTACTTCACACCTCAGCAAATTATATGCAACAATAATTTATTTAACTGACACTGGAAAGTTTTCCTTGATATGACGTGAAATAGGGGTGCATAACGGGTTATGAGAGACGCAACTTTATGTGTTCATGTCATTTTTGACTGGAGAAGATTTTCTTTTTCCTGAAAATACTAGTTAATGTTATCGCATTGAACTGAAACTTAGTGACTTTGTTCACAGAGACTATAACAACTTGTCCAAATTTTTATTTTTATTTTTTTACTTTTTTTGTGTTGTTTTTTTCACCTTGTTACACCTATGGTGTTCCCGGTCAAAAATGACAGGCCTACACAAAATAGCTTATAAATCCCTCGTTATGCTATATTATCCCCAAAAATTGGATTCAATCTTTTTATCAACTTGTTTTCTTTCAATTAGGACTGGTTTTGTATTCAATTTTCAAACAGTTTAATTGTAGGAGTCATTTATGCGAGCTTATGCACCTCAGTTTTTGAGTGAAAAAAGCATTATTTGTTAATAATTTTGGCAATATTGAGAAAAATATGAAAATAAAATGCACTGTTGATCACACTAGTCTACTTTAATGTTTAACCAGGACATTTATTTTGAAATGCTTTTATTTTGTACAAAATGACACAGAGTCACACTTGTGGTGTTCCCGGTCAAAAATGACGAGCCTACACAAAATAGCTTATAAATCACTTGTTATGCTATATTATCACCCAATATTGGATTCAATCTTTTTGTCAACTTGTTCTCTTTCAATTAGGACTGGTTTTATATGTCTATTTGCATCTGATTAATCGTAGGTTTTTTAGTAAAAAAAAAAACATTATTTTTGAATAATTTTGGAAATTTTAAATAAAATCTGAAGAAAATTGGCACTGTTGATCACACTAGTCTACTTTAATTTTTCACCAGGAATTTTGTTTTGAAAAACTTTTATTTTGTACAATATGGCACAGAGTTACACTTGTGGTGTTCCACTGGGCCATTGAGGGCCATTGTGGGCCATTGTTTCAATGGGCCATTGAAAGTGAATGGGAGAGACCAATGCATCCAATGAATGGAACAACACAAAATGTGACCTGATCCAGCAAAATGAGTCACAGTGACCCAAATTTCAAAATTGAGATTTTGGTATTAATGGAAAGAGGAGACTGTGATATATGCACTAAATATGCATTTGCACTAGAGGGCGCTCTAGCTCACCCCCTTTTGTATGTTGTGTAAAACATGAAGAAGATTGAGTTCCCAAGTAAACAGAAGTGAATCAACACTGCAATCGTCTCCGCTTATCATTGTGTTATATAAAGACAAAGATATAACAGAGACCATAAGCTTTCAAATGATATCCTAGTCAAAGTCATTTACTAAAATCAGAAAGATTGAACAGATTGTGCTACAGTTTTCCTTGAGAAGAGGGTGTGTGTGTGTGTGTGTGTGTGTGTGTGCGTGCGTGCGTGCGTGTGTGTGTGTGTGTGAGAGAGAGAGAGAGAGAGAGAGAGAGAGAGAGAGAGAGAGAGAGAGAGAGAGAGAGAGAGAGAGAGAAAGTGAGAGAGGCAGAGAGACAAGGAAACAGAGAACAAATAATGTTAGCCTATGCAATCATATCTTTGTGTAGGCTAGTTGACAATAACAGTGTAACATATTCATAACGGAGATACCAACAGTTAAATATTGGGTTAAAATAAATCAAACACATTGTAATGGATTCTCCTTGCAGATAAATACACTCACAGAATAATTGCACTCACTCACATCCATACACGATAAATACCACAGGGCTGTCACTTTCGCTGTCGCTGTCAGAGGATGACACGTCTCCAGATCCAAAACAACCACTGATAGCTGACCAGCAACAGAGCTTAGGTTAGAAGCCTCCAGTGAGTTCAACGCTTTTGGCGACTTTTTGGCGACTTTGCTCTCTTTTGACCGCGACATTTCTCAAATTAATAATATTTAATCTTTCTGAGGAGATCTGCTAGCTTGTTTACACAGAGCGCTGCGAGTCTGACAGGAGAATGGCTGGACCAATCGCGTGCCGGTCAGTCGAAACGGGGCTTCCCATTGACAAATGATCAGCGTTTGTGTACATTTCTAAGCTTTTTGATTGGTCCTATACAACGTGAAACACCATATTTGGAGAGCAGAGACAGTTTGAGGGGATTCCCGGGAAATGCTCAGAGGTGACGAGAGGATTTAAGAAAAGCATTTCGAGCGAATTTAGTAAAACTTTCTAAACTTTAATAGTCATTTAAATACCTTTACTCAATTATCTGGACTACGAAACTTTAGGAGATTATTTTTGAATGTCTGTTCTTTGAGATTTAGCAAAAAAAATTTTTTTTTAAAAATCTATTATTTTCATTGTTTTTCCACATAATCGGCCCATATCTTAAAATAGAACGTTGCGACTTCCGACTCATTTCGCCATTTTTAATGCATCTAATCACTTTGATCAACTCCTAACGACTGCTGAGTTATCACTCTAAAACTGAGTGTACCCCCTGCAAGCGCCACCTAGCTGCGAAATAAATAATCATAATATTTTTCAAAACTATTACCTTGATCAACTTAAAATAGGTGTCATTTGAAAGCTTAGAGTCTGAAATTTACAATGAATGTAGCCAATTTGATAAACTCCTAAGTAGTGCCGAGTTATTTGCTGATAATTAGAAGAAAAAAAAAATCATAATTTATAAACTACTTTTTTGTATTACATTCAGCAATATGTCAAATACATCATACAGCTCAGATAGTCCTGTGGCATATGTCATTTGAAAGGTCTCAATGAGTAGAATACAACACGCATAATTGTTTCAGGCTTTTTACTAAACTTGAGCTAGGTTTTTCTAAAAGAAGCCCTTCAAGAGACCCATGTGTAAACCATGTATGGATTCTGAATTTTAGACACATTTCCGCTCGTAACTTCATGAAACATGCTCCGATTGTGGAAAATGACACATCATTATTTACAGCAGATGCTTACAATTAAAATGAGTCCATACTCAACATAATCCATCACTCAGAACTAAAGATATTCCTCATGGAGTTCTAACACAAACAAATACCACAGACTCACAGACTCACGTAGCCAATCAAGGTAGCTTAGACTTGGCCTTTTTACTCGTTTCTTCATGAAACATACATCGATCATGAAAAGCGGCACATCGTTATTTACAGCAGGAGCTCACGATTAAAAAGAGCCCAAACTCAACATATTCCATCAATCAGATCTAAAGATATTCCTCATGGCGTTCTAACACAGAAAATACCACAGACGCATCTAGCCAAGTATGTACTCATGAAGCACTCGCGTTTGATTTTCGCTCGTAACTTCACGAAGCATGCACAGATCGTAGAAAACTGTACATCATTATTTTCAGCAGACTATCATGATTAAAAACAGCATTTTTTCAACTCAGCATAATCCATCAATCAGATCTAAAGATATTCCTAATGGAGTTGTAACACACAAATCCCAACAGGCGCACACAGAGCCTTGAATATAGATGTAGCCTAGCACTTATGTCGCGTTTTAACTCATAACTCAATGAAGCATGCATAAATTGTGGAAAATGGCACATCATTATTTACATGAGATTGTTAAGATTAAAAAGAGCCCAAACTCACCATAATCCATCACTCAGATCTAAAGATATTCCTCATGAACTTCTAACACGTCTCTCCCATTCACTTTCAATGGCCAACTGAAACAATGGCCCTCAATGGCCCAGTGGAACACCACAAGAGTAACTCTGTGCCATTTTGTACAAAATAAAAGTTTTTCAAAACAAAATTCCTTGTGAAACATTAAAGTAGACTAGTGTGATCAACAGTGCCAATTTTCTTCAGATTTTATTTAATTTTTCCAAAATTATTCAAAAATGTTTTGTTTTTTACTCAAAAAATTAGATGCCTACTATCAAAAAAATGAGGCCTATGAATAATCAGATGCAAATATAAATATAAAACCAGTCCTAATTGAAAGAGAACAAGTGGACAAAAAGATTGAATCCAAGATTGGGTGAAAATATGGTATAATGAGTGATTTATAAGCTTTTTTTTATGGGCCTGTCATTTTTGACCGGGAACACCACAGGTGTGATAGGGTTTTGAACACCACATGAGGGTTAAAAAAATACAAAGACATTTTTATCGGTCATAACTTCTGGAGAAAAATAGCGCAGACACTGGGCAAAGATGAAACTTTCTAGAGCGCATGTGTTTGTACACGCTATCAAATGGAGATACTACTTTGAAAGGCTACGTATAGTCTCAAAGACCATTTAGCAGAATTAGGCCCTGTCCCAAAATGGCACCCTAAACTCTGGCTGTGTCCAAATTCAGGGTCTACATCCTTCGGAGTACTCATTTGAAGGATGTTACGTCACAGCGCCGCGACGAAGACTGTCCAAATTCGTAGGATCCTTCAAATGCGGCCC
Source organism: Leucaspius delineatus (assembly GCA_023718395.1). Classification (NCBI taxonomy): domain Eukaryota; kingdom Metazoa; phylum Chordata; class Actinopteri; order Cypriniformes; family Leuciscidae; genus Leucaspius; species Leucaspius delineatus. The sequence goes on along the minus strand of CM043363.1, from coordinate 49,046,686 downwards.
ACAAATACGTCCTCCTTTTCCCCGAATTGGAAGGATGGGTGTGGTGGATCCTTTCCCGTCCTACCTATCCCATAATTCTTTTCGGCAGAGCGTAATGGCGGACGAAGCGAGCGGTAGCGGAGTGGGAGAGGAGTATGCTTTTCGATGTAAGTTTTTTAAAAACTGGCTTTTCAAAAAAAAAAAAATTTCAGTGGTTGAAATTTTTTTTTTTTTTTTTTTTTTTTAATAAGGAATGGCCAAAGCTCAGGCTTGTCATGTATTTGGCTTTTCATTCTTGGATAAGAATTGTGAACACCCCCATACTGAGATATAATTTAATTTTCACATTAAATTAAATAAAGTTTTCTTATTGTGGGAAAAGCATATTCTGTCATTGACCCGATTTTAGCAATAACAAAGGATCCGTTATGGTAATACATATGGTACAACTACAGTGCAACGCAAATAGTAAATATAAGATAAAGTGAGAGGTAGGCTAATAGTAAATAGTTTAGTCAATAAAATAAACAAACAGTATACAGCAAATAAAATAGTAATGAAAAGTATAATTATATAATATCATAAGTACTAATATAATAATAATAATAATAATAATAATAATAATATATTGATAATAGCATATAGTTTATGTATAATACTATAATAATAGCAATAGAATATGAAATATCAATTACAGAATATAGACAATAAAAAAATTATAAGTTAAATAGTTACTATGAATAGTAAAATAATTTAACAGCATAACTATAATAGACTGATAATCGCAAGTGGTATATTATTATAATAACAATAATAAATAATGTAAATTTATACATTTTAACATATTATTACATAGGCTATATAAAATAAAATGACGCAACCCTGTCTCTTTTTGTTAAATTTCAGTTTTTAAAAGGTATAAGAAGCTACAAGTCAAGAAATAAAGTAAACGATTCAGTCAAACATACAGCAGGCTACACTGTTTAAGTTAAATAAGCCTAAATATATAAAGTTATGAAACTTCACTTTGCCCTCAGCCACAACAATCTGCCAAGGAACAAATTATAGATTAATGAAACCAAAGATCGCCTGTTAGATAAACACAAGACGAATTATTCTCACTAGACTGACAGCGACGAACGTCAGAACGTCAGAAGCTCTAGCCGAGGCAAGGCTGTTCTCGGCGGGATACATGAGCGCTGAGCGCCCGGTGATCCCTGGATCTCACAACTCCGAAACCGTCAGATAACATTTTTAAAATGGCGCTCTCTTTATAAATAAACCACAGATTTGAGCTTTAAACAACTACATTGTCGACTGAAAAACTCTTAAAACTACATTTCGTGACACAGTAACAGTAGTATTTTTAAATTTCGTGGCCTTTCTCCTCTGAAAATATGTGAAAGAAGGGTAGGCTGTCCAAATTCACAAACACCGACTTCCTGGCTTTGCGGCCGTCGGAGGACCCCTCCTCCTTCAACCGGGTAGGAAGGATCCTAAGGAGGATGCAGACCCTGAATTTGGACACAGCCTCTCACGGTCTTCCTCCGATTCCACACTTCATGACGTAACGCCGCTTTGACTGTCGGGTAGAAGTCTGCTGTGGAGCTCACTTCTGTGCGGCCCGACAAATGTGTGCATCGAGGGTGAATATCGGCTCGCGAGCACCCTTCTGAAAACTAAACTGACAAATGGGACACTCTACGGTCTTGTGGACTTAATGGACATGCGCACCAGGTGACCATTGTAAGTCCACAAGAACACAAGATCGGTGTATCCTCTACCACGGGCAGTTCTGTTCCTGAGAGTAATACAGCCCTCTCTGTTGTGATGCTTGGTGCATGTACATCATCAAGGATTGTGTTCTTGTTAACAGGACATCCCAGGTTAACATCCCTGAGCCCCTGAATCCAGCCTGGGTGTTTTCAGCTGTCTCAGTCTCTGCCAGGCCTGGCAAAACAGAGAGAAGATCTGTGTTTTGGGGAGCTTCTGTCCTGCCGTCCTCCTTATCCACTTCTAGCCCTCCTCATACCAATTGACCTATCAGTTAGCCCCTTCCCTTGAACGCAGATGAGCCAATGGCAGATGAGTATCAGTTGCACGGGATGGGATCTCGTTCTTCGATTTTATGGTGTTTGTGTTACAAAAATGGTTAAACGATATGCCTGGGGTTCTTGTAACACTGATCACAGGAATGCTGAGAGGATGGGCATGGGTATTAGTGTATTGAATCACAATACTGTGCACGCGTTCACCAGCGCGTTTCAAAAGCATGATATGATTTGTGTGAACGGAACAATTATCTGCACAATATGACTGAAGCCCGATATATTTATAATATCACTGATGTGGGCACAGTAACCCTGGTTACCTAAGGATTCAACCCCAATCCCAATGAAGACGAAAACGTTCATTTTCTGGTTGTCATAGTATCATTAAGTTACAATTAAAGTTATGGAGTCAATGCTAATTTACAAGACTAAATAGCTAACTGTTCTCACGGCATGTACAGTGTAGGTCAAAAACACCCGATGACTTAAAGGAACACTCCACCGTTTCTTGAAATAGGGCTTATTCACCATCATTCCTACATTTAGATAGGTGGGCAAACACATTTTTGTCTCAGTGCATGCATTGTTTTAGTTTGGCAGCGCCGCCGCTAGCTTAGCTTAGCATAATGAATGGAATCCTTTGTTGCCAGCTAGCATGTCATGAGTAAAAGTGATAAAAAAATTAAAATGGTCACTCTCCTGCTGCAAGAACTGTCATGGTTTCTCCTTTAGAGTTGCCACAGGGCTTACCCACCTCCCCAACCACACTGGTAGAGCAAAACCGGTCATGCTGGACAGATTCATCGCAATTCAAAAGATGTGATGAAATATCTTTGATCGCGAGATCTTCCAGCAGGGCTTCATACTGTTGAAACCCCTTTCCTACCACACTAGGGTTCAAGTCAAGTCACCTTTATTTATATAGCGCTTTTTACAAAACAAAACATTGTTTCAAATCAGCTTTACAGAGATAACAGGAAAATAATGCGACAAAGTTTGTTTCCAGAAGAAAATAGCGTCACAGCCCAGCTTATGTTCAGTGATGTTTCATTTTTGTTGTAAAACAGTTATTAATTTAGTTCATTAACCCTTGTATGGTGTTCGGGTCTGTTGGACTTGTTTTAATTTTTTATCAAAAGAAAAATGATACAATAAATTATTTTTTCAAACTGAGACTCATTGGCCTTGGCTCATTTTCTGTGAGGAATATATATCAGAACACATTTTTAATGAAAACACACTGTACACACTGTGATGTTCGGGTCCACTGGACCCGGGGCTAATAAAAGTGTGGAAATTGTAGGTCCTGTGTACCTATACTCTGTCCTCCTCCTGTCAGGGCCTGCTGTTAGTGTGTGTATGTTCTTGTATAGGCTATGGTTTATGAGGACACAAATGTGTATAATGACATGGGTATTACAACGTAAACATGGTTTATGACGACATCTGTGTCCTCATACTAAAACATACTAAATTGTGCTTTTTGAAATTCAAAAAATGGCAAAAGTTTTCTGTGATTGGTAGGTTTAGTGGTAGGGTGAGTGTATGGGGATAGATTGTACAGTTTGTACATTAGAAAAACCATTATGCCTATGGAGAGTGACCGTACACCACATATCCAAGTGAGTGTGTGTGTGTGTATGTGCGTGTGTGTGTGTGTGTGGGGGGGGGTGTGTGTGGGTGTGTGTATGGAGCCCGATCTCACGGGAAAACGTACAAACGAGGTGGCTTATTCGTACGAATTCATACGACCTGGCTCGTACGAATTAGTACGATTTTTGCAAAATCGTACATATTTTACGAATTGGCCAATTCGTGTGAATTCATACGAATGACCTACCCCTGACCCCGCCCCTAAACCTACCCATCACGTGGGTTTAGACAAATCGTACAAATTCGTACGAGCTAGGTCGTACGAATTAGTACGAATTAGCCAACTTTTTATCATTCGTACGAATTCGTACGAATTGGTCGTGAGATAGCGTTGGTGTATGTGTCTGCATGAGTGTGTGTGTGTGCGTGCGTGTGAGAGAGAGATTGTGTGTAAGTGTGAAAGAGTGCAAGAGTGAGTTTTGTGCTTCTACTCCTGCCATTCCCACACGAGGTTGCAATTCTTAAATGTGATCTAACAAAGGTAAAGAGAAAATATTGACCATATATGCTGTTTATATTGCTTGTAATTAGGATGAAGTAAACATCTGTTAAGTATTTTATCATAACATTTTTGATTGTGTTGAATTAAAAACCCAAAAATGCAGCGGGTCCACCAGACCCACGAACACTGGCTGAGTAACAAAAATATGAACACCACACAAGGGTTAATATATCGCCGCTCTGGAGAAAACCGTGATGTCATCGTCATGGCATGTCATGGCAAAAAAGGCGACAGTGGCAAGAAACCAAAACTCCATTGTTGCATAGTTAATTAGTCTAATAATCTGATGTTTAGTTAAAATAATATGTTTGTTACATTAATAAGATAGAATGAGCGCGGTTACTTTAAGGGTTGGGGGAACAGGAAGTGATGAAATGGTTATGAAGGTTTTTTGGAACTGTTCGGGAGATGTGAGACGTTCGAGAGCTCAATAAAAGATAACTAAAGAAAACTCCAGTACGAGTCGTATTTACAGACGTAACATCCATCAGTGACAGAATGGAGAAAAAACCCTTGGGATAACCCAGACTCAGTCGGGGCGCCAGTCCTCCTCTGGCCAACGAACGAACGAACAGTGTATGATTATGATCAGGCAGAATTACAGGTCAGAAGTCAGATTGGATCAGAACATTCAGAATATTTATCCAGTTTCATTCGGCCCTGCTGAGGTCTGGATTCCGTTTCAAAATATTTCTAAACCAGTAACACCCAGCAATGCCCTTTACTTCAGAAAAGTATTTGATATTATTGGCCTTTACATCATTAAAAGTAATTCCCATCTCTTGTGGTAAGGGGGAGGCCTCTTTCAGAGAGGAGCTTCATATGACTGGCCAGTTCTTTCTCAGATTCCACTGGTCTGGCAAGGATTTCTTCTTCCCAGATTCATAGCCAGAGCCAGAAACTTTCCCACTAACGCGTCTTTGCCACTAAAGCGCCTTTGCAAATAGTCTTTGGATTGTTCAAAGCCCTAAAAGCTAATATTAACTGTGTGCCTGCTCTCAACTAACTCCTGGTATTCATTAATCACCCCTCATTCTGGCATTTCTCCATGGTTGTACAGACATATTCTTGCTTTCTTTCCCTTTCTCCTCTCTTCTCTCTTCTGGTCTCTCTGTGTCCTTTTTTTTTTTTTTTTTTTTTGCTTGTCCTCCTGCCATACTGTCTGCACTGAAATTATTTTAGATTATTTTAAGATTTTGTGGGATAAATTGATACATATCTAGCCCTATAAACCTATTTTCACCCTCAATTTCTGTGTAACTTCTGTGCAAAAGTGTGTGTGTGTGTGTGTGTGTGTGTGTGAGCAGCCCATTTTAGCTGAAAATTGTGGCCCATTTTAGCCTAACCAGCCATTTCTACCTAAAATGACCCATTTCTAGGTTTCTTTTTTTTAATTAAACTTATTTTATTTGAAAGAGCATGTCAAAACAGTGTTCATCAACCTGTGCTTTGTTGGTGAGCTTACTTATAATTGCTTTAGTACCCTTATTAGTGATGAATGAAATTTACTTTGTCAGGCTCACTTCCCAGTGGGCACCTTGATATCAATTTGACGTCAAAAGTTAGTCAAGACTTGATCAAGATACTGCATATCATTTTAAGGTCAGTTTCAAAGGCAAGGTCTTCCAGTGGTAAGTAGGTGAAAAGAGAAAGTTAATACCCACACACTGAAATTGGTTTATGTATATGCAGGTCAATATGTTTGACAGTTTACATCAAATCAATGTCATGGATTGGTTTTGACGTCAATTTGATTTGCATATTTGACCCTTTTTTTTACATTGATTTTGATCTTTTCAACATCAATAGCCCATTACTTGACAAAAGCTAACACTCTGCCCTGCACCCATTAAATACTCAGACCAATCAAAACTATTGTTACATGTCAACAAGTGTTGAAGCAATAATGCACGATCAGTTATTGTGATTGGCTGTTAAAAATTAAAGAGAAATGACGCTACAACCTTATTTGGCCCATTTTACCCGATAGCTCATTTTAGCTGACTTCACCCTACATGAGCTCTCATTATTTCATTTACAAATGTAGCCTATTAAATGGAAAAACACTGCATCATGTACAGTATTTGCAAACTACAATGTGCAAAGTGTATAAAAATTCACACACATTGTTTTGTTTAAAAATAAATATTGTATTGTGAAACTTATGTCCAAACGTGAGCAAAATACAAAACATTTACAACACTCTTTACAATAATATTACAGCATATGAACTTAAACTTCTGAGAACTTTTACAGGCTTATATTAAAATAGCACCGCTAACTGCTTACCTCTTCTCAGAGCGCTTAAAGCTTTTCTTCATTATGCTTTCAAACTGTACAGAGATGATATATACAACTTTGTATACAATACACAAAATATATCAACAATATGTTCAATGTCATCTGAACATACAGGTTCAGAAGACAGATAGATATCAAGGGAAAAATAGTAGAAGATGAGAAAATAGAATAACAAAAGATATTTTTTTAAACATCAGTTAGACTGTGCAAATTAAAGTAATTACAAATTGAAGTTGTTTTAATTGCTTTCTTATTTACTGAGGAAGAAATGGCATAAAGTACATTTCAAATTATTTGGGGGAATAAACAAGAAAAACTGGTTTGTTGTTGGTGAATTTACATACATGTATATAAAATTTGACAAGAAAATTTTTTTAATTGATCACAAAGCAAACTTTGTTTTTAGTGGGGTCAAAGTATCCAATAATAATCTATTTAAAGGTTACGGATATATCTTGCTGGATATTTTCTTTAATAAATGCGTCAATATTTTTTTTTTTAGTTGTTCAGTAAACATGACCAAAAGAAATGATAAACAGTTTTTGTGTGAACTTGTGTCAATATTAGTTTTATATTTAACCATCAAATATTTAACAGGGTAAAATGCATTTATTATTTTGAAAGACACTTCCTTTACTTTATTAGTGAGAAAATATTTTTGCTGTAATGACCAATTTGTTTTCCAATTTAAATTTGTAAACAAATTATTCCAGTAAAAGATTGCAGGAGATACAGAAACAATATCTTCAAGAAAAAGGTGTCTAACTTTATTATTTCTATCTTTGTTTTCTGAAAAACATTGTACCTGTTCAGGAAAGTAGTTGTAGATAAATGCAATTTTTAAAAAGCATCTGATTCCTGATGTATGGCTCCCATAACTATGGCAAACTCTTTAGGCTTAACTGGCATTTTGTATTCTGAAAGAAATTCTGAGCAAGTCATTAATAAACCTCGGTTGTTAAATAGCTGACGTACTAAAACAAAACCTTTGTTAAACCGTCTTTGGTCTTTGATACACAAATGAAGATCTTTTAATGAAATCCATATGTGAGTGGTTTAACCTTAATTTTATGAAGGGACACAAAAATGTACGCCCGCATGCCACCTCTGGTTAAGCATTTATTTACAATAGTTACATAGAAACTCAATTGCTTTAAAATATATTTGCAGATGGATGGCTATAATGAAACAGGAATCATACCTATTATACACTTGCTAATGCCATGTTTGGTGGCTGTAACGTGTTGTACATTTTTGATTTGTTAAATATAAAGTTAAAACTCACTTTTAAATGTCAAATGCTCTTCATCTTATAATTCGAGTCCAGCCTCTAAGTTCTTCTCATGATAAAGAGGACGAAGCCATTTGTGGTGCTCGTGCTCGTAATCCGCTTCCCGTTCTCCGTTCCAGGCTGCTGTAACTTTGGCCAATCAGTTTCATGTTGCTATGACTAATAATAGCAAAGTTTACAGTTGGGCAGATTCAAAAGTGTATACAAATATAAAGGCCTAGCTAAAAGCACTGAGTGCAAAGCTAATTTAACTCGATAAATTCACGTTGGGTGAATGGAATTACCCAGTTATGACTGAAGGAAATGTGATTGCGACCACCACAAATAATGAAAAGTTAGAAATGATGGAAAAGGCTTTTGTTAATATAGATACAAAAGAAAATTTTAATATAGAAAGAAAAAAATGTAAATAGAAAGAATAAAAGCACAGTATAAGGATGTAATATGCAGTAAAGTTAATGGAGATGAGGAGCAAGATGCTCTTTTAAACATGGGAGAGTTACAGAAAGCATTGAATAGCACAGGGGAAACGGCTCCAGGAAAAGATGACGTGCATGTATTGCAGTATGAGAAAAAACCTTCCAAGACTGGAAAGTCAGGATAACTATATACTGTTATATAACAAGTTGTGGAAGGCTTCCACAAAGCTGGAAAGAGCCAGTAATTATTTTAAGGAAGTATAGGAAAAGATGCTGGTCATCCTTTATAATATAGACCAGTTCCATCAACATTGCATAAGATAATGGAACGCATGATGAAAAACTAAAACATTTTTTGGAGGGTAGATTAAGCTAGGCTACTTGAGGAATAAAATGGCTAGATGTCAAAGTGGATTTAGAAAAGGAAGAAACACAATGGATCCTGTGATAAGTTTGGAGGAGGAAATAAGGAAAGCGCAAGTAAATAAATACAAATCTTATGAACATCTTAGAAACTGGCAGCCCACGCCTGAGTCAGCTGACACTTGTTAGTGGACAGTGGACATTTGCACTGATCCCACATGATTCACTCCGACAAAGGCCTTGCAGGGTCTCTATGGTGCTGCTGCCCATCCCAGTTCAGCCCATCCTACCAGGATCTCCTGCTCAGCTCAATAAAAGTCTACAGATTTTTTTTTTCTAATCTGTTTTGTTAATTTAAACTCTTATTTTGTTTTTCTTATCTTAAACGAAAAATACAGAAAATAATAATTTATTTTCCCAAAAAACTAAAAACAAATTAGCATAATTAGAAGCAAAACATTCACCCATACCTTTAATTTGTTTATTGAATTGATCTTGAAACAGAAAGAAGTTGATATTCAATGTCCATTCTGTTAGTTGTAAAATAATGTCGGCGGCTTTTAAGTATATGATCTGATCTAAATAATGTACAAGTACAACTATTCAATACCAAAACATGAATCTGTAGTGTCCATTTCCTTAATATTCAATACAGGAGTTGTATCTTGATTAAAAGAAGGAAGTTCACTGACCATGGTTTAATAGCCTACAATAGGTTCTGTAATAGACTCCTGCTAAATCTCCCTGGTGGATTTTCAAAACTTGTATATTGGGAACATTTAAAAAGGAGGAATCTAAGGGTCTAATCTAAGAAGAAAATCACACTAATTTTGTGAAATCCATCCCTATCCATTATTTTTAGCATGTAGCCTAGGTCTAATAAAATATAAGTTGGTTCGTTTTTAATTCTTTCTACTGGATTAAATGTCCGGAGCTGGTTCTCAGTTCTGTAGACTTCTTTAATAAACTGATCTCTTTCCCAGACTGCGACTCGTTATTTGAAAACCAGTCCAGTCGCCTATACTTCCTCTTTTGAATGAGTCAGAAAGTCCACCCCGGATCGGAAAACAGGCATCGGATTCTGACGGATTTATTGTTTTTATTGCTTCCTCAACACAAACAAAATCACAATAAAACAAACTAACAAATAATTAAATTATAGAAAATACAAAATAAAATGAAAAATAAATCAAAAGGGGCTTTTTAAAATAATGTATAAGAGAAATCAATTTAAGGGCTTTCTGGTTTTTAACAATTTTTAAAGATTTGCACGTTACCCACATAAAAAAAGTTTGCAAAAAGGTTACATTTAAATTGGATAATTTTATGTTTATTAGAATTTTTTTATCAAATGAGGCTGCAAAGATATATTTTCACTCTATGATTCTGTCTCATGTCATATAGTTTGACAAGCTGATCTAATACACATTTGATAGTTCTAAAACCATTGGAAACAAGCACTTAAAATGTTTGATAAAGAACTATTTAAGCATAATTTTAAGAAATGGATTCTTTATAATCAACAATGTGAACATTAATGCTGCTTCCTCTGTTGTTAGTATTAATAATTTAATTATAGGCCTACTTAGTATTATTTAACTAGGGTTAATAACATCTGGCAAAGGGACTACCGATGACTAAACTGAAAGCTAATTTGGGATTCATATATCTTGATTAATGTACACTGACCCTTATATATATATATATATATATATATATATATATATATATATATATATATATATATATATATATATATATATATATATATATATATATATATTAAATTTAATTAAAAAATTAAATTTCACCAAAATTAAATTTCAATCTTCAAAATTCAAAATGCATGAAAAGATTTTTTTTTCGACCGTTTTTTTTTTTTTTTCGGTAATAATCGTCTAAAATACATTTTCTAATGACTCTATTTGTTAAAACAACAACAACAACAACAACAACAACAACAACAACAACAACAAAACCCCACCAAAATCGCAACCCTCTAAGGACTGCTACCTCAGTTCTGGGGAGACTTTGTTTAAAGTGTTAGCAAATTTCCATTATAGGCCTAATCCAAGAAATGGATTTAGCAATGTGATGGCCAAAAAAAAAAAAAAGGGGACATTTTTAGCACTGACATCAGAGTTGCTACTTCCAGCAGACTGATGCAATATTTCCAGCTGTGCTCTCCCTGATATTGTTCAATGTTCATGCAACAAATGTGAGTAATTTTGAGAATATTGTTTAATCACCACTTTGTAGTTGTTGTTGTTGTGAATGTCAGATGTTTGGAGAATGTTTGAAATATGCAAATGACGATCGCGGATAGACGCTAATCCTGTTAGCCGCGTTATGATCACGTTGAATTAACATGTGCTGTTGGTGTTATATGTTCCGTCATGCTGTCTTATTATTTAATGTTTATTTATTAGCTGACAGTTGAGTATTCATTTGATCACTGTGTCAGTTAGTGATACGTTGTAGGCTACAGGCTATTCCTCTATTCTACAGAACACAACTTGATTACACAACATAACTTTCCATAAATCCTTACCATCGTGATTGTAAATGTATGTCACTTACTGACAAGTGCTATTAAAGAGAATTTTGAAAAGGATAGGCTAGGCTACTTATTCCATTCTCGGAATCACTTGTCCATCATTTTCCGCCTTTAGAACTGTAACTTAACAAAGTTCGCGATACCCTGCAACAGAAAGATTATATTGCTTTCTTCTTTTTGAGGCAAAAATATTGTCAATTTCATACGTTCGTTTTTTTGTAGAAGGGATTCGACGTTGGATTGGATGGCATAAATGTTTACTTGGACTTAAATATGTGATGATCTCATCGTAAGAGCGGGTCGCTGCTTCAGTAGACTTTTAATCGGAGACTCGGTTGGATCCAGTCTGGAAATCTTTAGCTGTGTATTGGCGCATAAGTCAGAGCTTTAGAAAAACTGCGTGTAGGTAGATTGACTTTCACTTTTGAAATATTTATCACTTGCTCGACTCCTGGTGGACCTGCTTCTTCCTCGTCTCGTCTTCCACTTTCTTGTCTTCTGGATCCCTGATACGTTCTGGACTTATTTAAAAAAAAAAAAAAAACTCACTTCTGGGGAAAATCTACGCTGTTGAATGTTCTTCGTCGCTATTAGGTAAATGAAAAAACACCGATCTCTTCGTCAGTCTTTACGGTTTCTTTGAGATCATATAATGGGGTACAACGAGCCTAAATGCGCCGCGGGGGAAAGGCGCTTTTGATTTTATATTCCTCTGAACTTCTAAATGCATAAAAACGTCCAAAACATCCGCTTTTCAAAAGACACGAAGAATTTGACTGATCCTTGATGCAATTCTGCGCTATTTTGATGTTGGCTATAGGCTACTGTTTGATTTATTATATATATATATATATATATATATATATATATATATATATATATATATATATATATATATATATATATATATATAATATAGGTTATATTATTATTTAGCCTAGCCTAGATTTGACCCATTTAATCAAAAAAATAAAAATTCTCAGAAATGACATGTATGAATCTGCATGGTATGTGTAAGGATAATAAACAATCAATTTTAATAGACGAAAAAGACGAAAAGTCCATGGAAAAATTGGTGTTATGTCTGGTCACAATTGTGACCGGTAGTAGAACACAGGGAGTCTACTGTGTTAATGAATTTAAAAAAAAATGATTGAAATGAGTGTTTTATTCCGTAAACATTGTCTGGCTCAGTTTCATAAAGGAAAAATAGCATTCCTATGCAGCACTTCGGAACAAATAATCAAATAAAATGATGACAAAATGACATAAATTATAATAAACTGGAAGATATTTATTATAAACTTCAAAATAAACTGAAATAATAAATAACACAATAAATAAGTACAAACAGACAGACAGTAGCCTATGACATGTAAAAACCCCTAAATTATTTAGTCTATGACACAATGAACTTAATATTTTTAGTGAAATTAGCTTTTTGATTTGAACATAAGTTGACTCTCAAAAGTTTGTGATTTAGAGTGAATTGAAATGACCTGTTTATATTAGACTTTGAGCTATATTGTACATTTAATAGAATGTATGCTGCTATCAGAGCAACAAATACTGCACTGGCATTAGCTAAATTATTTCTCATTGAACATACAGCCACATGCTTCATATTATCAGTTATTCACAACCTAACCAAAAGCTCTATGCTAATGATCAAAACTTCACCATATCAGAAACTCTTGCTGGGAACTAACAATAAATAAAACTGCATAATTGAGCTAATTCTCTTAAAATAAATAGGTAGCCCTTTTCCTTAATTTTATCAGCTTAATTGGTTCCTCAATTCAAGCCTCAAAACTGGTGAGTTTCCTTAAATGTTTAGGAAAATTTATCTCTTGGTTTTATTAGTGAAATATTCTCAATATTTTCTATACAACACTGAACCACATTTTCTTAATGCAATGTTTTTGTTACAATACAATGTTGTACACAATGTTTTTAATTGTCACCTTAATTTTTTTTAATGGAAATTACAAGACCCATGATTAATTTTTTAAATAGATATAAATAGATAGATGGCAAATGAGAATCGATAAAATTGTTGAATTTATTTTGAGACAAATGTCTCAATGATTTTCATGTTTTGTTCAAAGTAAGTTTGACAGTTCAACAGTTTTTCAATAATGGAAGAATATGTAAAACTATATATGGTATTTGGGGTAAAAAGCACATCTGCTGTCGGGCCAAAAGGCACAATAATACACATTATGATAATACTGGCTGACTTTTCCATTTGTGGTTCGATTCAGATAGTAAATTCCATATATTAAGTTGGGTGTCCACCTTAGAGATAATTACCCAAGTATTTATAATGAAACAATATTTAAAAAAATATGATATTAACAAAATATAATTTATTGTTACTACTATAGGCTACATCTATTAAATTATTATTGGATCTCATTCAATGCTTTAGAATCTTTAGGCTACTTTTTTTAAATAATTTTGTTTATGATTATTATATTAACATATTTTAATGACTGTAAATTTATTGGAAAAAAGAAGTCCTGTGGAATCCTGGGGTGCGTTTCCCGTACAACTATATCTCGCTGCTTAACTACCATACGATGCATCGTTGGAGAAATCAACTAGCTAGTCACGACTGTTTCCCGAAACCGTATGTCGCAAAGTATCGTTCAACCACGTTGGTTTATGACGTCTCGCACGTGGTGGACTAATAACTTATTTTAATTAATCTGTTTGAGATCGAATTAACGCTAGATTTTGTCATATAAGTTACAGACATGGCATCTGAAGACCATTTCTATTTTTTGTCAGTTATTTAGCTTTATTATCAGACTCAATATTTGGCTCGTTCTTACTTTTTATTGGTTCAATTAAAGTATGACAAAATCTAGCGTTAATTCGACCTTGGCTTAAACAGATTAAAATAAGTTATTAGTCCACCACGTGCGTGATGTCATAAACCAACGTGGTTGAAAGATACTTTGCTAAAGATGTGGAAATGAGAGAAATGTCAAAGTGCTTATTTTGCTAAAGATAAGGATTTATTAAGTCTATCTCATGTAAACTAGAAACTATGCTTCGAGCTGTCGTTCCAACCACAAAAGTTTGCGATGCTGTTTGCGAACGTTCGTTGGAACGATGGTTTTGGGAAACACCAAATCGTTGGACTATGCTGATAACGACGGAACTTGCGACCATAGTTGGCTAACAATGCTTTCGGGAAACGCACCCCAGTATGGGAGACCTCCTGGGAAAACTATAGGTTGCTGCTGGAAGAGGTATCAGTGAGGCCAGCAGGGGGCGCTCACCCTGTGGTCTGTGTTGGTCCTAATGCACCAGTATAGTGATGGGGACACTGTACTGTCAAAGAGCACCATCCTTCGGATGAGAGGTTAAACCGAGGTCCTGGCTCATGTAGTCATTACAAATGTAATCATTCTAGTGAAATGTAGTCATTAAAAATTCCATGGCACTTCTCTAAAGAGTAGGGGTGTAACCCGGTGTCCTGGCCACATTCCTTCCATTGGCCCTTGCCAGTCATGGCCTCCTAATCACCCCCATCCTTTGAACTGGCTCTGACTCTCTCTCCTCTCCACCAGTAGCTGGTGTGGGGTGAGCGCAATGGTGTCATTGAACGATCATCCAAGTAGATGCTTACACTTGTGGTGGTTGAGGAAAGAAACCTAGTATGATTGTAAAGCGCTTTGGGTGTACAGTAGCTACACATAAAAGCACTATATAAATGCCTCATTCATTAATATATATATATATATATATGAAGAGTTCAGATGCAAAAGCCTCTAAATGCCATCTGAAATTTTCTTATAGAATGATCATTTTTATCAAGCTCGTATATTTAAATTCAATAATTTCACTTAAATGGCAATGAAGATTACCTATTAATTATCATTTAAAGGGGGGGTGAAATGCTCATTTTCACTCAATCTCCTGTTAATCTTGAGTACCTATAGAGTAATATTGCATCCTTCATATCTCCAAAAAGTCTTTTGTTTTATTATATTTTTAATTGAAAGATAGGCTGTACCGAGTCTTTCCGGAAAAAAACGAGCGGCTGGGGGCGGACCGTGTGGGCGAAGCTAAAGCTGTGCTTACCCGCCTAGCTAACAACACACAGAGACATTTGTTCAACAGTTTTACTAACCGTTCCAACGCACGACCGCGAACCTTTATCATTGCGACTGCTCGATCCTTAAGCATTAGACGATCTGCAAATCCGTCGATATGGGCTTTGTTTATAAAACAATCATCGTCGAAATGCAGGGAACAACAGTCTTACACAACTCCGTTTATGCTCAGGAAAACAAACTCCATCCACGGGTTCCTTAACGCTGGGTTCTTTGGGAATCTGTGCAGGGTTGTCTTGCCCTGGCAACCAAAAACACACTTCTTTGGTGACATTGACTTCCCAAAAGCCGGGCAGGGCGCTTTGATGGCGAACTGCTTTCACTCTCTTGCTCTAGTCTACGAGTGCGCGCGCGCCCGCGATCTTACCGGAGAAGTTCCCTTAGGACCCATATAAGGAAATTCCGCTCTATCTTACGTAAGACAGAGCCATACTCGAAAAAACTTTCCGAAACTTGTGACAAACCGGAAGGAGTATTTTTGGAACAAAAATACTCCTTCAAACGTACAACTTAGTTTTTGAAACTTTGTCCATGTTTAGCATGGGAATCCAACTCTTAACCAGTGTAAAAAACTCAGTATGCATGAAATAGCATTTCACCCCCCCTTTAAGTGAAATTACTGAACTTAAATATACAATCTTGATAAAAAATATCATTCTATAAGAAAATTTCAAATGGCATTAAAGGCTTTTGCATCTGAACTCTTCATATATATATATATACAGTATAATATAAATATGTGAAATCCATGTTTTGGAATTAGGAATACATTTGTATGCAATCAGGAATTCTGATTTGTATGCTTCAGTGCATTTTTTTATATTATATTTTATCTGTATTTTATTATGTTATAGATTTTTTTGGTTTATTTTAACATTATGTTTGATTTAATTATGTTTTCACATGAGCAACTCCCAAACCTGGTGTCCTTCCATTCAACAGAGAGGAGCCTGTTTTCTGGAGAATTTCTGGACAACTTGTTTGTCGGAAGACTGTGACGACCCGGTCAAGGCCGCAGTCCAAGATGGTCTCTGGAGGAGGTCTCTGAATAGTTATAGGCTGGTGTAGAAAGAAACTGTGTAGAAAGCCAGTTCCCAGCATCAGAAAGTAATTCCTCAGAATGGAAAGAAAGTAATTTTTGTTTTGTTTTCTGACCTTTTTAATTATTTTAATTATACATTAATTTAACCAACAACAAAAAAGAGTAATGAAATGTGTACAATAAAGTGCAATCAAAACCTTATATTATAATCACATTGCATTTGAATAAAGTTAAAGGTGTAATCTGCCGGTTGTCCTGCATGTGTCCTCATAAATCTGTCTTATTACGATGCACTTGGGGATGTACGATTACTCCAGAGCACTCGTAGATCTACGAAGATTTTCAAGTGCTTTTGGGAAACAGATGATAATATTAAGATCAGTCGTACGATCGTTTTTACGATCAACTTACGATGCTTTTGGGAAACGCAGCCCTGTGTGTTTGGAACGGTCAGTGCATCACGTAATCAACTGCTTTCAAACGTCCTTTCGATGTGTTGGCTGACGGACGTGCTCAGCGCTGTCATATATCACTACTATTCAGTGTTTTGAATCATTTTGAGTTTGTAAAATACACACTGATATCTATGGAAAATGAATAGTAATCATTTCCATTATAATTAGCCTATATGACACGGTTTATTTATCAGATACATATTGTGTAAGTAGCTTTCAAGTTTACTCTATTCTTCAGTTAACCGGCCACTTACTTTCATTTATTTTGGGAGAAGTGCATGAATTGACGTTTTATAAATACAACAGATCCTATTCCCATCGCGCATACAGCTCAACTAACACGATCGTTATTTAACAACAAAACACATCCACTTGCACATATCTGACAATCGGAATTTCAGATATTTCATTAGCCATTCCACCGAAAGAGTGACATTTCTGTCCCCATGGACATTATAGCCTGTATAAAATTGCATGAAAATCAACACTAAAATACATTTTATTATTAAGCTAAATGTCCTGCACATTAAGCTAACTACAAATTTAAAACGTATAATTAAAAGCGGTAATAAACACTACATAGAACACAAAAAATAGCATTTTCTGCATGTTGCCACTCTTTATCTCTAAACTTTACAATAAATATAGGCTAATGATTAAAATCCTTCAGAAATCTTAATTTGTTTGCATTGTTGTGTGACTTTATATCCAATCTGCTTTCATTTTTTTCATGAGAAAAAAAAAATATTTTATCTAATATTTTAGATAAAATAAACATTTTAGTCGTGTCCCCAGGTTTTCACTCAGTCCTGTTACACATCCATACGAATTTGACTTCAGTCTAAAGCGCAACTTATGCGAGAAATGTCAAAGTGTTGATTTTTACACTGAGTCATGGACACACTACACTACTTCTGACGTCCCATGTTGCATAAGCTTTTGGCTGGAATTTTACTTTGTAAAATGTTAAATATTATTTAATTTGTTTGTTGTTGTTGTTGTTGATTTTTTTACATAAACTCATCGCTTCGCTTCAGAAGGCCTTTATTAACCCCCCGGAGCCGTGTTGAGTTCGTTTATGATGGATAGATGCACTTTTTTGAGCTTCATATTAATGGTTGCCATGCACTGCCACTATAAAGCTCAGAAGCGTCAGGGTGTTTATTGATATAACTCTGATTGTATTCATCTGAGAGAAGAAAGTCATACAATGGCTTGAGGGTGAGTAAATCATGGGCTGATTTTTCATTTTAAAGTGAACTAAATAAATAGCTTAATAGAATCTGCCTTTGTGAGATTCCACATCCCTTTATTTGTAAAAGTGAAAATGCAGTGCAGAAGTGTAAAAAAGCCTGACTCTACCTTTCCTGCATTATCAGTTTCTTTCAGTGGTTCAGAGAGGTGCCCTTGACAAGGCAGTCATGGCATATACAGCAAGTCAATAGCCTACTTGGTAAAAGAAAATTTACGTGAAAAAATCAGTTACAATATATATGTGATTTTTGTCTCTTCCAGTGGCAGTCAAGAAGAGATTTCCAAATGTGTCCAAAATGGGTGAACTCACTGCTTTTATTCAAATGTTCACATGTTAAAAGATAAATAAAATTTTCTTCAAATGCAATGTGAGAATGAATTTCATTTCAATTGAAATATATGGAGGGCAATATATATTTCTAAATGCTTTTTAAAAATATGTTTTGAAAATATATTTTACAATTAGCCAAAAAATATATTGAGAGAAAACATATATATGCATATGTGTGTGTGTATAGTCAACTGAAAACTCATCTCTTCCGTGAGCACTTAACCTCATAATAATAATAATAATAATAAATCCTTTTCCTTTAATCTTCCCTTATCGGGCGTATGCTACTATGAACAATGCCTGAACTTTTTGAACACTTCTTGCGTTGTTTTTGCTTCTTCACGATGACACTTAATTTAGTCTTAAGTCGCTTTGGACAAAAGCATCTGCTAAATGACTAAATATAAATAAATGTTAATGTAAATATAAGTTTTGTGCCATTTTTATATATTTTTACCATATAGAAAGTCTCCAAACATTTGTTTCTGAATAAACTTGATTTAATTATAGAAATGCAGTAACCAATCGATTATCTCTTTTTGTAAATATCTCTTCTCCTCTATCTAAATTTATTTGGGTTTATGTTCCCTCCATTTGAGTGGGAACATTTTTGGGGAGGTCTTGTTCGGTATTGGGTAACAAATAAAACCAAAGAAGTGTCATTCAAAATTGCTCACAGAATATATCCTGTGAAAGACACATTATAGCGGGTTTTTTTTAAATCCGGACATGAATTACAATTGCCGGTTTTGTAATTGTGAAAGAGCCTATTGTGCATTTTTTTTATATGTCCCTGTTGAACTGTTCATCAATCTTTTGGTATGAGAGGTCTCAATTTCTAGGTGTTAAAATGAACTGCAACCTAGTCTTAAATTTGTCATCCGTCTTTATTCAAATGAACATGACTTTGACAAAAGAAAAATATGTTATCGATTTGTTTTTGTTATTAGGAAAATTTTATATTCATCAAACTAAACGGAGTAACTCAAAACCCAAGTTTGCTCATTTTAAAGCAGCCTGTAAAATGTTTTGAGAGTCTGTTAAGTTTTTAAAGAGCCAAAGAAGTTCCAAAGAACTGTATCTCTGCTAAATTAATTTAACATGTTTGTGATGCCCTTTATTTTTATTTATTTTTTTAATTATTTTATTTTATTTAGGCTATTTAAATTATTCTTGTTTCAAGTCGTAGGCTATTTACAAAATGCGAAAATGTGTAAAAGAAATGTGTCAAGAACTTGACATGGAATTCTGTAATTTTTAAAGTTCAATAATAATAAAAAAGCTAGAATTACCATTATTTTTACACTTTAATGTTTGACTGCATCATATTGTTTGCCAGCGGCGAAGATCTTTATTAGTTGAACATCTTCGTAAGTAAGCTGTCTGTGAATGAATAATTCCACAGCACGATGCATACGATTTCATTTAGTTCAGATAATACATTTTACTACCAAACAGATAATGACGCCACAATAGCACTATAGCCTACAACATTGACTTTTTTTTTTTTTTTTGGACAAATACCTTAATTTACACATTAAATAATTTACAGGGCTGTAAATTACAATAAATAAATTACAGGGCATACTTTCCATATGTAAAAAGTAATACACCCTTAAATGATATAGAATACAGCAGTAGGCCTATATAATACTTTAATGCATACAATGCAAATAATTCACATGCAGCAAGCCTATTTATTATCTTTTATGTTATAGGATGTCCCACTTTAGCTGAATGCTACTACGGTAAATTAGGACAGTAGGCTATAGTTTCTATTAGAATTTAATCATTATTGCAATTTGATTATACTTACAGCCACCTAACCAGCCCATCGTTTAATTCTCATAATTTCTAATTCTTGAGAAATCTTTCTCTGTCATTTGTAAAACATTTTAGAATAATATAGCGAGTCTGGGATTCACATTTTTCACAATTACCATGTTCTGCTAACATTTTTCAGACATTCCAGCGCTTGAGTAGGAGGCTAACCACGCCCACATGATGTAAATTTGACCAATCAGTTTGAGGTTAAACTCAGCCCTGAAGAGAGAACTCTTTAGGCCTACTGCACTTTTTCTCTCTCTCCTCACTGCAACCTTCTCCTCTCCTCTCTAGCTGGAGGCGTTTGGCATATAAGGATCACGTAGTCTCTGACATCAACGGCACTCTTCAGGATAAATAAATATCGCAGTTTTTAAGCAGTGCTGTTCCATTCATTCAAAGTAGCCAAACATGGAGACAAATACGTTTTTCGTTTATTTGTTCACAGTTTCAGCATTCCTCGTGCACGGTAAGACATAGCTACTATTTTATATCTAATTGATCCTATCTTATCTATCGGTCAAAAAAAAAAAAAAAATCGCTCAAACCAGAGGTCTAGTCAAGACCATGATCCAGACAGCCCTATTCGGACAGGATCAGTTTTTACCAGGGTAGATGGAGTAATGTAATTTTCAACACAGGAGGTCTGTAATAATAATGTCCATCAATTCGCACGGGATCAGAGATCTCAGGAAAACTAGCAGAAGTGTGAGGGGAAACTCGATTTACACACCGCCGTCACTCCTGTCGTAATATCACATGCGCAAACACAAGCTTAACCGATATTTATATTAGGTCCGGTCGAACGATGTTTTAAAGGAGTAGTTCACTTTTAAAATGAAAATTCTGTCATCATATACTCACCCTTATGTTGTTTCAAACCTGTATGAATTTCTTTCTTCTGCTGAACAGAAAGGAAGATATTTAGAAGAATGTCAGTAACCAGACAGTTTCTGGGTCCCATTGACTTCCATAGTAGGAAAAAAATATACTATGGAAGTCAATGGGACCTAAAAACTGTCTGGTTACTGACATGGAATAGGCACTTATCTAATGCAAAAATAAGGTTCATGCCTCTAACAAGCTTTTCAACCTTCTTTTTTATCTGAAAGGTATGAAAACACTTGAGTTTTGCCACAGATTTGTGCTTTTTCAAACGCCTCCATACTCCATACTCCGAAGCATGTTTCTTTGTTCATTGACAAATAACTTTGCTATAATGAAGTTACAGGTTTGGTTCAGTCAATAGGCATAATTTCCATTCACTCAAATACACAAAATTTTGAGAGTCATCTCATTTCACTAAAAATATTAAAATAATTTAGGGGATTTTACATGATTTATTCAGGTAGATTTCAAGAAAGAAATCAAGCCTTAACTACTCAAAAATATCATGTGTAAAATTTTTTGAAGTTTTTTTTATTTTTACCATATTTTTTTTTAAGTAGCAGATAACATTTTTACAGTGTAATGATTACTGAGATGGCACTTTCAGACGGGACTAATATCACTGAGAAGCTTTGGTAATTACTTTACCCCACTCCATGTTCTCGTCCGAATAGAACAAATAGCCTAAATATTAAAGAACCAAAATATTGTTCAATGATTTTTCACTTAGGCTATTTTTCTTAACTAAACAAAGAGCAACAAGACAGCTAACAAACATTTTATTAGTTTCAAGTTCAAAAAATAAAATAACTAGCCAACATAAAAGTGTTGTGTAGTACATGTAAAGTTTGTGTCAATGTAAATGCAAATCAAATTAACCAAACTTCGAGTTTCTTTGTCTTAAAGGATTAGCCTAGTTCACTTCAGAATTAAACTTTCCTGATAATTTACTCAAGACCATTTCACCCAAAATATTCATATCTTTCTTTCTCTAGTCGAAAAGAAATCAAATTTTTCGAGGAAAAACATTCCAGGATTTTTCTCTATATAGTGAACTTCAGTGGGGTCCAATTGAAGGTCCAAATTGCAACAAGGGTCTTATAGCCGCCAAACCATCAGTCATTTTCTAAAAAATAATATTTATATACATATATATGCTTGTTATAGGCTGTGCGTCACATTAACATGTCTCTCAAAAGGACTAAAATATAGGCTACTGCTATGTGAGATCACAATATAAGTTTACAAATTGATATGTAAAACTGGTCAAATCCACTCAGTATTACTTGATCTATTCCACCATCTCAATTACAATTATGTACGAATTTTGAAGATGTCCTGAGACCACACAAGATCAAGACTCCAACTCTGGCTCAATCTGCTGGTGTGTTTAAACTGGTTTTCCGGTCTGGCCAAGCAGTTATTTTAAAGGCATTGTGCACTGAAGTTGAGAATATCATTTTGAGTTATTCTGCTGTACAGTTGACATGTGCAGGTCTGATGAATACATGCAAAACTGAAGGCTGTGAAATATGATGAATAGTATATGAAAGTTGGGAATGATCTTGGTTGTGTGAATGCAAATATGCAATATTAATATGCAATATGTGAATCAAGATGTGTGTTGTATGTATGGTATATAATATGATGTATAATACACACCTTATAACCAATAATACACTGTTAAAAATTTGCTGTAGTTTTGCAGCTGTTTGCCAGTAACTTACTGTAGATTTAAATTTATGTTATTTACTGGCAACAGTTTGTTCAAAGTTAAATGAACATTAAACATTAACAAGTCTTTGTCTTTAAAGAATAAAATTATAAAATAACAATCTAATGCAAAGCATTCTGGGAACCAGAAATCTTCATCATCCTTTTTCTGTTTTTTTCCTTCAGATTTTGGTTCCCAGAATGCTTTGCATGAGGATGTTATTTTAGTTTTATTCTGTAAAGATAAAGACTTGTTAATGTTTAATGTTCATTTAATTTTGAACAAATTGTTGCCAGTAAATAACATAATTTTAAATCTACAGTAAGTTACTGGCAAGTAGCTGCCAGTAATACTGTAATTTCTACAGATTTTTCTAACAGTGTATGTATTTTTTCTGATGAGTGAATGTGTGAATCAGTTGTGTTTTTATGCTGCTTGTTTGATCTGTAGAGAAACATTCACAGCACTTTCCTGTTGTATATTTTCATGTTGTTCATTTCTTCTTCAGCTGCCTCTGCTGTTGATACAGAAGAAGTGTCAGTGATGGAGGGATATTCAGTCACTCTACACACTGGTGTTAAAACAAACCAACAAAAAAAGATTAAATGGTATTATCACATCCCTCAAATCACTCGCATCGCTCAAATCACTAGAAACCTTATCTGTACAGATGTTCAGTGTAATAAAAGTAATGAAGTTACTGAGAGATTCAGAGGCAGACTGAAGCTGGATCATCAGACTGGATCTCTGACCATCATGAACATCAGAAACACAGACTCTGGAGAATATACACTAAAGATCATCAGCAGCAAGGACAGCAGCTGCAGTGGCCGTGTAAAGCTCTTCAAAGTTTCTGTTACTGGTGAGTCATGATGTTTAAAAGCAGATTATGTTTAAATCATCATCATGTGTAGGAGCCATAAGGCTATTAATAATGTTACTCAATGTCATGGCTTTATGTAACTTCTTTACCCCTGTGGGAAAGGGAAAGAATCACACCCCTTTGGATATTTTGCTGAAGCCATCTTAAACAGGAAGTGATGTGGCCAGGGACACGGGGAAGGAGACATTTTTTTTTTACCTATTTATAATGATAACAAACAAACACGATCTTTACACATTTACAATTTCTTTGGACTCTATAGTGAACTAAAAACAACAAGTATGAAATAATAGATGCATTTAAACCGATGGAAAGAACTGGAATGAACAGAACAAAACTAACTGGTAAAAACGAATGGATCACCAGTGGAAAAAGTTGAAAGTGATTCTGTTCTGTTTAATGACGCAGATCAAGAGAAAAAGCTCTGAATGTCACTGATATAATAAACATGTAGTGGCTTCCTTTCCTTCTTTAGCCACTTCCGTGAGGGAAAATATCTTTGTAACAAAAAGGTGAAAACTTAAAGACAAAACTCTCCTTCCAAAACAAGCAGCGTGGTGTAATGTAGTTAGACCTGTACAAGTGCTTTCACATTATTGTAATGGGTGGAGATTATGCTAATTTTGCTTTTATCTTTATAGCTGTGCTGTGGAGTCTGTTATTCTTATTTTTACAACGATTGTTAGAGCTGTATCTTTATCGTTGTCATTATAGATATGTTTTTGGTGTGTGACTCTTGTGTTTCAGCTCCAGGTCCGCTTTTAGTTGCTCTAACAGCAGGAATATTAGGAGTTGTCGCTGTTCTTCTTCTCCTGGCTGTAACAGCTGGTGTGATTTACTATCGCCACAGGAGCTCTACAAGAGGCAAGTACTATAGTGAGAGGAAAATGTTGTCTTCTTTATTTAGTGTGTGTGTGTGTGTGTGTGTGGAAAAAAAGGATGATATGGTAAAATACTGCCTATGTCTTTGTAGAAATCTTATGAGATTCTGAGTGCTAGTGCAACAAAAATCCTTTAATTTTATCTGTTGGGAAATTTATTTCTAATGATAGATTATAAACCTTTAAAATACAGCCCTACTGTGAGCTACAATGATTATATTTGCTTTTGTTGAAGCCGTCAGCCTGCATTATTATTTTTTATTATTTTCAAAATAATAATTTTTAAAGGGACACTATGCAAGTCTGAGTGTTTTTTCTCTACGAAGCTCAGTGTCTGGTAGTAAATGCTTTCAAACACTCTGTCATAAAAACGAACTGTTGTCCCTCCCCCCTCGCCACGAGCAACCCAGCTGAGCAGAGGAACGGCTATTTCAAAACCAGTTAATGTCTACCGAGGCAAGTAAAGCAATACTTTCTTTCCAACTGATGGCGATTTTTTTTTTTTTTATTGTGTTGTCATGCATACTAGTATTTTTACCGGGAACGAACGATATGACCGAGGCGAACTACTGCTTTCGTGTTTGTTTGTTTTTGGGAGAATGGGCATGAGCATTAAAAAAATATATATATATCGGAGGCTAATATTTGTCTAAAGTTATATTAGCAAGGTCTATAAGTTCATCTGGTAGAATGATGGTTTACCTTTGCTTATCTAAGAAAAAAACTTTTTTCTAGCTCAATCATGATATGTGCAACATTTTGCGCGTCTGATATTGCCTACTATCAGACGCGTTGACTTAGTGACATAAAATAAAAGTGTAAGATACACAAATAAAACCGACAGAGGAACGGCCAAACAACTACAGAAATCAAACGTGTTTGCTAATGACAATGCTAACATCAAAGTTATAGTATCTAGCGTACTAGTAAGCCCGTAACAGACAGCGATCATAATAAAAACCTTTACAGACAATAGCAAACATCCTGAGGTCGCAATTACTTGAAATTTAAATATTAAACAGTTTATTCCAAAGATACTTACAAGTGCAACAGCAGCCAGGTCAGCATCCGTTTTGCAGGCTTCTGTTTCTCTCAGTTCTCCCCATTCTGAAAAAGCCGGTCCGATATTTACTCGAGTCTGACTTCTTGCTCAGTCAGTCTCCCGTTTCCTCTTTCGTTGGTCCTCCGACAAAGATTTCCTAGCTTTCTGCTTCTTTTTTTAAAGGCTCAGCCATAACTCGATCTATCGTTGCCCTTTGCGTATAGCTAGCCGGTGCTTGAATGGGGGCGTGTACGTGTGCAGTGCCGTCAAGCAATTCGTTACATCGCGAGACCTGATATCACGCGATACTTCCTGACGGCGAGGCCGCCGACCTGCCGGCCCAAAGTTGCAAGTGAGTTTTTTACGCTCTCGGGCACCAGGGGGGTGCGAAACCACCACCATTCAACCCGAAATAAGTAATATAACCATTCCACTTCCATTCGACTCCGAAGCTGTTCAGTTAAGGTTAAAAAGTTACCTAGTGTCCCTTTAACTGTGGAATTTGTTAAGATAAAACTACATTACCCATGATGCTATACAGAAAATATTCCACCAATCAGGAAGTCGAAACAAGCCAAGCGTGCCAAAATATCTCTTTAGCTCCGCCCACTTCCATTAAGTAATTGCCGTAATCGAGTCGATCTCCATGCGCTCTCAAATACTTCAATATTTGAATATACTGTATAAAAGCATTTCTGCTCTTCTGCTGTAAACTTTCACATGAATGAATGGCGGTTCCATCAAAATGATCCAGAAGTGAAATAAACATTTCAGACTGAATATTATTCACTGATTGATGGCAGATTTGCTGATCTCATGAGTTTCTGTGACAGTTACTGCTGTTTATGTTTTACTCTTTAAAAATCTGTAGTTTATTCTTTCCTCACAGACGGAGAAAGATCACGTGATCCGAGAGAATCCCAACAGGATCATCGTGAATCTGCAACATTGTTTTCATTGAGGTGAATCAGCAAAAACACACTTCAGCTGTTCAGCTTTAACCTGAAATACTTTACATATTCATCATAAAACACTATTTACATGTTATGGAAATATTAACCAACCTGTTACTGGAAGCACATATAATTTAGGACATTTAGATGAACGTTACTTACATTATCTGAGAGTTTCAGCGTATAAACCTGAAAAAGATTAACATTTATCATTTATCATGCTTATTATAATAAGTGCCTTGTTTGAGACGATGGATTAGGTGTTTGTTGAAGGTTGAGAAGGAGTTCAGTGTTTCTGAAGTGAAGATTCTGATAGAGACTCATTATAATGGAAACACTCGGCGGCGCTTATTCACTGTAGTTACTTCATTATTATTCAGTTCAACAATAACCTATTTATTATCTTCATACATCCATAGAACAAATGCTTTGTGATATTTAGGAAGATGGAAACACTCAAATCAACATTTAACACTATATATGCACTGTGACAACTTAAAGCTTTAAGACAAACCGACATGAGCTCTCGGCACAGTCAACATTATTATTTCATTTACAAATGTATTAAATGCACAAATGTGAAGAAGATTTGCACTACACATCTTGTACTGTCAGTTTTTACTTGACTTGTTATCAATGTACTGTATTTGCATAATGCAATGTGAAAAGTGTATAAAAACGTAAAAACAACGTTTGTGTCGTGATTCAGGCAGAGCTGGTTTATTTGGTTCATTAGAACTCATTTAAAATCTTTATGGAGAAAATGAATTGGAAAAATACTTGAATCTGATTGTCACTTTTACTCTTTATTTGCATGTTTGTACTGTAAGTGTATCATTTTTACTGTTGCTTTTAATAACAGAATGTGAATAAATGCAACATGTTAAATTTTCTGTTGTCATTTTAATTTAAGTTAAAAAAAATTGTAATTTTGATTTTGTCATTTTTATATTTTATACATGTGTATGTCCATAGTTTTATTTATTTTTATGCTAAATAAATAAGTGTAACGCTGTGGTTAGCAGGCACGAAGACGAGTACATGTTCAGTAATGAAACCGAAACTAAAGTGGAGTAAACAGAAGATACAATGTCAAAATAAGGGTCCACATAATATAATAACAGAACATAAACGGTAACCTGACAATAAGCTTGTTAGGCCATTGTTATATAACAGTTAGTTCCGATCCTCGAATCTCACTTTATGAGAGGCTTTCTGCTGATATTTCACCAGGATCGGCATTGAGAGGCTGTCATGTGCAGTTACACTGTTACACCACAAGATGGCGCCAAGCGACTGTCTTTGAGTGAGTCATGAAACTGTTCATTCAACGGAAATAAGAAAAAAAAAAATTCCGGATTCATTCAAAGACTTTATAAGGCTCCACTTTACAAGGCTCAGCTGAGCAGCAACGCTGAAGCTGATGCTTCACTTCATAGAGATCAATGGCATTGATTCATTGTATTGACCAGCACTGACGCAATTCATTAGAAATATCCTTAAATGTTAAAAGGATGATTTCTGAAAGATTTCGCTTTCTTTTCCTTTACACGAATACGACTTGATATGAAGGAGAGATATTTTGTTTACATCCGCTTTTCCGCTTCCGGTCTGCTGCGTGAGATCACGTGAGGCGCTTCCTCTGGCACGATAATCTGAATAACATTTTGTAGTATGTGATGCGCTGCGATTTTCAAATCTTGTAGTGTGAGCATGTTTAATATTTGGAAGAAAATCTCCAAATATTCTCCTTAAGTGTGTGCAGCAACCAGATTTCACAATAGGTTAGGATTTTAAAACTCCTGTAGGCCTAGTGTGTGATCCAGTAAATAACCATTAGTTAAACCAACCAACTATTTTCCCAAACCAATTAACTAAAAAGAAAGATTTATTTTGGTGTATAATGTATTTATTATTTCAAAATAAGCATTTATGAGGGGAGAAATTGTGTTTGTACAATCATCCATGATAACAGTGCCTGTTCATGAAAATTTGAAAGTTTTATGGGAAGCTTGTTAATGTTAAAATTACAATTAAGGAGAAATTCAATACCACATACTTTTTCAAAATAAATATTAGGGATATAATATCATAATTTATCTTTAAAACAAATATATTAATTCATTATAATAATTCGTTACATTTATATAGCGCTTTTTCTGAGACCTCAAAGCGCTTTGCACACTCTAAAAAGTGCAGATGGCTTGTCATTAGTTTAAAGAACTTTATACTTGATCTGACTCAATACATTCACTTATCTGGCTTGTCGTTGGTCTAATGTAATTTAGTTTAGTTGTCTTGAAGTAAAACATTTTTTTTGGGTGTAGTATAAACAAATTACAATTTTACGTCCACGTCCAACCCACGTGACTACTGACGTCATCAAGCTTGGGTCGATAATTTTCTGTTCGGCCGCCAAGTTTTGCTGTATGAAGACCGTTGCGGATCCACAGTATTGGTGAGTAATCCTAAAAATACGTTTTCATTAAGTTTTATCGCCGTTGATATACATTTGTATAATATTAAAGTAGAATTCAATGCATTCATGCATGTGTTTGGTTGAATATCTGTTTTATTTTGGTCAGAGTCATCTGATATTTCAAGTGTACAGTGTTAGCTATAACTGTTAGGCCTAGTAACGTTAACGATGGATAGCCATAAATAGATACTTAAGTAACGTTAGATAATTTGTGGACTTTTAATTACATTATTTATTTGGGTTTTTCCTGCATTGAGAATTACAAGGCGACCGCCTCC
This sequence comes from Leucaspius delineatus, assembly GCA_023718395.1. NCBI lineage: Eukaryota > Metazoa > Chordata > Actinopteri > Cypriniformes > Leuciscidae > Leucaspius > Leucaspius delineatus. Next base: position 49,017,419 of record CM043363.1, on the reverse strand, counting down.
TCCGTCAATGGCGTTCCCGATCCGGCTGTCCTCAAAACTCAAGACAGGCTCAGATTAGGCCTGTCGCGGTAAATAATCAAAAATATTGTTACTCAATCATTCACAAATTCTAATATAATGATTTAAGTGGTGTAAAGCCATTTCATATCTTGTTGTGAGGGACAGAAGAAATTTTACATCGTTAAATTGAAGTTTGCGCAAAGTCCCTCCGCTGCAGCTGTCAATCATTTGATCCTTTCAGCATTCAAACAGCGCGTCGCTGTAAAATTCCTCGTCTACCAAATTTAATAATCGTGACAGCCCAAGTTCAGATACCTATTTTCCAAGCAGGACTTTACCACCTTCAACTCATTTTGATCCAGGAAAAACCCTAAAATAGTAGGCTATATAATTGTTAATATCGGTAGAGATTGTAACGTTATAATACGTTGCGTTTCTACATTTCGTTCATTGAGTAGATTGCAAGTTTCTGACATTTGATTGATGTAGAAACATTGGTGAATGAGAAAAATAAAGTAGCAAGAGTGGTTAATAGCCTACTTTAAAATGAGTCAAGCAACAGTTAAGTTGGTGTGATGATTATGCTTCAAATCAAATAACAAGTTTGCATTCTGTTTAAGCCACGTGAGTAACCACGGACGACCACGCACGACAAAATTCTTCTGAACCATCATCTTCTTTTGCTGCAGGATAACCTCATGGTGGACACACAATTACATATGGTGAGTAATCTTACAAATTAAGTTAAGTTTGTTTCTATCATACATTTATAATCACATGAGGATCAGTTAACTGATTAATGCAAACATGTTTTATCAAATAATTCAAAGTTTGAATTCAAAGTGGACATCAGAGAATTTACACTTTATCAATATATTGCACAGCACTGAATTGAGTTCTTTTTAGTGTCATATGGCGTTTGAATGGTCATAGATATTTTATTTTAATTGAAAATGTCTACCTTGCCAAGTATTCACTTTAACACATTTGGTTGTGTCTTAAACATTTGCCAAAAAATCGAGTTTGTCTTTGTTGGTATGTGTGTTAATTCTTAAAGTGACAATAGCCTCATATATACATACTACTGTATAACCTTAAAAGAATAAATATATGGTAAATACTTGATTGATCAATTACGTTGTTGACCTTTTAACACACTGCAGTAGGTTCCGATTACGTCATAAAAGTTTAAACATGCATGCACGCACGCAATGACCTATTACATAATACGTTACACAAAATACATTATTTTATGAAATCTGTATGACATGACATCTTTGCAACTTTGAAAATAATTATTGATAAACGTTCAAATTACACCAACTTATTTAACGTATTATTTATAAATATCTAAACTTGCAAAATTTTTGGCTCTTAGGTGCAAAAGCATATCCATGCATTTTAATTTTCTTTATGAAAGTTGGTGATTGCTGTGTTTGTCTTTTTTAAGATACAGATGTTGAAAGACAACAGTTTGGAGTCATTGTAGTCCAGTCAGAAGATAACGGTAATTGGTCTCTTTTTGGTAAGAGCAGTTTAATTTATGAATTGGCTCTCTGAGTAAGAATTGTTTCCTTTTTTTTTTTTTTTTTTTTTTTGCTTGTGTGTCTTTCAGATTGGCCAGAAAGATGAAGCACAGAGAGAACTTGGACAGTTTTTGCGCTCTGTGAAAGTGATGGTCTAAGCAGTCCCCTGGACATCAGCATTGTCATTGATGGTACTGAGGTTTTACATGAGTTGTCCTCAGTTGCATCTTGTTACGTCCCTTTTTGATTTAGATAGGGGTAAGGGAGTATAACATTTAAATAAAGATGTGCGTATAACTTAATATGAAGGACCGGGCAATAAAAGAAAAAATATCAACTCAAAAACTCCGCTATTTATTTTACAGAACCCAAAAGTGGACGAATAAAGAGAAAATAATATTTACAATATTTACAAACAATGAGAAAAAAAAAATGACAATTAACAATACTAAACAAAAACAAACAAGGGTGGGAAGGCGAGCTCGAGAGATGCCAAATGAAATAAATAAATAAAACAGAACAAACTACCTAGAAGATCAAAGCAACTAAACTAACTATCAAACAAAAATGTAGAAAGGAAAAGTCTTCGGCGTCAAAACGCCCTAACAAACCTACACTATCTACCATATAACAAAACTTACAGGGTGTGGCACTCTCCTAAACTAGTGTGTCTAATACAATTCAAAATTGCCCTACGTGGTGCGCAATGTATGTCGCGCGACTTACTAACCTGCTCCCTCCTTCCCAGCCTCACATGCAACGTGATGACTGAACAAGGATGAACAGTAAAACAAACAAAAACACTTCACAACCACTATGACAATTGATTAATGCAAACAATAGACACACAGAAAACAACAGCGAGCCAAACAAATGCAAATGTCAGAGTGAGCCAAAAAGCTGGGGACGTGGAAGAGATACGGGTATTTGAGGAAGGTGGTGGAATGTGATTGGATGGGTGAACCGAGACGTTATCATCCTTCGGGAAAAACTGACAGGCTGTAGGTTGATCCAATGAGTATCTGAAACACACACACACACCAAACTACCCACATCTCCCTATTACAACACACTAAATACGTACACATACGTAACAATCTGCTTGTGCCATTATCTTTGGAATCACATACTGAGAACTTGAGGTATCCTGAAGTACTTAAATATACCTTTGAGGCCTTTCAAAAATTGTCATGGACATAGCGAAGATGTAAATGGGTTTTAAAGGGTTAATTCATCCAAAAATGAAAATTCTGTCAGTATTTACTCACCCTCAAGTTGTTCCATCCCCGTAAGACTTTCGTTCATCTTCTTGATGTGTTCACAAAAGCAACACAACGCATGCGCAAGAACTGAGAAGATGCCGCAGATGGGTCTCGATGTAGTGTTTAAAATGGTTCTAAAGTGTGCATTTACTGGATGTCCGAATCGCAAAAAACAACAACGAGAAAACGTATAAGTTCCTTGCCAATACTGCTAAATGAATGGCTTACCTTTCAACCTTTTCCCATCAAATGATCGTGAGCGTCATCTTCTCAGTTCTCGCACATGTGTCGTGGCGCTCTCGTGAGCTCACTCAGACCCAAACTGAAGAAAATTAATAGTTGAATAAAGTCGAAAGTTTTTGTTTGAATACAAAAAGTATTCTCGTCGCTTGATAAACTTAAGGTTGATCCACTGTAGTCACTTGGACTATTTTAACAATGTCTTTACTAACTTGTCTTGGCCGGCAGAATGAAATTACATAGCAACCTATGAAGGAGTGAGACAGCTCTCAGATCTCATTAAAAATATTTTAATTTGGAGAACTTATCCTTTAAATGTTCCTGCATGTCATGTCTTTTAAGGAGCTTTCAATGTTGATTTATTTCAATGTTTTTTTTGTTTTTTCAATGAATTGATGTTACACTGGATGATTTATCAATGCCATATTAAGGGCTTTTCAATGTTTTCTGTTACATTCCTAAATTTAATGCAAGATAATCTGAAATGTCAAGTGACAATTTTACTTTTAAATCAATTTTACTATAGCAAATGGAATTGATGTATACATTTATTGATGGATGTTTTTTTTTTTTGTTGTACAAAATTACATTGTTGACGGTTTTATTATTTAATGTATTTTTTTTTTTTTTATTAAGTCATGCACTAAAACGGTTTCAGTATTGACTTTTGTAAATCAAATGAATTCTTCATCACATGTTTTAACAAGTGGAAATTCTGGTTTCTGTGAGTTTGTTGGAAGATTGCACTAAATAAACAGTTAAATGTTGATTCCAGAGTGTAAAAGGGTTATTTTTTTCATACAAAAATTCTGTGATATTTCATGTTTGTAATTTTGTTTTGTATTTATTTTGATATTTAATATATAAAAGTTTTAAAAATTAAGTTAATCCAAATAATAATTTATAATTTAATGCTAATTTAACAAATCTCTTTGGTTGAAAGAGTATTTTTACTTTAAGTTGACTATGGAAATGTGATTTGAGTAAATTAATTTTTTTAAGTTGAGATAAAGTAAACCGATTACTTGTAACAAGTTGAAGTAATTTTTTTACTTTGATCCAATGACTAATTTTTTTCAGCAGAAGGGGGGGATTTTAATGACCACAGAGAGTCAGGACCTCGGTTTAACGTCTCATCCGAAGGAATATACAAAAAAATATAGTTTTGTATCCATCTAATTTTAAAAATAGTATTAGATATATTTCAAAATCAAGTACATTTAGCAAATTACAAAGTATTTATTTTGAAATTATACATTTATTTATCTCATTAATGATGAGCGGGGATATCTATGGCAATCGTGTAAACTATATAATCCTTCAGATTTTGATAATAAAATTCCCCCCTTTAAAGATAAGTCTCTCATTAGCCATATGCTGAATTTATTTTTAATTTTATTGAGTAATGGGGAATAATTAAAATTTCTTTTTGGAATTTCCATATTAAATCCTAAATAAGAAAAAAAGTTATTGAGTCTTTCTTTTAATGCAAACATTCACAATATTTAATATTTATAGATAACCCTGATACTATAGAACCTGTTAAGATACTCAAGTGATGATTTTAATTCTTAGATGTTTTTTTGTTTTTTGTTTTTTTTATAAAAATTGTCATATCATCTGCTAATTGGGAACATTTATTTACATTATTGGCCAACTGAAACAAATTGATTTTAATTTGAAGATTACTTGCATGACCAATAAAAATAACAGAGGACATAACGGATATAAATAACGGAGGACATAATCCCTGTTTGACACCTTGAATCTAGGATTAGTCCCAAAAGGTATAGTTTAACAGAACTATTGCAATTATTAGGCTATATATTCAACCTGCACAGATAAAAATACTGCTTCTACAATTAGTTGTTTTATGTTGTCAATACTAAAACTAAATCTAATTATTAAAATATTTGTTATGTTATTATATTTATATTCTCAAATTGTGTGGTTTATTTTTTTCAAAAAAAAAAAAAAAAAAAAAAAAACCAAACATTTTTGTAAACATGTTGACCTAAAATCCATTTGCGCACACGTTAAACCTCCTGTTGATTTTATTTATTTGAGATTAAATTAAAACTCCAAGATATGATTTCACAATATTTATAATATCTGCATGTTCTGTTTTCTGTTAACCTCTTGTGGATCTGATGTCATAAACCAGGGCTACTTTCAGCCCCGACAAAACGTTGCACAACGTTTTTTAAACAGAAACGGTGATGCGTTGAACACACTGCTCTGATGACGCAAGAGTTGCAACTATGGCAGCTGAGAAGGCCATTCTTGTGTTCTTTGTGAAGAATTTTCTGAGCCTGATGAAGTCGGTATGAATATGTGTTTAATACTACAAAATATGCCCGATGTTTCTTTTACTGCACTTGCCGCCCAGAACAAAAGAGAACATCCCAATCGAGTGAAGGGATTGCTGAAACTGAAACGGAAGCACACATTTGTCCTAATTCAGACTAAAACACATCTATTTAGCCTCACATACTAGCCTCATTTATTTTCTTTCTCATTTTTAGGAAAAGCACTTAATTACCGTTGTTTATTTCTATACCCAATGTCATACACTTGCAATGAAGCTAAAAATATAAACAACTACATCATTATGTTGATATCCTATATTTTTACAATAAAACTTACGACAAACATGTCTTCTAATATCCTCAGTTGTTGCATCGAACACATTTGTAAATTACTTTCCTTGAACCCATTGTGCGAGTTCACTTTAATACCGCGTGCTTTATATACATGTTGCTGCTGATTGGACTGCAGTTCTGACACACCCACCAAACAAGAGAAAACGTATCTCAAACCCCGTTGCACACCGGTGCACGCCGTTTCCAGGAAACATGACGTTCAACCCATAGATATCATATAGACCCCTTCAATGTTTGTAAACATCGAACGCCTAGGTTGGGTGCGCGCGCAGCATGGGGCCAGAAAAATGGTGCGGCTAATAGACCGGCACATATATGCACTGTCTTTGCCATCACAGGAACGGGAACAGAACCATAATGAACTTGTTTTAGCTAATGGCGATTGTCTGCCTGATTAGAGTCCTGCACGGGTTCGGACGAGTGACCCGCAAATTTTGCTCAAGCAGGTGAAAAATATCCAAAGTGTGTCGGGTCGGACACGGGGGAAACACGGGTCTAAACACAGGTTTAAAGCAATCACATGCAAACGTAAAAATATATGCAGTTTTTTAGGAACACGTCTACAAAAAATATGCCTGATTGCCTGTATTCCAAGTTGATAAAATAATTTAAAATCCACATCAGTTTATTTGGCCACGCCCTCCCAGGATCTTTCACTTTTAAAAATGCATCATAACCGCGTGCGCGCGACCTGCTTGCAGTCGTCGAGATGGATGAGGAGTTGAAGAAAGAATAGCTAGTGGAGATTGTAAAGTTGTCGACAGGCATCAAAAGTCAAGTCCAGTGTGTGGGAGAAATTTGGAGTTATCTGAAGAAAATATTGTGAACGGCTTATTTGCTGCATGCATTTTCGTGTTGGATAGCCGCACATGTGGAACTTCATCGCCGAGGAAGCACGCAGATAACTGTGGTAACAAACCAAGCAGTTCTGTCGAACAGTGTTTATTTTTTATTTTTTATTTAACACTGTTAAGTATGTGTATTTTTTATATAATAAACGGGCAGACTGGGACAATGCTACGATCAAAGATGCTCGTGTTTAGTGTTATTGACAGTTATTGTGACAACAACGGTATAGTTAAGCCCTGGTAAGTAAACGAATGTTTTCTGTAAACTGTAGACTGGTTTAATACTTAGGTGAAGTTCGATATCTGGCATTAATTGTGACCTGTGTCATGCTACTTAGCAGATAGCAGCAGTATCTGAACCATATAGACTGTAAAAAAATAGATCTGAACAGATGGCGTCTATTTATTTTTTTTAAACGGATGAGATCCTGCAGGAATCCTGAAAAACTTGACTCCACAACTGGTGTGATTTTCACAGTCCACGACGCAACAATAAGGCATTTTTTCTTTACGAGAAATTATCTGGTTAACACACAATGCAATGGGATGGAATGAACTTTCTGACCCCGACATGCGCACTGCGAACTTAGAATTTTCCTGTGACGTCGACAGTGAAGGGGTCTATAGGGATCTCCCAGTCACGTGACCCCTAGCCGTGTGTCAGCCATTTTGACGGTATACATCCGTCAGCTACTCACATTGGCTATACTGTCTATGGACTGTCTAATGGCAATAGATCTATTATTAGGGGTGGGTAATATATTAGGGAGTATATTATTATACTAATAATATAATTATTAGTATAATTGTTTTATAATTAGCCTAAATATTGCAATACTTTGCGCTACAGTATTGATATAATTGCGTGCGCAAAATATCTCGATACTGAACAGAATCGAGTTTTCCCCCACCACTATTATTAGCTTCAGCTAACTCTTCACGTCATGTCATCGCACTTATTAGCATCACAAAAATATATATCAAGTATACAAGAGGAAGATAGGAATCATAGATCCATATGAAGCACCGCAAGTTCTTTTTACAGGCATTTAATGTGTAGAAAAACTTCCTGACATTGAGTTCGGTGACATTTACAGCTGACGTTACCTTATTCACTTCCCATCACGCTACACCAGAGCTTCATTAAAAGCATACAAAAGCAGGCTATCGGTTGTCATGGACATGTTACAAAAACTGAATAGACGTAAAAAGTCAAGTAACCTTGTATAATTTCATCTCAACTTTATTGTATATTTTACATGCACTTTTATTATTTGTTTACATTTTTCTTCTTGTACCTTATATCACAAACAGTTGGAAGCCAAGCACCATCATCAGCGTTTTGCCTGTATATTGCTGCCAACCACTTGTTTCTCCGTTTTGTTTCTTTCGGGATACGGTATAAAGATAGGCCTATTCCTTTTGTATGATCACGTATCTGATCGCATCCAACTGCACAGCATCGCTCGGGCATGATAGAATATCGCGACGAGCTGCAGTATCAATGTAGTTTATACCAGAGCCCGTCTCTGTTTATACTGTCTATCACCGGCGGTTTAGCATTTTCTATTCCGTCAAAATGGCTGCTCCAAATGGCGTGACGTCACGCGGGATGTCCCTATAAAGGCTAGGGCTGCGTCCGAAATCGAATACTTCCCTACTATATAGTATGCGAAAAACAGTACGCGAGCAGAGTAGTATGTCCGAAATCATAGAATTCGAAAAACAGTAGGCGAGAAGTACCCGGATGACCTACTACATCCGGCGAGATTCTGAAGTGCGCATACGATGGACACTTTACTATCCCATGATGCCACGGGAGAGGAGTTGTCGTCGTTATATTTGAAAATGGCGGAAAACGGAGACGCGGCTGTTTTCAAGTGTAAGTACTTTACAACACACTTTTTGTTTATTTGTGGTTAAATTGTATTCGTTTAACATCATACAAGTAAACGATTGACTTGTTAAAAGTTTAAATAATGTAAATCGAGGGTACAAGTTTGTGAATTGGCTGCAAAATTACAATTTTATCATTATTATTATTGCCGAACAGAACGAGCTAATGTCTGTCAGTTAACACTATTTAAACAACGACGTTGTTTCTCAGTTAAATGAGAGGGTTACAAAACTTTTATTTTTTAATTTTAACGATTTTATTTCTTCTTTACCAGTGTTGATATGTAATATGTGTTGGCTACAAAGCAAGCAACTGTTATCAAGTGTAACTGTTAACTTACCTCAACTTGTCCAACATTAATATTAATTTAATAATATAGATTGAGCATGGTTCATCACTAATGTTAAATTCTGTGTTGATTTTGCAGGGGCTGATGACCACACCTGTGTTCTTATAGAGTGGCTAATGAAAGAGAGGAAAGAAAAGAAAGAGCGACGAGAAAAGAAAGAGGAAAGATTCCTTCAGCTTTTAGAAATTGCTAAAAAAAAATTATAATAAAGAAAACAAATGTTACACACTCTCTTTCCATTTATTTGTTAGTAAGTTCATTTTGTAATGCTGTTTTAGCAAGTTTTATTACAAAACACTTAATTCCCAGGGATTTACAGTAGTTAGATTGTCAGTTGTAAAGTATTTAATATGTGGCATGGAGTAATTAATATTTTTAAAGGGTGTTGTGTGTGCACTTCTTCTGTGGCAGATTCCAGATTTTTTTTTTTTTTTTTTTTTTTGAAAAGCAAATTGCAGGTATATCTGAAAAATATGAGTGCCACACTGAAGAGAAATACCCACACACCCCAGACACCTTTAAAATGTATTTGCTTTATTTTTGTATATTATTTAACTTTTAAATGGATACAGAATACAAAAGTTTAAAACAAAATCACAAAACTTTGGCACAAAGTAGTATAATAGAGCTTAAAGCACCACCAAAAGCAAAAGTTTTAAAACTTTTTTTATTAAAGTGTCATCTTGAGGGAAGAAAATGAACGTCAACAGCTTCAGTAAGGTAACCTTCACAGGTTTCTAAAGATCTAAAGGGACTTTCTTACTAACAATCTCATTTGTTGGGCATCACTTTAAAATAATTTAAAATCTGTTTCTTTAAAAGCATGTGTACAAGATGAGAACTTTACACCCTGGGCAATTTTTGGATTTCCACTTGAATTTTTCCTACCCAAATTTAAAGTAAATAATTTGTAAAAAAATTAAGCTCAAATATGTGATATGTAGCTAGAACACCAGCACCTCGATGTCCTTTTTTTCCACCCATGGTCGCAATCAGTGACTGGATGGACTACCGTGAGGGGTGGAGGTCAGCTCCATCTTTAAAATATAGATGAAGAATTGGCGTTGTAGGGCTCACAATCTGTAACGTGTTCATAGTTTATTTTAAAATACAATTTGAATCGACAAGACACTTGTTTTCTGTGTTGGATTATTTATATGTATACAGTATATGTATTATATGTATATGATCCATTTCTTATATGTGTGTGTATATATATGTATATACACACACACACACACACACACTGTGATATTGCCATCCATGAATGAATCGACAGAGATAAACACACGCATATTATTGATTCATTCATGTTTATTCATTGATGGCACTATCACAAGCAAATAAATTACTTTTTCCTTACCAAAAATCAACCTCTGTCATTGTTCACAGGTTTGTGTGTGTGCGAGCAACTGACCGACGACTCTGAATTGTGAGCACGAACGACGTAAAAACGCAGACGAAAGCGGAAAGAAGAACTAAAAACATTGCTCAGTTGGTGCAGTCAGTGGAACGGGCTCTTTAAATTTTCGCGCTGATGTGACCGTGCATGTTACGTGACAATACCAACATGGCGCATGTAGTACGTCCGGACTCCATTCATACTACCCGTATTCATACTATATAGAACGTACTTTTTTAACGGTCGCGAAGTACGTTCTAATTTAAATGTAGTACCTACTCACAAAGTATGCGATTTCGGACGCAGCCTAGATGTCTTAAGGCGGAGTCACTTCCGGCATCACCGGCGGCCATCTTACCACAGGGCTCTGTGAATTAAGGTGAGTGAGCAGCACGCACACAAATCCTCTTATCTCTGTGAAATCTTGACGGATTTACAAACGGTTTGGTTTCTTACAAACGTCATTACCGTGGCTATAATTCTTTTATATGGAAGTCCATTTGTATAATTTTTCATATGTATGCAGTTTCATAGCTACATCTCTGACGTTTATAACAAACCAAACGGTTTGGAAATCGGTAGAAAATTGAGCAAGTTATGGTTATTTAAAAGTACATGCACCATGTTACGAGTGAGCGAGCACCCTGTGGTAAGATGGCCGCCGTGTGCGGACGTCGACCTCCATTGGCCAGCAGCGCGCACGAGACATCTAGCCCAGATATCATATAAAGGCTAGATGTCTCGTCCGCGCTGCTGGCCAATGGAGGTCGACGTCCGCACACGGCGGCCATCTTACCACAGGGTGCTCGCTCACTCGTAACATGGTGCATGTACTTTTAAATAACCATAACTTGCTCAATTTTCTACCGATTTTCAAACGGTTTGGTTTGTTATAAACGTCAGAGATGTAGCTATGACACTGCATACATATGAATAATTATAACATACATGTTCAGGCATTCGGAATTATAGCCACGTTAATAACGTTTGTAAGAAACCAAACCGTTTGTAAATCCGTCAAGATTTCAGCGAGATAAGAGGATTTGTGTGCGTGCTGATCACTCACCTTAACCCTTTCACGCATAGTGGTCACTACAGTGGACAGCTATTAAAAATGCATTTTCTTGAATTTGCACAGGTTTTTATGGCAAAGTTGCACATCAATCTCTTCATTGGACCCTTGTGCATCATCCTATAAATTGCAACCAAGTGGCAAGCCTTTGTATTTCGATTTTTTCCCCCTCCAAACCAAGATGGCCAAGGGTCAGTCAGACATGCCAAATTGCTCCGGAATATCCACCCATTCCTTCTAATCTAGGAGACTCTTGTAGGTAAAAAAAATATTGCAGCATCAAGCAATATCTAATGAGTCATATCACAGTAAAATTTTCCAAGTTTTGATTTTAGATTGAGAGAAAACTCTGATTAATCACATGTCCACTGTAGTGGACGTCATGCATCAACTGCTATATTTCAGCTACAATTCATAATTATAATGTGAATATTGTTTTTGAAATTTAAAACTTAAAAACTTAATCTGCAGTGACTTTTTTTACTGTAAATAAATGTATTTGTATTATTAGAAAGTAATTTTCATTGACATCGAAAAAAGTAATGTGATTACATAATGTATGACACTTGTAATGCATTACTTTATTTGTTAGATCAAAAAGTAATCTGATTTCGTAATGCACGTTATTGTAATGCGTTTTTTTACTCATAACATCAAAACGTAATCTGATTACGTAATGCATGTTACTTGTAATGCGTTTCTTTACTCATAACATCAAAAAGTAATCTGATTACGTAATGCATGTTACTTGTAATGCGTTTCCTTCCTCATAACATCAAAAAGTAATCTGATTATGTAATATGCGTTATTGTAATTCGTTTCTTTACTCATAACATCACAAAGTAATCTGATTGCGTAATGCATGTTACTTGTAATGCGTTTCTTTACTCGTTACATCAAAAAGTAATCTGATTAGGTAATGCACATTACTTGTAGTTAATTACTTGTTAGATCAAAAAGTAATCTGATTAGGTAATGTATGTTACTTGTAACACATTACTTTACTTGTAACATCAAAAAAGTAATCTGAATGGGTTATGCATGTTACTTGTAATGCGTTACCCCCAACACTGATCATTTCAGATGAGATTGAAAAAAACGTATCGCTAGGTTTTCTCAGAGGAGGGCTATGATAGAAATGTGCATGTCCATCTTGAACATAATCAGAATTATCATCTAATAAGGGTAAATCTCCATACTCTGGTGCACTGGAGGGAGCATCTGAGTGGTTTCCACAGTTGTACCTTGACAGGCTGTAGAAAATTCTGATGGAATCACGTCCTCATGTTCTGATATCATAGATACGCGAAGTGCAACTTGTATGAAGTTTTATGAAGCCTTTGCAATGTTTTGCATTTTAATTTTTTGTATATATTTTATAGTTTTCACATGATTTGATATAATTGTATTGATTAGTTCGTTAAATTCACATACTTTATCTTTTTGATTATTGTCTTATTTAATACAGTATATCTTCAGTTTAAACCATAAATGCATGCTGTCCACTCAAGTGGACATCTGAAGATCTCTTTGAAAAATTTGTAAAAAAATAAAATAAAAATCAATTCTTGTTTTTCATGCCCTAAGAGCAATAAAAACACATAGGAAAAAAATCCTGACTGAGGATATCATAATTCATGCATGAAAGGGTTAATTCACAGCTTCCCTGTCTTAAGATGGCCGCCGGTGATGCCGGAAGTGACTCCGCCTTAAGACATCTAGCCTTTATATGATATCTATGATCTAGCCTTTATATGATATCTATGGTTCAACCCGGAAACCGTAGCAAAACGTTGCGCACCGTTTTGAACTTGAACGTGCCCCAGAATAACACCAGCCACGCCCACCAGAGCAGAAACGACCAATCGGAGCACAGCTTCAGGAGTATTCTAAAAAGAGGAATAATGATATAGAATTGTGATTTTCAACATGCTGAGTCGTCTCTGTCAGGAACTCAAAACTGGGCTGGAAAACATGAGAGAATAGAGATCATTTATTTAATCACTTAAAAACAGCCGGAAGGGGGAGATGATGCAGAGCCCCACCAACATATGAATCCACTTGAAAACATAGATGGACCTCTATTTGAACTGAATCAATACCTTGTAATCTCGTTAATGTGTTTAGCATTCTCTGACAAATAAATTAGTAGTTTCTAGACTATTTTAAGTCGTAAAGTGAGTTGTATGTATTAAAATTGTTGTAGACCTTAAGATCGCTCAACAGCACTCCATAATTGTTACATAAGTCTGTGGTGAAGAATGTAAATGCAGCGGGTGCTAACTACCTGAGGGTTGTTCCATAAAACAAGATTAGAATACAAGCCAGGCTTATTTTGGTTAGTCAGACTTATTGTCGGTGGATTCTGTTTCATAAAGCAAACTTAAAATAGTTCAAACTCAGTTACCCTGGCAACTTATGCTGGGAAACTAGCCTGGTCCATGGCAGGCTGACTGTCAGGCTAAGCCTCAGCTGTTACACAGATCCTCTAACAATGACCGACAAGAACACAGTGACTGACACTCTCTCATACAATTATTGGACTTTATTAAGCACTATTAATCCAAAAATAAATACACAGTATACAGAAAATCAACTTAAATACTACAAATGATAAATTAGACAATATATATGTAGATATAGATAGATAAATACAATATTTATACTACAGGTTTTCTTTTTTTTTACTGGCTGAATGTTTTGTGCCCAAGATTTAATTAGATTGTTTTAAAGATTTATGAATACATTTCTCTCTGGTTTTGTTTGGCAGCTGTAGTACATGTTTAGGATTAGAAGAACATTAGAACACAATCTAAAAAAAAAAAAAAAAAATTAACAGAAGTAGCCTAATTCAGGGAAGATTTTTTTTTTAAGAAACTAAATATATAAAGATACAAAATATAGTTTTGGGTATAGGACCTATGCTACTTAATAAAGATGACGTAATGCTGAGAATTACAGCTTTTGCAATAATTTTTTGGAGAAAGCATCCCCAGTTTTAAATGAGTGGTTAGATTTAGTTTCTAAAGTACACTATGGAGAGGATAACATGAAATTAAGAGCAAATGTAAACATTTTGAAAAGATATGTGCAACTCTAAAATCGAATATTCCATAAAATAAAGGAATATATATTAGCCTACATTAACTACATTTGTATATAACCCTCCCTTTTATTTCTTGTTATTTGTTATTTTATTTATTTACTTATTTAATATTGAATATTTGATATTTAAATAATATTAGTTGAATAACTATTAGGAATTATGTGTCATTATAAGAGTTTGATATAAATATGTGAATGTTACAATTTTATTAATATTTTTTTTTTTTTTTTTTTTTTTTTTTTTTTTTGGTCTTTTCCCCCTTAAATCATATGTATGTGTTGGTGGGTATTATCACAAAAGAAAAAAAGTAAAAGGAAAAATAAGGAATATTTATTGGGGGAAAATATGATGTCTTTAAAGGAACTGTCCATTTGTATAATTGTGTTAAATGTGTTTGAATTGAAAGACATAAGTACACACACACACACACACATATATAGCCTATATATATTACATTTTATATATTTATCCCGGCTCTCCCTATACAATATTTGAGTGTAATGAGCTAGAAGTTCACTGCAACTTATCAAACATCCTAAAGATAAATTATTATAGGCTAATTAGAAGATATTTCTGGTGTTATAAAATATTGCATATTAATTTGCCAAGTAAAATGTATATTTTAGTCAGAATTATTGCGCTCCTATTTGGCGCGCATGCGCGCAGCAGCGCTCGTTCAATATGAAGATTAGCAGTAAAATTGATACATTTGCACGACTTTCTAACATTTACAGATGGAGAATATAACTGTAAAATGTAAGTTTTGCGCTGAGGGGGGGGAAAAACGTCACAATAAACGCATAAAACAGCACAAAATATACGCTGTTTGATGGTGGATCAATTTGATCCACGATCGACCTCTAGGGCTGCTTCAGAAACGCGTGCACACGCAATTATCTAGACTAGATAAACCTGGATCAAATTAGTGAGATTGCGTGAACTTCAATTACCTTTTATGGAACCACTTTAGCCCCAACTTATTTGTTAGGCTCATTCAAGTCCGGTTTTGGAGTTTAATCCCCGCTTTTCTAAGCTTCTTTTATGGAACAACCCTCTGTTGGCTTAGAAATGAGTCTGTCCTGCTTGTTTTTATGTTACTTTAAGAAATAGTTCCGGACTAATCAATCCAGTTCAGCTAAACACACAAGAGTCTGACTCTGAGCCTGTCCAAACACACTCACTTGCGATCTTTGCACTTGACCATTTGTCCATTTAGGCTATACATGACGTATTTACGGAGTTTGGCCAAAGTCTTCAAGTAGACATTCCACCAAAGTGAGCTCCTAGAACTAAAAACGTTTCAAGTTCCTAGCGGTGAGAACACGCCAAAAAAGCGTGTAGGCTACTTCCGCCAATAATTCTAGGAACTATGGCTGCGTTCCAAACCGCATACTCAATGAGTAGGTACTCAATTTCAATAAGTACTTACTTAACGAGCGCTAAAAGAGTAGGTACTTTATAGCCAGATCTCGTTGAGTATGAATGTGAACCGGACATCTGCCATGTTGACGTTATTATGTGACCTACGACGCGTTATCACAAGCGCAACAACTAGTAATCGATTACAATCCATAGTAATCGATTGCCGAGTTCACGCGCGTGATCATAGGTAACTAAACCTATGCACGTGAACTCGGCAATCAACTACTTTGGACTTCAACCGAAAAACAGGATGTAAACAGGTATTTGCGCTGGCTTAAATAACATCATTTTAATACATATCTTTCACATCTACTGCAGTCAGATTCACTCGTGTTCACTCAGAAGGAATCACTCACATTAGCTGTGCACTTGTAATGACACATCAAGGATGTTAAGAGGCTAAAAGCAGGTTTAGTACTTGCCCCATTGAAGTCAACAGGGTACAAATTTTAAAAATAGAATAACTCGGTGTAGGTGTCACCGGTACAGGCCGGGGCGGACTCGGATGACCAGCCGCCCCTGACTCCAGACACCACCGTGAGGAGCCGACACCACAGGCACGCAACAGATGGACAAAGGAGGAGGCAAGTAATTGAGTTCAAAAGTAACAATCTTTATTGAATAACAATCAACTTGAGAAAAGAATAAGCAACTCTTTTCTTCTAGGGCTATTTGACCGGAGTAGCCGCTGGATCGATTTTTCACTGTCTTCGGGACACAATAGTGCCATAGTGACTCTAAAAGCTTACTTCACAGCGTTGCTGCACATCTGCAGGACTCAGACGGTAAGTAACAGGTAATGTATTCTTCTCAGTATCAGATACGTCGTCGGGCACAATGGTGGGACAGTGACTCTAAAAGCTTACTTCACAGCGTTGCTGCACATCTGCAGGACTCAGACGGTAGGGAACAGGTAATGTTTCCTCTCTCAACAGCAGATTCTCTTATCAGGACATGAAAGGGGAATTGTGACTTTAAAACTCACTTCACAGCGTTGCTGCAGTCTTCAGGATTCTTCTCCCAGCATCAAACACTTTCATCAGACATTCGCGAGAGACTCAATAGGCAGCTTTACCAGCGAGGTTGTACCTCTTCAGAGCTCAGTCAGTAAGTATAATGGTTCGGACTTTTCCACAGCCATACGGTTTTTCCCGAGACTTGTAATTTCAGAGAAAAAGAGAGGATTAACAAGAGCCTTCAATGAGGAATTACTCCACGACAATACTCAGTGGAAGAGAAGATAATACAAAGCATTACTTCACCAGTTCAGTTGTTTTGTTCTGGAATTTGGATGGAGACAAGTGGATCATTTCACAAGAATGAAAGCAGGCATTGGGAGACTTTTCTCAGCATAGCACACAGCACTCGTGTTCACTACAAATCCACAGCATTAATTCGGCGCGCATCAGGTAAGGCAAACAACTGCAAATCACACAGTAGGGCTGATCAGAAGCCTCGCTTCATCCATGCATTTCAATGGGAATATTCAACTCTCAGTTCTTCTCCAGTGTATCTGAAACAGATGTCCTCCTCAATAGTAAATTTCACATTCACAGTCTTTTCTTCAAGCTTTACATTTGATTCAATGATGTAATTAATTCACTTATCTTGCTCTTCCAGCACAGATCCAAGCAACAGTTCAATCCAGTAGTATTCCACCAGCAGCTCTAAACGGCAGACTCCAATGGCAGTTCTTCACTTACACGAATTTCCAGGATTCCAGCGTCCAATGTAAGCGCCCAAACAGGAGATCCTCTACCCCCAGACGCGACGACAGAGACCCAGCCGAACAACTAGTCAACTGAACACCGACCAGCAACTGCACCACAAGCAACCGTCTTCACCGACTGAATCCAACCCCCCTCTTCTCTCCTGAACGGCTCCTTTATCCTCCTCTTGTGAAGCGAAAAGCCTGTGCAAACGCCGCTCCTCTCTCTCTCACACCTGCCGTGCATCAGCGGTAATTAGGTCGGGCAATGCCTCGGCTACACCCGGAACCGGAGTAAGGCGTTACACCAAAATAATCCCCTCGGGGAACATGGAAAAAGGGTTCCGCTTTTCCAAGCATTCTGTCACCCGTGACATCGGCAACACCGATTTTTGCCGTTGTTCTCTGTATTGACAGCACTCCAAATGTACAAAAAAAATAGCTCAATGTTAAAATTGAGTTTGTTTTTGGTTTGAAAATTGGTTTGATTTTGTATGATATTGCTTTCTGTCAGTCTTTGTTCCGTCTTCATCGCGTTATGTTGGTCGTTTTTCTTAGTGAAGAGTATTCTGAGTATTTTTATAGTATTACAAATAAACAAAGACATTGTGTGTTGCAATTAGATTCTTCCTTATTTTCTTCACGTCAACTAACTGTGACAGAATGACAGAAGCTAACAAATGGATCTAGCGGCAGTAGACATGGTTCTGATCGCTCCCTCGAGGAGCACACACAGGGCTTCTTCTGCTCCATCTCATCCTTTATGATGACGCCAGCCTGTGTGTGTTTTTCTAGGAAGGCTTGCCTATAGACGTTCCTTGACACTCATCAGCTGGGTGCTAGCACAGTGCTGATCCCACTTCACCACTGATGAGTGTGAGGAGGATTCCTCATTGCTATCGCCCACATTCCTGACACCGTTCCTGAAGTTTCTGTCTGTCCCGCATCAGCCAAGGAGGTTTCTTTTAAACTCTCTTGCCAGTCCTGTATTGGCCAAGGAAGCCATTTTGTAAACTTGCCTGTGTTACCAAGTTCTTTGGCCCTGTCTTCACTGGCTGTTTCCAACCCTCCGGCTCTTTCATGTGAAAATGTGTATGGAATGACAACAAAAGACCCTTGAACCTTAAACCTGGCTGTCTTCACTGAGCATCCTGGATCCGCCAGTGAGAGACTCTTTTGTCCCAAATTTCCACAGTATGTCGTCATGTGTGTTTATTTCAGTAACATCGGTGTGTAGAAGCACAGATTATGAGACAGCAGATCTCTCAATAATACTGACTTAATTTATGTGAAAAACTGCAAATCATCTTAGCTTGTTATAGACACTTACCAGTCAGACGCCGCCAACACAAACTGAACAAAACAAGCGTTTGAAACATTTTCTTTAAATGTTTAAAGATCTTTAAATGAAAAATGTGATCTAATAATATATTCCTCCAAAAACAATCAAGGTTTTCATCTGATGTCTGAATCCTGATCTACGACAAAGTTTGACCCTCCTAGTTTACACACACACACATACTCTCTCTCTCTCTCTCTCTCTCTCTCTCTCTCTCTCTCTCTCTCTCTCTCTCTCTCTCTCACACACACACACATACACACACACACACACACACACTCTCTCTCTCTCTCTCTCTCTCTCTCTCTCACACACACACACACACACACACACACACACACACACACACACACACACACACACACACACACATACAGAGAGAGAGAGAGAGACACTTTATATATCGTTACATAAATGTTCTTCTGGCTCTCTTCTCTCTTCTCTTGTCATTTAATATTGATAATGTTGAATATTGGATACTCAGTAAAAATAATTTTATAGTCTTTATAAACTACTTTAAAATTCAAACTAATTTAAACTTTAAACTACTTTAAACTAAATAAATAATAAGTAATATTGGCATATTACAGTACTTTGGCTCTGACAATTAAATGTCTTTTCTGAGAACATTTCCAAAAATAAGCACCATGAAACACTTCTGAATCCTGTAGCAAAGAGTACATGCATGCTTCGGCCTATGAATAATAAATGCATATTGTGGTATTGTAAACACAAGTTCAAGGAAAAGTTCACCCGAAAATAAAAATTTGTTGAAAATGAACTCACTCTCAGGTCATTCAAGATGTAGATGTAGATGAGTTTGTTTCTTCATCAGAACATTTTACACTGGAGATTATTATGTGTTATTATAGATAAGGAACGGTTGAAAGTTAAAACACAATAATTGTTTCTAACATGTACCTGCTTCTGTCTCTGGACTGTTATGCTGAAGTTGTTTTCCTGTTTCCTGTGCCATGTTTGTAGTCCCTTGAAGTTTTGATTGATGGATTTATCTCATTAATATCATTAATTGATGGACTGGAGTCGTGTTGTGGATTATTGTGATGTATTTATCAGCTGTTTGTTTCTGCTTTTCTGTCTTTCAGCACAGTTTTCACAGGTTCAGTTCCTTAGATTTAGTTTGATAAAGAACACAGTGGAGATATTTCATGGATCAATCCTTGCAGGATTTGAACCTAATAACCTGAAATCTATCTCACAAATCAACCTGCATGTTGTTTGATTGACAGCTTCTCTAAAAGAGCATTTTCTTGTTAAAAATGTAATGTAAAAAAGGTACTCCTCCATGCAGTTTTCAAGGTATGACCACCAAACCTTCAGACTGTTCTGACTCTGTGTTGTTACCTATATCTTTTCTAACCGATTCGATGTACGGGATTCCGGATTCAAAAATAGTGCAGACACTGGACGAAGGTAGAACTTTTTAGAGCGCATGTGTCAAGCGGCGCTCATTTTCGCTATCAAATGGAGCACATACTTTGAAAGGCTACCGTGTGTTTGACTGTAGGCAACGAGAAACAAAACAGAGTATGCAGAACACAACAGAAAATCAAGCACTTTATGCGGGATTTGGCATGACAGAAAGAGCACTCCATTTATAATCACCTAAAAGCTGTCCCTCATCTTAGTTCATCACGATCTCACAAAGTTTCATTATAATAAATGAAGCTGGCTGCACAATGAATATCATATCATAATTGTTATAATGAGAGGATTTGTGAGCGTGTAGAACTCAGTCCACTCACCGCTCAAAACGCCGGAAGTTTTGTTTAGTGCCAACTTAAACACCTCTGATTGGCCATAGTGTTCTAGAAATCAACTGATATGTTTGTGATTGGCTACTATGCTCAGCTCTGGAAAAACACATTGTAAATAGCAACCTGTGATGTTCTACAGAGCGCAAATACAGATACGCACTAAATTGTTTGGGTATTATTACGGAGAAAACTAATCCTACACCCAGTGGTGTTCTGGCATTTTTGGTGCCTTGGGCATTTTTCATTTTAATGACAAATGTCGAGAGCACAGCCATGTAATATGTGAAAGTGCAGAACTCTCCGCTCACAGGCGAATTCCTTTCACTCTTGCATGAAGAGAAGAAAGATGATCGTGTCTGAAAGCTGTGTGTGTGTCATACGCAGGCGGCGCCCCATGACACACATTGGCGCACTATAGTGTGCCTATGCCAGGACCCGCCACTGCTAGACCAGCAGTTTTGAGCAGCTTTTCCCTCTAAAAAAAAACAGCTGCTGCAGATTGTTTATGTGAGAAAATGCCATGATAGCAGGAATTTTTTTTCTCCATTTTCTGACTGTAACCGCTTTTCATTTCTCTCTCTGTAATCTTCTGTGATTTCCTTCTGTGATAATCTTGTTGTGTTTCCTTATGAAAGCTTCTGATAGACACTTATTGTGATGGAACCAGTAAGTGTTGTTATTCACTGTAGTTACTTCATTATGTATTCAATTCAACAATAACCTACTTATTATCTTGATAAATCCGTAGAACAAATGCTTTGTGATATTTAGGAAGATTGAAACACTCAATTCAGCATTTAACACTCAATTTGCACTGTTACAACTTAAACCTTTAAGACAAACAATTTAGTGTAAATTAGTGTACCATTGCAACAACATTTCATTAAATAGAAAGATGAATGAATATTTCATTAAAAATGCACTTAAAAATGAACTGATCATGTTGTATAGGTGTGTGTTTGTGTGCATTGATGTCTTTTGTGTGCATGTATGTGTGAATGCTATTTTTTTAAAGATCGGTGTCTTGCTCAGGAGTGAAACCATGGAATAGGACCTCTCCATATCCTCCTGAGATGTCATGATTACTTCTTCATACACCAAATCCTCACTGACAGTGTCACGATGAATCAAGATCAGTGTATCCTCTACCACGGGCAGTTCTGTTCCTGAGAGTAATACAGCCCTCTCTTGTTATGAATGATGCTTGGTGCGTATACATCATCAAGGATTGTGTTCTTGTTAACAGGACATCCCAGGTTAACATCCCTGAGCCCCTGAATCCGGCCTGGGTGTTTTTAACTGTCTCAGTCTCTGCCAGGCCTGGTGAAACAGAGAGAAGAACTGTGTTTTGGGGAGCTTCTGTCCTGCTGTCCTTCTTATCCACTTCCAGCCCTCCTCATACCAGTTGACCTATCAGTTAGCCCCCCTTAGGGGGGCACCAGAGTTCACAGGGGGGGCGCGGGAGCGGATATGCTTTGTGGAAGTTTGGCAGGAATAGTAGGCTATAATTAGCCTGGCAAGCCAGACCTACATCAAGATGTTAGGTCTGGAAACTCACCATAGTCACGGCTCACTCCGAGGGGCGGGATAAACTTGGGTTGGGAACCACTAACCTAAGGAATGATTTTTGTTATTTTATAATGTTTCCTGGCAGCATTACAGGTCAGAAGTCTATTATCAGAATAATATCCAGATCCATTCGGCCCTGCTGAGGTCTGGATTCCATTTCACAATATTTCTAAAACAGTAACCCAGCAATGCCTTTTACTTCAGAAAAGTATTTAATATCATTGGCCTTTGCATCATTAAAAGTAATTCCCCAGACACCTCTTGTGGTAAGGGGGGAGCGTCTTTTAGGGGGGAGCGTCTTTTGGAGAGGAGCTTCATATGACTGGCCAGTTCTTTCTCAGATTCCACTGGTCTGGCAAGGATTTCTTCTTCCCAGATTCATAGCCAGAGCCAGAAACTTTCCCACTAACGCGTCTTTGCCACTAAAGCGCCTTTGCAAATAGTTTTTGGATTGTTCAAAGCCCTAAAAGCTAATATTAACTGTGTGCCTGCTCTCAACTGTCTCCTGGTATTCATTAATCACCCCTCATTCTGGCATTTCTCCATGGTTGTACTGACATATTCTTGCTTTCTTTCCCTTTCTCCTCTCTCTTCTCTCTTCTTGTCTCTCTGTGTCCTTTTTTTTTTTTTTTTTTTTTTTGCTTGTCCTCCTGCCATACTGTCTGCAATGCAATTATTTTAGAACTGTTAAGATTTTGTAGGATACATGTGTAGATTTATCAATAACTGACACAAAGCAGACTAGATTTAACCGAACGTGTTCCTTGTTTTATTTTCCTCTTTATTCACCTTACACTCCTGCAACCCTGCACTCTGGTTCACCCCGACCACACCCACCTTCCCATGTAACACCACCCTTAAAGGGCTATAGCATTTATCAACTATGATATAACATTTATCAACACTACACATGGATACATATCTAGCCCTATAAACCTATTTTCACCCTCAATTTATGTGTAACTTCTGTGCTAAATTGTGTGTGAGTGTGTGTGTAGCCCATTTTAGCTGAAAATTGTGGCCCATTTTAGCCCAGCCATTTCTACCTAAAATGACCCTTTTCTATATGTTTCTTTTTTTAATTAAATAAAATAAAATAAAATAAAACTTTTTTTTATTTGAAAGAGCATGTCAAAACAGTGTTCATAAACCCTTGCTTTGTTGGTGAGCTTACTTATAATTGCTTTAGTACCCTTATTAGTGATGAATGAAATTGACTTTGTCAGGCTCGCTTACCTTACAATTTCTTTGACAAAAGCTTCAAGTAACACTCTGCCCTGCAACCATTAAATACTCAGAGCAATCCAAACTATTGTTACATGTCAACAAGTGTTGAAGCAACAATGCAAGATCAGTTATTGTGATTGGCTGTAAAAATTTAAAGAGAAATGACGCTACAACCTTATTTGGCCCATTTTACCTGATAGCTCATTTTAGCTGACTTCACCCTACATGAGCTCTCATTATTTCATTTACAAATGTAGCCTAATATATCAAATGGAAAAAAAAATGTATAATGAAAAATGTATAAGGTATAAAAACTTTTAAAAATATTTGAAAACTAGGCTACAATGTGCAAAGTGTATAAAAATTCACACACATTGTTTTGTTTCAAAATAAATATTGTATTGTGACACTTATGTCCAAACGTGAGCAAAATACAAAATATTTACAACACTCTTTACAATAATATTACGCTTAAAGCTGTTTTTCATTGCTTTCAAACTGTACAGAGATGACATTAATGATATACAACACAAAATATACAACGCTATCTCACGACCAATTCGTATGAATTCGTACGAATGATAAAAAGTTGGCTAATTCGTACTAATTCGTACGACCTAGCTCGTACGAATTTGTACGATTTGTCTAAACCCACGTGATGGGTAGGTTTAGGGGCGGGGTCAGGGGTAGGTCAGTCGTATGAATTCACACGAATTGGCCAATTCGTAAAATATGTACGATTTTGCAAAAATCGTACTAATTCGTACGAGCCAGGTCGTATGAATTCGTACGAATAAGCCACCTCGTAGAATTTGTACGTTTTCCCGTGAGATCGGGCTCAAATATATCAACAATATGTTCAATGTCATCTGAACATACAGGCTATGACAATAACAAGGGAAAAATAGTAGAAGATAAGAAAATAAAATAACAAAAGGTATAAGATATTATTTTAAACATCAGTTAGAGTCTTACAAATTGAAGATAGTAATCGATTGTCGAATTCACACGCATAGGTTTAGTTACCTATGATCACGCGCGTGAACTTGACAATCAATTACTATGGACTTCGACCGAAAACAGGAAGAAAACACAGGTATGAGCGCTGGCTGAAATAACATCATTTTTATACATTTCTTTCACATCTACTGCAGTCAGATTCACCCGTGATCACTCTGAAGGAATCACTCACATTAGCTGGGCACTTGTAATGACACATCAAGGATTTTAAGAGGCTAAAAGCAGGTTTAAAACTTGCCCCATTGAAGTCAACAGGGTGCAAATTTTAAAAAGAGGATAACACGGTGTAGGCAACACCGATTTTTGTCGTTGTTCTCTGTATTGACAGCACTCCAAATTTACAAAAAAATGAGTTCTCTAAAGTATCCATATGTGACTAATGGTTTAACCGTAATTTTATAAAGGGACAAGAAAGTACACCCACACGCCACCTCTGGTTAAGCATTTATTTACAATAGTTACATAGAAACTCAATTGCTTTAAAATATATTTGCAGATGGATGGCTATAATGACACAGGAATCATACCTACACTTGCTAATGTCATGTTGGGTGACTGTAACGTGTTGTATATTTTTGATTTGTTAAATATAAAGTTGTCAAATGTCAAATGCTCTTCGTCTTATAATTCGAGTCCAGCCTCTAAGTTCTTCTCATGATAAAGAGGACGAAGCCATGGTTGTGGTGCCCATGCTCATAATCCGCTTCCCGTTCTCCGTTCCAGGCTGCTGTAACTTTGGCCAATCAGTTTTATGTTGCTCTGACTAATAGCAAAGTTTACAGTTATAGTGGGCAGATGAAGAACAAATGTTATATAATGCATGTACACGTGATGACTTTATACTAGTCTTTTATTGCATTAAAAAGATTCAAAAGTGTATACAAGTAGCCTAGCTAAAAGCACTGAGTGCAAAGCTAATTTAACTCGATAAATTCATGTTGGGTGAATGGAATTACCCAGTTATGACTGAAGGAAATGTGATTGCGACCACAAATAATGAAAAGTTAGAAATGATGGAAAAGGCTTTTGTTATACAAAAGAAAATTGAAATATAGAAAGAAAATATAATAGAAAAAAAATGTAAATAGAAAGAACAAAAGCACAGTATAAGGATGTAATATGCAGGAAAGTTAATGGAGATGAGGAGCAAGATGCTCTTTTAAACATGGGAGAGTTACAGAAAGCACTGAAAAGCACCGGGGAAACGGCTCCAGGAAAAGATGACGTGCATGTATTGCAGTATGGGATAACACCTTCCAAAACTGGCAAGTCTGGATACTAAGTTGTGGAGCGTGGGAAGGCTTCCACAAAGCTGGAAAGAGCCAGTAATTATTTCGTTAAAAAAGATGCTGGTCACCCTTTATAATATAGACCAGTTCCATCAACATTGCATATGTAAGAGAATGGAAAAACAGAACGCAATGATATATGAAAAACTAACACATTTTTGGAGGGTATGGCTCCTTGGAGAATAAAATGGCTAGATGTCAAAGCGGATTTAGAAAAGGAAGAAACACAATGGATCTTGTGATAAGATTGGAGGAGGAAATAAGGAAAGCACAAGTAAATAAATAAAAATCTTATGAAAATATCTCAGTAACTGCCCACGCCTGAGTCATCTGAAATGTGTTAGTGGACAGTGGAAATTTACACTGATCCCAGATGATTCACTCCGGCAGAGGCCTTAGCAGGGTCATGGTGCTGCCCATCCCAGTCCAGCAACACCAGGATATCTTGCTCAGCTCAATAAAAGTCTACAGATTTATTATTATTTTTGTCTAATCTGTTTTATGTATACTGTTTATTTAACTCTTATTTTATTTTTCTTATCTTAAACGTAAAATACTCAGAGTCTGAAAAATAATTTCTTTTCCCAAAATCCTAAAAACAAATGAGCATAATTAGAAGCAAAACATTCACCCATTGCTGTACCTTTAATTTGTTTATTGAATTGATCTTGAAACAGAAATAAGTTGTTATTCAATGTCCATTCTGTTATTGTAAAATAATACATGCCGGCGGCTTAGATGATCTGATCTAAATAATGTTCAACTATTCGATATCCATATAGTCACTAAAACATGTAATTTCCATGTCCTTAATAATATTCAATACACGAGTTGTATCTTGATTAAAAGAAGGAAGTTCACTGATCATTGCGTGGTTTAATACAATAATCCAGTTCTGTAATAGAGAGATTCCCGCTAAATCTCCCTGGTGGATTTTCAAAACTTGTATTGGGAACATTTAAAATGGAGGAATCTAAGGGTCTTTATAAAAATAAAAGAAAATCACACTACTTTTGTGAAATCCATCCCTCATTTTTAGCATGTAGGTCTAATAAAATATAAGTCGGTTCGTTTTTAATTCTTTCTACTGGATTAAATGTCCGGAGCTGGTTCTCAGTTCTGTAGTTTTCGCAAGACTTCTTTTTAATAAACTGCTCTCTGTCCCAGACCACCACTGACTCACTTGTCCGCTCTTTTTATTTACAAGATCGTCGGTATTTGAAAACCAGTCCAGTCGCCTATACTTCTTTTGAATGAGTCAGAAAGTCCAGCCCGGACCGGATCGGTTTCTGACGGATTTATTGTTTTTATTGCTTCCACAACACAAACAAAATCACAATAAAACAAACTAACAAATAATTAAATGATAGAAAATACAATGAAAAATAAATCAAAAGGGCTTTTTAAAATAATGTATATGCAAAAGAGAAATCAATTTAAGGGCTTTCTGGTTTTTAACAAATGTTAAAGATTTGCACAAGAGTTACCCGCATAAAAAAAGGTTTGCAAAAATATTACATTTAAATTGGATCATTTTAGGTTCATTAGAAATTTTTTATCAAATGAGGCTGCAAAGATATATTTTCACTCTATGACTCTGTCTCATGTCATGCCATATTGTTTGACAAGCTGGTCTAATACACATTTGATAGTTCTAAAATAATTACAAACAAGCACTTCTAATGTTTGATAAAGAACTATTTAAGCATCATTTTAAGAAATGACATTTATAATCAACAGTGTGAACATTAATGCTGCTTCCTCTATTATTACTATTAATAATTTAATTATACTTAGTATTATTTAACTAGGGCTAATAACATCTGGCAAAGGGACTACCGATGAAAACTAGTCTAAACTAAAAGCTAATTTGGGTACATTCATATATCTTGATTAATGTACACTGACCCTTGTCTAATAGGCTATATATATATATATATATATATATATATATATATATATATTGTTTCACAAAGAAAACAATTATTGACACCAAAATAAAATTTTAATCTTCAAAATTCTAAATGCATGAAAAGATCTTTTTTTCTTTTTTCTCTCGACCGTATATCAAAATCTTTGTTCCCGTCTAATGGTTTGGGTAATAATCGTACAAAATAAATGTATAATGACTATTTGTAAAAAAAAAAAAAAAAAAAAAAAAAAAACACCAAGACTTTGGAGTTCAAAGTGTTAACAAATTTCCATTATAATCCAGAAAGAAATGGATTTAGCAATGTGATGGCAAAAAAAAAGAAGGAAATATTTAGCACTGACATCAGATACTTCCAGCAGACTGATGCAATATTTCCAGCTGTGCTCTCCCTGATATTGTTCAATGTTCATGCAACAAATGTGAGTAATTATGAGAATATTGTTAAATCAACACTTTGTAGGCCTAGTTGTTGTTGTTGTGAACAACAATGTCAGATGTTTGGAGAATGTTTGAAATATGCAAATGACGATCGCGGATAGACTCTAATCCTGTTAGCCGCGTTATATGATCACACTGAGTTAACATGTGCTATATGTTCCGTCATGCTGTCTTATTATTTAATGTTTATTTATTAGCTGACAGTTGAGTATTCATTTGTGATCAATCACTGTGTCAGTTAGTGATACTACGTTGTGCAGGCTACACCCAGCAAACGCTGCTTTAGTAAACTTTTAATCGGAGACTCCGATGAAACTTAAATAAATCCAGTCCAGTCTTCAGCTGTATTGGCGCATGAGTCAGACCTTTAGATAAACTGCGTATCGGTAGATTGACTTTCACTTTTGAAATATTTATCACTTGCTCGACTCCTGGTGGATCTGCCTCTTCCTCTTCCTCGTCTTCCACTTTCTTGTCTTCTGGATCCCTGATACGTTCTGGACTTGTTTTCTAAATAAATAAATAAATCACTTCTGGGGAAAATCTACACTCTAAAAAATAAAACATTGGGTCAACAAAAAAAAAATATGTTAACGTTTTCCACTAGAATTTTTATGTTAAGACTGCTGGCAGAATTACATTAATTCAAAGCGATGTTTTGAGTACGGTTAATTACTTTTTTTTGGCCACAATAAAACGCATTTCTAAGTAACACGAACTTAATAATTTTCAACATGAATGCAAGTAATTAAGTTGATCCAACATAATGTTTTAAGTTAGGTGAAGCAGTTTTTTTGCCCACAATAAAACACATTTCTAAGTAACATGAACATAATAATTAAGTTGATCTCTGCAAGAGTTAAGTTGAGCCCTTTTGTTTTTATTTGAAGTTGATTACTCTTTTAAACATACATGTAACATTCATCTTTTAATATATTTCCCTTTCAAAAGATTTAAATGAACTGTATTACCATGTCCTTTCTAATAACGTAAAGCATACATTTTCTTAGAAATCAACCTATAGCCGACTTATCACTTCAAATCAAACATTCAATTGAAATGTATGGTCACTACACTGTCATTGGACAGGAACACAGAAAACATTCCATCACTGGATAGGTTTCGTTCGTTTATTTAAAGTGTGGTTTATGTTAGCTGAATGTGCGGAACGCTTTTCAGAGAAGATAAGGCAACGTTATTTTAGTACAATTAACACCCAGCGGTAGCTAAGGGGAAAAAATCTCTGAATGCTTCACGTGAAACTTCGGTCTTCCGACCTGCGACCTATTACCATCGTGTCAATTCTCTATTGATTTTGATGGTAATATCAGTTTTGATTAACGTTAATATGCGCGAGGGAGGGAGGGAGAGCAAGACAGTTTAAAGACTGTGAGAGAGTGCGCGCGCGTGGCCGGAGGAGGGTCTCTCTCGCTCTCTCTCTCTCTGCTCGTTCTCTCAGTAAAATGCGCGGGCGCCTGTCACAATTGTAAACAATAAAAACGAAATTTGGAAAACTAAAACGGAATTCATAGGGCCCTACATAACTCCGACTTGTTTTGAGCAAAGTATCTGAACAAATAGCGTAGCTACTAGCCAACTTTACCTCGGCACACAGACTAACGTATAGCCTACTATCAACACTGCTCAAATTTCAGAGTAAGGACTTCCAGATTTCGGTATTCGGTTACAGTAGGCTATCACCAACAGAATCCTGAGCGAATGCGAATATGTGTAAGCATAAAATTACTTACCATTCACCACATTACGCTTCAGCGAGTTTCAGCTGTGGCCACACTCATCTGGCCTTAAACATGCACACGGTAACTGTGGACCGTTTACACGTCATCAAATTGTTTTTTACATTAACAGAACTTAAAATTAAATTAATTTTTGATCAACTGAAAATGTTAAACTCTGACAAGTCATGATAGTATGTTTAATCAATAGGCATAATTTGTGTGTCATCCAAGCTCAATAAAATAACAATTACAAGTAAAAAGTCTAACAGTATCTCAGAACTTGATTTTTTATTTCACAACAATATATATATTTAAGTAATGACTAAAGGTCCTCTGAATTAGTTTTTAGAGTGTACGCTGTTGATTGTTCTTCGTCGCTATTAGGTAAATGAAAAAACACCGATCTCTTCGTCAGTCTTTACGGTTTCTTTGAGATCATAAAATGGGTTACAACGAGCCTAAATGCGCCGCCGGGGAAAGGATAGATTTTATTTTCCTCTGAACTTCTAAATGCATAAAAACGTCCAAAACATCCGCTTTTCAAAAGACACGAAGAATTTGACTGATCCTTGATGCAATTCTGCGCTATTTTGATGCTGGCTATAGGCTACTGTTTGATGTTTAGCGCAATTTTCCACCGGACAAATTGCGATTGTTAACTCATCATTTCTGTTCTGTCTGTGCGCACCAATCTTGCACTTCTATCTACTCCTCAACCAGACCACCTAGAGACTTCGGGTTTTCGGCATTATGTTAAGGAAGGTCTAATCTCGGGAACGCACACAAAAAAATCCAGGAAAAGATTTACTATCTCTTAGTGTTGTGATCCCATGAGGTGAGAAAATTGCGCTAAAACACTCACCGAGTTTTTATTACTTGTTTTTTATAGGCTATATTATTATTTAGTAGCCTAGATTTGACCCATTTAATCCAAAAAAATTCCCAGAGATGACATGTATGAATCTGCATGGTATGTGTAAGGATAATACAAAATCAATTTCAATAATGTTAAAAAAAAAAGAAAAAAAAGACGAAAAGTCCATGGAAAAATGGTGTTATCTGATTTTAAAAAGGTTAAAAACTCGGTTAAATAGTTGAAATGAGTGTTTTTTTCCATTAACAAAGAAGTTAACATTGTCTGGCTCAGTTTCAAAAAGGAAAAATAGCATTCCTATGCAGCACTTCGGAACAAATAATCAAATAAAATGATGACAAATGACATAAATTATAATAAATTGGAAGATATTTATTATAAACTTCAAAATAAACTGAAATAATAAATAACACAATAAATAAGTACAAACAGACAGACAGTAGCCTATGACATGTAAAAACCCCTAAATTATTTAGTCTATGACACAATGAATTATATATTTTTAGTGAAATTAGCTTTTTCATTTGAACTTACGTTGACTCACAAAAGTTTGTGATTTAGAGTGAATGCAAATGACCAGCTTATATTAGACTTTGAGCTCACAGTGTACATTGAATAGACTGTGTGCTGCTATCAGAGCAACAAATACTGCACTGGCATTTAATTATTTCTCATTGAACATATAGCCACATGCTTCATATTAGTGCAGTTTTTCACAACCTAACCAAAAGCTCTAAGGCTCTAATAGGCTACTAATGATCAAAACTTCACCATATCAGAAACTCTTGCTGGGAACTAACAATAAATAAAACCACATAATTGAGCTAATTCTCTTAAAATAAATAGGTAGCCTTTTTCTTGAATTTTATCAGCTTAATTGGTTCCTCAATTCAAGCCTCAAAACTGGTAAGTTTTCGTTTAATGTTTTCGTTTAATGTGGTCTCTCTAGCACTTTGAGATTCTTTTATGAAAAGTGCTTTACAAATAAAATGTATTATTATTATTATTATTATAATTATTAAGTTTCCTTAAATTTAAGTTTCCTTAAATCAAATATACACACTGTTTTTAGTTGTCACCTTAATTTTTTTAATGAAAATTACAAGACAGATGATTCATTTTAGATAGATAGATAGATAGATAGATAGATAGATAGATGACATAGACTCCCTGTGTTATACCACCATTGTGACCTTCTTCATTTATCTGCAGTCTGCTAACACAA
This sequence comes from Leucaspius delineatus, assembly GCA_023718395.1. Classification (NCBI taxonomy): domain Eukaryota; kingdom Metazoa; phylum Chordata; class Actinopteri; order Cypriniformes; family Leuciscidae; genus Leucaspius; species Leucaspius delineatus. The sequence goes on along the minus strand of CM043363.1, from coordinate 48,985,493 downwards.
TAAACCATGAATTGATATCATTTCAGTATATGTAGATAATCCTTGCATGATAATGTGTTAAAAAAAAAGAAAAAGAAAAAAAGAGCTATTCAAAAATGAACTTTGAAAACTCAGCTGTCATTTCTGAGCTTTGATAATCATTGTGTTAAGGCAATCCCCCGAAATAAATGTGTGTGGTTACATGACTATACCCAATAATGTTAGACCTTTCCTGAACTCATGTGGACATCTTAAATTAGCCTAATAAATGAACATGTGCTGCATATGCTTTTTAATTCTGTGAAGTGGGATTAAATGAGTTAAGTGGCAAATGAGATTCGATAAAATTGTTGAATATATTTTGAGACAGAGGTCTAAACTATTTTCATGTTTTGTTCAAGGTAAGTTTGACAGTTCAACAGTTTTTCAATAGCGGAAGAATATGTAAAACTATGGGGTTTGGGGTAAAAAGCACATCTGCTGTCAGGCCAAAAGGCACAATAATACACATTATGATAATAAATAGCTGGCTGACTTTTCCATTTGTGGTTTGATTCAGATAGTAAATATATATTAAGATGGGTGTCCATCTTAGAGATAATTACCATGTATTTATAATGAAACAATATTTTAAAAAATATGATATTAACAAAATATAATTTATTGTTACTACTGTACATCTATATTAAATAATTATTGGATCTCATTCAATGCTTTAGAATCTTTACTTTTTTTAAATATTTTTGTTTATGATTTTTATATTAACATATTTTAATGACTGTAAATTTATTGGAAAAAAAATTAGTTTATTTATCAAATAAACCATAAATACAAACTTTGATAAAGTGGTTGTTTTGAACAAGTATTAACTTAAACATTATTAAAAACACATTAGCTAAAGTATTTGCATCAATACTGTGTGTCTTTTAGCCCATTCCGGTTTTACCCAGTGTGTATGTGGGGTAAAAAGCCCCCCTCATACATTTATATGATTGTTTTATGTTTTATGATTTATTTTTTGTGTGTGTGTTTGTAAAATATATGAAGGATTCTGATTTGTATATTTCATTGTAATTTTATTTTATGTATCGCCAGCAGCCATATCACCCTGTAGCCAAGACTGGTCTCCCACTGAAGCTCAGCAGGGCTGATCCTGGTCATTACCTGGATGGGAGATCTCCTGGGAAAACTAGGTTGCTGCTGGAAGAGGTGTTAGAGAGGCCAGCATGGGGCGCTCACCCTGTGGTCTGTGTGGGCCCTAATGCACCAGTATAGTGACGGGGAAACTATACTGTCAAAGAGCACCGTCCTTCGGATGAGACGTTAAACCGAGGTCCTGACTCATGTGATCATTAAAAATTCCATGCCTGTAGGGGTGTAACCCTGGTTTCCTGGCCACATTCCTTCCATTGGCCCTTGCCAAACATGGCCTCCTAATCACCCCCATCCTTTGAACTGTCTCTGACCCTCTCTCCTGTCCACCAGTAGCTGGTGTGGGGTGAGCGCACTGGCGTCGTTGAACTATCATCCAAGTAGATGCTCACAGTAGTGGTTGAGGAAAGAAACCTATGATTGTAAAGCACTTTGGGTGTACAGTAGTAGCTACACATGAAAGCGCTATATAAATGCCTCATTTATTAATATGAAATATATATATATATATATATATATATATATATATATATATATATATATATATATATATATATTATTATTATTATTATTATTATTATTATTATTATTATTATATGAAATACATTTTGGAATTAGGAATACATTGTTGATTCTGATTTGTATGCTTCAGTGTATTTTTTTATATTATATTTTATCTGTATTTTATTATGTTATAGATTTTTGGGGGGGTTATTTTAACATTATGTTTGATTTTATTATGGTTTCCTTCCTCCTGCAGTGGTTTGTGGGAAGTCCGCCAGGTTGCTCCGAATGGTCCCACAGGCCAAGATGCCCTTCTGGAGGAGGTCTCTGAATAGTTATAGGCTGGTGTAGAAAGAAATTGTGTAGAAAGTCAGTTCCCAGCATCTTCTCATCCACCAGTGCCATCACTGATTCATAACTCAGCCCCTTGCTTTGTCCATTTTGTCCTGGTGCGATCATAGAGGAGAATTGTGAAGAGCTCCACAATGGAAATGACCTCTTCTGGAATGCTTTTTGGAGCCTTTGACAGAGCCATGAAGGCCTATGTTGCCATGTCATCTGCATTCCAGGTATCCGATGCTGTCTTCTTGCCCCTGGTTGCAAATGCAGAGACTGTGTCACAGACAGTGAAGGCATGTAACACAGGAAGGGCCTTGGATCTGTCAGGACCCAGAGACTTGGCTATCTCATGGGCAGGTATGTATCTGACGTTCTTGGCAGTCCCAAATGTCACCCACAACTCCTCAATGTCCAGTTCTGACACATGTGCAATGGCTAGAGCCACAACATCTGTGTACATAGTGTGCAGGGTAATATTTTTAAATACTTTTCTTGCAGTATCCGCTGCATCCTTGTATCTGCCTCTTCATGTGTGCAAGAGGCAATCTGATCTGATTCTTGTGGGTGAGATAATTGGGCCTACATGTGTAAAGAACTTGTTTGGTTGTTGACATTTCCAGAAGGTTCCTGTAAGAGAGCTCTGTTTTAGTTTCTATCCACTCTCAGAAAGCCTCTCCAGTTGGTTTGTAAACTTGTTTTTTTCCATCCACTCTTGTTCTTGTCCCCTTTCCCCACTTCTGGGACTTTAAGCTGGTGACTTCATTGCAGTCCCATAAAACATCTACTCTGTTGACCCTTTCAAGTTTTTCTTTGATATAAGGTATGAAGATCTTACTGGAAAAGTCTTTGAAGGTTCTACTGGTTACAGTATGTTGATGACAATCAAGCCGTGGATTGTTCAGCTAAACGGCCCGCAGTTTCCCATTCATTTTCAATGGTAGTGCTAAACCACTACGGATGTAATATTATTTTGGCACTAATGCTCTTGTGGCACTTTTCCTACCCACTATCACTCTTGCGGCGCTTCATCCGAACTCGAAGAGAGAAACTACACAGAAGCGTTGTTTTTATTCATCATATTTCAACTCATTTGGCAAAGGTAAGAAGATACTTTATTTTATCTCACCTTTTACTAGTAATGTTAAAACCTTATGCAAACTCGTCATCATTGCCCTTTTGGGAATTGTTTGTTACCGAACTTTACCCTGCCTGGTTTTCTTTTCTCCAATTAATTGTATGATGGTTTGCACGCTAAATTATGAATGCACATACCTTTCATCTTCGTTTTTTTTTTTTTTTTTTTTTTTTTTGTGTGTGTATATCTTTGTATCAGATTAGTTTTCCCCGTGATAACACACATAATGCTCCTCCTATAAGAGAGCTTGCCAAAGTAACTATTTGTCATCTTTAACATGTCACCTTTTGATTACAAGCTAAATTATGAATGGGCTTGACCATTATTTTCAACTTTTGTAATGTTTATGAGATAGTTCAAAAATGAGATGTCAAAATGTTTGTTCGCCCTGTGAGAACATTTTCTTTCTAATTATCCATGGTTTTACCACATTAAAAATAGTACAGCAACATTATTTTGTTGTAGAATCTCAATAACCATATATTCCCCATTGTTGCATGTGCACAGTACATAGAAAATACATGGCATTAAATGAATACAGATAAAATTAAAGCTGCAAGCAGCATTTATCGGGGTTTAAGCAATTAAGGCCTTTAAGCACAAAAGCATCAAAAGTTAAGTTTTATTTAGCAAGCATGTAACCATTGATATAATAGATGGAAAAGACAATTTACAGCCAATACAGGTAATTTCCCATAGGAAATATATGGTTTTAAAGTATTTTAACAGATTTATAGGCTTTTTAGTGTATTTTGCCACGCCCATTTTATAAATGATCCAGAGAGTCCAGAGAATTGTCCTAGACTGGTTTGGTTCCGATCAGGTGAAAAACCTTGGACTAGTTTGCAAAAGTAGGTTTTTGACATGTTCACGAATATTTAACAGGGACTAGTTCACAAAAGTAGGTTTTGAAAAAAAATTCGACATAGCAGAAAATTTTTCCTGCCTAAATCGAAATTGGAGATACACCTTTTGTCCGCCTTGAGCCAGGGATCACAGTGGTGTAAGACACTTGAGTCTAGGACAAACATTCTAAGAGTTATGTATTAGCATTTTAGAGTTAGCATTTCATGCTTGAACCCCTAACAAGAATATCAACATATTTACAAACTTGCATTGATTGAGGTATATATCTAATTGAATGAGGTAGTGTCTAGTCTATTTGTAATAGAGTTGTGCAAATGACAGTGTAAACAAATGGCAGTAGTACAAAAAGAGAGCCATTAACAGAAATGCAAATGTTGGTAGGTGAGAGAAAATGGAGGGGAGTGTGTGTGTGTGTGTGTGTGTGTGGAGAGTTCAGAGCAGCTTGAAAGGTGTGCAAGTTCTCTTTCACTTTCCTTCCTTGATATGACCCCCTCTGGAGACCCTACAGTTAATTTAAATAAGTCAAATTTGACCCAGAGCAGCTTCTGTATACTAAAATCAAAATTTTTTTTTCTTTCTCATATGTCACAGGCCAGCATGCAAAAAAAAAATTCAGTTTCTTTCCTGGGAGTATCAAAGTTGTTTTCCGCAAGGGACGTCGAGGATACCTCCGTCAGGATGGTTGGCTTTGGCTCTCGTGCCAAGAGCACCTGGCGGGAGGTGTGGGACAGCAGGGCTGATGGCTATGCAGCCTTCATCATGAGGACCAAGTGTTTTTCAGGGACTCAGATGTACAAACTGCAACAGTACCTGAGAAACAAGGAGTCGGCCTCTGTCTCCTCTCCACCAGTTATTGCCGCAAGTGCACCTGATGAACCCATGAGTAGTTTTTTTTATTCAGTATGCAAAACATGTGTTAGTTTTTTTGTACCTGTATTCATTTACATCAAAATACAACTCTGCCATGGAACTTATGCTTTTAACCAAAATAACTGAAGTACAATGTATTGTTTCTGTCTGTGTCACAGTGATGGATGATGATGAGGACCTGGAGAAAGCAATGCTGAGTATATCGCCCACCACGGAACTGGTGCAGTGTTGTAAGTAGACTTTCTACTGACTGAACATTCAAAATTGAGTTTGGCTCAAACAGTGTTATTAAATGCAAGTCTTCTATACCATTGAATATTTGTGTGTGTTGCCAGATGCTGCTCCATCATCATCACCATCATCATCATCATCATCATCATCATCATCATCATCATCATCATCATCATCATTTGCTGTACCAGGAAAAGCCACAGGAATTGAAATAGGTTTTGTAAAAGTTCACACATGTTGGATCGAGCCACAATGAATTGCTCTCCAAAACACAACCATGAATTAAACCGTTCTTTTTTGTGTGTTTTCTGTGTTCTGGCCATGTTCTGGCCCCTAGCAACCAATAGGGTTCATGAATTGATTTCCTCAATGGTGAGGGTAAGTAACAATTTTTTTTTCTTCATGCATGTTATTTAAGGTAGGAAAAATCATATTGCTTCCCCTGCTTAGACTAATAAAGGCTAAAAAAGATTATTATAATTGAGCATCAATCCATACAAAAATGCGTGTATGAATAAAGTGTATTACCATTATTTTACCATTCAAATATTATATCAGAATGAAGTACCCCTTGAATTTATAAGACTTAGCAGGTGAAGTAAGATTTTAGTGGTTTGTGTCTTTACCAAGACTGATTGTTTCATGTTTCTAAATGACATAATAATATCTATTTTAGTATCAGCTGCTTCACTGTCCAGACCACCTGCGTACACCAAAAGGAAACAGCACGAGCCACTAGTAGATGGTAATTGCAGTGTAGTTTGTTTCTCCATATGCAAACATTTCATATTAATCCAATAAATGAATTGTCTTGTTATGCACTGTGGTAATATCAGTTATACTTCAATAATTTCCTGATGAATGCTTTTTGTTATCCGCTTGTCTTTCCTTCCTTGTGGCCCCTGCCATGCCTACAGTGAAGAGACCTATGCCCCTTCCTCCTGAGCTGCAGTTTATGGTGAATGTCTCAGCACCAGGTGTGCATCACGGGCTGATTTTCATATTCAGTTTTATTTTCTCCTAAACAATGTCTACACTGTGGCCCATATGGGTGTTATAAGTTTCTTCAAGGCTGTACAGCAGTGTTAACAAATATAGTAATTAAGTTAATAAATAAATGACGCAATATAAAGCAATCAAGTTTATTGGTTTTAACTGAACCATATATTGATCTTTTCAGGAACCCTCCCACCTTCTGAGACCTCCTCTTCCCCTCATACACCTGAGCCACCGCACAGTAAGATGTTTTCATAACTCTTTTCTCAAGTGTTACTGGGTCCAAATGTGTTCCTCTATTATAATGAGAAGAATAAAACGTGTAAATGTTATGAGATCCAGAGATGGGCATAAATACATGAAAATGTATTTAAAATAAAAATACAAAATACCTCAGTTGAAATGGATCAAAATAAAATATAAAAAAATACTGTGTGGAGATTTTTTTTTTAATTACAAATACAGTATTTTGTATTTTGAAAATACAAAAATACTAAACGTAAATGTATTTAAATACAAAGTATATTTTATTTCTTTTTTCAAAGACATTCAAATACAAAATAGTATTTTGTATTTTAAATACATGTATCTGAAATACTGCCCATCCCTGATGGCATTGCACTAATCTACTTTTTCTGTTTTCATCCTTGTTCTCTCAGGAGGTCCTTCTGTTGGTGTTCCCCCATCGAAACTCAGACCAGCCCCTCATACACCTGAGACACCACAGTAAGATGTTTTTATAACTACACTGAAGATGTTATATGGCCAAAATATGTTTTCATTTATTATACAATCTGTGATAATAATACAATGTGTGAAAATGACTACATGTTCAATTCAATTTAATTCAAATTTATTTGCATAGCACTTTTCACAATACATATCGTTTCAAAGCAGCTTTACAGAAAATGCATGCGTCTACTTTACAATTCAAAGTGATGTTATCAGTTATGCGTTTCAGAAAAGTACATATAAAAATTACAGTTAGCTAATAATGTATTCATTTAAGGCTGAAACAAGAGCTCATATAAGTAATGAATACATGTTTGATAATAGATGATTGGAATAAATAGAAAACAAGTCACTAATTATGTTTTTTTTCCTTGTTCCCACATCAGGGCCTTCTGCTTTTGTTGCCCCACCAGCACAGATATCAGATCAGGACATAAGTGGTTGGACCTGTTCTTATCATCAGAAAGTGTGGATGAAGACAGAGCTCCAATCTCTGGGACTATGGGCTGGGTCCCACCATTTGCTCAAGCCAGGAAACACCCTTTCATTACGGCGTCTCCCGCCACAGCCAGAACTCATTGATACAGTGTCAGTGCTCCCATCCCGCAATTTCTTTCAGCTCCATCCATTTTTTATTTGGAAACCAGAAAGTGGCATCATGGTGAGACTAAGAAATAATTATATTCTCCCATGTCTTCATGGTTGTCCAAAGCCAGATGTAGTCTCAGGCTGTGTGGGTAGGCCTCGCGTGATTGTTGGCACCAGTGGACAATACTACATCTTTGCTTCACGCCTCCGCTGCAGGATGTCCAAGAGGATCTGGTTTGCTGACAGTCCTCAGTGGACGGAGAAACTGCCAAAGCGGTTTACAAACATTCTGCCAGCATTCCTAACTTACAAGAAGGCCATTAGTAAGTCTGTGCTTCATGAGCTGAGGCGCACTGGCAAATCACCTTCAGACATGGACTGAACTAATGCACCTTCAGACATGGACAGAACTAATGCACCTTAAATATGAACAAGCTCACCTGGCATACAGAACATCTGGGATGCTGTGGTCGACTCTTGGTCACCTTGTGAGGAAGGATAACATGCCACAGTCTTTTGGAGCCTATGATGACTCAGATGGGTGGTGTGGAGTCTATGTCTCTGCTCACTACCTGACTGACTGCCTCATTGATGAGTTCCGGCGCCAACAGTCGGCTATCACTAAGCTCCTGCAGGGCGCTATTGGACAGGTCTTGCGGTCTGACCACACCAGGAAGGTGGCATGAAAAGTGACCTTGTCATCTGGTACCATGTCAAGCTATGAAGTTGTGAACGAGAATTGGATGATTGCCTCCTGGGTGATGGTGCAGTCTGAGAGAGAGAAGTCCCTTGAACCCATGTACCAGGGCTTAGCAAGGAGGTACAATGATGCAGGGGTGGAGAAGGCCAATTAGTAGTGTAATGGAAAAATTTGATTTCCATTGATCTTCAACATATATTGCAAAGTAATGTGTCACATGTCTATATTGTGGAATGTGAACAGGATATATGTATGTTTGTACATCTGCCTCTGTGCAGAGTGAGACAGGATGGGGACAGCTGAAGAGGTCAGGATGCATCTAAAATTGGTTGGTCCCAGTGTCTGAAGTAGTGATGAATAGGAGTATGTGCAAAAGTGTGTCAAAGTTAGTGGAAAACTACTAGGAAAAGCCACATCTGAAGGAGACCTTGGTAAAGAATATAAAAGGTGTCGCACATATGATATTTGTGACTCAAAAAGTAGGGATGTAACGATTCACTCAACTCACGATGCGATACGAATCACGATACTGGTTTCACGATACATTTTTTTTAAACAAATGTGATTTTTGACCAATTATAAATGAAAAACTGTCCTTTTATTCTTTTTTTTTCATACAAAATGTTGCTCTTTTTTTTTTTTAAAATTCAAATATATTTTGTCAAATAATAAAACTACATTGACATTTTAAAACCAGTCTTTCTGTCTGTCTGGTCAAGAGGCTGGACACTGGTACCTTCACACACTCATCTTGCACAGAGGAATAGTTTAAATAAAAAGACTAAGTAAAATTAGTGCCACATTGACTGGGTTTCACATTGTAATAAAGGCAAGATTATAATTTCATGTTATAACTTATATCATGACCCTAGCAAGAGTAAAAAATAACATATTTAGAAAAATATGCCATAAAAATTATAAAAAATTACAATCCTTCTACACATTTAGAGAAGGATAGTTAAATAAATACAACATCTGGTTGCCATGAAAACACTGATGCACCTTGTGATCTCACTTGTTGCCGTGAGTGGGGCTGCGGATCCGCCGGTCAGTGTAGTTTGGCCTATTAATGCCTTTTACATGCAGACGGAGGTGACTGGAGCTTCTCACTGTGGTGATTATTATCAGGCCTGCAGGGTTTGATATTTTCTTGAAGCTTCCCCGGGCGCCGCCATTGGTTAGCGGACCCCCACCTGCTGTTAGCATCCCATTGACTCCCATTCATTTTGGCGTCACTTTGACAGCGAATAACTTTACATCTGAGGCGTTTAAAGACTCCATTTGTCCATTATTTAATTCTAAAGAAACACGAAAATGTATAAAATGCTCCATTACCTTGTATCTTACGTTATGGCCCCGTAGAAGCAGTTTTTGTAAAAATAGGCTAATGATTGCGTCATAACCTGCGACTCTCTGTCGCACAGTAGAGAAATACCGTATGGACAGGAGGAGAAGCTCGCGCACAATCGAGGGGACGAAGAGGCAAAATGACAAAGTAATTAATCAGAATACTTAGCAAAAGTTTCTCCTGCTCCTAGCTCACAGACATCTCCTATTCACACTCTCCATCTCTGCAAGTTTCGGAAGGGAATGATTCAGATTTCTCTTGGCACAGCTACTAGAAGTCAGACGGGCTGCTCACGTCACATCTACGTCGTCAAGCTCAGATTGAGTCTGCGCAGTACGCTTGACCCCCAGGAAGTGAGAGCTCCTAAATGACTTCACTTGTCTCCGTTGAATCCAATGGGGTCGCTGTGTCCAGTTTATATACGACCCCAATGCCGCCACTCCTCCGATGGTGTGTGACGGTGCGTGCACACACTGGCCCGGCACGAACGGAGCAAAGCGAGCGTTTTCAGTTCATTCCTATGAAAGTTGAGCTTCACGTTCACAAGTTCAAGTTCCATACTGTGCCAGTGTACACGCACCATCCGTAACGATAACTGCTCGCTGCTATTGTGCCTGTAAAGTAAGCGAGGTTCACAGTATACAGTGAATGCCTCTGCTGTTTAAATTGTGTATCACGATTCGTTTAACATCTTAACCGACTTGAACCGTCACACATTTTTATTGATTTTTAACCGATTGCGAATTAATCGTTACATCCCTATTAAAGAGTAATTTTTGTAGTACTAATCAGTTCCTCCTACTTTGTGTTCAGGGATTGCTGCGCACCATTCAGAATACCTGACCTTCACCACGGAGAGCCCCTCAACTGGGATGCCTGGAGTACCACACAATCTATCATCCCTGAGGCCACTGCTGGGCTTTTGGAGAACACCTGTGCATCCCGTACGCAATACAACCCCCAACATTGTGGTCAAGTTGGATTTGTTTCACTGTATGAGGCGTTTCACACGGGAGTGCACTTCAGAGCATCATCCCCTCTACAGCATCTTTTGTCAGCTCCTCTCTGCTGCCTTTTCTGTCGTGGATCAGGAAGACCTGCAGAAGCTCAGGGATGCTTATCAGTTCTGTGGAATTCAGCCACCAAATCCTACAAAACAGCACACCAGAGAGCACTGTAGGACCAGTTCTTCTGCATTTCCACCTGACCACACACCCAAACAACTTACCTCTCTTCAAACCATCCATGCTGAAGACATGGCATATCCAGAGGGTGCACATTCTCCGTGGGTGCCTCAGTGACCCTGAGGTCACAGAGGGAATCCTGTACAGGTATGGGGGAACTCTGCAGCTTAATCATGTCCCTGGTGAAGGTGCAAAAGTCCCCATATGGATTCCAGTCAGAGGGACTGTTTCTGTCACACAGAGCTAAAGCAGGGCCCAAACAGCAAACATATTCACAGAGGGTTTCCAGGAGTGGCAGGAAAATATATTTACTGCCCAGCTAAAGTCCTTGCCTTATAAAGACAGAGGCATGGCACAGAAAAAGACATGGAGGGAATTTCAAGCCTCATCATTCTATGGCAGTGGTTCTCAACTCCAGTCCTCGGGACCCGCTGCTCTGCAAATTTTTTATATTTCTCTATTATCTGACACTTCAGTTCAGTTCACAGAGTCTCTCTTGACAAGCTGATGATCTGGTTCAGGTGTGTTAAATAAGGAAGACATACAAAATGTGCAGAGCAGCGGGTCCCGAGGACTGGAGTTGAGAACCACTGTTCTATGGCATGGAAAAAAGGAGAGGTCCCTAGTGAAAAAAAGTATACTTTATTGTATTTGTAATATATTCCCTGTTTTAATAGTACACTGCAAATATACTAATAAAAAATGTACTATTTTTAAATATACAAAAAGTATATTAGCAGCATTCTTTTGACTATTTTCACAATACAATTTTTAACACAGTTTAAAATAATTGTAATTTAGTATATTTTCTAGTGAAAGTTCTGTTTATTTTTTATAAGTATATTTATTTGCACTTTTCTAAAATATATTTTATGAATATTTTTTAACTATGTGCTGAAAATGATTATTGTAACAATACATTGAAAGTATACTTTCAAAGTATTAAATAACCTGAAGTTGTAGTAGCCTATACTTTGTTAAATTATGGAATTTTGTAAGTGTATTTCTTCATGCTTGCAATTCACTTAAAGGGATACTTCAGGATTTAGCATTAAGCTTTGTATCAGTAGAAAATCTGTAGTATTTTCGAATTACCATGGTTTCCCCCCTCATAGCCACTTGAGACAAGAAATTTATGTATTTTTTGTCTGGAAAAAATCCTCCGATGACGCAAAAGTCGTCATTTTGCATCATAGGAGGATTTTTTGACTAGCCTACAGCCAGTAGTAGGAGCTGTCCCGCATGTTTTCAACCCGCCCACAGAGGGTGGGATCTCACTCACAGAATGTACACCAGAGCCCGTCTACGGAGAGCCTTGGCTATGGCGTTATTTTTTAGTCAAATGTCATGAGCGTGTAAGACATGCTCACGAGCACATTATGTTATTTCACACGCGCAAAAATGAACCTTCAGCTGGCATGATAAAAGTACTCGCGCACAAATTCAACAACCGAGAGGTGTACAGGTAGCTGCGAGCGAGCGCCTGGCATACTCTCATAGGTTAACTCTGCTTGTACAGTGGAATCCTGCTCGCGCGCAGCGGGCTTCTGCTCGCGGAGTGCTGTTTTGCTTGCGCAGTGGATTTCTGCTCGCTCAGCTGATTTCTGCTCCCTCGAGTCTACACGACTTTTGACAATTTGGGGGCGGAAACCAAGGAGGGCACTGACCCTCTTATGATTGGTCACTTTCACCATGGAAAATCTTGGGAAATCCTAACCCCGCCCACCTTCTGACACCGCGCGTCACTCTCTGCTACTCCGGTTATCTCTTTATATATGTGTATATTTTAGGCAACGAAATATGTGATAAAACACCATACTAACTATTTTCGTTTTCATTTAAAGAAATCTTAAACATGATAGCCACACAAATGTGGTTCAGGCAACGCGTATTGATTATATTCACTGCACATAACGTTTGCCATATATATATATATATATATATATATATATATATATATATATATATATATATATATATATATATATATATAAAACACAAACCTGACTCTTTTCGTTTTAAATATAATATAAAAACATTAAACATTTTAATATGGTCCAGGCAATATGTGCATTTGTACTTAACAACAGATTTTGCAGTAAACAACATTACAGTTTTTAAAATTTTTAAAAACAATTATTACAATTTAAAATGACAACCCTTAAAAGCTAAAATCTGTATTCTTCACTGTGATGTTATGTAAGGAAGCATATCTGAAATAGATTCTTAAATTTTAACCCTTCAGTCCCCTCTTTGAGAGTTCTTAAAAAACTCTCACAAAAATACAAATTTAGACACATAAAGTTCATTCTTGTAACTGGTGTAAGTTACAGGCATATCGCATATGTTCATTCTTGTAACTTGTGTAAGTTACAGGCACATATAACTTGCTCTGTGTTGTTCATCTGTAATTGCATGTTGACACAGAAACAAACATGCACTTAGGGTCCGTGAAATCTTACGGGTGTGCTGGACGTGAGTCATTTGTTGGTTGACACACTTGATACTAACAGGTTTCCGAACCATGAAAAGTTATCTTCAGTCATATTAACCAGGTGCAGCACTCAGATAATGGTGCAGGCTTGTAGTCTTGATCATATCGATGGATGACTGAATGTTCTTTATCTCTGCGTTGTGTATTTTTTTCTTTTTCTTTTGTGATTGGCTCGTTCAGCAGTGGGTGTAGTTGTCTTCTTGAGGTTGTGGCTTCATATGCAGGTGAGACGTCGTTGCATATGGATTTTTGGAACAGCCATCAAGTGTTTATCTGCACAGAGGACGAAAGAAAACAAAAGACGACAGAGCAGTATTTGTCCAAACACTAGGGTTGTAGCAGTATTTGTTTAAACACTAGGGTTGTAGCGTCTGCTGCGGTTGTTTCATTCTTTCCCTATTTCTTAATTGATTTGACACCTATGGACCAGTGAGGTGGGGATAAGAGGGGGGATGAGGAAATCTTCACCACATGGCTGACCCCCGAGGCCTGTTGCACATCGGTTCTTCCATTGGCTCCGCCCTGGTCTGTGTGTCCTATTCTGTCCCTGTTGTGTGCACACTGTACAGTGTGTGAAAAAAATTGGCACATTTCCATTCTCCAGTGAAACATCAGTCCTAATAAACATCATTAACAGAGGATGGTTGTCTAACTGCAATATTCTGTGGTATAACATTTTAAGGCTGTGAGTTTTCTGAATGTCCCCCAAACAAAAGACTGTGACAGTCACTTTCCTTTTGTTCTATTAAACAAAAATAAGTCTTTCATCTTTGTTGTAAGTTACTGGGGAAATTAAGCAATCACAGCCTAAATGGTTAACACCGTATCAAGTTGCCCCACGAGTTTAACGAGGAGGGGAGGGGCTGCTTCAGAATATCAAGCAGGCTAAGCAGAAGCTGGTTAACCTTGTTAACTTGTCTTAAGTTATTTTTGTTTTTTCTACATTCTTTTCCAAAATGTCCGTGCTTGCCACAGTAAGAACAACTGGCTTCTCTAGGACTTTTGCGTTTCTTTGGCTTCTCTGAGTTTACCTTAACAGAAACTGCTGCAATTCTTACTCTCTCTTTGACATCAGAATCTCTTTCCCAAATCGCTAAACTTTCTAGGTTACTTCTGAGAGTTCTTTTAGCTCACGTAATATCTAGGAATGGCAAGGCTGTTCTGTACTCAGCTACAAGACCATCTGCCCAAATTCGGATTAGAGCTCCTTTGTCAGCTAACACACTTTCGGAATAATCCACTATTCCACTGTACGTTACCGCTACCTGACAGAACCTCTCAGTATATTCACTCACAGTTTCTTCTTTCTCTTGCACACAGCTAGTAACTCTCGACCAATCGATTTTGGGTCCTAAGATATTCTTTAGGATTTTCAAAACACCTTCTCTCAAATCGCCTTTACTGACATGTTGCAGTTCGGAAGTAACAGCAGACTCAAAATTGTTGAATTCAGATTCAGTTAGAATTTGTGACATCAGCTGTGTGACTTCCGGCAATGACATGTCGTAAAGATGCATTTTACTGAACAATGCTCTCCTAAATTCAGAAAAATTTGTGCGTGCTGAGGGTAAACTCTGGGAGAGTCTATCTACAGTATATCCTTAGGACCTAAAGATGTTTTGGCAACCGTTTGTATTTGGACAACAGAAGAGTTCGGAGTAACACTTTTAGTTCCCTGAGATCTTCTCTTAGCCCCACAAACCTGCACTGAATCTACAGGCTGATCAGTTACTGATTGGATGGCTACATTTGTTTCAAAGAAAGCTTTTAAGTCAGGATAATTGTTATCAGGCTGACTAACTTCTTCCACATCAGTTTTTTGTGCATCTTTGTTGCGGTTTACTTTCTTAGTCAACGAAGATATTCTAGCATGGAGCTCTTTGATCTGTTTCTCTAGCTCGGAGTTGCGCTTAGACTGTTCTGTAGCTAGGGTTAAACCGAATTCTCTGTGACAACAGATAAAACTTTTCACACTGTTCTTGCGAATACTTTCTCCTAGTACCTTCTTACAATCTTCGATTGACCAAACTTTGCCTGGATCAATGCCAAATTTCTTTGTTAAATTCAATCTGACTTCCTCAGTCACTATTGAGTCCATGTGCTCTGATAACAAAGACTTGAATTCACTATCTGTCCAAAAAGGTGTAATCTGTCTAGTACTTTTCCTAAACATTTTGTGAATTTTTGTTACCACAAACAAACACTAAAAAAACTTCTCTCTACTGTCTTGCAAACAGAGGGTACAATCTTATTAGCACATGAGGCTAAATCTAATTCTAAAGCTAATTCTCTAGCTTACAGATAGGTCTTCTCTAGCAAGAGCATACACACAATATTAACATGTAACTGTTAATCTTCCCTGCCAACAACAGAGGGTAAATTTCATCTCTAAAAGAAAAACTTTTTAGAGGCTTATCTTTAGTTAACCAAACTCTACAGCTGTTTGTTAACTACTTCTCTGAACGGCGCAGAGGAAAACATTTGTACTGGTCTGCATTGATTCTTTTAATGGAGTGAAACTCACCGAGTCTTTCATTTGTAGAGAAAAATTCTGTCTGGAAAAATTCAGTCTTTGAGATCTTTTTGGAGCTTGAAGTTTTCAATCTGGATTCAGAAGATTCAGTCTGGAACTCAGTCAGCTTTGTTGAGATCTTTGAGCTTGAAGTTTCAAGATGCAGTTATTTGAGCTTAAAATTCTTTGAGTTTCCTTCTTCTCCATCCGGGTCACGGCACCATCTGTTGTAAAGTTTTCTTTCTTCAAAGCAGAGACCAGTGAGACAGTCGGGATCGCGTTCAACTGAAGTTATTCTTTATTGAGAACTCCTCTGTACGCGGCTGTAGAAACTTCCAACATGATCTGATCTAACATAACTTTACATGTTATCTTATAGGCATTTTAGGAGGAGGGACTTTTGGGGGTGGAGACAAATTCAAACAAAGCATGTAAATGAGTATACAGGTTAAGGTAACAAAAGGTGGGATTCTCAGTGAATCATTTGTGTGCTAATCCCATCAGTCTGAGTGAAACTGGGGCTCGAAGAGCCATTAAAGAAAACCGGAATTACAACTTTGCTGAGATCTTAACCTTAAAAGCTAAAATCAGTATTCTTCACTGTGATGTTATGTAAGGAATCATATCTGAAATAGATTCTTAAATTTTAACCCTTCAGTATATTTCTTGTTTGTTTGGAAGAAACTGTTAATTAATTTGTAATGTACTTGTAATACAAAAAAAGTACGCTTTAATATCACTAATCAAGCAAAATACGCATGTACTGAGGCCTAGTCCACACGGACACGGGTATTTTTCTAACCGGAGTTTTTCCTCCTGCGTTTTAAAAAAAAAATCCCGGCCACACATGCTCGGTTTAAAAGAAATCTCCGCCTACATGAAAACGCAAAAAAAACACGCTATCACGCGCTGTCAAGAGCATGTCACACCAGCAGGCGGCGATCGTAAAGCCACATTGGCCAATCAGAAGCCGGAATCAGAAGCAAAAACCCCGGTTTTACTGTCTACACGACAACATTGCAACCGGCGTTTCTGAAAATCCTCACCCTGGCAGGGGTTTTCAAAAATGTTCGGTTTCAGTGACCCGATACTGCGTTTCCGTGTGGACGAACGGCCGAACCGCGTAAAAAAAGTCACGGTTATAAAAATACCCATGTCCGTGTGGACAAGGCCTAAGTGTACTAAGTATACTTGAAATTGTCTCAATTTAGCGTCAAAAAGTACATTAAATACACTTAAAGTTATAGTATAGTATATAATTTAATTATAACTAAAATACACTTAGTAGAAAAAAAAAGTATCCAAAATAGCACACTTCAAGTTAACTAATCATTAACACACTTGAAGTATACTGACAATTAGTCTGGCTGCAAGTATACTTAGCATACTTTTTTTCACTAGGGGTGGGCAGCAGAGAGAAAGAAATAGAAATTCAGAACTTTTAAGCATACTCTTGATACATTTCATATTTTAATCATCCATTGTTTTCAAGTTGCACCATTATGTTGCTCCATCCATTCCTTTCAATTACATACAGATTTTAACTAGTCATTGTTTTTATGTTCTTCACACCTGTCCATAACATCCATCATAGCACAGGATATCTAAATTGAGCATATTCTGGTAAATTGCTACTATTTGTAAATTGTGTACTGATTAATCTGATTGATTTTGTCGTTATTTCCTTGTGTACATATATCTAATTGATCTTGTACTTTTTTTCTTGTGTAGGATCTGTATATCAGAACTGATAGTTATTTCTCATTATAAACTTTTTTTTATATACTTGCTTGTTTTCAGTCCCTATTGTTAGCTATTCATTCCTTAGTTATACTTGGTTATTTGGTTGGTTGTTTTAGCACTTTAACTTCTGCAGCATGTTTGAGTAGGTTTAATAAACATTGATTTTAAGTAAAGAACTTGTTTCACTTGATTTCATCTTCAAACACTAGTCAGCTTATTTTATAGGTTAAATAGGTTATTTGTAATTCACTGACAGCCAATCAGATTGCAGCATTTCATTTATAAATGATTTTTCCAGTGTAATATTACATATGATACTGATATTACATACTGTAATTTGGGCCTTCCTCTATACAATTATCTATACAAAAAAGGATATACACATTTCAGACTGAACTGATGCAGATTTTAACCTGCCTTTCATGTGAAATTTTGAATAACTAGTGCAGCATTTCAGTACCATGGACAGGGAAGGAAACATTCAGTACCAAGGACAGCAGGGGGAATGCTGCAATCTGATTGGCTGTCAGTGCATTACAACTATCCACGACGGGCCCCATGGACCCATCTAATATTTAGACCTCACTGTATGGGGCACTGTTTCATGAGGCACTGTCTGGGGCACTGCTTATACTGTTTTCTAGGCAGATCAGCCTTGTTTCCCAAGCATAGTCCACCATGAAGTGAGAGTGATGGAGGGTTTTGTTTTCTAGGTTCCCATCATGGGTTGGACAGGCAATGTAGCGTCTGCAAAACAGTGCACAGTCATTTTTCAGCGAGTTTTTTCTTGGACTTACATCTTATCGGAGCTGTTTTTTAAAAAGGTTCCTCTTGACTTGCCCTGCATCCTCTCTGCAACAAAGAGTTTATACTGCTCTTGGTCCATCCTCTCTGCAACCCTAACAGCATCCACAACAGCTTGGTCTGCTAATTCTCTTGAGTACAAATTACAGTGTATATGGTATCACTGTAATCCTTGACCATCAAAACATGGGGCAGACATCACATTTTCAGTGTTATCATGGCAGAAGCTTCATTTTGTGCTCAGTTACCCATTTTTGTGTTGATTTTTATTTTTTATTTTTTTTTGGACCGTTGTCCTGATGGAAGATCCAACCACGGCCCATTATAAGATTTCTAGCAGAGGCAGTCAGGTTTTGATTTTTTATCTGTTGGTATTTGCTAGAATCCATAATACCATGTATCTGAACAAGATGTCCAGGACCTCCAGCAAATAAATAGGTCCACAACATATAAGATTCAGCAGTATATTTAACCGTAGGCATGGGGTTCTTTTTATCCCTGTTTGCACCAAACACATCTGCTGGGTTTGCTGCCAAAAAGCCCTTTTTTTGTTTCATCTGACCACAGAATCCGGTCCCTTTTGAAGTTCCAGTCGTGTCTGACAACTGAATATGCTGGAGTTTGTTTTTGGAGGAGCGAGGAGGATTTTTCTTGAAACCCTCCCAAACAACATGTGGTAATGTAGGGGTTGTTTGATTTTTTTTTTAGGCTTTCTGACCCCCAAGACTCAAGTAATCTCTGCAATTCTCCATCTGTGATCCTTGAAGAGTCTTTGGCCACTCAAACTTTCCTCCTCACCGTCCATTAAGACAATATAGACACACGTCCTCTTCCTGGCAGATTCGTAACATCTTTAGTTGATTATAACTTCTTAATTATTGCCCTGATGGTCAAAATGGGGATTTTCAATTCTTTAGCTATTTTCTTACAGCCACTTTCTATTTTGTGACGCTCAACAATCTTTTGCTGCGCATCAGAACTATATTCTTTGGTTTTACTCATTGTGATGGATGATTAAAGAAATTTGGCCTTTGTGTTTCCTCATATTTAAACTCATGTGAAACACGAAGTCATGGCTGGACAATTTCATGTTCCTAGTCACCCTGGTGTGCTAAATAAAGGTAAATATTAATGGGAATATACTTTAGAGATATTTTACTCATAAAAAAATTCTAAGGGTGCCAATAATTGTGGCTGACGTATAAAATTTAATAATGTGTTCCCCCCCCCCCCACTTTCAATTCTTTTACTTCAATGAAAGGTTAGATTTTAGTGATTTTTTTTAAATGAAAGATCAAAAGGATGAACAATGCAGATTTATTTTTTACAGCCATTTTTTATCATATTTACCAGGGGCCATTCATTCTTACCAGCACCATATATAGTGTGTGTGTGTTCAAAAGAAAACTGAAAACTCATCTCTTCCGTGAGCATGTAACCTCGTAATAATAAAAAAAAAAAAAAAAAAATCCTTTAATCTTCCCTTATCGGGCTTATGCTACTCCGAACAATGCCTGAACTTCGTATTTTTGAACATTTCTTGAGTTGTTTTTGCCTCTGTACGATGCCTCGCTTAATTTAGTCCTAAATTGTAAGTAGCTTTGGACAAAAGTGTCTGCTAAATGACTAAATGTAAATGCTAAATGACTAAATGCAAAAAAAAAAAAAAAAAATGTTATATATATATATATATATATATATATATATATATATATATATATGTGTGTGTGTGTGTGTGTGTGTGTGTGTGTGTGTGTGTGTGTGTGTGTACCCCTGAAAGTAGCAGTGGCCACGCCCTGGCCACCCCATGTATAAAACTCTCCGCCACTGGCAGTAACCAATCGATTATCTCTTTTTGTAAATATCTCTTCTCCTCCATCTAAATTTGTTTGAGTTTATGTTTCCCTCCATTTAAGTGGGAACATTTTTGAGGAGGTCTTGGTCGGTATTGTGTAACAAACAAAACCAAAGAAGTGTCATTCAAAATTGCCGTTTTTGTAATTGTCTATTGTGCACTTATTTTTTGAATGTCCCTGTTCATCAATCTTTTGGTATGAGATGTCTCAATTTCTAGGTGTTAAAATGAACTGCAACCTAGTCTTAAATTTGTCATCTGTCTTATTCAAATGAACATGACTTTTCCAAAAGAAAAATATATTTTACCGATTTGTTTTTCTATTCATAAAATTTAATATTCATCAAACTAAACGGAGTAACTCAAAACCCAAATTTGATCATTTTAAATCAGCCTGTAAAATGTTTTGAGAGCCTGTTTTTAAAGGCACACTGTGTTGTAAATGCATGTAAATACAAAAAAATGACATGTACAAGCAAGCGCAACAACATACAACACAGAATGCAAACAAGTTTACAAATACGAGATTTATTTACTGGCAGATTCAGGTTTGTTTTCTCAGCTATCTGATTTATCAAAACGATTCCATTTACACCTGGTCATATAAATGTGTTTTTGCGAAACGGATTTAAATCCGAGCTTCAATTCTCGCGCTACATGCAGATTTAATGGAGTGCACGTCACTGAAAGCAACAGATATGAACTGCATTTTATTTATAGTGTTCCTTTAAAGAACCAAGAGTTCCAAAGAACTGTATCTCTGCTAAATTAATTTAACATATTTTTAAGTTTTTTATTTTATTTTTTAGGCTATTTAAACGTATTTATTATGATTGCTCCACTTGCGATTTACAGGTTTAATCCAGTATAAAGCATCCAGTATTACAAATATAAAGTCAGGAAATAAACTCACATCGTCATAACTTTTGGAAAATGCGTCATATCTGACCGCATGAGTAGCCTACGGAGAACGCGTCATTTACGCCAAAACCGAATCCAATGAATTGCGTACTACATACTTTCCATATGTAGACTATAAAGTAATACACCCTTAACTTTGCTAATGAGTTTTACAAATGTTTTACTTTCTTAGGTGGTGCGACTGCTCCCATCTGCAGATCCATCCACCACTCACGCCACTCTTACTCACACATACAGCATTCACGTCACTCTTTCAGCCACATGGGTCCTGTGTGATCTGTGCCATTTGTGGTTTCCTTTTGGAGTGCAGAGGGGTGGAGGAAGTGCAGTGCCAGACACTTGACTGGCTTTGCAACAGATGTTGTCTGTCCACATAAAAACACACATTACACACAGACACACGCACACACACACCCACCCACAGTGAACACTGTGTAGTGCACACAGAAAAGGTTTACAGTTTAATAATGTCTAGTTCTGATATTTTTTTAATCTGTTTATTGTTAAATGTAAATAGTTCTAACGTTAAACACACACACACACACGCACCCTGATCATTTATGTTCTGAATTTTTTTTTTTTATTGGATAATAATTTTTTTTAAATCAATGCAAATTGTTTGTCCTTCTTTGTCTTCAGAAAGATATGGTTATTCACTAATGTTTCACATGGTTCATGCTTAACTCACATGCCATAATTAATATCACGATACAATCATGCCTTACTTGCATGGTCCTCTAGCTTATTAAAGCAGCAATTAACTTCCATTTTAATCAAATAAAAAGGTACTCACCTTTCTTTTTCATTTAAATGATGTTTTCTTCGGTTAAAATTGATCAGTTGATAAGTTAAAATTTCTATTTTCACCGTTCTCCGTTCACCATTGCATTCTCACTAGTAATAATTGAATTGTAGAGCTCTCTAATTGGAATTGTTTGGCAAGCCGTTTTAGCTTGTTTTAATTATACTCAGCGTTACTTGTCATAATTGCATTTTTACTAGTAAGAATTCAATTAGAGAGCTCTAATTCAATTATTACTAGTAGCAAATAGAATTAGAGAGCTCAATGTCAGAGAGAAGTTTTTGTTTTCACTCAAATTATTTTACGATACAGATTCAGTTTATTTAAAAACAAATTTTTATTTAACACCGTTGTATTAGCTTTCTCATTCAAACACAATGCATTGCTTTAAATTTACTTGAAACAGTTGCGTTTGGCTTAACTCAATATTTTCATGTCGAAAGAACACGTTTCAGTTAAGTAGAGCAAAAATAGCATTTGATGCTTGCTCAATTTACTTAAGTAAAAGGAGTTAATTCAACACGATTCTTTTCAACCGTTTTACTTAAACCATTTGAGTTGAGATTACATAAATGAGTTTAGTTGTGTTAAAATAGCAATAAAGGGTGTTTTTAACCATAAAGACCATTGTCTTTGATGATTTGAGGGTAGCGGATCATCCCATTCACATCTTGTCCTACACAGTTCTTGCAGAAGAAATTTTGCTGTAAGAGTGAATGGTGCCAAGAATCCTAAAGAATCATATACAGAGCATACAATCTTGAAAGTGTCCCATTCAACACACCACAACAAACCAAGAGCCCTTTCCATTGGTAGTTGATCCTTGTCCATATCCCTAATTTTTATGCCATGTGCTCTGTGTTCTTCAGGTACAGTTTGCAGTACAGCACGGCTATTACTGAACCATTTGGTCAATTGGAAACCTCCAGTTAAACAAACTGCTATGAGATCTTTGACCATCAAAATGGCCTCTTCCTCTGAATCTACACTTTTCAGACAATCATCCATGTAGACGTTGGCATGAATTGTGTCAATGACCCTTTCTGGAAAGTTGGGCTTATTGTCTTCTGCTGTCTTGCGTAATGAAAAACAAGCACAACTTGGGGATGACACAGCTCCAAACAAATGCACATTCATCCTGTATTCCACAGGTTCTTGCTTCAAGTCACCATCTGGCCACCACAAGAAACGGAGAAAATCTGTATCCTCTGTTGCAACTTTGACCTGATTAAACATTGATTTCACATCAGCCTTAAATGCAATAGGCTCTTGTCGAAACCTCACAAGAACTCCCAGAAGTGAATTTGTCAGATACGGGCCTTGCAGCAGTTGATCATTAAGCGATGTACCTTTGACAGCAGCTCCACAGTCAAATACCACTCTTAATGTTCCCTTCTTGGGGTGATAAACACCATGGTGAGGGATTTACCAAACTTTCCCTTCATCCTGTTTCAACTGATGCAATGGTACTCTTTCAGCATAACCTTGATTGATGACCTCATCCAAGAAAACTTCTTATTTCTTCTTATTAAAAAAGTCTTATTTCTGTCCAATTTCCTCTTCAATCCCATTATTCGCTAGCCTGGCAAGCCAGACCTACATCAAGATGTTAGGTCTGGAAACTCACCATAGACACACTCAATCCGAGGGGCGGGGTAAACGGCTGTCTTTCAAATTCCCTCTGCACGCAATAGAACAGCGCTTCAACCAACCAGAGCGTTTTCCCAACAGCGGAGCTAACGTTAGATGATAGATTCAACTTTTGCCATATCTGACAGGCAAAAAAAGCATTTCTAAACAAACGTGTCGTAAATACTTCACCTTTGGCTTATAGTCAGAAGTTACGCTGTTTGCGTAGATCACGGAGCACGCAGTGACAACCGCGCCCATTACGGTCACATATTATGACGGTCACAGAATCTGGTGTAACACTGGCAAAACTACGAACACATCTTCCTTTTTAAAGAATGACTTAAGTGCCGTTCTTTGCTCTTTTCTCAAAGAAAAACTTAACTCCAAGTCCTCCAGAGTCGCGGCCAAAGCCGATTCGAAAGACTGTTCGCCAGCAGCCATTCTTTGTTTTAAAGCCAGGGAACCGTCACATCTCTGTCGTCATTATGTTAAGCCCGCCCTGCCTACTCTATACGCGTTGTGATTGGACTGACCCAATTTGGGTTTTTGCAGCTAGAAGGTCTATTGAGAGTTGCTAGACCCACCTGGCTGCAAAATACATTTTGCTGCCGCTAGGGTGCGTCTGGATTTCTAGGCTAATTATTCGCTGTTTAGCCACACAAAGGTTATTTGGCAACATGGGATTTTCCATTTTGAATGGAAGATTCAATTTGTAGTGTCCATCCTGAAGCTCAATTGACCTGTTTGCCTTTTCCATAAATGCATGGAACAACTTCTCTTGACATCTCTTTGTTCTCAGAAGCGATCTCATTAAAATCGTGATTATACTGTTTATTGAGCATCTCCTCCAGCTTGCCTAGTGAAATCCTATTAACAGTAAAATCCGGACATTCAATTGTGTTCCCATTGTCCTTACTTCCATGGAGTGGTCCATTCACGACCCATCCCAGTAGGGTTCTAACTGCATAAGGTCCTTCTCCATCACTGTTTTTAACCTCCCAGGGCTTCATTACCTTGGAAGCATTTGCTCCAATTAGCAAATCCACATCAGCAGGAATTTGAGGGATCTTAACACATTTCAGGTATGGCCATTTATCAAAATCCCCTTAAGTAAGTGTCACAGGTCGGGGTGGAGCGCCAGCGGGCCGCCCACCCCTCCGCTTGCGTGCCGCCCCTGAGGAGCCGGCCGTGGACGCAAAGGAAATGGCGGACACAGAATTCAAAACAAATATACTCTTTATTAAATAATAAAAACAATGTTAAAAGTCTCTTCAGTTCAGGTTCTCTTCATGTATCTCTTCACATTACTCAGCACCTTCGGACAGCGAGAGGAATGGACATAATCCACAGCTTCCGCATTCTCTTCAGCGAGCTCTTCACGTTTCTCAGCACCTTCAGACAGAGAGAGGAATGAACATAATTCACAGCTTCCGCATTCTCTTCAGCGAGCTCTTCACGTTTCTCAGCACCTTCAGACAGAGAGAGGAATGAACATAATTCACAGCTTCCGCATTCTCTTCTTCAGCGAGCTCTTCGCGTTTCTCAGCACCTTCAGACAGAGAGAGGAATGAACATAATTCACAGCTTCCGCATTCTCTTCTTCAGCGAGCTCTTCGCGTTTCTCAGCACCTTCAGACAGAGAGAGGAATGGACATAATCCACAGCTTCCGCATTCTCTTCTTCAGCGAGCTCTTCGCGTTTCTCAGCACCTTCAGACAGAGAGAGGAATGAACATAATTCACAGCTTCCGCATTCTCTTCTTCAGCGAGCTCTTCGCGTTTCTCAGCACCTTCAGACAGAGAGAGGAATGGACATAATCCACAGCTTCCGCATTCTCTTCTTCAGCGAGCTCTTCGCGTTTCTCAGCACCTTCAGACAGAGAGAGGAATGAACATAATTCACAGCTTCCGCATTCTCTTCTTCAGCGTTCTCTTCGCGTTTCTCAGCACAGCATTAGCCGGCTCCTCACTGGACTCAGACAGAGGGAGGAATAGACACGTGTAACTCACAGCACCAGCAGGCTCTCCACCGGACCCAGACAGAGAGAGGAATAGACACGTGTAACTCACAGCATTAGCCGGCTCTTCACTGGACTCAGACAGAGGGAGGAATAGACACGTGTAACTCACAGCATTAGCAGGCTCTTCACTGGACTCAGACAGAGGGAGGAATAGACACGTGTAACTCGACATTATTAGCAGGCT
The DNA here is from genome assembly GCA_023718395.1 of Leucaspius delineatus. Classification (NCBI taxonomy): domain Eukaryota; kingdom Metazoa; phylum Chordata; class Actinopteri; order Cypriniformes; family Leuciscidae; genus Leucaspius; species Leucaspius delineatus. The sequence continues at coordinate 48,959,901 of CM043363.1, read as the reverse complement.
CTTCACTGGACTCAGACAGAGGGAGGAATAGACACGTGTAACTCACAGCATTAGCAGGCTCTTCACTGGACTCAGACAGAGAGAGGAATAAACACGTGTAACTCACAGCATTAGCCGGCTCTTCACTGGACTCAGACAGAGAGAGGAATAAACACGTGTAACTCACAGCAATAGCAGGCTCTTCACTGGACTCAGACAGAGGGAGGAATAGACAGCTGTGATTGCGAGTGAACAGCAGAAATAATTCCCACACTCACATTTCCACCACACACTGTAAGGTTTCACTCGTGCTCATTTCCACAATAAAAACTGCAATTCAACAGACTCAGTGTACCACGGCTTCCGCCCGCAATCCAGCCGAAGTTTTCTCTGGCTCTCCCATCTGTCTCTCTCGTCTGTCTCTCTCGTCTGTCTCTCTCTCGTCCGCGGCCTCCCGCCGCGACCGCGGCCACGGCCGCTCACGTGCTGCGCGCGCTCACCTCTCTCCTCTCGTCGTGTCCCTCTCTCCTTATATCCCATCCTAATAACAACGTGTCTCATAGTGCACAGCTGGCGGCAATTTCGGCTAATTATCCTGAGTGCGGGAATTTTGCGCTCGCCCGGAACTAAGCCGGAGTGCTCTTATTTTGGGTGCGGCGGGAAGCAAATCCCGGCGGACATTAGTTCCGCCTTGACTCAACCTAGAATTTTCGTCACCCCGTGACATAAGCAAGTTATCTTTGGACACAGGCATTTTCTCCTGAGTGAAGACTTCCGGAAGACTGTAAAAAATGGCTAGACACTTCCAATCCAGTCAGAATAGAACTACTAAAAGACCTCTGATTGCCCATTGTTTTCAAAAGAATATTAGTTTTCTTTCCTTTTAATTTCAAACAGTGCATTAAGTGTTCTGAACAAAATGTGGCAGAACTACCAGGATCCAAGAATGCATATGTTTGAATTACCTTTTGTCCTTTACAGGATTTGACTTGAACTGATACAATTGATAATGCACCGGCCCCTGTTTGACCACATGCTTGAAGGACAACAAGCGCACTACTTAGTGATGGACGATTTTGTTCTTGAGTGCACATTCTCTCCTTTTGTTGAATATGAAGAATGCTGGGATGCATTTGGCCACATACTGTGCAAGTCAAGCGCTTTTCACAATCTCTGCTCATGTGTCCAACACAAAGACAGCCAAAACAAATACCTTTCTCCTTTAGAAAGTTCAGTTTTTCCTTGTGCATCTTGTTTTGCATTTGTTTACACTGCTCCAATAAGTGATCGCGTTTGCAGCACAAACATACAACTTGGGGTTTTGATCTGAAATCAGACACACAAAACTGAATTGACTTGCTGTTAGTAACAACCGTTGTTGCAAAGCTGTTTCTAATTGTATTCCTACATTGAGGTTTCTGTTGTACAGTTTGAGTACTCTGGATATCACCAAAAAGTGGATCAGATGACATTTTGACTTGACGTTCAACAAATGTTACAATATCTCTGAACTGTGCCCTTCGATTGTGCCTTTCCAATAGCTCAACAGCAACAGTTCTCCAATTTTCTCTTAATTTGTAAGGCAGCTTCATGATAACTGTTTTCAAATTGCTTAGCATCTCCAGCTCCTCCATGAACTCAATTTCTTCCATTACATTACAGCATCCACGCAAAAAGAGAGCATAACTCTGCAGTGATCTTACATCCTCTGATTTTACTGAAGGCCATCCAAGTACTTTCTCTATATATGCAGCAGCTATTTTGAACTCATTGCCAAAATGTTCCTTTAACAATGCTTTAGCTCACATATCCTCTTTGTGCATCCATGTGCTGACAACTGCGCACAAGTTCCTTAGGTTGACCTTGTGTGTATTGTTCCAAAAAGTACAAACGATCTCGATAATTGTTGGTTTTGTCCTCTATTCCATGTTCAAATGCTCTGATGAAAGTTCTATATTGCAAAGGATTACCAAACAGGGGCGTAGAATTTAGTAGGGACGCGTCCCTATCAATATCCAGTGACACTGATATGTCCCTATCAATAATTTCGATCAAAACTTAAAATATATTTATATATAACCACTGTTGTCCGGTTGTGTCTTGTGGTTATGTATTAGGCTTATTTTATTTAATCAGGAAACATCTTATTTAAAGGGACACTATGCAAGATTTGTACATTAAAGGGGTCATATAATGGTACATGCACTTTTACAAGTTGATTGTACTGAAATGTGTGTTGGCAGTGCCTGTACACAACCATCATAAAATGATAAAAATCCACTCAGTGGTTTTTTAAAAATCTTCTTATATGTTTCCCCCTCTCCTGAATCAAGCTGTTCGATTTTGTGACGTCACACAATCGACGCCCCTCCCACAATGGTTGATTGACAGCAGCGTTTCAACACAGACCCGCCCTCATGCCCTCGTAAACGAGCTGTCGATCATAGCCCGCGCCAACGGCATTGCGTGTTTGATATTCCAAGATGGAGCCGACCAGTGCAGTGGCTTGCCGTCGCTCCTCTCTGTTTTTTAGTTTGTTTGTGTTTTATGTTTTCTTCTACGTTTTAATTCATTCATGTCAGTCACTGAGGATTTATGACTCCACTACCCTGCTGCAGATTCGATCTCAAGTTGTATACTTGGCGATCAGTAATGTGAACAAGTGCGCTTTTCCTTATCACACACTGCCGCCGTATCTACGGCGTTCTCCGACTGGATGTGTGTGCTGCAGGCGTAAGCGGCGCCGGCGACGACGAGGGAGACGTGCGGGCGCTCATGTGAGGCAGAGATTTCGGCGGGGGTCTTCTGTTGAGGTGCAGTTTGCAGATGATGCTGGCAATACGGATTGGGCTGTAGATCTTCGGGCTGGCGATGTTCTTTCTTGCTGCCCGTGTATCCTGATGGAGGTTCGTCAGTGCTGCGGTTTCTCCATGATACGAAGATTTCATCACACCGAAGAGGTGTATGCCTGAGCAACTTGAGCTGTCCTAAGACGGTAAAGTTGGGCGCTATCACAGCAGCCCTCACGGTCTTGCACACGCTACAGATGGCGCTTTTAAATGCGCGCTCGGTCCTAAATGAGACCTTTATACTTAATGATTTTATACTGCACAATGCCTTGTATTTCCTTTTTATTGAGGCACTGAGACTTGGATAAATGGGGATGAGTGGAGTCCCTGTGTGGATATTTGCCCACCTGACTATATCTTAAATAATACCCCGAGGCAAATGGGTCGTGGCGGGGGTTTAGCTACTATTAGTAAGCAGCAGTATAAATGCCACCGCTTATCGACCACATGTTACTCGAGTTTTGAGGTTCAGCTCTTAAGGCTTGAGTTTCACAAGCCTGTTTTGGCAATTGTTGTTTATCGACCTCCAAAGTACTCTCCAGCGTTCATTCAAGAATTTTCTGAGTTTTTATCCACCATGTTATTATTATCCGATCATATTTGTTGGGGATTTTAATATTCACATATGCTGCCCTGGGAAGCCTTGGGTAAAGGTTTTTTCAGACCTAATGGACTCGTTTAATTTTAAACAACATGTAATTGGGCCCACTCATGAGAAAGGACATACACTGGACCTTGTGTTCTCCTTAGGTGTAGCCTAGCTGTTTGTGATGTTGTTGTAATGGATGCCTGCCTTTCAGATCATATGCCTGTCACATTTAATTTAAATATGCAATTTGTACGGGCGGAGCATCAGCCTTCTGGTTTACGCTCACGTATAATTACTCAGTCTACACCACAGGCGTTTGGTGATTCTTTTAACTAAATTTTTGAAGTATCCTGGCTGGAGTCTGCATCTACTGAGGCCGACCCTGAAGAATTACTCTCTGCCTTTAATTCGGTGTGTTCTGGAATTTTAGATTCTGTTGCCCCATATAAGCTTAGGTCTAGTAAAGTAAATTTACAGCCCTGGTTGAATGATCATACACGTACACTTGGACAGCAGTGTAGGCGAGCAGAACGGGCCTGGAAAAAGGACAAACTTACGATCTCGCAGCAGATTTTAGTAGATTCACGCAAGGGATATCAGAAGGCTGTACAAGGAGGCTAAATCAGCCTTCTTTTCAAAAATTATATTGCAGCACTCAAACTCACCAAAAACTTTGTTTCAATCTATTAATAGGTATTTGAACTCTCACACTGCTTCATTACCATCATCTACAGAATGTTGTGAAAAGTTTTTGAATATTTTTTCAGAAAAAGTTAATACAATCAGAGCTAGCTTTAGTGCTTTGAAGGGCTTGACAGGAGGTACTCTTAAAAGTGTTAATAATTTTGATCAATTTGATATGGTTACTTCTGAGGATATTAAACTGATTGTTGACAAATTGAAACGACCCGCTGCAAGTTGGGATGTTTTGCCTTCTGACTTGTTGTCCGAGACGTTTGATTATACTGGGTCTTGTATTACTGCTATTGTCAATTGCAGTCTTTATACAGGCATTTTTCCTCATAGTTTTAAGCAGGCGGTTATTCAGCCCCTTCTTTAAAAGCCTAACCTTGATCCTTCGGATTTTAATAATTATCGGCCCATTTCTAAGCTGCCTTGTATTTCCAAAGTATTGGAAAAGGTAGTTTTAACACAGTTAAGTTCGTATCTGGCCAATCATGAGTTGTTAGATGCTTTTCAGTCTGGTTTCAGAGTAGGACACAGTACTGAATCTGCTTTACTGCGCGTTTCAAATGACATGCTACTCATTGCAGACTCAGGGACTAGAGGAGCTTTAATTATGCTAGATCTGAGTGCAGCTTTTGATTTAATCGATCACACTATTCTTATTGATCGGTTGGAACATGTAGTGGGGCTGAGAGGGACGGTTTTAAATTGGTTCTCCTCATATCTGAAGGGACGCTCATGTTCTGTTAGGGTTGGGGATTTTTCCTCCAAGTCAATTATTTTGGAGTGTGGAGTTCCACAAGGTTCAATTTTGGGCCCTATACTTTTTTCTTTGTTTCTTTTGCCCTTGGGCATCATTTTTAAGAAACATGGTATCTCATACCATTTATATGCAGATGACATTCAGGTATATTTACCGATCAGTGCTGGTGTCCCTAGCACTAATCAATCCTTGGTACTATGTTTACAGGAGGTGATTGCCTGGTTAGAGCAAAACGGCCTGAAGTTAAATGCCAGCAAATCGGAAGTTTTGGTTTTCGGGACAAACAATGACAACAGGGACTTAGGGGGCCTTCTTGGCTCTTGGGAAACATATGTTAAACCCAAAATAAGAAATTTAGGGGTAATTTTTGATTGTGCTCTTATGTTCGATCATCAGGTCAAAAATGTGGTAAAAAAATGCTTCTACCAATTAAGGACTATTGCGAAAATTAAGTCTTTTCTGTCTGTTCCTGACTTAGAAAAAGTTATTCATGCATTCATTACATCTCGTTTGGATTATTGTAATGCTCTTTATGTTGGTATCAGTCAATCTCTTACTTCGAAGTTGCAGATGGTACAAAATGCTGCCGCAAGGCTCCTTACTGGTGTCAGGAAAAGGGAGCACATTACTCCAGTTCTTGAAAGACTGCATTGGCTCCCTGTGAAACAGCGTATACAGTACAAGGTTTTGTTGTACGTTTATAAAGCTGTGCATGATTTGGCCCCGAAATATATTAAGGACTTGGTGCGTATGAACTCTTGCAGAGCACAAAGGTACTGCAATTGTCTTCAATTGTTTGTACCGAGAACTCGCTTAAAAACAAAAGGGGATCGAGCTTTTTCAGTTATTGGTCCTAGACTGTGGAATGCACTTCCTCCTGATGTAAGGTCTGCATCCTCAGTTGTGGTTTTTAAATCTCGTCTTAAAACGTATCTTTATTTTGTGGCTTTTAATTCTTGACTTTGTCATTGTATGTCATGTATTTTATGTATTTTATTATTTTATTGTATTTTATTTTATTTTACAATCTCTTGGATGTTCAGTCCTTTGGCCTACAATGTAGCATAAAGGGCTATATAAATAAATAAGACTTGAGACTTGAGACTTGCTCATATCAACATTGCTGATAGCTGGAGCACTGAGTAGAATGGCGTCTAAGCGATTGTGGTGTTCTTGGGTGTAATAAGGAACACAGCAGTCATGTTGATGTCCCTAAATCCGAACTGCTGAAGACGCAGTGGCTGAGTTTGTTTTCGAAGGGAATATTCCCCACAATGTCAATGCTGTCATGTTTGCGCAAATCATTTCACCAGGCTGCTTTACAATCGAGGGTCAGTATAAAGCTGGTTTTGCTAAGAAGCTGCTCCTGAAAAAAGGATGAGTACCAACTATTCGTGTTCCTGCTGCACCTCCAGAAGAAGAAGTGAGTGTAACGTTTTATTAACCTTTATATTAATCTTTATATTAATCTTTCCAAATCGCTTGCTGCACGCTTCACAATGAATGCGGCTATTTTTACACTCGGGTACATTACGGCATGTTTTCTATGTACGACGTTCTCAATATAATTCATAATCCCATGTTTATAATAAACAACGCGTTATGGTTATTGTATTATTGTGTTACAAACGGTGTACGCACAGAGCAGAGGGGCGGGGTGAGCAAAGCTCCTTATCACTTTAAAAGACACATGCACTCAAACGGCGTGCTGAAAACAGAGCTGTTTTTGACCAGGTAAAATTATTTTTTTCTTACAATACTAATGAGAATTTTTAATTAATGATTTGTACCTGTACATAACCATCATAAAATGATAAAAATCCACTCAGTGTTTTTTTTAAATCGATATTTTTATCGATTTTTATCAATTTATTTTATCGATATTTGTATCGATTTTTATCGATTTATTTTAAATTGATATTACAAACTTTTAATTTAGACCCTAAAGAATCATATTAGCTTGTACAAAAATGACATTATATGACCCCTTTAATATAACAGCTTTGAAATAATTTCGATGGTAAACAAATTCATAGCAGAGTCGACGAAGAAAGTGCGGTCGTTAAGAGTACAGAGACGGCTCTGCGTGAGTGGTATTTACGACAGTAAAGTTAAATACAAGAACTCCACATCAAATCTAGGGATCGCTGTTTGAGAAAAACAGAAACTGCATAGTGTGCCTTTAAAATCTCTTACAAGAGCGTTCTGAGAAAAATGCGTAATTCATGTTACACAAATGGTTAATATCTGAGTCCTGCCTGCTTAACACACATCGCTAAAATGATTTTAGAGAGAGAGAGAGAGAGAGATTGTGTATAAGTGTGTGTGTGTGTAACACTACAATATAAGGACAAAATGTCACCATAAAGATGACAATATCCAAAATACTTGTCCTTGTGGGGATTTATTTATTTATTTTTGGAAAACAGCTGAAAATGTAAAAATGCAGAAAGTCTTCTGTGATAGGCAGGGGTAGTGTAGGGGGATATAACATGCAGTTTGTACAGTATAAAATCTATGTCTGTAAAAAGTCCCCATAAAACATAAAAACACAACATTGCTTGGTCTTGTTGAAATGAGAGGAATGTTTGATGAAGTTGAAACCCTTGTCATCTCAGTCTCATCAGCTGAGGCTGAAAGAAGTTTCAGTGCTCTTTAGGACACTGAAAACATGGCTCAGAACAATGGCACAAGTGACACTTAACAGTATTGCTGTATGGAAGTCATTGGGGTCCAACTGTCTGGTTATCGACATTCTTCAAAATACTTCTTTTGTGTTCAGAAGAAGAAAGAAATTCATACAGGTTTAAAACAACTTGAGGGAGAGTAAATGAATGTTCATTTTTGGGTGAACTATCCCTTTAATGACAGATGCCGCTCAGCTTCAGGGGATGTCCCTGTCTCCACCAATTTCAAAATCAAACCTACGCCCTTGCGCATCAAACACATGAATATCTCTTTGATTGTTGTTGTTGTACAAGAAGAGCAGTAATCTCATTTTGTTTTTGCATAATACTGCAGATGTTTGAAGTTGATGTTCCATTGCTGTTCTGCATTACATTTGATGTTTGCATTTGTGACACAGAATGAAGATCAGATTGCAGTGCACTGTGAGTTTGTTGAATCACATTCCTTGAGCTTGCTTGCTGGGAACAATTTTTTGGCCTATATTCCTCAACATGAGGGTTAAGAGTAACTTATTTGCCACTCATTGTAGTTCCTTTATCATAATATGAATTCATACCATCAGAAAGGTTTTTAGGATGCTGGCCATCAGAATAGTTTAAAACCGCAATTTTAGCAGTAGCAGCAGCGATTTCTGCATCAATATCCATTTGCTCTTGTCTTTGCCTCAGTTGTTCCTGTTGTACCTCCAAGGCATGTTTCTCCTTTAAAGCAGTTGCACATGCAATTAATGCAGCCTTGCCTGCTTCTGCTATAATTTGTGCTGAAGAAGCAGAAGATCTCCCAGTACCAGGGCCGGAGTGGGGCCACTTTTCAGCCCGGGAGTTTCAGGCCCAAAACCGGCTCACTTTTTCCATGGTGGAATTCCAAATTAGCACTTTTTTTAAAATGGATAAATGAAGCAACAGTTCAGCTCGTACTATTGTGTAGTTTGTATTAATACCATGGGTTAACAAATAATGTAAAGGTTAAATAATAATTCACTTAGACTTTATAAGAAGCTATTGCGACTTTAGTTCACACAATTCTGATTTTATATTTCGCAATTCTGACTTTATAACACGTTTTGCGACTTTATATCACACAATTCTGACTTTATATCTTTGCAGTTCTGACTTTATAAGCAATTGCGACTTTATATCTTGCAATTCTGACATTATAAGAAGCAGTTTATTTCACACAATTCTGACTTTATATCTCTCAATTCTGACTTTATAACACACAATTGCGACTTTATATCATGCAATTCTGACTTTATATCTCGCAATTCTGACTTTGTAACACGCAATTGCGACTTTATTTCACGCAATTATGACTTTATATCTCGCAATTCTAAGTCAGAATAATAAAGTCAGAATTGCGAGATGTAAACTCGCAATTGTGAGATTAAAAATTTGCAATTATCTTTAAAAATGTTTTATTCTGTGGCGGAAACAAAGCTTCCATACCTCCTGGCCTCTTCCTCCCATCCATCCTCCCTGACGCGTACCGTTACGGCCGGCCCAGCTATCAGTAGGCGCCGGCGGTGCCGCGGTAGCCTACCTGAGAACACGTTTTGGAAAAGACGGGCTATGGACCCAACCAACTCTATAGGAGGGGAGGGGAGAACTCCCTCACATGGTACAACCCATGCAGAGGCTGCGCGCTGCGGTGGCAGAATGCGGAACGTGTGTAGCCTAATGTAACTAATGTGACATTGAAATGTAAAAAAAAAAAAAAAATTCCTCGACCGGCCCAAAAGTGAAACGGCCCACCGGGAATTCTCCCGATTACCCACTCCGGGCCTGCCCAGTACGCACACTGCTAGAACTTTTCCTATTGGATGGTTTAGTTGACACTCGTGAGGAAATGTTTGAAACACTATGGGTGCTTCTCAATATCCCTCCTCCTCTCCTCTCTCCTCCGTCCTCCATCCTATGACCCGGAAACCGATCGAGCTCAGCCATCTTGAAGGACATCTCAATTCTCTAATTGCACCGCGAGGAGTCGAGGAGTGAGGAGGCTTCCTGAGGAGTCATGAGCGAGGATACACAGGTGCATCCTATGCGGAAGAGTTTTATCGACTAAAACGTGACGCACATATAAATTCTCCTCCCCCTTCACATCGGTCACAATAATTTTAATTTTTATTTTACTTTTGCAGTTTATATAAACCACACATCTCACATATTTCAACAGGGTATCTTGCTTTATTATTATTTATTATGAATATCTTAAATAAACAAATTTCAACAACATAAGGGCAGATCCTCTGAGCGCTGCTAATGACGCGATGAAGTGACGCTGTGATCAAGGATTCCAATGTATAAAAAAAGCTTTCATTCGATCCCTCCGTCCTCGCGTCTTTTCCTTGCAGCCTTCCCTCGCATCCAGGAGGTGGAGCTGAGACGCGAGGAAAGGAAGCGAGGAAAGGAAACGAGGATACACAAATAAGAATTGAGAAGCACCCACTCATTTGGTTCAATGTCATCTTGACAAGTGTAGCAAATTGGATATTTCCCTCCATTACTCCCCCTGGTAGAGAATGGTAATTTCCCCATAGACTCAGCTGTGTCAGATACCGGCTGGTTAATCATTATCATGATTGCCCTTATAATAAAAGCAAGACGCACAAGTAGAGTTTGCGTTTAGCCGTTTCTGGTTACCCTCTTGGTCTTCCCTTTTTTCTGCCTTTTCCTGATGGAGTCGTGTAGTTTGGGTCGCTTATTTGTCCAATCTCAGGTATGTGGATGGGTGTAAAGTGGTATATGATTTTATTTTTCTGGGTAATGTTGTGTATAACCTAAAGCCTGTTCTGCAGTCGCTACAGTGCAGTGAGGGCATGTTGCAGCATGCGGTCATTGTAGATATGTTGTCCTGATGCAGCGAGTATGATCTCTTTTGTGGGATTCTTTTGATTTAAAAAGTGCTTAAATATCACTGCTGCGACTGTGTGTGCAGGTTGAGGGGAGCGTGCCTAACGGCGTGCTTCCAGCTCAGAGCCGTGTAAGCGCATCTGTAATCAGCATGATACACGGACCCAAACTACGCTGCTGTTTTTGTCTCCCTTATAAATTTGTCTATTTATTTTTTATGGAATCCGTAACTTAAGTGGGTTCTCCCTGGGACATCTGAAGGGGGGTAATTTGGCCCACCTCCATTTGGGGTGTAGTGTTAAACACAATTGAGTGTGGATTTGTTTCATTGCCTTTTGTAGTGTGGGACACTAGCATGTGGGTGTAGTGAGTGATTACAAGGTGGGTCAGAGATTCTTCTCCTGTTAATGTCTTCGATTAACCCTCAGTCTTTTTTGTTTGTTTTTCTTTCTTTATTTTATCTTAAATGCCTGCCTTTTTGTACTAACATGTAGGTAATTAAGAGGTAAATGGTTGGAAGGTATTTATTAGTGAATGTTTTTCAATGTGAGAAGATTTTGTATTATTTTTTTTTTTTGTCAGTACCGTCTCAGTCCTCTTTGCGAAGAAACAAACCTGTGTTTGAGTATATCCTTGGGCGAAAATCCCAAGGTGGCGTAGTTGGCTACATTGAAAATCTTATCAGTTTGTTTAATGTGAACTTCCTTGCTGTCTAGCTTTGCTCGCGTCTACCACTCTGCCACACAAGCATTGTCATCAACACCAGAACATGAAACTTGACTTTCAGTACTCAACCATTTTTGAACATCATCCTTAAACCCATTGTAAATTTACATCTTTCCATTGAACCATGTTTGTTGTTTTTCCTTTTCTTCATTGGGCAAAATAACCATCACAGAATTGTGCATTTCTTTTGCTTCATCACACAATTTTATGAATTTCTCAAAAGAACATTGCACTTCTGTGGCGAGCACGACGAGGTCGGGGGACGTGGGGCGTCCTCCCACGGCCCTCGACCTCGTCGTGCTCGCCACAACTTCCTTTTCATACTGTCGGTTAGACAAATCTCTTATAACCATCAAGTTGATTGCTTTGTTTAATTTAGTCTTTCTTGTTTTCTGCAACGCTTCCAATTTTTCCATCAATGCCCTTGGAGTAAGTTTTTTTTTTTTTTCACAGACTCCAGTTCAACTTTCTCAACCAGCACATTAGTCTCTGTTTGTTTACCAGCAGCCATAAAATCTTCACCACAATCACTCCCACTCATTTTCACAGTGTTGAATTAATTCACCTTGTCAGTAACTGTAAACTTAAGCAACCAATGCATTGGATTTATGCTATTAAAGGTGTGCACACAAGAGTCATTCATAGGTAGCACTACACATTGGCCTACCTTGAATTCATTCACTCTCTTTGTCGCGACTGGTCCTTGATTCATCCAATTATATCCAAATCCACAGCGGAAATCCAGTGCTTAGTTCGTAAAAAGTTCCAAAGCGATGCATGATAATCCACAAAGAAGCAATTTTTGACAAATTGTAGCGACAATTTACCATCTTGTCACTTAGAGGTGTTTAAAGGGCTATCTGACGCGTGGTTCCAAACAAATACACTTCCAGTCCAATACTGCATTTATTTTCTGTATTCGTCTCAGTTCTGATGTTCAAACACATTGCAATCAACAGTTAGCATGTCCTTACATGATTCATGATCCTCACGGTCAAAAATTGTTTGCTTCCCCATTACACCTGACGTCTCTTGCTCTCTGATTATCTATATACCCTAAACCGTACTCCACCCCCCTTTTCCACCAAAAAAGAACTGGTTCGGAACTGGTGCTGGTTCAAAGTTGGTTCAACTTGCGAACCTTCTCAGAACCTGTTTGTTTTTCCACTGACTAGAGAGCCCAGTGAACGACGTTGTTACGTCACTGTGTACGTTGCCATAGGCTACGCTTTCCTAGAAAGGCTTGCGCCAAATTCAAGCATAACAATTACAATGGCGGACTACATCGTCTTTCTGCAAATGTTTCTCCTAGCTTTGCGATCCTATATTGGGGTCAGAAGACGACTTTTAGAACACATTTGTGCTGCTCGTCTGGATTACTAGACGGAGGTTACGTTCGAGAAGAAGTTCGACAATAACCCCACCCCCAGCCCCCGACGTAAGCATGATGTGGTAAAAGAACGGTTCTAGTCCAGCAAAGAGTTGGTGCCGCTTTGGAACCAATTTTCCTGGCCGAGAACCGGTTCTTTGGCTGTCGAAACACAAAGAACTGGTTCGCGAGTAGGCACTGGCTCCGAACCGGCACCAGCACTGCCTTGGTGGACATTTGAATGTGTATTGAGTAGAGCAAAATTACGCTCAGTTTAGCCAACGGAGAGCATACATCTCTTCTGGTTTAGTACTATGATCACGCGCGTGAATTTGACAATCGATTACTATGGACTTCTACCGAAAACAGGATGTAGATTGCTGCAGTCAGATTCACCCGCGTAACAGTTCACTCCGAAGGAATCACTGACATGACCTGTGCACTTGTAATGACACATCAAGGATGTTAAGAGGCTAAAAGCAGGTTTAAAACTTGCCCCATTGAAGTCAACAGGGTGCAAATTTTAAAAAGAGGATAACATGGTGTAGGCAACACCGATTTTTGTCGTTGTTCTCTGTACAGCACTTCAAATGTACAAAAAAATGAGCTCAATGTTAAAATTGACCTTTAAACAACTTGATAATTTAACGTCTTATTTCAAACAAAACTAACATGTACAAGTTCAAATAAAGTTTTGACAAAAAATGTTTTATAAAAAGATAAACCTCACATATTTCAAACGTTAAATATTTTTTTTATAAAAAGAATGAGTCAAAAAGATAAATTACTGACATTTACAATGCACTTTAGCTTATCTTTTATTAGCTATTAATAGTAAAATTCGTTCCGATTTTCCCGTGGCATCTGTCGTTGCTATGCAACCATGCACTCTTCACAATGACAAAGAAGTTTTAGTGGCTAATGGATTTCCACTACCGAAAAACGCTTGCTGTAGCTAAGCTCTGTTACAAGATTTATTTGCGGTGAAGAGAAAAACACCCGTAGAGTGTTTGGGTGCGCATCCTTCAGGCTGACAGAGCTTTCAATGTTGTCACGGAAAGGGGGAAGCTGATGTGTTGGTCCTTGTCACATGACCTGCGGATGTTTGTGACATTGTTGCGAATGTTTGTGGCATTCTGGAGAGTTGAGATTTTTCCACAAAGTTGAGATTTTTCTGCTTCATTTATGAGCGCGCTTTCCGCGCGCCTATTTGAACGAACTTGAGTGCGCAAAAGACGCGATATGTGAACGCCTCTTTGCGAGTGACCTACTGGGAGAGCTACGTAGCTCGCTAGCGACGTGTTGGAGACCCCTGCTCTAGAGCTCCGGCTTTGTAGGCTACGAGTTGATATTTTTTTGCTACTTTGTAATAACTTTCTGCGGACAGCGTTTCTGGAAATGATAACCGAGGGTAAAACCTTTTTAAGACCACCTGACCTGACTAAATTAAATTTAAGACCGCGGATGAAAATCTGGCCGTTTTAAGACCTTTTAAGGCCTTAAATTTAAGTACTGAATTTTAGACTTTTTAAGACCCCGCGGGAACCCTGATTTATGGATGTGACTGTGTGATCCGAAAACAATTCACTCTGACATATTTCTGAGAGATCAGACAGACATTTGTATAATGCGGTGTTTAAAAGGTTAAAACGTACTTTTAGAAATAGTTAAATAAATTTCATCTTATTTCACATATCTGTTATTTTATATGCTTTTTAATTTGTCTATGCTATTTCTTAATTTCATTCACCCGTTTTTATTCTCCCCACAGACATTATGGAAGCTGTATTGTCATCTGAAAAACAAATCCATGACAGATTTCTTCATGTTCATAATTTCACCATTCTGTGAACATTATCAACCAATAATAAAAACATCCCTGCAAAGTCAAAACACCTCTGAAAAACAAATCCATGACAGATCTCTTCATAGCCATAATTTCGTCATTCTGCGAACACCCCTCCTGTTAAAACATTCCTCTCATACCAACCATATTACAATCATAAACACACAACCATAAACATTCTGGAAACACACACAGTCAAAGGTCAACAAACAGGTAATCATAAACAAACATCCTGTCAAACAAACATTCTTCTATAATTAACAAATGATTGCATAGGCCCATACAAATTCTTGGGTGAAATGTCATATCTTGTTATCCTTCGTTTTACATCCTTCCATTTATTTTTGTGGGTGGGATGACTTTTTGCAGGTTGGGATGTCTGCACCAGATACATAAATACCGCTGTATTTAAGCAGTGCTGGTCCATCCATTCAAAGCTACCAAAGCACGTTTGAGAGGAAAGATGGAGACAAAGAAGTTTTTCGTTTATTTGTTTGCGGTTTCATCATTCCTCATGCACGGTAAGACGTTCATTTGTTTATTTCTCTTCTGGTCAACTATAATAATGAATGAGCATTTTATAGAGTTCCCTGCTCAAACCAAAGGTCGTTTCAAGACCCAGATCCAGAAAGGTAGCAGCCTAAATATTAATGAAGCAAAATAATATTCAATAGCCTAACTTTACACTTAGCTATTTTCCTTGACTGAACAAAGATCAACAAGACAGCTAATAAACATTTTATTTGTATCAAGTAAAAAAAAAAAAAAAAAAAAAAAAAAAAAAAAAAATAATATATATATATATATATATATATATATATATATATATATATATATATATATATATATATATATATATTAGTCTACATAACATAGCCTACACTTACAATTAGGCTACCTCATTTTTTGTTCTCAGTTTATTTCAAGTTTTATGTCAATGCGAATCAAATGAACCAAACTTCGAGTGTCTGTCTTAATTTACTGACGGAGAGAACCAGGGCCGGAGTGGGGCCACTTTTCAGCCCGGGAGTTTCAGGCCCAAGACCGGCCCACTTTTTCCATGGTGGAATTCCAAATTAGCACTTTTTTAAAATTGGATAAATGAAGCAACATTCAGCTCGTACTATTGTGTAGTTAGTATTAATACCATGGGTTAACAAATAATGTAAAGGTTACATAATAATTCACTTAGACTTTATAAGAAGCATAAGAAGCAATTGCAACTTTTTCACACAATTCTGACGTTATATTTCGCAATTCTGACTTTATATTTCGCAATTCTGACTTTATATTTCGCAATTCTGACTTTATAACACGCAATTGCTACTTTATATCACACAATTCTGACTTTATATCTTGCAGTTCTGACTTTATAAGCAATTGCGACTTTATTTCACACAATTCTGACTTTATAATTTGCAATTCTGACTTTATAACACGTTTTATGATTTTATATCACACAATTCTGACTCTATATCTGGCAGTTCTGACTTTATAAGCAATTGCGACTTTATATCACACAATTCTGACTTTATATTTCGCAATTCTGACTTTATAACACGTTTTATGACTTTATATCACACAATTCTGACTCTATATCTTGCAGTTCTGACTTTATAAGCAATTGCGACTTTATTTCAGGCAGTTCTGATTTTATATCTTGCAATTCTGACTTTATAAGAAGCAATTGCGACTTTATATCACACAATTCTGACTCTATATCTCACAATTCTTTATAACACGCAATTGCAACTTTATTTCAGGCAATTCTGACTTTATATCTCACAATTCTGACTTTTTAACACGCAATTGCGACTTTATTTCAGGCAATTCTGACTTTATATCTCGCAATTCTGAGAAAAAAAGTCAGAATTGCGAGATGTAAACTCGAGATAAAAAGTCGCAATTATCTTTTAAAATGTTTTATTCTGTGGCGGAAACAAAGCTTACAAAGCCTACCTCCTGGCCTCTTCCTCCCATCCATCCTCCCTGACGCGTACCGTTACGGCCG
This sequence comes from Leucaspius delineatus, assembly GCA_023718395.1. NCBI lineage: Eukaryota > Metazoa > Chordata > Actinopteri > Cypriniformes > Leuciscidae > Leucaspius > Leucaspius delineatus. The sequence goes on along the minus strand of CM043363.1, from coordinate 48,943,542 downwards.
GCCCAGCTATCAGTAGGCGCCGGCGGAGCCGCGGTAGCCTCCCTGAGAAAACGTTTTGAAAAGACGGGCTATGGACCCAACCATTTCTATAGGAGGGGAGGGGAGAACTCCCTCACATGGTACAACCCATGCTGAGTTGCGCGCTGTGGTGGCAGAATGCGGAACGTGTGTATCCTAAGTTAACTAATGTGACATTAGCTGTGTCCCAAAGTGAAGGCTGCGTCCTTCGAAGGCCGTATTTGAAGGCCGGATGGCCGTATTTGAAGGCCGATTACGTCACCGCGGCGAGACAAAACGTCACAGCGGCGCGACGAAGGACGTCCCAATTCAAAGGCTGCATCCTTGGAAGGTCGCATTTGAAGGCCGATTGCGTCACCGCGGCTCGATGAAGGCTGTCCCAATTCCTGCGAAGGCCGTATTCGAAGGACGGTTGCGTCATCGCGCCGCGACGAAGGCTACCCTGATTCAAAAGCGACGCCAAATGCGCCCTTCGTTTCCCCGTGAAAAGAAGGATACATAAATGGACACTTAGCAGCCTATTCTACCCCATAAGTCATTGCGCGCCGTTGACGACAGGCCGGCGGCCGAGACTAGAGATCGGTGGTGGACAGCAAATTCACATTTAAATGTAAGTATTATGTTTTCATTTACTCAAATAGCTAGCGAAACCACAGTTAAAGTTTATTATAAACTTCATCTTAACTCCTTCGTCATCATTGCATGGCTTCATTTGTCAGGTAGTTTTAGGCAAAACTTGTGGTAATAAAGTTAACGACCTATTTGTAATATTTGCACTAGTCTATCTCACTTGTGTATTATAAGAAATATCACTCACCCTATAAAGCCTAAAACAACCAACCCCCAAATTTGGTTTTTACTGTTGGTCTAAATTGGTATTGATGTGTCATAATTTGCAGTGTTAACAATGCACTTAAGATTGCACCCCTGTGTTAAGTACACTTTTCTGCTTTTTTAGAACAGTTCAGTGAAAAATGGGTCTGGGGAATCTAACTCCCATACAGGCACAAAATAATATATATGTATTTTGTGCCTGTATGGGAGTTACATTCCCCAGACCCATTTTTATATGGGTATATAGTTTTATATATATAAGAAAATTAATACACACATCTTTGCTGAAATCTATAACATACGTTAACATACGTTAAACACAACAAATTCAACATAAACATTTAAATTTACAGTACATAAAATAAGAAAAATGATGTAGACTTTTATTCAGCTGAGTGGGAGACCCTGGTGCTGCTGGACCGAGATGGGCTCCACTATAGAGACCCTGGTAAGGCCTCCTGCTGGTGGGACATCATCTGGGATGGTCTCCAGAGTGTTTGACTGCATATTTTCACTATCCACTAAGTTGTCTACCAACAGGTTTGCTGGGCTGACTCATGGAATAAATATTGAGATACTTTATTACACTAAAGTACTTTTAATAACCACTAATACCAAATTGGCGAAAAACTACAAGTCATATATTTTAAACCTTAGTTAAGCAATATTTTTTCATTATCTTGCATACTCTAATGTACTTAAGGCATCAAGAGTAAAAGTAAAGGAATTCTGCATTTCTATTACTGCATGTTGCATTTTACTTCAGAATATTTTCAAGGTTGATACATTTAAACTATACTTTTGTGTAGTTTAATGTAAAACAATGCATCATATTGTAAAATAACAGTTTTATAGTGTTGCTGTCCCGTGTGGGAAAATTACTTCGAGTATTAACGAAGTATGTAGTTCCTTACATGCCACCACTGGTTATTTTGAAAATTAAAGTAACAAAATGTAGGCCTATTGTCACAATATTAACAAATTGTTGCTAACTACAGCTCCGTCCCATTTCAAAGGGCGCACCTGAAGCGCTCGGACCGGTCTAGCCTACGGAGGATTGTTCTTGTCGCCTAGCAACAGTGACTGACAGCTGCCGATGACGAGCGGGAGTAACATTCGCACTCGACTGTTTATATTCAAATGGGTTTTATATTCAAATGGGGTTAAAAATATGTGTAAATATATTTACCATGGTCCATTTATGTGCATAATAAAAAGAATACACTAGCCTACAAAATCGCATCAAGGTAAGATATAAATAAACATTTGAATCTTTGGCTAAGCCGAAAGTATGACCTGAAACATCCTTAATACCATGTCCTCCAGTAAAATATAAAACATAAAAATGACAATAGCCAGTTCTGGCTCCATAGCATATCAAATGAATTGTCAGGATGGCAGCATACTCTCGCACCGTTGCTTGACGCCTGGAGCGGTAATCGGGAACACCTGGCTGCGCAATTAGGAAATCCTACGGAGGCTACATGGTGCGTCCTTCGGAGGACGAATAGGCTGCATCCTTGAAGTCTTCAGTCCTTCGAAGGATGCAGCCTTCACATTGGGACACAGCTATTGAAATGTAACAACAACAACAACAACAAAAAAAATCCTCGACCGGCCCAAAAGTGAAGCGGCCCACCGGGAATACTCCCGATTCTCCCGATTACCCACTCCGGGCCTGGAGAGAACAGCCAATCAGAATCCATCTACTTTACAGAGCGCGGACATTTGACAAAACTAGAGCGCATTATAATAAACAGAACGTTATCGTACGTTGGCGTGGCGCCAATATTATCTTTATAGTAACTTTAACATCATTCTTGGTGTGAACGGGCTGGATCTGGACAGGCTTGTTTGAGATGCGCCTCGCCTCGGCTGAAATGTTGGCTATGCGAGAGTATGCGGCTGCAGTGAGAGGAGGAGTGAAAAAAGTGCAGGCAAACTGGACAGTTCTCGCTTCTCACGGATTAGACACTGTGAGATCAAAGATCCGGGATTTAAAATGACATCACATAACCTATATGGACAAAAGCACGCTCAAGTGTCCAAGACCACAAGTGTGGGTATTTGGACAAGGCAATAAGTTAAACTGAATATAATGTCATATTCGATATTAATTGATATTACACATTCATTTAATTTTGTGTCTACTGAATTTCTCAAGATTCAGAAATTTAATATCCACAATTATTTTGACAGATAACCCTTCTGTCATCTGTTTGTTTCTGTTTCAGGTGTTTCTGCTGGACGAGATAAATGTGTGGAGAAGGGTCAAAATGTCACTTTAGATCCTTGTGTAATAAAAAACTCAAATGTCTGGATGAGGTGGTATTTTAATAAGACTCTCATCGCTAAAATCAGAGATCTGAGTAAGACCTGTACAGATGTTCAGTGTAATGAAGGTAATGAGAGATTCAGAGACAGACTGAAGCTGGATAATCAGACTGGATCTCTGACCATCATGAACATCAGAAACACAGACTCTGGAGAATATACATTAAAGTTCGGACGCTGCGGAATCTTCATCAGTATGAGCTTCAATGTTTCTGTCACCGGTGAGTATAATTTCATTATTAGAATTGAAGAATACATCATTTTTAAACTGAGCCATAAATCTTTCATTGATTTTATGGCTTTATTGACTTTTTGAAAAAGATTTTGACTTTACTATAATAAAATATAGGCCTAATAAAGTTAATTTTATCAATTTGTCACAATGAATGTAATCTAGGAATTCAATGTATGAACAAAAACGACTGGAAAAGCCATGTTTTCACTTTTGTTATATGGATCATGATTATTCTGAGCTCCAGTAGTCTATTTGTCATTCTCACTAAAGGGCAAGAAACGAACAATAAGAAGATGCCTATAATGATAAATATATTAGCATATCGTTCTGTTTATTAGAAATGCAGATGCTGCAATTTTGTCGTCTGCAGCTTTAAATGCTCGCGCTCTTTAAATCAGGATGGATTTTGATTGGCTGTCAAGTTTTATCATTCATCAGCTGGTGAAAATCTTTATATCTTTATCGTTCTCTTTATAGTTATAATCCTTTGTGTGAACAGGCTTCAAAGACTCTTGTGTTTCAGATTCTCCGCCTTCAGCTGCAGAAATGTGTGATTTTCGTGGCTGTAAAGTCTGGCGTGATATCTGTGGTTACTGGTGCTGCTTTGTGAACTGCAAGTAGGCTCCTGCATATATTACAGTGAGTGTAAAATATTGTCTTTATTGTGCAAAATTTGTGTTTAATTGTCTCTGTGTGATTATTTTTCAAAGGAGACTAGCTCAGGTTCTGTTGAAATTCCAAGGATGAGGTTAAATAGTAGCCTAGAAATCTAGATGCCCCTAGCGCAGCAAAATGTATTTTGCAGCCAGGGTAGTCTAGCAACTCTCCATAGACCTTTTTGCTGCAAAAACCTAAATTGGGTCAGGCCAATCACGTCGTGTATAGAGTCGGTGGGGCGGGCTTAACAAAATGACGACAGAGTTGCGACGGTTAAGGAACCTTGAAAACAAAGAATAGCTGCTAGCGAACAGCGGGTTTTTTTTATCTGCTTTGGCCGCGACACTGGAGGACTAGCAGTTAAGTTTTTCTTTGAGAAACGAGCAAAGAACGGCACTTCAGTCATTTTTAAAAAAGGAAGATGTGTTCGGAGTTTTGCCGACTGGATATGGAAAAAGTTTAGTATAGCCGCTACCGATCAGAGCCATAGAGAGATTCTCTATTCATCGCTTTGATACCGATTAGCTCCGCTTGTTGCTCTGATTGGTTGAAGCGCTGTCGTTATGCGTGCAGAGGGATTTTGAGAGACAGCCGTTTACCCCGCCCCACGGATTGAGCCGCGTCTATGGAGAGTTTCCAGACCTAACATCTTGATGTAGGTCTGGCTTGCCAGGCTAGTTAAATAGACTACAGAAACAACTATAATTCTATTCTCAACTGTTTGATTTCACTTTGCTGTGTTCAGTAGGCTATATGTATGTGTGTGTGTGTACAGTAGGCTATATGTGTGTGATGTAGTCATTTATTCAGACTTCAAATATAGAATTGCCATTAAATCAGAAAATATTATAGCATTTCTGCTCTTCTGCTGAAATCTTTCCACTGACTAAATATATTTTCCATCAAAATCATGTTGATGGGAAATAAACATTCCAGACTGAATCTTAATCGCTATGGTAGAATTCCTGAGTTAATGAAACATAACACCAGTTTATTTCTCTCTTTAATCTTCTGTGATTCATATTTCTTTATAGACGGAGAAAGCTGATGTGATCGGAGAGAATCCCAACAGGATCATTGTGAATCTGCAACATTATTCCCATTGAGGAGAATCAGCAAAAACACACTTCAGCTGTTAACCTTTAACATGAAATACTTTATATGTTCATCATAAAACACTATTTACATGTTATGGAAATATTAACCAACCTGTTACTGGAAGCACATATAATTTAGATGAACATTATCTGATAGTTTCAGCGTATAAACCTGGAATAGATTAACATTTATCATTGATCATGCTTATTATAATAAGTGCCTTGTTTGAGACGATGGATTAGGTGTTTGTTGAAGGTTGAGAAGGAGTTCAGTGTTTCTGAAGTGAAGATTCTGATAGAGACTCATTATAATGGAAACACTCGGCGGCGCTTATTCACTGTAGTTACTTCATTATTATTCAATTCAACAATAACCTACTTATTATCTTGATACATCCATAGAACAAATGCTTTGTGATATTTAGGAAGATGGAAACTCTCAGATCAACATTTAACACTCAATGACAACTTAAATCTTTAAGACAAACCGACATGAGCTCTCGGCACAGTCAACATCATTATTTAATCTACAAATGTATTAAATGCACAAATATGAAGAAGATTTGCACTACACATCTTGTACTGTCAGTTTTTACTTGACTTGTCATCAATGTACTATATTTGCATAATACAATGTGTAAAGTGTATAAAAATGTAAAAACCGCATTTGTGATTCAGGCAGAGCTTGTTTATTTAGTAACTCATTTAAAAATGGAGAAAATGAACTGGAAAAATACTTCTTGAATCTGATTGTCACTTTTACTCTTTATTTGCATGTTTGTACTGTAAGTGTATCATTTTTACTGTTGCTTTTAATAACAGAATGTGAATAAATGCAACATGTTAAATTTTCGGTTGTCATTTTAATTTGAGTTAAAACATTTGTAATTTTGATTTTGTCCTTTTTATATTTTATACATTTGTATGTCCATAGTTTTATTTATTTTTATACAGTTTTAGTGCATTTCTGATTATAATGTAAAAAGTTGTAAAGGGCAATTGTAGCGTTAAATTATTTGATTATTGTAATATTTTTTATTAAAACAATTATTTATTTATATAATTTATTTATTAATAATATTTTTTTTTACAAAGTTATTAATATGTATGTCTTAAATTCTTTGAAACGTTCAAACCCTCAAGCTTTAAACATTTCAAAGCTTTTCTTCACATTATGTTTACTGTTTCACACTAATACTCTAATACACTAATTTGACCGTGTGTGATTTAAGATTGTAAATATGAGAGACTTTAACAGTCACTTCTGGAACAATCTAGAAACACACTTTAAAAACATATTCACATTATGTCAACTTCAACTTTTATGGATGATCTAAGAACTTTGATGTAAAACTTTTATTGCTGAAATTATCTGTTAGTTTAAGGTATGAGAGTTTTGATTTTATTTTATTGTTTATTAAAAATACTACAATACAATATTTTATTGTACAACAATTAATTTTTTTAAAGAAACTAAATCTTTAAAGTAATTTTACTTCTCTGATCAGCTATTCTGAAAAATATAAATAATGTGTTCATTATATATCACTTTTGGTCTCTAGTATGATCTGAGATGTTTGCCATATATTATTATTTCTCTGTCACTTTAATAGACTCTTTTTGAATCACACATAGCTTATATTATATGCAGTGTATACATGATGGTCAAACAGCATCAGTGTGAATCAGCATGAATCAGCATCAGATTCATAATGATGAATCTACAGTTCCTCAAACTGTTTTGCCGCATCAGATGAAAGCTAATCTGGCTCAGATTCTGACTAAGTACCCTTGTTTGTACAACATAGATATTTACATGGGTTGTAACTCGTTGCAAGAGATTGCTCAAAACTGTGCATGCTTCGAACGCCTGTGTATTCAACTCAACTCAACCCACTTTTTATTTATATAGCACCGCTAAAAACAACAATTGTTGACCAAGGTGCTGTACATTATATCAAATACCATCAACATTTAACACCATGCAAAACATACATTACAACACCAAACCAGACACAGCACAAATCATTTTAAAAGCCAAAGAAAAAAGATAGGGTTTGAATTTTGCTTTAAAGGGCACCTATTATGCAAAATTCACTTTACATGGTGTTTTAACATAAATGTGTGTTAAATGGCAGTGTGTGTACACAACCACCCTATAATGATAAAAATCCACCCAGTGCTTTTTTAAAAATCCCCATAAATCATAAGCACTGTCTCAGAACGAGCTGTTCTCAGATTCGGGGCAATGTGACGTCACTTTGCACAGGCCCCTCCCACGACTGTTGATTGACACTGCAGTTTGAGCGTAGACCCGCCCTGAGTGAGCTGAACACTGTCTGCTATTGTTCGATTGAGGTGTTTTGTTGTTGGATGTAAGAATGAGCATAGCAGTTTTCATTTACTCTCGTTGTTACTCGAGGATGGATCTGTACTGTTTGTGATCAAGCTTACGGTCTCCGGAGCAACAGGCCTAATGTTACTGATCACGGCAGAAATTAAAGTCACAACGCGCACTTTATGACAGCTCATCGAGTCGTTTTACGTTTTTGGTAAGGTTTACCAGTTTATTAAGCACCCGCTGAAAAAAAGGTGTGTATATACATTTGTTTACTGTTAGTTGTAATGAGTGTTTTTTGTCATTCGCTGTTATGTTATGATAATGAGAGAGAGTTTATGGATAAGACTTTAATGCGCACTTCTTATACTATGTATAATCCACTTTTACAGAGATTTTCTGGAGTAAAACTAACGCTTCATCTTTTGTGTGATGTACAATAAACTTCACTGAACTCATCAGTAGGGCTGAACGATTAATTGCATTTGCGATAATATCGCGATATGATGAAATGCGATTTTTTAAACCGCAAAGCTGTGATTATAGTCTGGTCACGTGACACGCGAGAGTAAACCAGTCTGTATTGCAGATGAAGCATCAACTTGGCACGCGAGTCGCGACACATATAGACCTGGCTACAGGAAATAACAGTTTATGTTTAATTTATGTGATATTGTGTTATAGACTCTCTCCAACGATTCTGTATTGTATATGTCTGAGCTTAGTTTTAAACACAGACGTGTACGACGCGCGTGCTTTATAAACAACCGTATTCTGCTTGCTTCTAATTCCTCTGTCTCTCTCACACACACACACACACACACACACACACACACACACACACGACACCACTCGAACCTTACGAGAAATAATCTTTAAATAAAGTTCGGAAAAGTTGAAGCGAGTTACAAGGACATTCGCGGGCTTCATTGCGCAAGATATGAGATACGCGCGGTCTGCGTGATGTTACTTAAGTAGTGCGCGGTCTCGCCCGCCGGTATTTTACTTACAAATGTTCTACGAAGGCATGTCTTGGAATGCAGTTGGCTTATATATTAAAAATATGAAAATCACTGACAGAAGCTGCTTTCAATTTCAAATACTCACGTGCGTTTTGCGAAGAGCATTTGAGCATGCGGCTGTGAGCGAGCACGTGGTTAAATGTACGTTTGCATCTCAAAATGCTTTTATGACGCGAAATTACCGGTAATGTGACACAGTCAGATATTAAACAAACAGGACAAACCACATCTTATCATTTCAAAAGAGATGAACACGTTCAGACAGCCTACTCTTAAATACTGAAAGCACTCTTTGTTTATTGCTTGTAATATTTTTTTCCCTCTTTGTTATTTGATTTGAAGCTATATTTGTTAAAATTATTAACATGTAATTGTATTAATTTAGTTTTTTAATGTGTAATTATTATAAGTAGGCCTACTTATAATTATGTAATTAAATATTTTAAGTTTTATTAATAAGATCAAATAAAGAAAAAATATGTATCGGCTCATGAGGTGCCTAAAGATTCCCTTCCCTATTTTAAAATGATTTATTGCTTGTTTTTGTTGAATAATAGAAAAGATAAAGAGCTCAAAAAATAATCGCATATTAAATCGCAATCGCAATATTGGTAAAAAAAAATCGCAATTAGATTATTTTCCAAAATCGTCCAGCCATCAGTATATTTTGTTCATCATTCGGACGGGTCCGCTAGCAGGCTTGTATTACAGTTTTTTTTAATTCGGTTTGGTACTATTTTCACAAGTTAGGTGTACATTTTCCAAACTCTTAGTGCTAATATCACAACAGATCATCAAATGTGCACTTTTTTCAAACATTTCAACATGTTTTCAATTGTGTTAGTACAATACACAAAATCACAAAGTATCCTTTTCACAACACAAAATAAGTGTTTCGTCTACTTAAATGTTTCATTCACAGTCACTGCCTTTCATAAAGCTCTTACTATCAAACTTTTGATTTGCATCTCTTCTTGTTCAGTTTAATACATCTGTCTATTTAACCCAAATGATCTTAATGGTTAATCAATGAATCATTTGGTACACCTATAGATTTCAATAGATATTGATTCAATACACAGTTTCTAGAACTTATATGCAATTTCTGAAATGGAAATCACACAGCACGAAGATCTTGTTGCCCCAGTGGTTAGGCTTCACTGGAATGTACTGCTTCTGCCTCGAAGTTGCACAACTCTTCTAACTCTTCTGAGTGACTGTAACATGCTTTTCATTTAGAGTTTTTTTACTTTAACCTTTTTGGCTTTTACAGTTGGACTGTATTCAGTATGCAAGTGCTGAATATACAGACATTCAATACTATACAATATTCAGTACTATGCTATACTGGCAGTGCATACAGTATTTATTCACCTTACTACTGTAAGTTGTCATTACTATACTTTTTTACATAATTGCAAAATGAATTTACTATGTGACAATATACTGTTTTGTGTTTAAGATATTGAGAAAGTGGGTGATGGTTTTGAGGAATTAGTTTTAGCAATTCTGTGTCCACGTGTGGGTTATACTTCCTACTGTCATGCTCATTACAGCAGAGGCAGCGGCTGCTTACACTAAACTGTGCTGGAGAAGATGGCTGGAAACTAGTCTCAGCCTCAGACATCACGCCCATACTTCAGGAGTTTCCGTCTGTTTAAAGGATTAGTTCAACTTTAAAAATGAAAATATAATTTTCATTAATGAAAAATAAATATAATAATTTACTCACCCCAGTGCCATCCAAGATGTTCATGTCTGTCTTTCTTCAGTGGAAAAGAAATTGGAAACAGGATTTTTCTCCACACAATGGACTTCAATGGTAACCAAATTGTTGTTGAAGTCCTAATCAATGCACTTTCAAAGGGCTCTGCACGATCACAGCAGAGGAATAGGGTCTTATCTAGTGAAACGATTTGTCATTTTCTTAAAAAAAAATAAAAATTATACTTTTTAACCACAATTGTTCGTCTTGTGTTGATCTGCCACACGTCAGGCATTACGTAATCACATTGGAAAGGTCAAGCTGGACGTAGGCGGAAGTACCGCTCCATTGTTTGCAAGCGTGGAGAAGGAGGATCGTTCAAATGTTATTGTATGTTGAATGACATATTTACGTCTTTTTGTCAGTTTTTTGTTTAAAATGGTCCATTAGTGTGCGTATCCTGGATGTTTAAATCAGTGGGGCGGTACTCCGCCTGCGTCCAGCGTGACCTTTCCAACGTGATTACATAATGCCTGGCGCAGACCAGCACGAGACGAACAATTGTGATTAAAAAGTATATACACTTTTTTGGTTATTTTTTGAAAATGACCGATCTAATCCTTTAAGTCGACATCTGATTGATTGTTTGACTTGTACAGGATTCCCAGGAGACGTGTCTGTGTGTGTGTCTCGTTCTTTAACGGTCTGCATGCCTGGAAACAAAGCTGACGTGACGCCAAACCCCCATCAAATAAATGCAGAATTTTCCAAAGTACAGTATGTGAAGTTTTAGACACTGGTCTGTTATTGAAGGGTCATCGACTTTACATTTTTCAGCCCATAAAAATGAAGCTTATTTAAACAAACCGTGATTGGTTGCTTTACTTGTGAGTCAGACGGCCTCTTGGTTGGTCCTTGGCAAATGAAAGTTGATTTAGTCCAGATCGTCTACGGTGAGTCTGAATGTCACATGAGACCAGGAAAAGCCTCAGTCAGCTAAGTGGGACATTTTTTGGTAACCTGTGCAAATAAATCTATTCTATATGTTTTAAACAAATGTTCAAGGTCTCTTTTATCTCCAACTACAGGTTTGAAGGAATATAAGTTTTTGTTGTTGTTGTTGTTGTTGTTGTTGTTGCTTTTTAATAAACAGAGATTCATACAGCCATTTTCACGTAAATCGGGTAAAGTTGCAGTTTGTGAAGTGGGACACGCATTTTCATGTAGTTTCTGGATAATAATATTGATTACAACAGGATATCGTCAATCATTTTTTTTTTTTTTTAAATGTAAAAGAATAAATGTTACATTTATCAAAACAGACATTCTTGGATTAATGATGATGATGATGTTTCATGCTCAGCTCTGTGTTCCTTTTTAAATGTATTATCTTTTATTTAATTGGATGTCCCACTTTTACTGAATTTACTGTCCTGTTTTATCTAACATGTTAAGATAAATTAGGACTGTAACAAAATGTTATACTTAAAAAAAAAATCAAACAAAGAAACTTGCACATCATTGCATAAAACTAAATTATCACATGAACTGGTGTGATACAAATATATATTGTAGATTAAAATAGTTTGTATTAGAATTTAAAATTTAACAATTTGATTAGACTTAAACCATGTACAGCCACAGAACATGTTTCTCAGACATTCCAGCTCTTGAGTAGTGACCACGCCCACATGATGTACATTTGACCAATCAGTGGAGCTAAACTCAGCCCTGTAGAGAGAACTGTCTTTACTGCACTTTTTTCTCTCTCCTCACCGCAACCGCTTTCCCACGTGTAGTTTCAAGCCGCAAGCGTTTGGCATCTCAAATGATCACGTGGTCTCTGATACGACACACCATAAATACCGCTGTATTTAAGCAGTGCTGTTCCATTCATTCAAAGTAAGCTACCAAAGCACGTTTGAGAGGAAACATGGAGACAACAAAGTTTTTTGTGTATTTGTTGACAGTTTCGGCATTCCTCTTGCACGGTAAGACATTTATTTATTTATTTATTTCTCTTTAGGTCAACGAAAAGAAAAAGAATGCGTTTATCCCTGCTCAAACCAGAGATTTATTAAAAATATCCAGATCCAGACAAAGACCCAAGAACCAGGTAGCCTAAATATTAATGAACCAAAATAATATTTTCTATAGACTATTTTTTTTTTTTTTTAGTAAATTTGTCAAGTTGTTATGTCAATGCAAATCAAGTTAACCAAACTTTGAGTGTCTTTGTCTTAACACTAGTAGGCAGGATAAACACTAGGCTATAAATTATTTATTTTTTAATAACATTTTGGTTTGTATTTCACTGTATTCCTTTCTTTATCCCCTTTTATCATTTTAAACGGCTGTAATCTGTTATAACCATCTTCATTTGAGCCAACCAGACATCTAGGATTAACAAGAAACATTAGGAGGATTTGGGCTTCCCGATTTTAAATATTATTATTATTGGGCAGCTAATTTAAATACTTTAGCATGCTGGAGAAAGTTGGGTTCAGTGGAGTTATGTGACAAGCCAGAATAGTTAGCAAGTAAAAAAGCTTCTTGTAATAAGACTTCTTTATCTTTAATGTATCAACGGAAACAGTTATTTATTTCTAACTTAACTGAAGAGTGGAAACAAATTAAGGTATAGCTTATATGAAAATTCCTGATATCCAATTTGTAGTAATCATGCTTTTCCTCCAGGGTTACATAAGCTTTTTTCCTTTTTTTTTTTTTTTTTTTTTTTATTCAATGGAAACAGTTCCAGATATTTATACATTTAGCTCTTTTGAACAGCTAAAACAAAAATATGCTCTTATTTCTCCATATTTTTTACCGTTTTGAATTTGAATCCCACCTCAGAGAGAATTGTTAATGTACATCCCATGTGAGTGGTAAAAATTGTACACATTACTGCTAGAAAAGGTTGACAAAAACACAGAGAAAATAAAACATGACTGGGAAGAGGAAATTGGATATAATATTAGAAAACATGTGGGATGAGTGCTTGAGAAATGTATACATGTTCAGTTCAGGTCAAAACCTTATTAAATGTATCCCACGATTTATCCACTCTGTAATAATTGTAAAATGTCACCCTGTTTTATTCTTTATGGTCATGTAGTAAAATTCAGTCATTTTGGTAATGTATATTTCGTTTTCTTTCTGAAGCGCACTCTATTGATCTGGAGCCTCAGCCTTGCATTGGACTTTTAGGAGCAGAGAATGCTTTTTGTAGTAAGTATCAGACAAAGTTCACTGTGTGTGATGCTTGCAAAAATACTTAAAGGGTTAGTTCACCCAAAAATGAAAATTCTGTCAGTAATTACTCACTCTCATGTTGTTCCAACCCCGTAAGACTTTCGTTCATCTTCGGAACACAAATTAATATATTTTTGATTAAATCTGAGAGCTGGATCACTCCTCCATAAGCTTCTAAGGCATTATAACTTTCCGGCCCAGAAAATGTATTAAAGACATCGTTAATATAGTCCAAGTGACTACAGTGGCTCGATCTTAAGCTTATAAAGCGACGAGAATACTTTTTGTGCGCAAAAATAAATAAATAAATAAATAACAACTTTATTCCACTATTCATTTCCTTCTCTCTGGGCCTCGAGTTTTTTCACGTAGTATAACTGCGCAGCGCTTCTGTGTTGTACGTCATGACACATTTAATCAAAAATATCTTAATTTGTGTTCCGAAGATGAACGAAGGTCTTACAGGGTTAGAACAACATGATGGAGAGTAATTACTGACAGAATTTTCATTTTTGGGTGAACTAACGCTTTAAAGGGATAGTTCGCCCAAAAATGATATTTAGCCCATGATTTACTCACCCTCAAGCCGTTTGAGATGCATATGTCAACCTTTTTTAGACAAACACATTTTCAGTTATTTTGGAAAATGTCTGTGGTTATAGTGTGAAATTATGGGGTCCAGCTAGTTGAAGTCCGAAAATGAGCATGCATCCTTCCATGGATGCTGGCGTATGACGTAGGACGTAGCGTAGGAAGCGTCGTGACGTAGAACGAACGTGACAGCGCCAGCGCAGCCAGGGAGCAGAGCAAAACTCTACGTTAGTTCTACATCACGACGCTTCCTACGCTACGTCCTACGTCATACGCCAGCATCCATCTCAGTGAACGCGCGTCGACCGCTACCGGAAGCCAGTTATTTTCGTTTATAAAGTTTTAAATAGCCTATGTATATTTTTACGACAAAACCGCACGGATTACCCTCAGAAGGCCATCGTTTATCCCCCTGGAGCCGGATGGATTACTTTTGTGAAGGATGCATGCTCATTTTCGGACTTCAACTAGCTGGACCCCATAATTTCACACTATAACCACAGACATTTTCTAAAATAACTGAAAATGTGTTTGTCTGAAAAAAGATTGACATATGCATCTCAAACGGCTTGAGGGTGAGTAAATCATGGGCTAAATATCATTTTTGGGCGAACTATCCCTTTAAAGTATCTAGCTCAAAGTAGCATGTACAATGGTCCCGCTTACGTTTGATGAGTTATTTATCCTGAATAGTTGGTTATACTATTAGTATAATAGTATACTAATTACTGTTTTGGTGGCATTGTGCGTGTGTGTTATTTGTGTTTTTACACTGCTTGTTTGATCTGTAGAGAAACATTTTTATAGCACTTCCTCTTTTATTATTTTGGATACCTGTCATAGACATTACATCATTTTCTGTTGATTTCTTCTTCAGGTGTGTCTGGTGTTGATACAGACAGAGTGTCAGTGATGGAGGAAGATTCAGTCACTATATGCACTGGTGTTAAAACAAACCAACAAGAAAATATTAAATGGTATTTTAATAAGACTCTCATCGCTCACATCAATAGAAATCTCATTGTTATCTGTACAGATGTTCAGTGTAATAAAGGTAATAAAGTTAATAAAGTTACTGAGAGATTCAGAGGCAGACTGAAGCTGGATCATCAGACTGGATCTCTGACCATCATGAACATCAGAAACAGACACTCTGGAGAATACACACTAATGATCATCAGCGACAGCGACTGTGAAAAGATCTTCAGTGTTTCTGTTCATGGTGAGTCTTCATGTTTAAATCATATCATCGTGTTTATAGCAGTGACATTCAGAGCTTTTTCTCTTTTATCTGCGTTATTTAACAGAACTGAATCACTTTCAACTGTTTAGTTTTTCCACTGACGATCCATTAGTTTTTAAAAGTTTTTTTTTTCTGTTCATTCCAGTTCTTTCCATCTGTTTAAATGCATCTATTATTTCATACTTGTTGTTTTTAGTTCACTATAGAGTCCAAATAAATAGTAAATGTGTAAAAATCTTGTAGTTTGTCAGTTTATCTCGTATAATGATCAGAAGTGTTTGCAAATCATTATAAATACTTTAGATGTATAATGTGGTTAGGGTTTGGAATATTCTAATGTAGAAATGTATATTTAAATGTAGTAATGCATACTAAACATGTACGTGTGTATTATATGTGCGGGTCTGTAAAAAAAGAAAAAGTAAAACTCCAGAGTTGACATATAAACAGTAAATCTATTCGAATAAAACCATCCACGATTAACTTGATATTTTGCAGTTAAATTTGTTTCTACTGAATTTGTCAAGATCCAGGAATTGAATATGCACCATTATTTTTTTTTCCTCATAAGATCCTCCAGCATCTGTTGGTTTGTGTTTCAGGTGTTTCTGCTGCTGAACGAGATCAAATGAGGAGAAAGTCAGTGAAAGCAGGAGAATCTGTCACTTTAGATCCTGGTGTAAGAAACCCAGATGATTTGATGAAATGGTATTTTGAAGACATTCCCATCGCTGAAATCACTGAAGATCAGAGTCAGATCTGTACAGATGTTCAGTGTAAAGAGAGATTCAGTGACAGACTGAAGCTGAATCAGACTGGATCTCTGAGCATCACAAACATCAGAGACGCAGACACTGGACATTATAAACTACTGATCATCATCGGCAGATTCAGCATCATTCGATGCTTCAGTGTTTCTGACACTGCATGGGTGAGTATCATTTAGTCATTAGAATTTTAGAATATATCAATTTAAGTTTTATTTCATAACAAGTGTTGTTTAACATGACATGAGTGACAATTTAAAGGAATGTGTGAACAAAGACTCTCGTGTTTCAGATTCGTCTTCAGTTGTCGGCCCTGGGGGAGCTTTAGAAAGGCAAGTATTACATACAGATATTATAGTGAGAAAAAAATAATGTCTTTATTATGCAAAGTGTGTGTGTGTGTGTGTGTGTGTGTGTGTGTGTGTGTGTGTGTGTGTGTGTGTGTGTGTGTGTGTGTGTGTGTGATTATTTCATAGGAGACCAGGTGAAAAACAAGGATGAGGTAAAATACTTCACTATGTGTTTGTAGAAATCTTATGAGATTGTAAGAGTGGAGTTCCTGCAGGGGTTCAAGCTGCAAGACTGCCGAATGACTAAAGAAACATTATTAGCAAGGTAGAAAACTGTACATTTATTATTACCACCCACTGTTACTTATACCAATGACGGAAAAAAGCGCAGTTACAATAGCTTAATATGTGGGAGAGCGTTGCTATAGAGAGTGAAAATATTGTATTGCAATCGTAGCACTTCAAAGTCAATACCAACCCTTACGAAAAAGTATACTTCAAGTTAATTTTATGAAGTATACTTAAGTAATGTTCAAGTGTATTTTTAATTATACTTTATGTAGTAAGTATACTAATATCAATGTGTACTTGTAGTAAACTTGTAAGTGTACTATTTCAATACTGCTTGGGACTAAATTGGCCCACTTTTAGTATATATAAGTATACGTTTAATTGTACTATATGTGTAAGAGTAGTAAAATATAAGTACACAACTAGGTTTCTCATTTGTAATGCATCTGTACTACAAGTGAACTTATAAGTATACTAGTAGTTTACTATTTTAATACAAGTAGTACATTTTTTTTAGTTGATGAAAGTACACACTGAAGTGTACTCTCAGTAAACTACAAGTTTAGTAGTTTATACTGCAAGTATACTTGTAAGTTTTCTTTAAGTGAACATAACATCATACTTACAGTTTACTATTTATATATTATTTTTGCACTTGCAGTATACTACTGTGTTCAAGATGTTATTTTTATACTTGAAAAATACCTTTAACTGTACTTTAACTAATTTTAAAAACATTTTATTAGCTTCATGCATCCTTTTTTATCAACACTTGAATGTCGGTAAGTTTCATAAAGAAAGGCAATATTTTAAACAAAAAAGTTGAGAAAATCACATTTTTGTCAAAGACTACACCTTGATCAGATTCAGAATGATGATCTAAATCGTACTAGGTTACTATCGTAACCTCGGTTCCCTGAGAGTTAGGGAACTAGTATTGCGTAGCTATACGCAGTGGAGAAACTCCTTTTCCTTGAAAATTCTGAAGCCTAAAATGTAAAATGCATTTGTAGCTGCACAGCTAGAACAGTGAGCGTCTGGCTCACTCATTGGCTGTGCTGCGGCAACTGCATATCCAATGGCGCGGGCACCTCTGACATGTGCACCAATGAGCTAGCAGCGCGCCCATCACACGTCAGAGCCCACCAAGGGGGCGTGGCCTTAGCCTATATTAGTCCCCGAATCCGCCATTATAGCAGGTTACATCGACTGAAGTGACATGCTTGCCTTGTTACTATAGTGCGGCCAACTACGCAAGACTCGTTCCCTAACTCTCAGGGAACCGAGGTTACGATAGTAACCGAGTACGTTCCCTTTCGAGAATGGTCACTTCGTATTGCGTAGCTATATGCAGTGGGGACGCCATGTAAAACGCTGCACTAAGTAACTGGTTGTCTACTGCAGCTCGAGACCCCTAAGCTCATAGAAACAAGCTAGAACCCAATATATACTGACAAAGGCCGGACACCGTCGGGCCTGATAATATATATGTCCATACATCCATATCCAACCTAGTATACCAATAAGACCGTCGGATCTTTTATGTATAAGGGATATTATAACCAGCAATAGGCGGGTTTTATAATGAAATGAATGTGTGCTTATGACATTGACATGACATGTAGATAAGGTGTGGTGGGAACCTTGGGCACATATCCAGGCCGGGGTCTCAGGATCACGTAAGAGTTAGCCGGTCCAAATTCCAGGCACGCTTCGTCACCCGAAAATGCCTGCAGGTCCCCTACCCTCTTGATGGAGGCCAATGCAACCAGGAGCACTGTCTTCATTGACAGGAACTTAAGCTCCACTGATTGCAAAGGCTCAAAGGGAGCACTCTGCAGAGCAGTTAAAACCACTGAGAGGTCCCAAGAGGGAACGAGAGGAGGGCGAGGAGGATGTAGTCTCCTTGCTCCTCTCAGGAAACTGATGATCAGGTCGTGCTTTCCAATGCACTTACCATCAACTGCATCATGATGTGTGGCAATGGCGGCACCATACACTTACAGGGTGGAGGGAGACAACCTTCGCTCCAACCCTTCTTGCAAGAAGGAAAGCACGACACTGATCGGGCCTTTCGTGGGTTCTTTAAGTTTAGAAGAACACCAGTTGACAAAGAGGTTCCACTTCAACGCATAGGCATGTCTCGTGGACGATGCTCTAGTCTAGCAGAAGTGATGGTAGCCACCACCGCTGGTGGTAGGGTACTCAAACCTGCCTCGTCCCGTCCAGGAACCACACATGGAGGTTTCAAAGATCGGGACGAGGGTGCCATAGGGTGCCCCGTCCCTGAGAAAGCAGGTTCTTTCTCAGAGGAATTGGCCAGGGAGGTGCTGTCGCGAAGAGTACTAGTTCTTGGAACCAGGTGCGGTTGAGCTAATACGGGGCAACCAAAATTACCTGCTCCTCGTCCTCCCTGATCTTGCGCAAAGTCTACGTAAGAAGGCTCACTGGGGGAAAACGCATACTTGCAGAGGCCCCGCGGCCAGCTGTGCGCCAGTGCATCCGTGCCGAGCGTGCCCTCGGTCAGAGAATAAAACAGGTCGCAGTGGCAAGAGTCGTGGGAGGCAAACAGATCTTCCTGTGCGTCCCCGAACTGATCCCAAATCAGATGAACCGACTGGGAATGGAGTCCCCATTCTCCAGCGAGAGGCCGAAACCGAGACATATCAGCTGCACGGTTCAGGTCTCCCAGGATATAAATGGCTCGAAGCGACCTCAGATGCTTCTGACTCAATATGAGGAGGTGGCAGGCGAGTTGCGACATACGGCGGGAGCGCAGACCACCTTGTCGGTTGATGTACGCTACTGTGGCGGTATTGTCTGATCGGACTAATACATGCTGACCCCTGAGCAACGCACAGAAGCGGTGCAGGGTGAGACGTACAGCCAGCAACTTGAGGCCATTGACATGCCAAAGGCGCTGGGGTCTTGTCCAGGAGCCTGCGGCAGCATGTCCATTGCACATGGCGCCCTAGCCCATTATGGAGGCATCTGTTGATACAACAACATGCCAGGAAACTCGTTCTAAGGGCACTCCAGCCCATAGAAAACTGAGGTTCGTCCACGGGGTGAAGGTCTGACGGCAGTCACTGGGACTCGGAGCGTGCCGTGTTGCCATGCCCACCTCGGGACTTGATCGCAAAGCCAAAGCTGAAGCGGTCTCATATGAAGCAAGCCGAGCGACGTTACTGCGGCTGCGGATGCCATATGCCCCAGGAGCCTCTGAAATAGTTTCAGTGGAACCGCACTCTTGCCCTCGAACTGACGAAGGCAAATTAGCAGTGACTGCGACTGGCACGCTCATAAGCTGCACGCACATGGCGACCGAGTCGATTTCCATACCGAGAAAAGAGATCCTCTGCACGGAGCAGAGTTTGCTCTTCTCCCAGTTGACCCGAAGGCCCAGACAAGCTAGGTGCCGCAGCACTAGGTCCCTGTGTTCGCAAACCTTGTCTCGAGAGTGAGCTAGGATCAGCCAGTCGTCGAGAGGAACAAGGGCTGCCTCGACAACCTTTGTGAAGACGCGAAGAGACAGGGCTAGCCCGAAAGGGAGAACCGCGCACTGGTATGCCTGCCCCTCGAATTATATATATATATATATATATATATATATATATGTATATATATATACTGGTATGCCTCATTTGCATATGTAAACATGACATTTCAGAAAACTTGTAATGCAAAAAATGTCTGTCTCTATGTAAGTGAAAAACTGGAAAGGTTTTATGGTGATATCTATAACTTAAAATTTTTACCCTATCCACCTGTAGTGTTTTGGCTGTGAATAATGCACCTATTGTTTCAATGACAATTACAAGAAAATGGGACCCTTATTTCAATGTTATATGGTGGATCCTTATTCAGGAGACATTGAACTTTCTAAAAATGTGGTATAACAACTTTTCCTCAAAAATGCCTACAGGGTTACACAATCTTGAAGATTCGGACCTGACTAGTTTCTAAGAACTGTAGGTGGATCTTACGGCCGTTTCCCACATACTCCGTGTGCAGTGTGTGTGTGCGGTGCAGGAGCAGCACGCGCTATAGTGCTTCACATATGCGTTCGCAGTGAATAACTGATTCACGGCTGTACCACAAACACTTACTATTTTTATTTAAAATCCAGAAGTTACGCTGCAACTTTTATTTTATAAAATGTTATTTCAGCATTGCGATTCTCTTTGTACACATATAACCTACAGCTGGGTTTAGATGGGGGGTGGGGTCAAACGTTGAGCCCGACCAACCCCTTTTTCGGACGTTGACAAAGAGAGTGAGTCATGCGGGGCCGGGGGCGGGGCCAGCGTGAGCTTGTTCGCTTTGGTGAAAAGATTCAGCGCAGCCGAGATTCGAACTCGGGTCTCTGATGCGAAAGTCTTAGAATCCACCACTGAGCCACAGGGGGGGTTGACAGGAAAGCTGTGTGAACGCGGCGGCGAACAAACAGTAGCAATTAGCAAAAAATAATGCAAAGGATATAGCGTTGGTCGCCGGATAGCGACAGCAGAGCGGAGACAGGGGAAGACGACTTCGGTTGGTGAAGGCGTAGTCCACTGTAGAACTGCACGCTTTAACCGTGTGATGCTTGATTCGAACGCAGAGAGACGTGAAGTGTGTCGCTGAAGGAGATGAATCTGCTATAATGGCGGATTCGGGGACTAATATAGGCTAAAGCCACGCCCTCTTGGCGGCTCTGACGTGTGATGGCGCGCTGCTAGCTCATTTGCGCATATGTCAGAGGTGCCTGTGCCATTGGATTTGCAGTTGCCGCAGCACAGCCAATGAGTGAGCCAGACACTCACTGTGCTAGCTGTGCAGCTGCAAATGCGTTTTACATTGTAGGCTTCAGAATTTGAGGAAAAGAAGTTTCCCCACTGTGTATAGCTACGCAATAAGAAGTGACCTTTCTCGAAAGGGAAACAGATGGAGTAGATCGAGTCCAACACCCCCAAAGCTTCACAGTCATTTTCTCTCCATGGGTTACGCTTCGTTTCATTTGGTAACATTTAGCAGTTTTGATTTACAAGCTGTTTAATGTTTGATGATCACGTTATTTTACAATTTGAGTGAGCAATCTTCTATTAATTGTTTCAGCGTCTTCTTCTCCTGTGTTTTGTTCCGGATATTCTGTACTAGAAGATGTGTCATAGCGCCCCCTACCGTACAACAGTGAAAACATGGATAGCTGGAAAATTCAGTCATTGTTGGGGAAAAGTAGAATTAGAGTAAATTCCTATACATTACCAGTGGAATAGCCTACACAAAAATTCAGATAAGCAGACATATATCTGTTTTTTATCAATATTCTAATCAATATTTTCAAACAATGTAAGTTTCATAATACTATATGAAAAACTATGTAAACAGTAATTGGCTACTCGATCGAGTTAACACTACTACAACAAGCCAAGTATACTTTAAATACTTAATTATACTTTACAGTATTTCTCGATCAAAAGATTGAGTACAAGTACAGGCCAAATATACTTGCACTTTTCTCTCAGTATAAGTCAAGTACTTAAGTGTAATTTTAAGGATATTTCTGAGAAGTACAGTATATTAAATGTAGACTGAAAGCATACTTTCTTATTTTTAGTATAAAAGAGGTATTCTTATAGAACAGCTGAATAAACTTCTTTTTCGTAAGGGAAATCAAAAGTAGTTAGCACATTATTTGTAATTTAATAGGTTTAATGACAAAACCATTAATTGTACCCAACTTATAAACCTTTAAAATACAGCCCTACTGTGAGCTACGAGGTTATTAATCGATAATATTTGCTTTTGTTGAAGCTGTCAGCTTGCATTATTTTTTATTACAAAATAATCATGTTTAACTGCGAAATTTATGTTAAAACTACATTACCCATGATGCATGTACAGAAAATATTCCACCAATCAGGGAGTCGAAACAAGCCAAATATGCCAAAAGATCTCTTTAGCTCCGCCCACTTTCATAAAGCAATTATGGCCATAATCAAATCAATCTCCATACGCTCTCAAAATACTTCAATATTTGAATATACTGTATAAAAGCATTTCTGATCTTCTGCTGTAAACTTTCCCATGAATGAATGGCGTTTCCATCAAAATGTGAAAATAAATATGAAATAAATATTTCAGACTGAATATTATTCACTGGTTGGTGGCTGATTTGTTGATTTCATGAGTTTGAAAGTTACTGCTGTTCATTCCTATTCAATTCAATTTATTGTTTCCAGACGGAGAAATATCACGTGATCCTAGAGAATCCCAACCGGATAATTGTGAATCTGCAACATTATTCCCATTGAGGTGAATCAGCAAAAACACACTTCAGCTGTTCAGCTTTAACCTGAAATACTTTACATATTTATCATAAAACACTATTTACATGTTATGGAAATATTAACCAACCTGTTACTGGAAGCACATATAATAGATGAACATTATCTGATAGTTTCAGCGTATAAACCTGGAATAGATTAACATTTATCATTTATCATGCTTATTATAATAAGTCTCTTGTTTGAGACGATGGATTAGGTGTTTGTTGAAGGTTGAGAAGGAGTTCAGTGTTTCTGAAGTGAAGATTCTGATAGAGACTCATTATAATGGAAACACTCGGCGGCGCTTATTCACTGTAGTTACTTAATTATTATTCAGTTCAACAATAACCTACTTATTATCTTGATACATCCATAGAACAAATGCTTTATGATATTTAGGAAGATGGAAACTCTCAGATCAACATTTAACACTCAATGACAACTTAAACCTTTAAGACAAACCGACATGAGCTCTCGGCACAGTCAACATCATTATTTCATTTACAAATGTATTAAATGCACTAATATGAAGATTTGCACTACACATCTTGTACTGTCAGTTTTTACTTGACTTGTTATCAATGTACTGTATTTGCATAAAACAATGTGTAAAGTGTATAAAAATGTGTGTGTTGTGATTCAGGCAGAGCTGCTTTATTTAGTTCATTACAACTCACAATCTGAAATGTCACTTTTGCTCTTTATATTTCTCACATGTTTGTACTGTAAGTGTATCATTTTTACTGTTGCTTTTAATAACAGAATGTGAATAAATAAAACATTTTAAATAAACTTTTTCATTGCTATAAATGATCATTATTTAAGCAATTTATATTTTCAGTGAAAAGATTGTGCTAGTCTTTGTTTTTTATCATTAATATACTCTTATATTATATTCTTATAGTTGTTTCTCATTTTTTTAATTACATTTTTTCTGTGTTCATTTTAATTTAAAGTTTTAGTCATTTTATTTTTTTATTTTTTTTACATGCATACAGTTTTAGTACTTCAACATAAACTAAACAAAATGTTGCCTTGGCAACTAACTGAGTTTATTATTATTATATTTCAGTAAACACCTTCAACACGTCACACTGAACACACACACTTAGGCCCTGTCCCAAATGGCACACTCCGGACTTGTGGACTTCCTCAGAGTCCACACTTTGGTGACGTCATGTAGTGCAGACCTATAGGGCCCTTGGCTCGAGTCCACGAGGGCGCATTGAGAGGTATTATTGGGACAGACTCGATCGGCATGCCGGAAATAACATAATTTTTTTCAATTTACAGGTTTCAATATTTAATACTAAGTTTACATATGACTCAGTAAAGCCCTGACATTCGGATCTATTTATTTAATGAATCATAATGCGATTGTATTATTAAACGCACTATTATTATGTTTGAGACATCAACCACTGGTCGATGACCATAATGTTTGTATAAACTGTAGGTAACAACTGGTAAAATGTGCATTTAGGTCATAAAAACCGTAATATTTTCTTCTCAGCCATGTCAACAATTATCCGTGAGTAAAATCTCCTCCCATCCGTTGTCTGATTGGCCTTTCGCAAGGATTCCTGGGTAGTTAAAGTGCGTGAAGCCTACATCTATGCGGGCTTCGCGGAAGACCGCTTCAAGGGTACAAAGGGAGCGCTGCTGAGCACACTTCAGAGCGGTAAAATGCTGAATGGGACGGCCTACGGACTCGTAGACTCAGCGAGCACGCGCAATTCAAGTCCACGAGACCGAAAGTCCGCATGAAGTGCGCCATTTGGGACAGGGCCTTAAAGGTTTTGCTAAGTTAATTTTTGAAAAATTAAACGACACAATCACATGATCACGGTTCTCTGATGGTCAC
Source organism: Leucaspius delineatus (assembly GCA_023718395.1). Lineage (NCBI taxonomy): Eukaryota > Metazoa > Chordata > Actinopteri > Cypriniformes > Leuciscidae > Leucaspius > Leucaspius delineatus. The sequence continues at coordinate 48,918,690 of CM043363.1, read as the reverse complement.
ATGACGTGCAAAACATCAAATATTTAATATTTATAAAGTATTTTTGTATAGAGCTTTATATTTTCTGTGATTAGAATGTAAAAAGTTGCAATGGACAATTTTACCATAAAATAAATGATTTTATTATTGAAAGAATTATTTTATTTTTTCTAATATTTATGTCTTAAATTCTTAGAAACATTCAAACCCTGAAGCTTTTCTTCACATTATTACTGTTTCATATTTGACACAGTGTGTGATTTAAGACTGTAAATATGAGTGACTTTAACAGTCACTTCTGGAACAATCTAGAAACACACTTTAAAAACATATTCACATTGTGTCAACTTCAACTTTTCTGGATGATCTGAGAACTTCTGAGAAATTATCTGCAAGTTTCAGGTATCAGAGTTTTGATTTTGTTTTCTGTTTATTTATATTTACAATAATACAATATTATCATTTTATTTCTCTGAATTACTTTTTAAAGTAAATGTACCTCTCTGATCAGCTACTCTAAAAAATCTAAATAATGTGTTCATTATAATATCTAGTTTGATCTGAGATGTTTGACATATATTATTATTTCTCTGTCACTTTAATAGCCTCTTTTTGGGTCTATACATGATGGTCAAACAGCATCAGTGTTTAATGATGAATCTACAGTTCCTCAAACTCACCGCTAGAGGTCATCACACATCATAGATTACACCACAATATTTACTCTGACACTACTCAGATCAGACTACAGCTAAATACAACTTATATGAAATATATAAACCATAAACAAGAGTAGGCCTATATAATGAGAATAATACGATTAAACAAAGTTCAATTTGAAGCAAATGATCTTTGAATATCATATAAAAAGTACATTGTATACTCGTGCCTCAATATATTTCTTTCATCAAACAGTGATTTATTTTTCCATAACAAAAATCACAAATATATTTTTATAAACTTGATAATTCCATTTCCATCTTTTTTTCTTCCATTAAAACTCTGAGATATGTCACAATTTTTATGATATATCAGTTTCTTGATCTTCTGGATCTGATGTCATAAAGCAGAACAGCGACAGTAGCCACGCCCCCCAGAGCAGAGAGGACCAATCGGATCACAGCTTCAGTAGGACCACAGCAATGAACATGGACTTCTGAGAGAGAAAAAAGCAATGATACAATAGGATTGTGATATTCAACAAGCTGGCTTTGTTCGGAAAATAAACATACAGATTCTGTCAATACGTCGAAAATAAAATCCATGACGTTGATGGATAAAAATAAAATTAAAAGAAGCATTATACGACCACAAATGCGGGAAATGAATGCAGTAAAAGTACAGATAGGCTACATCACTTACAATGTAGCCTATACTCATGTAAAAAAAAAAAAAAAATTTTTAATAAAATCTACTTAATAACAGTAACGTGAGTATTTGTAATGTGTTACTTCACACCCCTGCAAATTACATGCAACATTAATTTATTTAACTTAATGTAGTAATTGCGTACTATAACACATGTAATGTGGAACTGCACCACTAGGGGCTCTAGTGGTAAATTGTTGAGTAATGCAGAAAAAAGAAAGAATAAAGTTGTAATGTTAGTTGTTCACCGCATGGAGTGTGTTCTGTGAAAGGGTGAAATCACTACACACTAGAAAGTTTTACTAGATATGACATGAAATCAGGTCACGCAAGTTCCTGTACAGATAAAACGGGATACGCTTAAGCTTGTATACGCAAGGCTCACACGTAATTTTGTTTGCACGTATTTTGTTTGCACAAAATTAGTTTTGCACTAATGAGTTGTTCCACAAGGTGGCAACACTGGCCCGTTGTTTCACAGTAGAAAAGACGAAAGTAGAGACAGAACAACAACAACAAAATACCAGAGACGACAACAACATCAGACGCCCGCATTGACAAGTGCTTGTGTGAGGAGGTTATGAGAGCCACAACTTTAGCTTAAAAGAATACAAAGACATTTTTATCGGTCATAACTTCTGGAGAAAAATAACGCAGACACTGGGCAAAGATTAATCTTTCTAGAGCATATGCTATCAAATGGAGTATAGTTTGAAAGGCTAAGTGTTTTGACTGTACACTACACACACACTGTGTACATACACACACAAAATCTAAGTTTGGGCTTTAGCCTCAAAGACCGCTCTAAAGGACAATTAGGCCCTGTCCCAAATGGCACCCTAAGCTCTCGCGGTCTTCCTCTGAGTCCACACTTTCATGACGTAACGCCGCTTTGACTGTCGGGTAAGTTTAAAGTCTGTGGAGTTCACTCCAGCAAAAGTGTGCATCATCATATATATCGGCCGCAAAGGGGGAACTCGCGGGCACACTTCTGAAAACTAAACTGACAAATGGGACAATAGGCCACGAAATGTCACGAAAAAATTGAAGAACGGAAGTACGTCTTTTAGTAGGGATACGGCTCTTCCGGTTAGCTTTTTACAATGGTGGAGTCCAATAGATACCGCTGGACCAAATCTCTCCGCAACCTGCCTGAAGTCACATATGACGATGTGGTTCGGATGGTAAATGAAAACTCTCAAGTGGAAACGTCAAAACTGAGGAAAGGGTACACTACAACAACAGCTGCGGGTGTCAACCTGTCATTGTTGTTATAGCTCTAGCCGTTCACCAGTAAGGTAAACGTTTCTCTGGTAACAGCGAGTTGGACCAATCAGCAGACGTTGCTGCTACGCTTAGGATTGTGGGTAGTGTAGTTTTTTTCCATAAGATCACGGATAAAACATGTTTTTCTTAAAACAAGGTTGATTTCATACAAACTTATAGCTTCTACAGGAGCAAAAACCTTCGTTTCACAACCTCATAGCTCGTGGTCAGTCTACCTCGGATGGTTTAGACATTATGGCTGATAATTTAAATCCTTATCGAGAAATATATGGAGAAAATTATGTGCCATAATTAAACAAACAAATCCAGCATTTTGCAAACAAACTCGATCTACTTCGCAAAGGAAAACTCGAACAATGAGAGAAAATCTGCCTGGACACATTTGTGGGAAAATTGAGCCACAAGTGTCTCACAATCATAACACAACAGTCATAACAGACAGATATGCATTTCTATGCACTAGATTTGGTATTTGTTCAAAGGTTACATGCAAGTTGTAGGATGGTTTGTATTTATTTGTGAAGTATTATCTTGAATCATTTATTTATATTTGTAAAACACAATACATATTTGTTACTCCACTGCATGTTCACTCAAACTGACCTTTGTACTTGGACATTGCTTTCTGTTAGTTTGCGAGTCGAGTTTTCCTTTGCAAAGCAGATCGAGTTTGTTTGTGAGTCGAGTTTTCATTTGCGAAGTAGATCGAGTTTGTTTGCAAAATGCTGGATTTGTTTGTTTAATTATGGCACATAATTCGCTCCATAGAAATACTGTTGACCGGAAGTTCTGAATCCCTACTCCGCGTTCCGGAAGCAGGAAGTGTGACATAGGCCTATTAGGGTCTTGTGGACTTAATGGACATGACAGTGACCATTGTAAGTCCACAAGAACACATGAAGTGTGCTATTTGTGACAGGTAGTGTTGTTTTTGGCGGCCTGTTTTACTTTTAGTTTAGTCTAGTCTTTGTGTCAAGCTGTCGTTTTAGTTTTTATTAGTTTTAGTCACGTTCATACTCTTTTTAGTCTAGTCTAGTTTTAGTCGACGAAAACTGATGACATTTTAGTCTAGTTTTAGTCGACGAAAACTGATGACATTTTAGTCTAGTTTTAGTCGACGAAAACTGATGACATTTTAGTCTAGTTTTAGTCAATGAAAATTGTATTTTAGTCTCTATTTAGTAATGCAATGATATTTAACCCAGTCAATATAGTATTTCAAACAAGGTTATCTTATTATATTTAGGGCTGTGGCGGTGGCAGTTTGTTGGTAATGGACCAACTACCAGCGGTGGTGGGGGGGGGGGGTTGTTTAAAAAAAATAACAACTCGTTTTATATTTCCACACAAAGACGCGTGATATAGCCTACCACAATGCGCTTTGAGAGGGATGTGGGACACGAGCAGGAAAGAGTCCATCGATCTCTTTTCTGATATCTTCATGTTTTCAACTTGATGTAAAATGGTCTGAAGAGGGAATTTTATCCTCCACAAGGGCGAGATATTTAGGCTATGCTTGAGATTGCGCTGCCAAAGAAAGTGAAACAAAAAATCACCACCCGCGCGTGTGAAACGCGCTTTACAACTAAACTTGACGCGCCTTACCATGTCAATAACAAGCACAAACTGTAGAATTTGACATTCAAGTACAAATGTAGGCTATCTGTCCTACAGCGTTTTCTACTTTACCACAGTAAAGAATACGAATATAATAGGCCTTATTAACAATGAAGAAACGTTTATAATCCCCTTAGAAAATGGGTGAGACGTGAGTGAAGATTTGGGAAAAGAAAGAGATTCCATGCAGGGATGAGTCACGTTTTTTGAATATTCGATTAGTTTATTTAATTATAGAATATCGAATAGGTTGTGCGATTATTCTTTAAAATAAACTGTTTTCTGTGCTGATGCGGTGGTGACGCGTTCATGTAACCAGAGGGTGATGCTGCCAATAACACACATAACAGCTGTCAAAAGAACCGGCAAAAGTAATGATTATGAATGTGTCAAATATATCAATGAGACATTTTAATGGAATAACTAATGGAATAATATAGTTAAATTTGCTGATAATCGGGTGACCAGATCGCAAACCAGAATTTAAAGCCGACAAAGCTATGGGTTCACGCCATAGACAGTATATAAACGGGTTCACGCACAACTCTCTCATTCGTCGTGACGTTATAACATTTCGTCTCGTCTCGTTTTGGTCAACGAAAATGAAGAGACATTTTAGCATAGTTTTTATTTTGTTAAACCACATTTAGTCTCGTTTTTATTCGTCAACGATATTGCATTTATTTTAGTCATCGTCACATGACCAGCATTTACGTTGCGTCTCGTCTCGTTTTCGTCAGGTGAAAAAGGTTCGTTGACGACAATATTTCGTCATAATTTTCGTTGACGAAAGCAACACTAGTGACAGGGCCTTAGAGAGTGTGGATTTAGCGTGTGTTAAGTGTACTGCGCTTTGGCACTTTTCAGACCTCAGACAGTCTTACACACTTACTTCATGTTGCATAAACCCCCTGTCAAGTGGCTAAAACCTCAAGTGTGTGTATTTGGACAGACCCCAACATCAGTTCAGCAACATGTAAGTCAGATTGTAAACATGTCTGTTGGCAGAGGGATGTGTGGAGTGGCGTAACAAATGAGTGAACATATAAATCATTCAGTTTAAATGAGCTCATATGAATGTTGTTGGACGTGCTGTCCTTAAAACACTCTTGTGTGTAGGACTAATTTCTGACGCATCTAAACCCAAGCCTCTGTTGCTGATTCCAAAACGTCATTTTAGAGCTTGTAACGTACAACTGATAGCAAACTAATGCAGTTATTAGAGAAAGAGAGAGAGAGATTAAGCGTGTGTAAATTACCTGAGTCTGTGTGTCTGTCAACAGTGTTCGGCAGCAGCGTCTCTGTAAGTTTATCTGCTTCAAGAACAGCGCCGTTATTCCCTCGCTAGTGAGAAAAGTCATGTAACGTTTAAGTTGTTAAACTATTTTACTGATAAAATCGTCAAAGCAGCGCTGACAACACGTTTCTGTGCGAGTGTGTGTCTGTACTGTATGTGTGTGTGCTTTGAGCGGGAGAAAGAGAGTATGTGCTGGACACAATAAAATATAATTTTGTCTAAAAAAACATTAAAATAATATGTTGTTTTTATCTTATTGTTTACTTTATTTATTTGCTTGTTCAGTGTCGCTGTGGGTGTTGGTTCTTTTGCAGTTGAGGGCTGTAAGGACATTTGAAAGAACTGAAATCATTAGGCGAAGTGATATGGAACGGTAATGCGGTCAAAACCTGCTTGGATCTACTTTAGCTGTTTCCTTGAAAATAAATGAAGCCTCAGAATGTTTGTCAACCAATCAGATTCAAGCATTCAACATCCCTGTATAAATCAATGTGATTCTGAAGCTCATCTTTCAATGAGCCTGAGCCTGTCAATCAACATTAGAGCGCCTCCCTCAGGCTGAATTAGGCAAATACACTAGACATGACATCTACTACCAAAGTGTGTCTGCATGTTCAGCGATTATGTAAAACTAGCGGCCAATCATAAACTATTACTACGACACAGAATCTGCTTCCCCTAAATGTATTAATAGACCCACTACTGTCAATAAATGTGAAGATCTTAAAATGATCTCTACTCACCATAGACAGAAACGTTGAATGTTTTTGATGACAGTTCAGATGCGATTATCTTTACTTCATAGAGTCCAGCATGTTCAGTTCTGATGTTTGTGATGGTCAGAGATCCAGTTTGATTGTCCAGCTTCAGTCTGTCTCTGAATCTCCCATCAGGAACATCATCATATGTGGAGAAGATTCCAGAATCTCGGTTTATTTTAGCTATCAGAGACTCTTCTGCTCCAAACTTCCACAGTATGTCGTCATGTGTGTGTATTTCAGTAACATCAGTGTGTAGAAGCACAGATTCTCCCTCCATCACTGACACTGACTGTGTTTCATTTGTTTCAACAGCAAACACACCTGAAGAACACGAACAGGAACAGATTAAGTCTATGTTGGTTTACAAAGCCTAACGTCAGTTTTGTAAAGTTTAAATGTGAACTGATACAAAAAGTGAAGAGAAATGCAAATTCATTATAGTCATTTCCTTTATTAAGATCTCACAATAAGTTTCATTTGATTCATCTGAAGAAATGCAAATAAACAATAAATCCTAGCTTGTTACTGATATTAAGCCATAAAAAAATCACAACTTACAGATCATAAGCCACCAACACAAACAGAACAAAACACGCATTTGAACCATTTTCTTCAGTTGTTCAGTGAGAAGATCATCCACTGAAAACACTCAAGCTCTTCGTCTGATGTGTGAATCCTCCCACGACACACACACACACACACACACACACACACACACACACACACACACACACACACACACACACACACTCAAACACACTTCCACTGAACGCATTTTATAAATGTAGTTAGGCAACATCTAAATATTATTCTGACTCTTATTATATGGACTTCAACTTCTGAGAGGAACTGAAACCTGTGGTTTGGTTTCTTCAGAAATGTTTATTTAATCTGTTGGACAAGCATCTTGTGCAGGAGAGTGACCATTTATGTAGGTCTTTTGTAGGTGAAAGTCTTCTTCCTGTCCTGTTATTTATGAACATCACAGTCTGACAGCGAAATCAACCAATGAATCATCAGAGCATGTTTGGCAAACAGTCAAATAAAAGTCAGAGGTCAAACTCTGAACAGAAGTATATCCATGGATGCTTTATCGGAAGATACAAACTGCAAAAGTTTTTCTTTTTCCATGTTCTGTTCACGCATAACCCAAAAACAATGGTGTTTTGTGAGGAGTGATTAACTGATTACAAATGTGTCCAAGCATGGGTTTGACTTATGATGTTGTGTTAACTTAAATCTTGAAATAGCCAAACTGAGACGGCGGCTGCTTTAGGTTACTGATGAGACTAGGTTACTGATGACACAGCTTAATGCTCATTGGCTTAAACAACTGTGATGTATTGTTTTTATCTAAAAAATAAAAAGTTCGTAAACTCTATCATTTTCTTTGTGTATAAATTATGTGTGAATATTCTCAAACACAGACAGTGCGATCTGGGATTGTTCTGTAACAGCCATTTAAAATAAGAGTCTTTAGTTTATTAAGAATACATTTAAAACACCTATTTCAAATAACTGAAAGTTTCCCAGACAGCAACACAGTGTCGGCCAGGATCCGGCCCACATCTGGGACACATGAATAACACACGTACCAGATGTGGGCCGGATCTGGGCCGACATTATGTTGCTGTCTGGGAAACTTTCAGTTATTTGTTCATTAGGGACCCGATGTCACACAGAGACTCACATCAGCCGAGGATCTCACAAACACAGACTCGTCAGTTCTCATCTTTGAGTCGAACCGCTCCATGCTTGTTCATATAAAAAAGTAGTTTTCTTAGTCACGATGCTGCAACTTGCTGAGTCAGTGATAGACTGATACCAAAAGGTCCCACATGATGTGCACTTGCTCCTTTCATTGGGCCTTTAGTTTGATCTATCCTGGAAGCAGATTTGCAGAAACATCAGACTCAACTTAATCTATACTGGTCATGATGATTTCAGAAGAATTCAGAATAAATCAAGTATAACATTTGAATTTGACAGGTATAAATGAATGAAAAAGTTGATAAGGGCACTTTTTGTGCCACTTTTTGTCTTTAAACGCCACCACCAGTGAAGATCCCAGTAGATGGACTTATTTTAGTTTTGGTGCACAAGGAGTTAAAACTCCGGACTTTTTTGAAAACACGGTTTACTCCATAGGATATGGAGACGCTCGCAGCTTAACAAAAAGGGCAAGTGTGAACACGCCCTTAGAAGCCTATTCAAAAATGATAATGCAATTGTGAATCGCATTTTCGGCCTCCTGTACATGTTTTTACTGCAGCTATATAGGAAATAGCAGAGAGTGTTTCATGTACGAGACAAACAAATTCAACATCACACATGTAACTTGAAATGAATTCCAGTTAGACACTTTACTTAATTCGTAATTTTCACAAGACATGTGGTCTAGAATGCATAGCATCTACAACATTTAACCTACATTTTTATAGGTTAAAAATGCTGGGTTGTTTCAACCCAAATTTGGGTCAAATATGGACAAACCATTGGGTTTAATTTTAATTTAAAAAAAATGATCCCAACAGTTGGGTTGAAAATTTAATTTAAAAAACGTATCCCAACGGTTGGGTTTGTCCATTTTTTACCCAAAATTGGGTTGAAAACAACCCAGTATTTTTTAGTGTAAGTATTGCATTCAACACAGTAAAGCAGTCGTGTGTTTTAAAGATTAAACTCAACTAGTCTGTAGTAGCACAAACTATGTGTTTTCTATGAGCACAATGTGTGTAACACAATTTCAAATGTGGAAATACAAAGAAATGTATGCCTGACAGTGGAGAGACACACATGAGTGTGAGTTTTCTGGATACAGATTTTCTTCGACTGCTCTGACAGTTTCCCTTAAATACCCAGACCAGAACAAAAGAGGGTTTCACTTTATTTTGCTGGTCCCTTTTACACATTCTGTCGACTAGAAGTAATCTTGTACCTACATACACTCACTGCATTTCATTTGTTTCATCACCAAACACACACGAAGAACATAAACAAAAACAGATAAACACTTTTCTTTTAGTTTACAAATAGCTTTACATCAGTTTTGTAGTTTAAATGTGAACTGATGCAAAAAGTGAAGACAAATGTAAAGTCATTGAGATGGATCTCACAATAATATGTTTGACTTGATTTTTCTGTGAAGATGGCAAATCATCTTAGCTTGTTACATATTAATCCACCAGCCACCCAACAGAACAAAACAAGCATTTAAAACATGAATTGCTTTGATTGTTCACTGAAAAGTGTGATGTAATACAACAGGCTCTTGTTATGATTCATCAACTGATTATTATTCAAAAATGTGTCCAAGTGTGCCGATTATGGCAAGCCCTTTTAACATTTAAAAGCTAAGTTTGACTATCCGGAATTAACATTGTAGATATCAACAACGTCTTTCTGACTAGTCGTATTTACATTTTGGATAGTTGGAATTGTCATTCCAGATATCTGTAACGTAATTGTGACTAGTCAAAATGAATTAAAGGAACACTATGTAACTTTTCAACCTTCATAATATATTTCCAAGACTCTTGTGATGGTACATCGACTTACAATAGGTTGAATGACACGTCTGCCATAGCCTGACGGGGTCTGTATCGCTTTTACTGGCACTATGTAACTTCAGGGTTCGGGTAGTAACCCGAGCACAAAAAGAACTACAAAATTCGACTGCTTTACGGCATACGTCACTTCCCCCACCACTTCCTCAAGTTTGGACGTGAGAGGCCAACCAGCGTTTGTTTTCGGCTTTCGTGCGTATGTTTTTGTAATGGGGGCTGTTGTGTTTCGACCTGGCCACTCCATGCGTTTTCTCAGATCGGATAGCTATTCGATCGTGAAAAGACCAGGTGTAAATGCCCTCCGAAACGCATTCAAGACGGATTTGAATCTGATCGCTCAAACCACTTCAGGAGGAGTCTGAGACGCATTCCAGACGAAACTGGACAAGTGTAAATTTGTTAAATGAGTTAAAAACAATGAGTTAAGTGGCAAATGAGAATCGATAAAATTGTTGAATATACTTTGAGACAGAGGTCTCAATGATTTTCATGTTTTGTTCAAGGTCAGTTTGACAGTTCAACAGTTTTTCAATAACGGAAGAATATGTAAAACTATGGTATTTGGGGTAAAAAGCACACCAGGGGGGTATTCCAGAAAGCAGGTTATGTGACATACCCGGGTAAGTTTAAGGGTAAGTTAGTGGATAACCTCAACTTTTGGTTCCAAAAACGGAGGTAACTTTCTGGGTATGTATGTAACCATAGGAACTTACTCTCTGAAGATAACCTGCTCGGTAGCAGGTTATGTTCCAGGGTTAGTTTGTTTCAGAAGGTTACTGAGCATGGCGTGCCGTTTTAAAGACGATCCAGTGGATGTGGAAGCACAGATAATACGAATTCTTTTCCGCCGTGAGAGGGTGATACGACCACGTATCAATGTGTTTTCGTATCCAAATGAATATTTGCGGGAGCGTTGCCGTTTTTCAAAAGAATCGTTAATTTATTAAACGAAGATAATGGAGTTAAATATTTAACTCCATTTATTTAACTTTTTTTGCGACGGTGAGTTTTTTTTTATACAATAGGCGATGCAGAGCATGTGAGAAAGGAAACTGTGTGTAGGGCTGTTCGTACAGTATGCATTGCACTCAAACGGTTCCTACACACTTTTGTGCAGTTCCCTGGCCATAAACCACTGAGGGTCATTAAAGAGGAATTCCACAGAGTGGCGGGTTTGTCCATTCTATGATATTCTATGAAAGACCATTTTAGTTACATAGCACTATACTTAATCTATTCATACTGTATACAGTGACAGTCACAATCATTTTAAAAGTTTCTAATTATATAACTTTCAATTTCAGGGTTCCCAAATGTGATTGGGTGCATTGATGGAACCCACATTCCCATTAAAGCTCCTTCAGTCAATGAAGGAGACTATGTTAATAGGAAGTCAATCCATAGCATCAATGTGCAGGTGACAATAGATTTTTTGGGTGCTAAATGTTTGGGTGTTTAAACCATTAAATCACCCTCATTACTGGTCCCCACTAACTAGGTAATATGTGATGCAACCCACCTCATCACTAATGTTGAAGCCAAATGGCCAGGGTCTGTACATGATGCCAGAATGTTTAGGGAGTCATCATTGTGCCACAAATTTCAACAGGGTATGTTTTGCCTTACACAATGTTTTTTTTTTTTTTTTTTTAATGCAATTATACACTTTAACTACCTTTATATGACACTTCAATGGTTACTTGCTGGGGGACAGAGGGTACCCCTGTCTGCCCTATATGATGACACCCTACCCTGAACCTGAGCCTGGACCACAGGCACAATTCAACCTGGCCCACAGCAGAACATGGACCATAGGCATCCTGAAGGCAAGGTTTCAGTGCCTGCGTGGGCTCAGGGTCAGCCCAGAAAGGTCATGTGACATCACAGCTGCTTGTGTTGTTCTTCACAACATTGCCACACAGAGGTGAGAGGGCCCCCCCCTCTCTTGAAGATGGCCAAGAGGAACCCCCCCAGTGAACCCAGTAGACCAAAGAGATGGCAGGGTGGTACGAGACATGATTTGCCAAAATCACTTTAATTAAAACCAGTTAACAGTCAAGTGTTGTTCATTGTTTCTTTATTTCCTGTAACAAAAGACATTTGTATTTATTGCTTTAGATTTCATTCATCAACCAATGACAGATTACTGTTCACATACTGTTTCCCACCTTAAGCTGGTGCTCCAGCAATTCAAGTCTGGCCTTTTTTTAGGTCAAGCCTTTTCTCCTCCTTTTGAAGCTGTATAAGGTCCATCTCCATGTCACTTTTTCTGATTTGCTTTTGAAGGTGGACCTTATACAGCTCTTTGGCAGTCAACTAGAAAGACAGAATAATTAAACATGACTGATAAAGTCTGTAATACAAACACAGACCAAATATTTAAATGAGGAAGGAGAACTGCAGAACATTTCTTACACTGCTAAGATTCTGTGTGGAGGTAGATGGACCCTCATCTGTATTAAAATCTCTTAACATATTCTGTAAAATGACAATGACAATTTATTTATTCTCTTATGCAAAAAAGGGGGAATTCATTCTATGCATCACCTCTATGGGCCTCCCCACATTATCTGTTTCTGTCACAGCAGAAGTGGTCTCTTCATCGTCATCCTACAGTGAAAATAAGGAAGGATGCTTGGTCTAGCAAACAGAAACCTAAAGACAATAATCACTTACAACTGTGACAGAGTGTGGTGTTGCAGGAGGATCCAATAATACAATGTGGCCATCAGCAACATGATAATCATGCATATTCAATACTCAATGTATATTCTTAAACAAATACAACTAATAAAGAAGGACATTAGGAACATCTAAGAGTACTAGTAATAAGATTACAGTATACAGCATATGCAGTCAAAGCAACATGCATACTGCACAAGTGAATCAATGACTGTAAAATGCATTCAAAATGCCTATTTAAAATGGTGACAATGTTGATGATTTTCTTTATTAAAACACTGACAAAAACAGTGAAACCATCAATAAATCACAAGTATTAATATGGTACACCTACATTTTACTAAGCCACTTGTCTTGGTAGCTGAGTCCGATGAATTGCCCCTGGAATCCCATCGACCACAGGTCGCCCTTTATTAAGGGACAGTGCCAGCTCCTCAGCTGGGGTGAGGGAAGGTGGAGGTGGACCCCCACCTGTTTTACGGGCCTCAGCCTTCTTTCTATTGGCTACATAGAAAACTAAATTACATGGCGTCAGTAACAAGTTTAAAAAATATTACCTTGCTGGAGAATGTTTTTGTGTTTCATTTTGACTTGGCTCACACTTCTTCTGGCTCCAGAAGGATTACACCTGATAAAACAAGAAGCCAAAATATTACTAGCCAATTATTTGCATTACTACTGTAATATTAAGAAATGTATGGAGGCCAACAAGTAAATACTTGTCTATTTTTACTACATGCCCCAAATAATTTTTGCGTCACAATGAGAGGGGAAAATAGCCCATTTATAATTTTATAAACTCGTGCATTTACTCTGTCCGTTATTTTTTGCCAAGCCAACTCTCTTTCTTTTTTTTTTTTTTTTTTTTGTTATATGGGCTTATAGTCTTCATAAGCAAGCATTAAAACCTCCAACTCAAGTATGTAGCCCGATTTTTTTCTCCCTGGGTTTCCATGGTGACTCCTGAAATCGGCGATCCATTGAAAATGTCTTTATGTACTCACCGTGCGCGCGCATTAACTCTGGGTAACCAGTAGGAGGTTGATTAAACTAACTCTTCTCAGGTGTTTTGGAACCGACATACTCATGGTATGCGAGTTTTGGGTAAATCAACCCAGAGGTTATGATTTACCAAATGGTAAGTTAACCATGCTTTCTGGAATACCCCCCAGATGTTTGTGGCTAATGTAGGCTAAACACTACACATCGGCCGGGCTGCGATCAGACAGGCAGACGGGTCATATAAACACCTAAAAGTCGTTTAAAAATTACCCCGAGAAACAGTGCATTGCTGTGCTGTTGATACACACGTACATAGCACAAATTAGCTTATCTTATGTGACATTTTAAACCAGAAGTTGGTTTACAACGGAAGTACTGGACAGAAGTAAAAGTGGGCGTGGCAGAATAAGGTGAATACAGGCAGTTGAGACAGAGCGTCACGTGTCTCATTACTCTGAGAACTAACGTACGCCCGCTGGAGGAGACCGTAATCGCCAACACAGGATAGTTTATCTTACAGAAATATAATATATAAAACTGACATTTGGATATTTGACTCACCAGTGATCAAATGTTTAACTTATTGCACACGATAGTGTATTTTTAGTGCATACTGAGTGTCAGGATCGCCCAATTTACCCATTCGTTCCAGCCTGTATCCACTTTTATGTCCTCAAACGCTCGTTTTTTGGGGTCGACAGCTTATGAAAACTTGTTTCTAGGTTTTTTAGCTTGTTTGCTGTGCACCTTATCACACAGCAGCTTTTAGGCATTTTTCTGTCTTTTGTTAGAAGCAATAAATGACAAGGAGGCAGCCTCTCGCAATGCAAAGTCAATGGAGACCGTTGGACTGTTTTCCCCCCGGTGGGCGTGGTCTTCACATTATGACGCGTTGCGCTCTGTCTCTATGCATATCCTCATCTGCATATCATTATTCATTCACGTAAAAACATGTTTAACGGTACCAGACATTAGGAAAATATGACATAGGGATGTGCCGTTACAGTACATTTCATTAATAAAAATAATTTGTGTGTACATTGAACAGACTTTGCCCAACTTGTCTGGGAAAAGGGAGTTACAGGGCTTTTACATTTGAGGCTAAATGGATGAAACACCTCATTTTTACCTCAGTATTACTGAACTACATTACTAAAATTACATTTTTAATGATTAAAGCAAAATTTTAATTTCAAGAATGCAGCTTCCTGGTCACTGACAAAGATTACTTTAGCCTTGCCTTGATGGTTTTGTTTTCAACTGCGCTGTCTTACCGGTATGCTTGGGAGTGGCCTTGTAGGGCAGCGAAGCAAGTGCATTCTGGGAGTTGTTGTCTTTCATCCACATAAGCCAAAAATACATTTTCTGGCTTTTCTCAGTCTAGAAAGCTCCAAATTCAAAAATAATTTCACATTTCTTCTACATAAATGACCCACTTTCAATACACATTCATGTCTCCACGGGTGAAATGACCCTTTAATAGAAGTAGTATTATGAAAATACAATTTTAACAAATGCATACAATGTTAAAGAGGTTTTTACATGTGTTTTTTTTAGTGTGTTCTGTAAGAAATCAACTTCAGAAAGGAACCCCACTCAACTTACCTCAGATTAGTTTTTTATATTTTATATACCTGTAAAGTACTGTGTGTGTCTGTTTTCCTCAGCATACGCCATTGAGTAAATTCATGTATTTGAGGCAACGACTGAGGGAAACTGAAAGGGAGCTTATTAGTAATTCATAAATAATTGTCAAATAATTCTGCAGGAATTACTTATAACCTGATTAGTAATTAATAAAGAACTATCAAATAATTATCCAGGAATTAGGCTACTTTTACCCTGTAGCCGTATTCTAAAGTGAAAATATAGGGAACTTATTAGTAATTAATAAAGAATTATTAGATCATTCTTCAGGAATTACTTAGAACATGATACAGTATTCTAAAGTGCAAATATAGGGAACTCATTAGTAATTAATACAGAATTACCAGAACCCCACCCTGCGTTTCACTCATAGCCAAAATATGCTGTTACTGACTCCATAACCTGCCCATAAACAAACAGTGCACAGCTCTAAGAACATATTTTAACATCTGGGCCCGTATCCCTAAAGAATTTTTGTGCAAAAAGTGGCTCCTAGCAGCCAAATTCTAAGAAAATTCTCAGAGTCATGACGTTTTCTTAGAATTTCCCCTAAAAGTGACACGAAAATCCCAGTTAATATAAAAGCTATTCCTCAAGATTCCTAGCGCTTAAAAGGTCTCCTAAGGCAAGATCTGCTAAGAAACAGGGAAGAGGACTTTTAGTGGCTTAGGAGTTCCCCTAAGCAGCTGCACAAAATGGCCAACAATTATGGAATTATTGAGACGCTACAGATTGGATCGTGCAGGAATCATGTTTGTTATTTTATTTTTTAACAAGCCTTCATAAATAGACCAGCCAGCAATCACAGACATTGATAAAAGCTGAGCCGTGTTACCCTCGTTAAGACCACACTGAGTTGTAACGTTGCAATTTCTACTTCATTAAGGATAGCCCCTTGAGATAGGCCATCTTGTTTTCAATGGGGTCCATATGGGAGTTAAAGTACAAAATATGCCAGCTAGGATATTAATATGAGCAAATAAGACACGAATCATTATTTGAACAGGGTGTAATGAGCTTAAGTTTTCACATATTTTAGATTCTAATGTTAGGCTATAACCCCTACAGCTTACTATTCATTTTCCAGATATTTTCTTGAATGTGAAATATTATTTACAATTACAGTCTGCATAAGATTAGAGTGTATAATTCTGTTTATTGATTTGAGGGTACATCCTTTGCTCATTATCACCAAAAGTTCATTTTCATCAAACTTGTAGGATCAACCAATCACGGCTTTTGAAATGATGACTCATACCTAGCAACGGGGTCAACCACACCTCCTCACTAAGATAGGATTTTCCATCCATTCCTTGCTCAGAGTTCACTGAAAAGTGAACAAAAGCCATGATGCCACATATTTTTAATTTTAAACTATTTGTTGCAGTATGGTCACTTGCACTTAATGTGTGTTGTCAAAATAGTTGATTTGTAGTGAATTAGAAAAGGCTTTCAAAGAGACACTGTCAGAGCTACAGAAAGCCGTAGGCCTACGTACACCATCTCTAGGTGCAGCCGCCTACAATGCAGCCAGCTTTACAAAGACTGTGGGGCTGGCTACCAGGAAAATGGACAACGGGGAGTACTTGTGGGGTTTTACTCCTCAGATGACAACCCTGGCTACTGTAGCTAGGATTGCTTTTTAGACGATGATGGAGGTCTTGAACGGTGAAGTGTGTGTGCGCAATGTGTCTTTGCTATAAATTATGGTCACTTGCAGTTCAAATGTGTTGTCAAAATAGTTGTTTTTTTCTTTCTCAAAAACAAATAAATTAACTGTGGAAATTATTATTCCTTATACCATGGTCTGGGTGAATACTCGATTCTGATTGGCTGCAGGGTGTCCATTAAAAAGTGATAATGTACACCTAGGAAAGGCGTCCCGTCAATTTGCCTGATGACAGTTCTAAATGATTGCGCTGGCTCAAACTCACTGATCAACTGCTGCGGTCGGGTCGCTGTGGCCACGTTGCTTGGCAACGCCTGTATACGGGAGATATTAAATAGTGCGCTCGACTTAATAAATAAAAACCCTCACGATTTTTACTCTAAAACACATTAAAGTATTATTAATTGATTAAATATTTCTTTCTTTCGTAAGTAACCATGGTATAAGCGGGTTAATGCCCTTTGAGGTGTCCATTATCAGGTTTTAATGGACTTCGGCGGAGGCAACCGTCCGACGCACGCCTCGCCGTCGTCCATTAAAACCTGATAATGGACACCTCAAAGGGCATTAACCCTTACTTATTTTACTGTGGTTGATTTGTAAATGTTATTTTGCTTTAAATACAAAATTCTGAATACTAATTATTTTTGTTCATATTTTTAATTTTAAACTATTTGTTGCAGTATGGTCACTTGCACTTAATGTGTGTTGTCAAAATAGTTGATTTGTACATGTTATTTTGCTTTAAATACAAAATTCTGAAATTATTTCTACTATAATATAATAAAATTATTAGGCTTTATTAAAGTCATAAAACGTAAAAGCTCAGTATACCGCTTCGATATTTTGCGTGAAGATTAGGTCAGGTGACATACTCGCTCGGGCGCAGTGAAGGTGACGTATTTCCGCTCTTGAGTGGAGCTCCACTCGCCCCCAAAGTCTGCAGCCGGCCCCTATTGCATTTTTATCATATTTTGCTAACATTGTTTAACATATTGCTAGCATTTTTTAACATATTGTTAGCATGATTATCATTTTGTAAGCCTAATTTAACATGTTGCTAGCATGTTGCTAACATGATTTATCCTGTTGCTAGTATATGTTTTAACATGTTGCTAGCAAGTATTTATCATTTTGTTAACATGTTTTAGAATATTGCTAGCATGATAAGCATGTTGTTAGCATGTCGTTAGCATTATTTGCATGTTGTTAACGTTTTAACATGTTGCTAGCATGATTTAACACGATACTAGCATTAGTTAGCATGTGTTAATATGAGTAAACACGACTTCCCAGGAGGATTTTAACGCACCATGATTGTACAAAAGTCTTGACACCCTCATTGAAAGGCTGTGGGACTTTTCGTAGCAGCAAAGCAATGAGAACGGTTTGGCCCGACAGTTACCCGAGATTGACCAATAGACACAATGAAATATGTGTGTTATTAGGTGATGGAAAAAGAAGTCTAATTTGGAAGTTGCATTATTTTGCAATAGGTTGCAACAAGCAAATGGCACCATAATCAGAAACATTAGCAGCAGGGATACAACTACATGCTGCTTTCCTCACGCAACAGTTTCTGATGTAAACGGGTAACTTCAGAACATTCTGAAGAAGCACAAGACTGCAATTCGAATATTTCTGCAAATTTAAATATTCGGAAAGAGCAGCCGAACTCATTACGAAGGATTTCAATTAACTCACCACGTAAACTTGTGTGACCTGCCGCTGTAAAAACTCATGCAGACTGTGAAGAAGCAAAGTTATTAGATTCAGTGTTGAAAAAAGATAAAAATGAAATCTAATTTGGAAGAGTTACAACAAGCAAATGTCAACCCTTCGGTGGAATGACTCGTATACTTAAAAGTAATATTTTTGTTGCAAATTTATGTGTTGTTGTAAATGCAAATCATTTTAAAGGTAGTGTAGGTAGGATTGTTATAAAAAACTTTTTTCCAAATTTGTTTAAACTTTTTATATATATCAATTAGAGGTGGAACGGTACATGTATTCGTATTGAACCGAATCGGTACGGGCGTCATGGTTCGGTGCATGAATTTACATGGAGAATACACGGTATAAAAATAAATAAAACTCGCATGCAAATTAATTAATGTAATGCGGAACTACTGTTAGATACGTGGGTTTTTTACTGAGACCTAATCTGTAGCGCGCCTCCCCAAATGGACGCGGCATTTATACTTCGCGTTCGCCGGTGTACTTTGAAACGACAGGGTGCGACTCGGTATTAACTGTCCATCAGGAATCAGAGGTGAGAAGTAAGGTACACTCGTGAATGTTTATTTTAGTAGCCTACAAACAACACTTTAGTACACCAAAACCACACTACAAAAGAATCGAGTAAGGAAACCAGATTATTCCTTGTGACATTAGAAAAAAAAATGGATATGAGAACGTAACCTACAACTAAATTAACTTTATCTTACATAATTTCTAAACATTTGTATTTAGTTTTGTGAACCTTTTTATAAAACATGGCCATTTATTTTTATTTAAAGGGCTTATGTCTGCTATTGTAGGCTCATTTTGTTAATGTACATTAAGCAACTAATTTAGACGCAAGAACTGGGTGCCGGTGCTGTGAGATGTACATTCTCGGCCAGATTCGGCTCTAAAGTCGTGCGTCTTCGGATGCGGAGCCGTGCGCGCTAAAAAAACGTGCACTGCACACCGCCACGCGAAATGTGGCCTTGCGCACCCAACGAGCAAGACGCCCACACCGCAATGATGACATTTTTGCCGCGCGCACCCTCGCGCTCGTGCGTCCGCACATAAATAAGAGATGCTTTATTTTCAGTTTTATAGCTGATTGTCTTATTTTGTTTACATCTTACTTTACACACTTCAGGGCAGGCTGTTGCAGCTAGCTCAGGGGAGAGACTGTATGACACTATGGTACAGCCTGAGACATGCACAATAAACAAAATTGCCTTCTGCATTTTTGTTTTGCTTTCCCCTCCATTGTACCGAACCGTGATGTCAGAACCGAGGTTTGAACCGAACCTTGACTTCTGTGTACCGTTCCACCCCTAATATCAATGCATAATTAAAATGTAAGTACTCTGATAAAAAGAGGATAAAAATCGAGTGACTCTAGACCGTTTAATCTGTATTAAACACAGCTCATTATTTCCATTCGGGACGAAACAAAGGATTGGTTTAGGCGACTGTCACTCTCTCGCAACCATGGCAACCACCCTTTTGCCACTCAGGATCTGCCCACTTGCGCGCGCACGTTTGATTTGAGGAATTCAAGAGGCATGGAACCTAGGAATAGCAAAACAATGGGAGAGAAAGAGCAATCAAAAATTCACATTACCGGCATGCAGTTAGCGAAGGCAAACAAGGCAAAAAAGGAAGACAGTACTAGAAAAGGTAATGAACAAAAAGTCTTTGAATAAAACGCGTCAATATCCTCTGACCCCGGTTGCACGGTCTCTTGCACGACCTCCTCTGCTTCGCCCTCGACCCCGGACCTGTCCTCGAGCTGACGATGCGGTACTTGTCTCTGGAGTGTAACGTTAGTCCTCATCAGAGTCAACAATACTTTCATCATGGAAACTCTTACATGCAGAACACCATATATGTTATGAATCTTACACGAAATTCACCTTCATCACAGTGTAACTGATGGTAATGGAAAAACGTGTATCAATGCAACCTGTTTTTAGCTTTGCCTTATAGATAACTAGCTTGTTAGCGAATCAAAAAATATATATTTTAAACTTTACCAATATCAATATGCTAGCTTGATAGTGAGTACTAAAATACATCTTATTTGTTTATCTTCATAATGATAAAGTTACTTTTTTTTATTAAAAACATTTAAAATAGTCATGTTTCAGTAAAGATAGCCTATGTTTACCAAAATCATGACAACTGAGGATATGTTGATCCAGAAAGAAGGGCACAATATGAGAATAAATAAATAAATAAATATATATATATACAGTATATATATATATATATATATATATATATATATATATATATATATATATATATATATATATATATATATATAATTGAAGGCAATTCAAACCGGTTACAGTCTTCAACCGTCACACTATTCTCAACCTTGTCACATTAATATTTTTGAAAAAAAAAAAATAAAATAGGGAAGGCAATTAAAAATAAAGGCATTTCTTGCTGATTATCACCTGACATGTTAAGACCTAACACCATATAATTGTGGTTTTAGTTAAACATCTAAATTTACAATATTTGTTACAAAAATAAGACACACAGACATAATTTGTCTATTTTTAACTTCAGTCTCAAAAAAAAAAAAAAAATCATAAATATTACATTTGTAGTTAATAAATTGTTACGAGGGACACATGAACAGTAAGTAGCCTAGATGTTTGTTTTATTGCAAGTTTTGTGTAAAATCCTCTTTAAAACAAGTCCATTACGGGGTTGAGAATAAAAGGTGTCTAAATCTGAAAAACACTCATAGCCTATTAATAAAAGGTCTTAAATGCCAGAGATGGGAATATATATATATATATTTTTTTTTTGGAGGTTTAATGTGCCTAATTATGTGGGCTATTTAGAAAATTATTTTTATGTAAAAAAAAAAAAAAAAAAATCCAAGTTGAAATATTACCGAATCCCAGGAATGAACCTTATATTTAGATTTTTTTAGAATAGCTGAACATAGAAGTAAAATTACTTAAAAAAATAGCTCAGAAAAATAAAATGATTAGATAATATTGTATTATTGTAAATATAAATAAACAGAAAAATCTAAATCAAAACTCTAATACCTGAAACTTGCAGATATTTTCAGCAATAAACTTTTTACAAGTTCTCAGATCCTCCAGAAAAGTTGAAGTTGACACAATGTGAATATGTTTTTAAAGTGTGTTTCTAGATTGTTCCAGAAGTGACTGTTAAAGTCTCTCATATTTACAGTCTTAAATCACACACTGTGAAGAAAAGCTTCAGGGTTTGAACGTTTCTAAGAATTTAAGATGTTTCTAAATATTAGAAAAAATAAAATTAGTCTCCCAATAATCAAATCATTTATTTTATGGTAAAATTAGCCTTTATAACTTTTTACATTATAATCACATAAAAATATATAAAGCTCTACAAAAATAATTTATAAATATTAAATATTTGATGTTTTGCACGTCATGTGACCATCAGAGAACCGTGATCATGTGATTGTGTCGTTTAATTATTGAAATAAACTTGGCAAAACCTTTAAGTGTGTGTGTAGTTCAGTGTTATGTGTTGAAGGTGTTTACTGATATATAATAATAATAAACTTTTTTTTGATCAGTTAGTTGCCAAGGCGACATTTTGTTTAGTTTACGTTTTAGTACTAAAATTGTATGAATGTATAAATAAAAATGTATGAAACTATAGACAAATATTTTAAAAAAAATGTATAAAGAAAAAATCTAAATAAATAAAATGAACACAGAAAAAATAAATATAATTCAAAACTAATTCAAAAAATGATGAAACTATATTATATATTAATAACTATATATACTATATTAAATATATGAGTATATTAATGATGTAAAACAAGAATAGAACAATCTTGTCACTGAATATATAAATTGCTTAAATAATGATCATTTATAACAATGAAATAGTTTATTTAAAATGTTGCATTTATTCACATTCTGTCATTAAAAGCAACAGTAAAAATGATACACTTACAGTATGAAGTTATGAGTTGAGTATTATGAGTTGTAATGAACTAAATAAAGCAGCTCTGCCTGAATCACAACACAAACGTTGTTTTGAAGCAAAATAATGTGTAAGTTGTTATACTCTTTACACATTGTATTATGCAAATACAGTACATTGATAACAAGTCAAGTAAAAACTGACAGTACAAGATGTGTAGTGCAAATCTACTTCATATTTGTGCATTTAATACATTTGTAAATGAAATAATGATGTTGACTGTGCCGAGAGCTCATGTCGGTTTCTCTTAAAGGTTTAAGTTGTCATTGAGTGTAAAATGTTGTTTCCATCTTCCTAAATATCATAAAGCATTTGTTCTATGAATGTATCAAGATAATAAGTAGGTTATTGTTGAACTGAATAATAATGAAGTAACTACAGTGAATAAGCGCCGCCGAGTGTTTCCATTATAATGAGTCTCTATCAGAATCTTCACTTCAGAAACACTGAACTCCTTCTCAACCTTCAGCAAACACCTAATCCATCGTCTCAAACAAGACACTTATTATAATAAGCATGAGAAATGATAAATGTTAATCTATTCCAGGTTTATAAGATGAAACTGTCAGATAATGTAAGTAACATTCATCTAAATGTCCTAAATTATATGTGCTTCCGGTAACAGGTTAATATTTCCATAACATGTAAATAGTGTTTTATGATGAATATGTAAAGTATTTCAGGTTAAAGCTGAACAGCTGAAGTGTGTTTTTGCTGATTCTCCTCAATGGGAATAATGTTGCAGATTCACAATGATCCTGTTGGGATTCTCTCGGATCACGTGATCTTTCTCTGTCTGGAAACAATAAATTGTAGGATGTTAAAGAGAGAAATGAACAGCAGTAACTGTCACAGAAACTCATGAGATCAGCAAATCTTCCATCAATCAGTGAATAATATTCAGTCTGGTGGAAACTCCATTCATTCATGGGAAAGTTTACAGCAGAAGAGCAGAAATGCTTTAAAACAGTATAATCAAATATTGAAGTATTTGAGAGCGAATGGAGATCGACTCGATTAGGCAATTGCTTCATGAAAGTGGGCGGAGCTAAAGAGATCTTTTGGCACGTTTGGCTTGCTTCCACTCCCTGATTGGTGGAATATTTTCAGTACAGCATCATGGGTAATGTAGTTTTTCCATAACAAATGCCATGGTTAAAGTCCCCGTGAACCGGAAGTTGCAAACGACTTTTCTCCAGTGTTATGACGTATTTCCCAGTGAAAAGGAATATTGAACAGAGGGCAGGGTTTTACTCTAGCGCTCCTCCTCTCCATCTCTGCTCATAGCAGACTAACGGTTTGAGGGGAGTGGTTAAGCGTTGCCCAAACCAATTCCTCAAACCTACGTCATCAGAGAAGGTCCTCCAATGCAGAGGGGAGGGGCATTTTCAGATTTTGATTAAAGATTACCATGGTAAAAAAAAATTTTTTTTAAATATTTTCTTGCACGGATTAATTGTTCACCACAAGACTAGTAATATGCGCTAACAAAGTAAATAGGGTCAATTTTGATTTCATGGGTACTTTAAACATGATTATTGTGAAAATAAGTTGAAAATATAGCTGCGAGCAGCGATTACGGGCCCAAGCCGGTGGCACCGCAACCCCGGTGCCTTTACCTAAAGGCACCGGGGTGGCGGTACCGCCGGCTTTGGCCCTTCATCGCTGCTCGCAGCTATATTTATATATATATATATATATATATATATATATATATATATATATATATATATATACAGTATATATATATATATATATATATATATACACACATATATAAATATATAAAAGACAGAAAATATTACTTGACTTACCTTATTCTGATTTTACGATACACTCAAAATATTCCACACCAAATCCTTTAAATTTAATGTAAAAATAAAAATGAAAGTAAGCAGTGTTGGGTTCACGTAACCCTCTCATTAGAATCAAAATGTTTCAACATTTGCCATGTATTTGGATGCTAAACTATTCTTTATTATAGGCTTTGTTCTTCACTCGTGTTCCAATATTGATGGAAAAAATCATCCTCTTCACATGCGCAAAAATGTGCTTGGAAACATCACAGTGGAGCGGTGCTTACTGTGAATGTACGAATTGTTCTACTGACTATTTAGAGCAGTGTAATTTTTATATGTTAGGTTGACTATTTTATTATTATATTTTATTAAGGCTATAATGATCAGGCTGCGATGTCAAGATTGCAATGCTGGAATGTGTGTGTGTGTGTGTGTATATGTGTGTTCATGTTTTTCTATCCCGGTGGGGACTTCAACCTGAATTCACACAGACTCATGGGGACTCGTGTCACAGTGGGGACCTAAATAGAGGTCCCCATGGGTAAACAAGCTTATAAATCATACAGAATGAGTTTTTTGGGATATGTAAAAATGCAGAAAGTTTTCTGTGATGGGTAGGTTTAGGGGTAGGGTTAGTGTGAGGAGATAAAATATACAGTTTGTAAAGTATAAAAACCATTAAGTCTATGGAGAGTCCCCACAAAGATAGTAAACCGTGTGTGTGTGTGTGTGTGTGTGTGTGTGCGTGTGTGTGTGTGGCGTGGGCGCGATGGAACAGTGGACACATAAAAACATACTCCGTCATTATACAGGACGACATTCAAACTGCAAAGTGTTAACTTATATTTGTGTACAGTCGCAATAAAACACAACATTGTGCTTTTGTAAAATAATTTCAAGCAATCAACCCCCGAAAGGCGCTAATTTTAAAATGAAACTAAAATGCTCATGGCTGCACGGGCATTCATAACGGTGCGCATCCACGGCGAGGAACGAGCAGAACAGAGTGAACGTTTTTCAGTTAATTCCTACTTCCATAGGAATTAATTTGAAACGCTCGCTCAACCACTATCAATGTCAGTGTGGACGAACATATTTTACTTTCGTTTTTAAGTTGGCGATTCAAAAGCCCCCAGCGGTGTCACACGTCGATTAACCGGTGGTAAAATATTCTCACCGTCACATACCTAGTATATTTTTAAGTAGATACAATAGGCCTACCTGATTTTGAACATAAGAGGGCAGTATAGCCCTATGTATGACTTGACTTTTATGGGACTAAATAGTACAATTACTATTTTTAAACTTATAAATATTTATTAAATTGAAAAAAAAAAGAATAAAATGGGTTTAGTTGTGATATTTTTATACTTTTATATAGAAATAAATGGTGTTTAATTATATTTTTAGAAGATGAGGCTTTAAGTGTTACTTTACTTTAGTCCCTCACTATAGCAAAACCGTTTGAGATGTTTAATATCCGTTCACAATTTAGCATCTTTAATGTATCTTTATCATTTTGAAAAAGTTTGGTGTGAATAAAATAAACCAGTTAGGAAGAGTAGCTAAAAACTCAGAGTCTGAAATATCCAAAAAATCCACATTCAAACCAAAATATCTGACTTCCTTTTGCTCTGAGCTAATAACTGTAAATTAGAAAGTTGTCCGGCTCGGTGAGACCAATATATATACTGATTTTTGTAACTGTTGGTAAAACTAACCCACCCACTTTTGTCAAACGCATGTTGAAAGTGACACACTTCCTGCTGCCAGTTGGTGGCGCTATAACTTTGACTCACGATAGTTACATCCATCTGATCTGCCTCTTACCACGAACACACTGCTAAAGTTTCATAAAGATCAGTTAATGTATGCAGAAGTTATAACACTTCGTCTCCTCTCTTTTCTCGCCATAAATTTGTTTCCTCGCCACGGCCAAACCGTTCGAGATATCAAAAATCCGTCCGCAATTTAGCATTCTCAATGTCTTGACTTCATGCTCACTGAGTTTGGAGGTGATTGAATGAATTCTCTAGGAGGAGTACATCACATTCCACAGCAAGCGTTTTCCAAACAACCCATAATAGCCGACTTCCTGTTGGGCTGGCGTGAAACTTGACAGAGGGAAAGTTGTTCAGCCCGATGAAATCTATATGTGTACCGAGTTTCATATTAATTCATGCAAGCGTGTTTGATATATGGACCAAGTTTTCAGACCCTGTTCAAGAGGGCGCTGTTGAGCCCCCCTGCCACGCCCGTTTCTGAAACTTTTCACATGTCTACTGGCTAATAAGTGTTATGTGTCTGTCGAGTTTCATCCAATTTCAAGCATGCTAAGAGTCTCAAACGCATCCGAAAAGAACATTAAAATTTGATGCGTTGCCACGGCAACAGTATCTAAGATATCAATAATCCTTTCACAGGTCTACATCTGCCGTGTGTTTACATTATACACATAAAGTTTGAAGCAAATCGGGTAAAAGTAAGAGGGTGACTTCAAAGCATTTTGAAAGTGACACACTTCCTGCTGCCAGTTGGTGGCGCTATAACTTTGACTCACAATAGTCACATCCATGTGATCGGCCTCTTACAACGAATACACTGCTGAAGTTTCATCAAGATCAGTTAATGTATGCAGAAGTTATAACACACTTCCTGTGTCCCATTATTCGCCATAAATTAGTTTCCTCGCCACGGCCAAACCGTTCGAGATATCAAAAATCTGTTCGCAAGAATTCATCCTCAATGTCTTGACTTTATTCTCACCGAGTTTGGTGTCGATCGGATGAAATCCCTAGGAGGAGTATTTCACATTCCATTGTATGCGTTTTCCAAACAACGTATAATAACCGACTTCCTGTTGGGCTTTTGTAAAACTTAGAGCACGAAAGTTGTTCGGCCCGATGAGATCTATATGTGTACTGAGTTTCATATTATTACACGCAAGCGTGTTTGATTTATGGACCAAGTTTTCGGACCCCATTCCAGGGGGCGCCGTCGAGCCCCCCTGCCACGCCCCGGTACCAGCTTCAGCCCGGCCCTGATGGCCGCGGGTTCTGACGTGTGTGCAAAATTTCAAGAGTTTTTGAGCATGTTAAGGGCCCCAAAAGTGTCAAAAAGGCAAAAAAAAAAATAATGAAGAAAAAAAAAAAAAATAATCCTTACGGAAACAATAGGGCCTTCGCCCTTTCAGGGCTTGGGCCCTAATAATAATAATAAACAATAATCCTACCGAAAACAATAGGGCCTTCGCCCTTTCAGGGCTTGGGCCCTAATAATAATAATCCTACCGAAAACAATAGGGCCTTCGCCCTTTCAGGGCTTGGGCCCTAATAATGCAGACTGACGGCTTCAACAAAAGCAAATATCATAACTGTAGCTCACATAGGGCTGTATTTTAAAGGTTTACAAGCTATCATTAATCCGTGGGCATGATTTGTTAAACCGATGGAACAGTTTAAGAATTTGTGAGTACGGTTTATAAACTGAGGGGACGGATTGCTTGTTTTTTCTCCCAGAGGTGACTTCCCAGGCTGCATACATTTTCTCACTCACTTCCAGGGCTAGGATTAGCATGAAGGATGCAGCACTCTTTACATTTTAACGGTATGTTGCCACCCTAAAAGTCGAAGGGTTTTTACACGGATCTATTTCCCCATTTTTTGTTTGTTCTATTATTCTGTTGTTTTACTTTTTTGTTTCAGGCCAAATTTTACACAGATGCAGATTACCATGCCGTGGTGTGTGGCATTACCACTGCCCCCACTGTTCACGGACCGTTATAAGAAGAGTGGACATGGAAAGACATTTGGTCTTGTGTTATAATCAACTGATCTCACAGTCTATGCAGCCTGACCCGCCTCGTGCCACTCCATCAGCCGAGCCTGACCACCCTTGTGCCACTCCATCAGCCGAGCTTGGGCCATCACAAGACCACTTATATGCACGGCAACAGGTGCAGCAGAGGTTCATGGGAGGTCTCTCAGGTGTCCTCATTGCAATCTTAGTCTCCTCAAGAAGAATTATAACACACACCTTTTGAGGAGACATGCCGATTTGTCTCACGACATCACTCAGGCCTGTAATCTGCAGAGTGTTACTGTCGATGAGACAAATGTCATATTTTCCGTGCAAAAAAACTAGACATGGGTTTTCTGTGCCGGTCCATGTCCTGAGAAAAACATGGGTAAAAATACATCAAGTTAGATTGTGAGCTAGAGGAATGTGTGCAGTATCAGTTGTTGGCTCAGCGGAGTGGATTAAGCTGCAGTTTGTGCTCTAACATTCGCTCTGTAGACTACTGTAGAGAGATCGCTGCAGAGACATTTCTTGGAGAAGACGTTCTGAGCGATATGATAGCTGTAAAATTATTTGGAGAGGCAAAAGCAGCTATATGTGTGAAGAGGAAAAAGGCTGCTTGTGCAGTGCATGCTCCTCTTTGTGTGCCTGTGGACTTTGGTGGGTCTTTTTCACAAATATGCCTGTTGATCCATGAGCCAGACATTCATAGTTTTAGCCGACTTGGGAGGATAATGGCCACCTATAACACTCCAAGTTACACCTGGCATTGT
Source organism: Leucaspius delineatus (assembly GCA_023718395.1). NCBI lineage: Eukaryota > Metazoa > Chordata > Actinopteri > Cypriniformes > Leuciscidae > Leucaspius > Leucaspius delineatus. The sequence continues at coordinate 48,889,715 of CM043363.1, read as the reverse complement.
CCCTGCACGAAGCCACGGACATCTTGTCCACACATCTACATCTCAAAGTGGCATCTTTTTCAAACCCAAAGAGACCTCTTCAAGTCAGAGGTGCCCACAACACCAGGCTCAGGGGGTTGCAGTCTGCTGGATACTGTAAGGCCCGATATATTGGTCCAATTGCCGGTTCGCCAATACACCGTGAAGGTATCACGTGTTCTTGTCTTTTCTCATGCAAAGTATTGGTTGGTTAAATTTGTAATACATTGATCATATGTATTTGCTCGTTATTTCATCTGACTCCATAAATGAAAAGGGTTTAATAATATCTGTGCCCCACTAAAAGTGAGCAAATGTTTAACTATTCCTTTTAACCTTTAAATGAACAATGTCAAAATCAATTAGAATATTCACATGTAACAATTTAATATTTCAGATATCAGAGATCAATTCCACAAACAATTCAAATATCTAAAACATTGTTATACATTGGTTACACCAAATAATCTTACCCAGCTTGAGAGAGAGAGAGAGAGAGAGAGAGATAGAGAGAGAGAGAGAGAGAGACCACCTATCCGACTCCTGTCCAGCCATGAAGAAGCCAGAGAGAGCCCAAACACCTTCCTTTGTTCGCTTGACCAGGTGACATGGGGGTGGGGAAACCGCCCTCAAATGGCTTAACCAGTTTTCCCTAAACTTCTGTAAACCTTATTACCTTTTATTTTTTCTCTGTGTATATGAGATATCTGTACCATTAAACCATGTTCTTGTGTGAGTTCTTAGTATTTTGTGGCAGGAAGTGATGTTGCATGCCAGCAGGGCCCTTTTGTCTCTAGACCAGGCCTCAACCAGTATTTTCAGTCTTAGAATACCACTGGTATGAAGAGAAGTGTCTAGTACATTTTCAAAGCGAAAAAAATTCCAGAAGCACTGCCAAACGAAGTTACAACACAGAGAATGAAAATTGATTACCCAAAGCAATTCTTTCCTCTTCAGACAGCATGCCAGTTATGCATTGGACATCCTGCACTTGCAGAGGCTGTATAGTTACCCAAAAAGCTAGGTTTGTCAGCATGATGGGCTTGATAGAAAGTAAGTCTGAGAAGTATAACTAATGTGTAACGAGGTATGTTGATACGGGAAGGAGGCGGGAACCGGCGAACATTTAAAGACTTTTAATGACAAAAATAAAACTATACAAAATGAAAGTAAAAGCCAGCAGTCCCTCACGGACGACTGCTGGCAACACAGAACATCAAATAAAACACAGGCCTGTTCCTCTCTCGCTCTTCACTGTCGTCGCTCCTCCTTTATGCTTCCGCTCCTCCATGAGAGATGCGAGACCGGTGCGTCGCGCACGTGTCGCTCATTATCAATCACGCCACCGGCCTCAATCTGAAAAAAGAAAGAACAAGAATGTAGGTCAAGCCAAAGCTAATCCTGCTAAAGCTACATCGACAGAACAGCAAGTTTCAAACAAACTTTTGAGTGACAATTTACATGATTACCTCGAGTCAGAAATGGATTGTGCAGATATTATGCCTGCTGAAGTAGTTTTCCCTCCTCTGCCTGAAACGCCTTGTAAGTCTCCCGTTATAAAACAGCGGAAAATAGAAAGCACTGATACCGCTAATGTCCTCTCACAACTCAAAGAACTCTCGATTCTAATTAATAATCGTTCTGATGCCCTGGAACGAATGGTGGCGGAGAATGCACGAGCGATCGCGAGCATGAAAGAGACCGTTAACGAAAACACCAAACAGATAGCCGACGTGAAGACAGCTGTTGAGTTTGTATGTGCCGAAGTTAATGACGTTAAAGGTAAGCTCGGTGTAACGGAGATATCATCTGAGCATGAACAGCGTTTATCTCATCTCGAAGGATATACACGTCGTTGGAATCTGAGAATCTACGGGATCCCTGAAAAGGAGAGGGAGGATGTTCGGGAGAGGGTTATCCAGGTCTGTCAGCAGCTTTTACCTGAAGCAAAGGACAAACTTCCATACACTGTCGATACCGTACATCGACTTGGGCGTAAACAAGCGAGCAACGACAAGAATAGAGGGATCATCTTTCAGTTTACCTCGCGCTTCTACCGGGATGCCATTTGGCGGGCAGCGAAGGACTCTCCTTTTCTCAGGAATAACAACTTAAAATTGTCTGAGGATCTTTCCCCGCAGTAGTGATCACTTCCCAATTACATGTGCAGTTGATATTGAATTTAAGTTTGAACAGAGTTATGTGCCCCAAAGATGGAATTTTAAAAAGCAGATTGGGAGAAATTTGTAGAAAGCTGTGGGAATGGGGAAAGTATAGTTAATAATAATGATCAGACAGTTGATGAAATGAATAGTAGTGTCAGTTCTTTTATATTGGTTGCTGCCAGCCAAAGCATTCCTGTTAGTCAAAACCAAAAGAAACAAATCAATGTTCCATGGTGGAATGACAAGTGTTCTGAGGCTATCAAGGACAGGAATAGAGCTTTTAAGAATCTACGTAGAACATTAACAATGGACAATCGTATCAATTACCAAAGGAAGAAGGCATTAGCTAGGAAGATTATTAAAGAGGCTAAGAGAGATTCATGGAGACAGTTTTGCTCAACAATAGGAAGAGAGACCACTTTAAATAAAATATGGATGATGATTAAGAAGATGATAGGCAAATTTAAGCCTCCTCAGGTTTCTGTATTATGTACCCATGCAATCTCAGATATGGAAAAAGCCAATATGCTTGCTAGATCATTTGCAGACATACATAAGGGTAGCCACCTGGAGGAGCGGTATAAGAAAAGGAAAGAAGAGGTACTGAAAGTAAATAGGAATATCTTAAATATCAAAGAGTCAAATATGTCTATTATGGATTCTGAAATTAATATGTCAGAACTTAAAAGGGCATTGAGTAATACTACATACTCTGCACCAGGGATGGACAACCTATGTTATGCTATGTTTAGGAAATTGCCTGATAATATATTGCAGAAAGTTCTTAAACTGTTTAACAAAGTATGGAATGAAGGTAAATTACCAAGCATGTGGAAATGGGCAAGAATCCTTCCATTTTCTAAGCCAGGTAAAGATTCAAGTGACCCAGGAAATTATAGGCCTATTGCACTCACTTCACATTTTGGAAAATTAATGGAAAACATTATAATTGGGCGTTTGAATTATTTTCTAGAATTCATAAATCCACTTAAAGGGTATCAAACTGGATTTAGGAAGTGCAAGTCAATAACTGATGCTCTGGTTAAAGTATGCAATGAAATTGAAAAGTCTTTAATAATGAAAGAAGTAATGGTGGCAGTTTTCCTGGATATTGAGAAAGCCTATGGTACTATGTGGAGAGAAGGTTTGTTGATTAAATTAGGTAAATTGGGAATTAATGGGAAAATGTATAATTACATACTTGATTTTCTTCTCTCAACGTTCCATCAGGGTCAAAGTGGGTGATGCTGTATCTGATGAGTTTATTGTTGAAAATGGAATTCCTCAGGGGAGTGTTATCAGTCCTATTTTGTTCAACATAATGATTAATGATATATATGAAAAACTGGGAGATAGTAACGAAGGTCTATTATATGCAGATGATGCTGTCATTTGGAGAAGAGGACGTAACATTTCATATGTTAATGACAAGATTCAAAAGGACATTCATGTGCTTGAACAGTGGGGAATTGATTGGGGTTTAAAATTTTCTATCTCAAAGTCACAGGTTGTTTATTTTACTAGGAATCAAGTCCCTGAAAATTATAAAATTATGCTTTATAATCAGCAACTTGAAAGAAGTGAAAAATTTAAGTACCTAGGAATATGTTTAGATGCCAAACTTACATGGAAATATCACATTGAATATATTGAAACAAAGTGTAAAAAGGTAATTAACCTTATGAGAATGGTCACTGGGCATACTTGGGGAGCTGATAGGCTGTCTCTGATTAACATATATAAAGCATTGATAAGATCAACTATTGATTATGGCTGTATAATATATAGCTTAGCATGTAAGACATCCCTCAAGAAAATAGAAAGAATAGTTAAGGCTTTGAGGATTGCCACTGGTGCTTTTAAAACAACTGCTACAAGTGCTTTATTAGTTGAATCTAAGGAACTCCTATTAATTTAAGGTATGAGAAATTGTCACTAACTTATTGGGTAAGGTTAAAAGGAAGTTTCAACAACCCAGCTCTGTCAGTGCTTAGTGATTGTTGGGAATATTTTAAAAAGTCCAGTGGGTTTGGTTGGAATATTAACAATTTAGTGAATCATTATGGATTAAAAGAGTTGAAGTACGGCCCAGCATTAGCTTTAAGTTGTGTTCCTCCATGGCTGCTTCCTGTTCCAGAGGTAAATATTGATTTATTAGCGGGAAAAGGTGAGCATCATACTAAGCAAAGTTTTACTGAAGCTTGCTTAAGTTATTTAAATACTTCATATTATGGATATTTGAAAATATTTACAGATGGTTCTAAAGAGCCCAAAGGTCATTGTGGTATTGGTATTTATATACCAGAATTTGAGAAAAAGATATGGGTATAGAGTGAGTGACCATTTATCAGTGTATTCAATAGAGATGACTGCAATAATAACCGCCCTTAGGTGGGTTGAAGAGACTAAACCTCTTAGATCAGTTATATGTACTGACTCTATGGCAGTATTACAAAGTTTTATAACAGATAATGCAATACGTGAAGATTTGGTATTAGAGGTAAAGCACCTTCTTTTAAATCTTATAAGTCTTGGACTAGAGGTGCAGTTCTGTTGGATTCCAGGCCATTATGGAATTGATGGTAATGAAATTGCTGATAAGTTAGCTAAAAAGCTCTGGAATTAGACCAAGTAGAAATTCACATTCCATTGGGTAAAGGGGATGCTAAAGCGTTAATTAAATCACAGATTATGCTAAGGTGGCAAGATGAATGGGAGTCAGAGAGTAATGCCAGACACTACCATAGGAACCAGAACTGTGTTGGAGGGAAAAGAATCACCTCATTGGGTCTTAATAGACATGAAGCAGGTATTATAACCAGATTGAGGTTGGGACACACAGGCCTTAATTCTACTTTATCTTTAATGGATAAAAGTAATGGCATATGCTCTGAATGTAAAGTATTGGAGGATGTTACCCATGTTTTATTTAGATGTAAGAAATTTGATCAATTCAGACAGAAATGGAAAGACTCTGACACAGGAAATGATATTCATAATATCTTACAGGAGCAAGAAATGCATGGACAAAGAAGCAAGTATTTTATTATGTATCTTAATAATACAGGTTTAAGTAGAAGAATTTAGTTTAGTTTAGTTTTTTTTTTTTTTTTTGGGGGGGGGGGGGGGTGGTTTTGATATAGTTTTATGATTTTATGATTTAAGATGTAATTTGTCAACGTCCTTTTTACACACTCATGTGTAGTAGTCCAGTAGGTGGCGGTATATATCGTTAAGATATGATCTGCCAATAATCAGAAGAAGAAGAAGAAGAAGAAGGAGTGTTTGATTAGGGTTGGAGATGAACTGTGCAGGACAGTCGATCGCCAGGAGCAGGGTTGGGCACCCCTGGTATACAGCATCAAATTAATCCATGTGCTGAAAGTCCCAGGGACTTTGCAGACCTTTTACTTTCCTGGAAGTAGTGATGGCCAAATGAAGCGTTTCGAAGCATTATTGCTTTCTGATACAATTGTGTCGAAAATGGTTCATTACTCGAAGCTTCATTCAGATAGAAATTGCAGCACCATCTCCTGGTGAAGTAAATGTAATGCAACAAAGCTGACAACCATAAAATGCAAGTAGGCTTATGTTAACGCCCCGTTTATGACGTGTTTACCGAGGCGATCAAAGCTGAAACAGTTTTAGTGCTGTGAAAGTCATTTATGTAAAACATTAAGCATGATGTGTGTGTGTAATTATTTCTTTACACAAGGACAGAAGATCAGACCAGCTTAAAAAAAGTTGGAAACCATCACAGAGATTCTAATGGTTTCTATTAAAATACCAATAGGAACCATTGACTTTTACCATTTAAACCACTACAGAATTCTTTTTTGTAGTGTGTTTGGGACATATTTCATTAGGATTTAATGCCCCCACCAATACAACCCAACACATATCAGTAGAGACCCACAGAGACCACTATAATTCCCATTACAACCAATACAATTCCCATGAAAACCATTAAATACAATAGAATTTCTGTAATGGTTTCTATAGTTTTTTTTTTTTTTTTTTTTAGCAGGGCAGTATTATATGTGAAAGCTTTATCTTGTTTAGCTGTGGGAAGCAGAACTCTATAACTTGTTAACTGGTGGGACTGATATTTTTGAAATTTTGATATTTGTTGAAAAGGATGTGCTTGTGTAATTGGTTGTACTTGTATAATGTAGCAGAGGGTTTTTGAAGTTTCTGTCTTTGATGCATGTTTTTATGTAACAATGTTCATATGTTCGCTAATTAATAATAATAAAAAAAAAAAACACTGAAATAAACTCAATCCGCTCGACTCAACAATAACGGCAACGGCAATCCAAACACCGACTACTACACGGTGTTGCCATGGTTTGGCTTCACTTTTATAAGAAATACAGCCGCCAGGTTTCAAACCTGTCAACACTGGATTGGGCTGTCAAAGCAGTCAGGTGGTTCACTACAGGAGTGAACCAGTGTGTTTGCTTCAGAAGTCATTTTCACGTGACTAGTGACGTAATGATACAAGCTCCGAAGCAGTGGTTCATTGCAAGGACCGTTCGAGTTTGAAGCAAGCTTCGGAGCGTCGGTGTCAGACGTAACATCACTACCTGGAAACACTTCCCAAATGTCTGTGTTTATGATTTCGTAAGAGTTTTGGTGACACACACCAATTTGCGGTTTCCTCATTCACTGCCTTTCCAGCCTTTTGAGGGCAGAATGTCTGAGCCCACAGAAGAGATTGTGAAGGCTGCCAGGGATGGAAAAGTGCAGGTATCACTGCCATGGCTAAATGAAAGGCTGCACTCCCATTAGCATTATGAATATGAGTTGAAATAACTAATGCCTACTAACTGGGATGAGGTTAATGTTGGGAATAGGTGAATGCTACTGTCAGATCAAATGCAGTGAGATTAATGTATATTAGCATTAATAAGATTAACTGTTTCATTTTTCTTGTAGATGTTGGCCCTTCGCACCATTGTGGGCAGCATTGTGCAACACTTACTGCCATCAGCAACCTCAGGCCCTGCAGAACAATGTGGGCAGCTGGAGGAGATCATCCCTTCCAGGAACAGCTGGTAAATGCATAGCTTATTTGACAGAATTTCATTTCTGTCATTGAAGTAATTGAAGGATTTTTTTTTTTTAAATGCTACTTTTAAATGTGCATGTCTTTTTGGCTTTGTCTTACTTGTAGGTCAGCTATGTTCTGGATGAGGGTAGGCCTGCCAATGAAATTATTATTAAGGATGTCCCTACATGTTTGACCAGGGAGAACTCTTAAGTTCTAAACAGGGAAATGGACTCAATGGTGGGTGAAAGGTTTTGTAGGACTGTTAAAGTACTCAATATGTTTTAATTGTAAATACAGTAAAAAAAAAGATTATCATTAAGTATGTGCAGGGGGGAAATGCCTGTCTGAGGCTTGTTAAGGAGATAGTCGAGGTACAGGTATGTATAAACATGCATATTTTAGAGGGACCTATCTGAGTTTTGTGTAATACAACAAAGTCAGCTGTCTTTCTGTAGGGGAAAAATGTCTTTATTATGGACCTCCACATCCCCCCAACATGGCTCCCACCCTTGAGTTGTGACCCTCTATAGGCAGTCTTCCTGTAAGTACCATTTGTACAAGAATTGAGAAAATAGGAAATGCCAGACAGAGCGACCAGACCCTGAGTGGACAAAGGACCTCTCTGGAAATTAGCATTTAAACTCACCATTTGAGAGGCAAAGTCTCACCTCAGAACACATCTCTTCCCCTCTTCCCCTCTCTAATGCTGAAAACCACATGTAAATCACTCAAATCCATATGGTTTAATGTCAACAATTATCATCCAGTGTTATTCATGTTTGATATCCTTTAAAACGTCACATTGTGACTGGTACGATTGTCTCACTTTCCAAGCAAGTGAAACAAAAGGTAACAAGGTTTTTTAAGAGTTTAAAGATAACTGCCACACAAGGAGGGTTTGGTTTTTAGACAAATGGGGCCTCCTATTTCTGGGACACATGGGGTCAGTCTGCTGCCTGTCTTTCGTGTCCCTATGAAAAGGAGACACAGCACTTTGGTAATATTTCAGTAAAAAGTAGTGAAACTAGCATGCATACATGTGCAGCTGTTACTTAATCTGTGTTTCTACTGTATGTTTGACTTTTTGGAGGTACCTACACTCCTATAGCAAAGATTAAAAGGGTTTCACAGGATGGTGCAGTGGCCACTGACATTTCGCAGGCATGTGTTCATATTCACTTTAATGTTGATGAAATGGCTTGCAATGACTCCATATTAAATCATGTTTCACATCTACAGTTGCCCGATGACATTCTCCAGAGGATCCTTGTCTTCATAGTTCTAGAAGACGCCTGCTCTGCAATCCTGAGGCTGGCTCTGGCATGCCAGACATTTAACATCATTGTCAGCCAGGAGCATTTTCAGCAGGAGACACACTTCAGATGGCTTGATAGTGAGTTTAATAAGTTTGGTTGGCCCATCTTGTTTTTTGTCTAAACAATTAGGCTAGGCCAATCTCACTCTCTTCTATTTCCCATACTTGAAACTTTTAACAGTTAAAGATTTGTTCATTTATTGTCTGAATTGTGTGACTGTCATTGTCATTTTGATATTGAACAAGTGTAGTGAATTGGAAAAGACTTTCAAAGAGACACTGTCAGAGCTACAGAAAGCCGTACACCATCTCTAGGTGCAGCCGCCTACAATGCAGCCAGCTTTACAAATACTGGGGTGCTGGCTACCAGGAAAATGGACAACGGGGGAGTGCTTTTGGCGGTTTTACTCCATTAGACGACAACCCTGGCTACTGTAGTTAGGATTGCTTTTTAGACGATGTTGGAGGTCTTGAAAAGTGAAGTGTGTGTGCGCAGTGTGTCTTTGCTGTAAATTATGGTCACTTGCAGTTCAAGTGTGTTGTCAAAATAGTTTTTGTTTTTTTCTTTCTCAAAAACAAATAAATTAACTGTGGAAATTATTCTTCATTATTTTACTGTGGTTGATTTGTAAATGTTATTTTGCTTTAAATACAAAATTCTGAATACAAATTTTTCTTCGTATTTTTTATTTTAATAACCTATTTGTTGCAGTATGGTCACTTGCAGTTAATGTGTGTTGTCAAAATAGTTGATTTGTACATGTTATTTTGCTTTAAATACAAAATTCTGAAATTATTTCTACTATAATATAATAAAATTATTATATTAAAGTCATAAAACCTAAAAGCTCAGTATACCGCTTCAATATTTATTTGACTGTCTTTGTCTTAATTTATAACACAGTTCTCAATGTGTGTTTTGGGATGTAGCAACACAACATACAATACAGTGCAGACTTTGTTATTATGTGTTATTTATTAAACATGCACTGTAAAAAAATATTTTCATGATTTGTTATCTTAACTTTTAATCTTTTGTCAAATCAACTTAGATAATTAATGTGGTTCAGATAACATATATTTTGAAGTTCTATTTATTAAATCATAATCTTTTGTCAAATCAACTTAGATAATGTTGTTCAGATAACATATATTTTGAGTTTCTATTTATTAAACCAATCTCTTTGTTGCATTAACTCATTTTTTTAATTTCAATGAACTCAAAATTTTAAGGCAACCAGGTAACTTACATTTTTAAGTTAAAGGTTTAACTTAAAAATGTAAGTTACCTGGTTGCCTTAAAATTTTGAGTTCATTGAAATTAAAAAAATAAAAAATAAAAAAATGAGTTAATGCAACAAAGAGATTGGTTTAATAAATAGAAACTCAAAATATATGTTATCTGAACAACATTATCTAAGTTGATTTGACAAAAGATTATGATTTAATAAATAGAACTTCAAAATATATGTTATCTGAACCACATTAATTATCTAAGTTGATTTGACAAAAGATTAAAAGTTGTGATAACAAATCATGAAAATATTTTTTACAGTGTGTAAATGAGATGAAATATCATTGAGAGATGACAGAAGTGTTGCCGTTTATGACAGATGTATCCAGAAACATATATGCTGTCACGGTTCATGAATTCGCTGTCTCTCTCTCGTCTAACGTGCTGTTGTGTGTTTGTGTGTGTATCTGTGGGCGTGGTCACTAATCATTAGTGATCAGTAGTGCCAGCTGGTTTCAATTGTCTGTCCCTTTATAAGCTCAGTAACCGGTGTCTCATGTTGTCAGATCGTTGTGGTTGTTCCTGGTGTGTCCCCGTGCTTGTTCCTGTGTTCCCCGTGCTGTTTGGATCTTCCTGTCTTCGTCGTGTTCTCCTGGATTTCTGCACTCTTCACGGATTCATCTTGCACTCACGAGGGATTACCACTGGATCACCGCACCAGCACCTGTTGCCCACCGAGGTCCCTGCGTCACCACACCATCAGCGTTTGTGTCTGCCCACCTGTCCCGCTGTGTTGGCGATCGTCTTTGTGCTGTGTTTCTGACCCACTGAGTGTTTTCAATAAAGAGTGTTGTTGCATATACATCCTGTCTGTCATCCGTTACATATGCGTCCAGGGAGTGAGAGGCCCTGCTTCTACAATTGTTAAAAGCGCATAAGGTTTTCTGTAAGGGTTTGGTTACAGTATATATAACTATAGCTTTAACAATAAAAGCCTAGAAGTTGCACAACTCTTCTAACTCTACTGAGTGACTGTAACATGCTTTTCATTTAGAGTTTTTTACTGTAACCTTTTTGGCTTTTGCAGTTGGACTACTGTATTTTTACAGTATGCAAGTGCTGAATATACAGACATTCAATACTATACAATATTCAGTACTATGCTATACTGGCAGTGCATACAGTATTTATTCGCCTTTACTATACTTTTTTACATAATTGCAAAATGATTTTACTATGTGACAATATACTGTTTTTCTGTAACTGCAAGCTTTGGATTCTGTGTTCTCCATGTTTTGATGTACTGTAGTGTCTAATGAATGATCTGTAGTCTTTATATTTTGACTGATGTGTGTATGATCTGAAAGCATTATTTGATTTTGAGCACAGATAAAATAGTTTTGAGTCAATTGTTTGATTTTTTGCCAGAAGAGTCAAATGTTCTCTGAATGTAGTTTGAAGATTTGGTTTTGTGTTTAAGATTTTGAGAAAGTGGGTGATGGTTGAGGAATTATTTTTAGCAATTCAGAAAAACTGATGATGTTTGGAAAACTAGACATCAGCCTCAGACATCACAGCCACACTTCAGGAATTTCCGTTTAAGTCGACATCTAATTAATTGTTTGACTTCTACAGGATTCCCAGGAGACGTGTCTGTGTGTGTGTCTCATTATTTAATGGTCTGCATGCCTGGAAACAAAGCTGTCGTGACGCCAAACCCCCATCACATAAATGCTGGATTTTCAAAAGTAAGTGAAGTTTTAGACACTGAAGGTTTATTCACTCGTCATCAACTTTACATTTTTCAGCCCATAAACGTGACGCTTAATTTAAACGAACCGTTCTTGGTTGCTTTACTTGTGAGTCGGACGGCCTCTTGATTGATGCTTGGCTTGCTATATATATATATAGTCCCATGGGATGTTGGCTATCAACAACAAGGCAACTCCTATGACTAATTGGGTATGGGACGCAAGCGTAGGATTGATCACCCTGTCGCTGGCCGCCTGTGGGGAGGGTGTATAGTGTGAAAGGCCGAAACACCCTAGGAACCAAAGGTACACTACTGACGATGCGCTCCCCAAATTTCATCAGGCTCTCTGTTCATGAACTCTTGGAAATGCTTGCACAAAGGATAGTAACATCTTATCCTGTGTTCTTTGAATCTGAATATCTGGAGAGTGGGGGCGGAAGATGACTCATTGACTGACAACATGGTAACGACTGGACTGGAAACGACTACGAGTAATGAGAGCACAACACAAGAGAACACCACAGCAACTGTCACAAGTTCCGCTGCATCAGCGGGCCACAAACAGATGCAGGTATGTGTCTGTGGTTGGAAGAAAGTTACATCATACCATGGGTTGAGGATCCACCAGGGGAAGAAGGGGTGTTTGAGTTTAGAGAGACAGGGGCCTCGCATTGATCACTTTCTGCGAAAGCGATCAAATCAGTCGAATGAAGCACAGCAACTGGACGCAAACCATAGTTTGCAGTGCATCAGTACCACTGTCATGGAGGATGTAAACTCAAGCACCGAAGTAACAACTGAGGTGGAACTAACAACAGGAGTGGAACTCACCCAGCTGTATTAGAATTTAAACTTTAACAATTTGATTAGACTTAAACCATGTACAGCCACAGAACATGTTTCTCAGACATTCCAGCTCTTGATTAGTAATCACGCCCACATGATGGACATTTGAACAGTCAGTGGAGCTAAACTTAGCCCTCTCTTTACTGCACTTTTTCCTCTCTCCTCACCGCAACCGCTTTCCCACGTGTAGTTTCAATCTGCCGGCGTTTGGCATCTCAAATGATCACGTGGTCTCTGACAATGACACACCAGAGACATAAATACAGCTGTATTGAAGCAGTGCTGTTCCATTAATTCAAGGTGTCAAAACACGTTTGAGAAGAAACATGGAGACAAAGAAGTTTTTCGTTTATTTGTTCACAGTTTCGGCATTCCTCTTGCACGGTAAGACATTTATTTATTTATTTATTTCTCTTTAGGTCAACGATTAAAAAAGTCAGTGCGAATCAAATTAACCAAACTTTGAGTGTCTTTGTCTTAACACTGGTAGGCAGGATAAACGCTATAAAAAATGTTTTTTAGATTTTTGTTTTATTTCACTGTATTCCTTTCTTTATCCCCCTTTATCATTTTAAACAGCTATAATCTGTTATAACCAACTTCATTTGAGCCATCAAGACATCTATGATTAACAAGAAACATCTAAATAAACTTAAGGATTAGGAGGATTTGGGCTTCCTGATTTTAAATATTCTTATTATTATTAGGCAGCTAATTTAAATACTTTAGCATGCTGGAGAAAGTTGGGTTCGGTGGAGTTAGGTGACAAGCCAGAATGGTTAGCAATTGAAAAAGCTTTTTGTAAGACTTCTTTATCTTTAAAGTATCAACGGAAACAGTTATTTATTTCTAACTTAATTGAAGTAAGGAAACAAGTTAAGGTATAGCTTATTTGAAAATTCCTGATATATATGTGGATACTCCAATTTGTAGTAATCATGCTTTTCCTCCAGGGTTACATAGGCTAAGCTTTTTTTTTTTTTTCAATGGAAACACATGGAAACAGTTCTGTATATAAGTTGCTCTTTTGAACCGCTAAAACAAAACTGAGCTCTTGTTTCTCCACATGTTTTCCGTTATTTGTCAGTTAAAGACTTTGTTGGAAAGCACATTCCAGACTTTGATGTTTTGAATTTGAATCCCACCTCAGAGAGAATTGTTAATGTACATCCCATGAGTGGTAGTGTGTCAAAATTGTACACATTACTGCTAAGGTGGAAAAAAACACAGAGAAAATAAAACATGACTGGGAAGAGGAAATTGGATTTAATATTCATGAAAACATGTGGGATGAGTGCTTGAGAAACGTAGACATGTTCAGTCCAGGTCAAAACCTTATTAAATGTATCCCACGATTTATCCACTCTGTAATAATTGTAAAATGTCACCCTGTTTTATTCTTTATGGTCATGTAGTAAAATTCAGTAATTTTGGTAATGTATATTTAATTTTCTTTCTGAAGCGCATTCTGTTGATCTGGAGCCTCAGCCTTGCATTGGACTTTTAGGAGCAGAGAATGCTTCTTGTAGTAAGTATCTGACAAAGGCCATTTCACTGTGTGTGATGCTTGCAAAAATACTTATTTTACAGATGTGGAAAGCAGATTTACTTTTGAGATGTGAGTTAGGAAACTGGGAAATATGTTGCACTTGTAAGAACTGAGATTTATATTAAAAGATAAACTATCCATTTTCATTTAGATTTGGAAACCAATACGACAGTTCCAACAGGTGTGGACTGAACAAGCTTTAATATTATTATTTTTATATATATATATATTTTATTTTTTTTGCTTCACATCGCCTGTAATTTAATTGAACTGTCTGATTATACATTATTTAAATTCCGGCTGTTGCCGTTTACCAGGATAACAGATTGTGTTCACTCTGTTGCTCATGTACAAAATGGTTTATCTAGCTGTTTGTTTAGCTCAAAGTAGCATGTACAACACGCTTATGTTTGATGAGTTATTTATCCTGTATACTATAGTTACTGTTTTGGTGGCATTGTGCATGTGTGTTATTTGTGTTTTTACGCTGCTTGTTTGATCTGTAGAGAAACATTTTTATAGCACTTCCTCTTTTATCATTTTGTATGTCTGTCATAGACATTACATCATTTTCTGTTGATTTCTTCTTCAGGTGTGTCTGGTGTTGATACAGAAGAAGTGTCAGTGATGGAGGGAGATTCAGTCACTATATACACTGGTGTTCAAACAAACCAACAAGAAAAGATCAAATGGTATTTTAATAAGACTCTCATCGCTCTCATCAATAGAAATCTCATTGTTATCTGTACAGATGTTCAGTGTAATAATAAAACTGAGAGATTCAGAGACAGACTGAAACTGGATCATCAGACTGGATCTCTGACCATCATGAACATCAGAAACACACACTCTGGAGAATATACACTAGAGATCATCAACGGCAGCGACTGTGAAAAGATCTTCAATGTTTCTGTTCATGGTGAGTCATCATGTTTAAATCATATCATCATGTTTATTATAGCAGTGACATTCAGAGCTTTTTCTCTTGATCTGCATCATTGAACATGTAAAGACCACCCAATTGGCCCAACGACGGAATCCAATGGTGGGCGAAGGAATAATGTGTGTATGTCTTTTCAGCACTCCAGTGAAGTTCACTTAAATCAACACTAGGTAGCTTTTCAACCATCATAATATATTTCCAAGACTCTTGTGATGGTACATCGACTTACAATAGGTTGAATGACACGTCTGCCATAGCCTGACGGGGTCTGTATCGCTTTTACTGGCACTACGTAACTTCGGGGTTCGGGTAGTAACCCAAGCACAAGAAGAACTACAAAATTCGACTGCTTTACGGCATACGTCACTTCCCCCACCACTTCGTCAGATTTGGACGTGAGAAGAGGCCAATCAGCATTTGTTTTCGGCTTTCGTGCGTATGCGTTTTCTCAGATTGGACGACAAAACTGGAACACGCATCACCGCAGATGAGCAACGAGCATATCAAGCCAACGTGCAAACTATCGCAGATCAAAGTGAAAGTAAGTCGCAGACGCTTAACACACAATCATCATCATTAAAAGTAAAGAAATGAAATAATCTTACCAGGGCTGTTACTGCTCTCTCTTATTGCGGTCTTTGATTTTGAAATTTTAGCTGATGATCAATAAAATGACTTTCTAGACTTGCTTACAAAAACTCGTTTCTCTTATGTGTTTTCTGCGTTGTTTTATAGCCTAGCTTGCCTCACGAACTAGTTTGCCAGCTGAACTGTGTTGTGAGGTGTATTTATAACGTAGTCCTGAGGGATATCAGTCGACGCTGTTGACGTTGATTCTTGCGATTTATCATGAGAACAGTTTTCAATATCTCACATTATCAGGACATAAATAAGCCTAACGTAGAGGTTGTAAATAGTGTAAACGAGCACAATTTGCAAACTATTATGATAAATTGCAATAATCATGTCTAATGACATCATAACGGCCAATGTTATGAAATAATGCGACGTACATTTAACTTTATTGATGTCATCTGGCATTTTGTAATGTAAACATAAAACACAAAAATTTGTGCAAAAAACACAAATTAAATTATACAGTAGGCCTAGACTATAGGCTATTTACTTGTGATTTAGCTGCAATCATGTACAAACGTTAAGCCAGCAAAAGCGGTATAGGCTACTTTATTATTATAACACTTGACATAAACTTATTATTATCCTATTACCATCATCAGTAGTTCAGTAGACTATGCAGTAGCCTAATATTTGTATGAAATCGTGAAGCATTACCTAGTCAATATCTTCAGAGTCTATCTGTGCCTGGATATTTACGACAGTGCAAGTATTCCACAGCGACTCTAGGGGTCGCTGTTTGACAAAAACACAATTTCTACATAGTGTTGCTTTAATTTATTGGAATTTAGTTTCAATATTACTTTAGCTCTATGCATAATCTGACTCCAATTTCAAATGATAATCAAATTTAGATTGTATTTCTTATTAGAAAATAGTCATAAATATTGATTATGAATTAATTTAGATCTTTGATTATTCTGAGCATCCCATACTTTCAATTATTGATTCATTAAGGGACCCAATGCCGCACAGAGTCACACGCCCCGGGTTTACGTGCATTTCACGGACACAGCCTCGCCAGTCTGATCTTGGTCAGAGGGTGCAGAGGGTTTGCTAATACCTCTTAAGTCGATTGCCTACTGCTCACACTAACAAACAAGTAATAAAAACTCAGTGAGTGTTTTAGCGCTATTTTCTCACGTCATGGGATCACAACACTAAGAGATAGTAAATGAAAGAGAAAATAGAAAAATACCCCAAATCGCACGAAAATAACACCCAAAACACACATAATTAAATCGTGCATTTATTAGAACTAGTTTCGGTGAAGAAATGTCACTTTCGCTTTGTTTATCAAGGCTGTCCAGAATCAGGAAGTGTACACAGGATGCGTCATGCAGAAGAGGTCACGTTGAATCACGAGTGATGATTGACAGCCGTGCAGCCGAATCATATTTCTCAGAGGTCAGATCTGAAGCAAATCAGGTAGGGGAGACCATAGATATCATATAAAGGCTAGATGTCTTAAGGCGGAGTCACTTCCGGCATCACCGGCGGCCATCTTAGGACAGGGCTCTGTGAATTAAGGTGAGTGATCAGCACGCACACAAATCCTCTTATCTCGCTGAAATCTTGACGGATTTACAAACGGTTTGGTTTCTTACAAACGTTATTACCGTGGCTATAATTCTTTCATATGTAAGTCCATTTGTATAATTATTCATATGTATGCAGTGTAATAGCTACATCTCTGACGTTTATAACAAACCAAACCGTTTGAAAATCGGTAGAAAATTGAGCAAGTTATGGTTATTTAAAAGTACATGCAGCATGTTAGGAGTGAGCGAGCACCCTGTGGTAAGATGGCCGCCGTGTGCGGATGTCGAGCTCCATTGGCCAGCAGCGCGGACAAGACATCTAGCCTTTATATGATATCTATGGGTGAGACAAGCTCTAAGCTCCGTGCGCTGCTTGAGCTATTCAGGTGGTATAATTCAGTGGAAAATGAATAGGAATTTTATTCTGTATTGGCGAAATATTTTAGTAACATATGATAATTAATCAATATTTCTCCAAATATACAACAATAGTTTTATAGGTGAAAAGGCAATATTTTTCTTATTTCCCTTCATATAAAGTTTTAATTAATTTTTGAAGCATAAAGGAAAGATTTTTGATCAATTCTTTTTTTCTAATATTATTGTAAATTTTAGAAGCTATCGATTGCAATTTGTTTCAACTCGATAGCTATTATGGTTGCCGAGAAATTTGCAAAAAACTGAATTTTTTCTGGAATTTCCAGGAAATCCAAAATCTTTTCCTGGATTTTTTTTGGTGCGTTCCCGAGATTAGACCTTCCTTAACATAATGCTGAAAACCCGAAGTCTCTAGGTGGTCTGGTTGAGGAGTAGATAGAAGTGCAAGATTGGTGCGCACAGACAGAACAGAAATCATGAGTTAACAATCGCAATTTTGTCCGGTGGAAAATTGTGCTAAAAAGTGCAGTTTATTTAGCCACTTCTGTACAACTTGCCCAAGTCAGTGATAGACAGAAATCAAAAGGTCTTCAGATGACGTGCCCACTGCTCCGTTATGCGCCTTTAGTTTGACCTATCCTGGACACAGAGCTGCGGTAGCGCCAGCCTCCTCATAGTCTACTAAAATAATGATTTCAGAATACTTCAGAATAAATCAAGATGTAACATTTATTTGTCAGGTAAAAATGTATCATGCAAAAAATGATTAAAAGCAAATTCAAAAATAATAAACATGACATAAATTACTCAAAGATGGCTCTAAAAGTAAGCAATGCCTTCCTGACAGAGACACACAGTGGTGTGTGTGTGTTTTTCCAACGGGAGAACACTGAAACAGCACTGTATGGGGGATGATCCTGGTAAAGGGTCCCACAAACTGCTCTGTCACCCACCCTTAAATACTCAGACCAGAACAAAAGGGTTATACGAATATTGTTTAGAGTTGTTTTGGGTCAATTCATGTCCCCCAGGGGGTAACGCCAGGTTTCGAGAGATATCTTAAAGAGACATCACCCAGAGAGGAGAACAGGATTCTCCTAAGTTCTCAATCTTTCTCATTAAACCAATGACTGCAATGCAATTAAGACCATTTTACCAATGGCATTGAGACACTTCAAATGATACCAAACATGAAAAGGAAAAACAATAGATTCACAAGATACATCATTATGTGATATAAAGACATTCTTAGTGAACTTTTAGTTCACTAAGGTATAATATTTATTTTCTAATAAGAAATACGATCTAAATTTGATTTATAGTTTGAAAGTGGAGTCAGATTAAGCGTAGAGCTAAAGTAATATTGAAACTAAATTCCAATAAATTAAGTGAACTTCACTGGAGCGCTGAAAAGACATACACACATTATCCATCGTTGGATTCCGTCGTTGGGCCAATGGGTGGTCTTTACAGATGTATAATGTGCTTATTTTCGAATATTATAATGTAGAAATGGATATTTCAATGAAGTAATGCATTCTACTAAACATGTACAGTACGTGTGTAATATATGTGCGGGTCTGTAAAAAGAAAAATTGATATTGTGGGATTCCAAATTTATTAAAATGTTTAATTTAGGTTTACATTGTCACTGAAACTCTTGGAGTTTGTGTTTTAGCAAGAGAGTCCTGTCAGTCCTGTTCTCAGGTCTCAGCATTTGAATGGATATGCTGAGTGAATTAGGGTGGGCAGCACTCTCAGTCCCAAACAGGTTCCGAAACCTGTCTCATCATCACAAAGTTTTGGTTCCTGCCCCTAAATGTATATTTTTGGTTGGTGGGTGATCAGTTAAAAGAATATTTGGTTGCCAATCATATTTTGTCTGACGTACAGTCTGGGTTTCGAAGGCAGCACAGTACTACTACTGCTGCAATGAAGGTCATTAATGACATTATTGAGGCAATGGATTGCAAGAACACTTGTGTAGCTCTTTTCATAGATTTAGCCAAAGCATTTGATACAGTGGACCATTGCATTTTACTGGAAAAGCTACGAAATATGGGTTTTTCTGATTATACTGTTGATTGGTTTACTAATTATTTGGCAGATAGAACTCAGTGTGTTTATTTTGACAATTCTAAATCAGCAACTCTGAGTGTATCTTGTGGTGTACCGCAAGGATCAGTCTTGGGTCCAATTTTATTTACTATTTATATTAATAACTTGGGTGATGACATTTCTCAGGCTCATTTCCATTTTTATGCTGACGATACCGTTATTTATAGTAAGGCTGCGACTTTACACCAAGCTTTTTCTTATTTACAATCTGCTTTTAACCTTGTTCAGATCCAACTTTATCAGCTTAAACTAGTTTTGAATGTTGAGAAAACTAAGATTATGCTTTATTCAAAATCTAAGAAGTCTTTGGACAGTCTTCCAAGTATTTTTACTATACATGGTGAGCAGATCGAACAAGTCAAATTGTACAAATATTTGGGTATATTAATCGACGATCAGCTCTCTTTTAAGTTGCACATTGATAAACTGGTACAAAAGCTCAAATTGAAAATAGGATTTATTTTAGAAATAAAGCCTGTTTTTCTTGGAAAACCAGGAGGAGATTGGTTGCTTTCTCACTGCACTCGATTATGGTGATTTGCTCTATAGAAATGCGCCTGATCGAAGTTTGTCTTTGTTGGATACTGTCTACCATAATGCATTAAGATTTGTGACTGGATGTAAGGCATCAGTACATCATTGTACCTTGTACAAAATGACAAACTGGCCCTCATTGTCAGTAAGGAGACATATACATTGGCTTATTTTTATTTATAAGTCTATATTGGATATGCTTCCGTCTCATCTTTGCTCCTATATGTCACGTAATATCAGTTCTTATAATTTACGCTCTGGTAACATGTACTTGTTAACTGTACCTACGGTTCGTACAGAGCTTGGTAAGAAGTCTTTTAGTTATGCAGCCCCGGCCACCTGGAACACATTACAGACTGATTTGCAATTGCGAACTCAGATTTCATTTGGTGAATTTAAACACCGCATGAAAGTGTTGGAAATAGATGCCATAAATTGTTGTCACTGTTTTTAAAATTCCTAAATCGTTTACACCTATGGTAGGTATAAATTGTATTTTTAAGTAGTCTGATGTTGATGTGGTTTGTTTATATATCTTGAGGATCTTGTTTAAATGTTTCTTGTTGTTGTACATATGCTTGGTGATCATATTTGTAACTATGCGTTGTTCGTATGCTGCCATTTTGGCCAGTTCTCTCTTGCAAAAGAGGTTTTAAATCTCAATGAGATCATCTGGTTAAATAAAGGTTAAATAAAAAAATAAAATTAAAAAAAACTGCAAGAGAACATCTCACAGATTCAGACTTGGTGACTGCAGCTACCGACAGATCGTGTTCTCAATAAAGAATCCTGCTGAAGAAACAACCAAGTGTCCTGGTCTTATAAGTTCACAACAATATATAAACAGTAAATCTAGACGAATAAAAACATCCACGATTAACTTGATATTTAGCAATTTTGCAGTTCATTTTGTTTCTACTGAATTTGTCAAGATCCAGGAATTGAATACGCACAACTATTTTCACACTTGTGGAGTTTTTTCCTCAAAAGATCCTCCAGCATCTGTTGGTTTGTGTTTCAGGTGTTCCTGCTGCTGAACGAGATCAAATGAAGAGAAAGACAGTGAAAGAGGGAGAATCTGTTACTTTAGATCCTGGTGTAAGAAACCCAGATGATTTGATGAAATGGTATTTTAAAGACATTACCATCGCTGAAATCACTGAAGATCAGAGTCAGATCTGTACAGATGTTCAGTGTGATAATAAAACTGAGAGAGACAGACTGAAGCTGGATCATCAGACTGGATCTCTGATCATCATGAACACCAGAAACACAGACTCTGGACTCTATAAACTACAGATGAGCAGCTGCAGATTCAGGATCATCAGGAGCTTCTGTGTTTGTGTCACTGCACGGTGAGTCTCATTTGCTCTTTAGAATAATAGCAACTTTGTGGGTGTTTGGTGTTTTAAGCCCCCAACGGCGCCTTCCAGGCAGTGAGGGGATGGGTAGGTTTAGGGTTGAGGGTAGGGTTAGCTGCCTCTAAGGAGCCATTGGGGGCTTAAAACACCATCGAGCAACTTTGTGCCGGCCCAGATCTGGCACATGTGGAAAGAAGATCTGAGTGGAATGATGGCACTTGGGTGGACCGCTCCTGTTTGCCAGATCTGGGCCACAAGTAGGCCATAGCAATGCCACATATCAGCCAAGAGCAAAGACATAAAACTACTGGACCTCTGAGCCACAACATCTGTCTATATTATTAATCTCAGCATTAACAAGCCTGTTAACATGCAGAATCACAGAAAAGAAGAAATGTGTGTGTGTGTGTGTGTTTTACAAAAGTGTTTTTGTGCTTGTTTTACAGTACAAAAGCTTATAAATCATACACAATTAATATTATACTTTTTTTGTTGAAAATGTAAAATGCAGAAAGTTTTTTGTGGTTTAGGGGTCGGGTTTGTGTGTGTGTGTGTGTGTGTGTGTGTGTGTGTGTGTGTGTGTGTGTGTGTGTGTGTGTGTGTGTGTGTGTGTGTGTGTGTGAGAGAGAGATCATTTCATTATTTCATAGGAGACCAGGTGAAAAACAAAGATGAGGTAAAATACTTCATTAGTATGTCTTTAGAAATCTTATAAGATTTTCAGGAGAGTGCAACAAAACTCCATTCATTTTATCTGTTGTGAAATTGATCAAATACAGCCCTACTGTGAGCTACGAGTATTAATCGATAATATTTGCTTTTGTTGAAGCCGTCAGTCTGCATTATTTCAACTTATTTTCAAAAATAATCATGTTTAACAGCGGAATTTGTTATGGTAAAACTACATTACCCATGATGCTCTACTGAACATTCCACCAATCAGGGAGTGGAAACAAGCCAAACGTGCCATAAGATCTCTTTAGCTCCGCCCACTTTCATGAAATAATTGCCGTAATCGAGTCGATCTCCATTCGCTCTCAAATACTTCAATATTTGAATATACGGTATAAAAGCATTTCTGCTCTTCTGCTGTAAACTTTCACATGAATGAATGGCGTTTCCATCAAAATGATCCCGAAATAAACATTCCAGACTGAATATTATTCACTGACTGATGGCTGATTTGCTGATTTCATGAGTTTCTGACAGTTACTGCTGTTTATTTCTCTCTTTAACAATCTTTAATTTATTGTTTCCAGACGGAGAAAGATCACGTGATCCGAGAGAATCCCAACAGGATGATTGTGAATCTGCAACATTATTCCCATTGAGGAGAATCAGCAAAAACACACTTCAGCTGTTCAGCTTTAACCTGAAATACTTTACATGTTCATCATAAAACACTATTTACATGTTATGGAAATATTAACCGACCTGTTACTGGAAGCACATATAATTTAGATGAACATTATCTGACAGTTTCAGCTTATAAACCTGGAATAGATTAACATTTATCATTTCTCATGCTTATTATAATAAGTGGCTTGTTTGAGACGATGGATTAGGTGTTTGTTGAAGGTTGAGAAGGAGTTCAGTGTTTCTGAAGTGAAGATTCTGATAGAGACTCATTATAATGGAAACACTCGGCGGCGCTTATTCACTGTATTCATTATTATTCAATTCAACAATAACCTACTTATTATCTTCATACATCCATAGAACAAATGCTTTGTGATATTTAGGAAGATGGAAACAACATTTAACACTCAATGACAACTTAAACCTTTAAGACAAACCGACATGAGCTCTCGGCACAGTCAACATCATTATTTCATTTACAAATGTATTAAATGCACAAATATGAAGAAGATTTGCACTACACATCTTGTACTGTCAGTTTTTACTTGACTTGTTGTCAATGTACTGTATTTGCATAATACAATGTGAAAAGTGTATAAAAACTTATACACATTATTTTGCTTCAAAACCATGTTTGTGTCGTGATTCAGGCAGAGCTGCTTTATTTAGTTCATTACAACTCACAATCTGAAATGTCACTTTTGCTCTTTATTTGCATGTTTGTAAGTGTATAATTTTTACTGTTGCTTTTAATAACAGAATGTGAAAAAATGCAACATTTTAATAAACTATTTCATTGTTATGAATTATCATTATTTAAGCAATTTATATTTTCAGTGAAAAGATAGTGCTAGTCTTGTTTTACATCATTAATATACTCTTATATTTATATTCTTATAGTTGTTTCTCATTTTTTTAATAATATTTATTTTTTCTGTTCATTTTAATTTAAAGTTTTAGTCATTTTGATTTTGTCATTTTTATATATACTTTTAAATATATGCCTAGTTTTATTAATTTTTATTTATACATGCATACAGTTTTAGTACTTCAACATAAACTAAACAAAATGATGCCTGATCAAAAATAAGTTTATTATTATTATTATTATTATTTCAGTAAACACTCAACACTGAACTACACACACACACACACACACACACAAAAAAATGACACAATCACATGATCACGGTTCTCTGATGTCAGTTGATGGTCACATGACGTGCAAAACATCAAATATTTAATATTTATAAATTATTTTTGTTGAGCTTTATATAGATTTTCTGTGATTATAATGTAAAAAGTTATAAAGGACAATTTTACCATAAAATAAATTATTTGATTATTTTAAGAATTATTTTATTTTTTCTAATCTTTGTCTTAAATTCTTAGAAACGTTCAAACCCTGAAGCTTTTCTTCACATTATTACTGTTTCATATTTGACAGTGTGTGATTTAAGACTGTAAATATGAGAGACTCTAACAGTCATTTCTGGAACAATCCAGAAACACACTTTAAATATTCAGTGTGTCAACTTCAACTTTTCTGGAGGATCTGAGAACTTGTAAAACTTTTATTGCTGAAATTATCTGCAAGTTTCAGGTATCAGAGTTTTGATTTTTTTTTTTTCTGTTTATTTATATTTACAATAATACAATATTATCTGATCATTTATTTTTCTGAATTATTTTTTTAAAGTAATTTTACCTCTCTGATCAGATATTCTAAAAATCTAAATAATGTGTTCATTATATATCAGTGTTGGTCTCTAGTTTGATCTGAGATGTTTGACATATATTATTATTTCTCTGTCACTTTAATAGACTCTTTTTGGGTCTATACATGATGGTCAAACAGCATCAGTGTTTAATGATGAATCTCCAGCTCCTCAAACTCACCGCTAGAGGTCTTCACACACCACAGATTACACCACAATATTTACTCTGACACTACTCAGATCAGACTACAGCTAAATACAACTTATATGAAATATATAAACCATAAACAAGAGTATATAATGAGAATAATACGATTAAACAAAGTTCAATTTGAAGCAAATGATATTTGAATATCATATAAAAAGTACATTGTATATTTGTGCCTCAATATATTTCTTTCATCAAACAGTGATTTATTTTTCCATATAAAATCACAAATATATTTTTATTAACTTGATAATTCCATTTGCATCTGTACTGATTAAAACTCTGAGATATGTCACAATGTTTATGATATCAGTTTCTTGATCTTCTGGATCTGATGTCATAAAGCAGAACAGCGACAGTAGCCACGCCCACCAGAGCAGAGAGGACCAATCGGATCACAGCTTCAGTAGAACCACAGCAATGAACATGGACTTCTGAGAGAGAAAAAAGCAATGATAAAATAGGATTGTGATATTCAACAAGCTGACTTTGTTCGGAAAATAAAAATACAGATTCTGTCCATATGTCGAAAATAAAATCCATGACGTTGATGGAAAAAAATCAAATTAAAACAAGCATTATAAGACCACAAATGTGGGAAATTAATGCAGTAAAAGTACAGATAGGCTACATCACTTACAATGTAGCCTACTCATGTAAAAGTTTTTTTTATTTTTTATATAAAATCTACTTAACTACAGTAACGTGAGTATTTGTAATGTTACTTCACACCCCTGCAAATTACATGCAACATTAATTTATTTAACTTACACTATGTTGTGTTGAGAAGTTTACAATATGCGATGTTCAATTCATAGTAAATGCTTACTATAACACATGTAATGTGGAACTGCACCACTGGGGGCTCTAGTGGTAAATTGTTGAGTAATGCAGAAAAAAGAAAGAATAAAGTTGTAATGTTAGTTGTTCACCGCATGGAGTGTGTTCTGTGAAAGGGTGAAATCACCACACACTAGAAAGTTTTACTAGATATGACATTAAATCAGGTCATGTAAGTTCCTGAACAGAAAAAAACAGGATACGCTTAAGCTCGTGTACGCAAGGCTCACACGTAATTTTGTTTGCACATATTTTGGTTGCACAAAATTAGTTTTGCACTAATGAGTTGTTCCACAAGGTGGCAACACTGGCCTGTTGTTTCACAGTAGAAAAACGAATGTAGAGACAGAACAACAACAACAACAAAATACCAGAGACGACAACAACATCAGACGCCCACATTGACTAGTGCTTGTGTGAGGAGGTTATGAGAGCCACAACTTTAGCTTAAAAGAATACAAAGACATTTTTATCGGTCATAACTTTTGGAGAAAAATAGCACAGACACTGGGCAAAGATTAATCTTTCTAGAGCGTACGTGTTGTTCGCACATGCTATCAAATGGAGTATAGTTTGAAAGGCTATGTGTTTGACTGTACACACTGTGTACACACACACACAAAAAAACTAAGTTTGGGCTTTAGCCTCAAAGACCGCTCTAAAGGACAATTAGGCCCTGTCCCAAATGGCACCCTAAGCTCTCGCGGTCTTCCTCTGAGTCCACACTTTCATGACGTAACGCCGCTTTGACTGTCGGGTAAGTTTGAAGTCTGTGGAGTTCACTTCAGTGCGACTCTGCAAAAGTGTGCATCAAGGGCGTATATCGGCCGCAAAGGGGGAACTTGCGGGAACTCTTCTGACTACTAAACTGACAAATGGGACAATCTAGGGCAGGGTTCACCAATCTCGGTCCTGTAGGGCCGCTGTCCTGCAGAGTTTAGCTCCAACCCCAATTAAACACACCTGAACCAGCTAATCAAGGTCTCACTAGGCATACTAGAAACTTTTTTGTTGGAGCTGGCTGGAGCTAAACTCTGCAGGACAGCGACCCTCCAGGACCGAGATTGGTGAACCCTGATCTAGGGTCTTGTGGACTTAATGGACATGAGCACACAGTGACCATTGTAAGTCCAGAAGAACACATGAAGTGTGCTATTTGTGACAGGGCCTTAGAGAGTGTGGATTTAGCGTGTGTTAAGTGTACTGTGCTTTGGCACTTTTCAGACCTCAGACAGTCTTACACACTTACTTCATGTCGCATACACCACTGTCAAGTGGCTAAAACCTCAAGTGTGTGTATTTGGACAGATCCCAATATCAGTTCAGCAACATGTAAGTCAGATTGTAAACATGTCTGTTGGCAGAGGGATGTGTGGAGTAGCGTAACAAATGAGTGAACAAATAAATCCTTCAGTTAAAATGAGCTAATATGAATGTTGTTGGACGTGCTGTCCTTAAAACACAAAACAAAAATAACGACTTTATTCCACTTTTCATTTCCTTCTCTCTGGGCCTCGGGTCTTTTCGCGTAGTGTTTAAGCGTAGTTGCACGTCACCACGTAGGCTCACTATTGGCCGACGCTGGTCATGTGTGATACATGGTGACGTGCAACACAGACGCGCAACGCTTAAACACTACGTGTTTGTTTGTTTGTTTTTGCGCACAAAAAGTATTTTCGTCGCTTTATAAACTTAAGATTGAGCCACTGG
Source organism: Leucaspius delineatus (assembly GCA_023718395.1). Classification (NCBI taxonomy): domain Eukaryota; kingdom Metazoa; phylum Chordata; class Actinopteri; order Cypriniformes; family Leuciscidae; genus Leucaspius; species Leucaspius delineatus. The sequence goes on along the minus strand of CM043363.1, from coordinate 48,862,436 downwards.
AGTCACTTGGACTATATTAACGATGTCTTTAATACATTTTCTGGGCCAGCAAGTTTCGGTTCCTTAGAAGCCTATGGAGGAGTGATCCAGATCTCAGATTTCATCATAAATATCTTAATTTGTGTTCCGAAGATGAACGAAGGTCTTACGGGGTTGGAACAACATGAGGGTGAGTAATTACTGACAGAATTTTCATTTTTGGGTGAACTATCCCTTTAATGCAGTTATGAGAGAGAGAGAGAGAGAGAGAGAGAGAGAGAGAGAGAGAGAGAGAGAGAGAGAGAGAGAGAGAGAGAGAGAGAGAGAGAGAGAGAGAGAGAATTACCTGAGTCTGTGTGTCTGTCAACAGTGTTCAGCAGCAGCGTCTCTACTGTAAGTTTATCGGCTTCAAAAACAGCGCCGTTATTTCCTCGCTAGAAAAGTCATGTAACTTTAAAGCTGTTACACTATTTTACTGATTAAATCGTCAAAGCAGCGCTGAAAACACGTTTCTTTGTGAGTGTGTGTCTGTACTGTATGTGTGTGTGCGTTTGAGCAGGAGAAATGTGCTGTCTGGACACAATAAAACATAATATTGTACAAAAAAAAAAACATTGAAATAATGTTGTTTTTATCCTATTCTTTACTATATTTATTTGCTTGTTCACTGTCGCTATGGGTTTTGGATATTTTGTTGTTGAGGGTTGTAAGGACCTTTGAAAGAACTGAAATCATTTGCTGAAGTGATATGGAATAATTGAAGCCTCAGAACGTTCGTCAACCAATCAGATTCAAGCGTTCAACATCCCCGTATAAATCAATGTGATTCTGAACATTCTATGAGCCTGAGCCTGTCAATCAGCATTAGAGCGCCTCCCTCAGGCTGAATTATGCAAATACACTAGACATGACATCTACTACCAAAGTGTGTCTGCATGTTTATGTAAAACTAACAGCCAATCATAAACTAGCGCTACGACACAGAATCTGCCTCCCTTAAATGTATTAATAGAGCCACTACTGTCAATAAATGTGAAGAACTTAAAATGATCTGTACTCACCATAGACAGAAACATTGAATGTTTTTGATGACAGTTCAGATGCGATTATCTTTACTTCATAGAGTCCAGCATGTTCAGTTCTGATGTTTGTGATGGTCAGAGATCCAGTTTGATTGTCCAGCTTCAGTCTGTCTCTGAATCTCCCATCAGGAACATCATCATATGTGGAGAAGACTCCAGAATCTCGGTTTATTTTAGCTATCAGAGACTCTTCTGCTCCAAACTTCCACAGTATGTCGTCATGTGTGTGTATTTCAGTAACATCAGTGTGTAGAAGCACAGATTCTCCCTCCATCACTGACACTGACTGTGTTTCATTTGTTTCAACAGCAAACACACCTGAAGAACACGAACAGATTAAGTCTATGTTGGTTTACAAAGCCTGGCATCAGTTTTGTAAAGTTTAAATGTGAACTGATACAAAAAGTGAAAAGATTCATTATAGTCATTTCCATTATTCAGATCTCACAACAAGTTTAATTTGATTCATCTGTGAAGAACTGCAAATAAAAAATACATCCTAGCTTGTTACTGATATTAAGCCATAAAAAAAAATCATAACTTACAGATCATAAGCCACCAACACAAACAGAACAAAACACGCATTTGATCCATTTTCATCAGTTGTTCAGTGAGAAGATCATCCACTGAAAACACTCAAGCTCTTCGTCTGATGTGTGAATCCTCCCATGACAGTTTGACCAACCTAGTTCACACACACACATACACTCACACTCAAACACACTTCCACTGAGCTCATGTTATAAATGTAGTTAGGCGTCATATAAATGTTCTTCTGACTCTTATGGACTTCAACTTCTGAGAGGAACTGAAACTGCAGTTTGGTTTCTTCAGAAATGTTTATTTTTTTTTAATCTGTTGGACAAACATCTTGTGCAGGAGAGTGACCATGTATGTACGTCTTTTGTAGGTGAAAGTCTTTTCTGAACAGAAATATATCCATGGATGATTTATCGGAAGATTCAAACTGCAAAAGTTTTTCTTTTTCCATGTTCTGTTTGTGCATAACCCAAAAACAGTTGTGTTTTGTGATGAGCGATTAACTGATTACAAATGTGTCCAAGCATGGGTTTGACTTATGATGTCATGTTAATTTAAATCTTCAGTCAGCAACTGATTATTATTAAAAAATGTGTCCAAAAGTGTGTCGACTATGGCAAGCCCTTTAACATTTAAAAGCTAAGCACATTATATGAGTTAAGAATACAAATGTCTGTCTGAGAGTCTCTCATGAGTGTATAAATAGCCGATCGTGGAATTTTCTGTGCCGAAGAAATATGTCAGAGTGAACTGTTTTCAGATTACACAGTCACATATAGCCTATATATATATCCGGGATAAAGATTTAAAAATGTTTCTATTCAAACTACGCAGAACAATAATAATTAATAATTTATTCGACATAGAAAAAAATATAAACATAAGAATCACTGCGATGCCCCATGAATGTCGCTGCGCATGCGTCATTGCGTTCAAGGCGCTGCCGCGAGCCCGCAAGAGCTGCTACAGCTATAGCTTGAAGCTAAAAATGGATCGCTTTGTTGGACAAAAGAGGAGCAGAGAAGATGCAAGGGGGGTGAGGTGGTGAGAGCCTAGGCTATGAGAATTATGGAAGCTTGTTTCCGCCACAGAATAAAACATTTTAAAAGATAATTGTGACTTTATATCTCGCAATTCTGTCTTTATTTCTCAGAATTGCGAGATATAAAGTCAGAATTGCATGAAATAAAGTCGCAATTGCGTGTTATAAAGTCAGAATTGCGATATAAAGTCAGAATTGCATGATATAAAGTCGCAGTTGCGTGTTGAAAAATCAGAATTGCGAGATATAAAGTCAGAATTGCGTGAATTAAGTCGCAATTGCGTCTTATAAAGTCAGAATTCAGATTTTTTTTCTCGTAATTTTGCGACTTTATATCACGCAATTCTAACTTTATAACACATAATTGCAAGTTTATATCTCACAATTCTGACATCTTTTCTCAGAATTGTGAGATATAAACTCAAAATTGTGAGATATTTAAAGTCCAATTCTAAGGAAAAAAATGACTTTTTTTTTTTTACCTCAGAATAGTTTATATCATGTAATTCTGCATAAAACTTAATATTTCGCAATTGTGAGACAAAAAGTCAGAATTGTGAGAGAAAAAGTCGCAATTACTATTAATTATTTATTATTCAGTGGGACGCAAGCTTCCATAGAGAATAGATACTATTTTGTAAATATGTTTTCTGTCATGGGTGTGGCTATGGCAATTAAAGTTCGAGCATATTGTTTGCAAACTGCAATTGATTAATTAATTAAAAACAAAGTAGTTGATATGCTGTGTTGTTGTTTTTGTTGTTTAGTAGCAGTAATATGCAGTTATTAGCCGTGTCCACTGTATTTTTTGTTGGTTTTCATGAGACCCCCTCTTGAAATGACCAGGACACCCCCCCCCCCCCCCCCCCCAATCAAAATTGTCTGGAGTCACCATTGCTCTGATCAGACATCTAAATATAATTTATATGAAATGTATAAACCATAAAGAAGAGTATATAATGAGAATAATACGATTAAACAAAGAAAAATGATATGATGAATAAATGAAAATCCATATTATATTTGAATATCATATAAAAAAAAGTACATTGTATACTTGTGACTCAATATATTTCTTTCATCAAACAGTGATTTATTTTTCCATATAAAATCACAAATATATTTTTATAAGACTTCCGGCTTAACGATCTATGGAGTAGGACGCAACTTTCGGAGCTCCTGCAGTTAGCGTTAAATTACGTTCATTGGCACATTTTCGCGTTATTTTTCTTGGTGTGTGTTCTAACACTTCTTCTTTAAGTATTGCTGAGTAAAATGCCTGCTAAACCCAAATCTGGCAATGCTCCATCTGCTGCGCTTCAGCGGCCTGCTCACACGCTTCATCCCCACCTGGTAGTGATTCCTCCTCCCCTTACGACAGTGCTGTAAATTTAGTACATTTACTCCTGCAATAAAGCCATAAAATGCACCCTGGAAAGAAGATAGCAAAGACAGAGCACAGAGCACATTGTTCTGCCCAAACTTATCTCCTTGTTTATATACTCATCCCCCCTCCACAAGCCACTAAGAGTCATTAAGAATGTCTTTATATGTATCTTTTGAATCTATTGTTTTTCCTTTTCATGTTTGGTATCATTTGAAGTGTCTCAGTGCGATTGGTAAAATAGTCTTAATTGCATTGCAGTCATTGGTATTATGAGAAAGATTGAGAACTCAGGAGAATCCTGTTCTCCTCTCTGGGTGATGTCTCTTCAGGATATCTCTCGAGACCAGGTGCTCCCCCCTGGGGGACATGAACTGATCCAAAACAATTGGATATAACCCTTTTGTTCTGGTCTGGGTATTTAAGGCTAGGTGTCAGACCAGTCTTTGAGACTCTTTACCAGGATCCCCCATTCAGTGCTGTTTCAGTGTTCTCCTGTTGGAAAGCCCTCACACACCACTGCGTGTCTCTGTCAGGAATGCACTGCTTACTTTTAGAGTCATCTTTGAGTAACTGATGTCATGTATTTATTATTTCTGAATTGGCTTTTAATCACTTGTTTAATTGGCATGATACATTTTTACCTGACAAATAAATGTTACATCTTGATTTATTCTGAGGTTTCCGAAATCATTATTTTTGAAGACTATGAGGAGGCTGGCGCTACCGCAGCTCTGTGGATAGCTCAAACTAAAGAATTTAAGTTCAGTTTTATAATATACAATGTGAACGGATACAAAATGTGAAGAGAAATGCAAATTCATTATGAGACAGCAGATCTCTCAATAATAATACTGACTTGATTTACCTGTGAAAAACTGCAAATCATCTTAGCTTGTTCCAGACACTTACCAGTCAGACGCCGCCAACACAAACTGAACAAAACAAGCGTTTGAAACATTTTCTTCAGATGATCTAATAAAATCATCCGCCAAAAACAATCAAGCTGTTCATCTGATGTGTGAATCCTTCCTCGACAGAGCTCTCTCTCTCTCTCTCTCTCTCTCTCTCTCTCTCTCTCTCTCTCTCTCTCTCTCTCTCTCTCTCTCTCTCTCTCTCTCACACACACACACACACACACACACACACACACACACACACACACACACACACACAGAAACTTTATAGTTACATTTAAATGTCCTTCTGGTTCTTATTAAGACTTTAAATGTTCTTGTTCATGAAACATAATTTATTTTTGTCATTTAATACTGATAATGTTGGATATTGGAATATTGTATACATTTTCTTCATGGTAAAATATAGTGTAATTGTTCCTCTTCTTCTCATTCAGAATGAAACCGGCTGTGGTTTGATTTCCTTAGAAACGGTTTGATCTGTTGGCTGGACAAAGACAGAGTGATCATTTATGAATATAGTTTAAGGGATTCTTCCTCTCCTGCTATTTATGAACATCACAGTCTGACTTCAGCTAACAGTGAAATCAACAGTAACACTTTATAAGACTGTTCCATCATGAATGAATAACTACACAGGAACAAATGAGTAATTTAACACTTATAACAAATTTACTTATAATGAATTTTACTATTATTAATTAATGAATTAGTAAGTAACTAATATCGCTCAGTTGACTGAGGTAGTTCACTATTATCTAATCAATAACTGTTTTTTTTTTCATTCCTCCCAAGGGACTAGGAACTACTACAGGTTCATAATTAACATGAATAATGCATAATATATAATTAATTGATATAATTAATTAAGTGAAGATCATGGTAACACTAATGACTCAAGTATTACCAAATCCATCGGAAGGAATTAGGCTTCTACTACACTGTTAAAAATTACCTGTACATTTTACAGTAAAATACTGGCAGCAGGGTTGCCAGCCAGTTACTGTATTTTTTTACAGTAGCGTTTCTGTAATTTAATTGACAGAGTTTTACTGTATTCTCTGATTACAGTAAATAACTGTATTTTTAAAATTGTTGTATTTTTTTACAGTAAGCTACAGAATCTCTGTATTTGATATGTCTAGAGGAAGTATGTAAAATGGAGAAAATACAATATATTTTCCTGATTTCTGAATATTAATGACTGGCAGCTGAATTTTAAATGTAAATTATTTATCAACTGCATAAGCTTTAAACAATTTTTTTTTAAATACATAAAGTGTTGTATAATGCACAACTTAATTCCCCTATTACTTCACAAAACAAAAACATAATTCAACATACTAATCTTAAAAAAACAGGTCAAAATGTATTTAATTTATAACTTTAAAATCTGTATGAAACAAAGTCATAAAACAGTGTATTTTGTATTATTTTGATTTCATTTTTATTTACAAAATTTATCGAAATAAATTAAAATAAATATTTTTAAATTACTTGAAACAAATTAGCCGTCATGGCCCTTCACACAAAGAAGAAATACACAAACAACATACATTTAAAGACACGGATGAATTTGCACCACTTCATTACCAGATAAACATGTCCAAACAACAAGGCCCCAAGTGAGTCCAACACACTTCTGATCAAAAATGGAGAACATTTCAGCTCCAGAATGCTGTTCCATCACAGGCTGCAAAAAGTGTCTAGAAATATTGAAGAGAACAAAGAGGACAATATATCAAAAATCACTGAGTTGCTGTCAGATACTGCAAGTTTAATCTTCTAGATCAGTCGAATTCACAAATGATTGTTATTTATTGTGAACCAGTTGATGTAAAAGAATCGGTTCTAAAGATTTGCTCACTAACAGAGATCTTGATTTAATATAGTTAATAAAGTTAAACACAGTTTTTTTTTTAATGACATGCTCCTTCCTACAGCAAATACGAACACGTTTTCTATCATGTCTGCCTATGAGAGACGGTGGAGCCAGTCTGAGCGTCAGTGGCGAGGAAAGAGTTAAAGTCTCGGTAGAAATCAAGCTTTTAATGTTGTTTATATGTCTGTGTTTTTAATATGATTTAAGACAAACCATGTGCAAAGTATTTTCTATTTAAAAGACAGTCTCAAAAGCAGTTTGGAAAATGCATTCATGATGTACTACTCGATTATAATACATTTTGAACACAAAAAAGTTACGGACTGCAGCTTTAACCTTGTAAGACACAAGTTGTACATGTTATTAAACGACCATTCAGCTCATTCTTCTTTGTCTAATAGATACTGCTAATTAAAAAAAAAGTTTATTATAATTGTATTTTTGACCCACTGCAAGATTTTCTAAAGATTTTTTTACAGCTAATTCATTACTATTTTTACAAACATACTGCCTAAATTTTGCATAACAGCATCATAAAATTAGGTTTTTAAAAATCCAAAAGATTATAATAAAAGACTTCAGCCATTATAAGTTAATCAGGTCTGTTTTAATTGCACTTATCACATGAACATACACATATATTTAGATTTCTTTACTATTTTTCAGAAAATAATATAGTTTATATGTGCTTCAAAGCACGTTTTCCTTGACGGATGCAAAGTACAAAATAACAATAAAAAAAAAATTAACAAAGAGAGAAAGGTCTATATTCTACTAAGGTCGTGGTTCAGGCTTTTGTGAGGAGTTTGGCATATTATACTTTAGCTATGACACTGAAATGAGTTTTCTGAAAACATTTATAACTACAGACATGATGATGAGCACTTCTAAATCCTGCCGGCATAAATACATAAATGACACAAATAATTACATATCATATAACAGTGGACAATCACAGAAAAACCTTCTTTAAGAATAGAACTAAAAGAGACATGAAATGGAGAAAACATTTATAATGAAGAGATGATATGAATAATGAATAATTAAAGTTAATAGTAAAAAAAAAAAAAAAAAAAAAAAAAAAAAGATCAGCATGCCAACTCAAATGCTTCATAAAAGGTTACATGTTTCAAGACATTTGTTAAAACAAAATACACATTGTTAAAATAAATTGCACATTTAACGAAGACAAAAACCTGCTTTATAATATAAAATGCATATTGTTGTTTAACCAGTACACATATCTGTGAAATATGAAATATGCTTAATACCAGTAGAAGGCTTATGCAACAGTCAGTAACACTTATGGAAGATAATATATAAAAAATACATTAGGCTACATAAACTCTTATTAGGCAGTTTGTTGCTTTTCTTTCAGTGCAGTTTTACAGGTTCAGTTCCTGAGATTCAGAGTTTGCTCAAGGACACAATGGTGATATTTCATGGATCAACTCTTGCAGGATTTGAACCTTTTACACTTTAACCACAAAGATACGACACCGCAAACAAAGTGCTTCAAACTTTAACATTTTCTGCTGAAAACACCAGTTTAGAGTAACATTAATGTTAGGAATAACGTCATACTGGTGTTTTCATCAGGGATGTTCCTCTGTAGTGTTGTCAAGATGCTAATACTGAAATTGTAAATATAACATTACCAGTATCGGTAGTATTGGCGTGACCTGTGTGTTGTTTGACTGACAGCTTCTCCGTCAGTATGAATTACTTGAACGTAATTTCCACTCAAACAGGAAGCTAAAAGGCGGGACATATTGAATTGCCCCTCCCCCTTTTTCAAATAGCCAATAGTGTTTAGTTTACTTCACAGACTTTAATTAGTACTTGACAGCACCATGAAGTGAATCCCAGCGCTGATGATACGTTGGATTCAATAGTAGAGGTGTGAATAAACTCCAGCCATTTCATTCTTAATCAATATACAGTTGGAAAACAGAATAAAACTCGCGCGTTTGAGTAAGTGAACACACATCTCAAACCCATGTTTCTCCCTGACGTGTCAACGGTGGCTTTGGCCAGGTGGGGTTTATAACACAGGGGGTGGAGCTTTAGATTCTAGAGAGCGTTTGATTGGACAGAAGATGTGATGAGAAGCTGCGGTGATGTCTTAAAAATCCGTGATCCATTTTAGCGGAAGTGAGAGACTGTAAGTTTTGAAAGCTTATATCTCCTAAATGTAAATTTTGCTAGTCTTCCGGAGCGCATTAACTTGTTCATAACCTTAAGGCTAACATATTCATACTGAAAGCTAAAATACTCAATTATTATTTCAAGGGGTCTTTAATGATTACAGAGAAACGGAGAAATCACGTCCTGACTGTTTCTGTCTGAGTCAATTTAGCAGCTTTAATAAACATTTAAATACCCTGAAAATCCTCAAGCGCTCTCTGTACTATTGGAGCTAATGTTCTCCTTTGTTTCTGACTAATTAACCGTTTGCCTTTTCTGAAGCAATGTTTGCATATTTTAGAATATATTTAGGCTTATTGTTTAAATAACTAATCAACAAACTATTTTGAATTAGTTCAAGGTGAAATGTCTCTAGTATTGGTGCCAACTAAAGAAATCTTGGTATCGTGACACTCTTTCTCTGTGAGCGATGTGAGTTTCTTCTCTTTTAATGAAAGTATCAAAACAATAGTGTTATGTGGGCGTCTCATTGGCCGCTTCAGCCTCAGTCTGATTAAGGTTCGAGTCACTGAGATTCTTCATCAGAAAAGCGTCTTTCTGATCAGGGGACGAGTCTTCAGCTCCACTTGCCTGTTTATAAAAAAACACAGATAAACAGAAAGAAAAAGAAATAAACCGGATTGATGTTTGAGTTACACAAAGGCTTGGAATTACAAAAAATAACAAAATATCTTAAAATGTATTTATTAGAATAATTCATGTTTCCTAAACAACCTGCACATTTAAATGCTTGAAATATTATTTAAATAAATTACTCTAAGTATATAATAATATAAAATGTAAATTTAATCAGCGCACAGATGTGAATCTGTTTTGCAGTCAGACAGATTCAGTTGATGTAGTTTCTCACCTGATTAAAGCGCTCCGTCCTGTTCGCTTCTGGAGGAAATACAACAAACTCTATTAAACACTTTACTTTTAAATCTCATCTTTCCATCTTATTAAATCATTTGTATGTTACACTCACCGTTCCTTATTGCTCTGCGCTTACAACAGTAAATCACAGCAACAATCAGAAGAAGAACAGCGACAGCAACAGCAACAGCTACAGCAACAGCTATCCAGAATACAGTCGGACCTGGACCTGGATCTGGACCTGGACCTGGATCTGGACCTGGATCTGGACCTGGATCTGGATCTGGAAGAGTTAAAGACAGACAGTCATTGTTTGTTGTCAAAGTAACTTATAAATCAAATTCAACAATAGTTGTCTGATATTTATTTCTACACTTTGGTCATCAGTTGTATGATGTTGATTAAACTGGTAAATGGCTCCATCTTGTGTGTTTTTGAAGAACTAGCAGCTAAAACACTATTTAAAGACTATTTCATCTTAATAACATTAGTTAATAACTTTTTTTTGCATGTGAAGAATTATTTTGTCAAACAGACCTCAATGAAAACATTTACTGGGTTGATAGAAACATTTTTATGAACATATTTTTTGTTAACTTTAAATCCACTGCACTTTGGATTCTTGGTGAACTAAGAAGAAAGAAAATAGATTTATTTAAACTGATGATAATAAAAGGTGATAAGAGATGATATTGACCAGAACAAAACAGTTAAACTACCACCAATAGAAAAACTAGTTTGTTTTTAAATCATAAAGCACTGCATTTAAAGTTAAAGCTATAAATTACAGTTTAAGAGTAAATGTGTTTTTCTACACTACCAGTCGATAGTTTTGTAAGATTTTTAATATTTTTGAAATGAGTCTCTTCTGCTCACCAACGCTGCATTTATTTGGTTAAAAATATATATTATTGTTATGACAATTTAAAATAATGGTTTTCTATTTTAATGTTTCAAAGTGTAATTTATTCCTGTGATCAAAGCTGAATTTTCAGCATCACTACTCCAGTCTTCAGTGTCTCATGATCCTTCAGAAATCATTCTAATATGATGATTTGATGCTCATAAAACATTTCTCATTATTATAAATGTTGAAAACAGTGATTTACATTTTTATTTCAGGATTCTTTGATGAATAGAAAGTTCAAAAGAACAGCGTTTATTTGAAATAAATAACACAGAAACAAAAACACAAAGACAACCGCTGTTTTACACTGTATTAATATTTCACAATATTATTATTATTATTATTTTGTATTTGTTTTTTAATCAAATAAATGCAGCCTTGGTGAGCGGAAGAGATTTCTTTCAAAAACATTAAAAATCTTACTGATCCAAAACTTTTCTCTGGTAGTGTATGTACTTAGAAACTTAGGCTGTTTCAAATAAATATAGGAAAATAAAAATAAAAAACACTCCTGAATGTCACTGCAAACGTATTAAACACTTTAATGATGTGATTTAAATGTACAAGACTTGCTTTTAAACATAAAGACTCACCATGAACAGAAACATTGAAGATCTTTTCACTGAAGCTGCTGCCCTTGATGATCACTAGTTTATATTCTTCAGAGTCTTCGGTTCTGATGTTCATGATGGTCAGAGATCCAGTCTGATGATCCAGCTTCAGTCTGCCTCTGAATCTCTCAGTACCTTCATTACACTGAACATCTGTACAGATCTTACTCTGGTCTCTATTGATCTGAGCGATGAGAGTCTTATTAAAATACCATTTAATATTTTCTTGTTGGTTTGTTTGAACACTACTGTTTAGAGTGACTGATTCTCCCTCCATCACTGACACTCTATCAAACACACCTGAAGAAGAAACAATTAACATTAGTCAAACAAATGCATAATAGTGCTGTAAAAATGCTTTCCTACATATCATAAAGATTGTGAGTAGAGAGATATGACTGGATTCACGGTGAACATTCACTTCATGAGCATCATACAACCATGAATATTATGATACTCCAGGAAATTGTGCCATTTCCCAAAACATTAAGATGCAAGGGAAGAATAAACACATTATTATTGTTATTATTTTACAGTTTCAATCTTATACTTAAATAACATGTTTTCATTTACACTTTTATTCACCCACAGTGACTCACACTAGTAACAACTGATGACATCACGGCTTGATCTTTGCTTGACCAATCAGTGGAAAGAGGCGTTTTATTCCCGAACGTGTAGAGATGGAAAAATACAACGTGTTTATCCAGTTTGGCTTTACTGTCTTTCCATTTGTCAGATTACAACAAAGTTTGATGAAAACACAAACAAAAATATGAAAAAAAAAAGATTTGCAATTTCTTTATTTATATTCATGAGAAGGGTCATAAAATGTGATAAATTAACAATTTCTTTGTTTTTCCGTTTAAGACAAAAACGAGAAAACTAATTATCTGAAGGTACACGGACTAATAAATAACAGATGCATTGAAATGTGTGGATGATATGATGAGAAACTGACATCTTCACCAGAACAAAACAGTTAAACTACCACCAATAGAAGAACAAGTACACTTTAAATCATAATGCACTGAATATGAAGTTAAAGCTATAAATTACACTTTAAGAACAAATGTGTTTTTGTAGAAATTATCTTTATGCTGTGTGTGAATTAATATACAGGTAAAGAGAAAACACTCCTGAGTGTCACAGCAAAAGTATTAAACACTTTAATGATGTGATTTAAATGGACAAGACTTGCTTTTAAAAATGAAGACTCACCACGAACAGAAACACTGAAGATCTTTTCAGTGTCGCTGCTGTTGCTGTTGATCTCTAGTGTATATTTTCCAGTGTCTGTGTTTCTGGTGTTCATGATGGTCAGAGATCCAGTCTGATGATCCAGCTTCAGTCTGTCTCTGAATCTCTCAGTCCCTTCATTACACTGAACATCTGTACAGATAACACTGAGATCTCCACTGATCTGAGCAATGCGAATGCCATTATAAAACCATATAATCAGGTCTTGTTGGTGTGTTTGAACACCAGAGTTTAGAGTGACTGAATCTCCCTCCTCCATCACTGACACTCTATCAAACACACCTGGAGAAGCAACAATTAACATTAGTCAAACAAATGCATAATAGTGCTGTAAAAATGCTTTTTTACATATCATAAAGATTGTGAGTAGAGAGATATGTCTGGATTCACGGTGAACATTCACTTCATGAACATCATACAACCATGAATATTATGATACAAATTGTGCCATTTCCCAAAACATTAAGATACAATGGAAGAATAAAAAATGCTATCATTATTATTTTACAGTTTCAATCTTATACTTAAATAACATGTTTTCATTTACACTTTTATTCCCCCACAGTGACTCACACTAGTAACAACTGATGACATCACGGCTTGATCTTTGCTTGACCAATCAGCGGAAAGAGGCGTTTTATTCCCGCTCGTGTAGAGATGGAAAAATACAACGTGTTTTATTGTCTTTCCATTTGGCGGATTACAACAACGTTTGATGAAAATACAAACAAAAATATGAAAACCAAAAGTTTTGCGGTTTCTTTACGTTCATGAGAAGGGTCGAATATGTGATAAATGAACGATTTATTTGTTTTTCCGTTTAAGACAAAAACGAGAAAACTAATTATCTGAAGGTACACGGACTAATAAATAATAAATGCACTGAAATGTGTGGATGATATGATGAGAAACTGACATCTTCACCAGAACAAAACAGTTAAACTACCACCAATAGAAGAACAAGTTGCACTGAATATGAAGTTAAAGCTATAAATTACACTTTAAGAACAAATGTGTTTAGAAATGATCTTTATGCTGAGTGTGAATTAATATACAGGTAAAGAGAAAACACCACTGAATGTCACTGCAAAAGTATTAAACACTTTAATGATGTGATTTAAATGTACAAGACTTGCTTTTAAACATGTAGACTCACCATGAACAAAAACACTGAAGATCTTTTCACTGTCGCTGCTGTTGCTGATGATCACTAGTGTATATTCTCCAGAGTCTGTGTTTCTGGTGTTCATGATGGTCAGAGATCCAGTCTGATGATCCAGCTCCAGTCTGTCTCTGAATCTCTCAGTCCCTTCATTACACTGAACATCTGTACAGATCTGACTGAGATCTCCATTGATCTGAGCGATGAGAGTCTTATTAAAATACCATCTAATCTTCTCTTGTTGGTTTGTTTGAACACCAGTGTTTATAGTGACTGAATCTCCCTCCACCACTGACACTTTTTCTGTATCAAAACCAAACACACCTGGAGAAGAAACAATTAACATTAGTCAAACAAATGCATAATAGTGCTTTGAAAATGCTTTTCTACATATCATAAAGATTGTGAATAATGTCTGGATTTATAATGTAACACAGAAGAACATAATTGATTTACACTTTCACTCATCAGACAAAAATACACGAGTCTCATGGAGGATCTTGAACAACTTATGCTCAACTTATGTTCTCTTACAACACATGAATATTATGAGTATTACCCATAATAATGTTAGAAAATTGCTTTTCCCCCAAAACATTAAGGTACAATGGAACATTTATTATTTTAATCTTTATCATTTTTACTGTTTCAACACATAACATCTTACACTTACACTTGTGTACACATCTTACACTTAAATCAAATTACATGTTTTATTTTACACATTTATTCATCCAAAGCGACTTACACTACATTCAATGCACATTTGATCAGTTTATGCATCAACATTTACTCACAGTATGAAGCCATGTTACTTTTAGAGGTTTTTATACCATGTTATAAACCATTTTTTCAATATGTTGGTCATGTTGTGAATGAAGCTGGGCTGGGCCGCGAACTAAGTTAACAGTCTCGTTTATAGAACTATATCGTTGACCAGAAAAGAGATCAGACAAACGTCTTACATTGATGGAGTAAAATACAAACAATACATGAATATCCGTCGAATATAAAGCTAATAGAGCATATTATGAAACTTTGTCGTTAGTTTTACAGGGGAAAGAGATAGTAATGCAGGATACATGTCTTACCATGCAAGCGTAAGCTCGTCAACAATAAGAAAAGAAAAGAAATAGAGACATGCTTCATTTTAAATTTTTGCCCAAAGATGAACGCAGATTCAGTGAAGTAAAAGTGATCTGTTGTTACTCTGCATTAGAGGCGACCCCATTATTTCACGAGTTAAAATGAAAGTAATCATGGAGGCTCCTCCTTACGTTCTGCACTGCGATGACGTAGTGACGTTTTGTGACGTTTTTATCTAAATACAAAACAAAAGTCTTTTCCGGGTTCTGTTTGTGCAGTATAAAACTATTCCTGGGATTCGGTAATATTTCAGTCCCCCAGAATTTTTAAAGTGGTGGTTCACCAAAATGAAATATTAAAAGCTTTCCACAATTCTTTGGCATGCCCATTATAATGAATACAAAATTATTGCATTTAAATAATTTTTATCATAAAAGAATGTCTTATTTCTATTATTTTATTCTATTACTAAGCATTTTGTCAGGTCCCTGAGGTACTTCACTGAATTTGTACTTAGAAAATATTGCACATAAAGTACACAGTGTAATTGTTTTGTGGCAATTTTGTAAGGTTTTATTTGTATTTGTGAAAAATATTTTGTCAAAAAAAAAAAAAAAAGATTTGATATTTGATTTAAAATGATGACTATAAGGTGATGTCTGAATTCAATCCCGTCACGCCAACTATTTTCCGCCTATAATAATTTAGACTCCACCCATATGTGACATAATTTACCAGAAATGATATCATTTAGGTCTCTTTAACAACCCCTGGCTCAATTTATTATTATTTATTTTTATTATTTTTTTGTCAGTTTATTTTACTTGCTTTTTATTTAACTTGCGTTCACTGGCTTTTTGTCTACTGTTTATAATTATATTATTGTTGGTTGATTCTGTTTTGAGATGTAACTTTGTATTTGCGGTTATATCTGTTCAATAAATAGATTAAAAATATAAATAAATAAAAGGCCTCTTCAACAGTGTTGCATAAGATGGTAAGTAGAGTATCAAACTTTTTATTTATGCTTTAGGCCAATTATATTCAATGGAGGGTACTGTCAAGCTTAACAAAAATGAATATGGAACATATTTATTTTTGATATGTTGATCCAGAAAGAAGGGCACAATATGAGAAAAAAATATATATAATTATATATATATATTGAAGGCAATGCTCCCTTTAAACCGGTTTCAGTCTTCAACCCTGTCACACTTCTCAACCTTGTCACATTAATATTTTTGGAAAAAAATAGGGAAGGCAATTAAAAATGAAGGCATTTATTGCTGATTACCACCTGAAATGTTAAGACCTAACACCATATAATTGTGGTTTTAGTTAAACATCTAAATTTACAATATTTGTTACAAAAATAAAACACACAGACACACAATTTGTCTATTTATCTAAAAAAAAATGTGAAAGAAAAACATAAATATTACAGTTGTAGTTATTAAATTGTTACGAGGGACACATGAACAGTAAGTAGCCTAGATGTTTGTTTTATAGCAAGTTTTGTGTAAAATCCTCTTTAAAGCAAGTCCATTACGGGGTTGAGAATAAAAGGTGTTTAAATCTGAAAAACACTCATATTAATAAAAGGTCTTAAATGCCGGAGGTGGGAAAATACGATTTTTGGGGGAGGTTTAATATGTGCCTAATTATGTGGGGATTGTGGGCTATTAGAAAATTATTTATAAGTAAAAAATAAAAATAAAAAAATAAAAAAAATGAATAAGTGAATGTTTTTAAAGTGTGTTTCTAGATTGTTCCAGAAGTGACTGTTAAAGTCTCTCATGTTTCTAAGAATTTAATAAATATTAGAAAAAAATTTATTATTCTCACAATAATCAAATCATTTATTTTATGGTAAAATTGTCCTTTATAACTTTTTACATTATAATCACAGAAAATCTATGGAAAGCTCAACAAAAATAATTTATAAATATTAAATATTTGATGTTTTGCTCGTCATGTGACCATCAACCATGTGATTGTGTCGTTTAATTATTGAAATAAAAAAAAGCAAAACCTTTAAGTGTGTGTGTAGTTCAGTGTGAACTGAAATAATAATAAACTTATTTTTGATCAGTTAGTTGCCAAGGCAACATTTTGTTTAGTTTACGTTTTAGTACTAAAACTGTATGAATGTATAAATAAAATATATTAAACTATAGACAAATATTTTGTTTTAATATATATATATATATATATATATATATATATATATATATATATATATATATATCAAAATGACTAAAACTTGAACTAAATAAAATGAACTCAAAAAAGAAATATAATTCAAAACTAATTAAAAAAATGATGAACAACTATATTATATATTATATACTATATTAAATATATGAGTATATTAATGATGTAAAACAAGAATAGAACAATCTTTTCACTGAACATATAAATTGCTTAAATAATGATCATTTATAACAATGAAACAGTTTATTTAAAATGTTGCATTTATTCGCATTCTGTTATTAAAAGCAACAGTAAAAATGATACACTTACAAACATTTGAGAAACATAAAGAGCAAAAGTGACACAAACATTGTTTTTTTAGCAAAATAATGTGTATCAGTTTTTATACACTTTGCACATTGTATTATGCAAATACAGTACATTGATAACAAGTTAAGTAAAAACTGACAGTACAAGATGTGTAGTGCAAATCTTCTTCATATTTGTGCATTTAATACATTTGTAAATGAAATAATGATGTTGACTGTGCCGAGAGCTCATGTCGGTTTGTCTTAAAGGTTTAAGTTGTCATTGAGTGTTAAATGTTGATTTGAGTGTTTCCATCTTCCTAAATATCACAAAGCATTTGTTCTATGGATGTATCAAGATAATAAGTAGGTTATTGTTGAATTGAATAATAATGAAGTAACTACAGTGAATAAGCGAATAAGTCCATCAGCCGAGCCTGACCCGCCTCGTGCCACTCCATCAGCTGAGCATGGGCCATCACAAGACCACTTGTATGCACGGCAACTGGTGCAGGGCGCTGCAGAGGTTTATGGGAAGTCTGTCAGGTGTCCCCATTGCAATCTTAGTCTCCTCAAGAAAAATTCTTCTTCTTGAGGAGACATGCCGATTTGTTTTACGACATCACTCAGGCCTGTCATCTGCAGTGTTACTGTCGATGAGACAAATGGCATATTTTCCGTCCAAAAAACTGGACATGGGTTTTCTGTGCCGGTCCATGTCCTGTGAAAAACATGGGGAAAAATACATCAAGTTATATGTGAGCTAGAGGAATGTGTGCAGTATCAGTTGTTGGCTCAGCGGAGTGGATTAAACTACAGTTTGTGCTCTCACATTCGCTCTGTAGACTACTGTAGAGAGATCGCTGCAGAGACATTTCTCGGAGAAGACGTCCTGAGCGATATGATTGCTGTAAAAAACAATTGGAGAGGCAAAAGCAGCTATACAGTATGTGTGAAGAGGCAAAAGGCTGCTTGTGCAGCGCATGCTCCTCTTTGGTGGGTCTCCATCACAAATATGCCTGTCGATCCATGAGCCCGACATTCATAGTTTTAACTGACTTGGCCACCTATAACACTCAAAGGAACACCTGGTATTGTCCCTGCACAAAGCCACGGACATCTTGTCCACACATATACATCTCAAAGTGGCATCTTTTTCAAACCCAAAGAGTCAGAGGTGCCCACAACACCAGGCAGGCTCAGAGGGTTGCAGTCTCCTGGACACCACTGGTATGAAGAGAAGTGTGCAGTACATTTACAAAAAGAAAGAAAATTTCCAGAAGCACTGCCAAAAGAAGTTACAACACAGAGAATGAAAATTGATTACCCAAAGTAATTCTTTCCTCTTGAGACAGTGTGCCAGTTATGCATTGGACATCCTGCACTTGCAGAGGCTGTACTCGTTACCAAAAAAGGTTTGTCAGCAAGATGGGCTTGATAGAAAGTAAGTTCGAGAAGTATAACTATATAACTAATGTAAAGAGCAATTGTGATCAGTGATGGCTAGTATTGTGATGGGTTAACATTAATGTGATTTGTGTTTTACAGACATTTCTACATACCATAGGATATGTCCACAGGCTTTGTGTATTTCTCAGAGAAAATGTTACTGTGAGTATTAATCTTTTCTCCTTAAGATTACTTGACTATGGGCTATATGGAACATTACATATATATTTGTATTTTTTTATTTTGAAGTTTCTATCCTTAAGCAACAAGAACATGTGTCTCTGTCTAATCTCAGACTTATATGTGTTTGCTCTACACTTTAGGAGCATGTGTCTGTGTCAAGAGTTGTGGATTCATTGGAGGGATTAAGAGGAGAGAAGTTTCCATCCAGGAGTGTCATATTTAACGCCTATTGCCACTTTGAGGCTTTGTGCGACACAGAGTACACTTACTCCTGTATCAACTGTGGATTTTTCTCACCTGTGGTAGTCACACAGTGATAATAATTCCCTTACGAAAAATACGTTTATTCAAGTGTTCTATATTAGTATACTTCTTTTCAACTAAAAAGAACGCATACTTTCAGTCTACATTTTATATACTTCTCAAAAATATACTTTATGTACTTCTCAGAAATATGTTTAATTACACTTAAGTGTACTTGACTTACACTGAGAGAAAACTTCAAGTATATTTCAGTTCAAGTATATCTGTAGCCTACTTGTACTCAATCTTTTGATCGAGTTATACTTAAAAGTATGGATGCACCGATCCGATACTCAGAATCGGCATCGGCTCCCATACTGCCATTTTTGCCGGTCAGATGAGGCCGATCCAAATCCGATATTGTGCGTATACTATTCTGTGTTATTGTTAAGCCCCACAAAAGGCACACAAACATTATAAAGCACCATAAAGTTTTCGTGCACAATATTATAAGTGTTCTGAAGCCATTATATACTATAATGTGAGATAGAAATTAATATTTAAGTTGTTCAATTCAAGATCACGTAAACGTTTCCCTCAGCTGCGGCTGTCAATCATTCTTCATTCAGCATTCAAACAGCGCGTCGCGTTCGGTTATGACAGTTAACACGATGAAACTCTCTCCAAGATGACTCAATGTTACTATTATTATACTTGATCTGTAGATGAAGGTCTATGGTTTCGCATAAAACAACTTTATCTTGCTGGACTTTATTGCTGTAACTTAATCATGTTACTTTCTACCGGGTGTCTGTTAGATCACAACACTGGAGTAAAGTCTGCAGCCAGCCCCTATTGCATTTTTAATCATATTTTGCTAACATTGTTTAACACATTGCTAGCCTTTTTTAACATATTGTTAACATGATTATCATTCTGTAAACATAATTTAACATGTTGCTAGCATTATTTAGCATTTTGTTAACATGTTTTAGAATGTTGCTAGCATGATTAGCATGTTGTTAGCATTATTTAAACATATTGCCAGTAGCACCTCAATGCAGTACAAAAGATCCGAGGGGAGGAGTCGGATCTCATATAAGGGGTGGAGATTGGTAGGTTTAGGGGTGGGTCTAGGGATCAGGGGGTGGAGTTGGGTAGGTTTAGGTATGTAAGGTGGGAGGAGTTGGATCTGGATCCGACTCCTCCCCCCGGATCTTTTGTACTGCATTGAGGACCATCTCCATATTGCCAGCATATTTTAGCATATTGCTAGCATGATTAGCATGTTGGTAGCATGAGTTAACATGTCGTTAATGATTTAACATGTTGCTAGCATGATTTAACACATTGCTAGCATTAGTTAGCATGTGTGTTAGCATGAGTAAACACGACTTCCCAGGAGGATTTTAACGCACCATAATTGTACACCCTCATTGAAAGGCTGTGGGACTTTTCGTAGCAGCAAAGCAATGAGAACGGTTTGGCCCGACAGTTACCAGAGATTGACCAATACACATAGTGAAGTGTGTTATTAGGTGATGAAAAAAAAAGAAGACGACTAATTTGGAAGAGTTGCAACAAGCAAATGGCACCATAATCAGAAACTTTAGCAGCAGGGATACAACTACATGCTGCTTTCCTCACACAACAGTTTCTGATGTAAACAGGGAACCTCAGAACATTCTGAAGAAGCACAAGACTGCAAATCGAATATTTCTGTAAATTGAAATATTCGGAAAGAGCAGTCCGAACTCATTCCGAAGGATTTCAATTAACTCACCATGTAAACTTGTGTGACCTGCCGCTGTAAAACTCATGCAGACTGGGAAGAAGCAAAGTTATTAGATTCAGTGTTGAAAAAAGATAAAAATTAAATCTAATTTGGAAGAGTTACAACAAGCAAATGTCACCCATTCGGTGGAATGACTCGTATACTTAAAAGTAATATTTTTGTTGCAAATTTATGTGTTGTTGTAAATGCAAATCATGTTAACCAAACGTGACTGTCTTTGTCTTCATTTATAACACAGTTCTCAATGTGTGTTTTGGGATGTAGCAACACATACAATACAGTGCAGACTTTGTTATTATGTGTTATTTGTTAAACATATGAGATGAAATATCATTGAGAGATAACAGAAGGCCCGTTTATGACAGATATCCAGAAACATATGCGTCCAGGGAGTGAGCGGCCCTGCTTCTATACTTTTTAAAAGCGCATAAGGTTTTCTGTTAGGGTTTGGTTACAGTATTTGGGTCAATGACGTGGCGTGTCAATTCTGGTGTCCAAAGCATATTCATAATATTAAAAATGTATACATTTTTAAATGCACTTCATTAAGTGACTCAACTTCCCCCTCTTTAATTACTCATGTGAGAATTTATTATAAATAATTAATCTTTAAAGAACTATTGAGCTCAAAAGTCCCAAAATGTCATTCCGGGTAACTGTCCCGGCTTAAAATCTGAATACAAAAATACGACAAAATCACAAAAATGTAAAAAATATAAATAAAAGTATTTAAAATCTACTTGGGCATAATTGTATTGATGTTTCCAACGATACCTACAAATATAGTGATAATACTAAGCTTATTTAAATTTTTATGACAGAAAGATTTTTGTCTCTAAATTGTGATTTCTCTAATGTCAGTCCTGGATAACAGACATCAATGACCATTTTACACCATAATGCATTTTGGTATGTCATGTGATATAATATTGTATCAAAAAGAAGACCCTGAAGGAGCACCAGAACATGTGCAAAGGTCAATAAGTGTCTCTTAAAATGTTGATATTTTGACCTTTTCGGTCACTGGTGCACTTTGTAGCAATATCATGTGTCCTTTTGGATAATACTAATAAAACATTTATAATGTTTTTATATTAAAAAAACGATCTATTTGATCTAAAAGATTACCTTAAGCGATGATAGCTAAGTTGTAGTTTTCCATAGTTGGTTAAGTTAGTGCCTGATTATAAAGAAAAATATTTGTTTTGTCATTCCGGAATAACAACATATCATTCTTGGATAACAAAAAACCTCTGTTAGCCAGGACATGTCATCCGTTGTCCAGAATGACATATGCATAACAATCTAGTTTTTAATTAACATTTGTAAACTTTTAGGCATAGTTATTATAGTTACATTATTAACATAAACATTATTTACATAATTGTATGTTTTTTTGCCATATTTTTTGCTGTCATTCATCTTGATTTCATATGATTCAATGAGTCACATGGGTCATTATCATTGAATTGAATTTTGTAATGTTAATGGTCAAATCATGAATAATGTAATCAAATTTATTAATATATCAACATTTTATTAAAGCTTTAGTATAGCTTCTGTTGTTTTAAGGTCAATTCTGTCCTTCCAGATGTCTCTGTCTAATAAAGAGAGGCAGAGACGGTTCAGAGCCAGGATAAACGCAGATGCAAAAGCTAGGGCTGAGTAACTTGGAAAAAAGAGAGCAAGGTATTATAGTGATGACTCAGTGGAGTGATAATGTATTAAGTAACAAGCAAACTTGAAATATTAATCGAAATAGGTTCACACTCCTATAAACATTCCTTTAATCTAAACGCGTAATACGCATGTGCACGCCATCAGCGTTCTCACATGTTCGCGTTTTTAAAGTTTGCGCAGAGAGAACTAAAGGGTTTTCTGTTAGAACGGTGTCGTGTTAGCGGCCCCTAAGTTAATAACTAATGATCTTTGCGACGGAAGTGAATCAATCAAAACTAACTTTAGCTGGACAATAACTTTATTCTGGAGCTGATGTAAAGCCAAAACAATCTCTGTTACTTTAATCTCCTATTATCACTGTAAAGCTACTTTGGAACAATCTAAATTGTTAAAAGCGCTATATAAATTAAGGTGACTTGACTCATTTGCAATAAGCCTAAGGGCCCTATCTTGCACCCAGCGCAATTGACTTTGTACACCGACGCATTTATCATTCCTACTTTGCACCCGACGCACAGTGGACTTTTCCCTCCACAGACGCACGTCGGTAAATTAGGGAATTAACTTGCGCTCCCAGGGCGGTTCAGCGGAAAGAGGAGGCGTGTTCCGGCGCAGACGTTCCCTGGTGCTATTTTGCAGTTTCAGAAAACAGTTCCGCCACTGACTTTAGACTAGGTTTTTCCTGGTCAGTGGCGGAATTGTTTTCAGATGCTATTTTAAGGGCGTATGCTTGGCCATAATGTAGCGTGTGCACAACGCACATACACTTTACTTCTCTCATCTACACAGACGCAGCAGTTCACATTTTTGCAAACCATACATAATTACAAGGAAAAATATTCCACATGAGGGAAATCATTGTGGTGCCCATGAAGATGTGAAAAAATAGGCATATTTCTAGCTTACACATTTACTAAAATTATTATACGCCTGTTTAACCGAAGCTAATTTGGGTGTGTTTCTCCATCCCCAATGTCACTTCTCTGTGTTTTACGGCCCTGACGAGAACGTTGGTCTCCTCGGCTGTGAACCGTGCCTGGCAAATCCGCTGTTATAATAGGAATCCGCTATAGAAAAAGCGTGCCTGCTCTTAAAGGGAACGTGAGATGACGCTCTGATTGGTTTATTTCACGTTACGCCCAAACCACACCTATGAATAATGAAGCAACTTCAGACCAACACATTTTAGATTTGCGTCGGGTGCAAGAGTCATTTATCCCACCGGTATAATAGCAACAGCGCCCGAGACCCGCCCACAAAGTTACTTGCGTTTTGCGTTTGATACTTGCGTTTCAGATCGTTAAAATAGGGTCCTAAATGTTTTAGCTGTATAATGTGTTGGACTATACCCTTGGCCATTGTTTATTAAGCATTATAATTTTACAGATTTATTAAAAAATTTACAGATTTTTAAACATAAAAAACTTGTCAGTGTCTCTTACTTTGTTTCAAGTTTGAGTGTTGGAAAGAAAAATGATACTGATGATGTTTTTTATGGTAATCCTAAAAAATATTGCAGAATGTCCTTCCGTCTAACAGTTTGTCATTCCGGATAACAATGACACGGGCAATTAATTTAACCCATATTTCTGTGTTAGATTACACAGTTGAGTTTTTTGTTGAGTTAATGATAAAACAAGTCTTATTTACTTTATTGGAAAACATTTTTAAACATTTTCCTTTTTATTTTTTATTTGGTTCTGAATTTTGAGTTATCAGCAGCCAAAAATGAGCCCATGTCTATATGAAATCCCAAATTGATTATATTAATTGTGATTAAAATGTAGTTTTCCGAGCACTAATTGTTTGTTGAGCTCCAAATATGGAGATCAGTACATTTGTATATGCCAACAATGGTAGAAATGTAGTTAATTTAAAAATTCATTACGTTACCCAGGAATGACATTTTCATGGGGAAAAAGATCTGTTTCACCAAAAAAATGGTTAATTACATTCTTGAAATGTGTACATATCATTGCATTACATACACAACACTCTAATAAGTATAGAAAGTCCTACAATTTAAATTTTTGGACAGTTTTATTTTTCTTCACATTTTAAATCCTTATCCCCTTATCCGTCATTCACCCGTTTATAACTAGCTTTAACAATAAAAGTTGCTTTTAATAAAATAAATGCAAAAAAAAAAAAAAAACCTCTTCTGAGTGACTGTAACATGGTTTTCATTTAGAGTTTTTTACTGTAACCTTTTTGTCTTTTGCAGTTGGACTACTGTATTTTTACAGTATGCAAGTGCTGAATATACAGACTGTGATGAGGTTCAGTGTGTGTGAGAAGGAAGAAGACAGGGTCGGCGTGACTGGGACTCGTACAGCGCTTTATTTAAAGCAAAAGAAAAATAAACAAAAGGTGCGGCCACTGCGCATTCACCGTAGCTCTTCACTACAGCACAAAATAAAATTAATTGACAGTTCACACAAGCTCTTCCCGCTGCATCAGCTTTCTCTGGTTCACATAAACTCTTTCCGCTGCATCAGCTTTCACTTGTAACTGTCACGCTGCATACGAGTTTCCAGTCCTCCTCTCTGTCTCTCTCTCTCTCTCCCCGTCGGCATATCCAGTCTCTCCGCGCCGATTACTGCAACAAGACACTGGTGTTCGTCATTTGCACTTGACCTACTTGAGCGCCGCTCGTCTCGCTCCTCTCTCTCCCGCTACAGACCTCGCGGAAGCACGCCCCCCCTCGCCACACAGACATTCAATACTATACAATATTCAGTACTATACTATATTGGCAGTGCATACAGTATTTTTTCTCCTTTACAATACTTTTTACATAATTGCAAAATGAATTTACTATGACAATATACTGTTTTTCTGTAACTGCAAGCTTTGGATTGTGTTCTCCATTTTTTTTTAATGTACTGTAGTGTCTAATGAATGATCTGTAGTCTTTATATTTTGACTGATGTGTGTAAGATCTGAAAGCATTATTTGATTTTGAGCACAGATAAAATAGTTTTGAGTCAATTGTTTGATTTTTTGCCAGAAGAGTCAAATGTTCTCTGAATGTAGTTTGAAGATTTGGTTTTGTGTTTAAGATTTTGAGAAAGTGGGTGATGGTTTTGAGGAATTAGTTTTAGCAATTCAGAAAACTATGTCCACGTGGATGACTTCCTACTGTCATGCTCATTACAGCAGAGGCAGCAGCTGCTTTCACTAAACTGTGTTGGATAAGATTGTGGAAAACTAGTCTCAGCCTCAGACATCACGCCCACACTTCAGGAGTTTCCGTTTGTTTAAGTCAACGTTTGATTTATTGTTTGACTTCTGCATGATTCCTCCCTCACCTCCCTGAAATGAACTTTTGTAGGTTGGGATGTCTGAACCCCCATCAAATAAATGCTGGATTTTCAAAAGTATGTGAAATTTTAGACACTGGTGTGTTATCGACTTTATATTTTTCAACGCTAAACATGACGCTTAACTAAACAAACAGTGATTGGTTGCTTTACTTGTGAGTCAGACGGCCTCTTGGTTGATGCTTGGATAATACCATTGCTTACAACAGGATATCGAAAAAAAATATATAATAATAATAAATAAATATATATACATATTTTTTAATGTAAAAGAATAACTATAAAAACAGACACATTTGCGGATTAATGATAATGTGTCATGCTTAGCTCTGTTTCGTTTTAAATTTATTAAATGTATTATATTTTATTTAAAGGATAATTCCGGTATACACTTTGAGTCTATTTTGTAGTTTGTTTTGGATGAACAAGAGTGGTGGACAAAGAAATTTTGACAATGGTTCCTGTCTCGACTTTTTGACTATTTTAGAATTGCCCATGACCGCTTTAGAATGGGAGTCTATGGCCATGCACAAACATGTCTAAACAACCCTTAACGTTCGTTTTCAAAACTGTGCAACTCACCGAGTGATTAGTGGTGTTCGTTGATGTTCCAAAACAAGTAGCGTAGCGAAATACAGTTTCTGTCATGTTTTATTTGGCATTTTGTAAAATCCCATTGATTTCCGTTGGAGGACTCATTGCTCTTTGATATTACTGCGCTACCGGAAACGGAAAGGGCTTTACATTTGGTTGTAGTCTTTTATGGTCTTTTCGCTTGGTTCTCTGTAGCCGTTTCTCAATATGCGTTCTTGTCTGTACTTGTGTTCTTGTGGACTTGTGAAACGTCATCAGTCGCTGCCCAAGTACTGTTCCAATTCAAAGTTCTCATCTAGCCAAGTCCAGTTCAAATCCCCGAATGTGTTCTTGATCCGCCCCTTTTACCGAGGATGCATCGAGAGGTGACTTGTGCAGACTTGAGACAGCCAGGTATCCCAGAATGCATCTCACACCAACCAGCAAGCGTCAATAGCAGAGGAGAAACCCCGCGTAATTTAAAAATACTGCTGTAATTGTGTCACGAAATGTAGTTTTAAGAGTATTTCAGGTGAGAATGTAGTTTTTTAAAGCTCAAATCTTTGGATTATTTATAAAGATAGCGCCTATTTGAAAATTTGATCTGACGTTTTCGGAGTTGTGAGAACCAGGCAGTCGGACGCTCGGCGCTCATGTAGCCTACCCCGCCGAGAATAGCCTTTCCTCGGCTAGTCCTTCTGACGTTCGCCGCTGGCTCGGATGTCTCTAGTCTAGTGGTTTAACATGAGATATAAATTGTCTTGTGTATATCTGACGGGCGATTTATTTATTTATTTTATGTCTCATTAATCTACAGTTTGTTCCCTGGCAAAACGTTAAGCTGAGGGCAAAGTGAAGTTTCATAGCTTTATTTAGTCTATTTAACTTTAACGTTGTAGCCTAGTAGTCTAGTAGCCAACTAGATGAACCCGGAAATGTTGAGTACACCAAAGATTTTTTGCAGAAATGTGAAGTATGGGTCCCCAGCATACAGAAACTGCCGGATGCTAATTCGCATATGTTGAGCAATTTGCATAATTAGCATAATTAGCGTTATTATCTTAATCGTCCATTTTTAGCAGATATTTTACACTGTATGGCCAATTTCTACAATATGTGAGTGGTTTTAGAGGATGCTGATTTCATTTTTGGCATTTTCAGATTTCAAAGAGCTAATTTTATTACATATTTTGATTTATTTAGGCAAATTCTGATTACTTTCAGTTATAATTTTAGGTTATTTTTATGGTATACAAAATAACTTACATTTCAGAATCTTGAGTGCTCTTGTGAATGTTGATGCATTGTTTAGGGTGTGGTGAGGCTGAATCCCCTCCTGACACTTTTGAAGATTCCAAATTGTTTTTTAGATAAACGATGAATCTTTGTTAGGCTGAATGTTATGCATTTCTGGAGGGAAAAGCAATGCGGGTATTTGACATAACTTGGATCCTGCAACTGTACGATACATATTAGTGGGGTAGCTCTTTAAGACACCCAATGAGATGACATCACCTAACCCCATCACCATGTGTGATCAACAAACTATGTACAAATATACACTATATACATGCCATTCAAGACAGGCCACGCAAGTTGCTAGGGCAACTCCCGAATGGCAGAAGGGCTGTCCAGGTTGGTCCGCAAGTCGCAAGATCCAACGGGGACCCAGTTAAAACTCCGCCAGATGCAAGAGTTAAAACTGAGTCTGGCCAACCCGGGTCAGCCTGCCACACCAAAAGCTAACCAAGAGGGCCTCACCTCCGCACCACACAAAGCACACACTGGCTACCACCTTCAGGCAAACTACTATGCCTCACAATTAATTAACAAAAGGCAGCCTCATCATCTTCACTATCCTCATCTGTCCTGGTGAGTCGAGCAATGGTCCAAAGACACTTATATTCTTCATTTTAGACACACCTTCATCACTGTGACGATCTTGCACAACATTGTAGGCTGACCAGTCCAGGGGAAGAGGAGTAGAATGGAAGCATCATCCCTCCTCTGTGCTCTAGAAGCCCTCTCTCGGATGCTCTCTTGGACAGTAGCTGTTCTTGGCACTTCTTTCAGAGCGGGTGGAGTCAGCTTCTTAGGCCCTGTATAATCTTCAATGGCAAGACTGCTGTTAGCTACCGGACAGAATTTCTCAGCTTGGAGTTTTGTCAGATGGGGAACTTTTAGTGACGCAATCCCACCTGTCTGGAGTCGCCACTTCAGGGAACAGGATCCCTGCAGGATTTTGCGCAAACTGAGTGGCCATGGCATGTCTTGTGCAGCAACCATTGGGTGTGAAGACTACAAGATGAAAGTTATCACCCCAACTGTGCATAGGGCCAATGCACCTCTTCAGTCCATACCCACAGGTACTTACACTGAAAAAAATTATTCATTAAACTTAATCAATTTTAGTTCAACTTAACGCATTTGTTAAAATGTAGGTAAAATAAATTGAATACAACCACTTATGATAAAAAAATTGATTAAATTCAACGAATCATTTATTTCAGTGTATCTGCATCATCTGAGGCGTATTTGGCAGCTGATTTCCGGAACCCGGAGGACCTCATCATGTGTTACAACAAGACCATGCTCATTTAGGTACCGAAACAGTTCTGAACTACCTTATGCTGAAGTTTTACAGCTAGCCCCAAAGTTGTGTGATTCCAGCTTTTACGGATGTGCTGATGCATTGAGCAAGTGTGAGTGCTGGTTTGGTCACCGTTTCTACCCTGGACACAAGACTGGAGACAAGTCTTAGGAGAGATGGACTTGTATATTGAATGACCCTTTCATGCCTAAAGCTGCCAAGGTAGTATTCACGAGGCAATGGAATATTCTGGACCTCTCCCCGCACTTTTCTGACAAACTTGTCGACATCATCATCGTCATCATTGAAGAGGCCAGTTTGTCCTACTAATTTGAGTTATTTAGCAATGTACGGCCTAAAGCCAACAATCGTCTGACATCCTTCAACTCTGAGTACAATAACGGCATCAACATAATAATCACACAGGAGTGCTAGCATTTGTTTCCTGAACCACATTTGTTTGGCCATTATGTTTAAGATTTTTTTTAATGAAAATGAAAAGAGGCAGAGTGGTGGTTTATAACATAGGCCTATTTTGTTTTATTTGTAGCCTAGATACATAAAGAGATAACTGGAGTATCCAGAGCGAGCTGAGTGATGCTATCAAGTACGCCGCTGTTCCATCTCAGAATTATCGGACTTGCGTCCTCCCGTCCTCGGGAGTTCGTTCTCCTGAGTCGAACTTGTCAAGTCCGAACTACCAAGGACTCAAGTCCGAACTTTGCGTACTTGGTATTGAGAAACGGCTTGTCTCTCAGAAGTTGTGGAAGAGCGGAAGTTTATACGCGGTTGTGAGGTATCTGAAAAAATAGTTCTACTATAGAAAGTAAACGGATTGAAATCATACATTGCGCCGATATATTTGTTTTTAATCATCAACGAACACCACTAACCACTCGGTGAGTTGCACAGTTTTGAAAACGAACGTTAAGGGTTGTTTAGACATGTTTGTGCATGGCCATAGACTCCCATTCTAAAGCGGTCATGGGCAATTCTAAAAAAGTCAAAAAGTCGAGACAGGAACCATTGTCAAAATTTCTTTGTCCACCACTCTTGTTCATCCAAAACAAACTACAAAATAGACTCAAAGTGTTAAATACCAGAATTATCCTTTAATAGGATATCCCACTTTTACTGAATGCTACTGTCCTGTTTTATCTAAAAGTTAACATAAATTAGGACTGTAACAAAACTTTATACTTTAAAAAAAAAAATCGAACCAAGAAACTTGCACATCATTGCATGAAACTGAATTATCACATGAACAGGTGTGATAAAAATTTATATTGAAGATTGAAATAGTTTGTATTAAACTTTAACAATTTGATTAGACTTAAACCATGTACAGCCACAGAACATGTGTTTCTCAGACATTCCAGCTCTTGAGTAGTGACCACAGTCACATGATGTACATTTGACCAATCAGTGGAGTTAAACTCAGCCCTGAAGAGAGAACAGTCTATACTGCACTTTTTTTTCTCTCCTCACTGCAACCGCTTTCTCTCGTGTACTTTCAAGGCAGGCGTTTGGCATCTCAAATGATCACGTGGTCTCTGACAATGACACACCAGAGACATAAATACAGCTGTTTTGAAGCAGTGCTGTTGCATTCATTCTAAGTACCAAAGCACGATTGAGAGGAAACATGGAGACGAAAAAGTTTTTTGTTTATTTGTTCATAGTTTCGGCATTCCTCTTGCACGGTAAGACATTTATTTATTTGTTTGTTTGTTTGTTTGTTTGTTTGTTTATTTCTCTCGCTTTAGGTCAACGATAAAAAATAAAAAAAAAGATTGAGTTTATAGAGTTCCCTGTTCAGATTTATTCAAGACCCAGATCCAGACAAAGACATGTCAGTCCAAGAACCAGATATAGTAGGCTAGACTAAATATTAACGAAATATTAACTTCTCACTTATTTTTCTTTACTGAACAAAGATCCACAAGACAGTTAACAAACATTTTATTAGTTTCAAGTATAATACAGTTTTTTTTATTCGCTTTGGTACTATTTTCACAAGTAAGGTGTACATTTTCAAAACTCTTAGTACAAAAATCCAAACTGATCACACTTGTAACGCAGCTAGTCATTCTTTCAAAACCTGATGTAATGCTTTCAGTCAGTTGCATGTGTTTTCAGTCCACCTAATCATTGTTTCAAAAACAAGATTATTGTAATATGTAATGAGAACATTTGGTTTAATCACCGAAACACAACAGTATGATCTTCTTTCAATTTAGTACTTTTAACAATCAGTTCATCCAACAGCAAACAATGCAAGATACATGTTTCAAATCGGCCTTAGAAGTGCTGAAATGAATATGCTACGGTACTATAAAAGACAGATTACACAGTTTTCACATTAGGCAATACACTTACATTACCCAACATTTACATAATCTATAATTTCCAAAATATCCATCCTATGTGTAATCAAGTGAAGGATCAATGAAGACATATTCTACAATCATTTTGGCAAATTAGTTTTTATTTTTCAGATATAATTGTAACATAGGTATACTTTCTATAATGAAATGTAACTAAATGAGAACAAAACATAACATTTAGTGCACACATTACATTACAGTTTTTTTTATTCGCTTTGGTACTATTTTCACAAGTAAGGTGTACATTTTCAAAACTCTTAGTACAAAAATCCAAACTCATCACACTTGTAACACAGCGAGTCATTCTTTCAAAACCTGATGTAATGCTTTCATTCAGTTGCACATGTTTTCAGTCCACATAATCATTGTTTCAAACACAAGATTATTGTAATATGTAATGAGAACATTTGGTTTAATCACAGAAACACAACAGTGTGATCTTCTTTCCATTTAGTACTTTTAACAATCAGTTCATTCAACAGCAAACAATGCAAGATACATGTTTCAAATCGCTGTTGTTGCTGAAATAATTACAGTAATACAGGCTATGTCACATTAGAAAATACATGTGCATAACCTTACTTATGTGATTGAATCCATAATGTTTGTAATAGTATCTATCCAGTGTGTTATCAAAAGCTGTGATGAAGCACAGCCAGGAGGTTCTGTGCCAACAGAGTTTGCTGGCAATGAATACAGTAAATTATTTTGACTATTTGACTGAATATGCTGTAGTGGACCTTTACAGATGAAGGTTGAGTTACAGTAATGTCTCTACCATGTTTACAGTATCACATGGCACAAATACTGTAATGTAAAATGCTGTATTTGATGCCGTCTGTCTCCCTTCTACTGATGCATCTCTGATCAATCTGATGTTTTACAGTCATAGACTGTTTCCTCTCCCTTATACTCTATTCTGCTTTACAGTATTTGCACAAATGGCAAATTTATCTGTATCTTTCTCTCTCACACACACACACACACACACACACACACACACACATGCACACACTTGTGTGCACACACTTTGAACATCATGGTGGTTATTATCTATAAATCACTTATTTAAAAATAATTCATTACATTTGGTTATCCATTTCGGAAATTGCAAACAAGTTCTATAGAAACTGTATATAGAATCAATAGCTACTGTATAGAAATCTACAGGTGTACCAAATGATTCATTGATTAAACATTAAGATCAGTTGGATTAAATAATAGACAAATGTATTAAACTGAATAAGAAGAGATGCAAATCAAAAGTTTGATAGTAAGAGCTTTATGAAAGGCAGTGACTGTGGATGAAACATTTATGTAGACGAAACACTTATTTTGTGTTGTGAAAAGGATACTTTGTGATTTTGTGTATTGTGCTAACACAATTGAAAACATGATGAAATGTTTGAAAAAAGTGCACTTTTGATGATCTGTTGTGATATTAGCACTAAGAGTTTTGAAAATGTACACTTAACTTGTGAAATTAGTACCAAAGCGAATAAAAAAAACTGTAATTTGGATCAAGCCTGTCTTGAGCATTTGGCCATAGATTCTCATCCACATCACAATGAATGTTATCATTGTTCATGCACCTTGGAAAAAACCTTTTGGCATGACGAATCCATGCTTGACATTGGTCTACACTGATGTCATCACATGCATCATCCATGGCCTGAAGGAGGGTGAAACGCTCAAGGGGTTGACGATCATAGACCTTCCACCTCCATGCTGAAAAAAATTCCTCAATAGGGTTGAGGAAAGGAGAGCATGGAGGCAGGTAGAGGGTCATGAATCGGGGATGGGCCTGAAACCATGCTTGAACTACCTCTGCGTGGTGGAACCTGACATTGTCCCACACAATTATATAGGTGACCCCTTCACCTTGACAGGCCGGCTCAATTTCACTGAGAAACTCAATAAGATGTGCAGCATTATAGGAGCCAAGTAATGGCCTACGTCCTACGACACCATCTTCAGAGATAGCTGCGCACATGGAGATGATTCCTCCACGTTGTCCAGGCACTTGGACAGTGGCCCGTTGGCCGATGATGTTCCGTCCACGGCGACAAGTTTTGGCCAGGTTAAAGCCCGCTTCATCAACAAAAATATACTTGTGATGGTTCACATCAGCGTCAAGCACCATAACCCTCTAAAAATATATTTTGGTTAGTTCTTTTTACAGTGTTGTTCCAATATACATATGACGTAAGTGATGCATCAAATAGTAACAGTAATACAATATATAGTGCAGTACCTGAACATACTCAGCCCTTAGTTGTTTCACCCGGTCATTGTTTCTCTCAAAAGGCACCAGGTAAATGTGTTTCATTGATACCTGGTGCCTCTTTAAAAGACGGCCTACTGTTGGTAGGCTGATGGATGCCACATTGGCAAAGGTGTCATTGTTTTCCTCAATTGCCTGCTTTATTTCTGACAGCCGTATATCATTCCTGGCCCTCACCATTTCCACCACTGCCCACTCTTGCTGGTCAGTCAGCACATGGCCACGGCCACCACTGTGGGGTTTTCTGTCAATTCTAAGCATAGAACAGAGTATACTGTCAATAGATCATACTGTACGAATACTGTAACATGTCTGATGAATTTACATGCATTACAATTTACTGTAAATGTAATAGTTTACATCCTCCACACTTACCGGTTTTCTTGGCGAAAAGTTCGGATGATAGAATTGACAGTTGATCTTTTTAGATTTGGATCAACTAATCTGGCAGCCTCTGCCATAGTAAGGCCTCGGTTCACCACATGATCAACAATGATGGCCCGGACTTCATTAGAGACAACAGTTCTGCCTCCCTCTCTCTGATGACCAACCCTTTGAAGGGCCCCATGGCCACCTCTCTGTTGGTGCTCATGCCCACCTCTCTGACCTCTCTGTTGGTGCCCATGCCCACCTCTCTGACGGATCCCTTGTCCACGAGCTCTTCCTCTTCCTTGCTGTCTATCCTGCTCCATGTTGAAAGAAATTGCCAGTGTTTGCACCCACACTTTTATATATGGTGACCAATTGTGGTTACCACTATGTGAAATCAATTAGCAATAACGATAATTCATCATGTGTGGTTACACGTAATTTATATGTTTGTACAAACAACCATTTTATTTCTGTAGTTCTCAAAATCCATATACCGTATATTGCTGAAATGAAAATCTATAGGTTTACCAAACGGTTCTGTGATTAACCATTAAGATCAGTTGGATTAAGTGTTGGTCAAATGTATTTACGCAAATCAAATGAGAAGCATATCAAAAGTATTGTGAGCATTGCATTGTGAACTACAATTACTTCATATGAAAGGTGTTTCTTTGATGACACACTGATTAGGTGAGGTGAAAAAGTGAATGTGTAATTTTGTGCGTTGTACTTAGTCAATTGAACATGTGATTACATGTTTGAAAAAACAGACTTTTTGATGATCTGCTTTGAGTTTTGTACTAACAGTTGTGAGGTTTTACCACATACTTGCGATAATAGTACCAAAGCGAATAAAAAAAACTGTAAAAAAGGCCTAGACTTTATTAATTAACATTTTTTGTAGTAAATTTGTCAAGTTGTTATGTCAATGCGAATCAAATTAACCAAACTTTGTCTTAACACTGGTTGGCAGGATAAAAATTGTTGTTGTTTTTTATAAGATTTTTGTTTGTATTTCACTGTATTCCTTTCTTTGTCCCCCTTTATCATTTTAAACAGCTATAATCTGTTATAACCATAGACTGTAAAAAAATATGGACGTAGTGTCCGTGACGTCAACTGTAGGTTTCTGAAGACCGTTTTTGACATAGATATCATATAATAAAGGCTAGATGTCTCGACCTCGCTGCTGGACAAAGGAGGTTGACGTCCGAACACGGCGGCCATCTTGCCACAGGGAGCTTGCTCACTCGTAACATTGTGTTTTAACTTTTAAATAACCATAACTTGCTCAATTTTCTACCGATTTTCAAACGGTTTGGTTTGTTATAAACGTCAGAGATGTAGTTATGACACTGCATACATATGAATAATTATAAAAATGGACTTCCATATGAAAGAATTATAGCCACGTTAAGAACGTTTGTAAGAAACCAAACCGTTTGTAAATCCGTCAAGCTTTCAGCGAGATAAGAGGATTTGTGTGCGTGCTGACCACAGAGCTCGCCAGAAAGCTTCCCTGTGGCAAGATGGCCGCCGGTGATGCCGGAAGTTAAGACATCTAGCCTTTATATGATATTTATGGTTTTTGAAGCCTAAAGTGGGCGTGGCCGACTGACGCCATCTTGGCAGCGTCACTCCCGAATTTATTTATTTTTACAGTCAGACAATTAGCTGAGGTAACGTGACGGCTAACAGACAGCAGATAAACGGCTAATGATGACTAATGACCACAGCAGCGGGAATCCACCTGTCACTCTAAAGTGGACACCCTTAATTAATTATACAGAAATTTTAAGGCTTAATATAATTTAAACGGATGAGTTATAAAAAAAATTCACCCCCATCACAGTTGTCATGAAGGGAAAAATAAGCTTTATACCATGGTCTGGGTGAATACTTGATTCTGATTGGCTGCAGGGTGTCCGTTAAAAAGTGATAATGGACACCTAGGAAAGGCGTCCCGTCAATTTGCCTGATGACAGTTCTAAATGATTGCGCTGGCTCAAACTCACTGATCAACTGCTGCGGTCGGGTCGCTGTGGCCACGTTGCTTGGCAACGCCTGTATACGGGAGATATTAAATAGTGCGCTCGACTTAATAAATAAAAACCCTCACAATTTTTACTCTAAAACACATTAAAGTATTATTAATTGATTAAATATTTCTTTCTTTCGTAAGTAACCATGGTATAAGCGGGTTAATGCCCTTCGAGGTGTCCATTATCAGGCTTTAATGGACTTCGGCGGAGGCAACCGTCCTCCGCTGCGTGTCGGACGGTTCACGCCTCGCCGTCGTCCATTAAAACCTGATAATGGACACCTCGTCGGGCATTAACCCTTACATATAGACCAAAGCCACTTTTTGCACCAGGCTGTAAACATGTTTTTTTTCTGCTGTAAAGTTGGGTATTTTAACATGGGGGAGATACATATTTGACTCACTTCTGCATCCAGCCTCAAGCGGCCAGTTTGGGCTTCCTGATTTTAAATATTTAATATTATTTAATATCATAATATTATTATAGGCTAGCTAGCATGCTGGAGAAAGTTGGGTTCGGTGGAGTTTGGTGACAAGCCAGAATGGTTAGCAATTGAAAAAGCTTCTTGTAATAAGACTTCTTTATCTTTAAAGTATCAACGGAAACAGTTATTTATTTCTAACTTAATTGAAGTGGAAACAAATTAAGGTATAGCTTATTTGAAAATTCCTGATATATTTGTGGATGCTTCAATTTTTTATCATGCTTTTCCTCCAGGGTTACATAAGCTTTTTTTTTTTTTTTTTTTTTAACGGAAACACATGTCAACAGTTCTGGATAATTAGTGGTGCTTGCTGAAAGCAAGGCATCACTATTGTTATTGCTCATACTTATTATTAGTGGTGCTTGCTGAAAGCAAGGCATCACTATTGTTATTGCTCATACTTATTAGTGGTGCTTGCTGAAAGCAAGGCATCACTATTGTTATTGCTCATACTTATTAGTGGTGCTTGCTGAAAGCAAGGCATCACTATTGTTATTGCTCATACTTATTCTTCTTCTTCTTCTTATTGTTCTGGACAAAAGTTTGGCGCGTAATGCGCCCCGCACCGTTTGTCACAGACCCCTGAGTGAGGCGTCAAAACGAGTGGCTCATTGAGGAGAGGTGTGCTATGACTTTTCTAAGCGATCGGGTGTACGATGTTCGCACAGCGGACGAAAAAGCGGCCAAAAAAGTCCCCATTGACTTTACATTGGGAGTTCTAAAAATATTTGAATCCCAACCGACGTTTTCACACACACAAACTCAAAAGGGCCTGACAGCCCTGCGTCTCTCCCTCTCTCTCTCCCTCAGAGGATTTATATTATCAAGCAGCCAATAAGTAATGGCCTAAAATCTTCATAGCCACACCCTAGCAACCAGTTTCAGCACCCTAGCAACCACTAAGAGCTCCCTAGCAACCACCCTAAAAAAAAAAAAAAAAAAACATTTTTTTTTTTTTTTTAAAGCAATTTTACTCTCATGGCCTTGCGATATCGCTCCATGCTTGTGCCTATTCGGCCATAGGCACGAGGCCACAGGCCTCGTGCCGTACTGAAGGCACTCGTTATTAAAGAGTTTAAGAACTCTATAAAAACTCCATAGTAACCATATTTGACAACTACCAACCACCTAGTAACACCATAGCAACTAACAAAAATACCTTAGCAACCACCCTGAACACCCTAGCAACATCTAGAAACGCTCTAGTAACCACCAAAAAACTCTAGCAACCACCCAGAACACCCTAGCAACTGCCTAGCAACCACCCAGAACACCTAGCAACCACCTAGAACACCCTAGCAACTGCCTAGCAACGCCCTAGCATCCACCCAGAATACCATAGCAACTGCCTAGAAACACCATAGCAACCACCCACAACACCCTAGCAACCACCTAGCAACGCCCTAGCAACCACCGAGAATACCCTAGCAACCGCCTAGCAACCACCCAGAACACCTTAGCAACTGCCCAGCAACACCATAGCAACCACCAAGAATACCCTAGCAACACCATAGCAACACCCTAGCAACCACCCAAAATACCCTAGCAACTGCCTAGCAACGCCATAGCAACCCCCAGAATACCCTAGCAACTGCCTAGCAACGCCCTAGCAACCACCTAAAATACCCTAGCAACCGCCTAGCAACCACTCAGAACACCTTAGCAACTGCCTAGCAACGCCCTAGCAACCACACAGAATGCCCTAGCAACCGCCTAGCAACACCTTAGCAACCACTCTAGCAACTGCCTAGCAACACCCTAGTATCCACCCAGAATACCATAGCAACTGCCTAGCAACACCATAGCAACCACCCAGAACACCCTAGCAACCACCAAGCAAAGCCCTAGCAACCACACAGAACACCCTAGCAACACCCTAGCAACCACCTGAACAACATGAATAAGCCATATCTCAGCACCAGAACATAGTACAAACATGTTTGTTGGCTCGTATGCAATCATGTACCACACTCTAGCAACCGAGTGGCGAGTTTTGCCACTGCAAGCACCACTTCACATTTTCTTCAGGGAATGTACATTCTAGTTAATGGTGCTTGCTGAAAGCAAGGCATCATTAGTGTTCTCTTGCATACTTATTAGTGGTGCTTGCTGAAAGCAAGGCATCACTATTGTTATTGCTCATACTTATTATTCTTATTATTATTAGTGGTGCTTGCTGAAAGCAAGGCATCACTATTGTTATTGCTCATACTTATTATTCTTATTATTCTTATTAATGCTGCTTGCTGAAAGCAAGGCATCATTAGTGTTCTCTTGCATACTTATTATTCTTCTTATTAATGGTGCTTGCTGAAAGCAAGGCATCATTAGTGTTCTCTTGCATACTTATTATTCTTCTTATTAGTGGTGCTTGCTGAAAGCAAGGCATCACTATTGTTATTGCTCATACTTATTATTCTTATTATTATTATTAATGGTGCTTGCTGAAAGCAAGGCATCATTAGTGTTCTCTTGCATACTTATTATTATTCTTCTACTTCTTATTATTCCGGACAAAAGTTTGGCGCGTAACTCGCCCCGCACCGTTTGTCACAGACCCCTGAGTGAGGTGTCAAATCGACCGGCTCATTGAGGAGAGGTGTGCTATGACTTTTATAAGCGATCGGGGGGGCGGTGTTCGCCCCAGGGGTTAAAAAGCGTCCCAAAAAGTCCCAATGACTTAACATTGGGACGAACTTTGAGCACTCGTAGCTCGGAGCGAGGATTTCGGAGAAACGTGTGATTTGCCACATTTGAAGAGGCTGACAGGCTCTGTAAGAACATACCTCACAATGGGGTAAAAGTTGCACCCCTGGGGGGCAGGAGCGTCCCAAAGTTTCCCATTGACTTACAATGGTGTAGGACGGCCCATGAAATGGGCCGTCCTACACATTGCATAGGGATTTTGTATTGAACGTAGTTCTGGATCACAGTGTCAGAGAGACAAGGGGGCGGGCTCATTTTACTCAGACGACCAATCAGTCTCTAAGGATCATTGTGAAGCTATCAAGCCACGCCCTAGCAACAATTTAGAGCACCTTAGCAACAAGTCCCATAGACTTCCATTGAAAGAGATCAAAGGGATATCTCCGGACTGAATTGTCATAGAAACATGGGGGTGGTCTCATTTGACTCGGGGAAGCAAACAGCCAATCATGAATCACCTCAACACTTCCTAGCCCCTCCCTAGCAACCATTGTCGAACACCTTAGCAACCAAAATCCAAAGAGGGATATCTTCCATTCTGAATGTCACAGGGAGTTGGTTTATATCATTTATAGTGACAAGAAGCCTTTGCAGTTTCATCATTGGCAGCTGCCAAGCAACTCCATAGCAACCAAACAGAGTACCCTAGCAACCATTTTACAAGACCTATATCTCTGCACCAGAACATCATAAAGAGATGGGGTTAAGACAAGTTTGACTCAGGGCAGCAAACAGCCATTCATGAGACACCACAACACTTGCTAGCCCCGCCCTAGCAACCATTGTCAAGCACCTTAGCAACCAAAATCCATAGAGGGATGTCTTTCATTCTGAATGTCACAGAGGAATGGGAGTTGGTTTATATCATTCATACTGACAAGCAGCCTTTAGAGTTTCATGATTGGCAGCTGCCAAGCCATTCCCTAGCAACCAAACAAAGTACCTTAGCAACCATTTTGCAAGACCTATTTCTCTGCATCAGAACATCGTATAGAGATGGGGGGTTGGCTCTTTTGACTCATACTAGCAAAGAGGAATTCCAACATGCTACACATGCTAGCTGTGAATAGCTACATGCTAATAGTGATTAGGTAAGTGCTAAATCATGCCAAGAAAATGCTAAGAACTGCAATAGTAATCATCAGTGACAACTACCAACCACTTAGTAACACCATAGTAACCACCCATAATACCTTAGCAACCACCCTGAACACCCTAGCAACTGCCTAGCAACCGCCTAGCAACCACCCAAAATACCCTACCAACCACCTAGCAACACCATAGTAACCACCCAGAACACCCTAGCAACTGCCTAGCAATGCCCTAGCAACCACCCAGAATACCCTAGCAACCGCCTAGCAACACCATAGCAACCACCCAGAACACCCTAGCAACCACCTAGCAACACCCTAGCAACCACACAGAACACCCTAGCAACTGCCTAGCAACGCCTAGCAACCACCCAGAATACCCTAGCAACCGCCTAGCAACACCATAGCAACCACCCAGAACAACCTAGAAACTGCCTAGCAACACCCTAACAACCACCCAGAACACCCTAGCAACTGCCTAGCAACCACTCAGAATACCCTAGCAACCGCCTAGCAACACCATAGCAACCACCCAGAACACCCTAGCAACTGCCTAGCAACGCCCTAGTAACCACCCAGAATACCCTAGCAACCGCCTAGCAACACCATAGCAACCACCCAGAACACCCTAGCAACCACCCAGAACACCCTAGCAACTGCCTAGCAACGCCCTAGCAACCACCCAGAATACCCTAGCAACCGCCTAGCAACCACCCAGAATACCCTAGCAACGCCCTAGCAACCACCCAGAATACCCTAGCAACCGCCTAGCAACCACCCAGAATACCCTAGCAACTGCCTAGCAACGCCCTAGCAACCACCCACAATACCCTAGCAACCACCCAGAACACCCTAGCAACTGCCTAGCAATGCCCTAGCAACCACCCAGAATACCTTAGCAACCGCCTTGCAACCACCCAGAACACCCTAGCAACTGCCTAGCAACCGCCTAGCAACCACCCAAAATACCCTACCAACCACCTAGCAACACCATAGGAACCACCCAGAACACCCTAGCAACTGCCTAGCAATGCCCTAGCAAACACCCAGAATACCCTAGGAACCGCCTAGCAACACCATAGCAACCACCCAGAATACCCTAGCAACCGCCTAGCAACACCATAGCAATCACCCAGAACACCCTAGCAACCACCCAGAACACCCTAGCAACTGCCTAGCAACGCCCTAGCAACCACCCAGAATACCCTAGCAACCGCCTAGCAACCACCCAGAATACCCTAGCAACGCCCTAGCAACCACCCAGAATACCCTAGCAACTGCCTAGCAACGCCCTAGCAACCACCCACAATACCCTAGCAACCACCCAGAACACCCTAGCAACTGCCTAGCAATGCCCTAGCAACCACCCAGAATACCCTAGCAACCGCCTTGCAACCACCCAGAACACCCTAGCAACTGCCTAGCAACCGCCTAGCAACCACCCAAAATACCCTACCAACCACCTAGCAACACCATAGGAACCACCCAGAACACCCTAGCAACTGCCTAGCAACGCCCTAGCAAACACCCAGAATACCCTAGGAACCGCCTAGCAACACCATAGCAACCACCCAGAACACCCTAGCAACCACCTAGCAACACCCTAGCAACCACACAGAACACCCTAGCAACTGCCTAGCAACGCCTAGCAACCACCCAGAATACCCTAGCAACCGCCTAGCAACACCATAGCAACCACCCAGAACAACCTAGAAACTGCCTAGCAACACCCTAGCAACCACCCAGAACACCCTAGCAACTGCATAGCAACACCCTAGCAACCACCCAGAACACCCTAGCAACTGCCTAGCAACCACTCAGAATACCCTAGCAACCGCCTAGCAACACCATAGCAACCACCCAGAACACCCTAGCAACTGCCTAGCAACGCCCTAGTAACCACCCAGAATACCCTAGCAACCGCCTAGCAACACCATAGCAACCACCCAGAACACCCTAGCAACCACCCAGAACACCCTAGCAACTGCCTAGCAATGCCCTAGCAACCACCCAGAATACCCTAGCAACCGCCTAGCAACCACCCAGAATACCCTAGCAACTGCCTAGCAACGCCCTAGCAACCACCCAGAATACCCTAGCAACCGCCTAGCAACCACCCACAATACCCTAGCAACCACCCAGAACACCCTAGCAACTGCCTAGCAACGCCCTAGCAACCACCCAGAATACCCTAGCAACTGCCTAGCAACCACCCAGAACACCCTAGCAACTGCCTAACAATGCACTAGCAATCATCCAAAATACCGTAGCAACCACCTAGCAACCACTCAGTATATCCTAGCAACCGCCTAGCAACACCATAGCAACCACACAGAACACCCTAACAGCTGCCTAGCAACCACCCAGAACACCCTAGCAACACCCTAGAAACCACCTGAACAACA
This sequence comes from Leucaspius delineatus, assembly GCA_023718395.1. Taxonomy (NCBI): domain Eukaryota; kingdom Metazoa; phylum Chordata; class Actinopteri; order Cypriniformes; family Leuciscidae; genus Leucaspius; species Leucaspius delineatus. Next base: position 48,819,413 of record CM043363.1, on the reverse strand, counting down.
TGAATAAGCCATATCTCAGTACCAGAACATCGTACAGACATGTTTGTTGGCTCATATGCAATCATGTAACACACTCTAGCCACTGAGTGGTGAGTTTTGCCACTGCAAGCACCATTTCACATTTTCTTCAGGAAATGTACATTCTAGTTATTATTATTATTCTGGACAAAGTTTGGCGCGTAACTCGCCCCGCACCGTTGGTCTCAGACCCATGAATGAGGTGTCAAATCGACCGGCTCATTAAGGAGAGGTGTGCTATGACTTTTATAAGCGATCGGGGGTGCGGTGTTCGCCCCAGGGGCGAAAAAGCGCCCAAAAAAGTCCCATTGACTTAACATTGCGACGAACTTTGACCACACGTAGCTCTGAGCGAGGATTTCGCAGAAATGTGTGATTTGCCACATTTGAAGAGGCTGACAGGCTCTGTAAGAACATACCTCACAATGGGGTAAAAGTTGCACCCCTGGGGGGCAGGAGATGCCCAAAGTTGCCCCATTGACTTACTATGGGGAAGGAACGTCCCGTGAAACACACATGCTTTTCCTACTATGGTAAATTGCATAGGGACTTTGTATTGAACGTAGCTCTGGATCACAGTGTCATAGAGACAAGGGGGAGGGCTCATTTTACTCAGACGACCAATCAGTCTCTCAGGATCATTGTGAAGCTATCAAGCCACGCCCTAGCAACCATTTAGAGCCCCTTAGCAACAAGTTATATAGACTTCCATTGAAAGAGTTCAAAGAGATATCTCCAGACTGAATTGTCATAGAAACATGGGGGTGGTCTCATTTGACTCGGGGCAGTAAACAGCCAATCATGAATCACCTCAACACTTCCAAGCCCCTCCCTAGCAACCATTGTCGAGCACCTTAGCAACCAAAATCCAAAGAGGGATATCCTCCATTCTGAATGTCACAGAGAAATGAGAGTTGGTTTATATCAATCATAGTGACAAGAAGCCTTTGCAGTTTCATCATTGGCAACTGCCAAGCCACTCCCTAGCAACCAAACAGAGTACCCTAGCAACCGTTTAGCAAAACGAATATCTCTGTATCAGAACATCGTATAGAGATGGGAGTTGGTTTATATCATTCATACTGACAAGCAGCCTTTGGAGTTTCATGATTGGCAGCTGCCAAGCCACTCCCTAGCAACCAACAGAGTACCCTAGCAACCAAAATACAAAGAGGCATATCTTCCATTCTGAATGTCACAGAGGCATGGGAGTTGGTTTATATCATTCATACTGACAAGAACAGTTTGCAGTTTCATCATTGGTAGCTGCAAAGCAACTCCATAGCAACCAAACAGATTACCCTAGCAACCAAAATCCAAAGAGGGATATCTTCCATTCTGAATGTCACACAGGTATGGGAGTTGGTTTATATCATTCATACTGACAAGCAGCCTTTGGAGTTTCATGATTCGCACCTGCCAAGCCACTCCATAGCAACCAAATAGAGTACCCTAGTAACCAAAATCCAAAGAGGGATATCTTCCATTCTGAATGTCGCAGAGGCATGGGAGTTGGTTTATATCATTCATACTGACAAGCAGCCTTTGGAGTTTCATGATTGGCAGCTGACAAGCCACTCCCTAGCAACCAAACAGAGTACCCTAGCAACCAAAATACAAAGAGGGATATCTTCCATTCTGAATGTCACAGTGGCATGGGAGTTGGTTTATATCATTCATATTGACAAGCAGCCTTTGAGTTTCATGATTGACAGCTGCCAAGACACTCCCTAGCAACCAAACAGAGTACCCTAGCAACCAAAATACAAAGAGGGATATCTTCCATTCTGAATGTCACAGAGGCATGGGAGTTGGTTTATATCATTCATAGTGACAAGAAGCCTTTGGAATTGCATCATTGGCAGCTGCCAAGTAACTCCATAGCAACCAAACAGAGTACCCTAGCAACCAATATCCAAAGAGGCATATCTTCCATTCTGAATGTCACAGAGGCATGGGAGTTGGATTATATAATTCATACTGACAAGAAGCCTTTGGAATTTCATCATTGACAGCTGACAAGCCACTCCCTAGCAACCAAACAGAGTACCCTAGCAACCAAAATCCAAAGAGGCATATCTTCCATTCTGAATGTCACAGAGGCATGGGAGTTGGTTTATATCATTCATAGTGACAAGAAGCCTTTGGAGTTTCATGATTGGCAGCTGACAAGCCACTCTCTAGCAACCAAATAGAGTACCCTAGCAACCGTTTAGCAAAATGTATATCTCTGCATCAGAACATCGTATAGAGATGGGAGTTGGTTTATATCATTCATACTGACAAGAAGCCTTTGCAGTTTCATCATTAGCAGCTGCCAAGCCACTCCCTAGCAACCAAACAGAGTACCCTAGCAACCAAAATCCAAAGAGGGATATCTTCCAGTCTGAATGTCACAGAGGCATGGGAGTTGGTTTATATCATTCATAGTGACAAGAAGCCTTTGCAGTTTCATCATTGGCATCTGCCAAGCCACTCCATAGCAACCAAACAGAGTACCCTAGCAACCAAAATCCAAAGAGGGATATCTGTCATTCTGAATGTCACAGAGAAATGAGAGTTGGTTTATATCATTCATACTGTCACGAAGCCTTTGCAGTTTCATCATTGGCAGCAGCCAAGCCACTCCCTAGCAACCAAACAGAGTACCCTAGCAACCGTTTAGCAAGACCTATATCTCTGCATCAGAACATCGTATAGAGATGGGAGTTGGTTTATATCATTCATACTGACAAGAAGCCTTTGCAGTTTCATCATTAGCAGCTGCCAAGCAACTCCCTAGCAACCAAACAGAGTACCCTAGCAACCAAAATCCAAAGAGGGATATCTTCCAGTCTGAATGTCACAGAGGCATGGGAGTTGGTTTATATCATTCATAGTGACAAGAAGCCTTTGCAGTTTCACCATTGGCAGCTGACAAGCAACTCCATAGCAACCAAACAGAGTACCCTAGCAACCGTTTATCAAGACCCATGTCTCTGCATCAGAACATCGTATAGAGATGGGGGTTGGCTCTTTTGTTTCGGTTGGGAAACAGTCTGTAAATATCACCATGGTAACTGTGTATTCACACCCTAGCAACCATTTAGAACCACCTAGCAACCATATTGCAACATATAGAAGCCATATTTCAGCTCCACAACATCGTACAGACATGGTTGTTGGCTCGAATGCAATCATGTACAACACCCTAGCAACCGAGTGGAGAGTTTTGCCACTGCAAGCACCACTTCACATTTTCTTCAGGAAATGTACATTCTAGTTCTTATTATTATTATTCTGGACAAAGTTTGGCGCGAAACTCGCCCCGCACCGTTTGTCTCAGACCCCTGAGTGAGGTGTCAAATCGACCGGCTCATTAAGGAGAGGTGTGCTATGACTTTTATAAGCGATCGGGGGTGCGGTGTTCGCCCCAGGGGCGAAAAAGCGGCCAAAAAAGTCCCATTGACTTAACATTGCGACGAACTTTGACCACACGTAGCTCTGAGCGAGGATTTCGCAGAAACGTGTGATTTGCCACATTTGAAGAGGCTGACAGGCTCAGTAAGAACATACCTCACAATGGGGTAAAAGTTGCACCCCTGGGGGGCAGGAGCGTCCCAAAGTTGCCCCATTGACTTACTATGGGGAAGGAATGTCCCGTGAAACACACATGCTTTTCCTACTATGGTAAATTGCATAGGGATTTTGTATTGAACGTAGCTCTGGATCACAGTGTCATAGAGACAAGGGGGCGGGCTCATTTTACTCAGACGACCAATCAGTCTCTCAGGATCATTGTGAATCTATCAAGCCACGCCCTAGCAACCATTTAGAACACCTTAGCAACAGGTCCCATAGACTTCCATTGAAAGAGATCAAATGGATATCTCTGGACTGAATTGTCATAGAAACATGGAGGTGGTCTCAGTTGACTCGGGGCAGCAAACGGCCAATCATGAATCACCTCAACACTTCCTAGCCCCTCCCTAGCAACCATTGTCGAGCACCTTAGCAACCAAAATCCAAAGAGGGATATCTTCCATTCTGAATGTCACAGAGGCATGGGAGTTGGTTTATATCATTCATAGTGACAAGAAGCCTTTGCAGTTTCATCATTGGCAGCTGCCAAGCAACTCCATAGCAACCAAACAGAGTACCCTAGCAACCATTTTACAAGACCTATATCTCTGCATCAGAACATCATAAAGAGATGGGGTTAAGACAAGTTTGACTCAGGGTAGCAAACAGCCATTCATGAGACACCACAACACTTGCTAGCCCCGCCATAGCAACCATTGTCGAGCACCTTAGCAACCAAAATCCATAGAGGGATATCTTTCATTCTGAATGTCACAGAGGAATGGGAGTTGGTTTATATCATTCACACTGACAAGCAGCCTATGGAGTTTCATGATTGGCAGCTGCCAAGCCACTCCCTAGCAACCAAACAAAGTACCCTAGCAACCATTTTACAAGACCTATTTCTCTGCATCAGAACATCGTATAGAGATGGGAGTTGGCTCTTTTGACTCATGCTAGCAAAGAGGAATTCCAACATGTTACACATGCTAGCTGTGAATAGCTACATGCTAATAGCGATTAGGTAAGTGCTAAATCATGCCAAGAAAATGCTAAGAACTGCAATAGTAATCATCAGTGACAACTACCAACCACTTAGTAACACCATAGTAACCACCCATAATACCTTAGCAACCGCCCTGAACACCCTAGCAACTGCCTAGCAACCGCCTAGCAACCACCCAAAATACCCTACCAACCACCTAGCAACACCATAGCAACCACCCAGAACACCCTAGCAACTGCCTAGCAACGCCCTAGCAACCACCCAGAATACCCTAGCAACCGCCTAACAACACCATAGCAACCACCCAGAACACCCTAGCAACCGCCTAGCAACTGCCCAGAACACCCTAGCAACTGCCTAGCAACACCCTAGCAACCACCCAGAACACCCTAGCAACCGCCTAGCAACCACACAGAACACCCTAGCAACTGCCTAGCAACGCCCTAGCAACCACCCAGAACACCCTAGCAACCACCTAGCAACACCCTAGCAACCACCCAGAACACCCTAGCAACCACCTAGCAACGCCCTAGCAAATGCCTAGCAACCAACCAGAACACCCTAGCAACCGCCTAGCAACCACCCAGAACACCTTAGCAACTGCCTAGCAACGCCCTAGCAACCACCCAGAACACCCTAGCAACGCCCTAGCAACCACCCAGAACATCCTAGCAACTGCCTAGCAACGACCCAGAATACCCTAGCAACCGCCTAGAAACCACCAAGAACACCCTAACAACTGCCTAGCAACGCCCTAGCAACCACCCAGAATACCCTAGCAACCGCCTAACAACACCATATCAACCACCCAGAACACCCTAGCAACCACCTAGCAACCACCCAGAACACCCTAGCAACTGCCTAGCAACGCCCTAGCAACCACCAAGAATACCCAAGCAACCGCCTAGCAACCACCCATAACACCCTAGCAATTGCCTAGCAACGCCCTAGCAACCACCCAGAACACCCTAGCAACTGCCTAGCAACGCCCTAGCAACCACCCAGAACACCCTAGCAACTGCCTAGCAACGCCCTAGCAACCACCCAGAATACCATAGCAACTGCCTAGCAACCACCCAGAACACATTAGCAACCGCCTAGCAATCACCCAAAACGCCCTAGCAACCACCTAGCAACCACCCAGAACACCCTAGCTACTGCCTAGCAACGCCCTAGCAACCACCCAGAATACCCTAGCAACTGCCTAGCGACACCCTAGCAACCAACCAGAATACCCTAGCAACTGCCTATCAACCACCCAGAACACCCTAGCAACACCCTAGCAACCACCTGAACAACACGAATAAGCCATATCTCAGCAGCAGAACATCGTACAGACATGTTTGTTGGCTTGTATGCAATCATGTACCACACTCTAGCAACCGAGTGGCGAGTTTTGCCACTGCAAGCACCACTTCACATTTTCTTCAGGAAATGTACATTCTAGTTATTATTCTTATTCTTATGATTATTCTGGACAAAGTTTGGCGCGTAACTCGCCCCGCACCGTTTGTCACAGACCCTTGAGTGAGGTGTCAAATCGACCGGCTCATTGAGGAGAGGTGTGCTATGACTTTTATAAGCGATCGGGGGGGCGGTGTTCGCCCCAGGGGCGAAAAAGCGGCCAAAAAAGTCCCATTGACTTAACATTGCGACGAACTTTGACCACTTGTAGCTCTGAGCGAGGATTTCACAGAAACGTGTGATTTGCCACATTTGAAGAGGCTGACAGGCTCTGTAAGAACATACCTCACAATGGGGTAAAAGTTGCACCCCTGGGGGGCAGGAGCGTCCCAAAGTTTCCCATTGACTTACAATGGTGTAGGACGGCCCATGAAATGGGCCGTCCTACACATTGCATAGGGATTTTGTATTGAACGTAGGTCTGGATCACAGTGTCAGAGAGACAAGGGGGCGGGCTCATTTTACTCAGACGACCAATCAGTTTATCAGGATCATTGTGAAGCTATCAAGCCACGCCCTAGCAACCATTTAGAGCACCTTAGCAACAAGTCCCATAGACTTCTATTGAAAGAGATCAAAGGGATATCTCTGGACTGAATTGTCATAGAAACATGGGGGTGGTCTCAGTTGACTCGGGGCAGCAAACAGCCAATCATGAATCACCTCAACACTTCCTATCCCCTCCCTAGCAACCATTGTCGAGCACCTTAGCAACCAAAATCCAAAGAGGGATATCTTCCATTCTAAATGTCACAGAGGCATGGGAGTTGGTTTATGTCATTCATAGTGACAAGAAGCCTTTGCAGTTTCATCATTGGCAGCTGCCAAGTAACTCCATAGCAACCAAACAGAGTACCCTAGCAACCATTTTACAAGACCTATATCTCTGCATCAGAACATCATAAAGAGATGGGGTTAACACAAGTTTGACTCAGGGCAGCAAACAGCCATTCATGAGACACCACAACACTTGCTAGCCCAACCCTAGCAACCATTGTCAAGCACCTTAGCAACCAAAATCCATAGAGGGATATATTTCATTCTGAATGTCACAGAGGAATGGGAGTTGGTTTATGTCATTCATACTGACAAGCAGTCTTTAGAGTTTCATGATTGGCAGCTGCCAAGCCACTCCCTAGCAACCAAACAAAGTACCTTAGCAACCATTTTGCAAGACCTATTTCTCTGCATCAGAACATCGTATAGAGATGGGGGTTGGCTCTTTTGACTCATGCTAGCAAAGAGGAATTCCAACATGCTACACATGCTAGCTGTGAATAGCTACATGCTAATTGCGATTAGGTAAGTGCTAAATCATGCCAAGAAAATGCTAAGAACTCCAATAGTAATCATCTGTGACAACTACCAACCACTTAGTAACACCATAGTAACCACCCATAATACCTTAGCAACCGCCCTGAACACCCTAGCAACTCCCTAGCAACCACCCAAAATACACTATCAACCACCTAGCAACACAATAGCAACCACCCAGAACACCCTAGCAACTGCCTAGCAACCACCCAGAATTCCCTAGCAACCGTCTAGCAACACCATAGCAACCACCCAGAATATCCTAGCAACCGCCTAGCAACACCATAGCAACCACCCAGAATACCCTAGCAACTGCCTAGCAACGCCCTAGCAACCACCCAGAATACCCTAGCAACCACCTAGCAACACCATAACAACCACCCAGAACACCCTAGCAACTGCCTAGCAACGCCCTAGCAACCACCCAGAATACCCTAGCAACCGCCTAGCAACACCATAGCAACCACCTAGAATACCCTAGCAACCGCCTAGCAACACCATAGCAACCACCCAGAATACCCTAGCAACCGCCTAGCAACGCCCTAGCAACCACCCAGAACACCCTAGCAACCGCCTAGCAACACCATAGCAAACACCCAGAATACCCTAGCAACCGCCTAGCAACACCATAGCAACCACCTAGAATACCCTAGCAACCGCCTAGCAACACCATAGCAACCACCCAGAATACCCTAGCAACGCCCTAGCAACCACCCAGAATACCCTAGCAACTGCCTAGCAACGCCCTAGCAACCACCCAGAATACCCTAGCAACCGCCTAGCAACCACCTAGAATACCCTAGCAACCAAAATACAAAGAGGGATATCTTCCATTCTGAAAGTCACAGAGGCATAGAAGTTGGTTTATATCATTCATAGTGACAAGAAGCCTTTGCAGTTTCATCATTGGCAGCTGTCAAGCAACTCCATAGCAACCAAAAAGAGTACCCTAGCAACCATTTTGCAAGACCTATATCTCAGCATCAGAACATCATAAAGAGATGGGGTTAACACAAGTTTGACTCAGGGCAGCAAACAGCCATTCATGAGACACCACAACACTTGCTAGCCCCGCCCTAGCAACCATTGTCGAGCACCTTAGCAACCAAAATCCATAGAGGGATATCTTTCATTCTGAATGTCACAGAGGAATGGGAGTTGGTTTATATCATTCACACTGACAAGCAGCCTTTGGAGTTTCATGACTGGCAGCTGCCAAGCCACTCCCTAACAACCAAATAGAGTACCCTAGCAACCATTTTGCAAGTCCTATTTCTCTGCATCAGAAAATCGTATAGAGATGGGGTTTGGCTCTTTTGACTCATGCTAGCAAACAGGAATTCCAACATGCTACACATGGTAGCTGTGAATAGCTACATGCTAATAGCGATTAGGTAAGTGCTAAATTATGCCAAGAAAATGCTAAGAACTCCAATAGTAATCATCTGTGACAACTGCCAAATACATAGTAACACCATAGTAACCACCCAGAATACCATAGAAAATGCCTAGCAACGCCCTAGCAACCACCCAGAATACCCTAGCAACCGCCTAGCAACACCATAGCAACCACCCAGAATACCATAGCAACCGCCTAGCAACGCCCTAGCAACCACCCAGAATACCCTAGCAACACCATAGCAACCACCCAGAATACCCTAGCAACCACCTAGCAACTCCATAGCAACCACCCAGAACACCCTAGCAACTGCCTAGCAACCGCCTAGCAACACCATTGCAACCACCCAGAACACCCTAGCAACCACCTAGCAAAGCCCTAGCAACCACACAGAACACCCTAGCAACACCCTAGCAACCACCTGAACAACATGAATAAGCCATATCTCAGCACCAGAACATCGTACAGACATGTTTGTTAGCTTGTATGCAATCATGTACCACACTCTAGCAACCGAGTGGCGAGTTTTGTATTTGAATCCCACCTCAGAGAGAATTGTTAATGTACATCCCATGAATGGCAGTGTTTTAGAAGTAATTGTACACATTACTGCTAGAAAAGGCGGACAAAAACACAGAGAAAATAAAACATGACTGGGAAGAGGAAATTGGTTTTAATATTCATGAAAACATGTGGGATGAGTGCTTGAGAAACGTAGACATGTTCAGTTCAGGTCAAAACCTTATTAAATGTATTCCACTCTGTAATAGTTGTAAAATGTCACCTTGTTTTATTCTTTATAGTCATGTAGTAAAATTCTGTCATTTTGGTAATGTATATTTCTGAATATTATCTTTATCTTTATATTATCTTTCTGAAGCGCATTCTATTGATCTGGAGCCTCAGTCTTGCATTGGACTTTTAGGAGGAGAGAATTCTTTTTGTTGTAAGTATCAAAGGCCATTTCACTGTGTGTGATGCTTGCAAACATATTTAAAAGCTGTAAGTATCTAGCTCAAAGTAGCATGTACTATGTTACCGCTTAGAACGTTTGATGAGTTATTTATCCTGTATACTATAGTTACTGTTTTGGTGGCATTGTGTGTGTGTGTTATTTGTGTTTTTACGCTGTGTTTGATCTGAAGAGAAACATTTTTATAGCACTTCCTCTTTTATTATTTTGGATGTCTGTCATAGACATTACATCATTTTATGTGCATTTCTTCTCCAGGTGTGTCTCATATTGATACAGACAGCGTGTCAGTGATGGAGGAAGATTCAGTCACTATATGCACTGGTGCTAAAACAAACCAACAAGAGAAGATTAAATGGTATTTTAATAAGACTTGCATCGCTGTAATCACTAGAAATCTCAGTAATATCTGTACAGATGTTCAGTGTAATGAAGGTAGTAAAGTTAATAATGTTACTGAGAGATTCAGAGGCAGACTGAAGCTGGATCATCAGACTGGATCTCTGACCATCATGAACATCAGAAACAGACACTCTGGAGAATACACACTAATGATCATCAACGGCAGCGACAGTGAAAAGATCTTCAGTGTTTCTGTTCATGGTGAGTCATTGTTTAAATCATATCATCATGTTTATTATATCAGTGACATTCAGTCAAAGCTTTTTCTCTTGATCTGCGTCATTGAACTGAACTGATTCATTTTCAACTGTTTAGTTTTTCCACTGATGATCCATTAGTTTTTAACAGCTAGTTTTGTTTCTGTTCATTCCAGTTCTTTCCATCTGATTACATGCATTTATTATTTCATACTCATTTTCATACTAGTTTTTAGTTCACAATAAAGTGCAAAGAAATAGTATAGTAAGTAGTAAAATAGTAATAGAAATAGTAAGTGTAAAAATCTTGTAGTTTGTCAGTTTATCTCATATAATGATCAGAAGTGTACTTTAGATGTATAATGTGCTTATTTTGGAATATTATAATGTAGAAATGTATATTTCAATGTAGTAATGCAATGCATAAACATGTACGTGTGTAATATATGTGCTGGTCTGTAAAAAAAGAAAAACTCCAGCAGAGTTGACATATAAACAGTAAATCTATACGAATGAAAACATCCACGATTAACTTGATATTTAGCAATTTTGCAGTTCATTTTGTTTCTACTGAATTTGTCAAGATCCAGGAATTGAATATGCACCATTATTTCCACATTTAACTTTTGTTGTGGAGATTTTTCCTCATAAGATCCTCCAGCATCTGTTGGTTTGTGTTTCAGGTGTTTCTGCTGCTGAACGAGATCAAATGAGGAGAAAGTCAGTGAAAGAGGGAGAATCTGTCACTTTAGATCCTGGTGTAAGAAACCCAGATGATTTGATGAAATGGTATTTTAAAGACATTCTCATCGCTGAAATCACTGGAAATCAGAGTCAGATCTGTACAGATGTTCAGTGTAAAGAGAGATTCAGAGGCAGACTGAAGCTGGATCATCAGACTGGATCTCTGACCATCACAAACATCAGAGACGCAGACACTGGACATTATAAACTACTGATCATCATCGGCAGATTCAGCATCATTCGATGCTTCAGTGTTTCTGACACTGCATGGGTGAGTATCATTTAGTCATTAGAATTTTAGAATACATCATTTTAAGTTTTATTTCATAACAAGTGCTGTTTAACATGATATGAGCGACAATTTAAAGGAATGTGTGAACAAAGACTCTTGTGTTTCAGATTCGTCTTCAGTTACAGGGGGAGCTTTAGAAAGGCAAGTATTACATACAGATATTATAGTGAGAGAAAAATATTGTCTTTACTATGCAAAGTGTGTGTGTGTGTGTGTGTGTGTGTGTGTGTGTGTGTGTGTGTGTGTGTGTGTGTGTGTGTGTGTGTGTGTGTGTGTGATTATTTCATAGGAGACCAGGTGAAAAACAAGGATGAGGTAAAATACTTCACTATGTGTTTGTAGAAATCTAATGAGATTGTAAGGGTGGATTTCCTGCAGGGGTTCAAGCTGCAAGACTGCCGAATGACTTAAAGAAACATTATTAGCAAGAAAACTGCACATTTATTATTACCACCCACTGCTACTTATACGAATGACGGAAATAAGCGCAGTTACAATAGCGTAATATGTGGGAGAGTGTTGCTGTTTAGAGTGACAATATTGTATTGCAATCGTAGCACTTCAAAGTCAATACCAACTTATAAGTATACTTCAAGTTAATTTAATGAAGTATACTTAAGTAATGTTCAAGTATATTTATAAGTATACTTTATGTAGTAAGTATACTAATATCAATGTGTACGTGTAGTAAACTTGTAAGTGTACTATTTCAATGATGCTTGGGACTAAATTGGCCCACTTTTAGTATATAAAAAGTATACGTTTAAGTGTACTATACGTGTAAGAGTAGTAAACTTTAAGTACACAACTAGGTTTCTCATTTGTAATGCATCTGTACTACAAGTGAACTTATAAGTATACTAGTAGTTTACTATTTTAATACAAGTAGTAAATTTTTTTAGTTGATGAAAGTACACACTGAAGTGTACTCTCAGTAAACTACTAGTTTAGTAGTTTATACTGCAAGTATACTTGTAAGTTTTCTTTAAGTGAACATAACATCATACCTATAGTTTACTATTTATATATTATGTTTGCACTTGCAGTATACTACTATGTTCAAGATGTTATTTTTATACTTCATAATTTTAAAAACATTTCATTAGCTTCATGCATCCTTTTTTATCAACACTTGAATGTAGATAAGTTTCATAAAGAAAGGCAACATTTTAAACAAAAAGTTGAGAAAATCACATTTTTGTCAAAGACTACGCCTTGATCAGATTCAGAACGATGATCAAAATCGTACTCGGTTACTATCGTAACATCGGTTCCCTGAGAGTTAGGGAACGAGTATTGCGTAGCTATACGCAGTGGGGAAACTCCTTTTCCTCAAATTCTGAAGCCTATAATGTAAAATGCATTTGCAGCTGCACAGTGAGTGTCTGGCTCACTCATTGGCCGTGCTGCGGCAACTGCACATCCAATGGCGCAGGCGCCTCTGACATGTGAGCCAATGAGCTAGCAGCGCGCCATCACCCGTCAGATCCCGCCAAGGGGGCGTGGCCTTAGCCTATATTAGTCCCCGAATCCGCCATTATATCATGTTACATCGACTGAAGCGACATACTTGCCATGTTACTATAGTGCGGTCGGCTACGCAATACTCGTTCCCTAACTCTCAGGGAACCGAGGTTAAGATAGTAACCGAGTACGTTATACACAGCCATATAAAACGCAGGACTAAGTAACTGGTTGTCTACTGCGGCTCGAGATCCCTGAGCTCACAGAAACAAGAACCCAATATATACTGAAAAAGGCTTTTTCTGAAAAGTATATTAAATGTAGACTGAAAGCATACATTCTTATTTTTAGTTTAAAAGAGGTATACTAATAGAACACCTGAATAAACGTATTTTTTTTAAGGGAAATCAAAAGTAGTTAGCACATTATTTGTAATTTAAAAGGTTTAATGACAAAACCATTAATTATACCCAACTTATAAACCTTTACAATACAGCCCTACTGTGAGCTACAAGGTTATCAATTGATAATATTTGCTTTTGTTGAAGCCGTCAGTCTGCATTATTTCAACTTATTTGCAAAATAATCATGTTTAACTGCTAAATTTGTTATGGTAAAACTACATTACCCATGATGCTGTACTGAAAATATTCCACCAATCAGGGAGTCGAAACAAGCCAAACGTGCCAAAAGATCTCTTTAGCTCCGCCCACTTCCATGAAGCAATTGCCGTAATTGAGTCGATCTCTCCATACGCTCTCAAATACTTCAATATTTGAATATACTGTATAAAAGCATTTCTGCTCTTCTGCTGTAAACTTTCCCATGAATGAATGGCGTTTCCATCAAAATAATCCCGATGTGAAATAAAGATTTCAGACTGAATATTATTCACTGATTGATGGAAGATTTGCTGATCTCATGAGTTTCTGTGACAGTTACTGCTGTTCATTTCTCTCTTTAACATCCTGCAATTTATTGTTTCTAGACGGAGAAAGATCATGTGATCCGAGAGAATCCCAACAGGATCATCGTGAATCTGCAACATTATTCCCATTGAGGCTGATAGATAATCATTATAATGGAAAACAGTTGTTGTTATTCACTGTAGTTACTTCATTATTATTCAATTCAACAATAACCTACTTATTATCTTGATACATTCATAGAACAAATGCTTTGTGATATTTAGGAAGATGGAAACACTCAAATCAACATTTAACACTCAATGACAACTTAAACCTTTAAGACAAACCGACATGAGCTCTCGGCACAGTCAACATCATTATTTAATCTACAAATGTATTAAATGCACAAATATGAAGAAGATTTGCACTACACATCTTGAACTGTCAGTTTTTACTTGACTTGTTAAAAATGTACTATATTTGCATAATACAATGTGCAAAGTGTATAAAAACTTGTACACATTATTTTGCTTCAAAACAACGTTTGTGTTGTGATTCAGGCAGAGCTGCTTTATTTAGTTCATTACAACTCACAATCTGAAATGTCACTTTTGCTCTTTATTTGCATGTTTGTACTGTAAGCTTTTAATAACAGAATGTGAAAAAATGCAATATTTTAATAAACTATTTCATTGTTATGAATTATCATTATTTAAGCATTTTATATTTTCATTGAAAAGATTGTGCTAGTCTTGTTTTACATCATTAATATACTCTTACAGTTGTTTCTCATTTTTTGAATTATATATATTTTTTCTGTTCATTTTAATTTAAAGTTTTAGTCATTTTGATTTTGTCATTGTTATATATACTTTTAAATATATGCCTAGTTTTATTAATTTTTATTTATACATGCATACAGTTTTAGTACTTCAATATAAACTAAAAAAAATGTTGCCTTGGCAACTAACTGATCAAAAATAAGTTAATTATTATTATTATTATTATTATTATATTTCAGTAAACACCTTCAACACATCACACTGAACTACACACACACTTAAAGGTTTTGCTAAGTTAATTTTTGAATAATTAAACGGCACAATCACATGATCACAGTTCTCTGATGGTCACATGACGTGCAAAACATCAAATATGTAATATTTATAAATTATTTTTGTATAGAGCTTTATATAGATTTTCTGTGATTATAATGTAAAAAGTCATAAAGGACAATTTTACCATAAAATAAATGATTTGATTATTGTAAGAATTATTTTATTATTTCTAATCTTTATGTCTTAAATTCTTAGAAACGTTCAAACCCTGAAGCTTTTCTTCACATTATTACTGTTTCATATTTGACACAGTGTGTGATTTAAGACTGTAAATATGAGAGACTTTAACAGTCACTTCTGGAAATATCTAGAAACACACTTTAAATATTCACGTTGTGTCAACTTCAACTTTTCTGGATGATCTGAGAACTTGTAAAACTTTTATTGCTGAAATTATCTATTAAGTTTCAGGTATCAGAGTTTTGTTTTCTGTTTATTTATATTTACAATAATACAATATTATCTGATCATGTATTTTTCTGAATTATTTTTTAAAGTAATTTTACCTCTGATCAGCTATTCTAAAAATCTAAATAATGTGTTCATTATATCTAGTTTGATCTGAGATGTTTGACATATATTATTATTTCTCTGTCACTTTAATAGACTCTTTTTGGGTCTATACATGATGGTCAAACAGCATCAGTGTTTAATGATGAATCTACAGTTCCTCAAACTCACCGCTAGAGGTCATCACACATCACAGATTACACCACAATATTGACTCTGACACTACTCAGATCAGGGGCCTGTACCATGAAGGTAGCTGAACAAACTCAGGGTTACAGGATTAGTTTTGAGTTGAACTAATCAACTCAAATTAGTTGAGCTTTGATCTCTGATCCTTAAGCTATGATTACTCCACGCGCGCGTGCACATAAAAGAGTGACGTCGATACTGAACAACCAATCGCGGGTAGAGCGAGAGCGATATATTTTTCCGCGGAGGAGCAAGAGATACTCATTCATAATTATGATGAATTTAAATATTAAATTTCAAGCTCGAAACAATACGGTCTCTGCTGCCGAAGCAAGAGAAGACTGTTGGAGAAAGATTGCTGATTGTTAATGTGTAAGTTAAACAAATACGTTCTATATTTATGTAAAGTTATGTATGTATATATGTATGTGTAGACTATATGTGTAATATAGCCTATAGCCTATTTTTATAATATATATATAAAAAATGTGCATGTACTAAGAAAGATTAATATTCATTGATTTTTAGATTTTTAGATGCAACCCCAACTCCAAATGTTCTTGGCAGCAGATAAAGACAAAATATAAAAATTAATTTTAAGTTTTAAATTTGACTGACTGTATGTTCTGTAGTGGAGGGAAATGCAGTGTCCCTGTTGAAGCCAGCACACATACACACCGTCTCTCACACAGAGGTCAGTATGCAGCAGATAGAACACCAGACACAGCCTGCTTTACAACAGTTATGCTTTACATTGGCCTATTTTTATTTATAAGGGTGGACGAAATGAAGACACTTGTAACCTGCGTCACGGCGGCGACAGTGCAACCCTCACTTACAAACAGCGAAATATGCAAATGAGTGTTAAGTGCACCGCTTCAAGATTTGGACCAGTGACCAGAAGACCAGATTCGCTCAAGAGACTGCGTCAACAGCAAGGGGAGAAAGAATTTGTGACAAACACTCGTTGCGTTGGAAAATTTGGTATGATGTATTTAAGGAATTTAAATAATAAAGCAGTGAAATTTAAAACATCACATCACACAGGAGAAAAAAAAAATTATATATATATACTGTATATATATATATATATATATATATATATATATATATATATATATATATATATATATATATATATATATATATATATATATATAAAATGACCAGGAGAACAGCAAGGATTTGCCATGGAACAAATAAATGTAACCTTATTATAACCCTAATTTATATTTCCTATTTAGTTTATAATTAAGTTGGCTTGAGAGAGCCAACTTACTGAAATCCTATTTAAACTTATTATTAAAGCTATAGTAGGTAATGTTGGAGAGCTAGCAAGATTTGAAAGCGGCACCTCTTCTAAGCTCCACCCCCTCCCGTCAGTACTCAGTCCAAAGCTACGCCCCCACAAACATGAACGCGCATCCACAGTCGGAGTGAGCTGCAGGTCACAGGAAAGCCGAGTATTTCAGCACATTATGGGCATCAACCAAACTACTTCATGTCTCATTCACCTGTAAGTAAACTATAGTATTATTACAATGAATGCAAAAAAAAAAAAAAGCATGGCTATTGTTAGTAATGTTACTCGCAGCTTTCAGGCTAACGTTACACGTTTGGTGTTGTATGAACTCTGAAATGTAGCTACGTCTCTTTGGATAAAAGCGTCTGCTAAATTAAATGTAACAATGTAACATTTTGTCACTGGCAAACGTGAATTTTCTGTTTTTATATATCTTCGTTATTTTGGTTGTTAGAGCTTCCACGACGAGAGCATTGGATCTGATCCTACGTACGTTTATAAGCAATATATTAACGTAATTTTATCACAATTATAATGCAGACACTTGCGACTATGGCTGTGCAATATGTTCAAAATGTCATGTCCTAAAAGTCAGATAAGCAGTATGTACCTACGACCTGTAACGCAACTGGCTTACACCGTCAGAGAAGCTAATGTTAGCATTGGGCTAATACTAGCTACAAAAGTAGCTACGTTGCCTAACGTAACATATATCATGGAAATAACAAATCCCCCCGAAGCAAAACAAATAATTACCTGTTCAGCAGAAAGACCGCAACCTCGGCATCGCTTTTCAGGCCCTTCAGCTCCCTCAGTTGTCTCCACCGTTCAAATGCTGCAATGTTGACGCGAGTTTGTCCTCTGGCTTTATCCAGTGCCTGTTTTGTTGCAGCCTTTTCTGCCTCCGATTTTCTTTTTTTAGGCTTTTTATCAGGACGAGCAGTTACCAGCGAAGCTGGCATTGGTTGATTTTGCTGCATTTTCTCTTCCATTGTGCCGCAAACTCCTGCTTACTCTGTGTAGTGAGCCATATAAATTGTCTCTGAGTGAGCTGAATGTTTCCGGGAACGTTGACATGTGATGAGTGCGCGCAGTGGGGCGCGGGCACGAGACATGAAGGCATCTGATTGGTTCTTTACACTCGGACCGAATGGCAGTGATTGGTCAGAGTTTTTACTGTACTGCAGCTGCTACAGAGGTCTGATTGTTTTCATTCCTTTTTCTGAACACATAATGTATTGACTACTCTCAGGATGGAAGGACCATTTCACCCAGTATAAAAAAAAGTGTTTCTGAACAGGATTACCTACCATAGCTTTAAGTGTAATATTGTATGATGATTGCTTCTATATCTGCACCAGCTGGGTGGTCAAGTGTGATCGGGTCAGTTTCATCGGGGAGAAGCTGGTTTTGTGGTGTTTCTCGCTCCTTTCTACTGGTGGCTATATTGTGCAGAATGGCACATGCAGCCACTATCTGTGACGCCCGCTCTGGTGACTCTGAAGCACTGAACACAGTTGAAATGTGCCTTTAGGATGCCAAAGGTCATCTCTATCTTCACTCTGGTTTTACTGAGGGCCACACTGAAGCGGTGCTGTGGCCCTGTCTGAGGATCATGATAGGGGGTTATTGTGTAGGTTTTTCTATCTCAGTTCAAATTAACAGTGTTTTGTACTGTACCAAATTGAACTTGCTTTCCTCAAAGTGCTGACACAACACAGACTAACGGAAAATTCGTGAGTCAAGCACTGGAGCCAGGCCATTTGGCATCCAAACTTAATGTGTTCATGACCACAAGTCGTCTGCAGAAGAAATGTTTAGTAGATCATTGTTATATCTGTAAATGTTACTATTAATTTAAAGATTTATCTCACAGAAAATAATCATCTCACATATTCACATCATCTCTACCTGAACATTAAGGCTGTGATAGGACTTCCTATTAACATAATCTGCCTCATGTTCCCTAGAGCAGTGGAGATTGGAGCAATAGACTGCATACATGTTGCAAAGACTTGGGGATCCTATCATAAGATTAACAGAATAATTCTTAACATGTGTTATATTGTATAGTACATTTGTGAAATTTGCTTTTTTTTTTTTTTTTTTTTTTAAGTGTTCATGTGATGTCACCCTATCAATATATCTTACCGGCAGTTTTATAAAAGCCCTCTTTTATGGATATTGTTGATAAATGTCCGGGGAGCACTATTAATGAAACTATTCATGTACTCCTGCAGAGCGACCTTGCGAATGGTTCGACAAACCGTGTTTTCCCCTAGCTTCTGTGCGTCACCCACCGTGGCGTGCAAGAATGTACCACTTGCAAAAAAAACGCAACGCAATACCATTTGCGGTACAGTAAGTGCATGAATTCGAGATGTTAAATTCTTTATGTGCGGCTCAAGAAGTTCACAAAGATAAGACATTCCTACTGCGGAAAATCTGTATCTTTCATACAACTATCAAGAAAGGCAAGGGGATTTTGTCTAGATAAAAACTCTTTCTCTACGAAGTGCTCGTCAAACAATTTGCGCTGAGATGTCCACCGGATTTGGAAGAAAAGGTGAAGTCATTGCAACAGACACTTGGAATAAGTTACGTCACCTATATGTTTCTTTGCTCTCAGCTGATTGGTCCGGCCAAGTTACGTCACCTATATGTTTCTTTGCTCTCAGCTGATTGGTCAAACTTCAGTCTGAGATCTTGAATCCAGAACATAACCTGCCCTGGAGCAGGTTAGCCGTGCAGCGTAAGATACCATGGCGACGAACACCGATTAAAGCCAAGCTACTTTCATAGTACCTAAAACCCAGGGTTGGCGGAAACTAAACTGAAACATAGCTGGCTAGCCACCTAAACCGGCTTCATGGTATAGGCCCCCGGGATCATACTACAGCTAAATACAACTTATATGAAATATATAAACCATAAACAAGAGTATATAATGAGAATAATACGATTAAACAAAGTTCAATTTGAAGCAAATTATATTTGGATATCATATATAAAGTGCATTGTATATATTTGTGCCTCAATATATTTCTTTCATCAATCAGTGATTTATTTTTCCATAAAAAAAAAATCACAAATATATTTTTATAAACTTGATAATTCCATTTGCATCTGTACTGATTAAAACTCAGAGATATGTCACAATGTTTATGATATATCAGTTTCTTGATCTGCTGGATCTGATGTCATAAAGCAGAACAGCGACAGTAGCCACGCCCACCAGAGCAGAGAGGACCAATCGGATCACAGCTTCAGTAGGACCACAGCAATGAACATGGACTTCTGAGAGAAACAAGAAATGATACTTGGATTGTGAAATTCAACAAGCTGGCTTTGTTCGGAAAATAAAAATACAGATTCTCTCAATATGTCGAAAATAAGATCCATGACGTTGATGGATAAAAATAAAATTAAAGCAAGCATTATAAGACCACAAATGTGGGAAATTAATGCAGTAAAAGTACAGATACATCACTTACAATGTAGCCTACTCATGTAAAAGTTTTTTTTTTTTTTTTTATAAAATCTACTTAACTACATTGTAGAAACTTCACACCCCTGCAAATTACATGCAACATTAATTTATTTAACTTACACTATGTTGTGTTGAGAAGTATAAAATATGTGATGTTCAATTCATAGTAAATGCTTACTATAACACATGTAATGTGGAACTGCACCACTAGGGGCTCTAGAGGAAAATTGTTGAGTAATGCAGAAAAAAAGAAAGAATAAAGTTGTAATGTTAGTTGTTCACCGCATGGAGTGTGTTCTGTGAAAGGGTGAAATCACCACACACTAGAAAGTTTTACTAGATATGACATGAATTTGGGTCATGTAAGTTCCTGAACAGAAAAAACAGGATATACTTAATCTTGTGTACGCAAGGCTCACACGTAATTTTGTTTGCACATATTTTGGATGCACAAAATTAGTTTTGCACAAATGAGTTGTTCCACAAGGCGGCTGGACTGGCCTGTTGTTTCACAGTAGAAAAACGAAAGTAGAGACAGAACAACAACAACAAAATACCAGAGACGCCCGCATTGATAAGTGCTTGTGTGAGGAGGTTATGAGAGCCACAACTTTAGCTTAAAAGAATACAAAGTCATTTTTAGCGGTCATAACTTTTGGAGAAAAATAGCGCAGACACTGGGCAAAGATGAATCTTTCTAGAGCGTACGTGTTGTTCAGCCCGGTCTCACCCCAAAACGTCACATACTGCGGGTCTTGACCATACGTCAACATACGACGAAAAGGGTACCCCTATTTCGTCCATATGTGACGAAGACATAAGCGCACCAGCAGCGCCTCCTAGCGGTACCCTAATGCATACCTAAACCTACCCATAACCCGAATCGTCACATATGGACGAAATAGGGGTACCCTTTTCGTCGTATGTTGACGTATGGTCAAGACCCGTCAGTATGTGACGTTTTGGGGTGAGACTGTGTTATGTTGTTCGCACATGCTATCAAATGGAGTATAGTTTGAAAGGCTATGCGTTTGACTGTACACATACAGTAGTGTACACACACACAAAAAAAAACTAAGTTTGGGCTTTAGCCTCAAAGATCGCTCTAAAGGACAATTAGGCCCTGTCCCAAATGGCACCCTAAGCCCTCGCGGTCTTCCTCTGAGTCCACACTTTCATGACGTAACGCCGCTTTGACTGTCGGGTAAGTTTAAAGTCTGTGGAGTTCACTCCAGTGCGACTCTGCAAAAGTGTGCATCAAGGGCGTATATCGTATATCGTATATTTGTGACAGGGCCTTAGAGAGTGTGGATTTAGTGTGTGTTAAGTGTACTGCACTTTGGCACTTTTCAGACCTCAGACAGTCTTACACACTTACTTCATGTCGCATACACCCGCTGTCAAATGGCTAAAACCTCAAGTGTGTGTATTTGGACAGATCCCAACATCAGTTCAGCAACTAGTAAGTCAGATTGTAAACATGTCTGTTGGCAGAGGGATGTGTGGAGTAGCGTAACAAATGAGTGAACAAATAAATCCTTTAGTTAAAATGAGCTCATATGAATGTTGTTGGACGTGCTGTCCTTAAAACACTCTTGTGTGTAGGACTAATTTCTGACGCATCTAAACCCAACCCTCTGTTGCTGATTCCAAAACGTCATTTTAGAGCTTGTAGGTTTGAGCAACTGATAGCAGACTGATGCAGTTATGAATGCAGTTATTAGAGAAAGAGAGAGAGAGAGAGAGAGAGAGAGAGAGAGAGAGAGAGAGAGAGAGAGAGAGAGAGAGAGAGAGAGAGAGAGATTAAGCGTGTGTGAAATGAATTACCTGAGTCTGTGTGTCTGTCAACAGTGTTCGGCAGCAGCGTCTCTACTGTAAGTTTATCGGCTTCAAAAACAGCGCCGTTATTTCCTCGCTAGAAAAGTCATGTAACTTTAAAGTTGTTACACTATTTTACTGATTAAATCGTCAAAGCAGCGCTGAAAACACGTTTCTTTGTGAGTGTGTGTCTGTACTGTATGTGTGTGTGCGTTTGAGCGGGAGAAATGTGCTGTCTGGACATAATCAAACATAATTTTGTACAAAAAAAAAACCATTGAAATAATGTCGTTTTTATCCTATTCTTTACTATATTTGCTTGTTCACTGTCGCTGTGGGTTTTGGATATTTTGTTGTTGAGGGTTGTAAGGACCTTTGAAAGAACTGAAATCATTTGCTGAAGTGATATGGAATAATTGAAGCCTCAGAACGTTCGTCAACCAATCAGATTCAAGCGTTCAACATCCCCGTATAAATCAATGTGATTCTGACCTTTCTATGAGCCTGAGCCTGTCAATCAACATTAGAGCGCCTCCCTCAGGCTGAATTAGGCAAATACACTAGACATGACATCTACTATAAGTGTGTCTGCATGTTTATGTAAAACTAGCGGTCAATCATAAACTAGCGCTACGACACAGA
This sequence comes from Leucaspius delineatus, assembly GCA_023718395.1. Classification (NCBI taxonomy): domain Eukaryota; kingdom Metazoa; phylum Chordata; class Actinopteri; order Cypriniformes; family Leuciscidae; genus Leucaspius; species Leucaspius delineatus. Next base: position 48,796,601 of record CM043363.1, on the reverse strand, counting down.
ATCTGCCTCCCCTAAATGTATGGATAGAGCCGCTACTCTGTCAATAAATGTGAAGAACTTCAAATGATCTGTACTCACCATAGACAGACACATTGAATGTTTTTGATGACAGTTCAGATGCGATTATCTTTACTTCATAGAGTCCAGCATGTTCAGTTCTGATGTTTGTGATGGTCAGAGATCCAGTTTGATTGTCCAGCTTCAGTCTGTCTCTGAATCTCCCATCAGGAACATCATCATATGTAGAGAAGATTCCAGAATCCTGGTTTATTTTAGCTATCAGAGACTCTTCTGCTCCAAACTTCCACAGTATGTCGTCATGTGTGTGTATTTCAGTAACATCAGTGTGTAGAAGCACAGATTCTCCCTCCATCACTGACACTGACTGTGTTTCATTTGTTTCAACAGCAAACACACCTGAAGAACACGAACAGATTAAGTCTATGTTGGTTTACAAAGCCTGGCATCAGTTTTGTAAAGTTTAAATGTGAACTGATACAAAAAGTGAAAAGATTCATTATAGTCATTTCCATTATTCAGATCTCACAACAAGTTTAATTTGATTCATCTGTGAAGAACTGCAAATAAAAAATACATCCTAGCTTGTTACTGATATTAAGCCATAAAAAAAAATCATAACTTACAGATCATAAGCCACCAACACAAACAGAACAAAACACGCATTTGATCCATTTTCATCAGTTGTTCAGTGAGAAGATCATCCACTGAAAACACTCAAGCTCTTCGTCTGATGTGTGAATCCTCCCATGACAGTTTGACCAACCTAGTTCACACACACACATACACTCACACTCAAACACACTTCCACTGAACTCATGTTATAAATGTAGTTAGGCGACATATAAATATTCTTCTGACTCTTATGGACTTCAACTTCTGAGAGGAACTGAAACCTGCAGTTTGGTTTCTTCAGAAATGTTTTTTTTTTAATCTGTTGGACAAACATCTTGTGCAGGAGAGTGACCATTTATGTGTGTGTTTTGTATGCGAAAGTCTTTTCTGAACAGAAGTATATCCATGGAAGATTTATCGGAAGATGCAAACTGCAAAAGTTTTTCTTTTTCCATGTTCTGTTTGTGCATAACCCAAAAACAATGGTGTTTTGTGATGAGCGATTAACTGATTACAAATGTGTCCAAGCGTGGGTTTGACTTATGATGTCATGTTAATTTAAATCTTCAGTCAGCAACTGATTATTATTAAAAAATGTATCCAAGTGTGTGCCGACTATGGCAAGCCCTTTAACATTTAAAAGCTAAGCACATTATATGAGTTAAGAATACAAATGTCTGTCTGAGAGTCTCTCATGAGTGTATAAATAGCCGATCGTGGAATTTTCTGTGCCGAAGAAATATGTCTTTGTCAGTGAATTGTTTTCAGATTACACAGTCACATATAGCCTATATATATATATATATATATCTGGGATAAAGATTTAAAAATGTTTCTCTTCAAACTACGCAGAACAATAATAATTAATAATTTATTTGACATAGAAAAAAATATAAACATAAGAATCACTGCGATGCCCCATGAACGTCGCTGCGCCTTGCGTCATTGCGTTCAAGGCGCTGCCGCGAGGCCGCAAGAGCTGCTACAGCTATAGCTTGAAGCTATAAATGGATCGCTTTGTTGGACAAAAGAGGAGCAGAGAAGATGCAAGGGGGATGAGGTGGTGAGAGCCTAGGCTATGAGAATTATGGAAGCTTGTTTCCGCCACAGAATAAAACATTTTAAAAGATAATTGCGACTTTATATCTCGCAATTCTGTCTTTATTTCTCAGAATTGCGAGATATAAAGTCAGAATTGCATGAAATAAAGTCGCAATTGCGTGTTATAAAGTCAGAATTGCGATATAAAGTCAGAATTGCATGAAATAAAGTCGCAGTTGCGTGTTGAAAAATCAGAATTGCGAGTCAGAATTGCGTGAATTAAGTCGCAATTGCGTCTTATAAAGTCAGAATTCTGATTTTTTTCTCGTAATTGCGACTTTATATCACACAATTCTAACTTTATAACACATAATTGCGAGTTTATATCTCACAATTCTGAAATCTTTTCTCAGAATCGTGAGATATAAACTCACAATTGTGAGATATTTAAAGTCCAATTCTAAGGAAAAAAATGACTTTTTTTTTTTTTTTACCTCAGAATAGTTTATATCATGTAATTCTGCATAAAACTTAATATTTCGCAATTGTGAGACGAAAAGTCAGAATTGTGAGAGAAAAAGTCGCAATTACTATTAATTATTTATTATTCAGTGGGACGCAAGCTTCCATAGATACTTGTTACGGCGTCCAGTCTCCCTGATTTCCCCACCTCTCAATCACGAGCACCCTCTCCCGAGTACTAGCGCAGTGCATACTTTCCTATTAGTATACATCATCTGCGCTGTTATCTCTTCCACCTGTTCTGCATCAGCGCTCATTGCTCAGCCTTTATCTGCCTAATTCACGGAGCGCTCTTTGCGAAGCATTGCCTCTCTACGTGTGCATGTCCAAGCCGTTTTCTGAATACCTAGTCTACCTGTGTTACTGACCTTTGCTTATCTATCTACCTCTGATTGTCTGCAGCCAGCCTCCCGACCCATTGCCTGATCCTGACCTTGTCTGCCTGCCGCCTGCCTCGACCATTCGCCTGTCCTAGGACTCTGTATGCCCTGCCGCCTGCCTCGACCACGAGCCTGTCCCCGATTCCGTTTGCACGCTGCCTGCCTTCTACTTCAGTTCAGTTTTACCCCAGTACTCCTGAGTTCCTTATCATTCTTGTTAATAAACGTTGTTGCATATGGATCTGCCTCTGCCTACTGATTCGTTACAATACTATTTTGTAAATATGTTTTCTGTCATGGGTGTGGCTATGGCAATTAAAATTCAAGCATATTGTTTGCAAACGGCAATTGATTAATTAATTAAAAACAAAGTAGTTGATATGCTGTGTTGTTGTTTTTGTTGTTTAGTAGCAGTACTATGCAGTTATTAGCCGTGTCCACTGTATTTTTTGTTGGTTTTTATGAGACCCCCTCTTGAAATGACCAGGACCCCCCATTGCCCCCCCCCCCCCCCCCCCCCATTGTCTGGAGTCGCCACTGCTCTGATCAGACATCTAAATATAATTTATATGAAATATATAAACCATAAACAAGAGTATATAATGAGAATAATACATAAAAAAGTACATTGTATACTTGTGACTCAATATATTTTTCATCAAACAGTGATTTATTTTTCCATATAAAATCACAAATATATTTTTATAAGACTTCCGGCTTAACGATCTATGGAGTAGGACGCAACTTTCGGAGCTCCTGCAGTTAGCGTTAAATTACGTTCATTGGCACATTTTCGCGTTATTTTTCTTGGTGTGTGTTCTAAGACTTCTTCTTTAAGTATTGCTGAGTAAAATGTCTTCTAAACCCAAATCTGGCAATGCTCCATCTGCTGCGCTTCAGCGGCCTGCTCACACGCTTCATCCCCACCTGGTAGTGATTCCTCCTCCCCTTACGACAGTGCTGTAAATTTAGTACATTTACTCCTGCAATAAAGCCATAAAATGCACCCTGGAAAGAAGATAGCAAAGACAGAGCACAGAGCACATTGTTCTGCCCAAACTTATCTCCTTGTTTATATACTCATCCCCCCTCCACAAGCCACTAAGAGTCATTAAGAATGTCTTTATATGTATCTTTTGAATCTATTGTTTTTCCTTTTCATGTTTGGTATCATTTGAAGTGTCTCAGTGTGATTGGTAAAATGGTCTTAATTGCATTGCAGTCATTGGTATTATGAGAAAGATTGAGAACTTAGGAGAATCCTGTTCTCCTCTCTGTGTGATGTCTCTTTAAGATATCTCTCGAGACCAGGTGCTCCCCCCTGGGGGACATGAACTGATCCAAAACAATTGGATATAACCCTTTTGTTCTGGTCTGGGTATTTAAGGCTAGGTGTCAGACCAGTCTTTGAGACTCTTTACCAGGATCCCCCATTCAGTGATGTTTCAGTGTTCTCCCGTTGGAAAGCCCTCACACACCACTGTGTGTCTCTGTCAGGAATGCACTGCTTACTTTTAGAGTCATCTTTGAGTAACTGATGTCATGTATTTATTATTTCTGAATTGGCTTTTAATCACTTGTTTAATTGGCATGATACATTTTTACCTGACAAATAAATGTTACATCTTGATTTATTCTGAGGTTTCCGAAATCATTATTTTTGAAGACTATGAGGAGGCTGGCGCTACCGCAGCTCTGTGTCCAGGATAGGTCAAACTAAAGAATTTAAGTTGAAGTGTCTTTAGCTACGCTCTCGATAGCTTCCGGCGCATGCTCTGCTGCGACGACACACATCCTGTCTGTGATCCATAGCGGTCTCATGTCTCTCGTTTGTTTTGATTGTATAACTGCCTAGCGTCTCATGCTATTGAAAAGTCCTTTGTGAAAATCTGTCTTCTGTCTATTGCTAAGCCTCGTCTATCTACAATGGTTGATTTCTACAAAGCAATCGGAATTACACTTTTAGTCTGGACTATCAGCATCCACTCGGTGATGGCACTAGAATCAAGTGAAACCAGCAACCGAGGACTACTCACCTATAGCCGTGAGGATCTTTTACAGCTACGGTCCTCCATCTGGTGCAAACAGAAGCCTGCGATCTCACTACCGCCGGGGATAAAACTGAGGCGAAGAGGTAGACGAGGCGGTGTGCGAACCAGACTTCGGAAGCGTCCCTTCAGACCCCCTCTCCCCTCCATCATATTGGCGAATGTCCGTTCCCTCCGGAATAAAATGGACCTGCTGCACGCCAAGTGTCTGACGGAGAGAGCCTTCAAGGACGCCTGTATCATCGTTCTGACTGAATCCTGGCTGGACGAAGATACTCCAGACACTGAGGTCAGTCTTGATCACTTCACCATCATAAGGGCCGACAGAACTAGCCAGTCAGGCAAGGGGAGAGGTGGCGGGGTCTGTGTTTACATTAACAAAAGGTGGTGTGAGAACATCAAAGTCCATAATAGGACATGCACACCAGACGTGGAGATGCTGACCCTGTCCTTGCGCCCCTTTTACCTCCCGAGGGAATTCCCTGCTGTGGTTGTCACCTGTACGTACATCCCTCCTAGTGCTAACATCAAGGCAGCCGCGGAGATACTAGCCGAGGTGGCTAATTCCATGCTAGCCAAGTACCCCGAGGCACCGGCGTTTATTTTAGGGGACTTTAATAAATGCATTCTCTGCGATGTACTGCCGTCCTTCCAACAGTACGTGGATGTCCCCACAAGAAAAGAGAACACTCTGGACTTGTGTTATGGTAATATAACTGATGCCTTCAGCGCTCGGGCTTACCCCCCACTTGGCTTCTCTGACCATAATGTCGTGTTCCTTCTCCCGCAATACAAACCGGAACTGAAACGCATCAAGCCACAAACGTACAGCACCACTCAATGGTCGGAGGATGCAATTGCACAGCTGCAGGGCTCTCTCGCCTGCACCAATTGGGACGTTTTTCAGGGAAGTTTGGATGAGCGGATTTCGCTAATAACAGACTACATAAAGTTCTGTATCACTACAACTATTCCAATAAAAAACATCACCAGATACCCAAATTCTAAGCCCTGGATCACCCCTCATATCAAGCTCACTCTGAAACAAAAACAAAAAGCTTTCAAGCAGAAGGACTGGGTTACTCTCAAACTACTCAATAAACAGACAAAAAATGATATCCTTAAAGCCAAAATGAAATATAAAGAAAAAATGGAGCAGGAATTCAGTAACATGAACACAAAACAAGCTTATCAAAGAGTCAAAAAACTAACTGGACAGGAACAAAAACAGAACCACATCACAACATCAGACCCATTAACCTTTGCCAACACCCTAAATAACTTTTTTGCTCGGTTTGACACCCATGACTACTCTACTACATGTGAGGACTTGCTCAGCGCCCTCCCCCGCCGAGACCCCACACACCCCCCCTTTACAGAGGAGGATGTCCGACAGCAGCTGGCCAGGTGCAAACCTGGCAAGGCAACAGGGCCAGACGGCATCCCAGCAAGGGTGCTTAAGCTCTGTGCCATGGAGCTCTCTCCCATTTTCCACAACATCTTCTGGGAATCATATAGGACAGCCTCAATACCCACCCTCTGGAAAACCTCAACCATTGCACCTATCCCAAAGAAACCCCGCCCTTCAGAGCCCAACCACTATCGACCAATTGCACTCACACCTATAATCATGAAATGTTTGGAAAAATTAATTCTTCACCTCATCTTGCCAACTGTCAGACAACACTTGGACCCACATCAATTTGCATATAGACCCAGACGAGGTACGGAGGACGCAGTGGCATGCCTTCTCCATCCTATTCTTCAACATCTACAGACATCTGGGAACTTTGCATCAGTACTCTTCATTGATTTCAGTTCCGCTTTCAATACAATTCAACGCCACCAGCTCATCAAGAAATCACATCACCTCAACATTCCCCCACCTCTCATTCACTGGATCCATAACTTCCTCAGCAATAGACTGCAAACGGTTAGAATTGGTTCAACAACATCATCAACCATCATCACCAACACTGGTGCCCCACAGGGCTGTGTTCTCAGCCCTTTCCTCTACACCCTGTACACTAATGACTATAATAGCCCATCACCCGTCACCACCTTCTACAAATACGCTGATGACATTGCCATAGTTGGATTACTCAACAATAATAACTCCATTACAGCATATCAGGATTCAATTTTACAGTTTTCACAGTGGTGTCAGGACAACTACCTCCAACTAAACACAGACAAAACAAAAGAGTTGGTCATTTACACATCCAAATCACCACCTGGACTGAACCATACCCACATCTACGGTCAACCAATCGAACAGGTCAGCAGTTTTAAATACCTGGGACTCATTATAGATAATAAAATGAACTTCAAGGAACATGTCACTGCCATCCAGAAACGTGCACAACAAAGATTACACGTAATACGCAAACTGAAAGCCCTCTCTGTTGCTCCTCACCTCCTGCTCCTACTTTACAAAAGTATCATTCAACCCACCCTGCTGTACTGTTCAACCTGTTTCTACACAATGCTAACCGCCACCTGCAAAAACAAACTCATTAAAATCACACATATTGCCTCCAAGATTATCAGTCTCCCTACACCCAGCTTATCAGACATGAATGATAGAGCCATCACACGCCTAGCACGCACAATAGTAGCTGATACAGACCACCCCCTGAACAAATTTTTCACACTACTCCCATCCGGTCGCAGATACAGAACACTAACCTGGACCAAAGCTTATTTTAAAAAAAGTTTTGTCCCCACTGCCATCACAATGCTGAACAAACTGTAATACTGCCACCGACCCCTCCACCACAACAACCACCACCACCATCATCACTACTACTACCACCAACCTCAGTTGCCTTGTAGGTTTTTATATCTGACAATTTTTTGTGGGTGTCTTAATGAGCTGTATGTTTGTAGATGTATTTGAATATGTTATATGTATTACACGTTATATGTGTTTCTTATATGTGATATTTCTGTGCTATGGAAAAAGGAAAAAGGATGTGTGGAAATGATTATCCCTATGGGACAATAAAGACTCTCTATCTATCTATCTAAGTTCAGTTTTATAATATACAATGTGAACGGATACAAAATGTGAAGAGAAATACAGCAGATCTCTCAATAATAATACTGACCTGATTTACCTTTGAAAACTGCTAATCATCTTAGCTTGTTACAGACACTTACAGACGCCGCCAACACAAACTGAACAAAACAAGCATTTGAAACATTTTCTTCAGATTATCTAATAAAATCATCCGCCAAAAACAATCAAGCTGTTCATCTGATGTGTGAATCCTTCCTCGACAGAGTTCTCTCTCTCTCTCTCTCTCTCTCTCTCTCTCTCTCTCTCTCTCTCTCTCTCTCTCTCTCTCTCTCTCACACACACACACACACACACACACACACACACACACAGAAACTTTATAGTTACATTTAAATGTCCTTCTGGTTCTTATTAAGACTTTAAATGTTCTTGTTCATATAAAAAAAACATAATTTATTTTTGTCATCTAATACTGATAATGTTGGATATTGGAATAATGTATACATTTTCTTCATGGTAAAATATAGTGTAATTGTTCCTCTTCTTCTGAGTCAGAATGAAACCGGCTGTGGTTTGATTTCCTTAGAAACGGTTTGATCTGTTGGCTGGACAAAGACAGAGTGATCATTTATGAATATAGTTTAAGGGATTCTTCCTCTCTGCTATTTATGAACATCACAGTCTGACTTCAGCTAACAGTGAAATCAACAGTAACACTTTATAAGACTGTTCCGTCATTAATGAATAACTACACAGAACCAAATGAGTAATTTAACACTTATAACAAATTTACTTATAATGAATTTTACTATTATTAATTAATGAATTAGTTAGTAACTAATATCGCTCAGTTGACTGAGGTAGTTCACTATTATCTAATCAATAACTTTTTTTTTTCCATTCCTCCCAAGGGACTAGGAACTACTACAGGTTCATAATTAACATGAATAATGCATATAATTAATTGATATAATTAATTAGGTGAAGATCATGGTAACACTAATGACTCAAGTATTACCAAATCCATCGGAAGGAATTAGGCTTCTACTACACTGTTAAAAATTACCTGTAAAGTTTACAGTAAAATACTGGCAGCAGGGTTGCCAGCCAGTTACTGTATTTTTTTACAGTAGCGTTTCTGTAATTTAATTGACAGAGTTTTACTGTATTCTCTGATTACAGTAAATAACTGTATTTTTAAATTGTTGTTTTTTTTTTTACAGTAAGCTACAGAATCTCTGTATTTGATATGTCTAGAAGAAGTATGTAAAATGGAGAAAATACAATATATTTTCCTGATTTCTGAATATTAATGACTGGCAGCTGAATTTTAAATGTAAATTATTTATCAACTGCATAAGCTTTAAACATTTTTTTTTTTTAAATACATAAAGTGTTGTATAATGCACAACTTAATTCCCCTATTACTTCACAAAACAAAAACATAATTCAACATACTAATCTTAAAAAAACAGGTCAAAATGTATTTAATTTATAACTTTAAAATCTGTATGAAACAAAGTCATAAAACAGTGTATTTTGTATTATTTTGATTTCATTTTTATTTACAAAATTGATCGAAATAAATTAAAATAAATATTTTTAAATTACTTGAAACAAATTAGCCGTCATGGCCCTTCACACAAAGAAGAAATACACAAACAACATACATTTAAAGACATGGATGAATTTGCACCACTTCATTACCAGATAAACATGTCCAAACAACAAGGCCCCAAGTGAGTCCAACACACTTCTGATCAAAAATGGAGAACAATTCAGCTCCAGAATGCTGTTCCATCACAGGATGCAAAAAGTGGCAAGAAACATTGAAGAGAACAAAGAGGACAATATATCAAAAATCACTGAGTTATTTTTAGATACTGCAAGTTTAATCTTCTAGATCAGTCGAATTCACAAATGAATGTTATTTATTGTGAACCAGTTGATTTAAAAGAATCGGTTCTAAAGATTTGCTCACTAACAGAGATCTTGATTTAATATAGTTAATAAAGTTAAACAGTTTCTTTTAATGACATGCTCCTTCCTACACCAAATACGAACACGTTTTCTATCATGTCTTTCTATGAGAGACGGTGGAGCCAGTCTGAGCGTCAGTGGCGAGGAAAGAGTTAAAGACCTGTGGTCGAAATCAAGCTTTTAATGTTGTTTATATGTCTGTGTTTTAAATATGATTTAAGACAAACCATGTGCAAAGTATTTTCTATTTAAATGACAGTCTCAAAAGCAGTTTGGAAAATGCATTCATGATACTCGATTATTATACATTTTGAACACAAAAAAGTTAGACTGCAGCTTTAACCTTGTAAGCCACAAGTTGTACATGTTATTAAATGACCATTAAGCTCATTCTTCTTTGTCTAATTAGATACTACTAATTAAAAAATGTTTATTAAAATTTTATTTTTGACCCACTGCAAGATTTTCTAAAGTTCACAGCTAAATCATTACTATATTTTTACAAACGTACTGCCTAAATTTTGCATAACAGCATCATAAAATTAGGTTTTTAAAAATCCAAAAGATTATAATAAAAGACTTCAGCCGTTATAAGTGAATCAGATCTGTTTTAATTGCACTTATTAAACATACACATATATTTCAATTTCTTTATTATTTTCCAGAAAATAATATAGTTTATATGTGCTTCAAAGCACGTTTTCCTTGACGGATGCAAAGTAAAAATAAAAAAAAATAAAAATAAAAAAAGAGAGAAGGTCTATATTCTACTAAGGTCGTGGTTCAGGCTTTTGTGAGGAGTTTGGCATATTATACTTTAGCTATGACACTGAAATGACTTTTCTGAAAACATTTATAACTACAGACATGATGATGAACACTTCTAAATCCTGCCGGCATAAATACATAAATGACACAAATAATTATATATCAGTTATCAATAATTACATATCATATAACAGTGGACAATCACAGCAAAACCTTCTTTAAGAATAGAACTAAAAGAGACATGAAATGGAGAAAACATTTATAACGAAGAGATGACATGATTAACGTTAACAGTAAAAAAAAAAAGAAAAAAAAAAGATCAGCATGCCATCTCAAATGCTTCATAAAAGGTTACATGTTTCAAGACATTTTTTAAAACAAAATACAAATAAAAGCAATTAACTTTTTGCACATTTAACGAAGACAAAAACGTGCTTTATGATACAAAATGCATATTGTTGTTTAATGAGTACACATATCTGTGAAATATGCTTAATACCAGTGGAAGGCTTATGCAACAGTCAGTAACACTAATGGAAGATAATATATAAAAAATACATTACATAAACTCATATTAGGCATTTTGTTGCTTTTCTCAGTGTCTTTCAGTGCAGTTTTACAGGTTCAGTTCCTGAGATTCAGAGTTTGATCAAGGACACAATGGTGATATTTCATGGATCAACCCTTGCAGGATTTGAACCTTTTACACTTTAAACACAAAGATACGACACTACAAACAAAGTGCTTCATGAACTTTAACATTTTCTGCTGAAAACACCAGTATAGAGTAACATTAATGTTAGAAATAACATCATACTGGTGTTTTCATCAGATGTTCCTCTGTAGTGTTGTGAAAATGCTAATGCTGAAATTGTAAATATAGCATTACCAGTATCGGTAGTATTGGCGTGACCTGTGTGTTGTTTGACTGACAGCTTCTCCGTCAGTAGGAATTACTTGAAGTTGTTAAAAATGTTCATCTTGATAAAGTATTCATGTTCACAACCTGTTATAAATGAATATAAACATGAGCAGAAAAAAAAACATGCAGGTCTTGCAGTGTAGATGCTTATTAAAGTCCCACAGAAGGGCCTGGACCGCACAGGTTTGTTTGATGCCTTGACGTAATTTCCACTCAAACAGGAAGCTAAGGCAGGACATATTGAATGTCATAGGGCCTCCCCCTTTTCAAATAGCCAATAGCGTTTAGTTTACCTCACAGACTTTAATTAGTACTTGACAGCACCATGAATCGAATCCCAGCGCTGATGATATGTTGGATTCAATAGAGGTGTGAATAAACTCTAGCCATTTCATTCTTAATCAACAATCAGTTGGAAAACAGAATAAAACTCGAGCGTTTGAGTAAGCGAACACACATCTCCAACACATATTGCTCCCTGATGTGTCAACAGTGGCTTTGGCCAGGTGGTGTTTATAACATGGGGGCGGAGCTTTAGATTCTAGAGAGCGTTTGATTGGACAGAAGATGTGATGAGAAGCTGAAGTCCACGGTGATGTCATAAAAACCTGTGATCCATTTTAGTGGAAGTGAGAGACTAAGTTTTGAAAGCTTATATCTCCTAAATGCAAATTTTGCCATTATTCCGGAGCACATTAACTTATTCATAACCTTAAGGCTAACATATTCATACTGAAAGCTAAAAAGTTCAAATTATGATTTCAGGGGGTCTTTACAGATTACAGAGAAACGGAGAAATCACGTCCTGACTGTTTTTGTCTGAGTCAATTTAGCAGCTTTAATAAACATTTAAATATAAAATCAAGCGCTCTCTGTACTATTGGAGGTAATGTTCTCCTTTGTTTCTTACTAATTAACCGTTTGCCTTTTCTGAAGCAATGTTTGCATATTTTAAAATATATTTAGGCTTATTATTTAAATAACTAATAAACAAACTATTTTGAATTAGTTAAAATTGGTGTCAAGGTGAAATTTGCCAAATCTTGGTATCGTGACTCTTTCTCTGTGAGCGATGTGAGTTTCTTCTCTTCAAGTTCTTTTAATGAAAGTATCAAAACAATAGTGTTATGTGGGCGTCTCATTGGCCGCCTCAGCCTCAGTCTGATTAAGGTTCGAGTCACTGAGAGTCTTCATAAAAAACTCGTATCCTGATCAGGGGACAAGTCTTCAGCTCCACTTGCCTGTTTATAAAAAAACACAGATAAACAGAAAGAAAAAGAAATAAACCGGATTGATGTTTGAGTTACACAAAGGCTTGGAATTACAAAAAAGTAACAACATATCTTAAAATGTAGGATGTTTCTCTTCACATTTATTAGAATAATTCATGTTTCCTAAACAACCTGCACATTTAAACGCTTGAAATATTATTTAAATAAATTACTCTAAGTACAGTATATAATAATATAAAATGTAAATCACACACAAACATTTAATCAGCGCACAGATGTGAATCTGTTTTGCAGTCAGACAGATTCAGTTTGATGTAGTTTCTCACCTATGTATCGCGCTCCGTCCTGTTCGCTTCTGGAGGAAACACAACAAACTCTATTAAACACTTTACTTTGGTTAGAGGAAAAAAAATGAAAATTCTCACATCTTTTAAAGATGTTTTTAAATCTCATATATCCATCTTATTAAATCATTTGTATGTTACACTCACCGTTCCTTCTTACTCTGCGCTTGTAACAGTAAATCACAGCAACAATCAGAAGAATAACAGCGACAGCGACAGCGACAGCAAGAGAAACGGTTGGATATATTCCTGGCCGGAATGGAGTCGGACCTGGATCTGGATCTGGATCTGGACCTGGACCTGGACCTGGATCTGGACCTGGATCTGGAAGAGCTAAAGACAGACATTCATTGTTTGTTGTCAAAGTAACTTATAAATCAACTTCAACAGTATTTTTGTCTGATATTTATTTCTACAAGTGTCTACTTTGGTCATCAGTTGTATGATGTTGATTTTCTCCATCTTGTGTGTTTTTGAAGAACTAGCAGCTAAAACGTCTCTGGTTACTTGCGTAACTGAATAGGGAACGAGACGCTGCGGATAGCGCAGTGGGATATTCTCTGAATGTGCCGATTGTCTGAAGCCCTATAGAATCACGCCAATTCATTGGCTGATGGCGCTCGCGCAGTCTGGCTCCGCCCCGACGCTCTTACATTGCATCATTACATATTCGCGCGCGCGCCATCTGTCCTCAGATTTCTCTGCCGAAAAGAAAACTGTCAGCAGCGCGAGGAGCTTGGCAGCTAACGCAGCGTCTCGTTCCCTATTCAGAGAACATAGGTTACGCAAGTAACCAGAGACGTTCTCTTTCATAGGTTCACTCAACGCTGCGGATAGCGCAGTGGGAACGGACTACCAAACTCGCCAAGCTAGAGCGCTTTCCATGACTGGTACAAAAATAGACAACGACCAAGAGGAGTTCAAACAGAAAGAACCTGGGAACCCGGGGTCATGTCAAGATCCAAATTATAGAACCTTACAAAAGTGTGCGGAGAGGACCAGCCTGCCGCAACACAAATGTCCTCCAAAAGTGCTCCTCTAAAAAGAGCTTGAGAAGATGCCACACTTCTGGTGGAATGTGCTCTAATGCTAAGAGGTGAAGGAAAGCCACGCACCTCGTAAGCCAACGAGATAGCTTCTGTAACCCAGTGAGAAATCCTCTGCTTTGATGCAGCAAGCCCACGGCGGCCAGCACCGAAGCAAACCAGAAGCTGGTTAGATTTCCTCCAACCGCCTGAGCGGTCTACATATATCTTAAGAGAACGAACTGGGCAGAGCAAGTTAAGCTTCCTATCTTCCTCAGAAGAAAATGGAGGAGGGTGGAAAGCGTTAAGGTTAACCACCTGCGAGCGGAAAGTTGTGGAAAGAACTTTGGGAACATACCCTGGTCTCGGCCTCAAGGAAACCTTGACCAAGCCAGGAGCAAAGTCCAAGCAAGACTCGCTAACAGAAAGAGCTTGTAAGTCTCCTACACGCTTTAATGATGACAAAGCCAACAAAAGAGAAACCTTGAGAGTCAGAATCCGCTCCGGAGCTGACTCTAAGGGCTCAAAGGGAGCCTTCGTCAAACCCTCTAGGACAACAGAAAGGTCCCATGAGGGAACTCTAGGGGAGCGGGCCGGTTTCAGGCGCTTAACCCCACGCATGAAGGCCGAAACTAACCTTAGTTTCCCCAGGGGAATCTCGTCCGATTCCCTATGCGCTGCAATAGCTGCGACATAAACTCTGAGAGTGGTAGCAGCTGCTCCAGAAGCAAACTTCTCCTGCAGGAATTCCAATACTGAACCAACAGGGCAGTTAACTGGACTCCTATCATGTGCTAAGCACCATGTCTCAAACACCTTCCATTTGGAAGAATATAGCCTCCTTGTAGAAGGGGCTCTAGCACTCGCAATGGTCTCCTGAACGTCAGATGGGAGATCAGAACTTAATGCTAACAGCCTCTGATCGGCCAAACATACAGCTTCCACATGTCCGGGCGAGGATGCCATATCCTGCCCTGCAGTTGGGACAGCAGGTCCTCCCTGACCGGGATCTTCCAGGGGGAAGATTCCAGCAGAGGAATTAGCTCCGAAAACCATGGCTGGGACGGCCAGAACGGAGCTACCAGGAGGAGGCGGACTCCGCTCTCTCTCACTCTGGCCAAGACCGCCTGGATCAGTTTGATGGGCGGAAAGGCATAGAGTTTCCGCGTTGGCCAAGGGTGAGCGAATGCATCTATCCCTAATGGAGCCGGGGGACTCAGGGAGAACCAAAGCGGGCATTGGGACGACTCTTGAGATGCAAAGAGGTCCACTTCCGCTTCTCCGAAAACCTCCCAGATCAGGGCCACTGCCTGGCGGTTCAACATCCATTCTCCCGATCTGAGTTTCTGCCTCGACAGAAAGTCTGCTGCGAGGTTCAGAATCCCTGGGACATGAACTGCTCTCAGAGAAAGGAATCTGCTCTGAGACCACAGGAGAAGGCCTGTAATGTAATGTAATGTAATGCCTGTTCAGGGTGCGTGACCGAGAACCCCCCTGTCGGTTTACATGAGACACCACTGCCATGTTGTCTGTCCTGACAATTACATGGTGTCCCTCCAGAAGAGGGAGAAAATGATGCAGAGCCAGAAAAACGGCTCTTAACTCCAGGCAGTTGATGTGCCAAGAGAGAGTCTCGCCAGTCCAGACGCCACATGCTGGTCTGCCCTCGAAAACTGCTCCCCAGCCGGTGAGAGAGGCATCCGTCGTAATCATCTGGCGACGAAATACCGCACCCATGCTGACCCCTTTTTGAAGAAAAAGAGGGTCCCGCCAAACTGACAGGGCTCGAAAGCAACTGCGCGATACCTTCAGTAGGCGAAGGGTTGGCCCGGAGGGCCGAACCCCTGAGAGCTTCATCCACCACATGAAAGGTCTCATGTGGAGCAGGCCCAGCGGTAGCACGGAGGAGGCCGCGGCCATAAGGCCCAGCATCCTGCGGCAAGTGCCCACAGACACATGGCGGCCTAGCGAAAAACGGGCCACGCATGTCGTCAGACTGGAAATCCGTGCAGGAGCCAATCGGGCCTGCATGAGAACGGAATCCATGTTCACTCCCAAGAAAACGGTGCTCTGAGCCGGAGCAAGAACACTCTTCTCCGAGTTCAACCTCAAACCGAGAGACTGGATATGACTCAGGACGATGTCTCTGTGGTGGGTCACTAACTCCCTGGATTGGGCTAAAATGAGCCAATCGTCCAGGTAATTTAGAATACGGATGCCCTGGAGCCGCAATGGGGCCAGAGCTGCATCCATACACTTCGTGAATGTCCTCGGGGCCAGAGCGAGGCCGAATGGAAGGACCCTGTACTGGAACGCTCTTTCTCCAAAGGCGAACCTGAGGAACTGCCTGTGTCGCCGTACAACCTGGATGTGAAAGTAAGCATCCTTTAGGTCTACTGTCACGAACCAATCCCCTGGCCGAATCTAAGATATGATAGCTTTCAGCGTCAACATCTTGAATTTCCCTTTGTAAAGGGCGAAGTTCAGTCGGCGGAGGTCCAGTATGGGACGCAAACCGCCGCCCTTCTTCGGGACCAGGAAATAGCGGCTGTAAAAGCCCCGTTCGGGTTTCCCCTGAAGGAACCTCTTCTATCGCTCCTTTGAGAAGGAGGGATGAAATTTCCTGCTGAAGTACAGAAGCCTGAGTGGCGCTGTCTACTACGGTAGGAAAGACCCCGTTGAAACAAGGGGGATTGCGGCAAAACTGAAGAGTGTAGCCGAACCGAACTGTGCGAAGAACCCAAGACGATACCCCTGGTAAGCGCTCCCACTCTTGAAAGAAATGTGAGAGAGGAAGAGGGATGTTGTAATGCAGACGACATACCTGAGTGAGGGTGCCGTGTTGACGTTCGTGGGGTAGAGAAGCTGACCGTGCAGGAGAGCCCTTGGCGTCCTGGCACGTGATGGGAGGCATCGATGCTGGGGTCATGGTGAACAGGTCCGCCTGTTCCGGAGGAAAGCGAAAAGTGCCTCAGAGGATGCGACCGGCAGTTATAGAGAGTGTCGGGGGTGAGGGGAGAAAGCAAAAAGCGTCTCCTTCCTCCCGCGCCGGGCTGAGTCGAGATGGTGAAAAATGGCCTGCACTTCGAGACACTCTGAGTGGCGAAGGTGACGGGGCAAGGAAAGGAGAGCTGGGAGGTGGGCAGAAACGCTTGCGCGGTCTGTCCCAACCTTGAGGAAGCAGAGGAGCTCTCCTTTTTCCGACCGGAGGGTCAGGAACGGCTCTGGGCCGCCGGAGCGGTCGGTTTGTCGGACCGCTTCATCTGGAGGCGCTTGTGAGGCCGTTGACGGGGAAACGGGCGACCGCGGGCTCCCCAAACCGTGGTAGGTGGGGGATGCACCGGTTCGCTCCTCCTGGAAGAGAACTCCGGTCTAAAAGAGGGACGTTCTCTGGGTCGAACAGGGGAGGGAGCAGAAGGTTCCCTAGCCCTCCTGGGCATGAACTGTCTGAACGCTGCCGATTGGGATTTGGAGGAGCGGAATTTCTCAACCACTGTGTTGACCGCCTCACCAAACAAACCTGTTTGAGAAATGGGGGCGTCCAGGAGGAAAACCTTCTCCTTGTCACGGATCTCCGTGAGATTAAGCCACAAGTGGCGCTCCACCGCAACGGAACCAGCCATAGAGCGACCTATAGCACGTGCTGTATGTTTGGTGGCTCTTAAGGCTAAATCAGTAGCCTTACGAAGCTCCTTGACTGCTTCAGGGGTCATGCCATCGCCCTCGTCCATTTCCTTCAGGACGTCTGCTTGGTAGGCCTGAAGAATGGCCATAGTGTGCAGGGACATGCCTGCCTGCCCAGCCGCCATGTAGGATTTCCCAATTAGAGAGGAGGTAGTCCTACATGCCTTAGAGGGGAGGAGGGGGTGCAATTTCCAGGACGGCGCAGAGGACGGAGCAAGATGGTCGGCTAAAGTCTCCTCAATCGCCGGAACGGCGGAATAGCCCTGTTCCACAGAACCTACTAGGTTGGTGAAATCAGCAGCTGCCGCATTAGTGAGGCGCGCAGAGAAAGGCTGCTTCCAGGATCTGGAAATCTCGTGATGCAGATCACTGAAAAATGGCAGCTTTCTCCGTTGAGGCCTAGAATTAGGGCCACTGAGAAGTCTCTCGTCGAGTTTCGACGACTGAGATTCGCGGGGCTCGTCGGGCCAATCAATAGCGAGCTTCTCCGTAGTGCGCGAAAGTACATCAACGAGCTCCGCGTAGGCCGCAGTAGGCCGCGCTTCCTGGCCGCTAGGCGGGATAACCTCGTCGGTGAGAGTAGGCCCGAAATCCTCGGAGTCGGAAGCCTCGGTAAAAAGTACATCCTCCAGCCAGAAAGAAACCGCGTCGCGTGCTCCCGGGCTGGGGCGCAAATAATCATATGAAAATTCGACTGGCATGCCTCGCGCGTGCCGAGGGGAGGGAGGGAGAGAAAGAGCGGGGCTCGTCTGCTCGAACTCCACATCCTCAAGCTCTACATCCGAACCCCAAGTCGCGGATCCTCGAGAGGCCTCGGGAGCGCGACAGGGGGGGACGAATGATTCCCTCTCAAAAACCGCGAGCCGCGATTTGAGGGTTTTGAGCAACAAATTTTCACAGAATTTGCATTTAGACGATCCTATGACTGCCTCGCGCGCATGTGAAAAACCCAAACATTTAACACACTTACTGTGCGGGTCGTCGTTAGCGATGTAACGAGCACATGGCGGAGAACAGCGTCGGTATTCCATGGCAACTTCACCGTAAGGAGAAACAGAGTTCCGCTTGAACAGTCGCAGAAGCGGCGAGAATAATCCAGAAGTCGTATGAGCTTAGAAAAATCAAGAGCGAAGGGCAACGTGACCGCTTCGTTCTGAAGGCAGAGAAATCTGAGGACAGATGGCGCGCGCGCGAATATGTAATGATGCAACGTAAGAGCGTCGGGGCGGAGCCAGACTGCGCGAGCGCCATCAGCCAATGAATTGGCGTGATTCTATAGGGCTTCAGACAATCGGCACATTCAGAGAATATCCCACTGCGCTATCCGCAGCGTTGAGTGAACCTATGAAAGAGAACAGCGTCAAGCACTGTGAGATCAACTGGTGGAAACACCAGCACAGAAACACTGACTATTCATACATTCATTTTTCATCTTAATAACATTAGTTAATAACTTTTTTTTGCATGTGAAGAATTCTTTTGTCAAACATGACCTCAATGAAAACATTTACTGGGTTGATATAAACATTTTTATGAACATATTTTTTTGTTAACTTCAAATCCACTGCACTTTAGATTATTGGTGAACTAAGAAGAAAAAAAAATAGATGTATTTAAACTGATGATAATAAAAGGTGATAAGAGATGATATTGTCCAGAACAAAACAGTTAAACTACCACCAATAGAAAAACTAGTTTGTTTTAAATCATAAAGCACTGCATTTAAAGTTAAAGCTATAAATTACAGTTTAAGAGTAAATGTGTTTTTCTACACTACCAGTCGATAGTTTTGTAAGATTCTTTATATTTTTGAAGTAAGTCCTCTTCTGCTCACCAAGGTTGCATTTATTTGGTTAAAAATAGATATATTATTATTATGACAATTTAAAATAATGGTTTTCTATTTTAACCCTTGTGCATCCTTGAGGACATTTTTGTCCTTTTCAGTTTTGTTTTTTTGATCACTTGGCCTGTGTTAATGCTAACTGCATAAAATTTGGCACGGGTGTGTATTTTTATTGGGATTTTACTATTTCATCACCATTTCCTTTAAAAAATATATGTTGCACTAGTTACACAAAATACTTCCTCTCAGGACCTTTTGGACAAAAATGGCCCCATTGAAACCCATTAAAACTGCATTTTTTAATCCCTGTGCCGTTTAACTATAAAATGATGCAATCTTTTTTAATAGGCTTTCATTCTGTTGGCAAGGCTTCAAAATTGACATTTTTACAATTTTTTATCAGATGATGCCATTTTTTCAGGTTAGGCCTGTAAAGCAAATACTTGCTTTATTCCTGTTTTCTGCTTTGGCATATTATAGAGCCAACTGGATAAATTATGCAATGATAATTGTGTGGGTGTGTTGGTATGGATGTCAGAGTGTGGTTGGTATGTGTGTTATAAAAAAAAATGTGTTTGTGTGCATGTGTGTGTTTGTAGTATTGAGAGAGAAAAACTCAACTGCAAATAACAAAGCCAATCACTGTGTTCACCAGTGGAGTTTTGCTGGCATCCAATTGGGGGAAGTCTGGTACTGCGCCCAAACAAAATCTTACTGAAAGCTCATTTTTTGAGATATCAACCTCAAATTTGGAACACAACTTAGTTACATTTATGGCTTTGATTTTCTAGCCGTTTTAGCGTTCAACTTGTTTCATAAAATATATATTTTATATAAAATAATATTCATAAATAATTTTCATAAACTTAAACCTATATAACTTTTCTTTGGATTTACTTATAAAAAAAATTGACCTTCAGCAATAATCTGCCAAGGGTATTTCTTTAAAATGATACCAAAGTTAAGTCTGTGCTCCCAAGCTTCAACTTTTTATGACAGTTTTTTGACATGGACATTTTTGCCCTCTTTGGACCTATGAGTAACTTTTTTTAAATTGATGCACAAGGGTTAATATATTTCAAAATGTAATTTATTCCTGTGATCAAAGCTGGATTTTCAGCATTATTACTCCAGTCTTCAGTGTCACATGACCCTTCAGAAATCACTCTAATATGATGATTTGATGCTCAAAAATCATATATTATTATAAATGTTGAAAACAGTTATTTATATTTTTATTTCAGGATTCTTTGACGAATGGAAACTTCAGAAGAACAGCATTTATTTGAAATAACACATAGAAACAAAAACACAGAAAAAAAAAAGTAAAAAGCTGTTTCACACTGTAATAATATTTCACAATATTACTGTTTTTTGTTTTGTTTTGTTTTTATCAAATAAATGCAGCCTCTGGTGAGCGGAAGAGATTACTTTTAAAAACATTAAAAATCTTACTGATCCAAAACTTAGGACTGAAAGTGTATATGCTGTGTGTGAATTAATATACAGGTAAACAGAGAGAAAACACTCCTGAATGCCACTGCAAAAGTATTAAACACATTAATGATGTGATTTAAATGTACAAGACTTGCTTTTAAACATGAAGACTCACCAGTAACAGAAACACTGAAGATATTTACACTGAATCTGCCGCTGCTGCTGATCAGTAGTGTATAAACTCCAGAGTCTGTGTCTCTTATGTTCATGATGGTCAGAGATCCAGTCTGATGATCCAGCTTCAGTCTGCCTCTGAATCTCTCTTCACACTGAACATCTGTACAGATATGACTGAGATCTCCACGGATTAGAGCGACACGAATGTCATTATAATACCATGTAATCAGGTCTTGTCGGTTTATTTGAACACCAGTGTTTAGAGTGACTGAATCTCCCTCCATCACTGACAGTTCTTCTGTATCAACACCTGACACACCTGGAGAAGAAACAATTAACATTAGTCAAATAAATGCATAATAGTGCTTTGAAAATGCTTTCTTATATATCATAAAGATTGTGAGTAGAGAGATATGTCTGGATTCACAATGAACATTCACTTCATGAACATCATACAACCATGAATATTATGATACTCCAGCAAACTGTGCCATTTCCCAAAGCATTAAGATACAAGGGAAGAATAAAATTTGTATCGTTATTATTTTACCGTTTTAATCTTATACTTAAATAACATGTTTTCATTTACACTTTTATTCACCCACAGTGACTCACACTAGTAACAACTGATGACATCACGGCTTGATCTTTGCTTGACCAATCAGCGGAAAGAGGCGTTTTATTCCCGCTCGTGTAGAGATGGAAAAATACAACGTGTGTATCCAGTTTGGTTTTATTGTTTTTCCATTTAGCGGATTACAACAAAGTTTGATGAAAACACAAACAAAAATATGAAGAAAAAAAAAAGATTTGCAGTTTCTTTACGTTCATGAGAAGGGTCGAATATGTGATAAATGAACGATTTCTTTGTTTTTCCGTTTAAGACAAAAACGAGAACACAAATTATCTGAAGGTACACGGACTAATAAATAACAGATGCATTGAAATGTGTGGATGATATGATGAGAAACTGACATCTTCACCAGAACTAAACAGTTAAACTACCATCAATAGAAGAACAAGTACACTTTTAAATCATAATGCACTGAATATGAAGTTAAAGCTATAAATTACACTTTAAGAACAAATGTGTTTTTGTAGAAATTATCTTTATGCTGTGTGTGAATTATTATACAGGTAAAGATAAAACACCACTGAATGTCACAGCAAAAGTATTAAACACTTTAAGGATGTGATTGAAATGTAAAAGACTTGCTTTTAAACATGAAGACTCACCAGTAACAGAAACACTGAAGATCTTTTCACTGATTCTGCTGTCGCTGTCGATCCATTCCATATGATATTCTCCAGAGTCTGTGTTTGTGATGTTCATGATGGTCAGAGATCCAGTCTGATGATCCAGCTTCAGTCTGCCTCTGAATCTCTCATAAACTTCTCTACACTGATCATCTGAACAGATCTGACTGAGAGCTCCACGGATTTGAGCGATGCGAATGCCATTATAATACCATGTAATTCTGTATTGTTGGTTTGTTTGAACACCAGTGTTTAGAGTGACTGAATCTCTCTCCATCACTGACACTTCTTCTGTATAAGCAAACACACCTGAAGAAGAAACAATTAACATTAGCCAATTAAATGCATAATAGTGCTTTGAAAATGTTTTTCTACATATCATAAAGATTGTGAGTAGATGTCTGGATTTATAATGTAACACAGAAGAACATCATTGATTTACACTTTCACTCATCAGACTCATACGCGAGTCTCATGGAGGATCTTGAACAACTTACAGTCATGGCCAAAATTGATGGCACCCCTGATAAATATGATAAAAAATGGCTGTAAAAAATAAATCTGCATTGTTTATCCTTTTGATCTTTCCTTCAAAAAATTCACAAAAATCAAACCTTTCATTGAAGTAAAAGAACTGAAAGTGGGGGTAAATCACATTATGAAATAAATGTTTTTCTCCAAAACACGCTGGCCATAATTGTTGGCACCCTGTTATTAAATACTTTCTGCAATCTCCTTTTGCCAAGATACCAGCTCTGAGTCTTCTCCTATAATGCCTGATGAGTTTGGAGAACACCTGACCAGAGATCAGAGACCATTCCTCCATTCAGAATCTCTCCAGATCCTTCAGATTCCCAGATCCATGTTGGTGCTTCTCCTCTTCAGTTCACCCCACTCATTTTCTATAGGGTTCAGTTTAGGGGACTGAGACGGTCATGGCAGAAGCTTCATTTTGTGCTCAGTTGCCCATTTTTGTGTTGATTTTGATGTTTGTTTTGGACCGTTGTCCTGATGGAAGATCCAACCACGGCCCATTATAAGATTTCTAGCAGAGGCGTCAGGTTTAGATTTTTTACCTGTTGGTATTTGCTAGAATCCATAATACCATGTATCTGAACAAGATGTCCAGGACCTCCAGCAAATAAATAGGCCCACAACATATAAGATCCAGCAGTATATTTAACCGTAGGCATGGGGTACTTTTTATCCCTGTTTGCACCAAACACATCTGCTGGGTTTGCTGCCAAAAAGCCCTTTTTTTAGTTTGATCTGACCACAGAATCCGGTCCCTTTTGAAGTTCCAGCCGTGTCTGACCACTGAATATGCTGGAGTTTGTTTTTGGAGGAGCGAGGAGGATTTTTCTTGAAACCCTCCCAAACAACATGTGGTAATGTAGGGGTTGTTTGATCATTTTTTTTTAGGCTTTCTGACCCCCAAGACTCAAGTAATCTCTGCAATTCTCCATCTGTGATCCTTGAAGAGTCTTTGGCCACTCAAACTTTCCTCCTCACCGTCCATTAAGACAATATAGACACATGTCCTCTTCCTGGTAGATTCGTAACATCTTTAGTTGATCATAACTTAATAATTATTGCCCTGATGGTCAAAATGGGGATTTTCAATTCTTTAGCTATTTTCTTACAGCCACTTTCTGTTTTGTGATGCTCAACAATCTTTTGCTGCGCATCAGAACTATATTCTTTTTTTACTCATTGTGATGGATGAGTAAAGAAATTTGGCCTTGGTGTTTCCTCATATTTAAACTCTTGTGAAACAAGAAGTCATAGCTGGACAGTTTCATGTTCCTAGTCACCCTGGTGTGCTTAAAAATGTAAATATTAATGGGAATATACTTCAGAGATATTTTTCTCATAAAAAATTCTAGGGGTGCCAACAATTATGGCCAGCATGTTTTGGAGAAAAACATTTATTTCATAATGTGATTCACCCCCCAATTTCAATTCTTTTACTTCAATGAAAGGTTAGATTTTTGTGAATTTTTTGAAGGAAAGATCAAAAGGATAAACAATGCAGATTTTTTTTTTACAGCCATTTTTTATCATATTTATCAGGGGTGCCATCAATTTTGACCATGACTGTATGTTCAACTTATGTTATCTTACAACACATGAATATTATGAGTATTACCCATAATAATATGTTAGAAAATTGCTTTTTCCCCAAAATATTAAGGTACAATGGAACATTTATCATTTTAATCTTTTTCATTTTTACTGTTTCAATCTTACACTTAAATCAAATTACATGTTACACAAATTACACATTTATACATCCAACGCTACTTACACATTCAATGCACATTTGATCAGTTTATGCATCAACATTTACTCACAGTATGAAGCCATGTTAATTTTAGAGGTTTTTATACCATGTTATTTACCATTTATATACCATTTGTTCAATATGTTGGTCATGTTGTGAATGAAGCTGGGCTGGGCCGCGAAACGAACAGTTTCGTTAAGAGAAGTAGGGGAGAGCGGGGCACAAAGTAACGCTTTTTTACTTTCTCAGTTTGTGTAAATCTACTTATGGTTCAGAGTATTTATTTTTTCCCACATTAATTTGTCTAGTACAATTGAATGGAAGTGAAATGTGACAACATGCCCCATAGGTGGGGTACATTGTAACATGTGAGGGGCACATTATAACATGACCATATGACAGCTTAAAATGTTATCTGATCTAATTTAAAAAAAAATACAAAACAAACTAAAATATTTTCTAAATAAAATACAATTAAAAAACTTTTTCATATAAAATAATGCCATTTTTTAATAATTAAATATAAACTCATTTTTGAGTTTTGACTACGAACACATGAAAACACAGCTATACAACATAGTTCAAAACAGATAAATAATTAGTCATTTCTGAACATTGACTCTCAGTCTTTATTCACCTTTTTCTCACGTTTTCTCAATAAAATTTATAAAAGTATAGAATATAATAGCATATTTCTAATAGGGGCACATTGTAACACCGTGTTACAACATGCCCCGCCTGCACAACTGGGATTTAAACCTGGCTAGTGTCTTCTGCTATAGTTAGCAAAGCATTAAATAACTATCTCAACTGTTAAATAACATCTTGGAGATTAAAATACTTTTCAGATTTGTCTTATTTTAAATAAACACAAAAAATACAGATGAAAAATTAACTGAAGTAAGAAATTTACTTTTGCTATGGTTTAATAAATGTCTATGGATATCTTCCAAAAAAATAATAATTTTGGCGGATTTTTTATTTTTTATATATAGCCTATAGTGTTGATATGGCAACTAGTAAATACACAAAGTTTCGTCATCCAAGCATGTGCGGATTGCGGAAGTATTTAAAACAAGCGTGTTACAACTAGCCCCGCGTTAGGTTGTGCCCGCGCTCCCCTATATCGTTGACCAGAAAAGAGATCAGACAAACGTCTTACATTGATGGAGTAAAATACAAACAATACATGAATATCCGTCGAATATAAAGCTAATAGAGCATATTATGAAACTTTGTCGTTAGTTTTACCGGGAAAAGAGATAGTTATGTAGGATATACATGTCTTACCATGCAGACGTAAGCACGTCAACAATAAGAAAAGAAATAGAGACATGCTTCATTTTCAATTTTTGCTCAAAGATGAACGCAGATTCAGTGAAGTAAAAGTGATCTGTTGTTACTCTGCATTAGCGGTGACGCCATTATTTCACGAGTTAAAATGAAAGTAATCATTTGGGAGGCTCCTCCTTACGCGCTGTACTGCGATGACGTAGTGTGACGTTTTGTGACGTTTTTATCTAAATACAAAACAAAAGTCTTTTCCGGGTTCTGTTTGTGCAGGGCTGCGTTAACATTTTGTGGGTCATTCCTGGGATTCGGTAATATTTCAGTCCCCCAGACTTTGGGGGAAAAAGTGAAAATTAAATAAAATATTTAAATAAAATATTAAAAGCTTTCCACAATTCTTTGGCATGTCCATTATAATGAATACAAAATTATTGCATTTAAATAATTTTTATCATAAATAATGTCTTATTTATATTATTTTATTCTATTACTAAGCATTTTGTCAGGTCCCTGAGGTACTTCACTGAATTTGTACTTAGAAAATATTGCACATAAAGTACACTGTGTAATTGTTTTGTGGCAATTTTGTAAGGTTTTATTTGTATTTGTGAAAAATATTTTGTCAAAAAAAATAAAAAATAATGCAAGATTTGATATTTGATTTAAAATGATGACTATAAAGTGATGTCTGAATTAAATCCCGTCACACCAACTATTCTCCGCCTATAATAATTTAGACTCCACCCATATGTGACATAATTTACCAGAAATTATATCATTTAGGCCTCTTTAACAACACCTGGCTCAATTTATTATTATTTATTTTTATTTTTATTTGTGTCAGTTTATTTTACTTGCTTTTTATTTAACTTGCATTCACAGGCTTTTTGTCTACTGTTTATAATTATATTATTGTTGGTTGATTCTGTTTTGAGATGTAACTTTGTATTTGCGGTTATATCTGTTCAATAAATAAATTAAAAATATAAATAAATAAAAGGCCTCTTCAACAGTGTTGCATAAGATGGTAAGTAGTATCAAACTTTTTATTTATTTTTTTTAGGCCAATTATATTCAAGGGAGGGTACTGTCAAGCTTTACAACTCATCCCATCACATAAAAATTAAGATGGAACATTTTTATTTTTGAAGTTTTTATTTTAATCCATAAGTATATACAATGTACTTATTTCATATGGTCTACTCTCCTATACAGGGGATGAAAACTGAGACAGGGTTGAGTTTTTCCATTTAATTTATGGATAATATTAATTTAAAAAATATAAAATAGTCATGTTTCAGTAAAGATAGCATATATTTACCCAATTCAAGACAACTGCAGATATGTTGATCCAGAAAGAAGGGCACAATATGAGAAAAAAAAAAAAAAAAATATATATATATATATATATATATATATATATATATATATATATATATATATATATATATATATATATATATATATATAAACTGAAGGCAATGCTCCCTTCAAACCGGTTTCAGTCTTCAACCCTGTCACATTATTCTCAACCTTGTCACATTAATATTTTTGGAAAAAAATAGGGAAGGCAATTAAAAATGAAGGCATTTCTTGCTGATTACCACCTGGAATGTTAAGACCTAACACCATATAATTGTGGTTTTAGTTAAACATCTAAATTTACAATATTTGTTACAAAAATAAGACACACAATTTGTCTATTTGTCTCAAAAAAATGTGAAAGAAAAACATAATTATTACATTTGTAGTTATTAAATTGTTACGAGGGACACATGAACAGTAAGTAGCCTAGATGTTTGTTTTATAGCAAGTTTTGTGTAAAATCCTCTTTAAAGCAAGTCCATTACGGGGTTGAGAATAAAAGGTGTTTAAATCTGAAAAACACTCATATTAATAAAAGGTCTTAAATGCCGGAGGTGGGAAAATACGATTTTTTTGGGAGGTTTAATATGTGCCTAATTATGTGGGCTATTTAGAAAATGATTTATAAGTAAAAAAAAAAAAAAAAAAAAAATGAAATATTGAAATGTTGAAATATTACCGAATCCCAGGAATGAACCTTAGATTTAGATTTTTTAGAATAGCTGATCAGAGAGGTAAAATTACTTTAAAAATTAGTTGAGAAAAATAAAATGATTAGATAATATTGTATTATTGTAAATATAAATAAAACAAAAAATCTGATACCTGAAACTTGCAGATAATTTCAGCAATAAACTTTTTACAAGTTCTCAGATCATCCAGAAAAGTTGAAGAAGTTGTTCCAGAAGTGACTGTTAAAGTCTCTCATGTTTCAAAGAATTTAAGACATAAATATTAGAAAAAAAATTAATTATTCTCACAATAATCAAATCATTTATTTTATGGTAAAATTGTCCTTTATAACTTTTTACATTATAATCACAGAAAATCTATATAAAGCTCAACAAAAATAATTTATAAATATGAAATATTTGATGTTTTGCACGTCATGTGACCATCAGAGAACCGTGATCATGTGATTGTGTCATTTAATTATTGAAATAAACTTAAGCAAAAACTTTAAGTGTGTGTGTAGTTCAGTGTGACCTGTTGAAGGTCATTTTGTTTAGTTTACGTTTTACTAAAACTGTATGAATGTATAAATAAAAATGTATGAAACTATAGACAAATATTTTATATTATATTATATATATAATTATATATTATATTATATATATAAAAAAATATATCAAAATGACTAAAACTTGACCTAAATAAAATGACCTCAAAAAAGAAATATAATTCAAAACTAATTCAAAAAATTATTAACAACTATATTATATATTAATAACTATATTATATACTATATTAAATATGATGTAAAACAAGAATAGAACAATCTTTTCACTGAAAATATAAATTGCTTAAATATTGATCATTTATAACAATGAAACAGTTTATTTAAAATGTTGCATTTATTCACATTCTGTTATTAAAAGCAAAAGTAAAAATGATACACAATACACTTACAAACATGTGAGAAACATAAAGAGCAAAAGTGACATTTCAGATTCTGAGTTGTAATGAACTAAATAAAGCAGCTCTGCCTGAATCACAACACACGTTGTTTGTTTTTTAGCAAAATAATGTGTATAAGTTTTTAGAAACTTTGCACATTGTATTATGCAAATATACAGTTGATAACAAGTCAAGTAAAAACTGACAGTACAAGATGTGTAGTGCAAATCTTCTTCATATTTGTGCATTTAATACATTTGTAAATGAAATAATGATGTTGACTGTGCCGAGAGCTCATGTCGGTTTGTCTTAAAGGTTTAAGTTGTCATTGAGTGTTAAATGTTGATTTGAGTGTTTCCATCTTCCTAAATATCACAAAGCATTTGTTCTATGGATGTATCAAGATAATAAGTAGGTTATTGTTGAACTGAATAATAATGATGTAACTACAGTGAATAAGCGCCGCCGAGTGTTTCCATTATAATGAGTCTCTATCAGAATCTTCACTTCAGAAACACTGAACTCCTTCTCAACCTTCAACAAACACCTAATCCATCGTCTCAAACAAGCCACTTATTATAATAAGCATGATAAATGATAAATGTTAATCTATTCCAGGTTTATACGCTGAAACTGTCAGATAATGTAAGTAACGTTCATCTAAATGTCCTAAATTGTATGTGCTTCCAGTAACAGGTAGGTTATTATTTCCATGTAAAATGTGAAAAGTTGGTTATGATGAATAAGTAAAGTATTTCGGGTAAAACTTTACAGCTGGAGTGTGTTTTGCTGATTCATGTCTGTTGGATATCAGCTGTTAATTATATCCCAAGTTCGTTGGAGTTGCAGAAACTTGATGGCTTGTCTGATTAAAACACATGAAAAATACCAGTCCTTTGCTCTCTTTTATTTTAAGTTCAAGATGATTAAAATCTTGGGTAATTCACATGACTTGAACTGACCCGCCTCGTGCCACTCCATCAGCCGAGCCTGACCCGCCTCGTGCCACTCCATCAGCCGAGCCTGATCCCCCTCGTGCCACTCCATCAGCCGAGCCTGACCCGCCTCGTGCCACTCCATCAGCCGAGCCTGACCCGCCTCATGCCACTCCTTCAGCCAAGCCTGACCCGCCTCGTGCCACTCCATCAGCCGAGCCTGACCCGCCTCGTGCCACTCCATCAGCCGAGCCTGACCCGCCTCGTGCCACTCCTTCAGCCGAGCCTGACCCGCCTCGTGCCACTCCTTCAGCCAAGCCTGACCCCCCTCGTGCCACTCCATCAGCCGAGCCTGACCCCCCTCGTGCCACTCCATCAGCCGAGCCTGACCCGCCTCGTGCCACTCCATCAGCCGAGCCTGACCCGCCTCGTGCCACTCCATCAGCCGAGCCTGACCCGCCTCGTGCCACTCCATCAGCCGAGCCTGACCCGCCTCGTGCCACTCCTTCAGCCAAGCCTGACCCGCCTCGTGCCACTCCATCAGCCGAGCCTGATCCCCCTCGTGCCACTCCATCAGCCGAGCCTGACCCGCCTCGTGCCACTCCATCAGCCGAGCCTGACCCGCCTCGTGCCACTCCTTCAGCCAAGCCTGACCCGCCTCGTGCCACTCCATCAGCCGAGCCTGATCCCCCTCGTGCCACTCCATCAGCCGAGCCTGACCCGCCTCGTGCCACTCCATCAGCCGAGCCTGACCCGCCTCGTGCCACTCCTTCAGCCGAGCCTGACCCGCCTCGTGCCACTCCTTCAGCCAAGCCTGACCCCCCTCGTGCCACTCCATCAGCCGAGCCTGACCCCCCTCGTGCCACTCCATCAGCCGAGCCTGACCCGCCTCGTGCCACTCCTTCAGCCAAGCATGGGCCATCACAAGACCTCTTGTATGCACGGCAACCGGTGCAGGGCGCTGCAGAGGTTTATGGGAAGTCTGTCAGGTGTCCCCATTGCATTCTTAAGGCCTGTTCACACCGGGACGAATTTCGCGCGCGATATTCGCCGACGTTTAACGCCTCGTGACTAAACAAAGGGCGGCACGCGTAAAAGCGTCATTTTTTAAAAAACGCCTCGGGTTCGTTTTTTTGGTTTGACGCGCCGCATCAAAAACTATCCGACCAATGAGATTGCCGCTTTTGCTCATGTGTCTGGAGCTTCTGAAGTTACAGTTAAACACAACTTGGGGGCGCTCAAACACAAACGGTCTTGCCGAGCACACATACGTAACAGCGAAGAAGATATACAGGACGAGGAATAAGACGAGGAAGATGCAAGGCAAGATGAATGAGCTGCTGGTCTTGTTGGTGTCGGAACATAAAGAACTATGACAAACGCGACAGCGACTACAAAAATCTTGATAAAAGAGAATTGTTATGGAGTGGTTTCTGTTTTACATTAAGCGCCATCTAATGTCAGGGAATGAATTTGCATGTTCACTCGGCACATTGTCAGCGAAAATCGCTTGGGTGTGAACACAAAAAACGCGTTGAAAAACGCTGGCGAATAACGCGCGCCGATATTCGTCCCGGTGTGTAGGGCCCTTTAGTCTCCTCAAGAAGAATTATAACACACACCTTTTGAGGAGACATGCCGATTTGTGACAGCGAACGGAGCTAGATGTGTGTCTCCTCTTCCTGGGGTGCGTTTCCCGAAAGCATCATTGGCCAACTATGGTCGCAAGTTCATCGCAATGTCCATTGAACTCTATTGGTAACGACGGAACTTGCGACCATAGTTGGCCAACGATGCTTTCGGGAAACGCACCCCTGATTTGCGTCAGATTTTACCTCAAAGCTTTATGATTCGGCTGTACGGCTGTCAATCATCTCACGTGGTTCAACGTGACCTCTTCTGCATGACGCGTCATGTGCAACACTTCCTGATTCTGGACATCCGTGATAAACAAAGCGAAAGTGACATTTCTTCACCGAAACAAGCAGCTAATAAATGCACGAGTGAAGTATATATGTTTTGTGTTTGATTTTCGTGCGATTTGGGGTGTTTTTATATGAATAAAGAATAAAGTTATAGGTAAGCATAGCCCATAGCTTCATATAAATTGCTAAATATAACATTTCAAAATCTTTTTTTACTTGAAAACATTTTAAACCGCGACCGGAATATGATACAAATACTCAATGGTGTTTTAAAGTGAGCTTTTAGTAAAAGTGTAATATTAATAAATTAAATTGTGTCATGTAGCTTGAGGCTACCTGTTGTGCTAATGCACCTGCTACAGGAGCTTTCTATTGCATACAATCATTTTTTAAAAATAATTCGCCTTTAAAAGTTCCAAGAATAGTTTTTTATTGTTTGTTTTCTAACAAGACTTAATGATTATTCATGTATAGTGGATTTACATAGCTGTCGATGGCCAAGCATTATGCCAGAAGAAAGGCTATAATGGCTGAATTCAAACAAAAGAATAAGGATAAAAGCATAAAGAAGATTCAGTCTCACACGGGCAGAGGTGTGAAAGGTTGGTCTATTTAAATGAATAGAACATGAATGGGGCCAGTTCTCCTCGCCAAACATTAGTCAGAGACTGTAAATGGGTGTTTATAGGGCAATAAAATATTTGATGAGAATCTTGTAGCCTTCTAAAAAACTTATCTGAAATCCTTTCCTGACATAGTCACACAATAGGCATCATAAAATGCATAATTTTAGAGATATTATACTCAGATTTGAAATGAAGCATGACTACAATTGTGGCTACACTTTAGTTGTGGTTATAAGTTGCTATCCTAAATTCAAATAATATTTTTATACATTTAATAAATATGTTCTTAATATTTGTTGTTTTTGTTTTTATGTTTGAGCTTATTATCTCAATATTAATAACAGTCTGGTTAATTTTGAGTCTTGAACTATAAACTCTCAAGGGTTGGCTTTCTAAATATATGTGTGTTATGTGTCTATTCAGAATGACTTATGAGCAGCAACCTTTTTAATTTGGGTATGTCATGTATGCAACACTTTCCCAAAAGTGGGGGTGATGAGGAAGGGGTGTTAACTATAGGGTTAACTATAAGCTATAGTTTGTGCTCTCACAATCGCTCTGTAGACTACTGTAGAGAGATCGCTGCAGAGACATTTCTCGGAGAAGACGTCCTGAGGGATATGATTGTTGTAAAAAAAATTTGGAGAGGCAAAAGGCTGCTTGTGCAGCGCATGTTCCTCTTTGTGTGCCTGTGGACTTTGGTGGGTCTCCATCACAAATATGCCTGTCGATCCATGAGCCTGACATTCATAGTTTTAGCTGACTTGGCCACCTATAACACTCAAAGGAACACCTGGTATTGTCCCTGCACGAAGCCCCGGACATCTTGTCCACACATCTACATCTCAAAGTGGCATCTTTTTCAAACCCAAAGAGTCAGAGGTGCCCACAACACCAGGTAGGCTCAGAGGGTTGCAGTCTCCTGGACACCACTGGTATGAAGAGAAGTGTGCAGTACATTTTCAAAGAGAAAAAAAAATCCAGAAGCACAAAAGAAGTTACAACACCGAGAATGAAAATTGATTACCCAAAGTAATTCTTTCCTCTTCAGACAGCGTGCCAGTTATGCATTGGACATCCTGCACTTGCAGAGGCTGTACTAGTTACCAAAAAGCTAGGATTGTCAGCATGATGGGCTTGATAGAAAGTAAGTCAGAGAAGTATAACTAATGTAAAGAGCAATTGTGATCAGTGATGGCTAGTATTGTGATGGGTTAACATTAATGTGATTTGTGTTTTACAGACATTTCCATATACCATACGATATGTCCACAGTGCAGCAGGGTGTATAGGTATCAGGAGTGGAAAGATGGTCTTCACAACTTCGATAACCAGATTTTTCTCACCCTTGAACTTTGTGTGTTTCTCAGAGAAAATGTTACTGTGAGTATTAATCTTTTCTCCTTAAGATTACTTGACTATGAGCTATATGGAACATTACATATATATTTTTTATTTTTTTATTTTGAAGTTTCTATCCTTAAGCAACAAGAACGTGTCTCTGTCTAATCTAAGACTTATATGTGTTTGCTCCACACTTTAGGAGCATGTGTCTGTGTCAAGAGTTGTGGATTCATTGGAGGGGTTAAGAGGAGAGAAGTTTCCATCCAGGAGTGTCATATTTAACGCCTATTGCCACTTTGAGGCTTTGTGCGACACAGAGTACACTTACTCCTGTATCAACTGTGGATTTTACCCACCTGTGGTAGTCACACAGCGATAATAATTCCCTTACAACAAATAAGTTTATTCAAGTGTTCTATTAGTATACTTCTTTTCAACTAAAAAGAAGAACGCATACTTTCAGTCTACATTTTATATACTTCTCAAAAATATACTTTATGTACTTCTCAGAAATATGTTTAATTACACTTAAGTGTACTTGACTTATACTGAGAGAAAAGTTCAAGTATATTTGGCCTGTAGCCTACTTGTACTCAATCTTTTGATCGAGATATACTTAAAAGTAGGGATGTACCGATCCGATACTCAGAATCGGCATCGGCTCCGATACTGCCATTTTTGCCGGTCAGACGAGGCCGATCCAAATCCGATATTGTGCGTATACTATTCTGTGTTATTGTTAAGCCCCACAAAAGGCACACAAACATTATAAAGCACCATAAAGTTTTCGTGCACAATATTATAAAGGTTCTGAAGCCATTATATAGTATAATGTGAGATAGAAATTAATATTTAACCTGTTAACTGTCACCCCCCTTTTTTTGAGTAGACATGAAAATGCACATTTCGAACTTAAATGGTTGTAATTAAAGAATGCTTTGGAGTATAGACATACAATTGGTCTTGTTTTAAAGAAGACATTTGGCAGATTTTTGTAGAAGTGAAATAAATTAAGAAAGTAAAAACAGAAAAAAAGTTATAGAAGTTTGAGTTTATGGAAATGTAAAATGTAAAAATTTTAATTATTCATATTTTATATAATATATATATTTTTAAAACCTGGGTGACTCTAAAACTGCAAAAAAATCAAAGTCAAAAATCTGAACAAGTTGTGTTTCAAAATTTAGGTTGATATCTCAAAAAATGAGCTTTCAGTAAGATTTTGTTTGGGCGCAGTACCAAACATTTTCACTAGGTGACAACTAGACTCCATTACTGCCCATATAAGGACGCCTCCATTTCCATATGTGGTTTGAGTGATCATCTGAACCATTATTTCCACAATTTTCATACAATTTATGAAGTAGACATTCTATTCAGAAGTAATATGGGAAGTTTGGCAGATTTTGATATGAATTCAACCTCTAAGAATCACATAAAAATGTTCATTGCTATTTCAAAATAAAGGTCTGAACACGCCTTAGGAATATGAAAATAGTCTTGTTGCAAATTGATAAATTACGGCTCCTCTGTAATTTATTTTGAAAATCAGTCACCAAATATGAAAACTAGAGATTGTAAGCTTTCAAATGATATATAGTTTGTCAAGATTAGTTTAGGTTTAGTATAGGATATTACTGTTTTAAATATGTAATGAATTTGGGCCCACCGGCTGGCCCGTGACAGTTAACAGGTTAAGTCGTTCAATTCAAGATCACGTACACGTTTCCCTCAGCTGCGGCTGTCAATCATTCTTCATTCAGCATTCAAACAGCGCGTTCGGTTGCGAACTTACGACAGTTAACACGATGAAACTCTCTCCAAGATGATTCAATGTTACTATTATTATACTTGATCTGTAGATGAAGGTCTATGGTTTCGCATAAAACAACTTTATCTCGCTGGACTTTATTGCTGTAACTTAATCATGTTACTTTCTACCGGGTGTCTGTTAGATCACAACACTGGAGTAAAGTCTGCAGCCGGCCCCTATTGCATTTTTATCATATTTTGCTAACATTGTTTAACACATTGCTAGCCTTTTTTAACATATTGTTAACATGATTATCATTTTGTAAACATAATTTAACATGTTGGTAGCATTATTTTTACATATTGCCAGCATGTTTTAGAATGTTGCTAGCATGATTAGCATGTTGTTAACGTTTTAACATGTTGCTAGCATGATTTAACACGTTGCTAGCATGATTTAACACGTTGCTAGCATTAGTTAGCATGTGTGTTAGCATGAGTAAACACGACTTCCCAGGAGGATTTGAACGCACCATAATTGCACAAAAGTCTTGACACCCTCATTGAAAGGCTGTGAGACTTTTCGTAGCAGCAAAGCAATGAGAACGGTTTGGCCTGACAGTTACCCGAGATCGACCAATACACACAATGAAATATGTGTGTTATTAGGTGATGAAAAAAAAGAAGTTGCAACAAGCAAATGGCACCATAATCAGAAACATTAGCAGCAGGGATACAACTACATGCTGCTTTCCTCACACAACAGTTTCTGATGTAAACAGGGAACCTCAGAACATTCTGAAGAAGCACAAGACTGCAAATCGAATATTTCTGCAAATTGAAATATTCGGAAAGAGCAGCCGAACTCATTACAAAGGATTTCAATTAACTCACCACGTAAACTTGTGTGACCTACCGCTGTTAAAACTCATGCAGACTGGGAAGAAGCAAAGCTATTAGATTCAGTGTTGAAAAAAGATAAAAATGAAATCTAGTTTGGAAGAGTTACAACCAGCAAATGTCACTCGTCACCCATTCGGTGGAATGACTCGTATACTTAATTAAAAGTAATATTTTTGTTGCAAATGTATGTGTTGTTGTAAATGCAAATCATTTTAACCAAACGTGACTGTCTGTGTCTTAATTTATAACACAGTTCTCAATGTGTGTTTTGGGATGTAGCCACACAACATACAATACAGTGCAGACTTTGTTATTCGTTTAACATATGAGATGAAATATCATTGAGAGATGACAGAAGGCCCATTTATGACAGATATATCCAGAAACATATACAGTATGCGTCCGAAGGGAGTGAGCGGCCCTGCTTCTACACTTTTTAAAAGCGCATAAGGTTTTCTGTTAGGGTTTGGTTACAGTATTTATAACTAGCTTTAACAATAAAAGTTGCACAACTCTTCTGAGTGACTGTATTTTAATTTAGAGTATTTTTTACTGTAACCTTTTTTCTTTTGCAGTTGGACTACTGTATTTTTACAGTATGCAAGTGCTGAATATACAGACTGTGATGAGGTTCAGTGTGTGTGAGAAGGAAGAAGACAGGGTCGGCGTGACTGGGACTCGCTTTATTTAAAGCAAAAGAAAAATAAACAAAAGGTGCGCCCACTGCGCATTCACAGTAGCTCTTCACTACAGCACAAAATAAAATTGCACACATGCTCTTCCCGCTGCATCAGCTTTGGTTCACATAAACTCTTCCCGCTGTTGTCAGCTTTCACTTGTAACTGTCACGCTGCACACGAGTCTCCAGTCTGTCTCTCTCCCCGTCGGCATATCCGGTCTCTCCACGCCGATTACTGCAACAAGACACAGGTGTTCGTCATTTGCACTAGACCTAATTGAGCGCCGCTCGTCTCGCTCCTCTCTCTCCTATGGAAGCTTGTTTCCGCCACAGAATAAAACATTTTAAAATATAATTGCGACTTTTTATCTCACATTTGCGAGTTTACATCTCGCAATTCTGACTTTTCTCAGAATTGCGAGATATAAAGTCAGAATTGCGTGTTATAAAGTCAGAATTGCGAGATATAAAGTCAGAATTGCTTGTAATAAAGTCAGAATTGCGTGATATAAAGTCGCAATTATCTTTTAAAATGTTTTATTCTGTGGCGGAAACAAGCTTCCATACTCTCCCGCTACAGACCTCGCGGAACCACGCCCCCTCGCCACACAGACATTCAATACTATACAATATTCAGTACTATACTATACTGGCAGTGCATACAGTATTTATTCGCCTTTACTATACTTTTTTTTTACATAATTGCAAAATGAATTTATTATGATAATATACTGTTTTTCTATAACAGCTTTGGATTATGTGTTCTCCAATTTTGATGTACTGTAGTGTCTAATGAATGATCTGTAGTCTTTATATTTTGACCGATGTGTGTATGATCTGAAAGTATTATTTGATTTTGAGCACAGATAGGTTTGAGTCAATTGTTTGATTTTTTTTTTTTTTTTGCCAGAAGAGTCAAATGTTCTCTGAATGTAGTTTGAAGATTTGGTTTTGTGTTTAAGATTTTGAGAAAGTGGGTGATGGTTTTGTGTTTAAGATTTGAACAATTCAGAAAACTATGTCCACGTGTTTGACTTAATACTGTCATGCTCATAAAAGCAGAGG
This sequence comes from Leucaspius delineatus, assembly GCA_023718395.1. Classification (NCBI taxonomy): domain Eukaryota; kingdom Metazoa; phylum Chordata; class Actinopteri; order Cypriniformes; family Leuciscidae; genus Leucaspius; species Leucaspius delineatus. Next base: position 48,758,498 of record CM043363.1, on the reverse strand, counting down.
CAGCAGCTGCTTACACTAAACATGTTCACTAAACTGTGCTGGATAAGATGGTGGGAAGGTCATCACACCCACACTTCAGGAGTTTCCGTCTATTTAAGTCGACATCTGATTGATTGTTTGACTTGTACAGGATTACCAGGAGACGTGTGTGTGTGTCTCGTTCTTTAACGGTCTGGAAACCCCCATCAAATAAATGCTGGATTTTCAAAAGTAGGCCTATGTGAAGTTTTAGACACTGAAGGGTTTTTGAAGGGTCATCAACATTTTTCAGCCCATAAACATGACACTTAATTTAAACGAACCGTGATTGTTTGTTTACCTGTGAGTCAGAAGTCCTCTTGTTTGGTCCTTGGCAAGTGAAAGTTGTTTGAGTCCAGCTCTACAATCAAAACCATTCACTCTTGCTGAAAAACCAAACTTTGCCCTTAGACAGGACACACAAGCCCTCACAAACACACACACTACAACATAGTCTAACACACTGGTGCAATAAATTCAAAACAACATTTCCAAAACTGGTAAGTTATGTTGCTTGTGGTTCCCCCCCTCACAAACCTTTCACATGATGAACACAAAAGACACAACCAATGGATACATTGGCACATTTTATTCATTCATGTACTAGACTAGACAGTACAGCGCAAAAAAAAAAAAAAAAAAAAAAAAAAACATACAAAAATTTTATTTTTTACTTTCTCCTCTAAAAAAAAAATATATATATATATATATATATTCACTTACGTAAGATGTGTGTGACCATCATATCCTCCTGAGACCCAGAAAAAAACAAGTTTTTTGAATTTAGTTTTTTTCCATGTCATCACACTGTTTAGAGCACAATAAACAAATGGTAAAAAAAAAAAAAAAAAAAAATCCTTTTTGAATAATAATATTTTATTCATATGTTATGCTATGTCCTCTGTAGTGGACACCAGGACGAAGCTGTTTAAAAAATAAAATGACATGAATATATATGTATAGGCAAAAACAATGGGATTTTTTTTTAATCACCAATAAATTTTGGGGTTTCAGGATTTTTTCAACCAAAATTTGTATAAAGATTATTCTCAACTATGTTATGAAAGAAATAACGGAATGAATTAATACACCATTTTACTTTATGCAATATGTGGGTAAAATGGCCATAAATTATAATATTCCCATTCAATGCAATGTATCTATACACTGTATCTAATTTGCACATTAATGTGTTCTTGGAGCAACATTTAATGAAAAAAGAAGTGTAATAATTGGAGTAATAATTGGCAACATTTTAATAATAATATCTAATATTTCATAGGAATATTGATGTATAATTTATTTCCATATTCACTTGTTGTGTCTCACAAAATGCCTGATAAACATGATTTAAGTCCTGATGTCCTCTACAGTGGACATGTATGAAATCAATGCCCTGTTCAGTAACAGAAAGTCATTTTTTTTATTTGAAACCCCTTAACATTTTCCTGAGATGCTGTTTTATGAAATACATTTGAAAAGTAGTCCAATTTAAATTATAATTACAATATATTATCATATTTCCATAATAATGCTACATTTGATCACTAAATTAATGTCAGACATTTTTAAAGACCAAGGAGTAGTTGTTTTCAAGGTGAAACCTCCAAACATTTGGTATCTCTGAAAAGTCCTGAATGTGCTCTACAGGACATCCAGGTTGTGTCATGTGACATGTATGATGTCAGAGAATTTCACTAAAATATAATGTCCACTACAGTGGACAAAAGTCTATTCTTGGGTCCCAGGAGGATATTATCGTAAAAGAGCCACACAAACCTTATTCTAATATGGAATTGTATTGGAATGGTAAAGAGTGTTGGGACGTGACAGGAGGTTCTCCACTCAAGGACAGAATATGATGAACAAGTCTAAGAATATTCCACATATGGTTGAAATACCATCATTGGCCTAGAGAGACAACATTCTGGGAGTCAAGACTAAAAAAAGATGACCGCCCTCCCTTCACTGTCACACTCTGCAGCCGCTCTGTGTGACTGTACGACTGCTGACCTTTTCTTGCAAGAAAATAAACCTCATCAAAGACTTTTCGAAATGTTTGTCTTTTATGTAGTGATGGAATTTTGTTTCCCACCACACCTCCCTCATAGTCATACCATTGACAAAGACATGGGCAACTAGAGTGGCACTGCTTGTCTCTTTGGCCTTGCCCTTCCCCATTCACCTTCCTCATCCTCTCCCTTCACCTCTTACTCCACTCTCTACTGCTCTTCCTCCTCCTCCATCTCCTACTTTTCCCCTTCATTCACCTCCTCCTCCTCCAGTGTCCTCGATCTCTTCCTTCATGTCTTTCTGGATCCATTGTTCCAAAACTGAATGAACTCTGGCCCAGGATCTGATTGGTGTGTTAAATTTTGACTCTTAGTGTTTCCACCTGTGTAATTGTGTGCTAACTGAGCTGAAGCTGTGCTGACTTGAGTGAACAATATTGAATGCTAGTGCTTTATAAATGATAACATGGTCTAGGCAATGAGAAATGAAGGGATTTGTGTGTAGAGTTTTGCAGTGACAGTTCAACAAATCTGACTCATGTGTCGAAACAGGGAATAGTGTTTATAGTTTAGGGAAGTGGGTGTGCTTTTTGATAAATGGCATTATGGTTTTGAAGTTTTAGTCTAAAAGCCTGGTTATAGTGTTTAAGCAATCAAAAAAAAAAAAAACTGTAAATGCAAATAAATCTAGTCTACACTATTAATGTTTTAAAAAATGTCCAAGGTCTCTTTTATCCCCAATTATGGTTTTGAAGGAATATATGTGGGGTTTTTGTGTGTTTTTTTTTTTTTTTTTTTTTTAAATATACAGAGATTCATACAGCCATTTTCTGGTAAATTGGGTAAAGTTGCAGATTGTGAAGTGGGACACACAATTTCATGTAGTTTGTGCTTGGATAATACTATTGCTTACAACAGGATATTGTAAATCAATAATTATGACCGCCGCTAGCGTAACTAGCGAAAGCGGTCATATAGGGATTGTCAAAGTCTTTTTTTTTTTTTTTTTTTCGTCACCTACTGAATTTTTCGTCAACGATACCAGGGACACCGAAACACCGGGGAACATGAAATTTTGTGGGCATGTAGCCCCACTAGACTTTTACAGAAAAATTTCGTTTGGTCCCCGGGGGCCACTCCCCCCCCCCGAGCTGGGCCCCCCCAAACCCCAAAAATGCAGTTTTTCCTACATAACTACCTGAACCGTGGCACCGAGGATGAAGAAATTTTTATGGTATGTTGGTCTTAAGGGCCCACATCAACCTAGCCCATAATCACTCATTTGTGAAGTGCGCCCCTCCCATAAAAAATGAAAATGCAATATTCTTCTGCTTTAATCGCCCCTATCTTCAGTTGAGATGTTCAGAACTGCACCATATTTCATGTGTATGATTAACTTGACATCCTCTGGGGGTATCCTCTGCTAAGCTTCGTAGAATTTCATCCATGGGGGGGTATAAAATAAATTCATTTATGTGCACATTTAGTGACTGTACACTCATCGGCCTGTAGATGGTGCTGTTGAGCGAAGGGTTGCTGGTTTAGGATGATACTGTCACACACACTGACATCCACACGCACAGACACACACCCATACACACACATACAAATCCACATGCACAGACACACACACACAAACACACACGCGCACACACATGTATGCACGCACACATACACGCACAGACACACACACAGACACACACATACACAAACACACACACAGACATGCACATACTACTACTTTTTTTAGGTATATACATAAACACGCAATACAGCCAAATTGCTCCACGTCATTTATTTTTGTGGAAAGCCAGTGCAGGCCTGAGCGGCGGTCATATTTTGTACCGCCCTGCGGTACATCTAGTTTATTTTTTAAATGTAAAATAACAAATGTTACATTTATCAAAAGAGACACATTCTTGGATTAAGGATGATGATGATGTTTCATGCTCAGCTCTGTGTTCCTTTTTAAATGTATTAAATGTATTATCTTTTATTTAATAGGATGTCCCACTCTTACTGAATTTACTGTCCTGTTTTATCTAACATGCTAACATTAGGACTGTAACAAAAGTTTATAAAAAAATCGGACAAAGAAACTTGCACATCATTGCATGAAACTGAATTATCACATGAACAGGTGTAATGCAAATTTATATTGTAGATTGAAATAGTTTGTATTAGAATTTAAATTTTAACAATTTGATTAGACTTAAACCATGTACATAGCCTGGGAAAACCCAGACAACTTCCGGCAAATTTAGATTTGCTCTGCAAGTAGTCTGGCAAAGAGCTCATTCAAGCCCAATTCTAATCCGTCGAAATCGCGGCACCAATCAGAAACGTTGAGGCGGGCTTTACACAATGACGATCGCTCTGATTGGTTTTAGGTCTATCCAATTGCGCCCAGAGGCATTTGAGCGACGTCCGTTGGTGAAGAAAAACTTTTAAATGCATTATTATATTCAAATTGCACACGAGGACAGTCTCCATGAAAGACCCACTGGCAGATGAACGTGCTACTACATTTCTCTCCGAAATGGTAAGCAATTAAATTAGATTTAATAGAGGATTTTAACTGTGACAAGATGATTGACAGGGCAGTTTATGTGACAGGATGCACGCAACAGATCCTTCCGATAAAGATGACGAAGTAGTATGTCCCAAAGCTTGCCTACTTTTTTGCTACACATTCAAAAGTAAATACCTTTTCTTCACAAAAAGAGTACATACTTTTATGGCGTAGTGTAACTTTGGCGAATTGGGACGCAGCATATGGCTTTACACGATGACGATCGCTCTGATTGGTTTTAGGTCTATCCAACTGCGCCCAGAGGCATTTGAGCGACGTCCGTTGGTGGTGACGCCCCCTTGGAAATGAGTTATTAATGAAGCTTTGCCAGACCATAACTCAGTTAATACTGAGAATGGTCTGGTAACCAGGGCCCAGTTTTTCAAAAGTAATCCAGTGGGATTTCGGATCACGGATTGGATCAAATCTTGGAAATGGGTTTTTCAAAAGCAAAAGAGGGATTCTGAACTAAGATCAGATCATGTAATCCGATCTTAAATTTGATCTGGATCAAACCTGCCCTTTGTGTTTTTCAGAACTTTGAACTTGGTTTGGGATCTATTTGATCCAAAAAAACAGGATTATCCTGATCCCATCAGAAGGGTGGATTCAGTTGTGATTTTTCGAACCAAATAAAACCAGAGAGGTTTTTTTTTTAAGTGAATGATCACAAAATCAATGTTTACTGATGATATATACATTTCTTCATATTTGAAGCATATATGAAGCATGTCACATAATGAGATATGGTAAAACAACAAAATCTACAATTTAACATTATAACAAAATAAGGAAAGTAAAATGTTTCTGTTTATTACAGTGTTTCTGTTTCTTAAAATTAAAGGAGAACTTGGTAACTTTTTTAACTTAATAAAACTGTCTAGAATTCATTTGGATGGTTAAACAACCTGTTCTGGTGATATTGGTGACTTTCCCCGCTCCCCCCAGCGTTCCCAGGCGGAAAACCAACCTTGCAACTTGGGGACTACCGTCCCGGCAAGATAGAAATTGGAAGTCTCGTGAGAAGCGAGAACAAGAACGAGAACGAGAACGAGCGCGAAACACGAATTGCTTTACGGCAATTCGACATAAACACACATGCATGTATGATGTATTACTAGATTACCCACCTCGGTAGACATAGCTCCACACGATACAGTTGGCTTGCTCCGATCAAAACAAACGCACATGATCAGCGGTAGAGAGGGGGAGGAGGCCGCCGCAAGTGAGTTTTTTACGACCGTGTTGTGAAATATACGCCCCCCCCCACAGCTGTAGGGGGAGCTCGTGGGGAAAACATGCGACAACAAAAGGAAAAATCAGCGAAGAAGTGACTAGAGTTCGCTAGAGTTGCCGAGTTCTCCTTTAAAATAAACAATGGTTATTTGTGGCCACCGGTATTTTGCCAACTGTTGTTCTTTGCTAAGCCAGTTGGCTACACTGTTGGTTCCATTTACAGCTCTAGTAAACAGGATTTGGTGATCCTGAAAAGTTCCTATCCGGATCAGATTGATCCAATCCGATGTTGCTTTGAAAAACTGGCTCAAAAGTAAGATGGATTACGTGATCACGGATCGCAAAAAAAAGGATTACTAAATCCGGATCAATTTTATCCGGATTAAACCCTTTGAAAAAACGGGCCCAGGCTACCACGTACAGCCAGCCACAGAACATGGTATGTCTGTTTCTCAGACATTCCAGCTCTTGAGTAGTGACCACAGTCACATTATGTAGATTTGACCAGTTTGAGGTTAAACTCAGCCCTGAAGAGAGAACTGTCTTCACTGCACTTTTTTCTCTCTCCTCACTGCAACCGCTTTCTCATACTTTCAAGCCGCAGGTGTTTGTTTGGCATCTCAAATGATCATGTGGTCTCTGACAACGACACACCAGAGACATAAATACCGCTGTATTGAAGCAGTGCTGTTCCATTCATTCAAGGTGTCAAAGCACGATTGAGAAGAAACATGGAGACAAAAAAGTTTTTCGTTTATTTGTTCACAGTTTCGGCATTCTTCTTGCACGGTAAGACATTTATTTATTTATTTATTTATTTATTTATTTGTTTGTTTGTTTGTTTGTTTGTTTATTTATCTTTAGGTCAATGATTTAAAAAAGAAAAAAGAAAAACAAGTTTATAGAGTTCCCTGCTCAAACCAGAGATTTATTCAAGACCCAGATCCAGACAAAGACCTGTCAGTCCAAGAACCAGATATAGTCTAGACTAAATATTAATGAAATATTAACTTCTCATTTATTTTACTTTACTGAACAAAGATCAACAAGACAGTTAACAAACATTTTATTAGTTTCAAGTAAAAAATAAAATAATAATAACTATAAAAGTGTAAAAAGTGCCTAGACTTTATTAATTAACATTTTTTTGTAGTAAATTTGTCAAGTTGTTATGTCAATGCGAATCAAATTAACCAAACTTTGAGTGTCTTTGTCTTAACACTGGTTGGCAGGTAAAAAATTGTTGTTGTTTTTTTATTAGATTTTGGTTTGTATTTCACTGTATTCCTTTCTTTATCTCCCTTTATCATTTTAAAACAGCTATAATCTGTTATAACCATAGACTGTAAAAAAATATGGACGTAGTGTCCGTGACGTCACCCGTAGGTTTCTGAAGACCGTTTTTGACATAGATATCATATAATAAAGGCTAGATGTCTCGACCACGCTGCTGGCCAATGGAGGTCGACATCCGCACACAGCGGCCATCTTGCCACAGGGAGGCTCGCTCACTCGTAACATTGTGTTTTAATGGTGCATGTACTTTTAAATAACCATAACTTGCTACCGATTTTCAAACGGTTTGTTATAAACGTCAGAGATGTAGTTATGACACTGCATACATATGAATAACTAGATGTACCGCATCGCGGTACAAAATATGACCGCCGCTCAGGCCTGCACTGGCTTTCCACAAAAATAAATGACGTGGAGTAATTTGGCTGTATTGCGTGTTTATGTATATACCTAAAAAAAGTAATAGTATGTGCATGTCTGTCTGTGTGTGTGTGTGTGTGTGTGTGTGTGTATGTGTGTGTCTGTGTGTGTGTGTGTGTGTGTCTGTGCGTGTATGTATGTGTGCGTACATGTGTGCGCGTGTGTGTTTGTGTGTGTGTGTCTGTGCATGTGGATTTGTATGTGTGTGTATGGGTGTGTGTCTGTGCGTGTGGATGTCAGTGTGTGTGCATGCTTGCGTTTGTTTGTATTCCTGCATGTGTGTGTGTGACAGTATCATCCTAAACCAGCAACCCTTCGCTCAACAGCACCATCTACAGGCCGATGAGTGTACAGTCACTAAATGTGCACATAAATGAATTTATTTTATACCCCCCCATGGATGAAATTCTACAAAACTTAGCAGAGGATACCCCCAGAGGATGTCAAGTTAATCATACACATGAAATATGGTGCAGTTCTGAACATCTCCACTGAAGATAGGGGCGATTAAAGCAGAATAATATTGCATTTTCATTTTTTATGGGAGGGGCGCAAATCACAAATGAGTGAGTATGGGCTAGGTTGATGTGGGCCCTTAAGAGCAACATACCATAACAATTACAAATGTTTACAATTACAAATTACAAAGCAATAACAAATGCATTTTTTTGGGTTTGGGGTGGCCCAGCGCGGGGGGGGGGGGGGGGGGGGTGAGTGGCCCCCGGGGACCAAACGAAATTTTTCCGTAGAAGTCTAGTGGGGCTACATGCTCACCAAATTTCATGTTCCCCGGTGTTTCGGTGTCCCTGGTATCGTTGACGAAAAATTTACGGGGGCCCCAGCGCAGGGGGGGGGGGAAGTGGCCCCCGGGGACCAAACTAAATTTTTCCATAAAAGTCTAGTAGACCAACATACCATAAAAATTTCTTCATCCTCGGTGCCACGGTTCAGGTAGTTATTTAGGAAAAACTGCATTTTTTGGGGTTTGGGGGGGCGCGGGGGGGGAGTGGCCCCCGGGGACCAAACGAAATTTTTCCGTAGAAGTGTAGTGGGGCTACATGCCCACCAAATTTCATATTCCCCGGTGCTTCGGTGTCCCTGGTATCGTTGACGAAAAATTTACGGGGGCCCCAGCGCGGGGGGGGGAAGTGGCCCCCGGGGACCAAACAAAAATTTTCCGTAAAAGTCTAGTAGACCAACATACCATAAAGATTTCTTCATCCTCGGTGCCACGGTTCAGGTAGTTATTTAGGAAAAACTGCATTTTTTTGGTTTTGGGGGGGCCCAGCGCGGGGGGGGAGTGGCCCCCGGGGACCAAACGAAATTTTTCCGTAGAAGTCTAGTGGGGCTACATGCCCACCAAATTTCATGTTCCCCGGTGCTTCGGTGTCCCTGGTATCGTTGACGAAAAATTTACGGGGGCCCCAGCGCGGGGGGGGGGGAGTGGCCCCCGGGGACCAAACGAAATTTTTCCGTAAAAGTCTAGTAGACGAACATACCATAAAAATTTCTTCATCCTCGGTGCCACGGTTCAGGTAGTTATTTAGGAAAAACTGCATTTTTTTGGGTTAAGGGGGGCCCAGCGCGGGGGGGGGGAGTGGCCCCCGGGGACCAAACGAAATTTTTCCGTAGAAGTCTAGTGGGGCTACATGCCCATCAAATTTCATGTTCCCCGGTGTTTCGGTGTCCCTGGTATCGTTGACGAAAAATTTACGGGGGCCCCAGCGCGGGGGGGAAGTGGCCTCCGGGGACCAAACGAAATTTTTCCGTAAAAGTCTAGTAGACCAACATACCATAAAAATTTCTTCATCCTCGGTGCCACGGTTCAGGTAGTTATTTAGGAAAAACTGCATTTTTTGGGGTTTGGGGGGGCCCAGCGCGGGGGGGGAGTGGCCCCCGGGGACCAAACGAAATTTTTCCGTAGAAGTCTAGTGGGGCTACATGCCCACCAAATTTCATGTTCCCCGGTGCTTCGGTGTCCCTGGTATCGTTGACGAAAAATTTACGGGGGCCCCAGCGCGGGGGGGGGGGAGTGGCCCCCGGGGACCAAACGAAATTTTTCCGTAAAAGTCTAGTATACAAACATACCATAAAAATTTCTTCATCCTCGGTGCCACGGTTCAGGTAGTTATTTAGGAAAAACTGCATTTTTTTTGGGTTAAGGGGGGCCCAGCGCGGGGGGGGGGGGGAGTGGCCCCCGGGGACCAAACGAAATTTTTCCTTAGAAGTCTAGTGGGGCTACATGCCCACCAAATTTCATGTTCCCCGGTGTTTCGGTGTCCCTGGTATCGTTGACGAAAAATTTACGGGGGCCCCAGCGCGGGGGGGGAAGTGGCCTCCGGGGACCAAACGAAATTTTTCCGTAAAAGTCTAGTAGACCAACATACCATAAAAATTTCTTCATCCTCGGTGCCACGGTTCAGGTAGTTATTTAGGAAAAACTTAATTTTTTGGGGTTTGGGGGGGCCCAGCGCTGGGGGGGAGTGGCCCCCGGGGACCAAACGAAATTTTTCCGTAGAAGTCTAGTGGGGCTACATGCCCACCAAATTTCATGTTCCCCGGTGCTTCGGTGTCCCTGGTATCGTTGACGAAAAATTTACGGGGGCCCCCCCGGGGACCAAACGAAATTTTTCCGTAAAAGTCTAGTAGACCAACATACCATAAAAATTTCTTCATCCTCTGTGCCACGGTTCAGGTAGTTATTTAGGAAAAACTGCATTTTTTGGGGTTTGGGGGGGCCCAGCGCGGGGGGGGAGTGGCCCCCGGGGACCAAACGAAATTTTTCCTTAGAAGTCTAGTGGGGCTACATGCCCATCAAATTTCATGTTCCCCGGTGTTTTGGTGTCCCTGGTATCGTTGACGAAAAATTTAAGGGGGCCCCAGCGCGGGGGGGGAAGTGGCCCCCGGGGACCAAACGAAATTTTTCCGTAAAAGTCTAGTAGACCAACATACCATAAAAATTTCTTCATCCTCGGTGCCACGGTTCAGGTAGTTATTTAGGAAAAACTGCATTTTTTGGGGTTTGGGGGGGCCCAGCGCGGGGGGGGAGTGGCCCCCGGGGACCAAACGAAATTTTTCCTTAGAAGTCTAGTGGGGCTACATGCCCACCAAATTTCATGTTCCCCGGTGCTTCGGTGTCCCTGGTATCGTTGACGAAAAATTTACGGGGGCCCCAGCGCGGGGGGGGAAGTGGCCCCCGGGGACCAAACGAAATTTTTCCGTAAAAGTCTAGTAGACCAACATACCATAAAAATGTCTTCATCTTCGGTGCCACGGTTCAGGTAGTTATTTAGGAAAAACTGCATTTTTGGGGGTTTGGGGGGGCCCAGCGCGGGGGGGGAGTGGCCCCCGGGGACCAAACGAAATTTTTCCTTAGAAGTCTAGTGGGGCTACATGCCCACCAAATTTCATGTTCCCCGGTGTTTCGGTGTCCCTGGTATCGTTGACGAAAAATTACGGGGGCCCCAGCGCGGGGGGGGAAGTGGCCCCCGGGGACCAAACGAAATTTTTCCGTAAAAGTCTAGTAGACCAACATACCATAAAAATTTCTTCATCCTCGGTGCCACGGTTCAGGTAGTTATTTAGGAAAAACTGCATTTTTTGGGGTTTGGGGGGGCCCAGCGCGGGGGGGGAGTGGCCCCCGGGGACCAAACGAAATTTTTCCTTAGAAGTCTAGTGGGGCTACATGCCCACCAAATTTCATGTTCCCCGGTGCTTCGGTGTCCCTGGTATCGTTGACGAAAAATTCAGTAAGGTGACGGGAAAAAAAAAAAAAAAAAACTTTGACAATCCCTATATGACCGCTTTCGCTAGCTACGCTAGCGGCGGTCATAATTATAACAATGGATTTCCATATGAAAGAATTATAGCCACGTTAATAACGTTTGTAAGAAACCAAACCGTTTGTAAATCCGTCAAGATTTCAGCGAGATAAGAGGATTTGTGTGCGTGCTGACCACTCACCTTACATCAGAGCCTGCCTGTGACAAGATGGCCGCCGGTGATGCCGGAAGTGACTCCGCCTTAAGACATCTAGCCTTTATATGATATCTATGGTTTTTGAAGCCTAAAGTGGGCGTGGCCGACCGTCGTCATCTTGGCAGCGCGTCACTCCCGAATTTATTTATTTTTACAGTCAGACAATGAACTGAGGTAACGTGACGGCTAACAGACAACAGACTAATGATGACTAATGACCACAGCAGCGGGAATCCACCTGTCACTCAAAAGTAGACACCCTTAATTATGCAGAAATTTAAGGCTTAATATAATTTAAACGGATGAGTTATAAAAAAAATCACACCCCCCTCACAGTTGTCATGAAGTGAAAAATAAGCTATATAGACCAAAGCCACTTTTTGCACCAGGCTGTAAACATGTTTTTTTCTGCTGTAAATTTGGGCATTTTAACATGGGGGAGATAAATATTTGACTCACTTCTGCATCCAGCCTCAAGCGGCCAGTCGATGAATTACCGTTGAATTCACTTCCGTGTTGGTTTCAAGAGAGAGAGACGGGGAGGTTAGTGGGGTTTTCTTGCGGAGGCCAAGGGAAGCCAGGCTTCCTCACTTTTTCAGAATATAATCGTCATTTAATAAACACTTTTGTTTTCACAGTTTACGTAATCCTTCTGTCATCTCCTCATCGTCTCTCTTCATTCATTACTGAGCGTTTTATGATGTGTAAAACAGCGCCCCTATAAAAGTGACATGGTGAATGAGCGTTGAAAACATGGTACTGCACCCTGTGTCTGTGAGGAGGCCATCCTGAGTTGGCATCCCTTGATAGAAAAAAAAAAGAATGATTAACCAATCAGGTGACGCTATTGTCACGACACTGCTCCCCTGTGATTGGTCAGGACAGTGTCAAGGGAAGCCATGAACTTGTTGGCATCAGGCCAATCACATCACGTTATCATCGTCAATGAATGAATGAATGAAATAGCGGAAGATTTGTGGAGAGAGAGCGAGAGAGAGAGAGAGAGCGCGTCTGGTCTGAACTGCCCATTTAGCGATGTGTTATTTTTTTAATGTGATTATAGTTCTTCTTACTGTTTCTTGCGTGCTTTGATTAAGCAGCATGTGAGTGCACTTTGTTGTTTATTGTTGTGATTGTTTGTGAATAACCGCTATGAGCGTCACACAAATGAAAAAGGTTATCTTCTTGTTGCTTACCGTTGGCGTTTCCTATCTGCGAATGTTTTAATAAAAAACACCATGAAAGATGTTTAAGAGGACTGACTGTGTGTGTGTGTGTGTGTGTGTGTGTGTGTGAGAGAGAGAGAGAGAGAGAGAGAGAGAGAGAGAGAGAGAGAGAGAGAGAGAGAGAGAGAGAGAGAGAGAGAGAGAGAGCGTCCGTGCTCAAAGTGTTGGATTGTAACAAGCGTAGGCTAAGTCCCGGTAAGAGGATGCTGGGCGCTCTAATAGTTCATCCATAGCAACATATAAATGGTAGCCTAACGTATGATTTTCTGCCCCCACCCCTTAAAACACACAGCTTAGAGGTTGTGCCTTAATTGGCTTCCTCAGAAATTTTCCCCACGCCACGCCACTAACCAGCTTCATTTGAGCCATCAAGACATCTAGGATTAACAAGAAACATCTAAATAAACTTAAGGATTAGGAGGATTTGGGCTTCCCGATTTTAAATATTATTATTTAATATTATTTAAAATTATAATATTATTATAGCTAATTTAAATACTTTAGCATGCTGAAGAAAATTGGGTTCGGTGAAGTTTGGTGACAAGCCAGAATGGTTAGCAATTGAAAAAGCTTCTTGTAATAAGACCTCTTTATCTTTAAAGTATCAACAGGAAACAGTTATATATTTTTAACTTAATTGAAGTGTGGAAACAAGTTAAGGTATAGCTTATTACGATTCCTGGTATATATGTGGATACTCCAATTTGTAGTAATCATGCTTTTCCTCCAGGGTTACATAAGCTTTCTTGTTTTTTTGTCAGTGGAAACACATGGAAACAGTTCCAGATATTTATATGTAGCTAATTTGAACAGCTAAAACAAAACTCTGCTCTTGTTTCTCCACATTTTTTCCGTTATTTGCCAGTTAGAGACTTTGTAGGAAAGCACATTCCAGACTTTGGCGTTTTGAATTTGAGTCCCACCTCAGAGAGAATTGTTAATGTACATCCCTTGATGAGTGTGTCAAAATTGTACACATTAGGCTACTGCTAGAAAAGGTGGACAAAAACACAGAGAAAATAAAACATGACTGAGAAGAAGGAATTAGTTTTAATATTAGTGAAAACATGTGGGATGAGTGCTTGAGAAATGTATACATGTTCAGTTCAAGTCAAAACCTTATTAAATGTATCCCACGATTTATCCACTCTGTAATAATTGTAAAATGTCACCCTGTTTTATTCTTTATGGTCATAAAATTCAGTCATTTTGGTAATGTATATTTCATTTTCTTTCTGAAGCGCATTCTGTTGATCTGGAGCCTCAGCATTGCATTGGACTTTTAGGAGGAGAGAATACTTTTTGTAGTAAGTATCAGACAAAGGCCATTTCACTGTGTGTGATGCTTGCAAAAATACTTATTTTACAGACGTGGAAAGCAGATTCACTTTTGAGATGTGGGTTAGGAAACTGGGAAATATGTTGCACTTGTAAGAACTGAGATTTATATTAAAAGATAAACTCCATTTTCATTTAGATTTGGAAACCAATACGACAGTTCCAACAGGTGTGGACTGAACAAGCTTTATGTTACAGTTTTTCTCGATTGCTTAAACACGTTTCTTGAAACTGTGCCTCGTATTCTCAAAACTGTAAACACAAATCCATAACGTCTCACCCAATTCCCCAAACATCCTATTTTCAGGTCAAAATGAAGCTCTACACTCAAAACCATTCACTCTTGCTGAAAAACCAAACTTTGCCCTCAGACAGGACACACAAGCCATCAGAATCACACACACTACAACATAGTCTAACACACTGGTGCAATAAATTCAAAACAATATTTCCAAAACTGGTAAATTATGTTGCTTGTGTTTCCCCCCTCACAACCCTTTTCACATGATGAACATAAAAGACACAACCAGTGGATACATTGGCACATTTTTATTCATACACAGAAAACACACACACACAAAAACATTTTTTTTTCCTGTTTTACTTTTTTTTTTTTTTTACTCTTTTTTTTTTTTACTCTCTCCTCTAATTTTTTTTAATATATTTACTTACAGTAAGATGTGTGTGACCAACATATGACAGTAAAATAGCCACACAAACCTCATTCTAATATGGAATTGTACTGGAATGGTAAAGAGTGTTGGTTTGTGACAGGAGGGCTTCCACTCAAGGAGACAATATGATGAACACGTCTAAGAATGTTCCACATATGGTTGAAATACCATCATTTGCCTAGAGAGATAACATTCTGGGAGTCAAGACTATAAAGGAGAAAGGATGCCCTCCCTTCACTGTCACACTCTGCAGCCGCTCTGTCTGACTGTACGACTGCTGGCCTTTTCTTGCAAGAAAATAAACCTCATCAAAGACTAATGGAAATGTTTGTCTCTTATTCAGTGATAGAATTTTGTTTGCCACACCACACCTCCCTAAAGGTTCTGATGATCGAGGCGACGGTGAAGCAACTCAAATTTGGCCTTACTCGTAGCACAGCCTCCCTCATAGTCAAACCATTGACAAAGACATGGGCAACTAGAGTGGCTTGAATTTCATCTGAGACTGCTTGTCTTCTTGTCCTTGCCCTTCCTCCTCCTCATTCTTATCCCTCTTCCTTCATGTCTTTCTGGATCCATTGTTCCAAAACGCAATAAACTGAATTGGGCCCTTTTATCTGTCTATTGAAGGTTCTGATTGATGTGTATTAAATTTTGACTCCACCTGGGTAATTGTGTGCTAACTGAGCTGAAGCTGTGCTGACTTGAGTGAACAATATTGAATGCTAGTGCTTTCTAAATGATAACATGGTCTAGGCAATGAGAAATGAAGGGATTTGTGTGTAGAGTTTTGCAGTGACAGTTCAACAAATCTGACTCATGTGTCGAAACAGGGGAATCGTGTTTATAGTTTAGTGAAATGGGTGTGCTTTTTGATAAATGGCTTTATGGTTTTGAAATTTTAGTTCAAAAGCCTGGTTATAGTGTTTAAGCAATCGAGAAAAACTGTAATATTTTTTTTTTTTTTTTTTTTTGGCTTCACATCGCCTATAATTTAATTGAACTGTCTGATTATTATTTAAATTCCGGCTGTTGCCGTTTACCAGGATAACAGATTGTGTTCACACTGTTGCTCATGTACAAAATGGTTTATCTAGCTGTTTATATAGCTCAAAGTATAGCATGTACAATGGTCCCGCTTACGTTTGATGACTTATTTATCCTGTATACTATAGTTACTGTTTTGGTGGCATTGTGCGTATGTGTTATTTGTGTTTTTACGCTGCTTGTTTGATTTTTATAGCACTTCATCTTTTATTATTTTGGATGTCTGTCATAGCAGCCTGATCTCACACACGAAACGTACATATTTAGACGTAAATAAAAACGATCCAATTCGTATATATATTTACGTATTATAGTGACTTTTACGTATCATCTGGACGTTATTTCAGGTTCGATACGTATCTATATTTACGTATTACAACTTAAAATACGTATAGATTCAACGTATATCCATAAATGCATGACAGCCTGGTCTCATTGTTAATACGTAGTATTAATATGTAATTTTCAAAGATAGAAAACGTACGTTTTATAGATAAATGGAAGATCCCTTAACCCCACTCCCAAACCTAAACATAACGTTACCCATTTTATACAGAATATAAAAAGGACAAAACGTACAGAGATGTGTGGGAAATGGCAATTTTATTAACAATATAGCATTAAAAGATTTTTTTAGCAGCTAATCCTACTCCTACCCCTAAACCTACCCATAACAATTTCTTAAAACTACATAGGCTACCATTATGAAGAAAAATTACAACATAGGCCTACGTGTAATCACAATAATTTATTTATTGCGAACATTTCAAAACCGGTACCAAAAGTCGTTCACATGACGATGTGTTGCAGTCACAGTCCACAGTTTTGAATGAGGTACAGAGCAGAATTTAAGTTATTAATCCAAGAAAATGTTAATCCGGCTTCGCTCTGTGTGAAGGCGCGTGCGCTTCTCCATTTCAAATGTAGTTTACCGACTGAAATACGGCATGTCGCAATCTGTGGCGAGAGCCAATGAGCGTTTGATATCACTGCCGTAAAACATGTCGTAACGCTTCTTGAGGGCGCAATTTTTGAATTTGAATTCATCACGAGCGCGGGATTTGACGGTTACGGACTGCGCTGCTGATAGCCTGTGAAATGGAGATGAAGATCACTCACTGGATAAAGGGCTGAATTTGGATCTCTTTCTTGCAAACATATGGATTCTAAAGATTTGGACTATCAAGCTAAAATTGATATCTTTTGTGAATTTATGTTGGGTTTTGGTGTATTATTGTTCTATTGGAGAAAACGCATTTTGTGTCTCACTGTAGGCTAAATAAACTAAATATTACAAAATGGTTAAACGATTAAATAAGGTATTTTTAAGGTTTTAAAATGTATTCTTGTGTAACTGCATGTAGGCTAATCCTCCGAAACGAGTTTGCAGCAGAAGGCACGAACAGAGCGAATGGTTATTAGCCTAAAATGCGACTGAAAACGTAATTGATAAGACATTTGAATGCAATAGAGTCAAAACATTAATGCCACGATTTTAATATGCATAAATAAGAATACGTACAAATATGTACGTCGGTAGAGTTGTTCATACGTAAATAATTTACGTTTTTGTGCTGTTAATACGTAAATATTTTACGTTTTAGAGCTGTAAATACGTCAGTATTATACGTTTCTGTGTGTATAAAACGTATATACGTATGGTAGAATTACACTTTACGTAAAAATACACATGTATTCTCATGAGATCACGTTGGTCATAGACATTACATCATTTTCTGTTGATTTCTTCTTCAGGTGTGTCTGGTGTTGATACAGTGATGGAGGGAGATTCCGTCACTATATTCACTAGTGTTAAAACAAACCAACAAGAGAAGATTAAATGGTATTTTAATAAGACTTGCATCGCTGTAATCACTGGAGATCTCAGTGCTATCTGTACAGATGTTCAGTGTAATGAAGGTAATAAAGGTAATAAAGTTAATGAAGTTACTGAGAGATTCAGAGGCAGACTGAAGCTGGATCCTCAGACTGGATCTCTGACCATCATGAACATCAGAAACACACACTCTGGAGAATATACACTAATGATCATCAACGGCAGCGACTGTGAAAAGATCTTCAGTGTTTCTGTTCATGGTGAGTCATTATGTTTAAATCATATCATCATGTTTAATATATCAGTGACATTCAGAGCTTTTTCTCTTGATCTGCGTTATTTAACAGAACTGAATCACTTTCAACTGTTTAGTTTTTCCACTGATGATCCATTAGTTTTTAACAGCTAGTTTTGTTCTCTTCATTCCAGTTCTTTCCATCTGATTAAATGCATTTATTATTTCATACTCATGTTCATACT
The DNA here is from genome assembly GCA_023718395.1 of Leucaspius delineatus. Lineage (NCBI taxonomy): Eukaryota > Metazoa > Chordata > Actinopteri > Cypriniformes > Leuciscidae > Leucaspius > Leucaspius delineatus. Next base: position 48,740,364 of record CM043363.1, on the reverse strand, counting down.
TGTTTTTAGTTCACAATAAAGTGCAAAGAAATAGTAAATGTGTAAAAATCTTGTAGTTTGTCAGTTTATCTCATATAACGATCAGAAATGTTTGCAAATCATAAATATTTTAGATGTATAATGTGCTTATTTTGGAATATTATAATATAGAAATGTATATTTCAATGTAGAATGCTTTAATTGTATAAACATGTACGTGTCACGAGATGCACACAAAAAAAGGTAAGATCCATGTGCAGTTTAATGGGGTTATCCATAATCATAAACCAGCCAGGCAAAAAGTCAAAATCCATACAAAGACAGTCCAAAAACAAGAAACAAAACAGGAATGGAACTCAGAAGTGCAATCAGACATCAAACAAGGAACCCATGACAATAACTGAAACAGCAGGGTATAAATAGACAGATACAAACAATGTGAGTGGGAACAGCTGTGTGCAATGATCAGTGATGAGTTCAGACAAAGGATTATGGGAAATGCAGTTCATGAAGTAGTGGTGACGGTATGGGGAAGATGTCCTCTAGTATAGTGGACACCAACCAATGTGTGTAATATATGTGTGGATCTGTAAAAAAAATCTCCAGCAGAGTTGACATATAAACAGTAAATCTATACGAATAAAAACATCCAAGATTAACTTGATATTTAGCAACTTTGCAGTTAATTTTGTTTCTATTGAATTTGTCAAGATCCAGGAATTGAATACGCACAACTATTTTCACACTTGTGGAGTTTTCTCCTCTAAAGATCCTCCAGCATCTGTTGGTTTGTGTTTCAGGTGTTTCTGCTGCTGAACGAGATCAAATGAGGATAAAGACAGTGAAAGAGGGAGAATCTGTCACTTTAGATCCTAGTGTAAGAAACCCAGATGATTTGATGAAATGGTATTTTAAAGACATTCCCATCGCTGAAATCACTGAAGATCAGAGTCAGATCTATACAGAAGTTCAGTGTACTGATGATACTGAGAGATTCAGAGACAGACTGGAGCTGAATCAGACTGGATCTCTGATCATCACAAACACCAGAAACACAGACTTTGGACTCTATAAACTACAGATGAGCAGCTGCAGATTCAGGATCATCAGGAGCTTCTGTGTTTGTGTCACTGCATGGTGAGTCTCATTTGCTCTTTAGTAACTTTGTGCCGGCCCAGATCTGGCACATGTGGAAAGAAGATCTGAGTGGAATGATGGCACTTGGGTGGACCGCTCCTGTTTGCCAGATCTGGGCTACAAGTAGGCCATAGCAATGCCACATGTCAGCCAAGAGCAAAGACATAAAACTACTGGACCTATCTGAGCCACACAATCTTTCTATATTATTAATCTCAGCATTAACAAGCCTGTTAACATGCAGAATCACTGAAGAGAAGAAATGTGTGTGTGTGTGTGTGTGTGTGTGTGTTGTCTGATGGGTAGTTTTAGGGATAGGGATATGTCTATGCAGAGTACCCACAAAAATATAGCAAACCAGACGTATCTGTGTGTGTGTGAGATAATTTCATTATTTCAAAGGAGACCAGGTGAAAACACAGATGAGGTAAAACAATTCACTGATATGTCTTTGTAGAAATCTTATGAGATTCTCAGGAGAGTGCAACAAAACTCCATTCATTTTATCTGTTGGGAAATTGATAACTTATAAAGCCTTAAAATACAGCCCTACTGTGAGCTACGAGTATTCATCGATAATATTTGCTGTTGTTGAAGCCGTCAACCTGCATTATTTCAACCTATTTTAAAATATAATCATGTTTAACTGCGGAATTTGTTATGGTAAAACTACATTACCCATGATGCTGTACAGAAAATATTCCACCAATCAGGGAGTCGAAACAAGCCAAACGTGCCAAAAGATCTCTTTAGCTCCGCCCACTTTCATGAAGCAATTGCCGTAATCGAGTTGATCTCCATACGCTCTCAAATACTTCAATATTTGAATATACTGTATTAAAGCATTTCTGCTCTTCTGCTGTAAACTTTCCCATGAATGAATGGCGTTTCCATCAAAATGATCCCGAAATAAACATTTCAGACTGAATATTATTCACTGATTGATGGAAGATTTGCTGATCTCATGAGTTTCTGTGACAGTTACTGCTGTTCATTTCTCTCTCTTTAACATCCTGCAATTTATTGTTTCCAGACGGAGAAAGATCACGTGATCCGAGAGAATCCCAACAGGATGATTGTGAATCTGCAACATTATTCCCATTGAGGAGAATCAGCACAAACACACTTCAGCTGTTCAGCTTTAACCTGAAATACTTTACATGTTCATCATAAAACACTATTTACATGTTATGGAAATGTTAACCGACCTGTTACTGGAAGCACATATAATTTAGATGAACATTATCTGATAGTTGCAGCGTATAAACCTGGAATAGATTAACATTTATCATTTCTCATGCTTATTATAATAAGTGTCTTGTTTGAGACGATGGATTAGGTGTTTGCTGAAGGTTGAGAAGGAGTTCAGTGTTTCTGAAGTGAAGATTCTGATAGAGACTCATTATAATGGAAACACTCGGCGGCGATTATTCACTGTAGTTACTTCATTATTATTCAGTTCAACAATAACCTACTTATTATCTTGATAGAACAAATGCTTTGTGATATTTAGGAAGATGGAAACAACATTTAACACTCAATGACAACTTAAACCTTTAAGACAAACCGACATGAGCTCTCGGCACAGTCAACATCATTATTTCATTTACAAATGTATTAAATGCACGAATGTGAAGAAGATTTGCACTACACATCTTGTACTGTCAGTTTTTACTTGACTTGTTGTCAATGTACTGTATTTGCATAATACAATGTGAAAAGTGTATAAAAACTTATACACATTATTTTGCTTCAAAACAACGTGTGTGTCGTGATTCAGGCAGAGCTGCTTTATTTAGTCCATTACAACTCACAATCTGAAATGTCACTTTTGCTCTTTATTTGCATGTTTGTACTGTTGCTTTTAATAACAGAATGTGAATAAATGCAACATTTTAAATAAACTATTTCATTTTTATGAATTATCATTATTTAAGCAATTTATATTTTCAGTGAAAAGATTGTCCTATTCTTGTTTTATATCATTAATATACTCTTACAGTTGTTTCTCATTTTTTAAATTATATTTATTTTTTCTGTGTTCATTGTCGTGGATTTTTTCCCTAAACCTAACTATCTGGGGCGTCTGCACTCGACACCTGCCTTAATATCCGGGGCGTCTACACTCGACACCAATACCTTAACTCTCTGGCGTCTACACTCGACACCAATACCTTAAACTCTAGCTTTTGCATCTTCAGTCGACAACTGGCCGAGTTTCTAACTAACTTGCTTCCCTAAACTAGCTTCCTGCGCAGGAATAAATCGACAAACAGACCTGCAAATGTCCTTTAAATGCTTTAATCACGGCCAGGAGATCTTCCCGAGCAGTTATCAGGGAATCTCTCCCAAGAAACAAGGCCGGAGGATCTCAGACAAATTCCATTGAGAATCCCCCCGAAAAACACATATACAACAGTTTTTATAGAATCAGGGTATGGCATAAATTTCAAGCTGCATTACATAATTTCCCCACTATTTGATTGGTTCTTCATATGCAAACCCCTCTGTTGTAAAGAAAACTCTAATCTTGTGATTACTTATCACAAGGTTCTAACGATGACTTAATTCGTTAATCATAAGATTCTAACAGACTGTCTAGTTTTACTTCCCATAACTATGTTATTTTTACCCATAGACACTGACTCAAAGTCACAAGTTTTTCCCCAAAGAGTTTTGACACTTTAAAAGCATATGAATGTTATTCCTGAAAGAAAAACAAATGTTAGTTGATTAATTAAAGTTGATTAATTGAAATTTTATTGACATCATTTTAATTTAAAGTTTTAGTCATTTTTATTTTGTAATTTGTATATATACTTTTAAATATATGCCTAGTTTTATTTTTATTTATACATGCATACAGTTTTAGTACTTCAACATAAACTAAACAAAATGATGCCTGATCAAAAATAAGTTTATTATTATTATTATTATTATTATTATTATTATTATATTTCAGTAAACACTCAACACTGAACTACACACACACACACACAAAAAAAAAATTAAATGACACAATCACATGATCACGGTTCTCTGATGTCAGTTGATGGTCACATGACGTGCAAAACATCAAATATTTAATATTTATAAATTATTTTTTGTTGAGCTTTATATATATTTTCTGTGATTATAATGTAAAAAGTTATAAAGGACAATTTTACCATAAAATAAATGATTTGATTATTGTAAGAATTATTTTATTTTTTCTAATCTTTATGTCTTAAATTCTTAGAAATGTTCAAACCCTGAAGCTTTTCTTCACATTATTACTGTTTCATATTTGACACAGTGTGTGATTTAAGTCTGTAAATATGAGAGACTTTAACAGTCACTTCTGGAACAATCTAGAAACGCACTTTAAAAACATATTCACATTGTGTCAACTTCAACTTTTCTGGAGAAAACTTTTATTGCTGAAATGATCTGCAAGTTTCAGGTATCAGAGTTTTGATTTTGTTTTCTGTTTATTTATATTTACAATAATACAATATTATCTGATCATTTTCTTTTTCTGAATGAATGTTTAAAGTAATTTTACCTCTCTGATCAGCTATTATAATTTGACATATATTATTATTTCTCTGTCACTTTATTTGGATAAATATTTGACTCTTTTTGGATCACATATAGCTTATATTATGTGCAGTCTACTTGATGGTCAAACAGCATCAGTGTTTAATGATGAATCTACAGCTCCTCAAACTCACCGCTAGACGTCATCACACATCACAGATTACACCACAATATTTACTCTCACACTACTCAGATCAGACTACAGCTAAAAACAACTTATATAAAATATATAAACCATAAACAAGAGTATATAATGAGAATAATACGATTAAACAAAAGTTCAATTTGAAGCAAATTATATTTGAATATCATATAAAAGTGATTTATTGTGATTTATTTTTCCATATAAAAATCACACATTGATTTTTATAAACTTGATAATTCCATTTGCATCTGATTAAAACTCTGAGATATGTCACAATGTTTATGATATATCAGTTTCTTGATCTTCTGGATCTGATGTCATAAAGCACAACAGCGACAGTAGCCACGCCCACCAGAGCAGAGAGGACCAATCGGATCACAGCTTCAGTAGGACCACAGCAATGAACATGGACTTCTGAGGGAGAAAAAAACAATGATACAATAGGATTGTGATATTCAACAAGCTGGCTTTGTTCGGAAAATAAATATACAGATTCTGTCCATATGTTGAAAATAAAATCCATGACGTTAATGGATAAAAATAAAAATAAAACAGGCATTATACGACCACAAATGTGGGAAATTAATGCAGTAAAAGTACAGATAGGCTACATCACTTACAATGTAGCCTACTCATGTAAAAGTTTTTTTTTTTTAAATAAAATCTACTTAACTACAGTAACGTGAGTATTTGTAATGTGTTACTTCACACCCCTGCAAATTACATGCAACATTCATTTATTTAACTTACACTATGTTGTGTTGAGAAGTATACAATATGTGGTGTTCAATTCATAGTAATTGTGTACTATAACACATGTAATGTGGAACTGCACCACTAGGGGCTCTAGTGGTAAATTGTTGAGTAATGCAGAAAAAAGAAAGAATAAAGTTAGAATGTTAGGCCCTGTCCCAAATGGTGCACTTCATGTGGACTTTCGGTCTCGTGGACTTGAATTGCGCGTGCTCGCTGAGTCTACGAGTCCATAGGCCGTCCCATTCAGCATTTTAACGCTCTGAAGTGTGCTCAGCAGCGCTCCCTTTGTACCCTTGAAGCGGTCTTCCACGAAGCGCGCATAGGCCCTGTCCCAAATGGCACACTCCGGACTTGTGGACTTCCTCAGAGTCCACACTTTGGTGACGTCATGTAGTGCAGACCTATAGGGCCCTTGGCGCGAGTCCACGAGGGAGCATTGAGAGGTATGTTTGGGACAGACTCGATCGTCACGCCGGAAATAACGGTCTGGTTGTTGTTGGACAGGAGAAATCACATTTTTGCGCTCCGACGTTTTATCTCCATGTCAACTACACAGCCTAATTTTACAGTTCTATATTTTTATATTGTGCATGCCACCTGGGCATTAGACAATAGATACATCATGCTTATTTAAATGATGTATACAGTTGTACATAATACATAATGTTCCATTTGAACTAAGATTATAATTTTAACACATAATGAAAATGTGCATGAGTTTCAGATGAATTTACAGGTTTCAATATTCATACTATGACTCAGTAAAGCCCCGACATTCGGTTCTATTTATTTAATGAATTATAATGTGATCGTATTATTCAACACACTATTATTATGTTTGAGACATCAACCACTGCTCGATGACCATAATGTTTGTATAAACTGTAGGTAACAACTAGTAAAATGTACATCTAGGTAATAAAAACCGTAATATTTTCTTCTCAGCCATGTCAACAATTATCCGTGAGCGAAATCTCCTCCCATCCGTTGTCTGATTGGCCTTTCGCAAGGATTCCTGGGTAGTTAAAGTGCGTGGAGCCTGCATCTGTGCGCGCTTCGTGGAAGATCCGCTTCAAGGGTACAAAGGGGGCGCTGCTGAGCACACTTCAGAGCGTTAAAATGCTGAATGGGACAGCCTACGGACTCGTAGACTCAGCGAGCACGCGCAATTCAAGTCCACGAAACCGAAAGTCCACATGAAGTGCGCGATTTGGGACAGGGCCATAGATGCAGGCTCCACACACTTTAACTACCCAGGAATCCTTGCGAAAGGCCAATCAGACAACGGATGGGAGGAGATTTCGCTCACGGACAATTGTTAATATGGCTGAGAAGAAAATGTTATGGTTTTTATGTCCTAGATGTACATTTTACCAGTTGTTACCTACAGTTTATACAAACATTATGGTCATCGAGCAGTGGTTGATGTCTCAAACATAATAATAGTGTGTTGAATAATACAATCACATGATTCATTAAATAAATAGAAATGAATGGCAGGGCTTTACTGAGTCATAGTATGAATATTGAAACCTGTAAATTCATCTAAAACTCATGAACATTTTCATTTTGTGTTAAAATTGTAATCTTAGTTCAAATGGAACATTATGTATTATGTACAGCTGTATACATCATTTAAATAAGCATGATGTATCTATTGTCTAATGCCCAGGTGGCATGCACAATATCAAAATATAGAGCTGTAAAATTAGGCTGTGTAGTTGACATGGAGATAAAACGTCGGAGCGCAAAAACGTGATTTCTCCTGTCCAACAACAACCAGACCGTTATTTCCGGCGTGACGGATCGAGTCTGTCCCAAAAATACCTCTCAATGCGCCCTCGTGGACTCGAGCCAAGGGCCCTATAGGTCTGCACTACATGATGTCACCAAAGTGTGGACTCTGAGGAAGTCCACAAGTCCGGAGTGTGCCATTTGGTACAGGGCCATTGTTGTACACCGCATGGAGTGTGTTCAGTGAAAGATATGACATGAAATCAGGTCACGTAAGTTCCTGAACAGAAAAAACGGGATACGCTTAATCTAGTGTACGCAAGGCTCACACGTAATTTCGTTTGCACGTATTTTGGTTGCACAAAATTAGTTTTGCACTAATGAGTTGTTCCACAAGGTGGCAACACTGGCCTGTTGTTTCACAGTAGAAAAACGAAAGTAGAGACAGAACAACAACAACAAAATACCAGAGACGACAACAACATCAGACGCCCGCATTGACAAGTGCTTGTGTGAGGAGGTTATGAGAGCCACAACTTTAGCTTAAAAGAAGGAGAAAGACATTTTTATCAGTCATAACTTCTGGAGAAAAATAGCGCAGACACTGGGCAAAGATGAATCTTTCTAGAGCGTACGTGTCGTTCGCGCATGCTATCAAATGGAGTATAGTTTGAAAGGCTATGCGTTTGACTGTACACATACACTGTGTACATACACACACAAAAAACTAAGTTTGGGCTTTAGCCTCAAAGACCGCTCTAAAGGACAATTAGTCCCAAATGGCACCCTACGCCCTCGCGGTCTTCCTCTGAGTCCACACTTTCATGACGTAACGCCGCTTTGACTGTCGGGTAAGTTTGAAGTCTGTGGAGTTTACTTCAGTGCGACTCTGCAAAAGTGTGCATCAAGGGCGTATATCGGCCGCAAAGGGGGAACTCGCGGGCACTCTTCTGAAACCTAAACTGACAAATGGGACAATCTAGGGTCTTGTGGACTTAATGGACATGCGCACCAGATGAACATTGTAAGTCCAGAAGAACACATGAAGTGTGCTATTTGTGACAGGGCCTTAGAGAGTGTGGATTTAGCGTGTTAAGTGCACTGCGCTTTGGCACTTTTCAGACCTGAGACAGTCTTACACACTTATTTCATGTTGCATAAACCCACTGTCAAGTGGCTAAAACCTCAAGTGTGTGTATTTGGACAGATCCCAATATCAGTTCAGCAACAAATAAGTCAGATTGTAAACATGTCTGTTGGCAGAGGGATGTGTGGAGTAGCGTAACAAATGAGTAAGCATATAAATCATTCAGTTTAAATGAGCTCATATGAATGTTGTTGGACGTGCTGTCCTTAAAACACTCTTGTGTAGGACTAATTTCTGACGGATCTAATCCCAAGCCTCTGTTGCTGAGTCCAAAACGTCATTTTAGAGCTCGTAACGGAGGTTTTAGCCACTGATAGCAGACTGATGCATTTATGAGAGAGAGAGAGAGAGAGAGAGATTAAGTGTGTGTGAATTACCTGAGTCTGTGTGTCAACAGTGTTCGGCAGCAGCGTCTCTACTGTAAGTTTATCGGCTTCAAAAACAGCGCCATTATTCCCTCGCTAATGACAAAAGTCATGTAACTTTAAAGTTGTTAAACTATTTTACTGATTAAAATGTCAAAGCAGCGCTGACAACACGTTTCTGCACAGCAAAATCCCCAGTGTTAAATTAACACTCCTCAGTGTACATATGTGTCCACACTACAGGGTGTTAAAATTAACACTGAAGCAGTGTTGAAGTTAATGAGATAATTAAGTGATTACAGTTTTTTTCGATTGCTAAATGACAGTGAGCACAACTGGAGTCACATGTGCAAAACTCTAACTACAGTCTGCAGCAGCAGTTCATGTGGACCAAACTCTAGTTCGTTTTTCATTGCTTGAACACAGTTTTCAAAACATTCAAGACAGAATAGATTTCAGCCTTGTGCCTTTCAAAACCTGCTGATTGCAATTTCAGCTGAAAGGCTCCCATACACAAAATATATTTGAAATATATTTTTGGAATATATGCAAATATTCGAAATTGGCCCAATAAATATATTTTAGTTAAATATATGTAAATATATGTAAATATATTTCACACTTACAGTAACATCATATATTTTTGTTATATTTCAGAATATATTTCAAAATGATAAATATAAGTGACCAACAATGCAAATATATTTCAATGTATTTGGAATATATGCCACATATATTTTTTACACTTCAAAATATATTTCAATCTATATTTTTTTCTGTATGGGTGGAGGTGGAAAGTGTTTGGTCACCACCCACATGACCAAATGTCTCTTTTGGAAGCCATGCGTGCCGGATGTGAGGACACGAGTCCAGAGGATTGCCAGGGATGGATAAGGCACTCCAGAAGGTTCTTCCCCAGGTGCATGGCAAGAGAGAACATTAGATGTGATGTTGATGAAAACCTGTGGCCTGATGCTAGAGAGAGGCAGGATTAGCCCTCAATTATTTGTTCGAATTACAGTATGTACTTTTAGTTTCTACCTTTTTTTTCTCATGACTGTAATTCCGTAAATTACTACAGACTATTGAAGCAAACTGCTCATTTTCATTTACCTTAAAGAATTGTTATGTTCTAAAAATGTAAATAAATCATGTGAAAGAATGTCACTCTTTTCTTTGAAGAAAATATTACTTTGTATGAAGTCACTGAAATTGTTCAAACTGTAAAGATGAAAAGTTAGTATTTTCTGTATTGGTGTTTGATGCTAGTGTTTTTCCTCTCAGTGTGTTCTGAGTGACAGTGTGTGTTATCTCAGTGAGGGTTGTGTATAGTGTTTGGCTGCACTGAGCCTGTTTTGAGCCATGTGTTAAGAGTTGTGTTGCTTTGAGTGAGTTTTGCAGGTGATGTGAACTGTTTAGCTCAGGTGACTGTTGGTAGTGCAGACTGTAGTTAGAGTTTTGCACATGTAGCTCCAGTTGTGCCCACTGTCGTTTAGCAATCGGAAAAAACTGTAATTACACTGAGTGTCACTGAGAGTATTTTGATGTGTGTGCAAGTGTGTATCTGTACTGTGTGTGTGTGTGTGTGTGTGTGTGTGTGTGTGTGTGTGTGTGTGTGTGTGTGTGTGTGTGTGTGTGTGTGTGTGTGTGCGTTTGAGCAGGAGAAAGAGAGTATGTGCTGTCTGGACACAATAAAACAAAACATAATTTTGTCACAAAAAAAATATTGAAATAATATGTCGTTTTTATCCTATTGTTTACTTTATTTATTTGCTTGTTCAGTGTCGCTGTGGGTTTTGGTTATTTTGCTGTTAAGGGTTGTAAGGACCTTTGAAAGAACTGAAATCATTTGGTGAAGTGATATGGAACCGTAATGCGGTCAAAACGTTCGTCAACCAATCATATTCAAGCATTCAACATCCCCGTATAAATCAATGTGATTCTGACCTTTCTATGAGCCTGAGCCTGTCAATCAACATTAGATCACCTCCTTTAGGCTGAATAAGGCAAATACACTAGACATGACATCTGCTACCAAAGTGTGTCTGCATGTTCAGCGATTATGTAAAACTAGCAGCCAATCATAAACTAGCACTACGACACAGAATCTGCCTCTCCTAAATGTATTAATAGACCCACTACTGTCAATAAATGTGAAGAACTTAAATGATCTGTACTCACCATAGACAGACACATTGAATGTTTTTGATGACAGTTCAGATGCGATTATCTTTACTTCATAGAGTCCAGCATGTTCAGTTCTGATGTTTGTGATGGTCAGAGATCCAGTTTGATTGTCCAGCTTCAGTCTGTCTCTGAATCTCCCATCAGGAACATCATCATATGTGGAGAAGATTCCAGAATCTCGGTTTATTTTAGCTATCAGAGACTCTTCTGCTCCAAACTTCCACAGTATGTCGTCATGTGTGTGTATTTCAGTAACATCAGTGTGTAGAAGCACAGATTCTCCCTCCATCACTGACACTGACTGTGTTTCATTTGTTTCAACAGCAAACACACCTGAAGAACACGAACAGGAACTGATTAAGTCTATGTTGGTTTAAAAAGCCTGGCGTCAGTTTTGTAAAGTTTAAATGTGAACTGATACAAAAAGTGAAGAGAAATGCAAATTCACTATAGTCATTTCCATTATTCAGATCTCACAATAAGTTTACTTTGATTAATCTGTGAAGAAATGCAAATAAACAATAAATCCTAGCTTGTTACTGATATTAAGCCATAAAACAAAATCATAACTTACAGATCATAAGCCACCAACACAAACAGAACAAAACACGCATTTGAACCATTTTCTTCAGTTGTTCAGTGAGAAGATCATCCACTGAAAACACTCAAGCTCTTCGTCTGATGTGTGAATCCTCCCATGACACACACACACACACACACACACACACACACACACACACACACACACACACACACATACACTTCCACTGAACTCATGTTATAAATGTAGTTATAGGCGTCATATAAAAATTCTTTTGACTCTTATGGACTTCAACTTCTGAGAAGAACTGAAACCTGTGGTTTGGTTTCTTCAGAAATGTTTTTTTTAATCTGTTGGACAAACATCTTGTGCAGGAGAGTGACCATTTATGTAGGTCTTTTGTAGGTGAAAGTCTTCTTCCTGTCCTGTTATTTATGAACATCACAGTCTGACAGCGAAATCAACCAATGAATCATCAGAGCATGTTTGGCAAACAGTCAAATAAAAGTCAGAGGTCAAACTCTGAACAGAAGTATATCCATGGATGCTTTATCGGAAGATACAAACTGCAAAAGTTTTTCTTTTTCCATGTTCTGTTCTTGCATAACCCCAAAACAATGTTTTGTGATGAGCGATTAACTGATTACAAATGTGTCCAAGCGTGGGTTTGACTTATGATGTCATGTTAACTTAAATCTTGAAATAGCCAAACTGAGACGGCGGCTGCTTTAGGTTACTGATGAGACTAGGTTACTGATGACACAGCTTAACCCTTGTGTGGTGTTCATATTTTTGTTACTCAGCCAGTGTTCGTGGGTCTGCTATATGGTCAATATTTTCTCTTTACCTTTGTTAGATCACATTTAAGAATTGCAACCTCGTGTGGGAATGGCAGGAGTAGAAGCACAAAACTCACTCTTGCACTCTTTCACACTTACACACAATCTCTCTCTCACACGCACGCACACACACACTCATGCAGACACATACACACACCCACAACACACACACAGACACACACACACACACACACACACACACATGCACATACACACACACACTTGGATATGTGGTGTACGGTCACTCTCCATAGGCATAATGGTTTTTCTAATGTACAAACTGTATAATATATCCCCCTACACTAACCCTACCCCTAAATCTACCAATCACAGAAAACTTTTGGCATTTTTTGAATTTTAAAAAACACCATTTAGTATGTTTTAGTACGAGGACACAGATGTCGTCATAAACCATGTCATTATACACATTTGTGTCCTCATAAACCATATACAAGAACATACACACACTAACAGCAGGCCCTGACAGGAGGAGGACAGAGTAAAGGTACACAGGACCTACAATTTCCACACTTTTATTAGCCCCGGGTCCAGTGGACCCGAACATCCTGTGTGTAATATAAATGTGTAGGGGGGGGGTGTACAGTGTGTTTTCATTAAAAATGTGTTCTGATATATATTCCTCACAGAAAATGAGCCAAGGCCAATGAGTCTCAGTTTGAAAAAATAATTAATTGTATCATTTTTCTTTTGATAAAAAATGAAAACGGGTCCAACAGACCCGAACACCATACAAGGGTTAATGCTCATTGGCTTAAACAACCGTGATGTATTGTTTTATAAAACTCTATCATTTTCTTTGTGTATAAATTATGTGTAAATATTCCCAAACTCTGACAGTGTGATCTCGGATACAATACAATACAATATTTATTTATAAAGCACAACCAAGGCTGACCAAAGTGCTGTACAGAACAGAAAAAAATCACTAAAAATAAAACAACCAATAAAGAAACACAAAACAATAGATAAACAATACTCGTATCTGAATCAAGGAGTATTAAAAGCCAAAGAAAATAAATAAGTCTTTAAAGAAGATTTGAAGGTGGAAACAGAGGGAGGGAGCTTATCTTAGCTAAAATAGGGGATATCGACTCATACTTGCGGGTCCCAGTGAGGAGTCGCAGCTGCGGTTTGCACTAGCTGTAGACGGGAGAGGGAAGACTGAGAGACACCAAAATAAAGTCTAGTCGAATTGTTACGAAAGCATGAATCACTGTTTGGAAGTTACTCTGGGTTAAAAAAGGTTTCACTTTAGAGAGTTGGCGAAGGTGAAAAAAAGCATGATTTTACAACAGTACTGATCTGTTTCTCAAATTTTAGGTTGTGATCAAACAGGAAGCCCTAGAATTCTAGCGCATTGAGTTTCATATGGGGCAAGAGAACCACAGTCAACATAAAGCACACAGTTTTCCTTAGGCCCAAATAGAATTATTTCAGTTTTATTTTCACTTAAATTTAGAAAATTACTTGAAAGCCAAAGCTTAGGTTCATTTAAACAGGCTAACATGAGTTGTAAAACCATTTTTATAATTATGTTTTAGGAAAATATCATCAGGGTATAGATGAAAGGATACTCAGTATTTATTAAAAATGGAAGCCAGAGGTAGCATGTACAGGGTAAACAATACCGGCCCGAGGATTGATCCCTGTGGGACTCAAGCTGTCTGGGAAACTTTCAGTTATTCGTTCATTAGGGACCCGATGTCACACAGAGACTCACGTCAGTTACGTGGATCTCACGAACACAGACTCGTCAGTTCTCATCTTTGAGTCGAACACATTTGAACATTTTTGAGTCGAACCGCTCCATGCTTGTTCATACAAAAAAGTAGTTTTCTTAGTCACGATGCTGCAACTTGCTAAGTCAGTGATAGACTGATACCAAAAGGTCCCACATGATGTGCCACATGCTCCTTTCATTGGGCCTTGTCACGGTTTATAAATATTCACTGTCTCCTCTCTCGTCTTGTTGTTGAGTGTGTGTGTGTGTGTGTGTGTGTGTGTGTGTGTGTGTGTGTGTGTGTGTGTGTGTGTGTGTGTGTGTGTGTGTGTGTGTGTGTGTGTGTGTGTGTGTATGGGCGGAGCCGCTGATCAGCACGCCAGCTGAAGCTGATCAACGCACCCTATTTAGTCTCTCTGTTGTCACCTTGTCTTTGTCAGAGTGTTGTTGATGTTCCGTGTGATCCTGCCTGTCATCACATCAGAGCCTGTGTGTTCATCATACAGCCTTGTTACACCAGCCACCAAACAGAACAAAACTAGCATTTGAAACATCAACTGCTTCGATTGTTCACTGAAAAGTGTGATGTAATACAACAGGCTCTTGTAATGAGTCATCAACTGATTATTATTTAAAAATGTGTCCAAGTGTGCCGACTATGGGAAGCCCTTTTAACGTTTAAAAGTTAAGTTTGACTATCCGGAATTAACATTGTAGATATCAACAATGTCTTTCTGACTAGTCGTAATTACATTTTGGATAGTTGGAAATGTCATTCAAGATATCTGTAACGTAATTATGACTAGTCAAAACGAATTAAATCTGTAATTCAGTTTTGACTAGGCAAAACTGAATTACAAATATCTGCAATGACGTCATTGAAAACGACATTCAACTCATCACACATCTTAAAGCTGCCGTCGGCAAGATTTTTTTTTATCATATTCACTGAAACCAACACTATGCTCCGACAGAACAACATAAATCAGCCGGTTTTAGAAAAAAAACCTGAGCTTCTACCTCCACCTGGAGCCTGTTATTTGTTCTTACCAGAACCAGGAAGTATGACCATATTAGCCCGGTTCTGTCAAAACTGCACTGGCTGCCTATTAAACATTGTATACATTTTAAAATATTGCTGATTACTTACAAAGCACTAAATGGTTTAGCTCCGCAGTACTTGAGCGAGCTCTTAACGCATTATAGTCCTTCACGTCCTCTCAAAATCGACTGCTGGCGGTAGATCCTTTTCCTATTTAGCACCAAAACTTTGGAACAATCTTCCTAACATTGTCCGGGAAGCAGACACACTCTGTCAGTTCAAAGCAAGATTAAAGACACATCTCTTTGACCTAGCATTCACATAATACATTATAGACTTCTATAATTTAATGTTAGGCTGCATAGATTAGGTCAGCTGGAACCGGGAACACTTCCCATAAATCCTGATGTACTCGTTACATCATGAGAAGAATGGCGTCTACGCTAATTTTAGTGTCTGTGTTTATCCCGTGGTTTTTTCCCACAGCCTGCCGGATCCAAGCCGTATCCAGATCTGACGAAGGACCTTCGCCTGGACCCGATGTCAACGCAGTGCTGAAGTGCCAACTAGACTCTCCCTATGGAGGATCCCTTTCCCACTCTACAGATAAAGCGTTGTCGGGGAAAATTCGGTTCGCGTATCTACCCCGAAGTGATTAAATTCGAAGTGATCAAAAATGTTAAGGCCAGAAAGAAGTTTTTTAAAGCTTGGTTTGTAGGGAATTACAAACCTGCGCACATATATTCAAACGCGCATACCAATATACTGAACTCGTAATATGCATGTGCACGCCATCAGCGTTCTCACAGGTTTCGCGTTTAAAGTCTGTGTAGAGTTTCCTGTTAAAACGGTGTCGTGTTAGCGGCCCCTAAGTTAATAACTAGCTGGAAAATAACTTCATTCAAGAACTGCTATAAAGCCAAAACAATCTCTGTTACTTTAAACCATCCTTGTATCACTGTAAAGCCGCTTTGGAACAATCTACATTGTTAAAAGCGCTATATAAACAAAGATGACTTGACAATTCCTTGGTTAACAACCAGAGCTAGGAGGTCCAAAACAACCAAGAAAAAGAAAATGATGCTTCGATTCTGAAGAGAGGGGTATATAATAATGCAAATTACTGTGCATGTCGTTGCTCTATTTTAGATATCCATAAATACGTAATTTCACTTCCCCAAAATCAAAGAAGAAGTAGGTTCATTCCCTTATTTCTATGAATGGAAGAAGAAAGAAGCAGTCCTGAGCAGTTGGCTGTAATTGAAAAAAACACCAGTAAATGTTTCCATGTTTCCAGGTCTCTCAAAAATATTGGCAACATGCAATATTTGCCATGCATTTCTATGTTTATGATCATGCTTAAAATTACCATAGGTTATTGTTGACGTAAGATTTATGCGTGACAGAGATTCACACTAATTCACTTTAATAAAGATGCTGACATTAGGTTGCTATTCTTGCCATGGAAGTGCAATAACATTAACTTCCTTTTTTTCACAGTAAAAAGCCATGATAGCCTGTATTGATTTCAGGTTGAAACAGTAGCTAACAGCATTAAAAAAATGATTAAAAACTCCTTCGTCCTCTGGCTGCTCCGACATGGTGCTAATCAGTGCTAATTACAAGTTAACAGTTAACAGGTGCTATGTGATTTTGATGATCTGAACAACAACACGCTCTGCTCCCGCCTAAAGTGCAATGCGGGCCTAATTTGCATACTTGCAACATCATTTCGCCTAGTCAAAACTCTAATTTAAGATATCTGTAAATACATTTTGACTAGGCAGAATGAAAGTTACAGATATCTCAAATTTCAGATATCTCTAATCAAAATTCATTTCAAGATATCTATAACTTGATGATAGATATCTACAATTAAATTATGACTATAAAAACTATAATATGTAAAAACTATATGACAATAAAAATCCAGTTTGAGATATCTACAACGCCATTTTGACTAGTCAAAACTTAATTTAAGATATCTGAAAAGGAACATGTAGATATCTTGAATTGAAGTGAATTAAAGATATCTTGAACTGGAGTTATGACTGGTCAGAATCAAATTGTAGATATCTCAAACTGGAATTACAGATATCTACAATTCAGTTGCAGATATCCATAATTCACATAGTGGATATCTGCAACTGAATTGTAGATATCTGTAATGGAAAAAAAAGTTAAATCAGATCCAAAGCACGCACATCCAAAGCAAAGAAATATTTTGCTCAAATTGGGTTCTCGACAAGAAAATTAATCAAAAAGGGGGAAAAAGTCGGCACACCATGTCTCCAAAAATGTGAAAAATGTAATAATAGACTCACACACATGTCGTAAAGTATCGAGCACATAGGCTCTGCGTCAGACATCAGAAATCTGTATTGATAAACCCCAAACAAATGGATGGCAAAAGTGGCGTCATTTGTCTTAGGAAGAATGTCTTTGTAGATATCTGAAATGACAATTATGGATAGGAAGAATGTAGTTGCGGATTTCTAAAATGTTCTTTTTGACTAGGCAAAACTGAATTACAGATATCTGCAACACATTTCCAGTCTAGCTGTTAAATGTTAAAATGGCTTGCCATATGCCGACTTCCTGTTGCCGTGCCAACTTGTGCCAAACAAACTGAGGCGGCGAATGCTCTCCCTTGACTGTGAAGACTATGATGATGGGAAATTACTTACTAACGACACAGTTTAATGCACATGCGCTTAAACGGAATTGTTCTTATCTAAAAACGAATTGATTTTGTAAAATGTTTTATGTTTAAGAATAAATATGGAGACAAAAAAGTGTTTTGTTAGTTTGTTCGTAGTTTCTGCGTTCCTCTTGCACGGTAAGACATAATTTATTTATTTATCTTTTTATCATCAGCGATTAAAAACAATGAATCGTTAATATAGTTTCCTGCTCAAACCAGGGGTGTGTTTCCCGAAAGCATCGTTAGCCAACTATGGTCGCAAGTTCATCGCAATGTCCATTGAACTCTATTGGTAACGACGGAACTTGCGACCATAGTTGGCCAACGATGCTTTCGGGAAACGCACCCCAGATCTAGACAAAGACCTGTCAGTATGGCAAGCCGTTTTAGCTTAAATTGTACCCAGCGTTCTCGTCGTAATTGCATTTTTTATTGTAATTATTCAATTAGAGAGCTCTACAATTCAATTCTTAATAGTAGCAATTACAATTACAGAGCTCTCTATTTCAATTCTTACTAGTAACAATTCCAATTAGAGAGCTCTACAAATTAATTTTTACTAGTCATATGTCTCTATTGACTTCCATTCATTTTTAATTACGGAGCTCTACAATTAGTAAGAATGCAGTTACAGAGCTCTGCAATTTTACATATAATGAATTTGTTTTTTTACTAGTAAAATTTTAATTAGAGAGTTCTCTAATTGGAATTGTTACTAATAATAATTGAATTAGAGAGCCCTCTAATTGTAATTTTTCTAGTAATAATTGAATTGTAGAGTTCTCAAATTTAATTCTTACTAGTAAAAATGCAATTACGACGAGTAACGCTGGGTACAATTTAAGCTAAAACTGCTTTCCATATGTCAGTCCAATATGCAATATAAACTTTTCATTTATGGAAGAACAACAAGCTAACAAACTTTAACTTTGAGCTCACAAAATAAAATAATTATATAAAAGTGTAAATAAAAAAGTAAATACACTTTATTGAACACTTAAATATTATTTTAGTTGTAGGCCTATATTTATGTCAGGTTGCAAATGAAACATGACTGTCGCATAGAACAGCCAATCAGAATCCATCTGCTTAAAAGAGTACGAGCATTTAAAGCGGCAGAGGATAAAACTAGAGTGTGCTTAAAGGGGATGTGTAATGCTATCTCATGCATTGTGACTAGTTTACACTGTTTAAGAGTTGGATTCTCATGCTAAACATGTCCAAAGTTTCAAAAAGTTAGTTAGATGTACGACTGAGTATTTCTGTGTTAAATACACTCCTTTGATTCAGAGAAGCTGTTTGCTGATCGCCTGAACTTTGCTTGTTCCTGGTTTTGAGTTTTCATTCAGGGCCAGAATACATTTGAAAATGTAAGATCAGCAAAAGCTTGTTGATTTTCGTGATGTAAAAGAGGATGGACGTGCGAGTGTAAACTGTGTGAGAGGTTACACAACCAGATAAATATCTCAGTTCAGTCTTTCAGATCAATCTGAGTGTTTCAGACATAAGAGTTACTATCGTGGGCTTTTCAGTGAACCGATGAAGAAAATGTTTCTCAAATTAGTTTTGCTCTGTTTGTGTTTGTGGCGTCTGGATGGTGAGTTTTAAATGTGTTTTTCTGGTTTCAGTTGTTTCTGTTCTGATGTGATAAATTACTGGTTAAATTAGTCAGAAAGGATTAACATTCACTGTTATTCTCGTATGGAAACAAATAATGTGTGATTTTGCTGAGAGAAAACACTCTTATTTGAGATTATAGTTTAATGCAGTTATTGATTATATAAAACTGTTTAACTATTTCTCATTTTCATTCCTCATACTTTGTCTTTGAACTGCTGCAGAATATTAATCACTTCACATTTACATGATTAAAAGTATTTTAGTGAAGCTTCAGCAAACCAACATCAAGTGATTTTAAAGCTTTAATCTGTGAAAAACTCTGTTCTTCAGGAGTGATTGGCGATAAAGTGTCAGTGAAGAAGGGAGATTCAGTCTCTCTAAACTCTGATCTTACTGAAATGAAGGATGATGATGTGATTCAGTGGAGGTTTGGAGATGAAAACACTTTAATAGCTGAAATCAATAAACGGGCCGACAGAATCACTGTATATGAAGATGTTCTTGATGGGAGATTCAGAGACAGACTGAAGCTGGATCATAAAACTGGATCTCTGACCATCACAAACACCAGAACTGAACATGCTGGAGATTATAAACTACAGATCAACAGTGAGATTAAGAGATTCAGGCTCCATGTCTCCACTCTCTTCGGTGAGTAAACCTTTTGAGTGATACGGTCCCACATTTAGGATTTGGAATGTTCAGTGATGTCACATGACTGTCAGATTCAAACTCTTCAGACAATTTGAACTGCGGCACAAACAAACATGGCGGCGCCATCTCACATTTTAAATCAAGATCATGACGGTTCTAAACTCTGATCTTAGTAATAGTAGTTTATAGTAATCATCATGATTTTTAAATGTATGCAATGTTTGATAGAGAGCAAACGCAGTGTTGACAGAGCCGGGCTAATATGATCACACTTCCTGGTTCTAGTAAGAGCTCGAGCTGCTGGAGTTTGCTTGGTAACGCTTTAGATTACAGCCCGCAAAGAACTGCGTATTTAAAACTAATTTACAGTATAGTGTACCTACAACATGTAAAGTTTTAGGAATAAAGGGGTAATAACCAGAGGAATTAACAAATGATTTATACTGTCAGTATTTTAGAACTAAGCGTTACTTATTCTACTATTATAATACAACAATCTTACATTTGAGAGCAATTAAGCGAGAACAGACACTGCAAACCGTTTTGTAATAATAGTATACCAATACATATAGGCTTTTACAATATAGGGTCCATATCTGTGCATTTATACAGGACTTTCTTTTAACAAAAGTGCACTGAGAACTAAAACTATTGCAACTTTTGCTTAAATACTGGAGAAATATACTCTTGTTCATGTAGTTTCAGGGTAAGTGTGACTTCTGCGGGCTGGACATTTAAGTGGTGCTTGTTACTCTTTTGTTTCATTAAGTTAATACTAACACTTTTCTTTCTCTTTTCTTTTTTCTGTTCTATTCTATCTATTTAAAAACTGTTTTGGCGTCTGGTTGGTGAGTTTTAAATGTGTTTTTCTGGTTTCAGTTGTTTCTGTTCTGATGTGATCACTGGTTAAATTAGTCAGAGGATCAACATTCACTGTTATTCTCATATAGAAATAATTAAACTGTGATATTACTGTCAGATCATGTTTGAATTAAGCTCTAAACTCAGTTATCAGGGACAGATTCACTAAAACAAAATAAATAAGAAGCTCCGATACCCGACAGCATTAGTTTTAGTGTACTTGCTCTTTTCTGATGTCTCTTTTTTATGTAGTTATTGGGTATATGTATATATATATATATTTAGTTTGGTTGGCGAGTTTTAAATGTGGTTTTATGGTTTCAGTTGTTTCTGTTCTGATGTGATAAATTACTGGTTAAATTCGAGAGGATCAACATTCACAGTTATATGATATACAGTATATATATATATATATATATATATATATATATATATATATATATATATATATATATAATCACCTACCTCAAATAATCTGTAAAATGTAAAAAAAAAAAGAAAAAAAAAAAAAAAAAAAAAAGATCCTGGAAAAATCTTTTTGCGTTAATATTTTTCCAGGACATACAGATAACCATATGTTCATTACATTCATTCATAATATGCATACATTCCTATGCATATGAATATGAATCAAGTAAATAAAAATATGTCAATTCTAAACGGCGAAATTTGACAAAAAAAAAAAAAAAAAAATGTTCTTTTCATTCAAATCTTGCTTATCTAATCTTCAGACCAAGTCTGCAAAACTGCAAGCACATCATACGCTTTACACTCAGTTTGAAATTGAAAAACAAACTTTTTGCAGTTCTCTACATGCCACACTCATTTACTGATGACCTACACCCAACGATCATGTGTGAAAACACTTAAATTGATCACATAGAAATCAAAATATATGACAATAAAACTCAAGTTTGAGATATCTACAATGCCATTTTGACTAGTCAAAACTTAATTTAAGATATCTGAAAAGGAACATGTAGATATCTTGAAGTGAATTAAAGATATCTTGAACTGGAGTTTTAACTGGTCAGAATCAAATTGTAGATATCTCAAACTGGAATTACAGATATCTACAATTCAGTTGCAGATATCCATAATTCACATAGTGGATATCTGCAACTGAATTGTAGATATCTGTAGGCCTAATGGAAAAAAAAGTAAAATCAGATCCAAAGCACACACATCCAAAGCAAAGCAATATGTTGCTCAAATTGGGTTCTTGACAAGAAAATTAATAAAAAAGGGGAAAAAAAGTCGGCACACCATGGCTCCAAAAATGTGAAAAAATGTAATAATAGACTCACACACATGTGGTAACATTAGTTATCTGTAATGATAAACCCCATACAAATGAATGGCAAAAGTGGCGTCATTTGTCCTATGAAGAATGTAGTTGCGGATATCTGAAATGTTCTTTTTGACTAGGCAAAACTGAATTACAGATATCTGCAACCAGTGTTGGGTGTAACGCGTTACAAAGTAACGCGTTACTGTAATAATATTACTTTTTTCAAGTAACGAGTAAAGTAAGGGATTACAATTGCAAAAACAGTAATTAGATTACTGTTACTTCCCCGTAAGCAGGCTGCGTTACTGCGTTATACTGCGAGACTGTCTCGCGACGTGAGCCGTGACTCGTGAGTGACAATGACATGAGCGCCGCGAAGTCAGTGGTAAACACTATGGCAAGCGATCGCGTTCAAAAGTCTTTAAACGAAACGCGTTAATTTTGAGGCGTCAACACGCACCGTTTGTCCGTGTTCAGACGTCATGTTTATTCATGAACGATGTCGTAATGGTAAACTGTATGCACGTGCAAACATCAGACGTTATATTTGTTCATGAGGGATAATGCATTGGTACGTTGTGAGTGATGTCAGTCTTATGTCATGATTTGTCATGCCTTTTCAAGTTGTTCGTTTAACGTTCTTTCCCAAGGTAGAAAAGTCAACAGCTCTTAGAATGGGTCTTTTATTTTAGCAAACTGCCAAAAAACCTTTTCAGACTGTGTGCAGCTGAACCAAGAAAAGTTTAAGATTGCATGGAGCTGATAAGCATGAATGGCAGAAGAAAAAGACTGCAATTAAAAAACAAAACAAGAGAAAATTATTTTAATGCAAGCAATAAAAAACTGCACACATCAGCTGTGGAATAAAAGAAAAGAAATGCATGATCAACTAGATTAAGGCATACTCCTCTCTGTCCACCACCCCCAAAGGTTTCACAAAGTTATTCTTGCCACTGTAACTTATGGCTTCCTAAAGACAGGTTTATGGGTAAATAAATGAATAATAATAAAAAATATATACCAGGGCTCAACATTTAAGCCTTTTCATTTGTCCTTCGGTCGGTCATTCACTTGTCCGAGTAAAAACATTTGTTAGAACAGGAAAAAAATGTGATTTTTTTTTATGTGTGTGTTGTAAATATAATTTATTCTGAATCAGTATTCTCATCAGTTCAGTCAGCTTTAACATATATAAATGTATATATTTATGATATTTTAACCTTTATAAAGGGCATTTTTCCCTAATCGTTTGCCTCATCTTTCATTTAAAATTCTTAAATTTGATCAATAAATTACAATAGAATAATAAGATGCTAAAGGGCTGTTACCAATCAAAGCATTTAATAATGTAATGAGATTATTTAAAATATTTTTTGAATATACAAATAAGAAATATTATTTATGCATAGAAATATTTATAAACCGCCAGTAGGAGGCGGCAGGCGACCATCTTAATGAGTGAATCATTGATGCAATGTGCATAAAGTTAAAATACCAAAACTAATAAAACAAATTTTAAAAAAGAATGTTTCATTTGATTCAATTTTAGATGATGGAATATGCAGAAAGAATAGAAGCAGAAAGGTCTATTGCTTTATAGCGTATTCATTTCGTGCATCATGTTTTTGAAAAGTAACTAGTAAAGTAACTAGTAAAGTAACTAATTACTTTTGAAAATAAGTAATCAGTAAAGTAACTGGATTACTTTCTTGGAGAAGTAATCAGTAATCAGTAACTAATTACTTTTTCCAAGTAACTTGACCAACACTGTCTGCAACACATTTCCAGTCTAGCTGTTAAATGTTAAAATGGCTTGCCATATGCCGACTTCCTGTTGCCGTGCCAACTTGTGCCAAACAAACTGAGGCGGCGACTGCTCTCCCTTGACTGTGAAGACTATATGATGATGGGAAATTACTTACTAACGACACAGTTTAATGCACATACGCTTAAACGGTATTGTTCTTATCTAAAAACGAATTGATTTTGTAAAATGTTTTATGTTTAAGAAGAAATATGGAGACAAAAAAGTGTTTTGTTAGTTTGTTCGCGGTTTCTGCGTTCCTCTTGCACGGTAAGACATTATTAATTAATTTATTTCTCTTTTTATCATCAGCGATTAAAAACAATGAATCGTTAATCTAGTTTCCTGCTCTAACCAGATCTAGACAAAGACCTGTCAGTATGGCAAGCCGTTTTAGCTCAAATTGTACCCAGCGTTACTCGTCGTAATTGCATTTTTACTAGTAATAATTCAATTAGAGAGCTCTACAATTCAATTCTTACTAGTAGCAATTACAATTAGAGAGCTCTCTTATTCAATTATTACTAGAAAAATTACAATTAGAGAGCTCTACAAATTAATTTTTACTAGTCATATGTCTCTATTGACTTCCATTCATTTTTAATTACGGAGCTCTACAACTGAATTGTTACTAGTAAGAATGCAATTACAGAGCTCTGCAATTTTACATATATTGAATTAGTTTTTTTACTAGTAAAATTTTAATTAGAGAGCTCTCTAATTGTAATTGTTAGTATGTAATAATTGAATTGTAGAGCTCTCTAATTGGAATTTTTACTAATAATAATTGAATTGTAGAGTTCTCAAATTGAATTCTTACTAGTAAAAATGCAATTGCGACGAGTAACACTTGGTTTAAGCTAAAACTGCTTAAATTTTTTAGCAATTTAAGCTAAAACTGCTTGCCATATGTCAGTCCAATATGCAATATAAAATCTGGTGTTCAGATGGGTGTGTGTGTGTGTGTGTGTGTGTGTGTGTGTGTGTGTGTGTGTGTGTGTGTGTGTGTGTGTGTGTGTGTGTGAGAGAGAGAGAGAGAGGAACGCTCTCTGGTGTTCAGATGGATGTGTGTGTGTGTGTGTGTGTGTGTGTGTGTGTGTGTGTGTGTGTGTGTGTGTGTGTGTGTGTGTGTGTGTGTGTGTGTGTGTGTGTGTGTGACGCCCTCTGGTGTTCAGATGGATGCGTGTGTGTGTGTGTGAGAGAGAGAGACGCCCACTGGTGTTCAGATGGAGCAGCATTTACTACCGATCAGCGGCTGCACTGACAAGCGGCGCAGAAAATAATCGCAGCTTTTGCCAAATCGAGTGCGGTTTCGATAAATCGAGCAGTTCCACAAAGAACCCAGCGTAAGGGAACAGTGGATACGGTTCGTTTTTTCAGGGGAAGCAACAGAGTTGTGCAAGTGTATTTGTTTGTTCCCTGCATTTTGGTTACGAAGGTTTTATTAACAAAGTCCCACTGATATTCCTGCTGATATTTCTGCTGATTTTTCTGCTGATTTTTCTGGTGTCACAGCACCTGAAAGCGGACCTGGAGCTGAAACAAGAGTTTGTAGTGCAAGTCAGTTTGTCACTCTGATCTATAACGAACACTAAACAAAACAAAACTTCTTTAGTCACATACTGTTTTTCGCCTACTAGGCTAGAGTAGGCTAGGCTACGTTAGGGAAGTATGCGATTCGGATGCAGCCTATGAGTCTGATTCAGTTTAAATTAGGGGTATGTTTACACAACAATGATTTACCAGTTAACAGTTTTTCCTTTGTGTTTTTCACGTACAGCAAACATTATCAAAACGATCCCGGTTCACATGGATCGACAAAAATGACTAAAAAATATTATTCATGTCAGGCCAGTAGGTGGCGATGTCACTAACACTACGTGCCTATAGACTGAACACATAATAGGACACATGCGCATGATACAAATTCACAAACTGACTTTTTTTTTTTTTACTATAACGGTATCGATTTCAAAATAGCTAAACATTAAGCCTAATTTGTGGTTAAAGAAATGTCCTTATTCATATACTTAGATTATCAACTCTGCTGGAATATTTTTTTTTTTGACCACGTATTACACATGCATATGTAGGCTATAATATACACAGTACAATGCATTACCACATTAAAATATAACTTTCTTCATTATAATAGGCTATTTAAACACTCTTTGAATAATGTAAACTCTTTCCTTACGATCATTATACGATACAAACAATTACAAGTTGTTATTTAACGAGGCAACTATCGAATATCGGTTTTCAGACCTTTAGAAAACACTTGAAAACGCTAGTATGGATGGAGATAGATTGTCAAGCCTTGCACTTGCTTCGCTGCCCTACGAGGCCACGCCTACCAGTAAGAGAGCGCAGTTGAAAACAACAAGGCTAGGCTACTAGTGAGACTCCGTGATGAGTTTGCCCTGGATTTCGAGATCGCCCAAAATGTCCGGGATTCGACTTTTGCGTTCTACAGTCGCCATTCATCATGTTTACTGTGGCGAGCAGGACGAGGTTGAGGGCCGCGGGAGACGCGCCGGTCTCGTATCTCTCACGGAGGAGTGGGAATTTTCTTAGCAATGTTAAAACTCACATCAACCGATCACTTGTTTAGCGTTCATGTAAACACTACATTCAGATTCACCAATCGGAGTGAATTCAGTTAGATTGAAACGAGAGGTGTGCATGTAAACAATGAATGGCGACTGCAGAAAGCAAAAGCTGAATCCTGAACTTTTTTGACGATCTCGACGGCCGGACATGTCCGGGAAAAGAGGATGGTAAGGTAACCCCTACTACTCAGCTTTCTCCACATAACAAGAGCCTGTTAGCTTAGCTTCCAAAGAAAGACGGCTGACACTATGTGTACATTCTGTGAGTGAGATCCCACCCTCTATGGGCGGGTTGAAAACACGTGGGACAGCCCCTCCTACTGGCTGTAGTCTTTAGTCTCTGGCCAAAAAATTTTCCAGACAAAAAATACATAAATCTCTCGTCTCAGGGGGATATGAGGGTGGAAAGCACGGTAATTCGAAAATACTACAGGTTTTCTACTGATACAAAGCTTAATGCTAAATCCTGAAGTATCCATTTAAACTTTGTTCACTGCTTGTGTGTTTTGCCTTGATTCAGAGAAGCTGTTTGCTGATCGCCTGAACTTTGCTTGTTCCTGGTTTTGAGTTTTCATTCAGGCCCAGAATTCTTTTGAAAATGTAAGATCAGCAAAAGCTTGTTGATTTTCGTGATGTAAAAGAGGATGGACGTGCGAGTGTAAACTGTGTGAGAGGTTACACAACCAGATAAATATCTCAGTTCAGTCTTTCAGATCAATCTGAGTGTTTCAGACATAAGAGTTACTATCGTGGGCTTTTCAGTGAACCGATGAAGAAAATGTTCCTCAAATTAGTTTTGCTCTGTTTGTGTTTGTGGCGTCTGGATGGTGAGTTTTAAATGTGTTTTTCTGGTTTCAGTTGTTTCTGTTCTGATGTGATAAATTACTGGTTAAATTAGTCAGAAAGGATTAACATTCACTGTTATTCTCGTATGGAAACAAATAATGTGTGATTTTGCTGAGAGAAAACACTCTTATTTGAGATTAAAGTTTAATGCAGTTATTGATTATATAAAACTGTTTAACTATTTCTCATTTTCATTCCTCATACTTTGTCTTTGAACTGCTGCAGAATATTAATCACTTCACATGTACATGATTAAAAGTATTTTAGTTAAGCTTCAGCAAACCAACATCAAGTGATTTTAAAGCTTTAATCTGTGAAAAACTCTGTTCTTCAGGAGTGATTGGCGATAAAGTGTCAGTGAAGAAGGGAGATTCAGTCTCTCTAAACTCTGGTCTTACTGAAATGAAGGATGATGATGTGATTCAGTGGAGGTTTGGAGATAAAAACACTTTAATAGCTGAAATCAATCAACGGGCCGACAGAATCACTGTATATGATGATGTTCTTGATGGGAGATTCAGAGACAGACTGAAGCTGGATCATAAAACTGGATCTCTGACCATCACAAACACCAGAACTGAACATGAAGGAGATTATAAACTACAGATCAACAGTGAGATTAAGAGATTCAGGCTCCATGTCTCCACTCTCTTCGGTGAGTAAACCTTTTGAGTGATACGGTCCCACATTTGGGATTTGGAATGTTCAGTGATGTCACATGACTGTCAGATTCAAACTCTTCAGATAATTTGAACTGCGGCGCAAACAAACATGGCGGCGCCATCTCACATTTTAAATCAAGATCATGACGGTTCACCATGGAAACAATAATGGAGAAACGTTCTAAAATAAATGTCGCCTTGAAAAAACAAACCCAGTCAGAATCTAACTTTTGAAGCAATGTTTTGAAACATTTTTTCTTTTTGTTGTTTTATGATATAGTTTATTTCAGTCACTCTAAACTCTGATCTTAGTAATAGTAGTTTATAGTAATCATCAGGATTTTTAAATGTATGCGATGTTTGATAGAGAGCAAACACAGTGTTGACAGAGCCGGGCTAATATGATCACACTTCCTGGTTCTAGTAAGAGCTCGAGCTGCTGGAGTTTGCTTGGTAACGCTTTAGATTACAGCCCGCAAAGAACTGCGTATTTAAAACTAATTTACAGTGTAACTTTCTGTAATTATAGTGTACCTACAACATGTAAAGTTTTAGGAATAAAGGGGTAAAAACCAGAAGAATTAACAAATTATTTATACTGTCGGTATTTTAGAACTAAGCGTTATTCTACTATTATAATACAACAATCTTACATTTTAGCAATATAGCGAGAACAGACACTGCAAACCGTTTTGTAATAATAGTATACCAATACACAGGCTTTTAAACAATTATAGGGTCCATATCTGTGCATTTATACAGGACTTTCTTTTAACAAAAGTGCACTGAGAACTAAAACTATTGCAACTTTTGCTTGAATACTGGAGAAATATACTCTTGTTCATGTAGTTACAGGGTAAGTGTGACTTCTGCGGGCTGGACATTTAAGTGGTGCTTGTTACTCTTTTCCTCCATTAAGTTAATACTAACACTTTCTTTTCTTTTTTCTGTTCTATTCTATCTATTTAAAAACTGTTTTGGCGTCTGGATGGTGAGTTTTAAATGTGTTTTTCTGGTTTCAGTTGTTTCTGTTCTGATGTGATCACTGGTTAAATTAGTCAGAGGATCAACATTCACTGTTATTCTCATATAGAAATAATTAAACTGTGATATTACTGTCAGGTCATGTTTGAATTAAGCTCTAAACTCAGTTATCAGGGACAGATTCACTAAAACAAAATAAATAAGAAGCTCCAATACTCGACAGCATTAGTTTTAGTGTACTTGCTCTTTTCTGATGTCTCTTTTTTTATGTAGTTATTGGGTATATGTATGTATATATATATATATATATATATATATATATATATATATATATATATATATATATATATATATATCACCTACCTCAAATAATCTGTAAAATGTAAAAAAAAAAAAAAAAGATCCTGGAAAAATCTTTTTGCAAATAATATTTTTCCAGGACATACAGATAACCATATGTTCATTACATTCATTCATAATATGCATACATTCCTATGCATATGAATATGAATCAAGTAAATAAACATATGTCACTTCTAAACGGTGAAATTTGACAAAAAAAAAAATGTTCTTTTCATTCAAATCTTGCTTATCTAATCTTCAGACCAAGTCTGCAAAACTGCAAGCACATCATATGCTTTACACTCAGTTTGAAATTGAAAAACAAACTTTTTGCAGTTCTCTACATGCCACACTCATTTACTGATGACCTACACCCAACGATCATGTGTGAAAACACTTAAATTGATCACATAGAAATCAAAACTCAGTTTTGAGAAAGAAAGAAATTATTTTTACCCCTTTAAATTTCTGTTTATAGTGTAAATATATATGTATATATATTTACATATGTATATGTATTTATCTGTTATATATATATATATATATATATATATATATACTGTATGTATATATATATATATATATACAGTATATATATATGCATACATGCATAGATAAATACATATTTGTGTTTGTGTATATATATACCTATATACACACACACGTACACACACAGCACTTTAGAAACTTTTTGACTTGGCTTGTATGCATATTTAGTGTGTGTGTGTGTGTGTGTGTGTGTGTGTGTGTGTGTGTGTGTGTGTGTGTATTGAATACATACAAGCCACAATATAGATTGTTTCACAGCAGCTTCACATTAGTAACAAATTCAAAACAAATTCTCCTGTAAAGCTGCTCTAGAAGCCAATAGTATGATTATTCAGCTCAAGTCACTTCAGTGTTGACTCAGTTTAGTTCAATAACTGTAACATTCATCAGAATGCATATATACTGTATACATGTACATGTGACAAACTGCTGTACACTCACTGCAATGAACGAGTAGATGAGTAGAGTAGTGTTTTACATTTTTCACACCTGTGTGTAGTTTGGTGTGTATGTGGCTAATCATTTGATGTTTGTGTGTAGAGTTACTACGCAAAAACACAATTTTTGGAAGAGTTTGATTTTGCAAGAGCTGTCTGATGTGTTGCATGTTGGTTGCCTGGTTTTGTGGTTTTGTGTGAGTTTCCAAAAAACTTGAGCCATGGTTTCAGAAATTGTTTGTAGGCAATTTGAAAAACTGTTATACTACCGGTCAGTTGTTTAACATTTGTATTATAATAAATGGTCAAATATTAATTTAGCAACTTCTTACCTCTTTTTTAAGTGAAGCATTGCACTGGAATATTAATTGTGAAAGGTGCTATAAAAGTATTTTGAATTACTTGATTGTTTTTGGCATCTGGTTGGTAAGTTTTAAATGTGTTTTAATAATTAGTTATGATGACTTTAGTTGTTTCTGCATCAGGTTCATTGTTGGTCTCTCTAAATGTTGGTTCTATAAAACACTGAAGCTCAGTTAGCATTAGTTTCAGTGTGACGTGATTCTCGTCTGAAGTAAAAGTGTTTTCTGTGTTTGATGTTGTGTGGATCAGACCCACTTCATCAGTAAATGAGTTTTATTCAAAATAATCTCAAAGATGTAATTATTAATCGGTTTTGTAGTTTGGAAATGTATTTCAAATGTAAATTTCAAAGTATT
Source organism: Leucaspius delineatus (assembly GCA_023718395.1). NCBI lineage: Eukaryota > Metazoa > Chordata > Actinopteri > Cypriniformes > Leuciscidae > Leucaspius > Leucaspius delineatus. The sequence continues at coordinate 48,709,087 of CM043363.1, read as the reverse complement.
TATATTAGTAATCCATCATAAAGTTATTTAAAAGTCTATCATTTAAACAGAAGAATCTTGCTGTGTTTGTACTTCAGGAGTGTTTGGTGCTGAAAGCTCAGTGTCAGTGAATGAGGGAGATTCAGTCTCTCTAAACTCTAATCTTACTGAAATGAAGGATGATGATGTGATTCTGTGGAGGTTTGGAGATGAAAACACTTTAATAGCTGAAATCAATCAACGGGCCGACAGAATCACTGTATATGATGATGTTCTTGATGGGAGATTCAGAGACAGACTGAAGCTGGACAATCAAACTGGATCTCTGACCATCATGAACACCAGAACTGAACATGCTGGAGGTTATAAACTACTGATGCTTTCAGGAAGATTGTCATCAAAATCATTCAGAGTTTCTGTCTATGGTGAGTAGAGATAATTTATCCTGTCCTTCAAATATTCTTCAAATATTGAATTGTTGAATCATTTTATAGTTTGAGATGACAGACCATATAAAACTCACTTAACACACTGAACCGAATATAAGATGGTTTATTAGATTTGATAATGTTTTTGTTTATTTTCCAGCTCGTCTGCCTGTTCCTGTCATCAGCAGAGACTGTTCATCATCTTCATCATCATCATCATGTTCATTGGTGTGTTCATCAGTGTTGAATGTGAGTCATGTGACTCTCTCCTGGTACGCAGGAATCAGTGTATTGTCCAGCATCAGTGCGTCTGATCTCAGCATCAGTCTCTCTCTACCTCTGGAGGTGGAATATCAGGATAAAAACACCTACAGCTGTGTGCTGAACAATCCCATCAGCAACCAGACCACACATCTGGACATCAACACACTCTGTCACACATGTGCAGGTACCACAACACTGATATTAGCATTTATTTCTGGAATATTTTATTCTGATTGGTCAATCTCTGCATTCACATATTTTCTGATAAAAGTCGTCGTTCATAGCAATGCTGTATTTCAGACCATACATTCGGTTTAGGTGCGACTTTCTCTCGTATCACACCACAGACTTGCACTCGCTTGATTCATATGTGCCGATATAGACCTTATTCACATCAGTGCCATCATTGATTTTTAATGGGAATGAAAGTGAGGCTGAGGAATAGACATAATCTTGACATCTCTTCAGTGGGTTGTACTGTTATTTAATGTGTTTTTGGATTGTTCTGCTAATGAAATACTGCAAAAATATCTTTCCAAGAAGTTTCAGTGGACAAAAAACTCCAGACATATACAGCTTTTTACAGCGGATGCCATTGAAAACACGGTAAGTCTATTGCTTCCATACCTGTCATGGCGCTGCTCTGAATAAGGTCTATAGTGGGTGTGGTTTAGTTATTTGGAGAATCTTTAAGCAGTGAAGTGGCCTCTAGATGGGGTCTGGTCATGTGCGATGAAGCAAACGGGTAGACAGCATTGTTTTGTCTGATCATTTTTTTGTACGGCCATGATGACGAGACGCAGATGTAAGCACTGATAAGGGAGTCGGCCATTTTAAGCGCTCATAATCAATCACATGATCCTTCCAGTAGTGACGGGCGCTTTCTAAACACTCTTTGTGAAGCTTTGAAACCTTTGTGAATTATTTGTTTCTAACCAGTGATTCGGAGCGTGTATCAAACTCAGGGTTCTCAAGTTTTATCAAAATCTTGGAGTGAGATCACATGCGGTTGGGGGAGGAGCCCTAATGGAGCCCCGCCCCCACCTGGCCCCGCCCCCAATTTTACCCATTGTTCATAGGCCCTAATTAACCAGCACAAATTGAAATTATAACAATTGGTAAATCTGATAAATGACAGAGCAATTAATCACATCAAATATACTCTTTAATATTATATTTCAAAATTACAATTAAGTTACAAAAATTACAAAAATATAACAAATTGCTCCAAACAGTTTGGAAAAACAAATATTTTTGCATTTTGAATGTGTCTAGTCGAAATGGTATAATGATTTATTGTGTGGTGGGACATTGAGAACAAATTACATATTAGAGTATTATTAAGGTGTGTGTGTGTGTGTGTGTGTGTGTGTGTGTGTGTGTGTGTGTGTGTGAGAGAGAGAGAGAGAGAGAGACGCTCTCTGGTCTTCAGATGGATGTGTGTGTGTGTGTGTGTGTGTGTGTGACGCCCTCTGGTGTTCAGATGGAGCAGCATTTACTACCGATCAGCGGCTGCACTGTAGCCTGGTAATACCAGACTCTGCTACTTCGCTTTGCTTCGTAGAGAGAGTCTGGAATAGCATAATAGAGAAGTGTTTTCTCTCTCGCGGGGGGGCGCTTGTCTGAAGTTTAAAATCATTGGTTACCCGTAAGCCAATCACATGACGTTTGGTTATGACGTGTGTTATGCGCATGCTCAGCCGCATCTAACTTCCACTGTAAACACATGTATGATGCAAAAACTAAACCATCGAGCGAAATACCGGAGTGAACATGGCTGTGAACGACTTTTGCAGATTATGTGAAGTAAATCTACGCAAGTACGCATCCACCACGGTACAATCAGCGTCTACGTCACGGCTCTCAGCCCGCCCTCTGTTCGTTGATTGGCCCGGCTGTTTTCAGGCCGGTGGAAAACTGAAAGATACGCTGCTATCTCAGACTGACTACAGGAGCGAAATGAAATTAGCGGAAGTAGGAAGTCTGACGTAGTCAGGCTAGCTGCACTGACAAGCTGTGCAGAAAATAATCGCAGCTTTTGCCAAATCGAGTGCGGTTTCGATAAATCAAGCAGTTCCACAAAGAACCCAGCGTAAGGGAACAGGGTTAGTTTTTTCCGGGGAAGCAACAGAGTTGTGCAAGAGTATTTGTTTGTTCCCTGCATTTTGGTTACAAAGGTTTTATTAACAAGGTCCCACTGATATTCCTGCTGATATTTCTACTGATTTTTCTGCTGATTTTTCTGGTGTCACAGCACCTGAAAGCGGACCTGGAGCTGAAACAAGAGTTTGTAGTGCGAGTCAGTTTGTCAGTCTGATCTATAACGAACACTAAACAAAACAAAACTTCTTTAGTCACATACTGTTTTTCGCCTACTAGGCTATAGTAGGCTAGGCTATGTTAGGGAAGTATGCGATTCGGATGCAGCCTATGAGTCCGATTCAGTTTAAATTAGGGGTATGTTTACACGACAATGATTTACCAGTTAACAGTTTTTCCTTTGTGTTTTTCACGTACAGACAATATTATCAAAACGATCCCGGTTCACATGGATCGACAAAAATGACTAAAAAATATTATTCATGTCAGGCCAGTAGGTGGCGACGTCACTAACACTACGTGCCTATAGACTGAACACATAATAGTACACATGCGCATGACACAAATTCACAAATTGACATTTTTTTTGTTGTTGTTGTTGTTTACAAAGAGACTATAACGGTATCGATTTCAAAATAGCTAAACATTAAGCCTAAATTGTGGTTAAAGAAATGTCCTTATTCATATACTTAGATTATCAACTCTGCTGGAATATATAAAAAATTAAAAATTAAAAAATATTTTTTTTTTTGACCACGTATTACACATGCATATGTAGGCTATAATATACACAGTACAATGCATTACCACATTAAAATATAACTTTCTTCATTATAATAGGCTATTTAAACACTCTTTGAATAATGTAAACTCTTTCCTTACGATCATTATACGATACAAACAATTACAAGTTGTTATTTAACGAGGCGAATATCGAATATCGGCTTTCAGACCTTTAGAAAACACTTGAAAACGCTAGTATGGATGGAGATAGATTGTCAAGCCTGATTATTTCTGCTTGATTTACACTGGTTTGGACTTAAAGGGGTACTTCACCTCTGTAAAGATGAATGTGTATTTAAAATAGGTCATTTATGTAGAAGAAATGTGAAATTATTTTTGAATTTGGAGCTTTCTAGACTGAGAAAATCCAGAAAATGTATTTTTGGCTCATGTGGATGAAAGACAACAACTCCCAGAATGCACTTGCTTCGCTGCCCTACGAGGCCACGCCTACCAGTAAGAGAGCGCAGTTGTAAACAACAAGGCTAGGCTACTAGTGAGACTCCGTGATGAGTTTGCCCTGGATTTCGAGATCGCCCAAAATGTCCGGGATTCGGCTTTTGCGTTCTACAGTCGCCATTCATCATGTTTACTGTGGTGAGCAGGACGAGGCTGACGGCCGCGGGAGAACGGCGCTAGGCTGGTGGCGTCATTACTGAGACGCGCCGGGTCTCGCATCTCTCACGGAGGAGTGGGAATTTTCTTAGCAATGTTAAAACGCACATCAACCGATCACTTGTTTAGCGTTCATGTAAACACTACATTCAAATTCACCAATCGCAATGAATTCAGTTAGATTGAAACAAAAGGTGTGCATGTAAACAATGAATGGCGACTGCAGAAAGCAAAAGCCGAATCCTGAACTTTTTTGACGATCTCGACGGCCGGACAAGTCCGGGAAAAAGAGGATGGTAACCCCTACTACTCAGCTTTCTCCACAAAACAAGAGCCTGTTAGCTTAGCTTCCAAAGAAAGACGGCTGACACTATGTGTACATTCTGTGAGTGAGATCCCACCCTCTGTGGGCGGGTTGAAAACACGTGGGACAGCACCTTCTTCTTCTTCTTCTTGCTTTTTTACGGCGGATCGCAGACAGATATGTGCATTACCGCCACCTATCTAGGAAATGGACCATTGACACTTCCTAAACTATAATGATGGGGTGGTGTGGCGCAGTGGATAAGACACATGCCTTTGGTGTGAGAGACCCGGGTTCGAATCCACTGTGAGACACCAATGTGTCCCTGAGCAAGACACTTAACCCCTAGTTGCTCCAGAGGCGTGCGACCTCTGACATATATAGCAATTGTAAGTCGCTTTGGATAAAAGCGTCAGCTAAATGTAAATGTATAACCTCTATTTACCCGCACAGAGGCTTCATAGAGTTTCATCCGGCGCTGCGTGTTCTGGGACAGCACCTCCTACTGGCTGTAGTCTTTAGTCTCTGGCCAAAAAATCCTCCAAAATTTTGCGTCATCGGAGGATTTTTTCCAGACAAAAAATACACAAATCTCTCGTCTCAGGGGGATATGAGGGTGGAAAGCACGGTAATTCGAAAATACTACAGGTTTTCTACTGATACAAAGCTTAATGCTAAATCCTGAAGTATCCCTTTAAACTTTGTTCACTGCTTGTGTGTTTTGCCTTGATTCAGAGAAGCTGTTTGCTGATCTCCTGAACTTTGCTTGTTCCTGGTTTTGAGTTTTCATTCAGGCCCAGAATTCTTTTGAAAATGTAAGATCAGCAAAAGCTTGTTGATTTTCGTGATGTAAAAGAGGATGGACGTGCGAGTGTAAACTGTGTGAGAGGTTACACAACCAGATAAACATCTCAGTTCAGTCTTTCAGATCAATCTGAGTGTTTCAGACATTAAGAGTTGCTATCGTGGGCTTTTCAGTGAACCGATGAAGAAAATGTTCCTCAAATTAGTTTTGCTCTGTTTGTGTTTGTGGCGTCTGGATGGTGAGTTTTAAATGTGTTTTTCTGGTTTCAGTTGTTTCTGTTCTGATGTGATAAATTACTGGTTAAATTAGTCAGAAAGGATTAACATTCACTGTTATTCTCGTATGGAAACAAATAATGTGTGATTTTGCTGAGAGAAAACACTCTTATTTGAGATTAAAGTTTAATGCAGTTATTGATTATATAAAACTGTTTAACTATTTCTCATTTTCATTCCTCATACTTTGTCTTTGAACTGCTGCAGAATATTAATCACTTAACATTTACATGATTAAAAGTATTTTAGTGAAGCTTCAGCAAACCAACATCAAGTGATTTTAAAGCTTGAATCTGTGAAAAACTCTGTTCTTCAGGAGTGATTGGCGATAAAGTGTCAGTGAAGAAGGGAGATTCAGTCACTCTAAACTCTGGTCTTACTGAAATGAAGGATGATGATGTGATTCAGTGGACGTTTGGAGATGAAAACACTTTAATAGCTGAAATCAATAATCGGGCCGACAGAATCACTGTATATGATGATGTTCTTGATGGGAGATTCAGAGACAGACTGAATGTGGACAATCAAACTGGATCTCTGACCATCATAAACACCACAACTGAACATGCTGGAGATTATAAACTACAGATCAACAGTGAGATTAAGAGATTCAGGCTCCATGTCTCCACTCTCTTCGGTGAGTAAACCTTTTGAGTGATACGGTCCCACATTTTGGGATTTGCAATGTTCAGTGATGTCACATAACTGTCAGATTCAAACTCTTCTGACGATTTGAACTGCGGCGCAAACAAACATGGCGGCGCCATCTCACATTTTAAATCAAGATCATGACGGTTCACCATGGAAACAATAATGGAGAAACGTTCTAAAATAAATGTCGCCTTGATAAACTCATCCAGTCAGAATCTAACTTTTGAAGCAACTCCATTTTTTCTTTTTGTTGTTTTATGATATGGTTTATTTCAGTCACTCTAAACTCTGATCTTAGTAATAGTAGTTTATAGTAATCATCAGGATTTTTAAAGGTATGCAATGTTTGATAGAGAGCAAACGCAGTGTTGACAGAGCCGGGCTAATATGATCACACTTCCTGGTTCTAGTAAGAGCTCGAGCTGCTGGAGTTTGCTTGGTAACGCTTTAGATTACAGCCCGCAAAGAACTGCGTATTTAAAACTAATTTACTGTGTAACTTTCTGTAATTATAGTGTACCTACAACATGTAAAGTTTTAGGAATAAAGGGGTAATAACCAGAAGAATTAACAAATTATTTATTCTGTCGGTATTTTAGAACTAAGCGTTACTTATTCTACTATTATGATACAACAATCTTACATTTGAGAGCAATTTAGTGAGAACATACACTGCAAACCGTTTTGTAATAACAGTATACCAATACAAATAGGCTTTTAAAAAATTATAGGGTCCATATCTGTGCATTTATACAGGACTTTCTTTTAACAAAAGTGCACTGAGAACTAAAACTATTGCAACTTTTGCTTAAATACTGGAGAAATATACTTGTAACGGTCACCAGCTGGAGTGCCCTTGAGAGCCACCAGAGGGCACTCCACATCAGACACTCACATTCACTCACTAACTACATTTCCCATAACTCACTGCCCGGACTCATCATCACTTATCACTGATCGCATTCACCTGTACCTCATTCACTGATTGCATTCACCTGTCTCATCCTGTTAGTCTGTCTATATATACCTTGTTCATTCATTCACTCACCGCGAAGTCTTGTTAAGTGTTACACTGCATTTCTGAGCGTTTCCCTGGTTTTCTTGTTTCTTGGTTTTTGATATCTTGCCCTGTTCCCTGGATTACTGTCTTGCCTCTGGTCCCTGGATTACTCTCTTGCCTCTGGTCCCTGCCTGTTTTGTTTGTTTTGTTTGTTTCTTTGTTTTGACTACCTGCCTGTGTATGACCCTAGCCTGTACTTTGGATTACGCCACTGGATTGCCCCAGCCAATAAAGCTGCATTTGGATCTCCTACTTTGTGTCTCTGAGCAGTTCGTGACAATACTCTTGTTCATGTAGTTACAGGGTAAGTGTGACTTCTGCGGGCTGGACATTTAATTGGTGCTTGTTACTCTTTTGTTCCATTAAGTTAATACTAACACTTTCTTTTCTTTTTTCTGTTCTATTCTATCTATTTAAAAACTGTTGTGGTGTTTGGTTGGTGAGTTTTAAATGTGTTTTTCTGGTTTCAGTTGTTTCTGTTCTGATGTGATAAATTACAGGTTAATTTAGTCAGAGAGGATCAACATTCACTGTTATTCTCATATAGAAATAATTAAACTGTGATATTACTGTCAGGTCATAAGCTCTAAACTCAGTTATCAGGGACAGATTTACTAAAACAAAATAAATAAGAAGCTCCAATACCTGACAGCATTAGTTTTAGTGTACTTGCTCTTTTCTGATGTCTCTTTTTTATGTAGTTATTGGATATATATATATATATATATATATATACACTCACCTAAAGGATTATTAGGAACACCTGTTCAGTTTCTCATTAATGCAATTATCTAATCAGCCAATCACATGGCAGTTGCTTCAATGCATTTAGGGGTGTGGTCCTGGTCAAGACAATCTCCTGAACTCCAAACTGAATGTCAGAATGGGAAAGAAAGGTGATTTAAGCAATTTTGTGCGTGGCATGGTTGTTGGTGCCAGACGGGCCGGTCTGAGTATTTCACAATCTGCTCAGTTACTGGGATTTTCACGCACAACCATTTCTAGGGTTTACAAAGAATGGTGTGAAAAGGGAAAAACATCCAGTATGCGGCAGTCCTGTGGGCGTAAATGCCTTGTTGATGCTAGAGGTCAGAGGAGAATGGGCCGACTGATTCAAGCTGATAGAAGAGCAACTTTGACTGAAATAACCACTCGTTACAACCGAGGTATGCAGCAAAGCATTTGTGAAGCCACAACACGCACAACCTTGAGGCGGATGGGCTACAACAGCAGAAGACCCCACCGGGTACCACTCATCTCCACTACAAATAGGAAAAAGAGGCTACAATTTGCACGAGCTCACCAAAATTGGACAGTTGAAGACTGGAAACATGTTGCCTGGTCTGATGAGTCTCGATTTCTGTTGAGACATTCAGATGGTAGAGTCAGAATTTGGCGTAAACAGAATGAGAACATGGATCCATCATGCCTTGTTACCACTGTGCAGGCTGGTGGTGGTGGTGTAATGGTGTGGGGGATGTTTTCTTGGCACACTTTAGGCCCCTTAGTGCCAATTGGGCATCGTTTAAATGCCACGGCCTACCTGAGCATTGTTTCTGACCATGTCCATCCCTTTATGACCACCATGTACCCATCCTCTGATGGCTACTTCCAGCAGGATAATGCACCATGTCACAAAGCTCGAATCATTTCAGATTGGTTTCTTGAACATGACAATGAGTTCACTGTACTAAAATGGCCCCCACAGTCACCAGATCTCAACCCAATAGAGCATCTTTGGGATGTGGTGGAACGGGAGCTTCGTGCCATGGATGTGCATCCCACAAATCTCCATCAACATTTCTAAAGAATGCTTTCAGCACCTTGTTGAATCAATGCCACGTAGAATTAAGGCAGTTCTGAAGGCGAAAGGGGGTCAAACACAGTATTAGTATGGTGTTCCTAATAATCCTTTAGGTGAGTGTACTGTATATATATATATATATATATATATATATATATATATATATATATATATATATATATATATATTAGTGGTGGGCCGTTATCGGCGTGATTCTTATTAAATTCTTATCGCGCGATAAAAAAAATATCGCCGTTAATCTATTCTCCAAATTGGGTTGGGAGCTGGCTCAAGCTACACAAGCTGCAATCTACCCGCGGCCGCGAGGAACACCCGGCTGCAACACATCATATTCGTCGTCATCTTAAGTAAACACGGCTGAAAGTGAAAGCTGGTGTAAAAGATCGGTGCAACATCCATTATTTGGACTTGGTTCGGATTTAAGCCGTCCGACGTAGACTGTGTGGTGTAACAGTTCGGTGAGTTAACACACGATCCAGTGTGATCCGTTCTACCACCTCAAATTCAAAACGAAACGCATCACTGAATACCAGCGCGCGCGTATTATTCCCAGTATATCTTAGTGAGTGGTGTAGCACATAATCTCTTTTTATTAAAAGCGCCCGATTTTAAGAATCGTTGTTTTGTTTCTTTTTAACTGAAAAGCCATCAGTTAGACAATATTCTAATTTTAAATTTGGGGTTTCATAAGCTCCAAGCCATAATAAACATTAAACCTACTTAAGTCTCTGCAGCTAGTGTACTTAAATTGTATTTATCTGCAAAATTATGTTGAATACTTACAGTTTTGCACAATATATGTTCTCAAAACTAAAAAAAAAAAAAAAAAAAACATTTAACAGCGTCTGTGTAACCTGTTCTGAAATGGTTTTATTATAATATCGTTATCGCAAGAGGCTGCAATGTATATCACAATAATGGATTTTAGGCCATATCGCCCATCCCTAATTGATAGCCTATAGTAGTTGATAATAACATAGGCCTACCTAATGTTGCCTACGTACGGTAACAGTACAGTATAGTAACCTTTTAAAGTCTATGAGTAGAACAGCTTTCTCAAGCAGTTTGTGATGCATTGTGGACACAGGAGATGAGCCCCTGGTCTAATGCGCCACCTGGCTTGAGAAACCCGTTCTCAAATACTTACTTTTATAGTCATTATTTGGGTAGCACACATATTCTGAATGCCTTCGGCAGAATTCAAATGAGCCATTTTAATCTAGATTAATCTAGATTAAAAAAATTTATCTATGCCCACCTCTAATATATATATATATATATATATATATATATATATATATATAATTATATATATATATATATATATATATATAAAACAGATAAATACATATACATATGTAAATATATATACATATACACTCACCTAAAGGATTATTAGGAACACCATACTAATTGCAAGAGCTGTCTGATGTGTTGCATGCGTGTTTTGTGGTTTTGTGTGAGTTTCCAAAAAACTTGAGCCATGGTTTCAGAAATTGTATGTAGGCAATTTGAAAAACTGTTATACTACCGGTCAGTTGTTTAACATTTGTATTATAATAAATGGTCAAATATTAATTTAGCTACTTCTTACCTCTTTTTCAAGTGAAGCATTGCACTGGAATATTAATTGTGAAAGGTGCTGTAAAAGTATTTTGAATTACTTGATTGTTTTTGGCATCTGGTTGGTAAGTTTTAAATGTGTTTTAATAATTAGTTATGACTTAAGTTGTTTCTGCATCAGATTCACTGTTTGTTTCTCTAAATGTTGGATCTATAAAACACTGAAGCTCAGTTAGCATTAGTTTCAGTGTGACGTGATTCTCGTCTGAAGTAAAAGTGTTTTCTGTGTTTGATGTTGTGTGGAGATCAGACCAACTTCATCAGTAAATGAATCAGTAAATGAATTTTATTCAAAATCATCTCAAAGATATAACTATTAATCGGTTTTGTGGTTTGGAAATGTATTTCAAATGTAAATTTCAAAGTGTTTATATTAGTAATCCATCATAAAGTTATTTAAAAGTCTATCATTTAAACAGAAGAATCTTGCTGTGTTTGTACTTCAGGAGTGTTTGGTGCTGAAAGGTCAGTGTCAGTGAATGAGGGAGATTCAGTCTCTCTAAACTCTGATCTTACTGAAATGAAGGATGATGATGTGATTCAGTGGAGGTTTGGAGATGAAAACACTTTAATAGCTGAAATCAATAATCGGGCCGACAGAATCACTGTATATGATGATGTTCTTGATGGGAGATTCAGAGACAGACTGAAGCTGGACAATCAAACTGGATCTCTGACCATCACAAACACCACAACTGAACATGCTGGAGATTATAAACTACAGATCAACTATATGATTATTGATTTCTATCTCAATGTCATTGGTGAGTTAAAAAAAAAAACATTTACACCTGTTTTTTATGACAAATTTGAAATTAATTCATACACCATTTTGATTATTTTTGTTGTTTTTAGGATATTATTTATTTTAAATTTACGCTATTTAATGTAATAAACCATTTGTGACAAACCCTGTTTCTTTGTTTTTTTCTGTATGTTTGATGATACAGTTGAAATATCAGTGAATGAGGGAGATTCAGTCACTCTAACCTCTGATCTTACTGAGATGAAGGATGATGATGTGATTCTGTGGAGGTTTGGAGATGAAAACACTTTAATAGCTGAAATCAATCAACGGGCCGACAGAATCACTGTATATGATGATGTTCTTGATGGGAGATTCAGAGACAGACTGAAGCTGGACGATCAAACTGGATCTCTGACCATCATGAACACCAGAACTGAACATGCTGGAGATTATAAACTACAGATGCTTTCAGGAAGATTGTCATCAAAATCATTCAGAGTTTCTGTCTATGGTGAGTAGAGATAATTTATCCTGTCCTTCAAATATTCTTCAAATATTGATTTGTTGAATCATTTTACAGTTGAATCATTTTCAGCTCGTCTGCCTGTTCCTGTCATCAGCAGAGACTGTTCATCATCTTCATCACCATCATGTTCATTGGTGTGTTCATCAGTGTTGAATGTGAGTCATGTGACTCTCTCCTGGTACGCAGGAATCAGTGTATTGTCCAGCATCAGTGTGTATGATCTCAGCATCAGTCTCTCTCTACCTCTGGAGGTGGAATATCAGGATAAAAACACCTACAGCTGTGTGCTGAACAATCCCATCAGCAACCAGACCACACATCTGGACATCAACACACTCTGTCACACATGTGCAGGTACCACAGCGCTGATATTAGTGTTTATTTATGGAATATTTTATTCTGATTGGTCAATCGCTGCATTCACATATTTTCTGATAAAAGTCGTCGTCCATAGCAATGCTGTATTTCAGAGCACACATTCGGTTTAGGTGCGACTTTCTCTTATATCACACCACAGACTTGCGCTCTCTTGATTCATATGTGCCGATATAGACCTTATTCACATCAGTGCCATCTTTGATTTTTAATGGGAATGAAAGCGAGGCTGAGGGATAGACATAATCTTGACATCTCTTCAGTGGGTTGTACTGTTATTTAATGTGTTTTTGGATTGTTCTGCTTATGAAATACTGCAAAAATATCTTTCCAATAAATTTCAGTAGACAAAAAACTCCAGACATATAGAGCTTTTTACAGCAGATGCCATTGAAAACATGGTAAGTCTATTGCGTTATGGCGCTGCTCTGAATAAGGTCTATAGTGGGTGTGGTTTAGTTATTTGGAGAATCTTTAAGCAGTGAAGTGGCCTCTAGATGGAGTCTGGTCATGTGCGATGAAGCACACGGGTAGACGGCATTGTTTTGTCTGATCATTTTTTTGTACGGCCATGATGACGAGACGCAGATGTAAGCACTGATAAGGGAGTCGGCCATTTTAAGCGCTCATAATCAATCACACAATCCTTCCAGTAGTGACGGGCGCTTTCTAAACACTCTTTGTGAAGCTTTGAAACCTTTGTTTCTAACCAGTGATTCGGAACGTGTATCAAACTTCCAAAGTCACGTGATTTCAGTAAACAAGGGATCGTTACACGCCATAACTGTTTCAAACATAACTGTTTGTTTTTCTTTTTTGACTCTGTGTGTTTGTGTTACAGGAATCTGAGATGACGGAGGTGATTTACACGTGTTTCACCAAAGAATAATCATCAAACTCTCTGCGATTCTGTTTCCTCGCAAATGAAGATCTGATCACAACAACTGCATCTGTCTTTCCAGTATATTACTGTTTCAGATATAATCTGATTTGTTGTTTTGTCATTTATATTTCCTCTCAGTGATCTTTGAGTTTATTGTGATCCTGAATGATAAATACTGTAGATTAAAGATTGTTTTAAATATTTAGTATGACGGGTTTTTTTCTTCTCCATGTGTGTACTCTACAGGATAAAATAAATGAAATTACTGGTTACATGATGATGTATCTAAGTGCTAAAGTGTGTTGCAGGAAAAAAAGATCAGTAGTGCAGGTGAGGGAGGAAAGAGACCTCGAGGGGGAGACTCCAAGAGAGCGAGAGAGAGAGGCTGCATTGTAGGACATGAGCGAGACGACCGAGGAAAGGTGAGAGGACAGGACCAACAGAGCCAGATTATCCACAAGGGCACTTGGGCCAGTGCCCAGGGGCACCAACCATTCACAACCACTAGGGGGGCACCCCTCTTCCTCCACGTTGTCATTCACTCATTTGACTACATTTCCCATCATCCTGTTCTGTCCATTCATTGATCATTGCACATTGCAGAATCAGAGTTTTAAAATCAAACATTTTAAAAGAGAACAATACATCACGGTTGTTTAAACCAATGAGCATTAAGCTGTGTCGTCAGCAAGTCGTTTCCCATCATGCTTTTGATCAACGCAGTCGGTGGAGCAACTGCGCTCGACTGCAGAATCCGACATGTCCGGACACATTTCTAACCGGCATGCATCTCGCGCTGATCACCGGTGATCGGTTCTGCGCAGATTTTGCTCATCTCAAACAAGCCTATACTATGGTGAAATATAAGTTTTTGGTTTGTGTGTTCGCATTCCTTGTGCTGGGTAAGACGCTTATTTTCATTGTATTATAATTATATTGTTATTATTAGTATTATATTCTTTACATTTCATCTTCCTGTCAACAATGAAAACCAATGATGCCTAAGGCATTAGACACGTTTTAGCCTACCTGCTAGACAACCTGTTCAGACCAGTCAGTGCTGAATGAAAGTTGAAACGCAAATCTGAGGGAATTTGATACATAAAACCAGTTTATAACACTGAATAAAAACATGAAATATATAATAGTCCTAATCTGGTGGACAAAGGTAAAGTATCGGCTACTTTTCCAGTCCTGTGTAGGGATTTTCATCAGGGGGCGTAGGCCTACACTTTCTATCTTGAGTCTTGAGTTAAGATCCTAACTTTAGAATCATATCTTATCATATTGTATCTGTTTGGTAACCATGGGATTTTCAGTTAGGAGCTCATTTGGGACAAAACTATTACAAAATGGCTTTTCTTAAGTGCATAATCTTATCTAATCTTACAGAAAATAGTATTACAGAAGCATCCTAATTTCTAGTTAACTCTAGTGTCCTAACTTCAAAATGATTTGAAAGCCAACTTAAAAATCACATAATAATAGCCCTGTCTGAGAACGGCATCACATTTATTAATGATACAATATGAAGAACAGCGGTGTTTGATGGTGGAAAGACTTGTGAACACCCAAATGATGTCTTTCACTTTGATGACAAAACTCTGACAAATAATTACAGAAATAAAAGGATTAGACTCAAAACTTTACTTAATAAAAAGCACCACTTACTTTGTTTCTCCATTTTCTCAATTTTACTTCACAGCTGTTTGCGCGTAGTTGGTTGCTTGGTAAAAGACCCGAGAGTTGATTACCAAACTTGATGGAGGGCTTTAAGATTTCCTAACTACAGATAAGATGAGATTTCGTAAGATTGGATAAAAATCCTAAATCTACTTAAGATTTACCTCTGAGAGAGAATATAGGGCGGCTTCTGTCACTTTGAGTGATTTATTGCCCTTAAGCCACGCCCCTTTTTGACCGTGGGAAATTCCCACGCTTGCCCCACCCCCCCTTCTACCCCCATTACTCCCACCTCTGGACAAGTCACGTGACCGTGGGAAATTTCCCACGGTACCCTTCCCTACAAACACCCCCACCCCACCCCACTCCACTTCTGAACAGGTCATGTGACCGTGGGAAAATTTTCCCACGATCCGCATTAAAACGTTAAAACAACATATTAAAATTATATCATGCAAATAGTTCTATTTTCTAATAAATTTGAACAAAAGTCGTACATTCACAATTACATAGTGTTTAAAGGTGTATAAACCATTGTATAAAGTTAAAATACACGTCTTTAGCATTTGTAAAATGTTAAAACATTAATGAAAAAGTTTAAATTGCATTATCTTAAAGCGATCAAAATGTATTAGTATTAAGACATTAAACAAATATTAAAACATATCAAACGCATAAACACACACGTACATTTAAAAAACTGACTTACGTTTTTACAATTCTGTTTGTTGAAAGAAGAACAAAAGTTATCCAACTTTGTGTAAAGTAATATCCTGGGAGCTCAATGAAACACGTCCGAACACGGGAGAAAGGAGTCAAGACTGACAATAGCTACTGCAGCACAGGAGCCAGACGTAGGCTCCGCCCCTAGACTCCTTCCACACTAAGACACTCCCACGTCAGGTGGTGAAGAGGCGTGGAAAAAGACGACAAACAGTTCCCATGCTTCGCTAAAGACTGACACACACACACACACACACACACACACACACACACACACACACGTTCACACACACACACGCACACACGCACACACACACACACACACACACTTACGGAGAAGTAAAAAAGTTAAGAGTTTTTTTCCCCATTAAATAGAGCTTCAAAAATCCTCATGTTGCATTAGCAGCGCTAAATGTGTCCATTCAATTCTATATCACAAGAAGAAATGAAAGTTTGCAAGTGAGACCAGAACCCCGACGCTGATCCCGCCCACAACAACACACGACCATTGGAGGCCTCCGGATGACACAGACGTGACGTGACATGACATCATTCCGGGGGTTACCCAAAACAGCCACTCAAGTCTCTCCTCACAAACAGCGGAACTTTCTGAATGTAAACTCACCACGGAGCCAAACAAACTGCCACGATCTTACAGCACATTGCATCTTTGTGGAGTATCAAGGATAGCGAACGGAATATTTACTGGATAAACCATACGTTTCACTGGATCTTTTAAGGAGTATCAGACCATTATTCTTCGTGAGGAATATTTATTGGATAAACATACGTTTCACTGGATCTTTTAAAGGAGTATCAGATTCTTCGTGAGGAATATTTTATTCGGTGAACACGTTTCGTTGCATCTTTGTGGAGTAGCAGACCTGTTATTCAGCGAGAGGAATATTTATTGGGTGAATCAAACGTTTTGGGGATTTGTCAGGATGTAAACGGAGAATTTCGTAACGATCTTTTAAACACAAGAGGAGAGGTTACGGTGAGTTATGATAAACATTTACCTAACTATTTATCCGTCGAATATTTCAAATAAATTGTATCTCTCCAGAGCAAAAATACACAGAGGATTGTACTCTATCCACCAGATTACCATTCCTCGTGCAGCTTCAAGAAAAGACGACCGACGGCTGTCGATCCTGACTCGGAATGGTAAAATTCCATCTGTGTTGAGAGGAGCGGAGGCTCCGCCTCCTCACCAAATACACAGGATTTTATTGGATGCATTGGGTGACGCTGACGATGACATCACCGGGGATTCCCCTATGCTGCTGAGCTTGTTCACTGACAGGAGAACGCGGTCTGTTTGAAAAACCCTCGTATCTAAAATTTGCTAAACTTACTGTGGATCGCCTAACAGAAAGACATAAGAAATACCCCGAAACCTGCACGAGACCGTGGCTCGGACTTCAGCTCCTGTTTAAGTGCAGAGGAACGGCGATCATCAGCGAACGGAATATTTATTGGGTGACCGCGTTTCGTTGCATCTTTGTGGAGTATCAAGGATAGCGAACGGAATATTTACTGGATAAACCATACGTTTAACTGGATCTTTTAAGGAGTATCAGACCATAATTCTTCGTGAGGAATATTTACTGGATAAACTTTACGTTTCACTGGATCTTTTAAAGGAGTATCAGACCATTATTCTTCGTGAGGAATATTTATTGGATCTTTTAAAGGAGTAACGTTATCAGATTCTTCGTGAGGAATATTTTATTCGATGAACACGTTTCGTTGCATCTTTGTGGAGTAGCAGACCTGTTATTCAGCGAGAGGAATATTTATTGGGTGAATCAAACGTTTTGGGGATTTGTCAGGATGTAAACGGAGAATTTCGTAACGATCTTTTAAACACAAGGAGAATGGAGAACTGCGTCCTGGACTACAGTTAATAACGGTAACAATGCAAGATTTTTTAAATGAACGTCTGAATGTTATCCAGATTATTAATGGAAAGACATGGAGCATTCATGAGAAGTGTTACATCTCATAATTACTGATTTTCCTTTTATTCATTTGATTGTTATAGCGTTTTCACTTTAAAGTTATGAATATTTGTTATGAATATGTGTAGTTTTTAATGCAGGATACACTATTTTTATTTCTGTTACGTTTTGCTGTTGTTATCCGTGGTCATTAGCGAACCTCTTAAGTGTTACCGGCCCGTCGGCGGACCTAAATCTGTTACACATTTAAAACAGTAGTCTAATATCCTATACTAAACCTAAACTAATCTTGAAAAATTTTATATATCATTTGAAAGCTTACAATCTTTACCTTTCATATTTGGTGACTGATTTATTTTTTATTCATTTGTTATTATTTTTTATTAATTTGACTGAACATTGTTATTTTTATTACTGTTACGGGTTGCTATCCGTAGTCGTTAGTCATCGTTAATACTGTTTATAAATGGTAGTGGTGTTGGAGTATTCGTTTGTAGTCTGCTAGTGTGATGTGGAGTGCCCGTGTGAGCCACTGGAGGGCACTCTCTCCCTGCATTGTTTCACCATGGACTCATTATGTTTAACTATGTTTCAGTGGTGTTTGATTATGGGTTATTGAGTTCCTTATATAAGTCTGAGTGATCTCTGTGTCCGGTGCGAAGTCTTGTCACACTGTAAGCGTACATCTCTGAGCATTCTTCCATGTTTGTGTATTCCGTGTTTCTCTGGACTCTTGACCCTTGCCTGCTTCTTGGACTGTGTATGAACCTGTGCTGCCTGCCTCGACCAAAGCCTGTTATCACCACGAGTTACTGGATTGCCCCTTGTTTAACTGTATGCCGGAGTTTATGTCTGCTTGTGTTTGATGCTGAAATAAAGTGCTGCATATGGATCTGACCGCCTCTGTCCGTACGTTACAGAAGACTTCGCCACTACAGGATCCAGCGGACTTTCAGCATTTATCCACCGTGGCCAAGACCCAAGTTTCCATGCTAGCCTCTCATCATTTACAGCTGACGAGACTAACATCTCTCCTCGAGGAACTTACAAGCTTTACGCAATCTGTGTCTTCGCAGAGCTCAAGCACAGCCACTAATCAAGTCCAAGCTCCCGCTGCACCTGTCCCACCGCAACCCAGTGTGAGTGCTGCATCTAATTATTCTAGTCTGTCATTTCCTGAAAGGTTTAATGGCTCACCTGTGGCGTGTGAAGGATTCCTTCAGCAGTGCAGCTTATATATGAATCATCAGCCCCAGTTTTACACCTCGGATGATGACCGCATTTCTTTCATTTGTTCACTGTTCACTGGAAAGGCTCTGGAGTGGGTAGGCGCGTTCTGGGAACCAGGTCGGATATCGTTCCCTTCTTATGATGTGTTTATCGCCCTATTCAGAGAGGCTTTTGAACTCCCCGCAGGAGAAGAGGATCCCGAGGAACTGCTCTTGTCCTTGCACCGGGGTGGTTCGTATGCGGCGGATTTCTCTCACTCATTCCGAACGCCACTAAAGCCTCATCTCGCCAAGCTGTTCGATCCTCCCTTGATGACCATTAGAGGGGCTTTCAAGTATACAGTTTCTGCCAAACCCATTCTTCGTGTCGGACCCCTCAAGCCCGTATTCCTCACTGGTCTTGTTGAACTTGTTAATCCAGAGACAGCGGGGGTTTCGCCGGCCGAACTGGAGTTTGAGCGCGTGCCAGCTGACTCGAGAGAATCGAGTGCCGAGTCGAGTGAATCAAGTGAGTCCAATGAACTGAATCCCGAGTCCAGTGAGTCGAATCCCGAGTCCAGTGAGTCCAGTGAACTGAATCCTGAGTCCAGTGAACCGAATCCCGAGTCCAGTGAGTCCAGTGAACTGAATCCCGAGTCCAGTGAGTCCAGTGAACTGAATCCCGAGTCCAGTGAGTCCAGTGAACTGAATCCCGAGTCCAGTGAGTCCAGTGAACTGAATCCCGAGTCCAGTGAGTCCAGTGAACTGAATCCCGAGTCCAGTGAGTCCAGTGAACCGAATCCCGAGTCCAGTGAGTCCAGTGAACCGAATCGTGAGTCCAGTGAGTCCAGTGAACTGAATCCTGAGTCCAGTGAACCGAATCCCGAGTCCAGTGAGTCCAGTGAACCGAATCCCGAGTCCAGTGAGTCCAGTGAACTGAATCCCGAGTCCAGTGAGTCCAGTGAACTGAATCCCGAGTCCAGTGAGTCCAGTGAACTGAATCCCGAGTCCAGTGAGTCCAGTGAACTGAATCCCGAGTCCAGTGAGTCCAGTGAACTGAATCCCGAGTCCAGTGAGTCCAGTGAACCGAATCCCGAGTCCAGTGAACCGAATTCCGAGTCCAGTGAACCGAATCCCGAGTCAAGTGAATCTAGCCTTGAGTCAAGTGGATCAAGTCCCGAACCAAGTGAATCCAGTGTGGAAAGTGAGTCAAGTTCGGCTGAATTTATGGAGTCAGATCCAGCTAAGCGAAACAATTATGTTCCCATGGATCCAGAGTTATCAGTTCCAACAGTGCGCCGTCGCAGGAGGAAGAGGAGGAGGACTCACTCGGCTCGCCAGGCTCCTGTGAGCGTACCTAGACTCCTCGCCCTGCCGGCCCCGCCTCTGCGCCTCGCCCTGCCGGCCCCGCCTCTGCGCCTCGCCCTGCCGGCCCCGC
Source organism: Leucaspius delineatus (assembly GCA_023718395.1). Taxonomy (NCBI): domain Eukaryota; kingdom Metazoa; phylum Chordata; class Actinopteri; order Cypriniformes; family Leuciscidae; genus Leucaspius; species Leucaspius delineatus. Next base: position 48,688,827 of record CM043363.1, on the reverse strand, counting down.
CTCTGCGCCTCGCCCTGCCGGCCCCGCCTCTGCGCCTCGCCCTGCCGGCCCCGCCTCTGCGCCTCGCCCTGCCGGCCCCGCCTCTGCGCCTCACCTCGCCAACGCCTATCAAGCTCTGGGAGCCTTTTCCAGAGGCTGTTTCCAGCCCGGAGGCTATAGCCTTAAATTTCCCCAAGAACTTTTTGGGGGGGGGCAGTAGGTATCCTGTGAGGGCCATGGAGGTGGCGCTGACATGGACCCTGTCTGTGCTATTTCCACTTGAGCTTCTTATGCCGCTAGTCCTGTCTGATCCTGTGCTTCCCATGCCACTGGTTACGTCCAGTCCTGAGTCTGCTCCGTCCTTGTCTCCGCCTAAGTGGGCTTCGTCCTGGCACCTCTCCAAGTGTGCTCAACCCTGGTTTCCGGTCAAGTGTGTTCTACCCTGGTTGCCTACGACACGTGCTTCCCCATGGTCTCTTACCCTGCTCGGGTTTCCAGGCCCTAGGTCTCTCCATGGGTCTGGCCTCCTACCTCTCCACGGGCCTGGCCCTCCATCCCAGCCCCCGTTGACCTCCCCCCAGAGTTTTTAGGAGCGTCTGGAAGCCGCTCCTTTGGGGGGGGGCTATGTGATGTGGAGTGCCCGTGTGAGCCACTGGAGGGCACTCTCTCCCTGCATTGTTTCACCATGGACTCATTATGTTTAACTATGTTTCAGTGGTGTTTGATTATGGGTTATTGAGTTCCTTATATAAGTCTGAGTGATCTCTGTGTCCGGTGCGAAGTCTTGTCACACTGTAAGCGTACATCTCTGAGCATTCTTCCATGTTTGTGTATTCCGTGTTTCTCTGGACTCTTGACCCTTGCCTGCTTCTTGGACTGTGTATGAACCTGTGCTGCCTGCCTCGACCAAAGCCTGTTATCACCACGAGTTACTGGATTGCCCCTTGTTTAACTGTATGCCGGAGTTTATGTCTGCTTGTGTTTGATGCTGAAATAAAGTGCTGCATATGGATCTGACCGCCTCTGTCCGTACGTTACAGCTAGTAACACATTTTAAATAAAATAAAATAATAAAAACACCACAAAATGTCTTCTAAAAGATGTTACACTGATATGCAGTCAGACTCAGATGAAGACGTAGAACATGTAAGATCAAGGCGTCACAGTACTAATGAACAATTGCGTCTTTTAATACGTGAACAACTAGGGATGCTAAACACAAGTGAACTTTCCACATCCGAAAGATTACAAAATATTATAGCCGAACAACGAGCGTGGTTAGAAACACCTGAAGGTGATGATGATGAAAACGCACAGTCCGGTAATGGGTTTTCAAATTATAATCACCAACTCCCTAATATGGGTCTTAGTCAGGACGAAATTCATACGTTGACGACTGAAGGCGGACGTGTAGGCGACTTTGTAATAACTCCTCGACCACGTTTCAACGGACTAGAAATCCATAGGACACTGAATCTCCGTGAAATAGATACAAACGACTTGGCAGATTTTAATATTCATCTACACAATATTTTAGATGAGATTGTGCATTTTTCTCAACTGACGGCAGGTGATACGGGCTATATAAATATAGCACTAACTGGTTCTAGCTTACCCACATCTATAAATACAGTATTAACGCCTGAGAGCAACCACGACGCATCATTATTCATTGATCAAATTGAACGTGCTGCACAAAGCAACAGAGACGTGTCAACAGATAACTCTTTATCACTAAGAGTTTCGGTAGCTATGGACCACCAGGGAGGGGGAGGACCGCGTAGGAAAATCACAGACATTGCCATCAGTGAAGTTATAAAACGAAATAAAATGCATTTATTTTGTCCAACGAATCTGAATGATAATATGTGTCTTAGTTATTGTCTGGCATATTTTTTTAACCCGACATTCACCGATCAAGAGTTGCAAAAAACAGCAAAAGACATACACACAGTCTGTGGATTTGCACCACATAATAAAATAGGATTTCATGATCTGAACATTTTCGAAAGAAATTTAAATGTAAAAATTTTAGTTTTTCACAGAGACTGCTCAGGGAAACTGCAGGTCTACAAAAACACGGATGGAATACATCCAAAGACCGTAAATTTATATATTCATGAAGAACATTATTATTTGATAAAAAATTTGAAAGGTTTCTTAGGCACAAGTTATGTGTGCGAATTCTGTCTCAAGGGTCATAACGACAAGAGACTCCATAAATGCAAATATGTTTGTAATATTTGTAACACATCTGAATGCCGCACACACCCAACGTCCAGTAGACAATGTCCAGACTGTCTCAGATATTGCAGAAACGCCTTCTGCTACGAAACACATAAACAAGAGCGCACATCTACTGAGAAATCGCAGTGTGACACTTTAAAATACTGCACTAAATGCCAACGATTATATAGGGTTGCAAGATTTGCTGATAAAAACAAACCACACAAGTGCTCTCCAGAGTGCTGTGTACATTGCAACGAGATTTTGACAAGTGAAGGTAGTCACGAATGCTACATCCAGCCTCTTAAGGCTGAAACAAATGACGATAAATACATCTATTATGACTTTGAGACAATGTATCAGAATGATAAACATGTGGCTAACTATGTTTGTGCCATGACACAGACAGGTGAGACGTTTGAAGCTGGAGGAACAGATTGTGTGGCTCGTCTGATTAAACACTTCAGACGCCCAAAATACAGTGATTACACATTTGTAGCTCACAACGCATCGGGATTTGATTCCTACATCCTGTTAGAGTATCTTAGCAACGAAGGAATAAGTCCAAAGATTATTATGCAGGGATGTAGAATATTACATATGTATGACACAGCGTTTAGACAGCGATTTATAGACAGTTTTCAATTTATCCCTTTTTCGCTATGCAAGGTACCGGCTGCGTTAAACCTAAGCGTGAACGAAAAGGGATTTTTCCCACATCATTTCAACAGATTGGAGAATGCAAATTATGTGGGTCCCTATCCGGCAAAAGAGTTTTACGGGTATGAGACAATGAGTGAAACCGAGCGTGTCAGATTCGATACATGGTACACAGGAGTGTCAGGCAGTGTCTTTGACTTTAAAAAGGAGCTCGCTTTTTACTGTCGGAATGACGTGGTTATCTTAAGACAGGCATGTATAAAATATCGTGAAGAATTCCTCGAATGTACAAACATTGATCCGTTTAAATCTGTGACATTGGCAGGAACATGCATGAAAGTATTCAAAACAAATTTTTTGAGTCGAGATACAGTAGCACTTACACATAGTCACGCGTACGTTAATCAACACAAGACGTTTTCAAACGCATCCATTCAATGGCTCGAATATATTAAAAATAGCCAAAACATTGATGTCCAACATGCCTTAAACCACGGAGAGCAAGCCTTTGGACCTTATCACGTTGATGGGTATTATGAGTCTGGTGATGGGGAAAAAACAGCCTTGGAATTCTTGGGTTGTTTTTACCATGGACACAATTGTCGATTTAAGGCAGAAGAAATTCAGCCTTTATCAAAAGTGTCCTTTGGTACTCTCAGAAGGCAGTCGGATGAAAAGATAGAAACACTTCGTAAAGTGTATTCCTTACGAGTGATTTCAATTTGGGAGTGTGAATGGGATCTAGCAAAACAAACAGATCCTGATGTCATGCAGTTCATGTCATCTTACGAAGCACCTGAGAGGCTGAGACCTCGGGATGCATTATTCGGTGGACGCACAAACGCGTATAAATTGTACCACAAAACAGCTGATGATGAACGAGTGGATTATTATGATTTCACATCGCTATACCCGTTCGTTCAGTCAAGTAAAACGTATCCTATCGGTCATCCTAAAATAATCTTTAAGGATTTTGAACCGGTGGAGAATTATTTTGGTCTCGTCAAAGTGACAGTGCTACCACCACGTAAGCTATTTCACCCTGTTCTACCTTACAGATGCTCGGGTAAATTAATGTTTCCTTTGTGCAGGACTTGTGCAGAGAATCAGATTCAGGACCCTCAATGCAGCCACACAGAGGCTGAGAGATGTATTACAGCTACATGGGTCAGCGTTGAATTACACCGAGCTATTCAGCACGGTTATCAGATAGTTAAAATTCACGAGGTGTGGCATTTTCCACAAAGCTCTGACAGTTTGTTTACCGATTATGTCAAAACATTCCTAAAATTCAAACAGGAAGCATCTGGCTTTCCCTCACATGTAGTGACAGAGGATGACAAACAAGCATACGTCGACGATTATCTCGACAAACAGGGCGTTCAGCTAGACATCACTAAAATAATGCATAATTCGGCAAAAAGATCCATTGCTAAGCTCATCTTGAATACACTTTGGGGTCGTTTCTCTTTGCGTACCCATTTGCCTACCACAGAGCTTTTGACAGAGCCTGAAGAATTCACACAATGTCTTTTTGGCGGTGCTGGGCGGATTATAAAACACTTTTCGTTTGTATCTGATTCAGTGGCTTTGATTCAGTGGTCATATGCAGAACGTGATCCGTGCCCCACACGGGACGTTAACGTTTTTATTGGTGCTTTCACCACAGCTTACGCACGACTCGAGTTGTATAATCTCTTGGACAAATTAGGCGAACGTGTGATTTATGCCGATACAGACAGCTCGATATTTGTATCAAAAATCGGTGATTGGATTCCTGAAACAGGTTCTTATCTCGGACAGCTCACAAGCGAATTAGTTCCAGATGATTTCATAACAGAGTATGCCTCGTCAGGACCAAAATCTTATGGGTATCAGACAGCAAAAGGCTATAAGTGTCTCAAAGCGAAGGGTATTACACTCAATGCAGAGAATGCCCAAATAGTCACATTGCATAGTCTGATAGGGCTAGTACGTGCCTATGTGGAATCACGTGACACGATGCAGCTGTTTCCCCGCACAGAGACCATTACACGTAATAAGAGGGGATTCACATTGCACAATAGATCAATCGTGAAAAGTTTCAGACTTGTGTACAATAAGCGAGTACTCCAACCAGATTATACCACCTTACCTTACGGGTTTTAACAATATTTTGAAAGATGTGTGAAACAGATGTTTTTGACTGCAGAATGCAGCACCCATTTTCGGCTGTCGTTGCCGGTCCAAGTAATAGTGGGAAGACTTTTTTTGTGAAGACTCTAATGTATAATTCAGACAAAATGTGTTCTGTCAAATTTGACAATTTTGTGTATGTGTATACATCCTGGCAGCCAATGTATGATCAAATGTTACATGCTTTTGATATTAAATTCATTGAAGGCATACCACAGAAATTGGATGATGACTCATTATTCCCTCCTGGTAAAAGATCGCTCCTTATCTTGGACGACGTTATGAGTCAAGCTGCTTCTAACGGAGAAGTCGAGAAGATTTTTACACAATACATACATCACAATAAGATTAGCTGTTTGCTATTAATACAGAATCTGTTTTTCCAGGGTAAATCTACCAGAACAATAGGTCTTAATACAAATTATTTAATAATATTTAAAAACCCTCGCGATAAGCAGCAGATTGGTATTTTGGGACGTCAGATGTACCCAGGGAATACAAAGTTTTTTATTGAAGCGTACCAGGATGCAACTGAACGTCCTTACAGCTACTTGTTAATAGATTATAAACCACAGACCCCTGAAAAATTTCAGCTCAGAACGGATTTACTGTCAGACTATCCTGTGGTGTACGTCCAGAAGTAACAATGAGCACGAGGCTTTCCAGAAATCTCTACCTCTTAAAGTTATTATACAAGAGCTCACCCAAGCAGCGACGTGTTATTCTGCAATCTTCACCCGACGAGTTAATATTGGCTCTATGTGAGGTGGCTCTCAATATTCTTCATGGCAAGATCCCCCTAACTACAAAACAGCACGGGTCTTTAAAAAGAAGGAAAAAGGAGATAAAGTACGTCGCTAATAAAAAGATTAATATCAGCAGGAAGAGACGTATGATTAATCAAAAAGGGGGTTTTCTGCTTCCCCTTCTCAGTGTAGCGCTTCCTTTCATAACCAGTCTCATAACTAGAAACTGAATCTGAAGAGAAAAATGCAACATGCCGAGAAATTGTATCTCGTGCCAAAACATCAGCTGGATAGACTAAGGACTGCACCGCCTCGTGAGAATATTCATACGGTTGTGGAGAATGACTTGGATTCATCTATTAGAGATATACTGCAGAGGCATGACTTAAACACTTACGAAAAATCCAAGCTCTACACTAATGTTTTACAACGATTCTTAAATGTGGTAAAACACGGTGATATGGAAAGTAACACTATAACTCTTACATTACCGGAACACGAGACGCCTCCCCCCTCCCACACCCTCGATGTTAGGAATGATGACGTCAGTGATGACGCAGTCGTCTCAGAAGTTTTAAACAATATTCCTCAGAGAAGCTTAAAAAATGTAAAATATATTATGGATAAAATGTCCAAAGCCAAACACGTGTCTTCATGGACAGTTGATGGAGAATTTGTTTATAAAGGGAGAATCATTCCAGGGTCCCATATATTTGATCTGGTAAAGAGTGTAACTTCACCACAGATGAAGCATGACAGCCGACGCCCTGTAGGCTGGTATGAGTTTCTGGATGCATTTGCGGCATTAAAGATTCCTTATTCGACTGTAACCAATCATAATGTAAGACGGATGATTGAATCGTTTAAAAGAAAAACACACGCGGATGACTTTGGTACTGTACCTACTAAGTCTTTGAAAAAACGCCACACACACACACACATGCGCAGGACTCTGATGAAAACGTATTTAACTCACCCAGTGTAGATGCGAAACAATGGATGGATTTTTAACAATTATATGTAATGGCATAGCTATGTGTTTTTTTGTTTGTTTTTTACAAAATATTATCATGTGGGGGATTTTGTATCTGTGTTTTATTTTTTTAAAACTATGTATGTCATTGTACAACATATTGTGTTATTGTTTTTGATGTCAAATAAAAGAAAGAAAACGAAATTATTCATCTGTTTACGACACGTTTATTCATTACATATTCTTTATTTATTCGTTACACAAGGATTAATAAGACTGGAACATTTTACCAGACTGTACACACTGGATACATTTAAATATTTTACTATCACAGACCATGGGTTTCAATTTTTTCACAAAAAGAGATACCATAGCATCATTTCTTAATAGATTATCGTTATGGTAAAATTTCATTATATCCTCATACTCAACACCCCGTGAAATATGATACAGAAAAAAGACACAATGCTGTCCACAGGTGACTGATGTAAAATCTTGGACTTGTCTGGTAGAATGATGAACTTGTGTAGAATTGTTTTTTAGAAAGTTGAGAATGGATGGAGGAAAAAAATCTGAATCCGGAGGATTCCCGAAGCTGTCAAAAAAACATCCAAGCCCATTTCGATCCATGTACATAGCTAACCAGTGGCGTCCCGGTTCGTCCGATCGATCCGTATTACAAATTAATAGAGCTGGGACGTCTATCAATGGATCTTTGGGAAGATGGTCGGAAGGGAGTACTCCTAAAAAATTTATATTACACGCGATGTTATCCATAATTTCCGTTAGCTCCACAGTGTTCATTTCAAACTCTTCAGTAGTGTTCTCCCAACACCTGCCTCCGATTTGATATTTCAAGAAGAGAATCGTAGGTGGCATAAATTAAAATGTTTACTGTGTTTTGTAGAGGCTCTCTAAAACGTGCTTCTAACCTAATATTCCCTGATCTAATCAGCGAAACATGCTGCGAACACTCTTCATCCGGAGTAAGGTTATAGGCAAACAGTGTGTAGCCGTTGAGAAAATCCTCCCTGTCTATAGCGAGAGACTGGTTCTTCAGATGTCTCCCCGTGGCGGTAACCAGCTGATAATATTCTCTTACAGCATTTCCTAAATTAAATTGTGGCTGAAACGGACGGTTTGGGATGTGTGCGCCGTCAGAGGTGAGATTTAAATATTCAAGATTAAAGTGTTTGAACGCAAACGGGTTTTTATCGTATGCGCCAGTGAAAGCATCATTATCGGTCATTGCTATAATGATGGATTTTGGTAAAGTCCCGAGGAAGAGATTTTCATGGTTTGAGACGCGTGCACCTGCTGGTATAGAAAAGTTTTTCACGCATACCCTGTCGAAAGGGTACTTTGCTGTGGCCGACAATAGTGCTTGGGCGTGTCCTAAACGGAGAGAGGGTGAGACAGACACTCTTTTGATAAAGAGAGAAGCAGAGATTATTTTTAGTTTATAATCGATCGCATCCCCGCGCATAAGACAGAATTCATCTTTTGCTCTAGTTAAACGAATACGAATATCTACACCGTTCAACAGTAATTTTGGCTGAAAAAATATATCGCTGTGTATCGGAGCCAGTAGCTCGACAACATTGCTCCCGTCTGTAAACGCAGCTCTTTTTGTCAGTCCTGCATTCGCACCTGCCGGATCTGTAGTGTCCATATGACCAGCAGTGTCTTTGTAAAACAATCCTGCTGAAAAGTTATTCTCTAGGGTGTCTTTTCCATAATTAATGAGCATCTCCAAAATACACCTGTACGGATACGTGCTGGACGATTGTGACACTAGCCGATCTCCTAGAGACACATCCACTTGCGAGAAGATCGTAGAAGCCGGGTAATTAATCAGACCCACCGGAGCTCCTTCCGGCACATCATCTCCGTTTGGGAGAGTTATTTTCACACGAGTATATAATAATGTGTTATTCAGATCAGTGTAATCTTCACCAGTCCCTGCGATGAAAAATTCAATCGGGGAAGCATCATTAATCGCTGACACGGGTGGGATTTCCACATAAGTGTTTTTCTCAATAGCTGTTTGCGTTAAAGGAAGTGTAAAAATATCCAGTTCGGATTTGATACACTCGTCTGACATTGCATGAATCAATGACATGATTTAGAAGATAGTGTTGCTTCGTCTTTTCAAACTTGTAGATCTTTTTACAAGTTTCGTCCGGCTTCTTCGTCTGCTTTTTGCAACTGCGCGTTTATTAGTGACGCGTGTACTCTTCTTTACGCCGTGACCACGCCCCCTCCTCATACGGGTCCCAGGCGGCTTTAACCCTCTGCGCATGACCATAAGACCGTGACCGCTCTGTCCCTCGGTGTTATCATTATTATTAAATGACTTTGACAAGGCGCTGGTAACTACATCACTCACTATATTTTTTGCCGCAGCTTTTATGTGTGGCTTTGCTATACTGAAACCCCTTCTTAGAAACGGTATTGCCATACGATATAATCCACGAAATAGACCCCCGATCCCTGACGCAAAACCGGCGCCATACATAACACCGCTTCCGGCATAGCCAGGCATTCCGTGTCCCGTCTGGGCCTGGTAATATGATATGTAGCGGTGGGGGTCATCCTGGTACGGTGTGAGATAAGCCATTTTTAAAACAAATGTTTTCTCACTGGTCTAAAGTGCAGCTTCGTCACAACTTTGCCGTAGGTGAATCGTACGTCTTTATTCTGATCGTCTTTAATCTCGATGCCGATATCTGATATGATGTTTTTATTAAGACGCACGTAATGAGATTTGTTGTACCTGACACTGACTGCTTTGTTAGTGGTCGGTTCAATATGTATCGTCTCTAATAATGGAACATACGCGTCACCGATTGCTTGATATTCTATAATATCTATGTATACAAATAGAGTGTAAAATCCTCCGCTTATATCAGCCTGGTGTGGTGCGTATGTGCGCACGTCTTCGTGTTCATCCGAACTGTTTACATTTTCTATTGGAACACCTGGTTTTAATCCTAGAATAATGGCCAGCTTTCCGTAAAACGTTAGCGATGCTCTCTGATTGGATTTCAGAGATATCTTATTTTTTATATTATCGTACCTGAGCTGCACCCGCGGTGGAAGAGTTGCGTTTATTTCCTTGAGTAATACTGAAATATCCTCAAAATACCCGTGTTTTATAGTATTATGATTCGTAGATATTTTTAGGGCTTTCCTGAATGTTTGAATATTAAGATCCCCTCGCACTTGACTACGTTCATCGTCATTCAAACATTGCTCGCATTCAATAATAAAAGTAGCGTCTTCCTCGTTGAAAGTGTGCCATGTTTTTGGATAGTGGAACTCGACCAACGCCACTTCCCATAATCCTTTTAAATGTATTGCTCTTGCCAGTCTAGTTCTGTAATTAGCTATCTGATTTTCAGGGTAAACATGAGCTGATGCATTGCACGGCAGCGTGACGTAGAACCCCTCCTCCTCAGACATGTTTTTGTATAAATGAGAACGCGAGCGACTCTCCCTAGGGTTTTAAAGGAGAGTGAAGATCGATCACCTGTTTTTCAGGAATCCAACTATTGAATTTTGAAGGCCATCCAAACCATTTCACGAGAACGTACATGGCTTTTCCGCGTCGTTGTTTATCCAAAATTTTTTCGACCTTAAACGATTTATCATCACTCACAATAATTTTTTGGAGTTCTTGCTCATAAAAACAGCCATCTACTAATTCACCATCATAGTCCTGTATCCTGTATACGACTGGATTTCGGGGTATACACGCACTTATAGTAAAGTATTCTTCAGTATAATTCTGTTCATAGCCTTTGGCAAATATATTCCGAACTTTAGATACCCTTACGATATCTCCTACAGCAAATTTAAAGACTGGTGTCTCTTTACCCATTTTTCCGTATAAATTATTAAACACCACAGTTTCATTTTCTTTATTCACATCCAACGGTCGCATTTTAATGGATTTGTGATAACTAGAATTATACGCTTCTGTCAGATCTTGCAAAATATCACAGTAGCGTTTGGAATTCACCGCTGTTAAATACCTCCACATTCGTCCTTTTAAAGTTCTATTAAATCTTTCGACCACACTCGCTTTTAAATCACTGGCTGTTGCAAAATGGTGTATGTTATATTTTTTTGTCAACTGTTGAAAATGCTTATTGAAAAACTCTGTACCCTTATCTGTCTGCAACTTTACAGGCACACGACCTTCTCTCAAAATAGACAAAAAAGCTTTAACTACTTCAGGCCCCGTTTTATTTTTCAGTACCCTTGTCCACGCGTACTTGCTAAAAACGTCTATAACGGTAATTATAAACTTGATATTGTCGTTCTCTTTCGAGTATACAGACATATCAACTAGATCTGCCTGGAACTGGTGATCTTTCCCATACACCACTACACGGTTCCGCTTATAATTTATTGGTGCAGTTCGATGGAGAGTGTATGTGTCTTGGCTGGACAGCCAATCACTCACGTCTTTATCAGATAATCTTACACCGTATTCCTGTAACACAGCCTGTTTTAATCTGTTTTTACCCCCAAAAGCACCAGAATTCGCCGGGTCATAGTAGATTTTTTTCATTAGTTCAGACATGTTGTCGCTGTGAGTTTTCAGACAATAATGAGCCTAGTTACAATGTTGCTGCGTTTTTATTTTACAAGCAGACAAGGCATATATGAACAAACAATGACAGATTTTTTATTTTTATTAATATATATATATGTTTTATTTCAGAATAGAAAAAAAGTACAGGGTTACAAACAAACATGGATGAATTATATTTTTCATCCAAACATCAAAATAAATTTTAGACACATTTCAAAATTTCTCTCCAGTATGTGTTCAAGCAGTAAATCAATAATTTTACAAACATCCTGGTGCTCTTTTCTTAACAGTTTGCAGACATCAGTTACATACGTACAAAGACATACAATATTACCTATTCTAAGAGAGTTCTGGCACTCAGGCATTAGATCGAGAATGTTTTTGACAGTCGTACATGCTGTGAAGTTATGGCTGACAGATGTGTTTACCATATTATTCCAGTCTTTCGATAATTTCCGCACAGTATTCATTTGAATCATTAATTTCGTTAAACGTGTATCATCCACAGTCATGTTAGTATTTGTTGCATGATTATCAACGATAATCTTGTGGAGTAGGTTTGATATTTCACATTTAACATACGATTTAAATAAATATTTGGTAATCCAGACGGTGCAGCAGTTTCCCATTTTCACACTTGGGTAATCTCAGGGTTTTCAGATACGGCGAGTTTCCATTGGTCCACGGCCGAGTAAATGATCTCCTCGCAAGATTCATCAATGAGCTTGCCCCTGATCGAGGCCAGTTGTTCCACTATGTACATCTCATCTCTGAGGTCAAACAAAATTGCCTCAACAGCTCCCAGGATTCTCTGTAGATGGGGGGTGCCTCCGTACTGACTCAAGGCCTGGGCTAATATGTTTTTCAACTCAGGTGTGAGGAGTTTCAGTCTGATCTCTTCAAAACATCCATAGAAATAATATGCAGTAGGTTCAAACAAACAGCTGTGTCTTGTTTGCGATGGGTGATCCACGGTACAGCCGTCACAAGAATTTTTCATCCGTTTGTCGATCAAAAATTCCAAAATGACAGCCAAAACAGCCTTGATAATCCGGTGACCTGTGCCCCCGAGGCATCCGTCCACCTCATCCTCGATTGTGTCTGCGGTCTCGGCGACTGTGGCAGGTGTTGCAACTCCATAGCTTGTGAGGAACGCCAGATTGTGATATCCGAGATCTGTACAAAATTTATTTAGCCATTCGATGCTTTTCTGCGGATATCCATTTGCTGCATCCGGTAATCCATTTGGTATGTATCCGTCAGTAGTTCCCAGGGGTTGGAATGATGGTGAAGAAGAGGCAGTTCCTTGAGACATGATGCGTGAATGAGGTAAGCTTTCAAGAGGAGTGTGTTTTAATGTTTGTAGATCGTAGGCGGGGACTATATGAACACACCCCTTCCTACTGTCCTGTGCGAAGCGTGGGAACTGTTTGTCGTCTTTTCCCACGCCTCTTCACCACCTGACGTGGGAGTGTCTTAGTGTGGGAGGAGTCTAGGGGCGGAGCCTACGTCTGGCTCCTGTGCTGCAGTAGCTATTGTCAGTCTTGACTCCTTTCTCCCGTGTTCGGACGTGTTTCATTGAGCTCCCAGGATATTACTTTACACAAAGTTGGATAACTTTTGTTCTTTGTTCAACAAACGGAATTGTAAAAACGTAAGTCAGTTTTTTAAATGTACGTGTGTGTTTATGCGTTTGATATGTTTTAATATTTGTTTAATGTCTTAATACTAATACATTTTGATCGCTTTAAGATAATGCAATTTAAACTTTTTCATTAATGTTTTAACATTTTACAAATGCTAAAGACGTGTATTTTAACTTTATACAATGGTTTATACACCTTTAAACACTATGTAATTGTGAATGTACGACTTTTGTTCAAATTTATTAGAAAATAGAACTATTTGCATGATATAATTTTAATATGTTGTTTTAACGTTTTAATGCGGATCGTAGGAAAATTTTCCCACGGTCACATGACCTGTTCAGAAGTGGAGTGGGGTGGGGTGGGGGTGTTTGTAGGGAAGGGTACCGTGGGAAATTTCCCACGGTCACGTGACTTGTCCAGAGGTGGGAGTAATGGGGGTAGAAGGGGGGGTGGGGCAAGCGTGGGAATTTCCCACGGTCAAAAAGGGGCGTGGCTTAAGGGCAATAAATCACTCAAAGTGACAGAAGCCGCCCTATATTCTCTCTCTCTTCTGTAATACGAATCTGTGACTTAACTTGTCAGATCTAAGACTAGATAGAAGGGGCCTTTTACAGAAACTTTCTATCTCCTACTCATGTATGTTTGTCTGAGGAGTAAATGTGTAAATTAATGATTTTCTTCTGTTCGTTTACATGTTACATTATGAATCCAGGCATATTTCTCAATTCACAATGTAGAAAGGAAAAAAAAAATTCACATAACATTCCTTTTTTTTTTAGAATTGTTTTTATTATGCAAGTACAAAGAAAAACAAAGAGGCAGGGCAACAAACAACCTGGTCAACCTGTTTTTCCATCCAAGTATTAACCAGTACTAAACAATATCCTCTGTGCAATAGGGGAGAGAAAAAAATCACAATGCACATTCCCCTTCACTTTATACATACAGCACTCTTTTCTTTTCTTTTTTTTACACACAAGACAAGGGACAAGAGAAACAAGACAAACTATTTAGACACATTCCGGACAAAATACCACACACAGGACAGGTCACACTAACAAAAAAACAAAACAAAAAAAACTAACCAACCAAAGTAATAATAATAATAATAATACTAATAATGATGATGTCTCATTCACACACACGCAAATAGGGGAAGTCCTATAAGAAGTCCTTTATATCTCTGTCCCAGCCTTCATATATTTTACTTCGCAGATTACAATTGATTACGACATTATTGAGATAATCATACATAACACTTAAACATTTTTTCTTTTTCTTACTTTGTTCTAAAAGGGTCTTTATCTTTTCCGGAACATCATTCACTATCACAGTTCTCTTTGACCCAGTTTTTTAACTGCATATATTTAAATATCTCTGAATCTTTTAAAGGGTTAGTTCGCCCATTTAAGACATGAAGTTGTATGCAATCCTTACCAGCACTATAGTGCATACACACTGACCCACTATTCAGTGTGATCACCGTTCAGATTCCATCGTTATATCCTATACTGTTTTAATATTAGACCTCTTTTCACGTGGTTTCCACTGGAGTCTAAACATCAGCTTGTTTACCGTACAGTTTAGACATGGGATCATAAAGTTAGTAAATAGAGCTTACCCGCAAAATTGTACCTATATCCCTAAACTGTTTTTATATTAGACCTCTTTTCACGTGATTTCCACTGGAGTCTAAACATCAGCTTGTTTACCGTACAGTTTAGACATGGGATCATAAAGTTAGTAGGGGAGCGCGGGGCACAACCTAACGCGGGGTTAGTTGTAACACGCTTGTTTTAAATACTTCCGCACATGCTTGGATGACGAAACTTTGTTTATTTACTAGTTGCCATATCAACACTATATAGAAAAAAAAAATCCGCCAAAATTATTTTATTTTTGGAAGATATCCATAGACATTTATTAAACCATAGCAAAAGTAAATTTCTTACTTAAGTTAATTTTTCATCTCTATTTTTTGTGTTTATTTAAAATAAGACAAATCTGATATTATTTTAATCTCCAAGATGTCATTTAACAGTTGAGATAGTTATTTAATGTTTCGCTAACTAGCAGAAGACACTAGCAGGGTTTAAACCCCAGTTGTGCAGGCGGGGGCATGTTGTCACACTGCGTTACAATGTGCCCCTATTAGAAATATGCTATTATATTCTATACTTTTATTAATTTTATTGAGAAAACGTGAGAAAAAGGTGAATAAAGACTGAGTGTCAATGTTCAGAAATTACTAATTATTTATTTGTTTTGAACTATGTTGTATAGCTGTGTTTTCATGTGTTCGTAGTCAAAACTCAAAAATGAGTTTATATTTAATTATTAAAAATTGCCATTATTTTATATGAAAAAGTTTTTTAATTGTATTTTATTTAGAAAATATTTTAGTTTGTTTTGTATATTTTTTTTATTAGATCAGATAACATTTTAAGCTGCCACATGTTATGTTACAATGTGCCCCTCACATGTTACAATGTACCCCACCTATGGGGCATGTTGTCACATTTCACTTCCATTCTTTCGGGGTATATCAAGAAAAAAGTATATACTGTATTAATAAAACAAAAACACATAATTGTAGTAGACATGTGGGAAATTAATGTGGGAAAAAATAAATACTCTGAATCATAAGTAGATTTACACAAACTGAGAAAGTCAAAAAGCGTTAGGTTGTGCCCCGCTCTCCCCTAAATAGAGCTTACCTGTGATACTGGTACAGCAAAACTCTGTAAAATCTTTTTTTTTTTTTTTTCCTCCTTGGTTGGGGATGTAGGCCTAATCGTCTTCGCTGAAGTGAGCACTGCACACACGAAAATCCTTTATTCTGGATATTTTAGCTCCCGCAGAGTAGCCGATGGCAACCAGCCAAAGCTGTCTCATAGCTATAGCCTACTATCCGAAACAGGAAAACGATGGAATCTGAACAGTGATCCCGGCACTTTCTTGTGGTCACAACCTGGGAATTTACAAGTTCGCACCATTGTTAATTTTGTACTTTTTAAGTCGTTGTCATTCGATTGTGTAAACACTATGGAACAGCTGATCGGAACGTGTGCACTGTTGACGTTGACAGCAGCGCGGATTGATAGAAATGGAAAGAAAATAGTGCCGATTAAAACTGAGGTATGAATTTTGCCCGGAGTGTTTTTTGTGATGTAAATTAATCAAGCTTTGAAACGCATATAATTTTTTCACGTAAAAACGCACAGTTTTGAGGCCCCGGAAACTAACCGGGAATACTTTCTTGAAAAACTTCGAGCGGCCAGAACTCTGACCAGGGAGGTGACCACTGGGTCAGTGTGTATGCACTATAGTGCTGGTAAGGATTGCATACAACTTCATGTCTTAAATGGGCGAACTAACCCTTTAATTTAAATTTATCTTTCAGTGTATCAAATGAGGATATATTATTTGAGCTAATAATATCTGATAATGTTTCGATACCTCCATTCATCCAAGTTTTCCACATTCATTTAGTGCCTTGAATTTTAACAGACGGTTTGTTCCAAATCTTAATATGTGTTGGAGTACCGATCTCCATCCCTAAAATCTGCTTGGTTTTTTTCCTCATATTTAATGTACTGTTGACAACAAAGTTATCAGTCTTTACTTTTTTCTTGGAGAACAAGATGGATAATAAACTATTTGGTTGTAGTTGATGATTTTCGATAACCAGCCATGGGTCTTCATTAGTATTATTAATAATTCGATCAATATAAAACATCTGGGCTGCTATCTGATACAGTTCCATATTAGGGAGGTTTAACCCTCCTTCCCGTTTGGAGCAAAACAATAGAGTTCTTTTTATTCTTGGGGGTTTTCCAGCCCAAATGAAAGATGTAATTATGGAATTTATTTCCTTGAAAAAGGTTTTTGGTGGTGTCAGCGGGACACACTGAAACAAATAAATAAACTTAGAAAGCCACATCATCTTTACCAGATTTATTCTACCAATTAGATTCAACTTGAGATCACTGTAGTTATTGAGATTATGTTTTAGATTATTTTTCAGTGTTAAAAAATGACTCTTATACAATTGGTTTTTGTTTGCACTGATATAACAACCTAAATATTTAATTTTACAGCTTTGTACTTAAAATTGTTTAAATACTTCTGGGTTTATTTCTTTTTGGCCAAAAGTCAAAATTTCAGTTTTGCCACTGTTAATTTTATAACCTGAAATTTTTGAGAATTGACTCATTATATTGATTACACTCGGGATTGAAATGTCCACATCACTTAGATACAACAACAAATCGTCAGCAAATAAGCTTAATTTATATTCGTTTTTGCCTATAGTGATACCAGTTATGTTCTCTGTCTGTCTTATTTTCTCAGCCAAGGGTTCAATAGCCATCGCGAACAGCGCTGGAGATAATGGACAGTCTTGAGCAGTTCCACGGCTTAACGAAAATGCCTCAGAAAGAACGCCATTGGTGTAGAGTTGAGCTTTGGGGGCTCTATACACAGTTTCTACCATATTGATAAATTCTACTGGGAATTCAAATGTTTCAAGCACTTTATACAAATATGACCATTCAAGGCGGCCAAATACTTTTTCGGCATCGACCGCCATCAAAGTCAAATCTATATTATGTTTTTTTTGCATATTGTGTAGGATATACATGTTCTAAGATCCCTATTAGGAATAAACCCAGGTTATGATGGATAATGCTAGGTAGGATTAATGCCAATCTGTTATTCATTACTTTTGTTAGGATTTTCTTGTCACAATTGATTAAGCTGATAGGCCTGAAATCAGAAGGCTTATTACATTCACGACCTGGTTTTGGTATCACAGAAATAGTTGAAAGATACATAGTTTCTGGCAACTTTTGTTGATTAACAAATGAATTTACCACCTCCAGGAACAAAGATCTAATATTTGGCCAAAATGTTGAGTAAAACTCGATAGGGAGGCCATCTATTCCTGGGGCCTTTTTTTCGGGAAATGCCTTAATTGCAGCTTCAATCTCAGAGGTTGTAAAGACTTTCCGTATATCTTCCTTTTGATGATCTGATAAGCGCTGTAATTTGACCGATTTAAGAAAGGAATCTGGGTCATCATCTTTAAACTCTAGTCTAGAGGCTCATACAATGATGGTAGCCAGCAGCCAATCACACGCCTCGAAACGTGCAGAAGATGTGATTCACTTCTCATGAAAGAGACAGCTTGATTTAACTCTATTCTGCCAAAGATTAAGAGATTAAAGAATATAAAGTACATACGTGCACTCAAACAGCAAGAAAAAACAACAACTATCTTGCTAAATCTGTGCAATGGAAAGTTGCGAAGTTAGTTTAATAGTTTTTTATTTTTATATATTATTATATATTATTTAGGAAAACTATGATTCCCTATTCATTTTATAATAAAAGAGTACTGGATTGTAAACCTACATAATTGTTTTACAGCTACTAAAAATATTAAAATAGTTACTTTATTATTAAAATATTAAAATAGTTTACTATTTTAAAATATAACATTTTTAAATAGTAAAACTTATGTTTTACCTACATAATAGTTTTACAGCTCAAAAACACAAGCTCACTTTCCCATTAGAGGTTTTTCCAGTGGAAATGGTCGAGGTAGATTATCCCTGATGTGGGGTGTCCTCTCAGATCACATGACATTGTCTTGTTCTGTAAGAAAACAGTGAATCACAGAAGATAAAGCCAGAGAAATTAACAGACAGTGTAATTTAAAAGTTATAAAAACTCAGCACGTGTGTCATCTATTCGTGAACAAGACTCTGTTTGAAACATTCGTTGGAAAAGTCAGAATTTTCTACACTACACTAGTGCAGTATCTTCACTCAATCCTGGACTTCACTCAAAAGCACTCAAATAATTACAAACACAATAAACACTATTTTTGCACAAGCAATGTTTTCCTCTCACTACAGTGTCTGTAGGTGATACATGCCATTTCTTGGAGCTCCTGCGTCGATAGTACATCACACCAGCAAGAGCAGCAACTGCAGCTAACTGCAGAACAGCAGCAACAACCATTCCTGCTACAACACCAGCAGACAGACCTGAGCCTAGATCAGCTAAAGACAGACCGTCAGTGAGTCTGTCAGATTGATCTAGAACAAACACAATGAGATATCAGAAGGTCTGAGAGTGTACATGTGAATCTCATTCAGTTTGAAGTAGATCACCGTTTCACACAGTGATGTCAGAAGTAGAGATGCTTCAGCAAAGTCGTCAAGATATTAAAATAAAAAAGATGTAATAATAGGCCTATCTTTTTTTTTATATTCCTCTGTAAGTGTTATCCTTTCAAATGCCCACATTACTCACCAGTGACAGCAACACTGAAGATCTTCACAACGCTGAATCTGCTTCTGTTGATCAGTAGTGTATAATCTCCAGAGTCTGTGTTTCTGATGTTCATGATGGTCAGAGATCCAGTCTGATGATCCAGCTTCAGTCTGTCTCTGAATCTCTCTTCACACTGAACATCTGTACAGATCTGACTCTGATCTCCAGTGATTTTAGCGATGAGAACGTCATTAAAATGCCACGCTATCACATCATTCGGTTTTCTTACACCAGGATCTAAAGTAACAGATTCTCCCTCTTTCACTGTCTTTCTCCTCATTTGATCTCGTTCAGCAGCAGAAACACCTGAAACACAAACCAACAGATGCTGGAGGAGCTTTTTGGGGAAGAAACTCTATAACAATTGTTAATTTCCTAGATCTGGAGAAAATCTGTAGGAATAACATCAAACAATAAAAAATAGTCAAGTGAATTGTAAGAAATGTCTATCTTTATTCATTAAGACTTCTATTTTTTTTTAAAAAAATAGAAATTTCAACTGAAATTGCTGGATTAAAAATATATAAATGACTGCATTATATTTTCACTAAGCACTTACTGAAAAAAATCTAAAATATTTGATTGTGATCAAATTGACAAATTATTTTACATTTTCTTGACAGTCAGTCTGACAGCAACATTTATCCATATTTTGTGCTAATAAACACAATGTATGTATATTGTATGTAATATTTTAAATCAAATCCCCATCACTTTGAACCTCGGTGAACTAATAAACAATGCGTATGAAATAACAGAGAAATTTAATCAGAGGATAAGGAAAGGTGGTCGGAAATGCCACGATGAGAAAATGCCCAGAACAAAAATAATACTAACGACTCACCAATGGACAGACAAATCAGTTTAAAATAAATCTGTACTTTATAAAGCAGGTACTTTTAAATAGAAAAAGCAACTCTGCATAATAAACACATTAATGATGTGATTTAAATGCATGTAACCTGAATTAAAACATTTGTAAATTACTCACCATGAACAGACACATTGAAGTATGTGTCCCTTTTGATTTTCATAGATTGCTGATAAACTCCAGAGTCTGTGTTTCTGGTGTTCATGATGATCAGAGATCCAGTCAGATTATCCAGCTTCAGTCTGTCTCTGAATCTCTCAGTAACTTCTTCACACTGAACATCTATACAGATCTTACTCTGATCTCTATTGATTTGAGCGATGCGGGTGCCATTATAATACCAGATAATTTTGTCTTGTTGTGGGTTTATGGTATTAGTATGTAGAGTGACTGAATCTCCCTCCATCACTGACACTGACACTCTGTCACCATCAGGTGCACCTGAAGAAGAGATAAACAACTTAATTATAAATCTCTTGTTGGACTGTAGGACTAGGAATGTTCTGTGAATTGTATTTCTAATTGTATATCATGTGAAATTGACAATATTATGATATCTGATCATGCTTCAGTTGTCTGCACCATGACTCCGAAGGAAAACACCCTACAGCATAGAAGGAAATATTTAATGGATATGGAATTTGTTGCTTATGTAAAAGAACAAATTAATATTTTTATTTTAACTAATGTGCAGCAACCTCATCCTCAAGATAAGCCAAATATCTGTATTATATGGGACTCCTTTAAAGCATATATAAGGGGGGGGGGGGGGTAATGATAGCCTTTGCAGCAAAAAGGAAAGCTAGTTTTGATCAGAATATGGCTAAAATAATACAGGACATTAATTTAATGGAAATACAACTTAAAAATGGAGACCAAACAAAAAAAAAAAAATCGCAAGAAAAGAAAAATAGAAATGGACACTATGCTGATGGACAAAGTTAAAGACTTTAGACAAAATTCGAATAAGCTTAATTATATCTCAGCTAATAAATCAGGCAAACACCTGGCATCATTGGTCAAAAGGGTTGCAAAGTCTCAGTCTATATCTTTAAAAGAGGAAGAATCAGATGATGTTATTACAAACAATGATATTATTAATAAAAGATTTAAGCAATTTTATGAACACTTGTATACATCAGAGGTTAATGTGTTTTGCTAATTTATGTTTATTTAGCTGTTCTCATGTTAGCTGTATGAGACAATGTGAAGGTTACTAATGCACTACATGTTAAAGTGCCATATGTATTCTCTCGAGTTGACAGCACTGGTCATTATAATGTTAAAATGTGATGGTGTATCAGTATCAGTGTGTTCAATCTCTGTGGATGTATTGTTCTGTTCCAGTGATTTTCTGTGACTCTAAGAAAGAAAATTGCCTTTTTTTGTCTTATGAGAGTAAACACACTCGCCTGTTACTCTTATGATAGTTACATGAGAACTGTGTCAAAGATTTTGTCCACATTTGTGTGAGGAACCAAACACTTTGTTCAGATATTGTACTGTTAATGTATCAGAACCTGTAGAAATGATGGCAGCTGATCATCCATGTGCCTATAAGAACTGTTTTTATCCGTGTCTGAAGTTATTTTGAGGATGGGTCTTACTTTATACTATTTCCTGTCTTTGGAAGTGTGGAGAACTGTTCAGTAAACTAAACTAAATGAACTTCAGATTTGACTTCTGGTCGTTCTTTACAGGGTCAAACTGGGTTCCCCTACATCATGTCACAATGATTAATGATAAGCACTTTCCTTTTTATGGAAAGCTATGGATTATTAAATCATCTGTTACTGAAAGAACAGAAAATAGTAATGTGATCATCTAAACATCCCAAATTATGCCATAGTTTATGTCATAGTTTAAGCGTATAAAGTCCTCCAGGTGGTGCTTATTTGCCATAGTACAAGACATTTTTTTTACTACTTGATTTGCATTTAAATCACATATAATCTACTGGTAGCATTTATTTTTTTTACTACTTGATTTGCATTTAAATCACATATAATCTACTGGTAGCATTTATTCTTCTTGCTAGAATTATGTGACCAATGCTTTTGTGTGTGATAATAAGGAAGATAGAAACGCTCGATTCATAAGACAAGCCGGAGCGCAGGTTATTAGTTGATGGTATGTGTGTTTCTGTTGGATCGACTTTAACATCAGTAACAAAATGTTTTTAATTTACAAATTCCCTAATAATCCATATTGATGTTTTTAAGTCAATCATCATAGACTACATAAACTTTATTCAAAAATACTTAAACTTTAAAACAAAAATGTTTTATCACTACAATCAATTTTTATTTTGATTCAGCTCACAATTAATCAATATAACACAATATGTTTTGCATTTAAATAAACTGTTTCAATGCTATAAATGATCATAATAAATGTTTATGCAAATTGTATTTTGATTGAAAGGATTGCTTGGTCATCATGTGCCAGTGTTATTTTAGGATCATATTAGTAGGCCTATAGCATATAGTATCATTGATTATCATTATGGAATAGTACAAATAACATATACTATTAGAGTTGCTATTAATATTTTGAATTATGGTCCCACTTTATATTAAGTGGCTTTAATTTAATTTAATGTACTTACATGTACTTACATTGAAATTAATAATTTGATACAATGTACTTATTGTGTAACTACATGTTTTTACATTGTACTTACATTTTTAAAATTCCTGCATGTAATTACAGCTGTAATTAATTTATGTAATTACATTTGTAATTACACAGTTGACCCTTCCCTTACACCTTAAACCTACCCAATCCACCACACCTGTCCCAAACCTTACCCGTATCACACCTCAATAGCAGCAAAAGTGTTTTACAATACAACATGAACATAATAAGTACATTGTACTTATTTTTTGATGTAAGTACATAGTACTTAACGCCACTTAATATAAAGTGGGACCTGAATTATTTTTTGAATTATTTTTATATTCTCCATCTTAAACTTTGAATAAATTTGTGTTTTTGTCATTTTTCTTTTTTTCTTGTATGAAAAAAATCTATTTATTTAGTTATGTTTATTTAAAGGTGCAATGTGCAACATTTCATGTTAAAAATACCCGTCTTTCTAACCCATACCTGAAGTGCTGAATGAGCCCTTCTCTGATCACTGCGATTGCCTCTATAATCCTGTACAGTAAAATAAATAAGAGGGATTCGGGACGGAATTTGAGACTGGGCGTGACGTCATGCGTGTTCACGCTCACCTGGCTATGTGTGGCAGGTTTGTGTATTCGCCGCCATTCTCCGTATCAGCGAAGACAACTCGAGCGACAAAACTTTACTTTAGTCAACTTTCGACAAAAGTATAAGATGGATTCAAAGAGACCGTGTGGTCCATGAGCGTGCACACCTCTGGTTGCAGTTTCGCTTGTCGCCAGAGGGGGGCATAGTTCTGCAAAAACTCAGAGACTTGCGCAATGCACCTTTAATAACAATAATAATAATAATAATAAACACATGTTGCATTGACAACTACCTGGGAAAAAATATTTATTACTGTTTTATTACAATAAACATTCATTTTATTTCAAATAATAATGTTTTAGTTAATAACAATAATCCTGGCATGTATGTCATTTCAAAGTGAAAACATAAATGAAAAGGACATTCACTTTTTTAAAAACAAAACATAGAGCTTTTCAAATGACATTGTTAATGCATAGTTCAAACTCAGTTACTCTGGCAACTTATGCTGGGAAACTGAACTGGTCCAGGGCAGGCTAACTGTTGTTACACAGATCCTCTAACACTGACCGACAGGAACACAATGATATTACCACTGACACTCTCTCATACCATTATTTTACTTTACTTTATTAACCACTATCAGTCCAAAAATAAATATACAGCATACAGGAAATCTACTTAAACAAGGCTACAATGATAAATGAGACAATATAGACATTAATTATTTTCATAAACGTTACATAAAATGTTTGTTAAAGTTGTGTGTATATATATATATATATATATATATATATATATATATATATATTAGGGGTGTCGCAATATACCGGTATTGACGATAATCGTGATATTCAAAGCATGAAATATCGACATCGTGTTAATTTAGAGCAATACAATATACCGGTATTGGCGATATTGGCGTTTTCTAGACGCAGCGCTCGTCCGCGCCCGCGCAGAGTGAAACACTCTGTCCACACCCGAAAAAAGTAAGCTGAGCTCGCCAGTATTAACAACAGAGTTCTTCGGCTTCAAAGAAAACAGCACCTTAGAGGTGGTCGCACACCGGACGAGAAGCGCAGCGCCACGTCTTTAAAAATTCGAACACATTCTGTATGAGTGTACACACACCGGACGAGAAGCACAGCGCGGTTCTATTCGGCGTCTCGCGGCGCCCAGCAACGGCTCAGGACCGTGTTCAAAATCCTGCCGCGACACAGAGCGCAGAAAAATCACTGTTCAGATCACAGACTCAGCAACTATTGTATTTAATTGTACAGTATGATCATAACATAGTACAGACATTATCTCAATTCCATAATGTCCTTAAACATAATGATATTGCTGGCCATAAACTGAGAAAGTGCGTGTCCGGTGTGCAACACCTCGAGTTGTCATAGACGCGACGCGGCTATTAGTTTACTAGTCATCGTGGAATGGGAAACGTGACATTAACTGTTAACAGGGGGTTTCTGTGTTCATATATTTAATAAAGGGTGATTATTAAAACTAAGAACCCCGTTTTCTTTACTCATCTTATTTTTGTATTTGTATTTGCACTTGATTTTTTTATTCAAATCTGCTATCTGCATGACTTTATTGGCGCCAGTGCAACAACAGGTTTAAGAGCTTTTCAGTTCTTCAGGAAACCTTCAGACAGTGTTTGGCTTCAGTTTGAAACCAGATAAACTTCACATGCTTGTCTTCCTTCACAAAAATTTGCCATAGATTGAGTAACTTACGCAAGAAGTAAAAATGCATGTGCCTTGTGTTTATCAGTATCCTTATGTTTGTTGGGTAAAAAAGAAAAAAACTATACCCCCCCCCCCCCCCCATAGATTCTATAGATATCGCGATATATCGATATCGTGAATTCTTTTGGCCACAATAACCGTGGTGTGAAAAATCTAACATCGTGACAGCCCTAATATATATATATATATATATATATACAGTTAAATCCAGATATTTACATACACTTCAGAAAAAAAACACAAAAACTTTTATTTCTTTACTGTCATACATTCAATCAGAGTAAACTTTTATATTAACATAGTTTTTGCATTTGTTAAATGTCAGAATCGAGCGAGGGATCATTTTTATGTATTTTTTTGATAACTTTCATCAAAGTCAGAAGTATACATACACTAAGTTTATTGTGTCTTTAAACAAAAAGAAAACTCCAGATGATTCCATTCTGAGCTTAAGAAGCTTCTGATAGGTTAATTGATTCCATTTGAGTTAATTGGTGGCACACCTGTGGATGCATATAAAGGCACACCTCAAACACAGAGCCTCTTTCTTTGACATCATGGGAAAATCAAGAGAAATCAACCAAGACATCAGGAAAAGAATTGTGGACCTCCACAAGTGTGGCTCATCCTTAGGTGCAATGTCCAGATGCCTGAAGGTCCCACGTTCATCTGTTCAGACAATAATACGCAAGTATAAAAAACATGGGAATGTACAACCATCATACCGCTCAGGAAGGAGACGGATTCTGAGTCCCAGAGAGGAACGTTTTTTGGTGCGAAATGTGCGAATCAATCCCAGGACAACAGCAAAAGACCTTGTGAAGATGCTAGCTGAAACAGTGTCATTATCCACAGTAAAACGAGTCCTGTACCACCATGAGCTAAAAGGTTACTCTGGGAGAAGAAAGCCATTACTTCAAAACCACCATAAAAAAGCCAGACTACAGTTTGCAACTGCACATGGGGACAAAAATCTTAATTTCTGGAGGCATGTCCTGTGGTCTGACGAAACAAAAATTGAACTGTTCGGCCATAATGATAAACGATATATTTGGAGGAAAAAGGGCGAAGCTTTGAAGCCTCAGAACACCATCCCAACTGTGAAGTATGGGGGTGGTAGTATAATGTTGTGGGGCTGCTTTGCTGCAGAAGGGACTGGTGAACTTCACAAAATAGATAGCATCATGAGAAAAGAAAATTTTGTGGATGAATCAACATCTGAAGACATCAGCCAGGAAGTTAAAGCTTGGGTGCAAATGGGTCTTCCAAATGGACAATGACCCCAAGCATACCTCCAAATTAGTTACAAAGTGGCTTAAGGACAACAAAGTCAAGGTATTGGAGTGGCCATCACAAAGCCCTGATCTCAATCCCATAGAAAATTTGTGGGCGGCACTGAAAAGGCGAGTGCGAGCAAGAAGGCCTACAAACCTGACCCAGTTACACCAGTTCTGTCAAGAGGAGTGGGCCAAAATTCCAGCAAACTATTGTAGAAAGCTTGTGGAAGGATACCCAAAACGTTTGGCCCAAGTGAAACAGTTTCGGGGCAATTCTACCAAATACTAAGGAAGTGTATGTATACTTCTGACTTTGATGAAAGTTATCAAAAAAATACATAAAAATGATCCCTCGCTCGATTCTGACATTTAACAAATGCAAAAAATATGTTAATATTTATTGATTTAAAACAGAAAAAGTTTACTCTGATTTAATGTATGACAGTAAAGAAATAAAAGTTTTTGTGTTTTTTTCTGAAGTGTATGTAAATATCTGGTTTCAACTGTATATACAGTATATCCTACAGGTTTTCTTTTCTTACTGACTGAATGTTTTGTGCCCAATGATGAATCTACAGTTCCTGAAACTCACCGCTAGAGGTCATCACACATCACAGATTACACCATAATATTTACTCTGACACTACTCAGATCAGACATCTAAATACAACTTATATAAAATAGGCTATGTAAGCATAAAATTATATATATATATATATATATATTTTTTTTTTTTATAAACTTTATAAATCAATTTGCACCTAAATATAAACCTCTTGTTGATTTTATTGATAACTATTTTCATTTAAATCCTTGCATATATCTTTTCAACTTTGCAGACTAAAACTCCACGATATTTCACAATATTTATGATGTGTCTATCAGTTTCTTGTCTCCTCTTGTAGCTCTGATGTCATATAGCAGAAAAGCCACAGTAGCCACGCCCACCAGAGCACAGAGAGCCAATCGGATCACAGCTTCAGTAGGACCACAACAGTGGTTGTGGACTTCTAAATAAAAAAAAGAAATACAACAGAAAAAAACAAAAAAAAAAACAATGATAAAATAGAATTTTCAACAAGATGAAAATGATCATAATTTTGCAAACCAGAAAATGGTGCTTATTTGGAGGCAGGGGGTCAATAATATGATCAGTGCTGTGGTACCTTCACATGTGTGACAGAGTGTGTTGATGTCCAGATGTGTGGTCTGGTTG
Organism: Leucaspius delineatus; assembly: GCA_023718395.1. Classification (NCBI taxonomy): domain Eukaryota; kingdom Metazoa; phylum Chordata; class Actinopteri; order Cypriniformes; family Leuciscidae; genus Leucaspius; species Leucaspius delineatus. The sequence goes on along the minus strand of CM043363.1, from coordinate 48,661,140 downwards.
CTGATGGGATTGTTCAGCACACAGCTGTAGGTGTTTTTATCCTGATATTCCACCTCCAGAGGTAGAGAGAGACTGATGCTGAGATCAGACGCACTGATGCTGGACAATACACTGATTCCTGCGTACCAGGAGAGAGTCACATCACTCACATTCAACACTGATGAACACACCAATGAACAATTTGATGATGATGAAGAACAATTTGAAGAGTCTCTGCTGATGACAGGAACAGGCAGACGAGCTGGAAAACATGAGAGAATAAAGATAACATCCATATATATGGATGACAATGTCTGTCATATGTTTAATCATTTTAGAATAAGTTACATTTATAAAGTAGTTCCAGGCAGGTTTCGACCGCATTACAGTTCCATATCACTGCGCCACATCTTACAGTTTTTCTGAACTGCACTAAACCCAATTCTCAATAGTCTAAAACAATTTGTCAAATAAATGACTCTTTTTGTAAAACATTAAACAAGTTCAGGTAGTTAAAGGGATGGTTCGGAGTCATTTCAACCTAATAATAATAATAATAATAATAATAACTTATATTTATATAGCGCCTTTCACGGGACTCAAGGACGCTTTACACATAACTACAGAGACAAAAGAAAAGTCATTCAAGGTTAAAGGCCTTTGTAAAGAGGTGGGTTTTTAGAAGTTTTTTGAAAGTGTCCAGAGAAGGGGCATTTCGGATGTCTGAGGGGATGGAATTCCTGAGGGTGGAGGCTGCGTCGCTGAATGCTCTGTCCCCAAAAGTCCGCAGTCTGGTGTGGGGGACAGAGAGCAGGCCCTTGGACCGTAGATTCCGTGAGGGGATGTAGGGATGGAGAAGGTCCAGAAGGTACTGGGGGGCAGTGGCATGTAGAGATTTATAGGTAAAGAGGAGGGTTTTGTAGGTGATGCGAATTTGACAGGGAGCCAGTGAAGCTGAATGAGGATTGGGGTGATGTGCTGCCACGACCTGGTATGTGTGAGAACCCTGGCTGCCGAGTTCTGGACATATTGTAGCTTGTCCAGGACCTTGCTGGGTACCCCATACATGACACCATTACAGTAGTCCAAACGACTGGTGATGAAGGCATGAATAAGTGATTCTGCCACAGAGTCTGAGAGAAAAGGTTGAAGTCTGGAGATATTTCTAAGGTGGTAAAAGGCAGATTTGGTAATGAGTTTGACATGTGACTGTAAGGAAAGGGTGGAATCCAGAATGACACCAAGGTTGCGGACTTCTTGGGATGGAGAGATGGAGCAACCATCCACTCTGAGGAGTAAATCACCTACCATCAAGAGCAGCGGCTTAGGAGCCACTACCATTAGCTCTGTTTTGCTGCTGTAGGTTAGATGACATCCAGGTTTTTATTTCATTCAAACAGTCAACAAGTGACAGTGGGGTAAGCTGAGTGGATGGTTTGGTGCTGATATACAGCTGTGTGTCATCAGCATAACAGTGAAAACTGAGACCATGGTGACGTATTATCTGACTGAGGGGGAGCATGTAAATGGTGAAAAGGAGAGGTCCAAGCACAGAGCCTTGAGGCACACCTTGTTTGACTGTAGCCGGGGGGGAGCTGGAGTCTCTAAAGGTGACGAACTGTTCCCTATTGAAGAGATATGACTGGAACCAGGAGAGTGCTGAGCCGGTGAGGCCAACACATTCAGCTAGACGGTTGAGAAGGATAGTATGGGAAACTGTGTCAAAGGCTGCCGAGAGATCTAGAAGAATGAGGATGCTGATATGTCCAGAATCAGCAGCGATGAGGAGGTCATTGGTAATTTTGATAAGGGCAGTCTCAGTGCTGTGATGGGCTCTGAAGCCAGATTGGAAGGGTTCATAAAGAGCATACTGGGACATGTGTTGATGAAGTTGGGCTGCGACTGCTCTTTATAGTATTTTGCTCATGAAGGGAAGGTTGGAGATCGGATGGTAGTTGTTGAGGTCATCCGGGTCCAAACTGTGCTTTTTAAGAATAGGGGTAACGACAGCTGTTTTGAAGCTGGAGGGTACCAAGCCAGATACAAGAGAAGTGTTTATGATGTCCACCATGATGGGACAGAGGGTAGGGAGGTTTGAACCTAGGTCCTTTGCACCATGACCTCGAGCCAACAATGCTGCAAAGGACCCTAGGTTGAAATTACTCCGAACCATCCCTTTAAAACACTCTTTGCAAATCTCATGCACTCTTTTTTCAAAACTTTAAACACATTCTCACTCGCTAAAACACATTTTACACTGTGATGCACTTATGTTTCAAAACACTAAACACAGGCAGGCAAAGTTAAACACAACTACAACACAGTTGTCATCGTTTACACACAACGACTCAAAAATGTTCACAGTTATTTCTAATGTTGTGACCAAACCAACTCTACATCATACAAGTCAGTTCAGAGTCCCAAAATTGACTCAAAATGTTGCACTGAATGTTGATACCAATGATGGATGGAAACAATATAAGAGGGAGAGGAGGAAGAGTTTGTGGTGAACAAAGAAGAAGAGGATGAGGATGAGGAAGAGCAGGTGTGGAGAATGTTGTCAAGCCTGGATCTGCTTTAGGGATTTTCCCTTTTCCTGCAGAAACGACAGTGTCTGAGATGTGGAGAAACTCCTCCGGCCGGACCAGCATGAAGACATGATGCAGAATAAATCTCTCACTGACCGTGATTCTGCAGTTGCACAACTCTTCTGAGTGTACTTTACTGTAACATGCTTTTCATTTAGAGTTTTTTACTGTAACCTTTTTGGCTTTTGCAGTTTGTGCTGAATATACAGACATTCGATCGGCCTACTATATTCAGTTCAATAATACACTTCCAGTGGATACAGTATACAATTTATTCACTCTACTACTGTAAGTTGTCATTACTATACTTTTTTGCATAATTGCAAAATTTCTTTACTTTGTTACAATATACTTGTTTTCTGTAACTGCAGGCTCTGGATTATGTGTTCTCCATTTTTTGATGTAGTGTCTAACAAATGATCTGTAGTGTTTATAATATTGACTCGCCCTATCTTGCGCAATTCACTTCCGGAAGAGTCAGAGGTTCTCTGAATGTGGTTTGAAAATTTGGTTTTGTGTTTAAGGTTTTGAGATATTGAGTGATGGATGGTTTCAAGAAATGTGTTTAAGCAATTCAGAAAAACTGTAATTCAACGGACTGTCATCAGTTATTACATAACCTCATAACAATACTCACCATAGACTGAAACATTGAATGTTTTGGATGACAGTGTCATTCCCCTTATCTCTAGTTGATAAACTCCAGCATGTTCAGTTGTGATGTTTGTGATGGTCAGAGATCCAGTTTGATCGTCCAGCTTCAGTCTGTCTCTGAATCTCCCATATGTGGAGGAGACTCCATCAGCTCTACTGATTTCAGCTATCAGAGAGTCTTCAGCTCCAAATGTCCACAGTATCTCATCATCATCCTTCATTTCAGTAAGATCAGTGTTTAGACTGACAGAATCTCGCTCCATCACTGATAATGATTCACCAAACACTCCTGACGGATGTACAGGGACAGATTTTAACACAGATTAAGGTTTACAAATTCTTGTAACATTTAATTGTGAAGAACATCCAGAAAATAGATTTCCATGACTTTAGTAGTTGTCCATGATTACTGCAAATTGCTTGTTCTTTCTTAATTTAAGAAATAAAATAAAATAAAATAAAAAATGTTTTTACAGATCACTTCAGATGATTTTCATTTCATCTTTAAAATTAAGCCAGAGAAACTGCAATTCACTATAGTCATTTCCATTATTATCCATGACTGTGGGACTAAGAGCACTTAAATAGAGAATCAAACACAGACCTGAATCTGAAATAGTACTCGAATAACAAATTTGATTTTTTCTGTGAAGAACTGAAAGTGATCACAGCTTGTTATGACATTGAGCCATAAAAATATATGTAACTTACCAGTCAGATGACACCAGCACAAACAGAACAAAACAATAACGTGGAACATTTTCTCCAGCGAATTTAGTAAAAGGTCTGATCCATAAAGTCTATCTGCTGAAAATGAAATCAAACTGATTTTAGTGGAAATATCATTCTGGTGTGTGAATCCTCCCACAACTTGAAGACCCTCCTATTTCTCTCTCTCACACACACACGCACGCACGTGCACACACACACACACACACACACACACACACACACACACACACACACACCGATAATGTCTTATTATATATAAATGTTTTACTGGGTCTTATTGAAACTTGAATTGTTTCTAATGGTAGAAAACATTCTTAATTTTTATCAGTAACATTTACAAGAACGACTACCTTAAATATGTAAAGTATAAGAGTCAAATAAATATCCATTTCATGGTAAAATAGAGATTTTTGCTAAAAAAAAATCAATTCTCAGTTGTTGTGAATGGCAAAACACACAAACAAAAAGTTTAAACAGTCTCTCATCTCACATCTCTCTAGTTGATGTGCGACACTGGCAGCTCGTCTGAGTCAGACGGAAACTGCTGTGGTCGCGTTTCTCCAGAAACATGTTTTGTTCTCTCGGTGGACAAATAGTTTGTGGGTGAGAGTGGCCAGGTCTTTTCTGTGTGTGTAGTTTGTAGAGTAAGAGCTTCTTCCTGCCCTGCTATTATGAACCCCACAGTCTGACTTCTTATCTAGATAAACCTGATTTACAGAGTAATAAAACAGGATTCTACCCATCAAGAATCATTGATAATGCACAGCTGATTTGACAACTGATCATCTCTCAACTATAGAATTTACAACACTCTGAACAGAAAAATTACCATTTACTCTTTAATACAGGCACATTAAACCATGATGAGAAACTGTGTTTTGACAGATGGAGAAAAAAACATTAACAACATAACCAGTGTCATGTCTTGTTTTGACTGATGTTTCATGTCAGTCAGGCTTCACGTCTTGTCATGTGATTCCCTGGTCCCCATGTGGTGCTGCTATGTGCTTCCCTAGCCTTTTGTGTCAAGTAGTCATTGATTAATTCTCTATCACATTCGCAGGTGTGTCTTGTTTAGTCATTAGTAGTCTGTATTTAATTTCAGGCAACCTTGAGTGTGTGTGTGTGTGTGTGTGTGTGTGTGTGTGTGTGTGTGTGTGTGTGTGTGTGTGTGTGTGTGTGTGTGTGTGTGTGTGTGTGTGTACCCATGAGAAGGAGCAGAAGAAATGCAACCACAGGAATTGGAGTGTATATTCCAGTATTACGTGTAAAAATGTCTAAAAGATTAACAACTGATATATCTATATATTCTGTAGATAACTGCCACCAAAATTGGGTTAACATGGCTATGGAAATAAGACCTGAGTAGTTAGGCTATATGTTCTGATTCTTTGTCAGTATTAACATCATTACTCAAAGATCAACCAGAGAAGATCTGATTAATAAAAATATTCATGCTCTTGTGTCGTATTCAAAGGAAAAAAGGGACAGTGGGATTCTGTTGGGTAGCACATAAAGGGATTCATGGAAATGAAGCTGTATATTTGTATGTATAGCTGTATATATTTGTATGTGCAATAAAAATGTATGTGGCAGAAACAGGAAGGAAGAGGTTATAATAACTAGATTAAGGCTTGTTCATGCTTGAACTCTTTGTTGGCTTTAATAGGAATCAATAGAAATGATTTATGCAAATTTTGTTTGTTATTTGATTGGAGAGAAGGCTATATATAGGCTATCAAAAAATAGATTTGTGTTGTAATGCATCAGTCTGGATCCAGAGGGACTCAGTGCAGAAGCAGGAGGAGCTGAACACGCAGTGCCACAGGGTTTTTTAATTAATTTTGTTATTTAGGCCTATTTATTTTTAGGGATTAGGAGAAAGGCATAGAATACGATGAATTAAATTAAAAACTTAGTGGCTACCATTAAAATAAAAGAAAAAGAAGAAGCTGATGATGATGATGATGATGATGATGATGATGATGATGATGATGATGAATTATCCTTCAGCGAAATCGGGTCTCCAAAGTTAACTGATAATACTAAGTACATAAGAACGATAATAATTTAAAATATTTTAGGCTATAGCTTACTATATAGTCCATAATAAAACAAATTGTATGCCATTTATTTCACTTTATTAAACTGTAAAATAAATTAATAATAATAATTACCTATTAAGTGAATAATTGAACATTTAATTGTTCTTTTTATAACTGAAATATTTTGACATTTAACACTTAATTGAACTCGTAATCACATTAAAGATAATTGTGAAAAGGCCTACATGTGTGCAACTGTGTGTAGCCTATAAACTAAGCTAACAGGCTAATCTGTATATGCATGCTATGCTAGTATAAGCTAACTAATACAGACATGAATGGCCATTATACCATAGTTAAAACACGTTTTATCATAAAATTGTAAAATTGTAATCAGGCGCTAATGAGAGTACCTAGATTTGAGGGAGGACCCTATTTGTAACAACAACGGAAATCAGAGTCGGCCAAACATTCTCTTATGAGTCGGCTCCGTTTCAGACATGCTTAAAAGCATCAAAAACAGAAGATAATAGAGTAGGAGCTGCGTTCATTATACCAGAAATGAATGTTATGTTTAATAAGAGAGTAAATGATAATTTGTCAGTGTTTACAGGAGAAATGCTGGCCATTCTCTTAGCCCTTGAGTGGGTTGAAAATAGTAGGTCAAGGGAAGTGTTAATAGGGTCAGATTCAAGCAGTGTGTAAACCAGTATTAAGAACATGCAATCAGAAGCAAGACAGGATATTTTGGTGGAAATAGCCCAAGCTGTTTATAGAATTAATAGAGTAGGAGTAGGAGTAAAATTCATCTGGATTCCAGCTCATATAGGAGTAGAAGGAAATGAATTGGCTGATAAATATGCCAAAAATGCTACAAAAAAAAAAACAGAGATAGATATGGTAATAAGTTATAGTAAGGCGGAAGTTAAAAGCATAATCAAAGCAGAAATGAGAAAGAAGTGGCAAGAGGAGTGGAATATAGAAACAAAAGCGAGAATGTACTACAGTATCCAGAAGAGGGTAGGAGGTATGAGAGAAAATAACAGGAATAAAAAGGAAGAGGACATAATTTCAAGAATGAGATTTGGGCATACTGGATTAAATAGTACGCTTAAAATAATAGGGAAACATGAGACTGGGATGTGTGAGGTCTGTAATATTAACGAAAATGTAGAACATGTAATTATTAATTGTCATAGGTATAAGGAAGAAAGGATGAGGCTGAAAGACTGGTTTAGAAAATAAAAAAATAGATTTGAAATGAAGGAAATATTACAAATGAATTCAGGGCATGTAGGGTATAGAGCGATATTTGTGTTTTTGAATAAAACAGGGCTTATTAGAAGGATATGAGTTTAGTTGTCTTAGAAAGTTATATTTAATAATAATGATAATGTATGAATATTAATAATGTTATTAGATATTTATGAAGTTATTTATTGGTTTATTTATGTATGTATTTATTTATTTATTGGTTTATTTATGTATGTATGTATTTATTTATTTATTTATTTAAAGGGTAGTGACAGAAAAGGCTATTGTGATCCACACTCCATATCAGAAGGTGGCGGTAATGCACACTTAAAAGTTGTTTGCCAACCGCCATTAAAAGAAAGAAGAAGAAGAAGAAGAAGAAGACATGCTTAAAATCATTAGTTTGTTGGTTGCGTTTTTATTCCTCGTTCCCGGTAAGACACTTACTTGTTTCATTCATATTCCTGTCAACGATTTATAAAAATGACTAACGTTAAATAGTTTTAGACTCGTTTACCTGCCGGTAAACCGGCTCACCTGCCTTTGCTGAATGAAACTTGAAATATAATTTCGAAAAGCTCTAAAATAGCTGTACAACTGTCAACTAGGGTGAACAAACGTCCTCTTTTCCCCGGGTTTTGGCTTAGTTTCCCTAGTGTTTTCATACTTGCTGAAGGTAAACTGAAAATCAGAGTACCTGCATTACTCATCACAGAAATTGCTGAGTAAAGAGAACATACTCGTTCAAAAATGTAGTAAAGTAGAGAGTAAAAGTTGCTAATATCTCTGATCAGTCAAAAATATACCTTAGTACAGTAACTAATTACATTTACTCACACGTTACACCACTGGTTTGTATTACTGTGAACAAGAATTGTATTGTTTGTTTGATGCTAATTATAAATTAAAGAGAAGGATTGAACTAAACAAAGATAAACAAAGATGTGACTGTATGCATTCATTTTTATTTATAGCTAATTTTGTTTCCACATTTGTTATAAGGTGAGATGTATTTCTAAACTGATGTTAAACATATACTGTAGAAAACATCCCATTGCAAAAAGAAAAACAAAACTTTTTGAGTGCAGATAAATAAATCACTGAGAAATTTGAGAAAATAAATAAATCACAGTAAAATAAACATTGCTTCATTCATTCATATAGTGTGTGTGTGTAATCGATAATATATTGGAAATATATATCCTGGTAATCTGTCAGTCACGCCTACTTGACTGGAGCCTCATCAATAGGGCACACATGTGCTGAAGTAAACTAATTAACCAGAGAGTCTTCTTTTTCTTCTTCTTGTTATTATTGGTGCTACACAGAGAGTGCCTGTAGAAAAACCATCAACAGGAAAACACAAGCTTAAACATGTCCGGGAAGAAAGAGAACGCATGGTCACCCTATATACAACTGACATTGGCAGGTCCTACAAATGCATTCATACCTGAAGGCATTATATAGTGGTAGATTTTCCCATACGCACCTAGTCTCGCGTAGCCGGACCTTCAGACTGACGGCTGAAGGTCTGGAATTCATAGCAGCTTTCTTTGGCCAAGGCCCGCCCATAAGGCCGTTTGACCGACATGTCAAACAACCAATTACAGTTCGTTTCGTTCAGCGTCACGTTTCGGGGCGTGGAAATGTCCCCACAACAACAGACCGGCGTGCAACAAGTCAGTCAGCATAGAAAATCAAAGAAGGAGAAGAAAACAAGCGTCAGCGTCTGTTGTTTCATGTTTGCCCGCAAACGCGGCTGATATCCCCTTCTCAGTTAGGTACTTCACTTGATCTTCCATAATAGATAGGAGGGGACACACAACTAGTAAAATTGGATCTGCTGGATGCCTGGGAATCCTTCTAAATGCTGACAAAGGGTCGGCCAGGCTTGGAAAATAATACTCTTCCCAAATCCCGTCGGCAAACAGGCTAAAATATCTCTTTTTGTCTCCACTAAGTGCCTCAAACAAAACTCCTGGACATCTCTTAAAGAGTCTATGCCGTGAACCTCGCATACTTTTGAGAATCCTACGTTTAGCTGATCTTGATAAATGCTCATTGTCACTCATGTAAACACAACAGTTTTTCTTCCGCAATCACACGTCTGCGCTTTGTTTCCCGGCGGACCGAAAATAAACGCGACACTCGCACCCCCCGGAAATCCGATAAAATTCAACCAATCAGATGACGACTTCGACATTCCTGAAGTGTTTCCAGTTAAGTGTACCATATGCATCAGACGTTTAGCCAACGTTCCGTGGGCGTGACGTCTGAGGCTGAGACTAATACGCACCTGACTTAAGTTTACCTGCTTCGTCTCCTAATCGATGTCGGCTGAGTCGGTCAACGTCGTGACCCCTACGAACACTAGCACTTGGGAATAAGGTCTCTAGTGTTCCACTAACATTAACTAGACAGACTCCAGACAATGCCTTTGAATATGCTTTATCACGACCAGAGGATCTCAGACCAATTTCAGAGAGAATCCCACCAGCAAAAAGAATACAACAGTTTTTATAGAATAGGAGCATGGCAATGGTGAACCTTTTTTTTTTTTTTTTGTCTTTCGATCTAAAAAGAGATTTGATTAACTGTTCATTTCTTCTCCAGGTGCGTCTGATGGCACAGATGAAGTGTCAGTGATGGAGGGAGATTCAGTCACTCTATACACTAATATTATAATAAACCAAGGAGTCAGAATTAGATGGTATTATTATGACATTCTCATCGCTCGAATCAGTGGAGATCGCAGTGAGACCTGTACAGATGTTCAGTGTAATGAAGTTAATGAGAGATTCAGAGACAGACTGAAGCTGGATCATCAGACTGGATCTCTGACCATCATGACCATCAGAACTGAACATGCTGGAGTTTATCATCTAAAGTTCACTAGCAGCAGCAGTGGAAAGAGATTCATTGTTGCTGTTCATGGTGAGTCATTAGCGAATGTTTAAAAAGCAGGTTATATGTTTTTAAATCACATCATTAATGTATTCATCCACGCTGGTTTACAAAATGCACAGAATTAGATGTAAAATAAACACAAAAAATTGTGTTTGTAAATGAGGATAAACATTGCTTTACACACTTGACAGTCAAGAAAGCCTAAAATATTTGTCTGGTACTGTTGGTTTGTGTTTCAGGTGTTTCTGCTGAACGAGATGAAGTGAAGAGAAAGACAGTGAAGGAGGGAGAATCTGTTACTTTAGAGAGTCCTGAAGGAAAAAAAACAAATAATTCATTGACGTGGTATTTTAATGACACACTCATCGTGAGTGGAGATCACAGTCAGATCTGTACAGATGTTCAGTGTAATGAGAGATTCAGAGACAGACTGAAGCTGGATCCGTTTGGATCTCTGATCATCACAAACACCAGAAACACAGACTCTGGAGAATATACACTAGAGATCAACATCAGCAGCAGCAGCTTCAGTGTCAGGAGGAACACGAGCTTCAGTGTTACTGTCTCTGGTGAGTATCATTTAGGCATTTGGAAGGAAATCCACTCTTACAGTGTAATATAAATAAAGTTGGCATGGCATCGTTACATCTTTTATTTTATTATTTTGATGGCTTTTTACTGAATCAGTGGTACTTTTGGCATCACTGTATAAAACCGTGATCTACTTTAAACTGAATGTTCTTTATGCTTTAAACTGAATGAGATTCACATGTGATTTCATTGTGTTTGTTATAGGTCAGTCTGACAGATTTACTCACACTAATGTCTGTCTGTCTTTAGCTGATCCAGGTTCAGGTCTGTCTCTAGGAGCCATAGCAGTAATATGTGTTGCTGTTCTGGTGTCTGGAGCTTTTGCTGTTGCTGGTGTGATTTACTATCGCCACAGGAACTCTAGAAGTGGTAAGAATCTCCTACAGATATTCTAATTAGAGAAAACATCTTTATTGTAAGATTTATATTAATATGTGTGTGTGTGTGTGTGTGTGTGTGTGTGTGTGTGTGTGTGTGTGTGGGTGTGTTATTTTTCAAAGTAGACATGGCGAAATTCCTGCAAAACGTTCAGGATGGAGACGTAAGTTACTGTTGTGTATCTTTGTAAAAATCTCTAACGTAACATAATATTGAGATCTGTTTTATTGCACTTTTACTGAAAAAAAAAAATCATTGCGATGGGAAATAAACATTTCAAACGACAGATGTGCTGTTTTTTTTGTTTCTGTGGCTGTAAATAACTCTATTCATTTGTCATTCTTTACCTTCTGTGATTTGTTGATTTCTTACAGGAGGAGGAATTACAAGACCTACAGGAGCAGTCTGAAGATAATGTAATGATTGAAGATGATGAATAAGTGAATTGGCAAAAACATATTTCTACTTTTATAAGTCTCTAAAAGTCCCTAAAGGCTTGTGTTTTTGAGCTGCAACTCCATGAAATCCTTTGCAGTCACATTGATTTTACGGATGGGCAAGAGTACTCATTCATGACAGCGACGACCTATCATGAAAACGATCGCCTGACTTTAAAAAATGCTTTTTTTAAATATTTTATCTGATTGGTTATTGCAGCATTTTGGGTGGTTACTGAGGTCTGGTTATAGCGTTATCATCACTCCTTCCAGACCGGCGAAATAATGTGAAACTGGATTTGAAAGGGAAAATCACTTTGATCATGAAATATGTGCAGTGCCAATATTTCATATAGTATATAGCATTATAATGAGAACATGAACACGAGTGCTTTAGTTGCCTGTGTATCAGCGTTGTTGTAAAGGGAAGAGCACATCCAGAGTTACGTTTATGTTATGTTCTAGGATATCTGATTATTAATATCATAGGATGTCAAAGAACGGGCTTCAGTTTACCTGAGATCATGAACTCTTCAGCTTTATCTCAACAGCTATTCCTTTTAGATGTTTCTTTTTCATAACATTGATGCATCATAATCTAGCAGTCTTATTTTTTTCTATATTTTTGCATGTTTTCATGTCATTTTTATTTGTCATTAGGACTAATCTTCATAAGCCTTAAAATATTTTCATGACTGCTTTCTTAGAGGGGAGGGTCTATGGGCGGGTAAATGTATGTTTTCTTTTGATCTAATTGACAAAATCGTGCAATTTACATATGAACGTGACCGGAGATCAAAAACAACAAAAGACACGGAGAGCATCAACTTTAGTTTCTGCTCTGATAGATGCAAGACCGGCCGAACGCTGTGAGTGTGTGTTAGAAATCAGGAATAGTGAGAGAACATTGTGCTTGGTACGTTTTCATCTTCAAACCAAACTTGTGTCTTCAGCCGAAAAAGTTTAAATCCCGTCTGGTTAGCGTGATTCCCATAATGTTTACACATTAGGTCAGAAGATGTAGAGTAGACGGTCTTTTGTGGCTGTTCATCTACACAAAGCAATCCCGTTGAATGTGTTTTCGACTACCTCTGGAAGTGGCTGAAAGTGGACAAGCTCAAAACGTTTCAGACCCTGTTTACACCTGTATTTAGCGTCGTCCACTTGTGATCCGATCGACCAAAGCGCTTTGTGGTGGAGGTTTGCCTTCAGCTGTTTAATATTCCAGCAGATCTTCTGGAGGTTGAATGTTTCTGGGGTGAAGATTTTGGAAAGCGACTTCCCAAAGAAACGCGTCTCAGGATGTAACCACTAGGTGCTGCTTATCATCTTCAACTTCATTGCAGGATTTTTTTCCTACTTTATATTTGTCACAAATAATCTGCTTGTAGCATTCAGCCTTCTTCCTCACTTATTTTTCTCCACAAAGTGTGTTTTAATTCTGTTTTCCGTTTTAAATTATCTGCACTTTGTTCAAGTTTTTGAAAGATTGTCTGCCACTTTTGCACTCTTTGGGGCGGTTTCCCAGACAGAGATTAAGCCTATAGTCCTCGACTAAATGGCCCTTTAAACTAGATTAACAGAAATCTGCTTCCTCTGTCATGGCTTTAGTCCTAGATTTAGTTTAGTCCAGAGTTTTAATAAAATGATTTCCTAGAGGAAGATTAAACTAAACCTACCAGGAGGCAGTTTCTAAGACGACACATGTATTACGGAGATATATATATATATAATTTTATTTTATATATATATATATATTTTATGCGGTTCACTTTATTTAAACGTTTCGTTTTGTTTTCACACTATTGTATTGGGTTTCTAGTTCAAATGTGATTGATCCATGTTACTGAATTAAAAAGGTCACTCTTTGACTTCTCTTGATGTTTTCATTTTGTAATATGTTTCACTTTAGTAACCCAGTCATACGGGACTTTCACTTCCCATCAGGTTTTGCACAGGGCCGAATTGGGTGAAATAAAGTGATATTTTATTTACCATTGTGTTGGTTCATTCCATGATTTATAGGCAACATCTGTCATGCTAATTCAGATTAGCACAGAATGAATCTGGTTTATTTTAGTTCAGGACTGCAGGTGTAATAATCTGTACTTAATGTGTGTTACAGAAAGCCATTTTTTATACAAGATTAACTATTCTAGATTAAGGCCTACTCCTGTCTTAAATTAAACCCTGCCCAGGAAGCAAATATTGTTTTGATTTAGTTTATGATTTTTATTGACATGAATTGCTTTTGATAAAGGGATGTGAATAAATGTTACAGTCTGCTGATTTTGAATAAACTGATAAAATGTTATAAATTCTTTATTATATTTTCAGTGAAAATATTGCTTGGTGCCAGTGTTAGTTTAGTATCATTAATATAAAATTATAGTTATTGTTAACATTTTTATTTTGTTATTTAAAATTCTATTTTCTGTTTTAATGGTAATTTTAAAAGTTATGTTTTTTAGAATTGTCTATAGAATCATACAATTTATTTTCTGTTTTATTTTTTGTATTTTTAGTAGCTACATGAATGTAAACTTTGGCAACTAAATCATAAAAAAATGTTATTATGCTATTATTGTGATTCAGTGAACGTTTATTTCAAATGGCAAAAACTTTTTAATAGCGATAACAACCTTGGGATGTATGTAATTTCAAAGTGAAATATAAATGAATAAAACTCTTTACTTTTTGAAAAACAAAACAGAGCCTTCAAAATGACACTACATTTATTTATTTCATTTTTTACAATGTTTTTTTATTTTTATTATTATTATATTGCAAATGAAAGGATACAAACATTAACTGAGAAGAAAAAGAAAAAAAAACTGTGGGGGGTTCATCTCAGTAAATCTCAGAAAACCTGCTCAAAAATAATTTACAGTCAAGGGTAATAAGATATCTATGAACAATTTTGAAAAATTAAAAGTTCTTTATATATAAATAAAGAGGATAAAAAAAGTTTGCCTAACAAAATTCTTAAAAAGTGACTTTGCTTGTCTTAAAGGGACTTTGTCCACAATGGGGCGCCAAATAACAAGCGGTGAAGTTGTTGTCATGACGGAGACAAGTATGATTCATTTTAGGGAATCGCTGCGTTCGCGCGGCTCTCTATAAGAATCGATTCAAAGAACTGATTTATTTAAGTGAAGTACTTCGTTAAATACTGATGTCAGGCATGTTTTTACTGGTCGTAGTTTGTCCACAACAAATACTTTATAATTACAATTATTAAAGGGTTTTTGCTTGTTTAAGGGACTTTGTCCAAAATGGGGTGCCTAAAAGACAATTGTACTGTAAAATAAATTATTTCATTATTATAATTTTATTTATTCTAATATTTGTCTTAAATTCTACATTCAAACCTTCAAGCTTTTATATGGGCAGAATAGCTACTGTTAAAATGCTGTACTCTTTTATCTGTATTGTTTTTAAAACTCATCTTAAATCATTAATGATTGGTGTTTGAGCCGGCCCTGAATGAAATCATAGAAAATAAAATGTTATTGCAACTGTGGTCCAGTTTGTTAATTGTAACCCCAGACTGGTAAGTGTGGTCATAATCTTTTACTTCATTGATTTAGCAGATTGCCGCCATATTTGACTCATTTAATTTTCCTGTTTCATTTCACTTGCTGTTAAAGATCTCTTAATCTGTTTGACGTACTATAATAATATTTCTCTCTGTCAATTTAGGCTCTCTTTTTGGTTATATATATATAAATATAGCATGTGCAGTCTGTACATGATGGTCAAACAGCATCAGTGTTTAATGATGAATCTACAGTTCCTCAAACTCACCGCTAGAGGTCATCACACATCACACACCACTCTGACACTACTCAGATCATACTATATATCTAAATACAACTTATATAAAATAGGCTATATAAACCATAAACAAGAGTCTGTTATACAATTAATGTGATTAAACTAAATACAATATAAAGCAAATGATACATATAGGAATATCACATAAAACGACTGCAAAATCCCATGTTTTTGAGAGAACAAAATCGTCTCATCCTTACATCATATTTATGATGTGTCTATCAGTTTCTTGTCTCCTCTTGTAGATCTGATGTCATAAAACAGAAAAGCCACTGTAGCCACGCCCACCAGAGCACAGAGAGCCAATCGGATCACAGCTTCAGTAGGACCACAACAGTGGTCGTGGACTTCTAAAGAAAAAAAAGAAAGAAAAAAAAACAAAAAAAAACAATGATAAAATAGGATTTAATATAATAATTCAATAATTTATCATCAGCGCTGTGGTACCTGCACATGTGTGACAGAGTGTGTTGATGTCCAGATGTGTGGTCTGGTTGCTGATGGGATTGTTCAGCACACAGCTGTAGGTGTTTTTATCCTGATATTCCACCTCCAGAGGTAGAGAGAGACTGATGCTGAGATCAGACGCACTGATGCTGGACAATACACTGATTCCTGCGTACCAGGAGAGAGTCGCATGACTCACATTCACCGCTGATGAACACACCAATGAACATGATGGTGATGAAGATGATGAACAGTCTCTGCTGATGACAGGAACAGGCAGACGAGCTGGAAAACATGAGGGAATAGAGATGATAATAATGTGTAATAATAATATATCAGCTCAGCTGTTTAATGTTGTAACGTTGTAATGTAAATTAGTCACAAATGATCTCTATACTCACCATATACAGAAAGACTGAATGTTTTTGATGTCAGCTTCTCTCCACTTATCTCTAGTTTATAATCTCCAGCATGTTCAGTTCTGATGTTTGTGATGGTCAGAGATCCAGTTTGTTTGTCCAGCTTCAGTCTGTCTCTGAATCTCCCATCAAGAACATCATCAGATGTGGAGAAGATTCCAGCAGCTTTACTGATTTCAGCTATCAGAGACTTTCCAGCTCCAAATTTCCAAAGTATCTCATCATCTTGAAGTATTTCAGTAAGATCAGTGTGTAGAAGCACAGATTCTCCCTCCATCACTGACAGCATTTCACCAAACACACCTGAAGAACATTGACAGATTTTACACAGATTAAGGCAAAGCCAATCATTTCCATGGCTTTTGTAGTTTCTCACAGTAGGTTTTCCATTTGCATGTCATGTAATTTCTGCTAAATTACTACATTTATCTGCAATGTAATATTCAAAATTAAGATATTCATAACAGCAAAAAAAAAAAAAAAAAAAAAAAAGTCTGAGAAATTGAAATTCACTATAGTAATTTTCATTATTTTACATGACTCTGGGAACCAGAGCGCCTAAACAGAGAAACAAGCACAGACCTGAAAACGAAGTAGATCCCACAGTAATATGTTTGATTTGCTTTAAGAACTGCAAATGGAGTTCTTACCAGCTTATAACATTTATTCATAAAAATATATTAATAACTTACCGAGCAGACACCAGAAACAGAACAAAACAATCATGTGAAACATTTTCTTTAGCGGTTCAGTGAAAAGTCTGATCTATGACTATCTACACTCAACCTGTGTGAATCCTCCCTCAACAGAAGTTGACCCTCCTACACACACACACACACACACACACACACACACACACACACACACACACACACAATCTCAAAATCATTTCAAATTGATCATGTTTATAGGAACAACTGGCTATGTAAAATAAGTGTAATATTGGGTAAATCTTCCTAGATTTTCATGGTAAAATAAAACTTAATGACTTGATTAACTTTTTACTAGTTATATAATATAAATGTATAATCTATCTAACAAAGAATTAATAAAACAAAAAAACGGCTTATTACGGCAAAATAATAAACTGTTTTTTTTTTGTGGGCGGAGCTTAGGTGGAGGCAGAACGATCCCTCTGCTTCACTAACGCTAGTTTGCAAGTTTTGTTAGCTTGTTTTTTTTTTTTTAACAATGTCTGGAGAAAATCCGATTGTATCTTAATGTGCAACTGTCCAGGACCGCGATTTTTATTTGCAAAAGTAAATTTTAACGGACGGAACAAGATTAGCTGACCCGAACACCACAGCAAACATGCTCCTTTGGGGCCCGAATGGGGCCCTTGCGGGCAGCCCATTGTGGGCCCAGATACCGGCGTGAAATGCGGGGCACATGTGGGCCCCACACTATGGGGCCCAGGTGGGGCCCCATTGGGACTGTCCAAAGTGTGGGCTGACTGTGGGCTAGCCCACACTAAGTAGAGTGGGCCCCCATTGGGGCCAGTTGTGGGCCCACAGCAAACCCCTTAGGGGCCCAAACTCAATGAATGGACGATCTGACAGGATTAACCTCCGGTTGAGTGGCCTGACTTCTACAGGTACACCTACCTGATAGAGAAACTGAGGGCATATAAATCTTTAGATGCCTATAAGTACGATCCGCAGTTCTGCCTAGCCAGCGCCAAGAAGACGACAATAAAGAGTGACATACGGTGCAATTTTAATGATGTGAATATTTTCTAGAAATAAAAAATCCAGATACACCATATTCATTTTTCATCGATTCTTGCACCCAACAACACAACAAGATGACATACAATAATAATAATAATAATTTAAGCGTCTTATTATGTAGCCGAATCTGTTTGTACTGTGGCCGCCTCCAGTTTTCCTTTTGTTTTGCCTACAGCTAAAAAAAGTCGTGACGTAACTGTGATGTTGGCTCGAAACTGGTCAAGCCCCGACTATGGCAAGCCGTCTATATTTTCATGCTACTAGTGCTTTTTTTTTTTTTTAGATACTAGTATCTATACCATTAGCTACTAGTACTTATTCATTAGCTACTAGTGCTTATTCTTTAGGTACTAGTTCTTTTTTATTAGATACTACATATTAAAAAGACACTAGTACTCATTCATTAGATTCTAGTGTCATTTAAATTAATACTAGTACTTATTCATTAGATACTAGTACTTATTAATTAGATACTAGTACTAATTTTGATAGTGACTAGTAACTATTCTTTTGTACTAGTAACAACTTTACATTTTTTGCCATTGACTTATATGGGGATCTGTCATTCAGATATACAACTATTCAGTTCTGACTAGTACGTATTTATTAGTACTTATTCATTAGATACTAGTACCTATTAATTAGATACTAGTACTTATTAATTAGATACTAGTATTTATTCCAAATGTTACTAGTACGATTTTTTATTTTACTAGTAAGATTTTTAATTGAACTCTGCAGTGGCCTTTCTGACTAGTCATAACATAAGACTAGTAAAAAAGCAGCTGTGACTAGTAAAATAAGAATAGTTATTAGTAACAATTACAAAATATACTAGTGTCTAATAAATAAGTACTAGTATATATTGAATAAGTAGTATCTAATGAATAAGTACTAGTATCTAATAATAGGTATTAGTATCTAAAAAATAAGTACTAGTACCTAATGAATAACTACTAGTATCTAATAAAATTAGAAAATTGCAAAAAGGTATAATCACTTGTTTAACAATCACTTGTTTCAAATAATTACTTGTTTAATGCATTTATGCAATACACAAATCAGGATGTGTGTTGAATGGTTTGTATTAAGTTATGATCCTCCATGAGACTCGTGTATTTTTGTCTGATGAGTAAAAGTGTAAATCAATGAAGTTCTTCTGTGTTACATTATGAATACAGACATTTATCTACTCACAATCTTTATGATATGTAGAAAAACAAACATTTTCACAGAACGTTCCTGTTGTATTTTTTTGTCCTAAAAAAGATATTTATGTTAACTGTTTATTTCTTCTGCAGGTGTTTTTGGTCCTGATACAGATAAAGTGTCAGTGTCAGTGAAGAAGGGAGATTCAGTCACTCTACATAATGATGTCAAATCCAACAAACAAGTCAGAATTAAATGGTATTTTAATGAAAATCGCATCGCTCAAATCACTGGAGGTCAGAGTCAGATCTGTACAGATGTTCAGTGTACAGAGAGATTCAGAGGCAGACTGAAGCTGGATCATCAGACTGGATCTCTGACCATCATGAACATCAGAAACACAGACTCTGGAGAATATACACTAATGATCAACAACAGCAGCGGCTTTAGCATCACCAGCATTATGAGCTTCAGTGTTAATGTCCCTGGTGAGTATCATTTAGTCACATGGAAGATAAAACCACTCTTATAGTGTAAAATAAAGAAAGAAGTTATTATTACATCTTTTTATTTTAGTACCTTGATGCCTTGGCACCAAAGCATCTCTACTTCTGACATCACTGTGTGAAACATGATCTACTTTAAACTGAATGAGATTCACATGTATTCTCTCAGACCTTCTGATATCTCATTGTGTTTGTTCTAGATCAATCTGACAGATTCACTCACACTATTGTCTGTTTCTCTTTAGCTGACCCAGGTTCAGGTTCGTCTGCTGGTGTTGGAGGAGGAATAGTTGTTGTTGCTGCGGTTCTGCTGGTGTGATTCACTATCGCGCGCAGGAGCTCCAGAAAGGGTAAGCAGCATACTGTAGTGAGAGGAAAACATTTTCATTGTGCATTAAATTAGCATTTCATTGCGTGTGTGTGTGATTTTGAGATTTCCTGAGTTTCTGTGGCTGTAAATGACACTGTTCTTGTCTCTCACTTTACCTTCTGTGATTTGCAGATTTCTTACAGATGAAGAAAACCCTCATGATCTGGGAGCATCCCAACAGGATCAGTGTGAAGATAGCAGACCATTAACCCCTTAGAATTGGCAAAAATATATTTCTAAAAGTCACTAATGGCTTTTCCCCCTGCTTTTATATGCATTACAAATTATATATTTGTAGCATTCAGCCTTCTTGCTAAACTTTTGCAACACTTAGTTGCTTTGCGACTAATATGAAGATGGAAACACTCTCAATTCAGCAATCAGCAATGTATAAAGACATTAAGACAGACCAGCCATGAGCTCTCAGGTTATTAGTCAATGCTTCTATTGAAGCCACTTTAAAACTAGTAACAAAATGTGTTTTATTGACAATCCTTATGAATTATTACACTACCCATATTCAATTAATGTTTTTACTCAAAATGCATTATGGACAAGAAGAACCCAATCTTATCCCTTTGTCCAACTATTCTCATGCACCTTTTTACATACAACGTTTGTATTATTGTGATTCAGCTCAGATCATGGTAAAAATCTTCTCCTCTTTGCAAGAAATCGCAGAATTCCTGATGCCAAAGCTTAGACTTTTAACTTTTTTTAAGTGGTGCAGCCATTTATAACTTGAATGTCCAAGGCTTCTGGTTCATTCCTTTGTTATTTACTGAAATACTTTACTATCAAATTTCTAAGCTCACTAGTTTGTAGCACAGTAGTTTTGCGGTTTCCATTCTGTTTTTGTACACTCCAAAATCCAACAGTGATTCTAACTAACAGTTTTTAGTTAACTTTACTTAATGTCTTAACTTTAATCTGTACTATTCACATCCTAAGATTTGTTTACTCGCTGGGAATATCTTAATGTACTTTTCACTCATTTCCTCCACTTCTGCAGTTATTTTGCATTCACTCATTTCCCAAAGTCATCTTGAATGTTGAATTTTTATTTCAACTGAAAAATTTAAGAGAACGTCACTTAAGCTGACTTCATAAATTGATGTTGATTTTCCTAAAATGTTTAGTCGCCATTATGGTGATCAATGTTCCCTTTGGTTGGGCACTTGGAACTTAATTTTTACTACTGTAATTCTCTTCCCATTGATGCAGCGATTGCAGCAAGAAATCAGTTGTTCGGTTTCAAAGGAAGAGAAGTAATATAGTCCATATATATATATGTATGTATATGTATGTATGTATATATGTATGTATGAATGATCAGGCATGTGCACAGGTAGGGCTCAACCTGTGCAGAGCACATGCCCTTTTTGGCCTTACACTCCTAAGTGCCCTTTATTTTGGTGGTGGTGTTTTTTGTGTGGTTTTTTTTCAATAAATCAATGCTATTGTTCACCTTTTTCGTCTGTCTGTCTGTTTTACAAATATTTAGGCAATGAAATTTCTTAAAAAGAGCTTGTGTAAATCTTGTTCGATCCTCAAACTGTCAGTAAACCTGATAACTCCGCCCCCTCTGTCTTGACTGAATGATAGAGCACAGCAGCTGAACAAAGTTTTGCAAGGGTAAACAAAGATCTTGCCCTAAAGAAGCCCGGATCCAGGGCAGGCTAACTGGTGTTACACATATCCTCTAACACTGACCATCAGGAACACAGTGATATTACCACTGACTCTCTCTCATACCATTGTTATTATATGCGCGTCCAGTAGGCTACTGCTACGTTCATTAAAAGTATTCAGGCAATGACATCGGTAAGAGAAGATCTACTAATAGAACTTTTTCACATTTTATTTAGATTGCATCGAGGTGGCATAGATGTACAGTTTTGTTGGGTGCCAGCACATGAAGGGGTTAAAGAAAACGAGATAGCAGACAAACTGGCTAAAGAGGCACTGCTAAAGGTAATAATAATTGCAATTCCACTTGGAAAAGGTGAAGGTAAAACAGTGGTTAAGAAGAAAGGACTTGAAATATGGCAGAAATGGTGGGAGGAAGACAGGAAAGGTAGAAGATATTATAAAATACAAAAAAAAATGTCAGTATAAAGAATTACATGGAAAAGACCAGACGAGAGGAAATTGTAATGGCAAGATCGAGAGTGGATCACTCAGGGCTGAATGGCCCATTATTTTTAATGGGGAAAAGGAATAGGGAGAACTGTGAAAACTGTGGGGTTAAAGAAAATGTTGAACATGTAATATTGTACTGTAAATTGAATAAGGTGGAAAGACGGGTGTTTAAAGATAAGGTTCAGGAGGCAGGGCGGGAGTGGAATCTGGTAGGGATACTGGGATCAGAAGGAGAGGGATAAGGAATAATGATTACCAGAAAGGCACTATTTAATTTTTTTTTAAAACTCGGTTGTGGAGTAGAATTTAAATTATGATTATACACACTCCAGTACAGTAGGTGGCGGCATGCACCTTAACGTTGTTTGCAGTCCGCCATTAAATAAGAGAAGAAGAAGCAGCAGAAGAAAGCCATACAGGTAGAAATCAAGCGGGAAGGAAGTCGACCGGAAGTTGAAGTCGACCGGGTGCCGCCATCTTGTAGCAGAACTTCACTTGCGTTAGCAATCCCATTGACTTCCATTCATTTTGGCGTCACTTTGACAGTGAATAACTTTACATCTGAGGCGTTTGAAGACTCCATTTGTCCATTTTTTATTTCTAAAGAAACACGACAATGTATAAAATGCTCCATTACCTTGTAGCTTATGTTATGGCCCCGTAGAAGCAGTTTTTGTAAAAGTAGGCTAACGATTGCGTCATAACCACGCGACTCTCTGTCGCACACTAGAGAGATTACCGTATGGACGGGAGGAGAAGCTCGCGGGCAATCGGGGAGACGTGGAGGCAAAATGACAATATAATTAATCAGAATACTTAGCAAAAGTTTCTCCTGCTCCAAGCTCATGGACAGCTCCTAATCACACTCTCCGTCTCTGCAAGATTCGGAAGGGAATGATTCAGATTTCTCTTGGCACAGCTACTAGAAGACAGACGGGTTGCTCACGTGGTCCGTGTAACGCTTTGCTCGGTTTGAGTCTGCGCGTCAGGAAAGGAAGTGCTAAGAAATCGCTGAAAACGGGCTTCACTTGTCTCAATTGAGTTCCAATGGGGTCGCTGTGTCCATTTCTTTTACTGTCTATGGTAGAAATGGGAGAATTGCCATTAGAGTTAAGGAGGAAACAGTTAATGGCAAATTATTGGGCTGGTCTACAAGGACATAATAGTACTCATCTTACTAAAGCAGTACTACAGGAAAGTTGGGAGTATGGGAAAAATTTAAAGGAAAATTTTGGACGAATTGGAAATGATATAGCCAAAGAATTAGAAGTGTATAATTTGAAGATAAGTCCCACGATAGTGTATCCAGAGATTGCTCCATGGAAGATAGTTTGGCCTGAGATAGACTGGTTTGTGTTACAGGAAAAAAGGAAGGATCAGAAGGATATTAATTTATAAAGAGTGTTCAAAAATCGGTTATTGGAAAAATATAATGAATATATCCAGATCTATACAGATGGAGCTAAGAATCCAGAGACAGAAGCAACAGGATTGGGGGTGGTGATACCGGATAAAGGAACAGGAATCAATAGGAGAACATCTAATAAATTAGGGGTATATACAGTGGAAATACTGGCAATATTAATCAAATAATAAAAGTCATTCAAATCCAAAAGTCGTCAAGATATTCTGTTTGAAGTACTCCAGTCAGTAACAAGAATAGTAAATCAAGGTAGACAGGTAAAGTTTATATGGGTACCAGGACATGTAGGGATAAGGGGGAATGAATTGGCAGATAAATTAGCAAAAAGGGCATTAACAAAGGGAAATATAGAAATGCAAGTTAGTATTAGTAAAGCAGAGGTTAAAAGTGTGATATGGGAGAAAATAAATCAAAAGTGGCAAGAAAGTTGGGATAGAGAGGGGAAAGGGAGACACTTATATCAAATTCAAAGGGACGTTAAAGATACAAGGGTTGGAAGGGGAAATAGGAGAGAAGAAATGGTGATATCTAGATTAAGATTGGGACATTGTTTATTAAATAAAACGCTTAAATTGATAGGGAAACATAATACTGGACTATGTGATGGATGCCAGGAAGAGGAGTCAGTAGAGCATATTGTTTTGAGATGTAGTAGATATGGAGCTCAGAGAGAGATGATGAGGAATAAGTTGAGGGAGATGGGAGTTCAGAACATGACATTAAAAGGGCTTTTGAGCAGTGATCGGGTTCAGACTAGAATTCTTATGACTTTCTTAAGAGAAATAGGGGTTTTTAATAGGATATGAAGAAATGTAGTATTGAGGAGGGTTAAAGTATAAATATTGTTGTTGTCATGTTTATAATAATTATTATTATTATTGTTTTGCAGAATGACTGGGAAGTGTGTGTGTGTGTGTGTGAGTGGGGAAGGGGGATTTAGTCTGTAAACCTATTTTCTGGTTCACACTCCGGAGCAGAAGGTGGCGGAAATGCACCATTAAGCTGGATGCCAACCGCCGTTAAATAGTAATAAGAAGAAGAAGAAGCAGCAGCAGCAGAAGAAGAAGTACTGCTACGGCGGGTCGGATCTGATCCAGCCACGTCATCGTGCTACAGGCTGCAGCGAGGACTTCTTGGAGAGATTTTTTCTGGACACAAGTTCCGATGTCTCGGTTCAAATGTCACATTATTACTAGTGTGAATATTGGGACAGGGAAACAGCAGAATCCGACACGTCTGCCCCGCCGTTTTTGACATACGCAAGACATCAGAGGTAGGGGAAGACTCGGATTGGTCTCACCCCAGGGACGGCGAGTAGGTTTAGGGGTGGGGTTAGGGATGGGATGACTTCCCTAATGAATATTGATGAGTCTTCCCCTACCATCTTGGTAAAAAATATCGCCGCCGGACCGCACTCGGACACATTTCTAACCTGCATGCATCATAAGCAGATTTTGCTCATCTCAAACAAGCCAACTATGATGAAAAATCTGTTTTTGGTTTGTGTGTTCGCCTTCCTTGTGCAGGGTAAGACGCTTATTTTCATTGCATTATAATTATATTGTTGTTATTAGTATTATATTCTTTACATTTCATCTTCCTGTCAACATATACCTTACAGTCTATGACATATACACGTAACGTTTTACCTGCAATAGAGTATGAAGGTAAAACAGTAGCAAAACTCGAGAGCATGTAAATATGAATTTGAGAACTTGTACAATAAATATTCGTACTTGTACATGAACATTTACACTCACAGCTCCAATGTGAAAACCTGTAAAATAAAAATCTGAAGTTGAATGTTGAAATTTGCACTCGCAAACAATAGTCACAAACCTGTATTCTGAATCTGAAGCTGCAGACAAGTAGACACAAATGTGTAAAATGCCATTCACAGAAATACAACGACAGACACAAACTTGTAATATATATTTTGCGTTTAATCTTACGTTCACATTCGCGGTACTTCCTCAATTAAGCACTTGCAGCTTCTCAAATCTGTCACTGCAATTTCAAATTTCGCGCCTTGACTTTTGCTACTCTTTTCGCGACATATCAGGTGCAAAACTAACTTGTGCACTTGAAACTCAGAGGCGGTGAGAGGGAAAGGGGGGCGGGAGAAGGGGGGGTCAAAGGAGCCGTTTTATTGGTTGGCACCTAGCCAATGAAATGGGAGTTCGATGATGTCACGAAACCCGCGTGCACTGAAACACTAACATGGCTTAATGCATTAGACTGATATTAAAATAAATAAACGAAATTATCAAACTCAGTAGGCACAATGCTAATGCATACTACAGAAAAGCAGATGAGCACAGAATATGACGTAAAACATATGACGTATGCCATATATATATATGCCCTATATGGTATATATACCATATAGACTGTAAAAGAGTTTTGTGTGTCCAACAGTTAGGCTAGGGTGAATATTTAAAACATTTACATTTTTCCAAAGCGACTTACATTGCATATTAAGGTATACATTTTACATTCTTATCAGATAATTTAGGTGCATTTTCATATTGCAATGGAATTGGCACACACACACACACACACACACACATATATATATATATATATATATATATATATATATATATAGGCTATATATATATATATATATATATATATATATATATATATATATATATATATATATATATATATATATATATGAAGAGTTCAGATGCAAAAGCCTCTAAATGCCATTTGAAATTTTCTTATAGAATGATCATTTTTATCAAGCTTGTATATTTAAGTTCAGTAATTTCACTTAAATGATAATTAATAGGTAATCTTCACTGCCATTTAAGTGAAATTATTGAATTTAAATATATGAGCATCTGAACTCTTCATTTATATATATATATATATATATATATATATATATATATATATATATATATATATATAAGCAAATGTGTGTTCAGTGCAAATAAACTTGCTGCCTAGTGTTTTATTAATAAAGTAACAAATTATGTGTTTTTTTTATTGTTTTTAATTTTTATTTTATAACTGTTAGTCCATTAAGCCTCATTAAGCGTTTTCTTGGGTTTCGAGGAAAACGTACAATTAAACGCGTTGCGTTCATATTCTGTGCTCAATTTTTTTCTGTATAGGCTATGCTTTATGGTGTTTCCTGTTTGGTCTTTTAATACCACTGTCTCAATTAAACGCGTTGCGTTCATATTCTGTTCATTGGTGAGGCATCGACCAATAAAATGACTTCATTCCGACCCCAGCCCCGCCCCCGACTCTGCTCTCGCAAGTCTGCATTTACAAGTGCACGAGTGAGTTTTGCTACAGGCATATCGCAAAAAGAGTAGCAAAAGTCAAAGCGCTAGGATTTGAAGTTGTACTGCCAGATATGAGAGGTTGTGAGTGCCGACTTGTGGTTGTACAACGAAACTGAACTAAAGCACAAAGATAAATGTGTAGTACACAATTGTGCCTGTCATTTTGTTTATGTAAATGACACTTTACACATTTGTAACTATTAATCTGCAACTTCGAATTCAAAACACAGGTGTTCTGAGTATTGTCTGTGTGTGCAAATCGATAGATGCAGCTTTTCACATCAGAGCTGCAAGTATAAATTTCAACTTACAAATACAAATATTAATTTTACAAGTTCTCACATTCAAATTAGCAAGCTCTCGAGTTTTGCTACTGTTTTACCTTCATAATAGAGAACTTGCTCAGGCCAGTCTGTGCCGAAAGAAAGTTGAAACGCAAATCTGAGGGAATTTGATACATAAAACCAGTTTATAACACTGAATACCACACATGTCTTTAGCTTTAAAGCCACATCGCGGACTTTGTGACCTAAAGAGTTGACGCATACGAGTTATTTTAAATGATTCCTCAGGCCAATATTCAGCGTTTGACACTATTAATGCTCCGAGCGGGGCTGCCCTCTTGAAATACCGCCTATGTAAGTTTGGAGAAGACGGACCGTCGTTGGCCAGGTCATGTGACCTGGAGAACGTATCGCTTTACGGCCATCACGTGACCATAGGCTCTGATGGAGCAGACTTTTGCGACAGTGCTGCGGCGCTTGTGGCCTCTAGGGGCGCTAGACGTGAAAGTTACAGGTCTAGCGCCCGCAAAAGTTCCGCGGTGTGGCTTTAAACCCCCCTTTGGACATTTACGATAGAGACAGAGCGCCACGCGTCATAATCTGAAGACCACGCCCACCCAGGGGGAAAACAAACCAACGGTCTCCATTGACTTTGCATTGCGAGAGGCTGCCTCCCTGTCATTTCTTGCTTCTAAGAAAAGACAGAATAATGCCTAAAAGCTGCTATGTGACAAGGTGTACAGCAAACAAGCTAAGAAACCCAGAAATAAGTTTTCATAAGCTGTCGAACCCAAAAAACGAGTGTTTAGGACATAAAAGTGGATACAGGCTGGAACGAATGGGTAAATTGTGGGATCCTGACACTCAGTATGCACTAAAAATACACTACGTGTGCAGTAAGTTAAACATTTGGTCACTGGTGAGTCAAATATCCAAATGTCAGTTTTATATATTATATTTCTGTAAGATAAACTATCCTGTGTTGCCGATTACGGTCTCCTCCAGCGGACGTACGTTAGTTCTCAGAGTAATGAGACACGTGACGCTCTGTCTCAACTGCCTGTATCCACTTTTATGTCCTGAACACTCGTTTTTTGGGGTCGAGAGCTAATAAAAACTTATTTCTGGGTTTTTTAGCTTGTTTGCTGTACACCTTGTCACACAGCAGCTTTTAGGCATTTTTGTCTTTTGTTAGAAGCAAGAAATGACAAGGAGGCAGCCTCTCGCAATGCAAAGTCAATGGGGACGGTTGGTTTGTTTTCCCCCTGGGTGTGGGCGTGGCCTAAATGCGCTCTGTCTCTATTGGTTACTGATAGAAAGGAAATGCCCATATTTGGGTCACATAGCGTTATGCAGGAGACTCAGAGCTTTACAGCGATACCGGTCATGAGTCATGACAGACTTCAGTAAACAGACGGTATGGCGAGCGGATAATGACTTTTCTAAGTCTACCCTGAAGAAGGCGAAGGAGCAGTCTACCCTTCCGTCGCCGTCAGTCCGTGTCTATTTTTGAATGGGATTGATAGAGACGTCAGACGACAGACCGGCGGCGACGTCACGGCGGCGTCACAGTTGTAACGTATACCTTACGGCGACGTGGCGACGGCGTACGTGAGAAATGTATAAAAAATCATAACGTCTGAACCAGGCACGTCGCCTAATAAGACGCGTCGTCCCTCAGTACGTCGCCTAATAAGACGCCTAATACACACGTCGTCCCTCAGTACGTCGCCTAATAAGACGCCTGATACACACGTCGTCCCTCAGTACGTCGCCTAATAAGACGCCTGATACACACGTTGTCCCAATCTAATGTTATTTTTCCGATGTTGATAACGAAAAGTGAATAGCATGAGTAAGACTGGATTTGCAATAGGCGATCGGGAGACATGATTTTTGTTTTGTTTTGTAAGCTTTTCTTTAAAGTGAATTTTTGTTTAATATTAAAGCCTCTTAATTTTAAATTTGTCATCACCCAATTGCTTGGATTTAATAAAAAAAGAAGCGAATTTTCCATAAACAGGCTCTAACTTGTTGGTCTTTCTACAGCAGTGTTTCAATAAATGGTCTATCTTAGACAGAAAAGTTAACAACAAAGTAATAAAAATCTTTTATTTGCAAAATCTATCCCTGCCTCCAGATACAAATGGTCCCCCTTGTATGAAAATATTAATTGGAATGGAGCATGGAGTAACCCATATACATTTTTAATTACAAACAAATTAAAAGAAATATAATTTATTACCCCAACAAGATTATCTCTAAATTTATAGCCTACCGTAGACGAAAAATGCAGCTTTTGCTTTATGGAAACGGAAACGTTAGACCATTTATTCTATAATTGCTTACATAGCTCTTCTCTGTGGAATGATATAGCCTACAATGTTTCATTAATGGCAACATAAGAATAGGACAGAGGCCGCACTATGCATAGGCGTTTTTTATTCGTTGCACAAACGCGTTTCAGTGAAGAAGGCACACGCCGAAACGCGTTTGTGCAACGAATAAAAAACGTCTATGCATAGTGCGGCCTCTGTCCTATTCTTATGTAGGCTATTATATTTTTAGGCCAGCACTCTAAAAAGTGTATTATCAAAAATTGAGTGAAGCCTGCTCCTAGCCTCATTAATCATTAATGGCAACAACAATGTTTCAACAACTTGGCTCAAACATAGCCTACATTTATCTAATTTTGATATCTTCTTTTACTTTTCTGACTCAAATTTCTCTGTACAATATATAGTCGACTTAATCATTTTGCTTGGAAAATTCTTTATTCTTAAATCGAAGTTTATGAAAAACTACGGTGACGCATTGCTGCCACATAGGCTACATATATTTTTTTCCACTCAATTATGTCGTAATAACGAGATCTTATGTCGTTTTGACGACATATTTTTCTCGTAATAACGAGATCTTATTTCATTAAAACGACACATTTTGTAGTCATGTACAAAATATGCCTTTATCCACATAAAATTGATAGCCAATCATGTCTTTATCATACGTTCAAAAAGCTGAAGAAATAGCAGCCCCCAACGGACATTCATGTTAAAAGATCAAATTCTGTACACACCTTATTAATAGCAGATGAGCCCAGAATGCGAACATTGTGTTTAATTCAGACTGTAAAAAATAGGTTTAATTGCATATTAGGCTAAGCATAAAGAAAAAGCTTAATGTGGCTTAATAGGCTACTTCAGTGATAAAGATCAAATGCTGTACACACCTTATTAATAAACCATATCCTACAGAAAAGCAGATGAGCCCAGAATATGAACGCAATGCATTTAATTATACGTTAAGCGTTTTCCGATAGAAACCCTTTATTATAAGGAAAATAAAGGTGGCTCTTAACGTTTCTTTCTATGGGAGGATGGCATTGCGGTGCACAGCAAATCCTTTAAATGGTATTCAATGCAAAACAAAAATGAAAAATAAAAGTAGCCAATAAAATAAACAAATTATTGTGGCATTAATTAGCCCACAAACAATATTTATTTTAAAGACTAAACGAATTTGTTTAAAGAAAAAAAACAGCATTGTGCGTTTATCTGTAGAGTGTTTCAGCCGCCCTTTTCAAACTGGCGCAATAAAATGCAACAGAATTTGATTTGTTAAACATGAAGGACTTATCAGTCTGGCATGGCCGCTCGCTCTAACGTTAACCTAGATAAATGTTCGCTATTATTAAGCGCATATCCGAGTGTTTGTGCGGAGTGTGGAGCGCGCACTGCATGGCATACATGGACGCGCCGGTGCCATCACTCGCATTTTCCTATCAACAGTGGAAACAACTTAAATACTCCATTTCTGGTCATACAGAAAAGAATAATACATCAGTCGCAACTTTATTTGTGTAAACTCTCAACAACAAGAAAACGTTGTGCTTTTGTAAAATAAAAGAAAACGAACGCGCTTTCATGATCTCTGTGAATTGGAGCGCATCTAAAAAATGAACCGAAAACAGTTAGCCTCACAGACATGAGAAATATCACTATCTATATAAAGTTTATAAATAAAATAAAAAGGTCCACCAACGAAAAAAAAAATCCAATCGAAAGCAAATACGGTAGGCTACCATCTGATTATGTGATCCTGTCCGTATGAAAGGCGCATTCATTAGCCTACTTTTGCCGGTGCTTTGCGGCAAGTTTTATGCGCTTGAGCGCGGAATAGCCATATACACCCAGGATTGAATATAAACGTGCGATTAGTCCTAATTGCTTAAATAAATTACTACTAGTCTAGAAAAATCCTTTAGTCTATGGCAACTCTAATCAATAGCCTACATTTAATATTTGACATTATTTAATTAGTAATTTTATCCAGCTCTTTACATTAAATTAGTTGAGTTAGCATAATTAGTTCATGAACAAATAAAATAATAAAATAAAGTTTAAATTATACCGGTAACATTTCTATATAGCATTGCTTATTCCACCACACAAAGGACTGTTTATAAGGTGACTGTCCGTTATACATGTGAAGATTGTATATGGCTGTATCTTGAAGATTTTTGTATTGTATCTTCTGTTATAAAGATGAAGATTGACATTTCGTTAATTAAACAAAATAAGAACACAATGTTGTAAAAAATAAACAACTTAGGCTATGTTCTGTTAGATGTGTTTTGACTACTTTTTGTTTAATTATCTCTAGGTAATGAAGATATAGCCTATTAACAAAAATAAATCTTTGGCTATATATAATTAATATATTATATAAAAAAACTTATAGGCCTGTATAAAATATATTTTTAAAAAGGGCCTCATTGATTCATTTTGCCTGATTGGGGGCTGTTACTATTTGCATAAGCTTTTTGAACGTAGAAGTGTGAAAAAGGATAGGCTGTCAATTTTATGTGGATTATAAAGGCAAAAAAAAAGATGTCGTGACATCTCGTTATTACGAGAAAAATATGTCGTTTTAACGACATAAGATCACGTTATTACGAGAAAAGATGACGTTAAAACGACATAAGATCTCGTTATTAGGCTACAACATAATTGAGGGGAAACAATAATATGTATGTGGCAGCAGCTATGCGTCACCGTAGTACTGCTCTTGATGTTAAGTGTAACAATTATCGTCAGTTATCCTCTTGCGCCCTCTGTTGGCATTTGTACATAATATATGTTCATTGTTTATATATTTCTTCATGTATTTTAATAGTGTTGTTAAATAAAATAAAATAATTAATTACTTTTAATACCCTACTTTATTTGAACCAATTATATTGCCTCATTTGTAATTATGTATTTAAGTCATACTAAAGGCTATTGTTCACTTCAGATCTATCTTTATGACCAAAAAAATATATAGCCTAAATAAATAGTCGACACTGACAGCCCTAGTCTTGAACATTTGACCATGAACCTACATTGTTTTGCATTTTGTGACTAAACGACTATTTCCCTGTCTTATATTTTTTCATTGTTGGTTTCTTGAAAATAATAGGCTATTAAAATACTTTCTTGTCACCTTCTCCTGTAAACAATATCGTGAATAGTTTAATTTTGTGTATTCGCCCATTATGGTCAACTGTGTAAATTAAAATTATTATTACCACCTTCAAAAGTAAAAACTCAGACTGACACATTCCAGAATATTATGTTTATAGATTACAATTAATGAATTTATCTGTTCAACTTTAAAGTTGTTGTTAATAATTGTGCAAAAAGTTGTGACTTTGATGGTGTATAATTTGCATAGCCCTCATATCCAGTAGAAAGTGAGTGAATTATATATATATATAAAAAAAAAACTATGTTCGTAAACCATTCAGAGATGACATTAATGACATACACAACTTTGTATACAATACAAAATTTGTATCAATGATATTTTCAATGTCATCAGAATACAAGAAAAGAATGATTGATTAGAAAGATAACAAAGGAAAGATAAGAAAAGCTAGGGGGGGGGAATAGATATTTTTTATTGTGATGCGACGTTGGAGTCATGCTGTGGTGAGACGTTGGTGTCACGCGTCTGTGATGCGACGTGCTGTGGTGAGATGTTGGAGTCACGCGTCAGTGGTGCGACGTGCTGTGGTGAGATGTTGGAGTCACGCGTCAGTGGTGCGACGTGCTGTGATGCGACGTTGGAGTCACGCGTTGGTTTCACCCGTCTGTGGTGCGGCGTACCCCTTCTGTCACGTAAAAGTACACGACTGTAGACTTCGGTAAGTTATCCGTGGCATTATCCACTCGCCATACAGACGGAGGCTCACGGAGCTCGGCATGTGGCGTTGGAATACTAACTTCCTGGTAAATTCGGGAGAAACTTACTGCCGCAAGTAGACAAAATGTAATAAAATAAACATCTTAATGTATATTTTCAGCGTTTTCTTTATAGCAGCTTGAAAGAACACATATTAAAGAAGTAAACTAGCCCAAAATCTCAAATATGACCACTGCATGAAAAATCGATGTTTTTGCCTGCCGTGTCTCGCCTTAAGATCCTAACTTTAGAATCATATCTTACCCCATGGTAACCATGGGAATTTCAGTTAGGAGCTCATTTAGGACAAAAGCTATTACAAAATGGCATTTCCTAAATGCATAATTTTATCTGATCTTGACTACAGAAAATGGTATTACAGAAGCATCCTAATTTCTAGTTAACTCTAGAGTCCTAACTTCAAAATGATTAGAAAGCCAACTGTAAAAATCACATAATAATAATAGCCCTGTCTGAGAACGGCATCACATTTATTAATGATACAATATGAAGAACAGCGGTGTTTGATGGTGGAAAGACTTTGTGAACAACCAAATGATGTCCTGACCTGCACTTTGATGACAAAACTCCAATGAAATAGAAGGATTAGGCTTTGTCTTTTCTACCAAGCTTATCAAAACTTTCCTTAATAAAAAGCACCACTTACTTTGTTTCTCCATTTTCTAAATTTTACTTCACAGCTGTTTGCGCATAGTTGGTTGCTTGGTAAAAGACCCAAAAGTTGATTACCAAACTCGATGGAGGGCTTTAAGATTCCCTAACTACAGATAAGATGAGATTTTGTAATTGGATAAGAATCCTAATTCTACTTAAGATTTACTTCTGTAATACGAATCTGTGACTTAACTTGTCTGATTTTAACTTAAGACTAGATAGAAGGGGCCTTTTACAGAAACTTTCTATCTTAAGCCCCAATCCCTACTCATGTATGTTTATCTGAGGAGTAAATGTGTAAATGAATGTTCTTCTGCTGTTCGTTTACTTGTTACATTATGAATCCAGACATATTTCTCTATTCACAATGTGGAAAGAAAAAAAAAAACAATCCAACAAGAGATTTATAATTAAGTTGTTTATCTCTTCTTCAGGTGCACCTGATGTTGACAGAGTGTCAGTGTCAGTGATGGAGGGAGATTCAGTCACTCTACATACTAATACCATAAACCCACAAGAAGACAAAATTATCTGGTATTTTAATGACACCCGCATCGCTCAAATCAATAGAGATCAGAGTAAGATCTCTACAGATGATCAGTGTAAAGAGAGATTCAGAGGCAGACTGAAGCTGGATAATCAGACTGGATCTCTGACCATCATGAACATCACAAACACAGACTCTGGAGAATATCGGCAATCTATGAAAATCAAAAGTGACACATACTTCGATGTGTCTGTTCATGGTGAGTAATTTACAAATTATTTAATTCAGATTACATGCATTAAAAAAAGTAAAAAAGAAAAAGTACAGATTTATTTTAAACTGATTTGTCTGTCCATTGGTGAGTCGTTAGTATTATTTTTGTCCTGGTCATTTTCTCACCGTAGCATTTCCGACCACCTTTCCTTATCCTATGTTTAAATTCCTCTGTTATTTCATACGCATTGTTTATTAGTTCACCGAGGTTCAAAGTGATGGGGATCTGATTTGGAAAATATGGATAAATGTTGCTTTCAGACTGACAGTCAAGAAAATGTAAAATAATTTGTGAATTTGTGTCATATGATCACAATAAAATATTTTAGATTTTTTCAGTAAGTGTTTAGTGAAAATATAATGCAGTCATTTATATATTTTTAATCTAGCAATTTCTGTTGAAAGTATTTATGAATAAAGATAGACATTTCTTACAATTCACTTGACTATATTTTATTGTTCGATGTTATTTCTTCAGATTTTCTCAAGGTCTAGGAAATGAACATACACCATCATTTCATAGTTTGTTCTTGTTATAGAGTTTCTTCCCCAAAAGGATCCTCCAGCATCTGTTGGTTTGTGTTTCAGGTGTTTCTGCTTCTAAACTAGATGAAGTGAAGAGAAAGACCGTGAAAGAGGGAGACTCTGTCACTTTAGATACTGGTGAAATAAAATCGAATGGCGTGATGAGGTGGCATTTTAATGACGTTCCCATCACTGAATTCACTGGAGATCTCCGTCCTATCTGTACAGATGTTCAGTGTAATAACAAAACTGAGAGATTCAGAGACAGACTGAAGCTGGATCATCAGACTGGATCTCTGATCATCATGAACACTAGAACTGAAGACTCTGGAGAATATACACTACAGATCAACAGAAGCAGATTCACCATTGTGAAGGTCTTCAGTGTTGCTGTCACTGGTGAGTAATGTGGGCATTTGAAAGGATAACACTTACAGAGGAATGTAAAAAGATGGTAGGCCTATCATTATATCTTTTTATTTTAATATCTTGACGACTTGGTACTGAAGCATCTCTACTTCTGACATCACTGTGTGAAACGGTGATTTACTTTAAACTGGATGAGATTCACATACTCTCTCAGACCTTCTGATATCTCATTGTGTTTGTTCTAGATCAATCTGACAGACTCACTGACGGTCTGTCTTTTGCTGATCTAGATTCAGGTCTGTTTGCTGGTGTTGGAGCAGGAATGGCTGTTGCTGTTCTGCTGTTCGCTGCAGCTGCTGTTGCTGGTGTGATGTACTATCGCCGCAGGAGCTCCAGAAAGGGCAAGTATCACCAACAGATAGTGTAGTGAGAGGAAAACATTGCTTGTATTGTGCAAAAAATAGTGTTTATTGTGTTTGTAATTATTTTCCAAAGCAGAGCTTTTGAGTGAAGTCCAATTGAGTGAAGATACTTTACTAGTGTAGTGTATCCTTGTATCCTGACTTTTCCAACAAATGTTTCAAACAGAGTCTTGTTCACGAATAGATGACACACGAGTTTTTATAACTTTTAAATGACACTGTCTGTTCATATCTCTGTCTTTATCTTCTGTGATTCACTGTTTTCTTACAGATCAATGTCCAGTGATCTGAGAGGACCCCAGCACATCAGGGATAATCTACCTCGACAGGAAAAACCTCTAATGGGAAAGTGAGCTTGTGTTTTTCAGCTGTAAAACATAACTTCGCAACTTTCCCTTGCACAGATTTAGCAAGATTTTTCTTGCTGTTTAAATGCACTTATATTCTTCAATCTCTTAATCTTGGGCAGAAGAGAGTTAAATCAAGCGGTCTCTTTCCCGAGAAGTGAATCACATCTTCTGCACATTTCGAGGCTGCTGGCTACCATCATTGTACGAGCCCATAGACTAGAGTTTAATGTGTGGTGCTAATTTATTTTTATTTAGCTGTTCTCATGTTAGCTGTATGAGACAGTGTGAAGGTTACTAATGCACTACATGTTAAAGTGCCATATGTATTCTCTCGAGTTGACAGCACTGGTCAATATAATGTTAAAATGTGATGGTGCATCAGTATCAGTGCTTTTATATAAGCTCAAGTTCACTTTCTGTGGATATATTCTCTTCAAGAGAATTTCTATAACTAAAGAATATTGCCTTTTTTTATCTTGGTGTGAATAAACACTCGCCTGTTACTCTTATAATAGTCACATGAGAACTGTGTCAAAGATATTGTCCACATTTGTGTGAAGAACCAAACTCAGTGTTCAGATATTGTACTGTTAATGTATCAGAACCTGTAGAAATGACACCAGCTGATCATCCATGTGCCTATAAGAACTGTTTTTATCCGTGTATTAAGTTATTTTGAGGATGGATCTCACTTTATACTGTCTTTGGAAGTGTGGAGAACTGTGTTCAGTAAACTAAACTAAATGAACTTCTGATTTGACTTCTGGTTGTTCTTTACGGGGTCAAACTGGGTTCCCCTACATCATGTCACAATGATTAATGATAAGCACTTTCCTTTTTATGGAAAGCTGTGGATTATTAAATCATTTGTTTCTGAAAGCACAGAAAATAGTAATGTGATCATCTAAACATCCCAAATTATGCCATAGTTTATGTCATAGTTTAAGCATATAAAGTCCTCCAGGTGGTGCTTATTTGCCATAGTAAAAGACTTTTTTTTTTACTACTTGATTTGCATTTAAATCACATATAATCTACTGGTAGCATTTAGTCTTCTTGCTAGAATTATGCGACCAATGCTTTGTGATAATAAGGATGATGGAAACACTCGATTTATAAGACAAACCGGAGCTCAGGTTATTAGTTGATGGTATGTGTTTCTGTTGAAGCGACTTTAATATCAGTAACAAAATGTTTTTAATTTACAAATTACCTTAGAACCCATATTGATGTTTTTGTGTCAATCATCATAGACTACATAAACATATCACTACAATTTTGAAAATGGAAAATGAAGGAAGCATGAAGTGCTCTGGAAATGTCCTGGTAGACGGCTGCGTTGACTCTGGATTTAATAAAGCACAGTGGACCAAAGTCCTCTTTTCTGATGAGAGCAAATTTTGCATCTCATTTGGAAACCAAGGTCCCAGAGCCTGGAGGAAGAATGGAGAGGCACACAATCCAAGATGCTTGAAGTCCAGTGTGAAGTTTCCACAGTCTGTGTTGGTTTGGGGAGCCATGTCATCGGCTGGTGTTGGTCCACTGTGCTGTCCACTCAACGCAGCCGTCTACCAGGACATTTCCAGAGCACTTCATGCTTCCTTCAGCAGACAAGCTTTATGGAGATGCTGACTTTATTTTCCAGCAGGATTTGCACCGGCCCACACTGCCAAAAGAACCAAAACCTGCTTCAATGACCATGGTATCACTGTGTAATTACTGTGTGATTTCATGTAATATTCTAATTTTCTGAGATTTTGATTTTGAAGCTGTAAGCCATAATCATCAAAATTATAACAAATAAAGGCTTGAGATATCTCACTTTGCATGTAATGAGTCTATATAATATACAAGTTTCACTTTTTTAACGGAATTACTGAAATAAATCATCTTTTTCATGATATTCAAATTTTTTTGGAAAAGGTCTGTATATAGTAAGCCTATAGTATATATCATTGATTATCATTATGGAATAGTACAAATAACATATACTATTAGAGTTGCTATTAATATTTTGAATTATTTGTAAATTACTTTTAGATTTTCCATCTTAAAGTTTTAATAAATTTGTGTTTTTGTCATTTTTCTTTTTTTCTTGTATGAATTTTTTTTATATAGTTATATATGTAGTTAGTCTAAGTTAAATATAGTTATCTAAATTAAATGTATACATGTTGCATTGACAACTAACAGGAAAAAAATATTTATTGTTTTATTACAGTAAATGTTCATTTTATTTAAAATAATAATGTTTTAGTTAACAACAATAATCCTGGCATGTATATCATTTCAAAGTGAAAACATAAATGAAAACGACATTCACTTTTTTAAAAACAAAACATAGAGCCTTTCAAATGACATTATTAATGCAGACCCGAGGGCTGTTCCATAAAACAAGATTAGAAAACAAGCCAGGCTTATTTTGGTTATTCAGACTTATTGTTGGTTGATTCTGTTTCATAAAGGAAACTTAAAATAGTTCAAACTCTGGCAACTTATACTGGGAAACTAACCTGGTCCAGGGCAGGCTAACTGTTGTTACACAGATCCTCTAACACTGACCATCAGGAACACAGTGATATTACCACTGACACTCTCTCATACCATTATGTTATTACTTTATTACTTTATTAACCACTACCCGTCCAAAAATAAATATACAGCATACAGGAAATCTACTTAAACAAGGCTACAATGATAAATGAGACAATATAGACCTACAAACGTGTTCAATTATTTTCATAAACATTACATAAAATGTTTATGTTAAAGTTGTATATATATATATATATATATATATATATATATATATATATATATATATATATATATATATATATATATATATATATATATATATATATATACACACACACAGTATATCCTACATGTTTTCTTTTCTTACTGGTTGAATGTTTTGTGCCCAATGATGAATCTACAGTTCCTCAAACTCATCACTAGAGGTCATCACACATCACAGATTACACCACAATATTTACTCTGACACTACTCAAGACTATATATATATATACTATAGATATATACACCTATGAGATCATACTATATCTAAATACAACTTATATAAAATAGGCTATGTAAGCATAAAATATATATATATATATATATACATATATATATATATATATATATATATATATATATATGTATGTATATAAACTATAAATTTGCACCTAAATATAAACCTCTTGTTGATTTTATTGATAACTATTTTCATTTAAATCCTTGCATATCTGTTCAACTTTGCTGACTAAAACTTCACAATATTTCACAATATTTATGATGTGTCTATCAGTTTCTTGTCTCCTCTTGTAGATCTGATGTCATAAAGCAGAAAAGCCACAGTAGCCACGCCCACCAGAGCACAGAGAGCCAATCGGATCACAGCTTCAGTAGGACCACAACAGTGGTCGTGGACTTCTAAATAATAAAAAAAGAAAGAAATACAACAGCAAAAAAAATATATATATATATATATAAAATTGAATTTTCAACAAGATGAAAATGATCATAATTTTGCAAACCAGAAAATTCTGATGCTTATTTGGATACTGGCTATGGGTCAGTAATATCATCAGCGCTGTGGTACCTGCACATGTGTGACAGAGTGTGTTGATGTCCAGATGTGTGGTCTGGTTGCTGATGGGATTGTTCAGCACACAGCTGTAGGTGTTTTTATCCTGATATTCCACCTCCAGAGGTAGAGAGAGACTGATGCTGAGATCACACACACTGATGCTGGACAATACACTGATTCCTGCGTACCAGGAGAGAGTCACATGACTCACATTCAACACTGATGAACACACCAATGAACATGATGATGATGATGATGACGGAGAACAATGTGAAGAGTTACTGATGATGACAGGAACAGGCAGATGAGCTGAGAAACATGAGAGAATAAAGATAGACTACATATGGATAACAATGCCTGTCATATGTTTAATCATTTTAGAATATAAGTTACATTTATACTACAGGGTGTTGAATGCTTGAATCTGATTGGTTGACGAGCGTTCTGAGACGTGCAATAGCAGGTTTTGACCGCAGTACAGTCAGGGGCGGGTCTACGTGGTGGCCAGGGGGGGCACCGGCCCCCCCTGAAATTCGGTTGGCCACCCCAGGTGCCCCCCCCTATAAGATGTCTTGTGATTGGTTCATTTTACGGCCAATCAGTTTATAGACTCTACTGAAGTTCGCGATTCAAAAAGTGCAGCGCCAGAAAAACAACGGTCATCGCGGACTTGGACTTTTACTGTCCTTATCAATCAAGAGTGTGAAGTCAAGACACCAAACAAAGAGCTGCCAGTCATCACCACCGAAACAGAAGTTTTAGTTCCAGAAGTTTCAGCTGTTTTAGTTGAGGTCTGCCTTCCTTCTTTTTCGACTGTTTTCCTCTCTTTCTGCGACTGTTACTCCAGAGCTGCCAACTCTCACACATTCACCGTGAGACACACGCAATTTTCACACTCTCTCACGCCACATCCATTTTCTCACGCACAGAAAAATCGCAAAGCAAAGAGGACACGGAGACCGCCAGACTAGACAGAGCAGGTTACTTATGACATAAAAAAAAATCTCAGCTCTCATATTCTGTCAATTTTATTACGAAATTCAAACGTTTTGGCGCTTGTAACGTTAAATGTTACGTGACAGATCCCTAGCGCACGTGAACCGATCATCTCTACTAGCTAATAGTAAAAAAACATGAATGAACACTGAAGATACAGCTAAAACTTACCGAAATGTATATTCCTCATACATAATATCGATCAATCAGTGTTTTTCATAAGTGTGAAGAGGTCAATAACATAGCTGGAGAACAATTATGTCCCATTTACCTCAGGAAAGCCATTTAATTAATATAATAGGCTATAGTACATTGGCAAGAAAAAAATAGCTATAGAGAGTATTAGCTAAATATGTGTTCTATTACATATTATAATTTTACTTATATCATTAATTAAAGTTATTATAATTTTTTAAAAAATGTACGCATTATATTTAATTTGAGTTATTTTTAACCTTAAATAATAGCCTATACCAGCTGATAGGGCTCTCTGTATGTTTACAGCATCAGGTGAGTTGTTTTTTTTCTTGAGAAAAAAACGCCTATCTTGTGTAGCCTACCTAATATTTATCCAAATGAGTCAATATTAAATCAAATCACAATAATTGAATTGAAATAATAAAAAAGTGTAGTTTACCAGAAATTGTACCAAAACATTGTAACATGTCACTAAACCTAATAAAATTCAGTTTAATTACTAAAATGTTAGTGACAATCACAATACACTCCAAGCTAAACTAAAAAAGTTGGCAGCTATTATTGTTTCTAGACTAAAGACTGTTCTTTAATATATTAGTAGAGCACAAATGTAATGGTTCCATATTTTATTTTTAAACTGTGGTGTTTTCATTTGAAGTGTTACAGTGCTAAAACTTTAACTCTGTGTTACCAGAGACAATTTATATGTGTTACTCAGCTTTTTTGTAAATTAATCTGAAAGAAATGTTGAATGAAACACTATGATGTTTTGGCCAAACCATTTGAATTATTACAGTGGGGGGATTTATTTTTTATTTTTATTTATTTATTTATTTATTATTTGAAAGAGATTGTGAATAAAACTACTGTATATTGTAATGGCCAAACTACTTATTAAAAGAAAATAATTGACATCGTTTCTGCTTCTGGGATTTTAAAATTGCTCATTATTAAAATTGCTTTTATTTTATAAACTTGTTAGTTTTATGGAAACACTAAAAATAATAAACACTGGCTCTCAAATTCAACTTAATGGATATATAGGGATAACAAAAAACTAAATTAATCAAAAATGTGCTTTATTACTACATTTGTTTACAAGTAACTTTATTCAAGTTAAAAAAATAATAAAATCAATAGGATTTACGTAATATAGGCTACTGTAGAATTTAGCTTCTTTTTTTTTTTTGGTCACTGGCGGCCACCCCGTTTGGAGGCAGTGCCCCAGCATGGCCCCCCCACTGAAAATGCTCTAGACACGCCCCTGAGTACAGTTCCATATTAGCCAAATCTCTCTCTCTCTCTCTCTCTCTTTCTCTCTCTCTCTGCAAAAAAATTGCTAAATTTGTTTATTTTATTACAATAATCTTGTTTTCTATAACTGCATGCTCTGGAATCTGTGTCTTTAAAATTGTGACTGATGTGTGTGAGATCTGAAAGCATTGTTTGATTTTGAGCAGATAAAATGGTTTTGAGGCAGTTGTTATTTTGCCGTAAGAGTCAGATATTCTCTGATTGTGGTATGAAAATTTGGTTTTGTGTTTAAGGTTTTGAGATATTGAGTGATGGATGGTTTCAAGAAATGTGTTTAAGCAATTCAGAAAAACGAATTCAACGGACTGTCATCAGTTATTACATAACCTCATCATAACAATACTCACCATAGACTGAAACATTGAATGTTTTGGATGACAGTGTCATTCCCCTTATCACTAGTTTATAAACTCCAGCATGTTCAGTTGTGGTGTTCATGATGGTCAGAGATCCAGTTTGATGATCCAGCTTCAGTCTGTCTCTGAATCTCCCATCAAGAACATCAGATGTGGAGAAGACTCCATCAGCTCTACTGATTTCAGCTATCAGAGAGTCTTCAGCTCCAAATGTCCACAGTATCTCATCATCATCCTTCATTTCAGTAAGATCAGTGTTTAGAGTGACCGAATCTCCCTCCATCACTGATAATGATTCACCAAACACACCTGACGGATGTACAGGGACAGATTTTACACAGATTAAGATTTACAAATTCTGTTGCAATTTGTAACATTTAATTGTGAAGAACATCCAGAAAATGGATTTCCGTGACTTTAGTAGTTGTGAGAATTGAGAAATTAGGAAATGCCGGACAGTCTTGAGAGGACAAAGGACCTCTCTGGAAATTAGCATTTGAACTGGCTCTCATGCACCATCGAGACGAAAGTCTCACCTCCGAGTCATCCTAATCTACATCTCTTTCCCTCTCCCCTCACCCCCTCTCTCATGCTCAGATGATCACCTGAAGATCACCCAAGATGTGTTGTTTAATGTGAATGATTATCAGAGTATTTTTCATGTTTGGCATCGTTTAAAATGTCACAGTGTGACTGGTACAAATGTCTCATTCCCAAATAAGTAAAACAAAATGTAATAAGGTTTTTAAGAGCTTATGGATAACTAGCACACAAGGAGGAGTTGGCTC
Source organism: Leucaspius delineatus (assembly GCA_023718395.1). Lineage (NCBI taxonomy): Eukaryota > Metazoa > Chordata > Actinopteri > Cypriniformes > Leuciscidae > Leucaspius > Leucaspius delineatus. The sequence continues at coordinate 48,617,393 of CM043363.1, read as the reverse complement.
TCATGAGAGATCTCCCAGCCTCATGTATTTCTTAATGTCACGTTCGCATCTCTTCTCTTTGTTCCAGAGCATTTGATGTTTTGTATTCATTATCTTTGAAGTGATTATGTAATTGGCAAGATACATTTACCTGACATAATAAATTGTTACATTTGATTATTCTAACTGACTTGAACATTATTTTCATTGAAGAGTTAAACGGAATAGTCAAACATTTGCTCACATTTAATGATGCACAGATATCATTAAAACCTTTTTTATTTATGGAGTCAGATGAAATAACGAGAGAATACATATTCAAACGTATTGCATTTAATCAAAAAATACTTTGCCTCGAGAAAAGGACAGTAACACGTAAAGACCTTCCGCGCTGGTCGGACGCCGGCTTTGGGCCAATCGAGCATGTGCTTAGTTGTCCATGATTACTGCAAATTGCTTGTTTTCTTATTTTAAGAAATAAAATTAAAAAAAAATTTTTACAGATCACTTCAGATGATTATCATTTCATCTTTAAAAGTTCATAACAGCGCAAAAAAACAACAACAACATACAAATATATTTACCTTACCAGTCAGATGGCACCAGCAAAAACAGAACAAAACAATAACGTGGAACATTTTCTCCAGCGGTTTACGGAAGGTCTGATCTATAAAGACTATCTGCTGAAAAGAAACTAATTTTAGCAGAAATATCATTCTGGTGCGTGAATCCTCCCACAACATGAAGACCCTCCTAGTTCTCTCTCTCACACAACCACACACACACACACACACAGAGAGATAATGTCTTATTATATATAAATGTTAACTGGGTCTTATTAAAACTGTAATTGTTTCTAATGGTAGAAAACATTCTTAATTTTTATCATTAACATTTGCAAGAACGACTACATTCTCAGTTGATAATTGACAAACAAAAAGTTTAAACAGCTTCCCATCTCACATCTCTCTGTCTGAGGTGTGACACTGGCAGCTCATCTGAGTCAGACTGAAACTCCTGTGGTCGCGTTTCTCCAGAAACATGTTCTGGTCTCTCGGTGGACAAATAGTTTGTGGGTGAGAGTGGCCAGGTCTTTTCTGTGTGTGTAGTTTGTAGAGTAAGAGCTTCTTCCTGCCCTGCTATTATGAACCCCACAGTCTGACTTCTCTAGATAAACCTTAATAAGATGAATGCAGGATAAAGATACATATGGATGACAATGTCTGTCATATGTTTAATCATTTTAGAATATAAGTTACATTTGTACTACAGGGCTGTTTAATGCTTGAATCTGATTGGATGATGAACGTTCTGAGGCATGCAATTATTTCCAGGGAAACAATCAGCTAAAGTGGATCCAGGCAGGTTTTGACAGCATAACCGTTCCATATCACTTTCTCTCTCTCTCTTGGGCCAATTAAAAAATTTAGATCGGAAATTTTTTTTATCGGTCACTTGAAATTTTTGATTTGGGAGGGTTAGAATTTTTTTACAGTGCATCTGTAAAAAATCTGATGCGTTTAAAGACTCTATTAAAGACTCTGTTTAAAGACTCTATTTGTCCATTATTTATTTCTAAAGAAACACGACAATGTATAAAAGGCTCCATTACCTTGTATCTTACGTTATGGCCCCGTAGAAGCAGTTTTTGTAATAGTTGGCTAACGATTGCGTCACAACCACTCGACTCTCGGGAAATTACCGTATGGAGGAGAAGCTCGCGGGCAATCGGGGGGACGTGGAGGCATAAAGTCAAGGGAGAAGCACATAGTCATAAATACTACTCAAAATAGAGGGAACGAGGGTCTGATTAACTTCCCTTGTCCACTTCACGAAGTGAAACGCACTTCAAAATGACGGCAGGGATTCCCCGAGGGGAAGTGCTTAGGGAAGTGGGACGCAGTCCAGGTTTCATGTCTTGTCATGTGATTCCCTGGTCCTTATGTGATCCTGATATGTGCTTCCCTAGTCTTTTGTGTCAAGTAGCCTAGTCATGGTTAATTCTCTATCACGTTCACAGCTGTGTCTTGCTTAGTCATTAGTAGTCTGCATTTAAGTAGGGTGACCATACATCCTCTTTTTTCCTGACATGTCCTCTTTTTGGACCTCAAAAAATGCATCCAGGCGGGATTTCTAGATGAACTCTGATGTCCGGGATTCGGGTTTTTCTTGCTACAGTCGTCATTTTTGTATTGCTTAGGTCCTGTCTTCTCGCACGCCACCATCAGGTCGGTAGGCCACGTAACGCAAACATTGGTCAAACTGCATCTCAGTTAGACATGTTCCTGGATCAACATATTTTGTTGATCCTGGAATAACGTTCCTGTCCCAAAATTTAGTCCTTACCCTATCCCTACCCCTAAACCTAACCCTACCTATAACTTTTCCCTAAAATCAGAGAAAAATGATAGGTGAATAACACTGATTTAGAAGAACCTCACCCTGGTTCTAAGTCTAAACTTGATATAAACTGTAAACTTGTCCCTTAAATCTGATTGGTTGATTGGAATGTTGATCCAGTAACATGTGGTAGCTACTTGGTGAAATCACTTTCACCCAGTCGTCATTAACCTCAGCACCACGAGAGCAAGAGACAGAGCAGCACATCAGAAAACAGGCCTGTGTGTGTGTTTGTGTGTGTGTGTTTGAGTTCATCTCAGCCTCATTGGTCTGTCACCATATTTTTTACTGTCTATGTCTGTCACTGCTTGTCAATGTCAGAATATTTGCGATACTTATGATACATTTTCAAAAATGTATATATATATATATATATATATATAGTTACAAAATATATTTACATAAAATTTCGGAGTATATTTTAGCAAATATATTTTTGGCCATTTTTTTTTTGTATATTTTGAAATGTATTTTAAAAAAAAAATTCTTCAAAAAGTTTGTTTGACCATCCATTGCCTGTTACATATACGCCCTCTAGTGTCACAAACAAAAATTATAACTCGATATAGTGGCTCCAACATTAAGGAAATGCAGTCACCCTGATGTCTTTTTGTTACACATATTTAGCCAATGTATTGAATATAATGCATTGTTTACAGAGTTATTTATTTTTGTTTCTAGGAAATGCCTTATGGACAGAGATGTATTGTAATTGTTAGTCAAGTCAAGTCAAGTCAAGTCTGTTTATATAGCGCTTTTCACAATACAAATTGTATCAAAGCAGCTTCACAGTATTAAATTAAAATAATACAACAAGGTTTGTTTCTAGTGGAATTTACTGATTGATAAAAAATAAATGAATATTCCCAAAATATCCCCAACTGAGCAAGCCAAAGGCAACAGTGGCAAGGAACCGAAAAACTCCATCAGGTGACCTAATGGAGAAAAAAAACCTTGGGAGAACCCGGGCTCAGTCGGGGGCCAGTTCTCCTCTGGCGTTTATGAACTAGAGACCGAATTTAACTGTAAGATTAAAAATATTATATTAATGCCTGGCTGAAGAGATGCGTCTTTAATCTAGTTTTAAACTGGGAGAGCGAGTGAGAGAACTGCCACCAAAATTGGGTTAACATTGGACCTGAGTAGTTATATGTTCTGATTCTGCGTCAGTATTAACTTCATTAGCTACCTGAAGATCATCAAGAGCTGATTAATAAAATATTTGTGCTCTTGTATCGTATTCAAAGAAAAAAAGGAGGGACAGTGGGATTCTGTTGGGTACCAGCACATAAAGGGATTCATGGAAATTAAGCTGCTGATGAGTTGGCGAAGAAGGCTTTAGAAAATGAAGAGGATATTAGAGTGCCACGAGGTAAAGGGGAAATAAAATCCATTAAAAAGAAAAATATTAAGAAAGAGTGGCAAGAAATACAGGATAAGGACAAAAAGGCAAGACATTTATATAAAATTAAAAACAGGCAGAAATTAATAAAAATGAATGTGGCAGAAACAGGAAGGAACAGGTTATAATAACTAATTATAATTAGGATTGAACTCTTCATTGGCTTTAATAGGAATCCATGAAAATGATTTATGCGAATATTGTAGAAAAAATAAACTGTAGAGCATGTCATATGGGATTGTGTATACAGGAGATAAGGGAATTAATATTTAAACAATAATGGAGATAAAGATAAGGCATTGGAATATCTATTAGGAATAGAGGTTAATAGGTTAGGATATAGGATTTTAATACAATGCATAGTAGGTTTCAGTAATAGAATTTAAATATATCAAAAAACATGTTTGTGTTGTAGCCTATGCGTAAGTTCTGTATTCAGAGGGACCCAGGATAGCTGGAGGAGCTTTATTTATTTATTTATTTTAGGGATTATGAGAACAAAACAACACCACAAATTAAACAGTTGGCGGCGGCATGTGCTCATGACACCAGCCAGCTATTAAAATAAAAGAAGAAGAACAAAGAAAAGGATTTCCGCATCTGACAAGGGAAAAAAAATAGAAACGGATATCCTCCATTCATCGTTGCAGACATGCTGAAAATTAAGTTTATCGTTAGTTTGTTACTAGTGTTCCTAGTTCACGGTAAGACACTTGTTACAATTCTTCATATTCCTGTCAACGATAAATAAAAAATGACTTCATAGTAGACATATTTACCTGCCGGTGAACCGGTCTTTTTCTGAATGAAACTTGCAAAATAATTGCCGGTATCTCACCGCAAAATAGCTGTAAAACTAGTGTGAACAAACGTCCTGCGTTTGTTCACGTTCACACTAAAGAGAACATAGTCGAGTAAAGAGAACATAGTCGTTCAAAAATGTAGTCAATTAGAGAGAAAAAGTTGCTAAAATTTCTGATCAGTCAAATGACGAAGCAAAAATATAGCCTACTTTAGTACAGTAACTAATTACATTTACTCAAATACTTTTACACCACTGGTTGTTATTATTTAAAATAAATAAATCACAGTAAAATAAACATTGCTATATATATTATATTATAATATTACTGTGATTTATTTATTTTAATCCTATATCTCACACAGGGGATCTATACTCAAGTGTTTTGTTTTTCTTTTAAAAAATAATAATATGCCTTATTGCAATAATAATAATTCCAAAATAATATATTGGAGATATATGTGTGTGTGTGTGTGTGTATAATCAATAATATATAGAAAAACGAAGCTTAAACATTTCCGGGGAAAAAGAGATTTATCACAAACTATATGATATAGTATACTACTGACATTGGCAGGTCCTACAAATGCATTTAAAACTGAAGGCATTGATAGTGTGGTAGATTTTCCAATACTCACCTGACTTAAGTTCCCCTGGTTCGTCTCCTAATCGACGTCCCTAAACATCTCCTGATCGACGCTCAATTATATTTATCTTCGAGCTTGTCCCCTAATCGATGCCGGCTGAGTCGGTCAGCGTCTTGACACCTACGAACACTAGCACTTGGGAATAAGGTCTCTAATGTTCCACTAACATTAACTAGACAGACTCCAGACAATGCCTTTGAATATGCTTTAATCACGGCCGGAGGATCTCAGACCAATTTCAGAGAGAATCCCACCAGAATACAACAGTTTTTATAGAATAGGAGGTGACGTGATACATTACATACACAAAGGTGACATGCCACATTACATATTATTTCTCCAATATGATTGGCTCTTTATATGTATAATCTAGCAAACCCTTCTGTTACTAGGTAGAATTTTAAAATCAGGAATTTATTAATTTAGATATCAGTCTAGTTTCCTTTCCCCTTTTTTATATTTGGACATGACTCACACATAAAATTGCAATATGACATTTTTCCATGGCTTTGTAGGGCTTATATTCATCAGGGCTCTGAGGTCTGTACAAATATGCAATAATCACTTGTATAATGCATATATGCAATAAATATGGAATATACGAATCAGAATGTGTGTTGTATGGTGTGTATTAAGTTGTACAAAACATCCATGAGACTGTATAAGAGGATGTCAATCAGTGATGTTCTTCTGCTGTTTGTTTGCATATTTCTCTACCCACAAAAAAAAACACTTTTTTTGTTGTTGTTGTTGTTGTCTTTCGATCTAAAAAGAGATTTCATTAACTGTTCATTTCTTCTCCAGGTGCGTCAAATGGTGCGTCTAAGGGTGCATCTGATGTAGTGTCTAAGGGTGCATCTTATGGTGCATCTGATGTTGTGTCAGTGATGGAGGGAGATTCAGTCACTTTATACACTAATATTAAAATAAACCAAGGAGTCGGAATTAAATGGTATTTTAATGGCATTCGTATCGCTCTAATCAATAGAAATCAGAGTAAGATCTGTACAGATGTTCATTGTAATGAAGGTAACGTTACTGAGAGATTCAGAGACAGACTGAAGCTGGACTATCAAACTGGATCTCTGACCATCACAAACATCACAACTGAAGACTCTGGAGGTTATCAACTACTGACCAACAGCAGCAGCAGCAGTGGAAAGATCTTCAATGTTGCTGTTTATGGTGAGTCATCAATGATTGTTTAAAGCAGGTTATATGTTTTTAAATCGCATCATTAACATTGATTTAATTTTAAATAATCATTCCAGACCTAAGGTTTTTATTTTCAATTATCGACTCTGTGACGGGGCGCATAGCTATCGTCACGGCAGCGACAGTTCACAAAGACTGAGTGCAAATGTTGCGTGTATTTGTTTGTCAAGCGTGTCAATGTGTTTTGTTAATCCTCATATTGTTTCAAATCAGCGGTAACCTAGCCTTTTATCAAAACCCCCACAGTAATCCCGTAGTTTTGTGTGCACACTTATAATATCTAATACTACCATGATTTATATGCTATAGCTACTACTATCAATACATATCTTACGGTTTAAAACCATGTTATTTATTTCACAATCATGATCAGTTTCAATAACCACGTAACACATGTTTTCGTTAATTATGTATCTGTTTATTTAGTTTAAGAGGAACATAACTTTGACATACCATCTTTGTGTCTTTATGGCGTCTCCGGTTTGTTGGTGTAAAGGAATTTTTGCCGCAATTGTGGGGTTTAAATGACGTTATGACTTCCGGGTCAATTGGAAGTGACCCGGAGTTTGAGTTATTAATTTTTTTGGCTGTTAATATGACTTGTGGCTTTGCCAAATGTTAGCTGGAACCATAGAAATAATACTTTGTAATTTTCTAGTTTTATAGATGAAGCATTTCGGCTGTTTTTAAGTAGTTATGGACTATTCACCTGAGCCACCCCTGTATTGTAATATTGTGTTGGTATGTGCCAATTTCAGGGGTGCCTTTAGTCCTATAAAGATGAGTAGCTTCATTCTCTGGGGGGTGAGCATGAGATGAGAAGACATATGTCTGTGTGATGCTCTATGTATAGTGGCTTGTGTAAAGGTCAATTTCGAAGCAGCTGCAAAATTTAGATTTTTTTTTTACTCATGTCAATTTATTTTCTAAACAGTATTTTTTTTTTTTCTTTTTTTTTTTTTGTAAATTTGTAATGCCTCCATTTGGCCTTTAATTGGGGTAAATAAAAAGATCCCATCTGTTCAAACTCATCCAACTTCTCCTGAGTGTTTACATCTGCTCACGACGACTCAGCCACATTTACCCTCAACAGACTCTGTTGTAAATCCTCAAGTAGATACAATGTCTGTTGCGTCTGATGTTCTATGTGAAGGCTTCTTGAGATTTTTTTTAATGACAAATCTCTAATTTAAGACCCAATGTAAGTTCTTCTCATATTGAACCTCCCATCCCTTCATGGCTGCCTCCTGCCTCCTGGGATCTTTTTGCTACTATCTCGCTACAGGCACTTAAAGACACCATCGCTATTCTTAAACCCACTTTTGCTTTTATGACATTATACACCTTAGATTCTTTAAAAATAATTGTTTGACTCTATTGGGCCGGGTTTGGTGTTTTTTCTTAATGCGTGTCTTTCTACCTGCTCTGTTCCTGATAATCTCAAACTGGCTACTGTTACTTCCTTGCTCAAGAAGCCTTTACTGGATCCTTCTGTGTTGAGCAATTATCGCCCAATTTCTGTTTTACCATTTACAGGTGAAACTCGAAAAATTAGAATGTTGTGCAAAAGTTATAATCTTGATGATTATGGCTTACAGCTTATAACAACCCTAAATTCAAAATCTCAGAAAATTAGAATATTACATGAAATCAATTAAAAAAAAGGATTTTAAAAACAGAAATGTCATCCCTCTGAAAAGTATAATCATGCATATACTGTATATATATATATATATATATATATATATATATATATATATATATATATATATATATATATATACAGTGTTTAATATCACGATTATAGTGACCAAAATTATCGCGATTATCAATATTATCACGGGTTTGTTAAAACGAGATGAAAGTGTTCAAAAAGAGTTGATGCTCACACTGAAGACATTTCAACAAGTTTTATATTTGAAAATCAACAAACAACAAATAAAACAAGCAGCTCTGTGCACTTTTTAAAGCATTTCCTTCCTTATAATGATGAATTTTTTTTATATTTACAACACATTAACATTCTTTAATTTAAATGACTGAAATACATGAACTTTTGCACAATATTCAAAACATTTTTTTAAGAGTTTCACCTGTATCTCTAAGGTTTTTGATTGAGGACTTGGTTTGGAAAATTGTGTTTAAGCCACTTCAGTCCCTTCTAAATTGTAATTGTACTTTTGAGATTTTCCAGTCTGGTTTTAAATCTGCTCATAACACAGAATCGGCCCTCTTGAGAGTGCTAAATTGCTTTTATTTCTTTTTTTAACTACGGACTCTGGTGACTCTGTGGTCCTTTGTTCTTTTAGATTTAACTGCAGCATTTGATACTGTTGACCACTCCACACTAAGTTCTAGGTTAGAGTCATGTGTTGGGATAAAAGGTACTGTCCTCAAGTGGTTTCAGTCTTATTTATCGAACAGAAAGTTGTTGTTTTTGAAAGATTTCTCCTCTTCTGTCGCTCACCTCTCCTATGGCATCCCACAAGGCTCGATCCTGGTACCCTCCCTTTTCTCGTTGTACATGCTACCATTTAGTACTATTTTAAGAAAACATGGTGTTTTTCTCTTGATATATACTTATCAAGACAGAGAAATGATCCATCTGCATTAACTTCTCTTTTATTATGCTTAGACGATGGTAAATCTTGGCTTGCCCAAAACTTTTTATCTTTAAGTGAAGATAAAAGTGAGGTGATAGTTTTCGGCCCCACTGATAATTTTAAGACCCCCAGCATCGATTTGAGGAGCTGATCTGCATTCAGATCTACACATGTGTGGAATTTAAGTGTCCTTTCAGATGAGCCTTTAAAACTTGACAAACAAATATCTTCGGTAATTGGATCTAGTTTCTATCAACTCCATCGTTTGTCTAAAATTAAACACTTCCTAACTGACAAAACACTAGAGATGGCTGTTTGTGCTTTTATTACTTCCCGTTTAGACTACAGCAACTTATTGTACTGCGGTATTTCCAAGTCACAAATCGCTCGCCTTCACCTGGTCCAAAATACTGCGGCAAAATTTATTCGGAAAAGTCGTAAATATGTCCACTGGCTGCCTATTCAGTATAGAATTGATGTGGATAAATGTTGATTTACAGACTTGACAGTCAAGAAAGCCTAAAATATTTGTCTCATATTGTTGTGTTTCAGGTGTTTCTGCTGAACGAGATAAAAAGAAAAGAAAGACCGTGAAGGACGGAGAAGATGTAACACTAGAGACTCCTGTAGTAAAACACCAAGATTATCTGATGATGTGGTATCATAAAGACATTCCCATCGCTGAAATCACTGGAGATCAGAGTCAGATCTGTACAGATGTTCAGTGTAATGAGAGATTCAGAGACAGACTGAAGCTGGATCAGTTTGGATCTCTGATCATCACAAACACCAGAAACACAGACTCTGGAGAATATACACTAGAGATCAACATCAGCAGCAGCAGCTTCAGTGTCAGGAGGAACACGAGCTTCAGTGTTACTGTCTCTGGTGAGTATCATTCAGGCATTTGGATTCAGGAAAAACACTCTTACAGTGTAATATAAATAAAGTTGGCATGGCATCGTTACATCTTTTATTTTATTACTTTGATGACTTTGAGTACTTTTGGCATCACTGAACAAAACCTTGATCTACTTTAAACTGAATGAAATTCGCATGTGATTTTATCGTGTGTGTTATAGGTCAGTCTGACAGATTTGCTCACACTAATGTCTGTCTGTCTTTAGCTGATCCAGGTTCAGGTCTGTCTCCAGGAGCCATAGCAGTAATATGTGTTGCTGTTGGTCTTCTGCTGGTGTTTATAGCAGCCGTTGCTGTTTGGATTTACTATCGCCACAGGAACTCTAGAAGTGGTAAGAATCTCCTTCAGATATTATAATGAGAGAAAACATCTTTATTGTGCAACATTTATATTAAGTGTGTGTGTCTGTGTGTCTGTCTGTCTGTGTGTGTGTCTGTCTGTGTGTGTGTGATTATTTTTCAAAGTAGACAAGGAGAAAATCGGGGTAAACGTTCAGTATGGAGTCTTAAAAAAGGTAAGTTACTGCATAGTGTATCTTTGTAGAAATCTCTGACTTTACATAACATTCAGATCTGTTTTATTGCACTTTTACTGGAAAAAAAATTCATTGCGATGGGAAATAAGCATTTTAGACGACAGATGTGCTGATTTTTTTTGTGTTTTTTGTTTCTGTGACTGACAAATGAACAGCGTTATTTACATTCTTTACCTTCTGTGATTTGTTGATTTCTTGCAGAAGGAGAAATCCCAAGACCCACAGGATCAGTCTGATGAAGAAGATATGGCAAGCGTGCTCATTAATGGCATTGACGATCAATCATGAAAACGATCGCCTGACTTAAAAAAAAAAATATATTTTTTTATGATTGGTTATTGCGGCATTTTGGGTGGTTCCTTAGGTCTGGTTATAGCATTATCATCACGCCTTCCAGACCGGCGAAATAATGTGAAAATTCCTGGAATCACTTTGATCATGAAATATGTGCAGTGATTTCATAAAGTACATAGCATTATAATGAGAACATGAACATGTAAGAATTGATAAATTAGGAGATTCCAGACAGTCTGTTTTGGGGGTGACCAGGCCCTGAGAGAACAAAAGGACCTCTCTGGAGATTAGCATTTGAACTGGCTCTCATGCACCATCGAGACGAAAGTCTCACCTCCGAGTCATCTAATCTACATCTCTTTCCCTCTCCCCTCACCCCTGTCTCTCATGCTCAGATGATCACCTGAAGATCACCCAAGAAAATGTATAGTTTAATGTGAATGATTATCACAGAGTATTTTCATGTTTGGTTTCATTTAAAATGTCACAGTGCGACTGGTACAAATGTCCTATTTCCAGAATAAGTGAAACACAAGGTAATAAGGTTTTTGAAGGTTTATGGATAACTAGCATACAAGGAGGGGTTGGTCTCTCAAGCAAATGGTCACACACCCCCAAGAGGTGCTACAGTGTACCTCTGAATGCAAATTTCTATTGTTAGCACATGGTTCCAGGTGAAAAGGTTTGTCTATTTAAGGAAATGCAGCAGGCAGATCGGGGCCTTTTTCTGTACTTCAGATCGGTCCGTTAGGCTGGGAGATGTAGATCTCTCAGCCTAACGTATTTCTTAAATGTTGGGTTTGCATCTTATCTCTATTCCAGAGCATTTGATGTTTTGTATCGATTATCTTTGAATTGATTATGAAATTGGCATGATACATTTACCTGACATAATAAATTGTTACATTTGATTATTCTAACTGACTTTGATATTATTTCCATTGAAGAGTTAAACGGAATAGTCAAACATTCACTCACTTTTAGTGAGGCACAGATATTATTAAAACCTTTCATTTATGGAGTCAGATGAATTAACGAGAGAATACATAACTAAATGTATTGTAAATTTAACCAACCAATGTACGAGTAAGGACAGAACACGTGATAACCTTCCCTGTGTATTGGCGGACCGGCATATTGGACCAATTTCAACACGAGTGCTTTAGTTGCCCGTGTATCAGCGTTGTTGTTAAGGGAAGGGCACATCCAGAGTTAGGTTTATGTTATGTCCCTAGGATATCTGATTATTAATATCATAGGATGTCAAATAACGGGCTTCAGTTTACCTGAGATCATGAACTCTTCAGCTTTATCTCAACAGCTATTCCTTTTAGATGTTTCTTTTTCTATAACATTGATGCATCATAATCTAGCAGTCTTATTTTTTTCTAGTCGTTCATGTTTTCTTGTCATTTTTATTTGTCATTAGGCCTAATCTTCATAAGCCTTCAAATATTTTCATGACTGATTTCTTAGAGGGGAGGGTCTAGTGGGTGGGTAAATGTATGTTTTTTTGTTTGTTTTTTTCAGATCTTTTGATCTAATGGACAAAATCACGCAATTTGCATGTGAACACGACCGGAGATCAAAAACAACAAAACACACGGAGAGCATCAACTTTAGTTTCTGCTCTGATAGATGCAAGACCGGCCGAACGCTGTGAGTGTGTGTTAGAAATCAGGAATAGTGAGAGAACATTGTGCTTGGTACGTTTTCATCTTCAAATCAAACTTGTGTCTTCAGCCTAAAAAGTTTAAATCCCGTCTGGCTAGAGCTCTTCCCATAATGCTCACACATTAGGTCAGTAGGTGTAGAGTAGACGGTCTTTTGTGGCTGTTCATCTACACAAAGCAATCCCGTTGAATGTGTTTTCGACTACCTCTGGAAGTGGTCGAAAGTGGATAAGCTCAAAACCTTTTTAGACCCAGTTTACACCTGTATTTAGCGTCGTCCACTTGTGATCCGATCGACCAAAGCGCTTTGTGGTGGAGGTTTGCCTTCAGCTGTTTAATATTTCAGCAGATCTTTTGGAGGTTGAATGTTTCTGGTGTGAAGCTTTTGGAAAGCGACTTCCCAAAGAAACGTGTCTCAGGATGTAACCACTAGTGCTACTTCTTATCTTCAACTTCATTGCTGGATTTTTTTCTACTGTAGCATTCAGCCTTCTTCCTCACTTTTTTCCTCACAAAGTTTGTTTTAATTCTATTTTCTGTTTTAAATTATCTGCACTTTGTTCAAGTTTTTTTGAAAGATTGTCTGGCACTTTTGCACTCTTTGGGGCGGTTTCCCGGACAGATATATATATATATAGTCCTGGACTATTAAAATAGATTAACAGAAATCTCCTTTCTCTGTCATGGCTTTAGTCCTAGATTTAGTTTAGTCCAGAGTTTTAATAAAATTATTTCCTAGAGAAAGATTAAATTAAACCTACCAGGAGGCAGTTTCTAAGACGACACATGTATTACGGAGATATATATAATATAAATATATATATTTTTTGCTGTTCACTTTATTTAAACGTTCCATTTTGTTTTAACACTATTGTATTGGGTTTCTAGTTCAAATGTGATTGGTCCATGTTAAACTGACTTGAAATGGTCACTCTTTGACTTCTCTTGATGTTTTCATTTTGAAGTATGTTTCAATCTAGTAACCCAGTCATACAGGACTTTCACCTCCCATCAGGTTTTGCACAGGGCTGAATTGGGAGAGTAAATTTTGAAATAAAGTGATATTTTATTTACCATTGTGTTGGTCATTCCATGATTATATAGGCAACCTCTGTCATGCTAATTCAGATTAGCACAGTTGGTTTTAAATGAATATGGTTTATTTTAGTTCAGGATTCTGCAGGTGTAATAATCTGTACTTAATATGTGTTACAGAAAGCCATTTTTTATACACAATGAACTATTCTAGATTAAGAATACCAATTAAGAATTTCCAACTCAGAAAATCTCAGAAAACCTGCTCAAAAATAAATTACATTCAAGGGTAATAGGGAATCTATGAACAATTTTGAAAAAAATTTAAAAGTTCTTTATATATAAAAAAAGAGGATAAAGTTTTAGAGGAAAAGTCCATAAATTATTCAAATCATAGTCGGGATTACAGATATTCTATTTAGAGTGACACTACATTTATACGCCATTTAAATCAAAATTCTTAAAAAAGTGACTTTGCTTGTCTTAAAGGGACTTAGTCCAAAATGGGGCGCCAAATAACAAGCAGTGAAGTTGTCATGACGACGAGAAGTATGATTCATTTTAGCGAATCGCTGCGTTCGCGCGGCTCTCTATAAGAATCGATTCAAAGAACTGATTTGTTTAAGTGAAGTTCTTCGTTAAATACTGATGTCAGACATGTTTTTACTGGTCGTAGTTTGTCCACAACAAACTTGTACTTTACCAAACAGTTGATGGACCCCATTGACTTCCATAGTAGGGAAGAGTGGGGTAAAGTGAGACATTTTTTACATTTGTTCCCCTCTAAGCGAGCTAAAATGATATATCAGTCAAATTTACACATTTCCCATTAATTCAGGATGTTTCCTAGCAATGGAAATTATTAGAATGTATTAAGGACGAAGGGCAGTGAAAATATGATTGTTTTTTAAAAAGTGGTATTGTGTCTCACTTTACCCCAGCTTAGGAGTAAACTGAGACAGACCAGAGAAATCAAGGGGGTAAAGTGAACCAGCTGGGGGTAAACTGATCCACTTACTTTTTCCACTCTGAAACTTCCATAACAACACATGTTGTAACAGTTAGAATCCTGACAGCTAGCTTGACAACCACACATTCCAAAACTAATGTCAGACTAGTAACAGAATCATGGGGATTGGTCAATTAAGCACATTTTTTTGATGACCCACCCGTGCGCATCCAAGTGAAGGTGCAACGTCATTGGCGTGCTAAGGGTGAATGGCACACTGGAGGAAATTCCTCCTAAAAACTATGAACTATGTCCAAATTATTGTGATTCATTTGGAAAACTCAATGCAGTCAGACCTCCCCTGGCAAGCCCAAGGAGGGTGGCCCGTCCTGGGCCAGATTCGGATTTGTCCGCCACCGCTGGAGCTCCGTCTGCAGCAAAGTCAGTCCTAAAACGGACCTTTGGGTCTTTGTGGAGGTGGGACAATGCTCCACTTGGACAAGGAACACGGACCAGAGAACCGTGGTGGTCAGACCGGGTGGGGAAACCGCCTGACCCAGCCCAGAGAAAGTGCACTTTGTGCACGCGAGACTTCCAGTAAATAGGGTCTGGTTTGGACACCCAGTCCCTCGGTGCCAGGGCGTGCATACCGGTGAACATGCACCGTCCTGGGTGAGCTAGGGATGAAAGACACACTGGAGGATATTCCTCCTCATAAAAAGGTCCAAAAATATCTTATATGCTTGAAGACCTCCCGGGCCAGCCCCAGGGAGGGTGGGTCATCTCCGGTCAAAGTCAGATCCGTACATCTGCTGGCGCTCCTGCTAAAGCAACGACGGTCCAAACACGGACGCTCGAGGTGTTGTAGAGGAGGGAGATGACACTCTTATCGGACAAGGTAATGGAAAACAGGCGCCTCAGGGTTGCCTGAGGCCCAGAGGAGCGCACCCACTCCTTCGGGCCGTTAAGTCAGGGTGCCTGGTCGATTGGAGCTTCGGACGCACCTGGGGACGGCCCCTGCCCACTCGAGGGGGAGCTTGCTCCTCCTTGATTTGACCGTCGACACGAGACCTCGGGAGATAGCCCGTCTGAAACGGATGTCTGTAAGGCGGTGGGGGGGGGGTTAGTTGGGCCCCCCTGGCACGCCTTAAGAGCCGAACTTCGCCCTGCGCCTCCCCCCACTTTGTAAGTACCTTTCACGGTTACAGCTCCGATCCAGATGCCTCCCGCAGATGGTTCCTCACACACCCTATGAGTGGCCGTGTCGTCTCGAGCCCAGGCCCGAGTGGAGCGAGACCCTTGTGTAGGGAGCCTGCGCATCGCGGTTCACCATCTGAGGCTTCTCGGTTGATCCCGAGGTAAAACGTATGCTTGTCGAACGGTCGGTCTGGGTAAACGGCGAAGCGACTCCAGGGGCTTGAGACACCCCTGGAGAAAAAGCGGTGGAGGAAGGTCCTCCTCCGAAAACAAAAACAGACAGTGTCCGTGAGGTTGCAGATGGACGAGATTCCCATGCTGACTTTACTCCCTAGCAGGCTCCCAGGGAGAGTTCAGAGCTCCTGTCGGAGCGACCTCGGTCCTAAAACGGACCTTGGGGGTTTTGTCGAGAAGGGGACAAACGCTCCATTAGGACAAGGTTAGAGGGAGAAGGTGCTCCACCTCTTTGCCTCAGCTACTGCACCCCAGGCTACTGATTTTGCTTTCCCCTTCTCTTTTTGATGGCTTTTCTACAATGTTTATGACATTAAAAATAAAAAATATGTCATGTAATATTACGTTAAAATATGTTTAAGACTAAACTTAAAGCTGCCGTCGGCAACATTTTTTTGATCATATTCAGTGAAATCGACACTATAATCCGACAGAACAACATAGATAAGTTGGTTTTAGAAAAAAAACGAGCTTCTAACTCCACCTGGAGTGTTATTTGTTTTGCAAAAATCCACCGCTTCCGGATCATCGGGTCCAATCAGCGCAGGGGGGTGTGAGATCTGACTGTCAATCACAGGTCGTGCACACGCCACAGATCCCACTCTTCCGTTGCTCACGTCATCACATGCACACGCCTGAAGTTCGCGCAGTAACGAAGAGTGATGGCGGAAAAGATTCGCTTTCAAAACACTAACAAATCAAATAAGCTCATTTAGAGTATAAATTACGTTAGAAATTACAATCTATGGGTAGATTAGCCAGGGTAGCATACCTCTCCGAGAACTCCATGGTGTCGATCGATGGCGATGCTGATAAGACGGGCGCGTTCACAGAAAATCTGGTGCACACGCACTGACGAGCACGAACTCGATGGGAGGGTATTCGTTGATAGTGGGGGCGGGTCATGAGAGTTTTTCTACCTGAATCAATTTGCTTTGGCACAACAGTTGATTAAGTTGACAGCAAGAAAATTTACTTTTACATGCAAAAAAAATATGCTTACTGCAGCACCATGAGGTCATGTTTTCCCCACGAGCTCCCCCTACAGCTGGGGGGGGGGCGCGTATATTTCAAAACACGGTCATAAAAAACACACTTGCGGTGGCCTCCTCTCTACAGCTGCTCATGTGCGTTTGTTTTGATCGGAGCAAGCAGCAAGCCAACTGTATCGTGTGGAGCTATGTCTACCGAGGTGGGTAATCTGGTAATACATCATACATGCGTGTGTGTTTATGTCGAATTGCCGTAAAGCAATTCGTGTTTCGCCCTCGTTCTCGCTTCACACGAGACTTCCAATTTCTATCTTGCCGGGACGGTAGTCCCCAAGTTGCAAGGTTGGTTTTCCGCCTGGGAACGCTGGGGGGAGCGAGGAAAGTCACCAATATCACCAGAACAGGTTGTTTAACCATCCAAATGAATTCTAGACAGTTTTATTAAGTTAAAAAAGTTACCAAGTTCTCCTTTAACAGATCAAACAGCGCCGACGTGGAAAGCAGGAAGAAACATTGTGCCTTGAATGAACCATGCAGTGTCCACAGACAGATCTGCAACATTCACCATGGATTCACTGTAGTAACACAAACTGCAACCATGGAAGATTGGCAGGAATAGTGGGCTATTATGCCTTCAAGTAACATTACGTCGGTTTTATTTTGACATTATGCATACAATTGCTGCCCTCAAATGTTAATCTGAACTAAAATAAACCTTTGTTTATAACTACTACAATATTACATTCATTTGTTTTATATGCTCCTAAGAAGAGTCAATTATAGCTCCAGATTTGCTCAAAGTAAAAAAAAATCATACTTTATGATGTTAGTTTTAATTAAAAAAATAAAAAAAAAAAGAATAAAAAAATTAAATCAAGGAAATTTCTCTGGCATTTCTTTCTTTTTGCTGTATCAAAAACGTACCGTACCGTGACACAGTGTATCGTATCGAACCGAACCATGAATTTTGTGAACCGTTACATGTTACACATGGCAGAAGCAGGAGGAGCTGAACACGCAGTGCCAGAGGGGTTTTTAATTAATTTTGTTATTTAGGCCTATATATTTTTAGCCTGGCTGCGCCCTCCTACGCACTTCCGCTCAATTTCATTTTCCTTCAGTACTACGTCTGGGACTACTGTATATCCTTAGGTTTCCAGAAACCATTTTTTTGTAGGACCAATTAGCGAACAGAAGGAGTGGCTGAGAACGATGACGTTGATGTAGTGCGTCAGTTTGAGTTGGAGTTCAGTAATGGCAGCGGAGAAAGATGTGAGAAAAGCTATTCGGTCCGTTGTTGCAAAACTGCCGAATATATAGAAGTTAAAGCCGGAGCAAGAACAATGTTTGCTAAGTTTTGTTGGTGGCCATGATGTTGTGGCCCTCCTCCCCACGGGGTTCGGGAAAAGTTTGATTTTCCAGCTCACTCCGCTAGTGGTGAATGAGTTAGCTAAGGCGAACGATAGGGATGCAAAGCCGATAGTTGTTGTCGTCTCCCCTCTTGTTGCACTAATGTGGGACCAAGTGAAGGAGGCAGAAAAGTTAGGAGTTCGTGCTGGGCAGCTCGGCGTGCACGATGACCGTGACATTTTGGACGGTGATCACTGTAGGCTACTGTACAGCATTTGCGGCAGATCCGAAACGACCGCAGCGGCATAGATATACACTAGATGTCGCCTTAAAGACATTCGTTCCAAGGAACTGCCGTAGACAAGGCGACTTCTAGTGTACATATATCTATGCAACAGTCTGCGTACACGTCACACACCAGGATGCGCGCGCGCCCTCAGATCACTTGAATACTGTTCGTTTTCTCACACAAACCGCTCGTTTCGTGTCTTAGGCCATCAATGTGTACTTACAATGGGGAATTGTTTAATTTGGACTCTGTGCATGCCCTTTGAGACAGTAACCACAGACCTGCATTAAATGACTGACAGACAAGAACGGTTTGACCTAAACATATCAAAATTGAAACTACTGCGGAAACAAAGACACCTACATCTTGGATGCCCTTGAGGTAAGCTAAAACATACCAAAATTTAATTTCAAAGTGAACTATCCCTTTCATGATTAGACCCAGCTTCGACAGTTGACTGGATATATCACCTTTCTTAGTGTCAAATATACATTTAGAATTTACAATTGTTCCTTGAACTCTTAAATTCGATGAACAAAACCTGCAGCTCTCGTTGACAGACATCTTATTCTAAACATAATCATCTGATCATTCGGACTTGTTCTTCTTCTTCTTCTTCTTCTTTGAGTTTTTAAGGCAGCTGGCATCCTTTAAGTTGCATTACTGCCACCTTTCGGTTTTATTTACCCTTAGTTCTCATTCATACTAAATCCTCCTATCTAATCCAGTCATCCTCAGAAAACCAAATATCACTTTCCTACCCTCCCCACTCTCTCCATACTATTCGGACTTGTTGTTTCCGGTGTTACAATATATTCGGTTTCTGAAATATTTGGTTCCAGTGGGTGGGGCTATCATGAATATTCATGAGATCAAATCGCGGGCGGGGCGACCAACAGGCGAGTAGCAACAGGCGAGTGGAACAGAAATTATTAGCGAGCGCCTCAGATCGCGTTTTGCTAAAATACTCCTATAACTGGTCACATTTTGAAAAGTAATGAATCGGTTTTGTAGCATGTGTTTACCTTAACTATTACACCCTGATCACTAAGCGTTGGAAGACAACACACCTACAAAAAAATGCATATTTCTCCCAGATTAGTTGTTGACATTTTCTGATATAGAACTGTAGGCTACGTTTCTCATGATTTAATTTGTATGTGTATGATTGCATCTTTAAATAAATATTTACAAATATATTCTTGTGTTTTTATTCTGTCTCCCAAAGTTGTCTGCATATTATTAAAATAGCCTTTAAATTCTAGGCTTATAGTTCAAAACAACACAAGAACTTGGAGTTGCATGCTTTGAATGTTGCTTTACACTTATCTGGAAATCCTTTTAAAACACAAACCTCATACTTTAATAAAAGTTATCATGAATGTTAAGCTTCAGTTGCATTAACAGTTGTTTTCTCTAGAAATGTTTTAGAATGTTTATCAAATTAAGCAATAATAATGACTAACCATTAAACATAAAAAATAGGCCTACACTTATAAGTTTAGTAATGTTATCATTCTTATATCATATTTTTGTAAATAAGTGTTTTTGTAAATAAGTCAACACAAAAACATATTGGTGTAGAAGACTCAGGTATACCAAAAATGAAGGAAATGTATAGTTATAAATGCATATTTGAATAAAAAAAATAATAAAAAAAATATATATATACACTTTTAAGACACTATCTTAAAGTAATTTTCAGTTAATGAACGCAAGAATAAAAAAAAAAAACATTTTACACAGAAATATGTTGAGGGAGATACTTTTTGTTTATCAAATTTAAACAGTATAGTGTTTAGAATATTTAGTTTACTATATTGTATTATATTATTAGCATGGTATATGCTCTTCTTTAAATTACTTTTTTAATTATATGCCCATGATCAACCACACCTGAGAAAGTTCTTTTGTGACTTGAATATCTGTTCAATTCTTTAATGAACACAGCTCTGGCCAATAAAAAAATGACATTCATTACATATAGTTAGTGAAGCATTCAACATCCAATTATCTATGGAGATGTGTTAAAAGAATAACGAGACTCAATCACAATTCATATAAATAAGCTTTGTTGGATTTGTCATTTTGGCTGTCAATATGGAAAAGCAAATGTTTCAAACCTTGTACGAATTAAAAAAATCTGGAAAGGTTCCCCATGGCATTTCTAACAATGAAAAATATGTCCTTCTTAGAAGGGCACAGAACTTCACAATCAAGGGTGAGTAAAGTCACACTTAGTGATTTCTCTGACAGTCTCTTCATTACCAAAACTTTCAACTACTTTCAGATGAGGTTTTATACTATATACGGAAAAGAGGAGAGGGTGTACTGGCCAAAGTTTTGGACTCAGCAGAGGAGGCCAAACGGGTATTTCATGAGTTCCACAGCAGTCCAATTGGTGCACACTGTGGTGTTCAGAAGACAACTGATGCCATTAGTAAAAGGTTTTATTGGCCTGCCATGACCATTGATATTAAAACCTGGGTGAGTGCAACTAACTGACATTCATGTCTTAATACTTTGCTAGCTCTATCAAAAATTAAAAATTAAACCATTTTAACAAAAATGTTTTAGGTTATGCACTGTGCAGCATGCCAGAAAAGCAAGCTGAAATTAAGGACAAAGCTGAATATACCCCTATTGAGGTAAGTTGTGTGTGTTTGTTTAATGAAGAATATTCTCACTTTAAGAAAGTAATTTTTTTTATTTTTTTGTCAGGTGGCTGAGCCATTGGACATTGTTGGCATGGATTTAGTGGGAAAGCTCACACCAACTAAAGAGGGCTACCAGTACATTTGTGTAATGGTAGACTATTTCACAAAGTGGTGTGAGGCTTTCCCACTAAAGACTGAGAGTGCTGAGGAGGTAACAGCCTGCATTGTCAAGCTATTTTACAAATTTGGTGCCCCAAAAAGGCTTTTGACTGATCAAGGCATAGAATTTGTGAACAAGGTTAGAGAATTACGCCTTTAAAATTTGAATAATTGGAAAAATATGAATAAAGTCATGTGTTGGTTTGTCTAGATCAATATGGGTGTCTGCCAAGTACTTGGCATTAAAAGAAGTTTATGTGCCCCATACCATCCGCAGACCAATGGACTGGTTGAAAAATTAAATGGCACAATTCAGAGGTATGAAAGTGACTATTCAACTGATAAAACAATACATGAATGGCAGATGAAGAATGTATCTGCTCTTGTCTGTTCATTGTATATTTACTCATTTATCAGGTACATTTAATTGAAACACATAAGTCTCACACTCACTATAGGTGATTAACTGTAAGACTTGTTTTTCAGGTCTTTGAGTAAGCTTGTGGGGAAACGTCCAGACACATGGGCAGATTATTTGGAGGCTGCAATGTTCGGTCTCCGAACTAAAAAACAAATAACCACCAAATTCTCGCCCTACTTTTTAATGTTTGGCCGTGAGGCAAGGTATCCTTGTGAGGTGCCAGACAATTATGAGGTAAGCACAATGCATCTAAATTATTTTTTAAAAAACAATCAAACCTGCAATTGCCAATCAAATCAAATTTCTTTATATAGATCAACGAAAGTGTGGAGGACATTGTGGCAGAGGAATGTATCACAGAATGCATTAGAAGGCAGGACAGAATTTTTAAAACTGTGCAGGACAACATTACAAATGTGCAAGGTAAAGTTAAAAAAAGGAAATTGGAGAAAGGAATGGCCATTGATATTCAGGTTGGAGACAGGGTCCTGCGGCAGAACATCAGAAGCAAGCAGAGAAAGGGGGGCAAGCTGGACCCAGATTATTTGAGTCCATACACCGTTATAAACGTGGAGGGCAAATCCATTGATGTGGAGGATGATGAAGGGAAACAAATTCCCAAAATCAATATTGACCATTTAATTAATTTTTTGGAGGATCCTCCTCCAAAAGTTCAGAAGTTTTGCCCTCCTGCTACTGTGCCTTCAGTCCCTCACGTTCCTCCCCAGTCCCCTGTTCTACAAGCACCTCTCAAATTCATGCCTTTCCTCCACCCTGTTACCCTGCCCTATACACACCTTTCCCTGCAGCAGGTATCACTACCTCTCAATGTGCCTTTTCCCATGCCCCTCCCTCATGTCGTGATGCATCCTGGAACACAGTGTTCTGTTCTTTTTAATCCAACACCTACTGGCCCACCATCTTCAAAATCCGTTTCTGCTGCCTGCCTTGACCCCCAGCCTACCTCCAGTCCTGCCACCCAGTCTCCACTTCTACCTGGCCTTGACCCCCAGCCTACCTCCAGTCCTGTCACCCAGTCTCCACTTCTACCTGGCCTTGACCCCCAGCCTACCTCCAGTCCTGCCACCCAGTCTCCACTTCTACCTGGCCTTGACCCCCAGCCTACCTCCAGTCCTGCCACCCAGTCTCCACTTCTACCTGGCCTTGACCCCCAGCCTACCTCCAGTCCTGCCACCCAATCTCCACTTCTACCTGGCCTTGACCCCCAGCCTACCTCCAGTCCTGCCACCCAGTCTCCACTTCTACCTGGCCTTGACCCCCAGCCTACCTCCAGTCCTGTCACTCAGTCTCCACTTTTACCTGGCCTTGACCCCCAGCCTACCTCCAGTCCTGTCACCCAGTCTCCACTTTTACCTGGCCTTGACCCCCAGCCTACCTCCAGTCCTGCCACCCAGTCTCCACTTTTACCTGGCCTTGACCCCCAGCCTACCTCCAGTCCTGTCACCCAGTCTCCACTTTTACCTGGCCTTGACCCCCAGCCTACCTCCAGTCCTGCCACCCAGTCTCCACTTTTACCTGGCCTTGACCCCCAGCCTACCTCCAGTCCTGCCACCCAGTCTCCACTTTTACCTGGCCTTGACCCCCAGCCTACCTCCAGTCCTGTCACCCAGTCTCCACTTTTACCTGGCCTTGACCCCCAGCCTACCTCCAGTCCTGCCACCCAGTCTCCACTTTTACCTGGCCTTGACCCCCAGCCTACCTCCAGTCCTGTCACTCAGTCTCCACTTTTACCTGGCCTTGACCCCCAGCCTACCTCCAGTCCTGTCACCCAGTCTCCACTTTTACCTGGCCTTGACCCCCAGCCTACCTCCAGTCCTGTCACTCAGTCTCCACTTTTACCTGGCCTTGACCCCCAGCCTACCTCCAGTCCTGTCACCCAGTCTCCACTTTTACCTGGCCTTGACCCCCAGCCTACCTCCAGTCCTGTCACCCAGTCGGACGTACAGCATTCCCCCCAAATATCTTGTTCTTCAGGTATGTGTTGTACGTGTTTTCCTTCATAATTTATATCTCCTACATGTAAATAACATTTGTTCAAGATTTTCTTCCCTCTCTCTGTAGTGTTACAAGACATATGGGCAAGGAAAATGGGTGGGAAACTTTGCAGTAAAGTTGGCCCGTACAAGGTCTGTACAAGGATGTAAGCCCAGACTTAAACATTTCCGGTGGAGAGTACGCTGGCGCATGTTGGCTGCCGCTTCTCTGTCCGTTTTATTTTACGTTTTATTTTACTTTTTTAAATGAATATTTTAACTATTTATTCTTAAATAGTATACTACACGTATTAGTTGGTGTGTTTTTACACTGCTTCTAATGACACTGGAGTTCTATTGTGGAGTCTTTCGGTGCGTTCCTCTATTGTTTGATCGGGTTTAACACCGTGGGAACGCAGACCGTGGGAACGCAGATCCTGTCAACCGGGAACGCTGCGCGTGACTGTTGTCTGTGCTGCTATCTGCGCTGCTGTGTGACTCTGGATTCTAACGGACAGGAAAAAATCTGGATTCTACTTCAAGAAACTCAAATCGGATCTCTCTGTTTCTATCATGAGAATTTCCCTGCTATCTATCGTCATCATTTCGACCCTGTCTGGGCTTCGTGGAGAGCGGGTCCTTCAACATTTGGATTCCATTATGATAAGGTACTCTTTCACTGAACTTCTCTTGTTGGAACATCATTTACTTCCTGATGTCTGTGTTCAAAAGACCCTGAAATCGTTTCGACTTCTACGTCGCCCGAAATATTTGCACAGAGGGTCGCGGCAGAATGTTCACACTATTGGGACTGGGAGTGGCATTAAAGTTGTATGCGCTCGGTCGATGGACTCAGAAACAAAAAAGCATTCTTTACGCGGTGTTTGCCATGCAAACTTGCGTTATCTACAAATGACTCCTCAAAAAATACGACTCGACACTGCGCGATTTGCACATCTAAATGTTCGTTCTTTGAACAATAAGACTGCTCTACTCTACGACACCATATTGAACAATGCTCTGGATTTATTTTGTATCTGTGAGACTTGGCACCAACCAAATGACTTCATAAACTTAAATTTGTGTACTCCACCAGGATATACATATATCCAGAGGCCACGTCTAAGTGGTAAAGGCGGGGGTCTTGCTGTTATATACAGAGATGTAATATCTGTTACAGAAATTACTATTCCCTGCGTATCATCATTTGAGTGTGTTGCTTTTAAAATGAACGGTACTTCTCCTGTTCTTATTGTATTCATCTATCGACCTCCAAAACCTAATTCTTTGTTTTTTAATGAGCTCTCAGAGCTACTTACATCTGTTAGCTCTGTCTGTCCATCAATGATTCTCATTGGCGATATTAATATCCATGTGGATAATTTAAAAACTAATCTAACTGTGGAATTTATGGAGGTATTAGATTGTTTTAACATGATTCAGCATGTGAAATTTCCCACTCATAATAAGGGTCACACACTTGATCTGGTGTGTTCTGTAGGGGTGGACATTGACCAGCTAGACAGCAGTGACTTGTGTATTAGTGATCATAGGCTTCTCACTTTTAACTTAAATGTCCCATCTTTAAGAAATGTTCAAAAGAGGGTCATTAGTTTTAGAAATGTCAAGAATATTAATTTTGACAGTCTTTCTTGTATGATATCAGAGCACTCTACTGTTGAAACTGTTGATCACTATAATTCTATTTTGTCTTCTGCTTTGGACATACTAGCCCCTAGGAGAGAACGTGTTGTTTCATTTGCTAAATCATCTCCTTGGTATACCACTGAGCTCAGGGCTCTAAGGTGAAAAGCAGACAGCTTGAACGCCAATACAAGAAATCAGGTTTAACTGTCCATAAGCTAATGTATGATGATTTCTTATGTCAATATGCTGAAGCACTTAAAACAGCAAGAACAGAGTACTACTCGTCTATTATTAGGGATGGTGCTGCAAATCCCAACAAGATTTTTAAGACGATCAACAAAATGCTTGCACCAATTAAGCCATCAATCTGTTCTTCTGTGCAGGAGTGTAACAAATTTCTCATGTTTTTTACGGAAAAAATTGTAACTATCTATAAGTCTATCAGTCTGCTACCTTGCTTTGCAATTCCTGAGATCTACCCAGTTAATTTTCCTAAATCTGCTTTCTCCAATTTTAACATAGTCACTATTGATTGTATTGCAAAATTGGTGATGGGAATTAATACTACAAGTACCCTTGACCCTATCCCAACATCTGTTCTTAAGGGGTGTCTCTCTTCAATTAGTCCCCTTATTTGTAGTATTGTGAACACCTCTCTTACAACTGGTATTGTCCCTAAAGCCCTAAAGGTCGCAGCTATTACACCAGTCCTTAAAAAGCCTGGATGTGATAAGTCAGACCTATCAAACTACAGGCCTATCTCAAATCTCCCCTTTCTTTCCAAGGTTTTAGAATGTGTTGTTGTGGCACAACTTCAATTACACTTGTCATCCAACAAGCTTTTCGAACCTTTTCAGTCGGGGTTTAGAAAGGGACACAGCACAGAGACAGCCCTGGTTCGTGTTATGAATGACCTGCTTGTCTCAGCTGACTCTGGAGCCTCTACCATCTTGGACTTGTTAGATCTGAGTGCAGCTTTCGACACAGTGTGCCATTCTATCCTGTTAAATAGGCTGGAGAGCTGGCTTGGTATAACTGGTACTGTACTAAACTGGTTCAAATCTTACTTCACTGATCGTTCCCAGTTTGTTGTCTTGGGAAACAACAAATCCGATACTGGACAAGTCCGTTCTGGCGTTCCTCAGGGATCTGTTTTGGGTCCCACATTGTTTAGTGTTTATATGCTTCCTTTGGGGCAAATAATCAGGAAATATGGTCTGGGGTATCATTTTTATGCAGATGGTACTCAAATCTATATTAGCTCTAAATCTGATCCTACTGTCACCTCCAAAGTTCTCTCGGAATGTGTGCAGGAAATAAAAACGTGGATGCATCATAATTTTTTTAAAATTGAACTCCTCTAAGACAGAGATTTTACTTATTGGCACACCTGCGGCTACCCACAAAGGGAGACATTTTAATTTGATTATCGATGATAGTGTTTTATCTCCATCTTCTTGTGCTCGTAACCTTGGTGTTATTTTTGACACCCACTTAACACTAGACTCTCATATTAAGAGTATTACTAAATCTGCATTCCATCTAAGAAATATTGCAAGAATTAGGCCCTGTCTTACTCTACCTGATGCTGAAAGGCTTATTCATGCATTTGTTACATCCAGGATTGATTATTGTAATGCACTTTTTGTTGGTTTACCTGCTAAATCTATAAAACGCCTGCAGTACATTCAGAACTCAGCAGCACGTGTGCTTACATACACTTCACCACGTCAGCACATTACAGGTGTGCTTTATAGTTTGCATTGGCTACCTGTCCAGTCACGTATTGCTTTTAAAACTCTTACACTAACGTACAAAGCTATGCATGAAATCGCTCCTTCTTATATCTGTGACTTAGTCAGCCTGTATGCGCCTTCTCGTTCCCTTCGGTCTACGGATTCTCTTACTCTTCAGCAGCCTCCCTGTAGATTAAAATCTATGGGGGAGAGAGCTTTCTCTGTTGCGGCACCCAGGTTATGGAATGCACTTCTCTTACTGTTAGAGACGCTCCTACATTAGCCAGTTTCAAGAAGTTGTTAAAAACACATCTTTTTAAAATTGCTTACTTGAACTGTCATGCCTAGAATTTTATTGGGTTGCACTGTAATGATTATTTTGTATTTACTCTTGTACTTTGTATTTTACTTGTGTTATTGTTTGTAGCGCTTTGGGTTTCAGAAAAGCGCATTATAAATAAAATGTATTATTATTATTATTATTATTATTATTATTATTATTATTATTATTATTATTACCTGGGATTTGGAACGCCTCAAACCTGGGGTGAAACTTGAAAGTGAGGTTTGTGCTGCAGTTAACATGATTGATACAATTTACTGTAGTTAACTTTCATTTTGCTTTTAGAATAGACCATATTCTATAGTCATACAGTTATACCTTGCAAGTCTGTCATCCTTCCTTTTCACCACAGGTCATTAATGCGTACCTGACCTGCCTTGTGAGGAATTATTCAGGCAGGGCATTTGTCCTGGATTCCTTTCAAGCCACAAATATTTGGAAGAGGAAGGCCAGTTTGATGAAAAGGGTAAAAAAACAAAATCCTGATGCCATACAAGTAACTCATGTTCTCAGATAATTTGGTAATCTGTTATTGGAATGCCACATTTATACCTGTATGCTGTAGATGGATCTAGAGGCATATGATGTGCTGGTGGGGTCCGTTAACGAGACTAACCACTGGACACTCCTGGTTTGTTCATTTTTTTTTTTTTTTTTTTTCCATCCTTCTCTGTAAACTACAAAGGCTTAAATGTGAGTCATTAATTCATGACCCCATCTTGACAGATCATATATCCCAAAGAAAGGAGAATTTTGTATGTAAACTCCCTTGGTGAAAGCCGAGCCAAACTGCTTCACTGCAGAAAGGTTGTAAGGTAAGGACAAATGTATGAAGATACTCAATGTTGATTTTAATTTTTATTAATCTTCTTTTCTTCTACCCAAGTGAATTTATGGCCAGCAAAGGCACTCCAGCCACAAAGTGGCAATGTCAAACATTACCACACAGCATCCAAAGGGATGGGAATTCATGTGGTGTATTTGTCTGCAATACAGAATTGAGATATGTATATGTATATGTATATATATGTTGATTTTGCTTTGTCAATGCTCTTTGTAGTTTGCTGAAGCAGTTCTAAATGGGGGCAGCTTGGAGTTTCCATGCACTGAAGCAGATGTTGCTCTGATGCGGCAAAACATAGGCCTGTGTGTGCTACAGCAAACTGGTGGGGTTTTTTTTTAAACCCAAGTTATACATGATATTGCTTGGTGATATGCATCATTACACAAATACCTTGATGCTTTTGTTTCCACAGAAGACCTGTCTGACCTATGCTTGTCATGTGGGGACAAATATCCTCACACACAGGACAACATTGACTCTTGGGTATTTTAATCTGTTCTTTATTTTTTCCAACTTTGTTCATTTAATTTTTCATAATGTCACTGTCTCTTTCAGATTGAATGTGACAGTTGCAATGGCTGGTACCATTGGATATGTGTGAATCGGCCAAACAAGAAACAGGTTTTCCTTTGCCCTGCATGCCAAAGCCCTTAATTTGGTACTCCCATCCACAGCATGATTTCAACGACCGTCAGAAATTTGACTGTGCCAAATAAAAAAATGAATACATTTTCTAGCGTTTTGTCTGTTTTATTAGTTTAGTGCACTTACTTTTGGATTGTTACATTGTTTTGAATTATGCCTTAAAACATAAGTGGCCTCTTCCTTGTTTCTTTTCTTGAGTACTGTTCAATGCACACAGAGCATGCCTTCAAGAAACATCTCACAGACTCCTGAAAACATTTAACCACAAGTTCCTATATATGTGAAAATGCTTATAGCTCAGTTTCAATTTAGAGCTACATTCATGGAGCAAATCCTAACCCATAATGAGTTAGTAATTATTTGGTGACCAAACTTGGCTGTTATTATTACATAATGAGGTCAGAAAAGGGAAATATTACTACAGTAGAAAATGCAAATACTTCTCACTTTATTTGACCAACATTCTAAAACATTGCAAGGGAAAACAACTGTTCATGCAACTTAAGTTTAAAATTTATGATAGCCTTCAAAGTATGAGGCTGGTATATCAAAATGATTTTTAGTTGAGTGTAAAGCAACATTCAAAACATGCATCTTCAAGTTCTTCTGTTGTCTTGAGCAATCAGCCTATAATTTCAATAAAGACTATTTGAATATGCAGACAATTTCGTTTGACAGAATAAAAACACAAGAATATATTTTTAAATATGTATTTAAAGATGCAATCATACACATTTAAAAAGCTTTTAAGTCATTCTTGAGAAACGTGCAGTTCTGATGTCATAAAATGTCAACTAATCTGGGAGAAATTGAGAAATATGCATTTTATTGTAGGTGTGTTGTCTTCCAAGGCGTCCTAGTGATCAGGTCTGTAATAGTTAAGGTAAACACATGCTACAAAATCGATTCATTATTTACAAAATGTGACCACTGACCAGTTAGAGGAGTATTTTAGCAAAACGCGATCTGAGGCGCTTGCTAATAATTTCTGTTCCACTCGCCTGTTGGTCGATTTGCCCACGATTTGATCTCATGAATATTCATGATAGCCCCACCCACTGGAACCAAATATTTCAGAAACCGAATATATTGTAACAACGGCCGGTTTCGGCGCATGACATACGTCACGACCACACATTAGCGATTGGCTATGGCAGATCCTGAGTGACTCTGGGCAGATCCAATAGTTTTGAACTTTAACAGAGAACTAGTGATGGGCGATACTGCAAATTTCGGTACCGATCCGATACCAAGTAAATACAGGGCCAGTATCGCCGATATCGATACCGATACCAATACTTTTTCATTTTAAAAGCATGCACTTGAACTTGTATGCACTTTCCTGTGCTAGAGCAGTGTGTCATGATTTATGAGGTGAATGCATCATTAATATACTAAATCTGAATATGTTTTCATGACTACTAGGCCTAAATATTTTGTGATTTGTGCTCTCAACTCGCCTGTAATTAGTCAGTGACTTTTACAAAACTACCCTAATTATAGTACTAGCCTACTACTAGCCTACTAGTACTAGCCTGCTGTTCAAAAGTTTGGGGTCTGTAAGATTTTTAATTCTCTTCTGCATTTATTTGATCAAAAATACAGTAAAAACTGTAATATTACAATTTAAAAGGCTATCTGTTTTCTATGCCATAGTAAACTGTAATTTATTCATGTGATCAAAGCTGAATTTTCGGCATCATTACTCCAGTCATGATGATAATTCATTTTAATATGCTGATTTGCTGCTCAGGAAACATTTCTTATTATTATCAATGTTGAAAACAGTTTCATATTTTTGTGGAAACCATGATACATTTTATGCAGAATTATTTGATGAACAAAGTTGAAAGAACAGCATTTATATGAAGTAGATTTTTTTTAACAGTGTAAAACCCTTGACTGTCATTTGACTGTTGATCAATTTAATGCATCGATCCTTGTTGAATAAAAATATTAATTTCATTAAAAAAATCTTACTGATGTCAACATTTTGAACCGTTATGTACACTTTTGGTTTGTTTATTGCGAAATAACTCCCGACTGTTTCTCTGTCATCTAAGCAAGGCTTCGTTTCCCAAACGCACTGGGCCTGTGAGCTCAGTGAAGCACCAGCATCGAACGCTCTCTGTGATTGATTGGTTTCGTCTTGTATCCAGATGACTAGGAGAAAAAGTTCTATCCTACACAATTATCCGCTAACATTCGCTTATTTTTCCACTTAGAAGCTTATTTTACCCTCTGAATTGCGTGCTAAATTGATTTAAAAAAAAATACTGGTAAAAAAACACACATTTGGATCGATATTTTTATGTGAGGATCGATCTTATGCGATACCACGTCAGTATCGAAGTATCGATACTTCAGGATCGATCCGCCCATCACTAGAGAACCCGCCTACAAGGAAGTAAACGTTTCTCAATGGAGAGAGGCCAGACTCTCTGTACAAATGAAATGTACGAGAGTCTGGTAACCAGGCTAATATATTTTTAGGGATTACGAGAAAGGCATAGAATCCGATGAATTAAATTAAAAACTTGGTGGCTGCATGACACCAGCCCACCATTCAAATAAAAGAAAAAGAAGAAGCTGATGATGATGAATCATCCTTCAGCGAAATCGGGTCTCCATCAACTATCAGTTAATTGATAATACTAAGTACATAAGAACGATAATAATTTAAATTATGTAGGCTATAGCTTACTATATAGTACATAATAAAACAAATTGTATGTAATTTATTTCACTTTATTAAACTGTTAATTAAATTAATAATAATAATTACCTATTAAGTGAATAATTGAACATTTAATTGTTCTTTTTGTAACTTAACTATTTTGACATTTAACACTTAATTGAACTCGTAATCACATTAAATTAATTATAAAATTACTGCAAACCTTTAATCTATCAATATTTATGTTCTATTATGCATTTTCCTTGTTATATGACTAACAGAAATTCATGAAATAATATATAGGCAGACACACAGTAATAAGATATTTATTCAAATTTGATTTTGAAATTAGTGAACATCACCATATATATGATTTGGAAAAATAAATAAAATTATAAATGAACATTTCTAAAGACAGTTCATCTTTTACATAGTATATCACAAAAATATTAACAACTTGTTTTTTCAACATCTTCAGTGAAAGTGCACAGAGTGAACGTTTCAATGGCAAGAACGAAAACAATCTGTGGTGGCTAAAACAGTGTTATTGAAACCAGTTTTGAAGTCAACAGCCTGGATGTTTTTTTGCAAAGTGCGGACAGAGGGCATAGAAAACACTCTGCAGAGAAGCCGATAACATTGTGGACTTGCGTGCCACAGGGACAGGAAGAAAGCTTTATCCTGAGTGGTCCACCTGTAACCTTGACACTTTCGCTGAGACATGCGTAATTGTGTGCGCACAAAAGCAAAAGCTTTAGCAGGAAGCAAACGCTGCAGTTCCTTCATCACCCACTCCTTATCACCTGCCCTGCTGACCTTTGTTTGTCGCAGCTGTTTCACTTTTGATCGCAGCTTACTCACTTGAGTCTTCAGAGCCCTGATCTTCATCGTGAGCGAACGCTCCCTCAGAGCAGCCGTACAAACATGGCGTTGTACGGATGAAGGTGCTGCTGACACATCCTCAATGTCTCCCTCTTCCATTGATGAAGGCCCAGCTACAGCTTCCTCAGCGTACTGCGCCCGTGATGAAGGCCCCGCTACAGCTTCCTCAGTGTGCTGGTCTTTGGAGGGAGGAGGAACATGACTCTGCTTGCCTGACACACACAAAAAAACAACAAATTAAATATAATTTCACTGCAGAACAATACTAATAAAATTTCAGATATTAGCTGCTTTCTGACCAAGTAGTTACAGGAACTTAGTTATAGGAACTGTCCACTTCTAAACAGTTCTAAGAACTACTCTCCCCCAAACTCGGTTTTGCTGTTTGCGTTCGCACTGGCCAAGTGGCCATAGGAACTGGTAGGAGGGGTGAGGCAGTGACGCAAGCATGGTGACTTTTATTTTGACGGCGCTGAGAACGTCAGAGCAAACAATGCTCGCATTCTCTGTGTTTATTAGTTAGCGATCTGTCTAACAGTACTGTTTAATATCTTATTAGATAGAACTGTTATAGAAAGTAGACAGTATATGAAAAAAGGTTATTAGCCTATGCCGTGTGGTTGATGTCCAGTGTTGCTAGCTGGGCAGATAAACATAATCATGTTTGGCTTGGTCCCCTCAAAGTTGCGTTGGATTTTCTCTTCAGCATAAAGGTTTAGAGACCCATTTATCACTGTTTTCCATGTTTGTATAGTTAGTTTCTGGAGTAAATATATAGGCTATAATCTGTGTGTTTACATTCTAGCAGTTTTAAAAATGGCGGGTGCTGGTGTTCCGCGTGCGTTCGGTCATCAGCGTACACTAACGTCACGGGTAGTTCCTATAGTGCTGGTTTAGACCCTACTCTGAAGTAGGAGCTAAATTAGTTCCAACAAATGGAGTTCCTAGAACTAAAATTGTTCCTAGTTCCTGTGGTGCGAACACGCCGACATCCGGGTACTTTAGCCAAAAGTTCTAGGAACTGTGAAAAGGTTCCTCCGGTCGGAAAGCGGCTATTATTGCTGTAAAACGTAAGAGAAGTCTGATCTTCCATCTTTTATAAATAGAATCAGTCTACCTGAATAGACATATATGTGAAATAGAAATAAATGAACATCTTACGTTTTTTACGTGGCAACTCCTGGCGTGTCTTCGGAGGTTTACGCTTCCTCTCGACATCTAGTGGGGGAGGTGGGTCAGGGGCCTCTATTTTTGCGGGCACAGCATCCCAATTCAGCCCACCATGGCTGTAATACAATGACATGATTTGTAATCCTCAACCTAGTAACCTATTTTTAACAACATCAGGACACTGTCAGAGGATGAGGGTTCAGTCATTTTGGATAATGTACTCCCAAATGCTGTACAGGTATGTCAAGTGTAGTAGATGGGAGTAGGAGTTTAGAAAAGGAAGTAAAGTAAATTGCAGTTTTAGAATGAGATGAAATGTTAGAAGGTACTTTAAGATGAGCTAGATATTATAGATAGAAGAGCTACATATTTAAACATATTTTCAAAAAGTATTACAGTTTTATATTACACATACACATCAGATGGTCTTTTGAACTGTCTGCTGTGGAAATGGGCACTGCACACCCTGTAGCTCCGATGCAGCTGATCCAAAGGTATGCCATGAAGGGATGCATTCCTTAGATTCTGGACCCACCTGGCACACCTGCAATGTATATATATGAAACATGATGAATAAATGTTTTCAAGTGTCAAAATTATTTTGAACAAGAAAATAGCACTGCACTTCATGCAGAAATGCAGAGACTAGGCTATCTGCATATTTGTCTGGTAATTGGTAACACCATTAATGTCCATGCACTTGGTGTGACTGGAGATAATATAATATGAACATTTTGAAAAATTGCATTGATCTCAGACCTATTGCCTTTTTACTCTAGTTGTCATTTTCCACAGTACATTTGATGCTACTGCTCAAATGCACCTTTGCAATTGCTGATAGACAGTGACTATCAGACACATCAGTGAAGATCATAGCATTAACTTATGTTACACTTAAATCTATTTATAATGCGAACATAAAGTGGCATTGCACCTGGTATGCATTTTCATGTTGCTAAAGGCACGCACGAGATAGCAATTGCTATCTGGGTGCAAACACTTTGACTCAGTTAAATGTACGTTGCCATTCATTTCGGTCAGAATTAAGTAATCACACTACTTCTGTCGCATACCATCAACATAGTATATTGTTAATTCTGTTATTTCATTTTAAGCTGGTGCGGGTTTTAATCAAATCATGCAGGCATATATCATTTAGCATTCCCTGCTAAAAGAAATTCCTGCCAGGTTGAGCCTGAAAATTGTTACCACTATTTCATCCACCACACTCAAAACACCCATTTTATTCTTAAAAAAGCATGTCTATGCTATGGAAAATAAATGCGATCTAATGATCCGTCAATCATTAGTTTATAAGGCAAACTTGACAGAGATGCACTAGCCTAACATTCATGCAGAT
Organism: Leucaspius delineatus; assembly: GCA_023718395.1. Taxonomy (NCBI): domain Eukaryota; kingdom Metazoa; phylum Chordata; class Actinopteri; order Cypriniformes; family Leuciscidae; genus Leucaspius; species Leucaspius delineatus. The sequence continues at coordinate 48,582,340 of CM043363.1, read as the reverse complement.
TTACAAACGCTAACGTCATTCACGTTCAACGTTCAAGTTAAATCACGACATCATTAAAATATTTCCACTTAAATGAGTTATTACCTTTGTGCATCCTTTGGAAATCGATGAAATGCCAAATCGCTTCTGGTGGACTGATAATTTTTGCAATTTATTGCAGAACACTGCTTGCGTTTTGACCACTTGCTCATCTTCACACTCACAGTTTGGTCCATAATGGCGGAGGCGCGTGCAGCGCCATCTACAGACTGTGTTACCCATAACACAACAGAGTTTCGCCTCTTGGGCTTCCTACTCTTTGCTAATACAGACATGAATGGTCACTTTACAGAGTTAAAACACGTTTTATCATAACATTTTTTGTAGGAATTGAATTGTAATCAGGCGCTAATGAGAGTACCTAGATTTGAGGGCGGACCCATTTTTTTAACAACAACGGAAATCATATAACGTCAGTCGGCTCCGTTCGTTTAATGCAGACATGCCGATGCTTAAAAAGTTCCTCATTAGTTTGTTGGTTGCGTTTTTATTCCAAGTTCCCGGTAAGACACTAAGTTACTTGTTTCAATTCATATTGAAACAAACTGTCAACGATAAATAAAATGACTAAATAGTTTTAGACACATTTAGGCTAACGTTACCTGGCGGTGAACCGGCTCACCAGCCTTTGCTGAATGAAACTTAAAATATTATTTCGAGGGTTAAAAACTAGGGTGAACAAACGTCCTCTTTTCCCCGGGTTTTGGCTTAGTTTCCCTATTGTTTTCATACTTGCTGAAGGTAAACTGAAAATCAGAGTAGCCTACCTGCATTAACGTTACTCATCACAAAAGTAGTTGAGTAAAGAAAACACAATCGTTCAAAAATGTAGTAGAGAGTAAAAGTTGCTAATATCTCTGATCAGTCAAAAATATACTTTAGTATAGCAACTAATTACATTTACTCACACTTTACACCACTGGTTTTTATTACTGTGAACAAGAATTTTATCGTTTATTTGATGCTAATTATAAATTAAAGAGAAGGATTGAAATAAACAAAGATAATGTGGCTGTATACGTTTTTTTATTTTTTATTTATAGCTATTTTTGTTTCCACTTTTGTTATAAGGTGAGATGTATTCCTAAACAGATGTTAAACATGTACTGTAGAAAACATCCCATTGCAAAAAGAAGAAAAAAAATTTTTTTGAGTGTAGATAAATAAATCACTGAGAAATTTGAGAAAATAAACATTGCTTCATTCATATATATATATATATATATATATATATATATATATATATATATATATATATATATATATATATATATATATATATATATAGTGTGTGTGTGTGTAATCGATAATATATTGGAAATATATGCTGGTAATCTGTCACGCCTACTTGACTGGAGCCTCATCAATAGGGCACTTGTGTGCTGAAGTAAACTAATCTTGGAACATAACCAGAGAGTCTTCTTCTTTTTCTTCTTCTTGTTATTATTGGTGCTACAGAGAGTGCCTGTAGAAAAACCATCAACAGAAAAACACAAGCTTAAACATGTCCGGACATGTCCGGGAAGAAAGAGAATGTATGATCACCCTATATACTACTGACATTGGCAGGTCCTACAAATGCATTCAAAAACGAAGGCAATAATATTGTGGTAGATTTTCCCATACGCACCTGACTTAAGTTTACCTGCTTCGTCTCCTAATCGATGTTGGCTGAGTCGGTCAGCGTCTTGACCCCTACGAACACTAGCACTTGGGAATAAGGTCTCTAGTGTTCCACTAACATTAACTAGACAGACTCCAGACAATGCCTTCGAATATGCTTTATCACGACTGGAGGATCTCAGACCAATTTCAGAGAGAATCCCACCAGAAAAAAAAGAATACAACAGTTTTTATAGAATAGGAGCATGGCAATGATGAACTTTTTTTTTTTTTTTTTGTCTTTCAATCTAAAAAGAGATTTGATTAACTGTTCATTTCTTCTCCAGGTGCGTCTGATGGCACAGATGAAGTGTCAGTGATGGAGGGAGATTCAATCACTTTAAACACTAATATTAAAATAAACCAAGGAGTCAGAATTAGATGGTATTATGATGGCTTTCTCATCGCTCGAATCAGTGGAGATCGCAGTGAGACCTGTACAGATGTTCAGTGTAATGAAGATACTGAGAGATTCAGAGGCAGACTGAAGCTGGATCATCAGACTGGATCTCTGACCATCATGAACATCACAACTGAACATGCTGGAGATTATCATCTAAAGTTCAGTAGCAGCAGCAGTGGAAAGAGATTCATTGTTTCTGTTCATGGTCAGTCATTAGTGAATGTTTAAAAAGCAGGTTATATGTTTTTAAATCACATCATTAATGTATTCATCAACGCTGGGTTACAAAATGCAGAGAATTAGATGTAAAATAAACACAAAAAATAGTTTGTAAATGAGGATAAACATTGCTTTACAGACTTGACAGTCAAGAAAGCCTAAAATATTTGTCTTGTATTGTTGGTTTGTGTTTCAGGTGTTCCTGCTGAACGAGATAAAGTGAAGAGAAAGACAGTGAAAGAGGGAGAAGCTGTTATTTTAGAGAGTCCTGAAGGAAAAAAAATAAAGTATTCATTGACGTGGTATTTTAATGACACACTCATCATGAGTGGAGATCAGAGTCAGATCTGTACAGATGCTCAGTGTAATGAGAGATTCAGAGACAGACTGAAGCTGGATCAGTTTGGATCTCTGATCATCACAAACACCAGAAACACAGACTCTGGAGAATATACACTAGAGATCAACATCAGCACCAGCAGCTTCAGTATCAGGAGGAACACGAGCTTCAGTGTTACTGTCTCTGGTGAGTATCATTTAGGCATTTGGATTCAGGAAAAACACTCTTACAGTGTAATATAAATAAAGTTGGCATGGCATCGTTACATCTTTTATTTTATTACTTTGATGATTTGGTTCTGAATCAGTGGTACTTTTGGCATCCCTGAACAAAACCGTGATCTATTTTAAACTGAATGAGATTCACATGTGATTTCATTGTGTTTGTTATAGGTCAGCCTGACAGATTTACTCGCACTAATGATCCAGGTTCAGGTCTGTCTGCAGGAGCCATAGTAGGAATATGTGTTGGTGTTGCTGTTCTGCTGGTGTTTACAGCTATTGCTGTTAGGATTTACTATTACCACATGAACTCTAGAAGTGGTAAGAATCTTCTTCAGATATTATAAGTAGAGAAAACATCTTTATTGTGCAACATTTATATTAAGTTGTGTTTGTGTGTGTTTGATTATTTTTCAAAGTAGACAAGGAGAAAATCCTGCAAAATGTTCACAATCGAGTCAAAAAGGTAAGTTACTGCACTACGTAGTGTATCTTTGTAGAAATCTGACTTAATATAACATTCAGATCTGTTTTATTGCACTTTTACTGAAAAAAATAAATCATTGCGATGGGAAATAAACATTTCAAACGACAGATGTGCTGATTTTTTTGTGTTTTTTGTTTCTGTGACTGACAAATGAACAGCGTTATTAACATTCTTCACCTTCTGTGATTTGTTGATTTCTTACAGAAGGAGAAATCCCAAGACACACAGGATCAGTCTGATGAAGAAGATGTGGCAAGAGTGCTCGTTCGTGACAGCGATGATCAATCATGAAAACGATCGTCTGACTTAAAAATATATATTTCTTTTTTTTCTGATTGGTTATTGCGGCATTTTGGGTGGTTCCTGAGGTCTGGTTATAGCGTTAGCATCACGTCTTCCAGACCGGCGAAATAATGTGAAAATTCCTGGAATCACTTTGATCATGAAATATGTGCAGTGCCAATATTTCATAAAGTACATATAGCATTATAACGAGAACATTAACATGAGTGCTTAGTTGCCCATGTATCAGCACTGTTGTTGTTAAGGGAAGAGCACATCCAGAGTTACGTATGTATGTTATGTATCTGATTATTAATATCATAGGATGTCAAAGAACGGGCTTCAGTTTACCTGAGATCATGAACTCTTCAGCTTTATCTCAACAGCTATTCCTTTTAGATGTTTCTATAACATTGATGCATCATAATCTAGCAGTCTTATTTTTTTCTAGTCGTTTTATGTTTCCATGTCATTTTTATTTGTCATTAGGCCTAATCTTCATAAGCCTTAAAATATTTTCATGACTGCTTTCTTAGAGGGGAGGGTCTATGGGCGAGTAAATGTATGGTTTTTTTTTTATCTAATTGACAAAATCGTGCAATTTACATATGAACACGACCGGAGATAAAAACAACAAAACACACGGAGAGCATCAACTTTAGTTTCTGCTCTGATAGATGCAAGACCAGCCGAACGAGAACATTGTGCTTGGTACGTTTTCATCAATCAAACTTGGGTCTCCAGTAAAGTTTAAATCCAGTCTGGCTATAGCGCGATTCCCATAATGTTTACACGTTAGGTCAGAAGATGTAGAGTAGATGATCTTTTGTGGCTGTTCGTCTACACAAAGCAATCCCGTTGAATGTGTTTTCGACTACCTCTGGAAGTGGCTGAAAGTGGACAAGCTCAAAACGTTTCAGACCCTGTTTACACCTGTATTTAGCGTCGTCCACTTGTGATCCGATCGACCAAAGCGCTTTGTGGTGGAGGTTTGCCTTCAGCTGTTTAATATTCCAGCAGATCTTCTGGATGTTGAATGTTTCTAGAGTTAAGATTTTGGAAAGCGACTCCCCAAAGAAACGCGTCTCAGGATGTAACCACTAGGTGCTGCTTATCATCTTCAACTTCATTGCAGGATTTTTTTCCTACTTTATATTTAAATCACAAATAATCTGCTTGTAGCATTCAGCCTTCTTCCTCACTTTTTTTTCTCCACAAAATTTGTTTTAATACTATTTTCCGTTTTAAATTATCTGCACTTTGTTCAAGTTTTTGGAAGATTGTCTGCCACTTTTGCACTCTTTGGGGCGGTTTCCCAGACTGAGATATACAGTATATATATAGTCCTCGACTAAATGGCCCTTTAAACTAGATTAACAGAAATCTGCTTCCTCTGTCATGGCTTTAGTCCTAGATTTAGTTTAGTCCAGAGTTTTAATAAAATTATTTTCTAGAGGAAGATTAAATTAAACCTACCAGGAGGCAGTTTTTAAGACGACACATGTATTACGGAGATATATATAATATAAATGTCATTTTAATTTTTTATGCTGTTCACTTTATTTAAACGTTTCGTTTTGTTTTCACACTGTTGTATCGGGTTTCTAGTTCAAGTGTGATTGGTCCATGTTACTGTATTAAAAAGGTCACTCTTTGACTTCTCTTGATGTTTTCATTTTTAAATATATTTCAATTCAGTAACCCAGTCATACGGGACTTTCACTTCCCATCAGGTTTTGCACAGGGCCGAATTGGGAGTAAATTTTGAAATATAGTGATATTTTATTTACCATTGTGTTTTTCATTCCATGATTTATAGGCAACATCTGTCATGCTAATTCAGATTAGCACAGAATGAATATGGTTTATTTTAGTTCAGGTCTCAATACTCCAGGTGTAATAATCTGTACTTAATCTGTGTTACAGAAAGCCATTTTTTTATACAAGATTAACTATTCTAGATTAAGGCCTACTCCTGTCTTAAATTAAACCCTGTCCAGGAATAGTTTATCATTTTAATTGACATGAATTGCTTTTGATAAAGGAATGTGAATAAATGTTACAGTCGGTGCTGATTTTGAATAAACTGTTACAATGTTATAAATTGTTCATTATATTTTCAGTGAAAATATTGTTTGGTGCCAGTGTTAGTTTAGTATCATTAATATAAAATTATAGTTATTGTTAACATTTTGATTTCGTTTTTTTAAATTCTATTTTCTGTTTTAATGTTAATTTTAAAAGTTATGTTTTTTTTTTCGGTTTTTTTTTTTAAATGTCTATAGAATCATACAATTATTTTTTTGTTTTTAGTAGCTATTTGAATGTTAGCTCAACTAAGAATTGTTGCTTTGGCAACTAATTCATAAAAAACGATGTTATTATGCTATTATTGTGATTCAGTGAAGAAAATTTGTGATTCCATCTCAGAAAACCTGCTCAAAAAGAAATTAGTCAATTTTGAAAAATTAAAAGTTCTTTATATATAAAAAAGAGGATAAAAAAAGTTTGCCTAACAAAGTTCTTAAAAAGTGACTTTGCTTGTCTTAAAGGGACTTTTTCCACAATGGGGCGCCAAATAACAAGCGGTGAAGTTGTTGTCATGACGGCGACAAGTATGATTCATTTTAGGGAATCGCTGCGTTCGCGCGGCTCTCTATAAGAATCGATTCAAAGAACTGATTTATTAAAGTGAAGTACTTCGTTAAATACTGATGTCAGAAATGTTTTTACTGGTCGTAGTTTGTCCACAACAAATACTTTATAATTACAATTATTAAAGGGTTTTTGCTTGTTTAAGGGACTTTGTCCAAAATGGGGTGCCAAATAACAAGCGTTGAAGTTGTCATGACAACGCGTTGACAAGTATGATTCATTTTAGCGAATCGCTTCGTTCGCGCGGCTCTCTATACGAATCGATTCAAAGAACTGATTTATTAAATGAAGTGTTCCGTCAAAAACTGCTGTTTATCTCTACGCTTTTCGATCAAAATAGTGCGTTGATGATATGTGAAACTTTACCGTTTCACGATTCACCAAATCAATTAAATCAATTCAAAAGATCGATTCGGATTTCGGACCGTTTACTAGTTTCAGCCAAAACACAAAAAAAGATATCATAAAAACTCTACGCTAGGGAAATAATATCTTTACTGCATGTAATATGTATTATTAACGGGCATTTAGTCTCGTAATATAGTTACGTATTACGTATAGTGCGCGAGATCTGTCCGCGCGCACACTTCCTCGTGCTGCCGCATCACGGGGGTGGAAACACCTTCAATACGTTAACACGCAACTACACACAGTAGAGGAAGAGAGAGAGAGGGAGAGAGAGAGAGAAAGAAAGAGAGAGAGAGAGGGAGAAAGGGGCGGGTGAATCGTTTGCCACCCGCATACTTTCTTTCTAAACGTCCTCTTCTCTCCCGAATCTCCAGTTTTCCCTCTAACATGGCTGCGCTCTCAGCCTGGTTCTGGAACGAGCGCTTCTGGCTTCCGCATAATGTCACTTGGGCGGATCTGGCCGACCCCGCGCCCGGGGTGGAGTACCCGAAAGCCGGCCACTTGCTCTCCGCGCTGCCGCTGGCCTTGGGAATCTTCGCAGTGCGGCTCATATTTGAGAGGTATGGTTTTAGTTTGATGACAAGCTATTTAGTGTGTTTGGCAGTCATTTGACCATCAGGAAAATATCCTAAACTCAACTGATACATATATTTCAGTCTGTTAAAATCGCATCACGTGCTTTCCACAGGTCTTATTGTAAACGGTAATGGATGCACGTGTCTTAACTTTTAAATTGAGATGTTTTGGTAGGTCCATTTGGGCTGGTTGTACATGAGAGACATTTCAAGCCCCCTGGTCATGAACTCCCAGAGCCAGATGCATCTGTCAGCTGACTAGCTTAAGGCCTAGACTCAGAAAAGAGGATTGCATTTATTGTTCATTGCTTTAACGTCTTTTCTATGTCTTATTTCACTTCACAAACTCATTCTCTCTCATGCTTGTTAGGGGACTATATTATCAGGCAGTAGTGTCCGAAATGAATGATAAATGAACAACAACACACCTTTAAATGAGCCTGTGCTGTATGTATGCATACTGTATGAATAAGTACAGGTTCGTGTCTTAAGTATGCTTTGAATTCAGGCGTGCTTGAATGGTAATGTCATGTGTCTCACTGTGGGAAAGCTTGGTTTTAAAGGGATAGCGCACTCAAAAATGAACCGTATGAACTCAAATGAACTCCTCATTTGCTCATCCACATGTTTCTTACACACTTTTTGATGCTCATTCTTATGTGGGACACGACAGGAGAGCTTTGTTACAATGTTCACGCTGCTCTTTTCCATACAATGAAAGTGAATGGGGACTGGCGCTACCAAGCACTGAAAATGAGACAAAACACTAAAGTGACTCCTGTGCTTTGCGAATGACGTAAATTTATTTTTGCTCGTTAAACTATGCTATCATATGGCTTTTAGAAGAGTGCATTACTCATACGGACTACTTTATCAGCTTGAGTTTGAGTAATTGAGGACAAAATCCTAATTTTTGGGTGAACTACTTCTTTAATAGACACACTTACCATAAAAAAGTCACTATGCAAGTTGCACCAAACTCCAGGCGTCATAATATGATTCTGTTATGTAATATCCACCGTCGCTCTATCTTCTGTTTGGTTTCTGCTGGAAGCACATTTAGCGTTTTGAACTAATATTTTGGATTTAGGACTAGAATAGGCTGTTGTTCTTTAGTGTCTTGCCTGGTTAAATAAAGGTTAACTAAGAATAGGCTGCAGAAACATTCCAGAGTTCGATGGGTGGGATCTCGTTTGACGTCTAAAACCCAGTTTGCATGAGAAAAAGTGCATGGGTCTGATATGCTTACAAAGAAGCACTGTGGTGTTAGATGGAACTGTTTAGCATATTACTCAATATATATTCATGTTTCATGGTATTTGAACGGTGCTTAAGGGTATTATGTCCAAAAACAACTTATTTGTCAGTGTGGCTTAGGGTTCGTTGATGTGAAGTATGATAAGAATGAAGATCTCGAGGAACCTGTTAGGAGAAACTTCTTAAGACGGTCTCATTCTTACCGATCCAGTTGAGGTGAGAGTATTTCGTGGCTGTAGAGTCTGGTCACACCGGTTCTGTTTAAACGGTTAAAAGTGTACATTTGACAAGTTTCGCTCATGGTTTGTGGGCGAATCACTAAAAATAGCAAGCGAAACTAATCCTCAGAATTAGATCAGACACAAGACATCAGCCCAAGTGTGGTTGGTTTCTTCTTATAACTGTGATACTTTGACATATCTATGTGCTTAAGGTTATTTTTCTTTAATTTTTTTAAGTTCAGAAGATAAGATTGAAGTATATAAAGTAAATCAGTTCCATGACATTAGTTTTGGGTTCAGTTTTTCCTCGGTTGGATATCTTTGTCTTTATGGTTTGTAAGGTTTTACCATGTAAGACACATTGGCCCTCATTTATCAAAAGTGCGTACACCAAATTTCCAGCGTACACCTGGCGTACACCCAAAACCACGGTGACTTTGAGATTTATCAATATGGACGTTGGCGTACGGCACGCTCAAATCCTACGCCAGCTCAGGAGGTGGTGTACGCACGTTTTGAGTGCGGGAATGCGCAGAAAAACAATTCCTAACACCACAAAACGCATTGACATACTAAAAGATATAATATATTATGACCCACTGTAAAAAAAACAACAACATAATAATTATAAACTTCAGTGTTTATTTTTGTGCAACATGGACTAAAATGTTTAATTTGTGTGAATTTACCAAAGCATTTGAATTGTAGGCATATGTATTCCTTCAGTTGCGAGCCTGTGCGCTTTACCTGACGATTCAAGCCTTGTTTATACTTTCGCCTGGCTCCGCAGCGCGAGTCTCCGCAGAAGGCGCGCGCACCTCCCCAAACGGACGAGGCGTTTATACTCGACGCGCTCGCCGTTGTACTATTCTTTGAAACGATGGTTAGGCCAGGGTTAGGCCCGGCAGGTGTGCACGGACTGGGTTTAGTAATGAAAGGCCCAAAAAAATAATTCAGACTGACAAAATAATAAAAATGCCATTCTTCTTATTTTAAATAATAATAATAATAATAATACAAATAATAATAATAACGACATTCTTCTTCTAAATAACAATAAGCGTCATTAATAATAAATATAATAATAATAAAAAAAAAAATCTAGAAATCAATTTTGTTTCTTTCCACTTCCCTGGTTTCGCTTTCTCTTTCTCAAAGAAGTTTCTCTTCTTTGCCGTCTTCCGTGTGTCCATGGCGTAAAATGAGGGCGTGGGGGGAGCGGAGACTTGAATATTTAGGGGCGTGTTATTCTACTGACGATCGATTTCAGCCGCGGCATTTATCAAGGGCAGGTATTGCGTACACCAGAATTTCAAACGTACGCACAGCTTCATAAATCAGGCGATGAGAAGAGTGTAAGCATAATCTTACGCCAATATATACGCCCGTTTCTACGCAAGATTGATAAATGAGGGCCATTGTGATTTTAGAGATGCTATTATTGTTTTTATTACTATTTTGAATTAATTTTTACTTTTTAGATTTTCTGGTTTCATTTTCATTTTAAAGTTTTAGTGTTTAATTGTGTTTTTGTCATTTTTATTATTTTTTTTAATATAGTTTGAATTGATTTTATTTTAATGAATGAAATTTAGTTTTAATTTAGGCCTAGTTATTTTAATACAATCAAGTTAAATTAAATAAATGAAAAAGAGAAATGTTGCTTTGCCGTTTAGATGAAGAAAATAGTTTTTATTATGGTTTCTTCAGATTGATATATTTGGAGCCCCTAAAGGGACATTGTGATTGAATAAAATATGGAATGGGGGGAAAATTTTATATCAACACTTTGTGTTCTCTCGCAAATGTTTTGTGTTCCCCGACAAACTTTGCATTTGCTTGACTAAGAAAAGTTTTGCGAATTAATGCACAATTTCTCTGGGAATGCAAAGGTTTTGTGAGCGAATGCAAAGTTTCTCAGTTGGAACGCAAAGGTTTTACGAGCATATCAAAGTTTCTTGGATGAAACGTAAAGCTTTTGTGAAAAAACTGAAAGTTCTTGGATGCAATGTAAAGGTTTTACGAGCATATCAAAGTTTCTCGGGTGAAACGTAAAGCTTTTGCGAACAAATGCAAAGATTCTCGGATGGAGTGTAAAGGTTTTGCAAACAAACGGAAAGTTTCTCGGATGGTACTTAAAGCTTTTGCGAACAAATGCAAAGTTTCTCGGTTGGAACGCAAAGGTTTTACGAGCGAACGCAAAGTTTCTCAGGTGAAACGTAAAGCTTTTGCGAACAAATGCAAAGATTCTCTGATGGGAACGTAAAGCTTTTGCGAACAAATGGAAAGTTTCTTGGTTGGAACACAAAGGTTTTACAATCGAACGCAAAGTTTCTCGGATGGAGACGTAAAGGTTTTGCGAGCAAATGCAAAGATTCTTGGTTGGAATGCAAAGGTCTTGCGAGCGAACGCAAAGTTTCTCGGATTGCGAACAAATGCAAAGATTCTCGGATGGAGTGTAAAGGTTTCGCGAACAAACGGAAAGATTCTCTGATGGGAACGTAAAGCTTTTGCGAACAAATGGAAAGTTTCTTGGTTGGAACACAAAGGTTTTACAATCGAACGCAAAGTTTCTCGGATGGAGACGTAAAGGTTTTGCGAGCAAATGCAAAGATTCTTGGTTGGAATGCAAAGGTCTTGCGAGCGAACGCAAAGTTTCTCGGATTGCGAACAAATGCAAAGATTCTCGGATGGAGTGCAAAGGTTTCGCGAACAAACGGAAAGTTTCTCAGATGGAAACGTAAAGCTTTTGCGAACAAATGCAAAGATTCTTGGTTGGAATGCAAAGGTCTTGCGAGCGAACGCAAAGTTTCTCGGATTGCGAACAAATGCAAAGATTCTCGGATGGAGTGTAAAGGTTTTATGAACAAATGTAAAGTTTCTCGGATGGAAACGTAAAGCTTTTGCGAACAAACGGAAAGTTTCTCAGATGGAAACGTAAAGCTTTCGCAAGCAAACGCAAAACTTTTAAGTGAGAACGTCTTCTTTGAAAAACGTCTTTTTCAAAAAACTTTTTTTCGTGGCTGTGAAGTCTGGTCACACTAGTTCTGTTTAAACGGTTAAAAATGTACATTTGACAAGTTTCGCTCGTGGTGTTTTTTCTCTCCCATCCAACCATGTCCCTTTCGTAGTATAGTAGTTAGATTCACCTTCAGGGGGAACCTAAAGCTTCGTTTTGTGGATTAGCAAGCCTTAAGACTCTGGATGGACCTCATTCTTGTAGAAGAGCTTGTAAATATACAGTATCGCCCCTCGAGGAACATTCAGTTGATGAATTGATGGTTTCTGAAGCAGATTGTCAATCATTCAGTGTCATGCATGAACATACTACATTGAATTGGACCTCTTTTGTTGTGCAAGGCCAACTTGAGCGTTGTCAGGCACGCCCGCACCCCTGTCATGTTTCACGATGTCTTCATGTCTCAGGCCTGACCGAGCCCCCGAGGAGGCCAATTAGCATAGTTGGTCCAGAGGGGGTTGGTCTGGTTTCAGGAGGACGTTTGCATGCAGTCAGTCAGGATGACATCAGCAGTCTCTCGCTCTTCATTTATTCATCAGCGGTGACTGCCGCTCACAGATAGTGTTGATGTGCTTTAACATTGAGGAGGTGCAGTACACTTAGAGGGTGTTTAACATCTAAACCTGAGACCTTCATGGTTTAGTTTTTTTCAGCGATGTGAATTTATGTCCTAGTGGTTGATTTTTATTACACTTTTATTACTCAGGGTAGTGTTAAGTTATTTATAAAAATATCCCCATTTGTAAATTAATCCCTAAGATTTGTTTTTATCTAAATCTTTTATTTTTCAGGCAGAAAAATGTAAGTGTGCTTTTGGCTCGATTTTACATGCTTTTTGAGTTTCTTTATTCCCTGAGGACTCAGAACATTCATTCAACCTTCATTCGCTCCAGGGAAATTACTCACTCTCTCTCACACACACACACACTCGCACAAGGTCTTATTCACACAGCACTTGTTTGGGCTCATTCTCTCAAAGGAATGTGTTGAACTGTCGTGCCGATAACATAAGATCATAATGACTCCTCAGGAGTCACTTTTGGCATTCAGAGACGGTTGCTCAAGAGGTTACGGCTCTGGAAATGTGTCATCACCCGTTTCCAGGATCCTTTCCTCTAGAGTTCGGTCTGTCGCTGAATAGTTAATGCTGTAGTTCTCCTTCAGACAACTGTTGTGCTGTGGGTCAATGGGTTTTTCTGGAGTTAAATAATGTCTTCATATGTGTCAAACTGTTTGATTACATCATTACATGCAGCTAACAATCAACATATCTCATTGCATTATGTTTAAATAGGAGTTATTTTTCTGCTATATTCATCTGAGTTTACTGAGTTGAGTCAACGTGCATTTTTTTTTTATCTCTATCTAAACCAAGGTATTTCCCTTATTGAGTAAGCATGATTTTTTTTTTTTTATAGCCACTAAAGTAAAGTTTTTTTGTGGTCCAAAATTTTTAGTCCATTCAGTATTTAGTAAATTGTACTTGAATAGAGTTGTGGCCAAATTTCTGATTCACTGATGCATCACATTATTTAGAAAATGAATTGTAAATGAACTGTAGTTGATGCGTGTAAATACCTCACGATTCTTGAACTGAATCGTAATCAAAAGTCTGATTGCATGATACATAGCACCATTTATTAAAAAACTGCTCTTAAACTAAATCAGTGTGATAAAATTTCAGTGCATTCACACATTTTGAAAAGTTGTGAGTGAACATACTCAAAACTTTAGCTAATTTATCTTAAGCAGGCCATATAACAGTGAATGCTTGTGGATGTGCAGGATTTTGTTACGTGTTTTATTGACGTTAACCTTGAGCTGTCGAGTAGTTTCATTGGCCATTGAGTTATCAAAAGTCTCTTTTTGTGGTGTCATGTCGCACACAGACCGAGTCTCCGCCCTCTCAGGACATAATCAGGTCATGTTTCATTTATCAGACACACAAATCGAGTTAGTGAGAAAATGCCAAACGCTGTTAGCCCGTCTGTCCTGGCATGGAGAGAGTTTGCATGCGGTGCTGAAACACAGCAGCCAAAAACTTGAACAATTCAGAAACCCTACAATGATAACATCAGCTAAATCTGTGCCAGAAATGATGTGTGTGTGACGGCAGTGATGTAATCTGCATGAATCAGGCGCTGAGCTGTTACTGATCTCACACTTAATCCTGTTTTACATCTAAATCAGAGTTTAAAAGCTGTTGTTTGTTGATGGTCGACGTTGGGTGGTCTTTATCTGTTTCAGAAAGTCTTCAAAATCAAATCTGATCCAGAATGGAAATACACTTTACTTCCCTTTCATTGTCTATTTAAAGAAGTATACACTTCCAGAAAGTGACGTTCTCTAAATATACTTTAGTTAAGATGCATTTACTTGAGAAGAAAAATTACTTCTTTTCTGAAAATGAGTGTTTAAAACAAGAAAAAGTTAAAATCTACAAAAGGAAAACAAGATTATATTCCCATACTTACAGATATCTTTTCTTGGTTCAAGTATAAACTCGATTTTGATGAATTTCTCAGTAAACCAGACTTAATATCATTAGTCATTTTCCATCTCAAGTAAATTTGTATTGATATTTGTAATGGTAAGCAGGACAAATACTGAGGAAAAGCTTTTTTTTTTCACTTTAAACTGATAGTTGTGTGCAAATATCCGGCCTTATATACCCAACAAAGATCAGGCTTTCTATTGTCTCAAACTTAGGAAAAGCCCTCGTCCCACGTGGAGTCTGTTCTCTCGGATCTGATGGTTTGTGTCTTCAGACGTCCCACACCAGTTGCAACCCACTTTCCTGAAACAAAACACAGACGGACATGTGACTCGATAGGTCAAGTCCGGCTACTAACTTTAATGAATGAGATTTTTTTTTTTTGCTGAGACTGGCAGCGCCGATGTCGGAGATTAACCCGAGATTGTACTGTTTAAATCTTTTGTGTTTGTCTGTTGAACTAGCTGAGATTTAAGCAAAGCTCCAGTCAGCAAGCTAATATTTAGTTCAGGCCCATCTGTCACTTTGACCCTGTCGTCATAAAGGGGAAGATTGTGAATGTGTCAGACAGGGAATGACACTCTTTACGCAACGTGGTTTGCGTCTTAGACTTGTGAAAGCCAAAAATGCCAATTCTGAGACACTGAAAATGTCTTTCCTCCCTGTTTTAATTAAAACATATTGGTAAAGTTAGCTTTTTATGCTGAGTGTCAGATTCCCCAGTTTAGTATGTTGTTTGTGGGCCAGTTTAACATGCCTGGAGACATAGTTCATCGGAAATTGCCAATTCTGGGTTAATAAACTGCTCAAATTTGTGTATTTATCAAGCTGCTGATATTATTGGTTGAGAGATGTTTTATATTAAGTTTAAAAGTTTTATATTAAGGACTTTGACCGCATTAACTTTGTTGTCATGGACAGTTTTATTTAAATATTATGCTTGAGGGACAATCTGTTTTCAACAAGTTTTTTCCCCCCAGTATTTCACACCCGTATTGAATCTGTACATTTCGTTTACAATAAATGGCAATTGAAATGGACCGAATGCATATTAGCAAGTCTGAGGCGAATGAGTACTAAATCAAGGAGTTAAATATTGTTATGAATTTGAAAATAGATATGACCAGACCAGGTTGTTTATACGAGAAGTCGAATTGGTCACCCGTTCATATTTATTCAAATGGAAAGAGAAACCGGTTTCTGATTTGTGTAAGAATTTCTTGTGTACCATTTTTAAATTATATTTGACAACATTTGATTAATGGACCTTTTTAAAAAGGTTTCTCCTGGATAATTTTAGAATTAAATATTAAATTTAAAAAAGATTCTAAGTTTTATCATTACTGTTGCTGTTATCGGTATATATGTCTGTTTTTGTATATTGATTTTTTTTTTAAGACAAAATTATTAAATTATTGTAAACAATGTATTGAAGTGATATTGTAATCATAATTCTAATTTGTTTAAAAGTGAAATACTGTTGATTGCCATGAATATAGTCATTGCTCCTGGCTTTAAATCGTAAATAAATACATTTTCCAGTATATATTTTTAGGAAACATCTTTTTTTGACCGAATAGCCATTGTTGCAAAGTAGATTCACAATTTTCAATGTAAAAAGTAAAATGCATTAAATATGTAAATAAAAAATTATCAATTCATGTTTTTTCCACATTGTTTTTATTAAATGAACTACATTTCATTATTTTTTTATTGTACAATACTAACGTACATTGTAAAACTACAACATTTCACATTATTAATTGTTAATTTCACCAAATTTACAATAAATGGTAGTAAACGGCGATATGTGCATACTGCATACATACAATTTGACTAAAACTTACTAACGTTTCAGTGAACATTTTTGTCTGTGTTTAGGCCTAGTCAATTCAGTCAACTAAATAATTAAATGTTTAAAACCGATTTAAAGAACTGAATTGTAGAAACTCCATTGGTATTTTTGCTGTTAAAGTGTGTAATTTCGGTCACACTAGTTTTGCTGAAAAGTATCGCAAAAATGTTTGTTTTGAACAGGTTTCCAGGCTTCTTCTGTCTTCCATTGGTCAGACAAACAGATCGTCCCACATAATTGGTTTAAATCAGTTATATATATATATATATATATATATATATATATATATATATATATATATATATATATATATATATATATATATATATATATATATATATATATATATATATATATATATATATATATATATATATAGCAGTTAGGGATGCTAAAACAGTGCAATGTTTTGAAAATGTTTTCTAAGAAATCAAACTATAAATGGATAAAACACACATGGTATTAGTTGCATCACCGACACGAAATGTCTTTTTTTTATCCAGGTTTCTTAGAAAATCATGTTCTTACTGAGTTTTTATAAAAAGCCCCTTTAAACAGACAATAATGTGTTCATAGTGTGAGATAAAGCTCACCTGACAGTGTAAGATGTTCGGGATCAAGCCATGCAAATGTGTTTCCAGTATCCACTGACATTTTTTATTTATTTACTTGTTTATAGATCTAAATGAATCTGAAAAGCCACAGTCATAAATGTTCCCGTCCTTAAGTTTTCTCAGCAGCTTCTGGCGTTCATTAATCAGTGAGTTAAAGTGATTTGTTTTGCATTCAGTGGAGTTTTAGCAACATAGCTGGATTTTGCATGAGTCAAATTAACATCTTGTTCTACGGCTTCAGAAATGCTGCTGATAAAGACAATGTATTTCAGACCCGACTAGCCACATTTTTAAAGTTTATATTCTAGATCACAAATCTCAGCTGAGAATTCAGGGAGGAACCTGACCGCTTTTAACTATAAGTTTTTGGAGGATTTTGTTGTGTGTTTTTCAAGCTAGCAAGTCAGTTATTAGCACCTCTACTTGACCGTCAGTGTGAGAAATCTCTCATGTTTGTAACAGAAACAGAATAAGACGAGTTACACACTGAAGCTTAATCCTTCTTGTTAGAAGGTTATCAAATCACTAAACTAAGTTTGAGCAATAATAACGGCAATAGTATCAGTATCGGCCGATATATGATGGTTTATAATGTTATCGTTATCGGGCCGATATATTAAAGCCGATAAATAATGGATTGTTTCCTTCATCTGAGACACTTCAGATGCGCAACTGTTTACCATGATGGTTTTGAATTGCTTGAAATATGATTGAAATCACTTAAAAAAAGGAAAATACAGTGAAATGTAACACGCGGCACAAGTCTGTCATATAGGCTACAGCAAATTATAATGAGAACGTTATAATTGTGTGCTTGGGACATGGCTTTTAATGGTGAGATTTTTGTTTTTGTAATCATGCTCTCAAAAATTATATCAAAATTTGGGGTAACACTTTATTTTACAGTGTCCTTGTTACATATGTTACATGTACTTACCATAGTAATAACCGTAAATTATGCATTATTACATGCAACTAACCCTCAACTAAATCCTAAAGGCCCGTTCACACCAAGCACGATAACTATAACGATAACGATAAAGATAACTATAAATGCGTCCACACCAACGACCGATAACGGTCTTTTTATTCAAAGCACGCGCGCACCCGCGCTGCGGTTTCAAAGTAGCGAAAATGGATGACCTGCTAGAATGGATTCTGATTGGCTGTCAGTGTTTTATCGTTTGACAGCTGGAAAAAAAATCGTTCTGAAAGTGATCCCAACGATATCGTTCCTCATATCTTTATCGTTATAGTTGTGGTGTGAACTCTGTTATTCTTTAATATGGAGAAAGATTTTTAGAATTATATCTTTATCGTTATCTTTATAGTTATCGTCCTTGATGTGAACGGGCCTTAATCCTACCCTAACCCTATAGTAAGTACATGTAGCCTAGTTAATTAATATTACTCAGTACTTAAATATATAATTACACTGTAACAATGACACCTTAAAATAAAGTGTTACCAAATTTGGATTTAGATTTATTGGCCAATATATTGGTTATCGGCTTTCAAAATATAAAGAATTATCGGTATTGGCAAAAAATTTGTTCAAATCTGTGCATCCCTACCCATAATTTATAAAATAAAAGTATTTTAAATGCATTGTTTATGCCTTGTATGGTCTCATGAATAATCTAACCACAGTTATATACATTATAATACACCTTAAATGCGGTAAAACTTAACAAACAAGTTGTCAGATGTAACAAGGAATCTGTGAATATTATTTATTATGCTTTTTAACTTTTGTTACAATTATTTATGAAAAGATAATGCATTATGATGTATATTCCTTTATAATGCATTATAGATAAAGGTTTTAAGTAAAGTGTAACCGAACTGTTTTCTGAAATCTACATGGTCAAATCAAACGTAATTTAATCATTATAATTTGCTTAAAGCTAGATGTGGTTTTGACTAGAAGAAAAGTAGATCGATGTAAAACACTTCACACAAGTGGAGTCTCAATCTAGATTAGTAGCAACAGCATGTGAATCGCATGAATTCTGTCCTGATGGATAAGACCCTGTTTTTCCTCTCGTTTCCCCTTGCAGGTGTATCGCAGGTCCATGTGCCTCCATCCTTCAGATCCAGACGGAGTCGAGTCGGAGAGCTCAGCCCAACGCCGTCCTGGAGAAAGTGTTTACATCTATCACAAAGGTATGCTTTAGCGTCATGGAAAGAAAGCGATAAGCCTTGAGAAGACGGTGCATTACAGAGATTAACCAAAGTGTTTTGGCTCAAACTGAAGCAAACTCCTAAAACTTTTAAACTAAGACAATAGCAATATGTGACCCTGGACCACAAAACCAGTCACAAGGGTCAGTTTTTTGAAATTTAGATTTATACATCATCTGGAAGCTGAATAAATAAGCTTTCCATTGATGTTTGTTCAGGACAATATTTGGCTGAGATACAACTATTTGAGAATCTGAGGGTGCAAAAAAAAATCGAAACATTGAGAAAATCACCTTTTAAATTATTTTTTTTATATATATATTTACGGTAGGAAATTTACAAAATATCTTCATGGATCATGATCTTTACTCCACCGAAATTACCCGGAACAATTTGTCCCAGGAACTTTTTTCCCAGGAACAAATCTTCTTGTATAATAAGTATGGATAATAAGTATGGAGGAGATTCAAACTGTGCTGCAGTTATGTATTGGTTTACTAACGAGGTAATTAACAAAACAAAATAGACGAGCACTGATACTAAAGCGTGTTCAGAGAGCTCGAATGCGTATAAAATTAGACTACGAACGTATGTTATCAGTTATTGTGAGATGCCGGGACGAACGCGCAAAAATTTCCTCTTTCGCAAATACGCTTAAAAAAAGCCTGAACCCCGTCTATCAATCTTAGTGACAGTCTTGTAAATAGTTGTTTGTTACTAACCTCAAAGCGCTATTTCAATCCTGTTATAGTAAATTTGTTACATGGTTTGGAGTGCCTTGCAATAGATGTGTAAACATAATGACTTAATAATAAAAGCTGTGGCAGAAAAGAGACGAGCACTGATAAAGCGTGTTCAGTAAGCTCGTAATGCTAACGTTAGATATTAAATTTGTATGTTATCAGCTATTGCGGACATTGACCGTGAGATGGCTGGGACGAACGCGCAGAAAGTTTCCTCTTCCACTAATACCCTTAAAGGGTTAGTTCACCCAAAAATGAAAATTCTGTCAGTAATTACTCACCCTCGTGTTGTTCCAACCGCGTAAGACCTTTGTTCATCTTCGGAACACAAGTTAAGATATTTTTGATGAAATCAGAGCTATGTCTCACTCTTCCATAGGCTGCTATGTGACCGAAACTTGCTGGCCCAGAAAAGTTATTAAAGAGATCGTTAATATAGTCCAAGTGACTCCAGTGGCTCAATTTTAAGTATATCAAGCGACGAGAATACTTTTTGTGCGCAAAAACAAACAAAAATAACGACTTTATTCCACTTTTCATTTCCTTCTCTCTGGGCCTCGTAGTGTTTTTGCGCTGCGCGTCTGTGTTGCACGTCATCACGCATCACACACATGACCGGCGTCGGCCAATAGTGAGCCTACGTGGTGACGTGTAACAGACACGCTGCGCAAAAACACTACGCAAACCAACTAGAGGCCCAGAGAGAAGGAAATGAATAGTGGAATAAAGTCGTTATTTTTGTTTGTTTGTGCGCACAAAAAAAATTCTCGTCGCTTGATATACTTAAGATTGAGCCACTGGAGTCACTTGGACTATATTAACGATCTCTTTAATGACTTTTCTGGGCCAGCAAGTTTCGGACACCATAGCAGCCTATGGAGGATTCAGATATGGCTCAGATTTCATCAAAAATATCTTAATTTGTGTTCCGAAGATGAACGAAGGTCTTACGCGGTTGGAACAACATGAGGGTGAGTAATTACTGACAGAATTTTCATTTTTGGGTGAACTAACCCTTTAATAAAGCCTGAAACTCGTCGCCAGTCCACCAGTTTTTTTTTATTAAATTCCGTATTTGCAGACAGACAACTCTTACTGCATGAAGCCACAACACGAACCGCAATAGATTTTTTTAAAAGGGAGGTTAAAAATAAATAAAATGCTGCGTGGAGTCATCCAACCAAAATGCGGCATGAACACAACCAATCAGCTTGTGCAGTGCACAAGTCCAACCCCTAAAAGTTCCTGAACTTTGAAAAAGTACTACCTCATGAGCAGGGACTATCGGAGGGGGAAATATTTACCCGGAACTTCATTTAGACCCTGGTTCCTGCGGTGTAAATGCATCGAGTACCAGCCCAAAGTTCCTACCTCCTGGGGAAAGTTCCTTCAGTGGAAACGCGGCTTTAATATCCTAATGATTTTTGGCATAAAAGAAAAATCGATCATTTTGACCCATACAATGTATTGTTGGCTGTTGCCACAAATATACCTGTGCGACTGGTTTTGTGATCCAGGCTCACAAATGATAAAATGTGTTTTTAATCATAAACATTTATTCAGTGTCTCATTCCTGCTTTCGCTCTTTGATGAACCCGTTGCTCCTCTGCTGTGCCTGTGTTTTATGAGACCAACAAAACAATGTCATCAGGCAGGCCTTCAACTTTAGCCGAGAAACCGTGTATAGATACAACACGAACAGGTTTAGCATTACCTGACAGATGAATAGAGTAGAGACTGTATTGGGGCGTAAAGTTGTAACTTTTATCTTTACAATAACCAATGACTTCAAAGACCCGTTCTGTCGAACTGCTGTAAATCATCTTTATCAGCACTGAAGCTGAGGCGTTCTGTTATGAGTTTACGTCTTATCTGATAATTTTAGTGTAGATAAAGCTGTCAGTATGTGGCCTCATTTTGCAGTTGTTTTGCTGGTTATTCTGTAGGTCTTTAGATTTAGGAAATTTGTATGTACTAACTCAAGGCAATTTGTCACAGGTTTGGATTTTTATTAAAACTGAAATGTATTTATTTACTTTTGTCCCAGACTTTAAAGTGTAAAATGTAAAAATCCATAATGAATATGGTTTATTTCAATTTAAAACTAAGAAATTAAATAAATGTTTGCTAAAAAAAAAAAAAAAGCTTTTCTAACTTGGATGCATTTACTAGATGAGTAAAATGACATAAGATATGTCTCATTTTCTCGGTTAATAAATCAAAATTAAGCGAGTTGTTGCTTTAAAAAAGCAAAATTATATGCCAATGGGGTAAGAAAAAAAATCTTAATTCAAACAGAAACTAGATTATTTTTCCTACCCCATTGGCAGATCATTTTGCTTTTTTAAAGCAACAACTCGCTTAATTTTGATTTATTAACCCAGAAAACAAGACATAATATCTTATGTCATTAACATAGTTTA
The DNA here is from genome assembly GCA_023718395.1 of Leucaspius delineatus. Taxonomy (NCBI): domain Eukaryota; kingdom Metazoa; phylum Chordata; class Actinopteri; order Cypriniformes; family Leuciscidae; genus Leucaspius; species Leucaspius delineatus. Next base: position 48,560,239 of record CM043363.1, on the reverse strand, counting down.
GTTAATGCATCTTGATTTAAGAATTTTTTAGATATTTGGACTGGAAACAAGACAAAAATACTAAGCAAAGCCTTATTGCATTTGCATTTTATTTTTATTTTTTTACAGAATCATTTACACAAATTACGTCTGTAACGTAATTTCTACAACAAAAAGTTTTTTTTTAACCTCAAAGTTTTATTGAAAGGTAGTATACTTGTTTACCAAAACTAGATATAATGCATGAACTTGTAATGTTATTATAGCCTAATATAATAATATAATGTATTGAGATATAATGCATGGAATGTGTACAAAAAAAAAATTAAGGTAAATATCTATTGAGAACAAAAGTTTTACTGCAAGTCATTTCCAGCCAAGTTACAATTTTGTCAGTTAAAAGTGTAAGAATATTATTAAAGTGTATGGATTTTAGGATAAATAAATACAATTCTAGCAATGAAATTAAAATTAGCAATTCAAAAGCAGACATTTTGTTCCCTTTTTTTTACATCATTACCGCCAGCATCACTTCCACAACAGAATGATGGAAATGACATTTACTCCCTTTTTCTTTGTGTCTTCTAGTCGCCGGACTCGCGGCATTTAGAAGGTCTATCTAAACAGCTGGACTGGGACGTGCGGAAGGTCCAGCGATGGTTTCGGCAGCGGCGGAACCAGGACAAACCCGGCACAAGAACCAAGTTTTGCGAGAGCATGTAGGTTTTCAATTTCTGCTAGTGCACATGCATGCTAGTTCATAAGCACATAGAATATAATGAAAGAAAATATGCCATCCAAAACCTCAGAACCGAAAGCGATGAGGAATTTACCAACAGTATTTGCACTTCACCATGCTTCAGGTTTTAAAGGTATAGCGGAGGATCTTTCCGAATTTTAGATAAGACCCGCCCTCTCCACTTTTGGAAAAGTTTGATTGATTCACCAGAATGATTGACAATTAGGAGGACCAATAGTATAGGTGATCCACCCGGAAGTAAAAAATCCTCCGCTATACCTTTAAGTATAAGCTAGATTCCTACACAAGCTAATAATTCATCTTGGAGCTGGGTGTGAGGAATTATTGAGGAAAGTTTTAACATTTCAGTGGAAAACACTTCTTGAACTAGTCTCATCATAGTTTCACCTGAAGTGATCTAGATTGGCCCTAAATTATGTGTGAATTATGTTGATGTTTGACAGTTTTTTGTCCTTCACTTGGGGACATTTTACACGTTTGACACCATTGTGCACACATGCATATTTTGTACACTGAGTTGTATGATGTATTTTCTTATTTAGCAATATCAAATGCATTTGTTGGCAAACAAACATCCGCCCACACATCCTCTGTGATTCACAAGTAAAATCACCATGTTTCTCCATCACACTTCATCAGATTCATTGGACTTTTTAAAAATGCCTTTAAAGGGATAGTTCACCCAAAATGAATATTAGCCCATGTTTTACTCACCCTGAAGCCATCCTAGGTGTGTATGACACTCTTTAAAAAAAAAAAAATAAAAGACTTAAAAAAAAGTCCTGGCTCTTCCAAGCTTTATAATGGCAGTGAATGGGGACCATTTTTGCACTTTTATAATGGATAGATGCACTTTTATCAAGGATAGATGCAATTTTATAATGGACAGATGCACTTTTATCATGGATAGATGCACTTTTATGATGGACAGATGCACTTTTATCAAGGATAGATGCACTTTTATGATGGACAGATGCACTTTTATCAAGGATAGATGCACTTTTATGATGGACAGATGCACTTTTATCATGGATAGATGCACTTTTATGATGATAGATGCACTTTTATCATGGACAGATGCACTTTTATGATGGACAGATGCACTTTTATGATGGACAGATGCACTTTTATGATGGACAGATGCACTTTTATCATGGATAGATGCACTTTTATGATGGACAGATGCACTTTTATCATGGACAGATCCACTTTTATCATGGACAGATGCACTTTTATCATGGACAGATGCACTTTTATCATGGATAGATGCATTTTTATCATGGACAGATGCACTTTTATCATGGACAGATGCACTTTTATCATGGACAGATCCACTTTTATCATGGACAGATCCACTTTTATCATGGACAGATGCACTTTTATCATGGACAGATGCACTTTTATCATGGACAGATGCACTTTTATCATGGATAGATGCATTTTTATCATGGACAGATGCACTTTTATCATGGACAGATGCACTTTTATCATGGATAGATGCACTTTTATGATGGACAGATGCACTTTTATCATGGACAGATGCACTTTTATCATGGATAGATGCATTTTTATCATGGACAGATGCACTTTTATCATGGATAGATGCACTTTTATGATGGACAGATGCACTTTTATGATGGACAGATCCACTTTTATCATGGACAGATCCACTTTTATCATGGATAGATGCATTTTTATCATGGACAGATGCACTTTTATGATGGACAGATGCACTTTTATGATGGACAGATGCACTTTTATCATGGACAGATCCACTTTTATCATGGACAGATCCACTTTTATCATGGACAGATGCACTTTTATCATGGACAGATGCACTTTTATCATGGATAGATGCATTTTTATCATGGACAGATGCACTTTTATGATGGACAGATGCACTTTTATCATGGATAGATGCACTTTTATGATGATAGATGCACTTTTATCATGGACAGATGCACTTTTATCATGGACAGATGCACTTTTATCATGGACAGATGCACTTTTATGATGGACAGATGCACTTTTATCATGGACAGATGCACTTTTATCATGGACAGATGCACTTTTATCATGGACAGATGCACTTTTATCATGGACAGATCCACTTTTATCATGGACAGATCCACTTTTATCATGGACAGATGCACTTTTATCATGGACAGATGCACTTTTATCATGGATAGATGCATTTTTATCATGGACAGATGCACTTTTATTGTGGATAGATGCACTTTTATCATGGAGAGATGCACTTTTATGAACTTCAAAAAAATGGTGCCCATTCACTGCCATTATAAAGCTTGGAAGAGCCAGGACATTTTTTAATATAACTGATTGTATTCGTCTGAAAGAAGAAAGTCATATACACCTAGGATGACATCTAAATCATGGGGTAATTTTTATTTTATTTTTGGGTGAACTATGCCTTTAATGCTTCCTTTTTGAGTGCAAAACTCTGTTTCCTTCTATATGCGTGGATGTATTTGAGCATCTGTGATTTGTGTCCTGTACCCGCTCCATCTGACACCACTGTGATTTCTCTGCAGGTGGAGGTTTACATTCTATCTTTATATATTTACTTACGGGATCCATTTCCTGTGGCAGGTGAGTTTCAGCTGTACAGTTCACTTATGTTTTTTTTCTATCATCATTATTATTATCATTAACTGTGTGTGTGTGTGTGTGTGTGTGTGTGTGTGTGTGTGTGTGTGTGTGTGTGTGTGTGTGTGTGTGTGTGTGTGTGTGTGTGTGTGTGTGTGTTTCATAGTCTCCCTGGATGTGGGATACGAGACAATGCTGGTACAACTACCCCTATCAGGTAATGCTTCAAATGATGCCAGATTGGGTTCAATGAATCTTAACGGTGAATCTTTTGCCAGAAATGTTTAAATCATGTGAATCGTCCACAATATTAGAGCATATAAAAGAAACCTCACGAAATCCAAGAAGATTTGTTCAACAACAAATGCGACAAATTTATTAACTTTTACATTAATAAAGTGTACTTTTAGGGTTGTTAAAATTGTTTGCATTGCGACATTATTACATGTTCACCCCAACGTTATGATATATTATTTAAATTGTTTATTATATGAATATATTTAAAAGTACTGGTGTCATGAAAATTTAAATGAAGTCATCTCAAAATTATATCATAATTAAGAATATAAATTATTGCATTACTGTATAATAATTATTAAATAGATGCCTTCATAACATTAATGAGAATCACAATGGAGAATGCAAAAAAAAGTATTTGTAATAATGAGGAAATGGTAGTCATGAAAAAAATTCAAATTGCCGAAAAATTATTATTTTTGAGGATTTAGGGAATAATTGTGCTCGGTTGTCATTAAGGAGATAAACATCTTTAATATCCTAAAATTACCTTTTATTATTTTTTTATTTTTTTTTTATAATGAGGATTTAGGGAGTAAAAGATCTTGTGAGTCTTGAAAGAAATTTCACTGCAAAATAAAAAAAAAAGATCCTAAAATGGCCTTTATTTTATTTTGTTTTGTTTTGTTTTGTTTTGTTTTGTTTTAATGAGGATTTGAGGAATAAATGTACTTTGTATTCATGATAAGAAGTTTTATATTGAAAAAAAAATCTGACATATTAACAGTGTCTTCGGATGAAGTTTCTGCTCTATAATGTGTGTGTGTGTGTGTGTGTGTGTGTGTGTCTATAGGTGCTGACCACAGGCCTGTATCATTATTATGTAACAGAACTGTCCTTCTACTGGTCGCTCATGTTCTCCCAGTTCACAGACATCAAAAGAAAGGTCAGTGTATTTGCCATTTAAAAAGCAAACTATTGTGTTTTAATCCTATTATTTCATTTACTTCTCTCCCTCCAACTTCCTGCAACATCTGAAATATGATGTTGCTTGATAATGCATAACACAACAATCTCACATCAGCAGTTTGGTCATGTGATCTAGATCTGAACTGGTCCAGACTGTGTATTGGAGAGGAAACTCGACAGCTGTCAGACGCACATGGCCTTTGTTTGTCTGTGGTTGATCTGTCAGTCTCACCATTCGCCACTTGTAAAGACAAACAATCCTTCTGTTTCACTCGGGTGACTGTCTTCAGGGTGTGGCGCTCGTCTATTTGTATAAGATAAAGCCCGCAGTAATATCCATTCTGTGGCGAGAGATTTGTGTAGCAAGATACAGAGAGCAATCAAAACACAGATATAGTGTTCCTCTTTATTTAACCAATCTGGAGACTGCAGGTCCTGTTTGTGTTTACACAGGGAACCTGTCAAGCTGAAAGAAGTTTCACTTTTTTTATTTATTTTGCATAATATTTTCGTATTGTGCCGGCAGTGTCCGCGTTTAACATATGTCTTGTGTACTTGCAGGATTTCCTCATTATGTTCATTCATCATCTGGCCACCATAAGCCTGATCAGCTTCTCGTATGTAAATAACATGTTGCGTGTGGGAAGTCTGGTCATGTGTGTTCACGACACCTCGGACTTCCTGTTGGAGGTAAGAGCACCTGCAGTTCTGCTTCACCACAGTACATGCCACTAATATTCTTTATATTCATAAACCAGCATTTAACTGAGGGACTTGCAAAAATGACCTGCTTTTTTTTCAGTGCTACATAAATAATTAACTTTTAACTACATTTTAATGTAAAATTGCACCTAAAATTACTAGTAGTTTTATTCAGTTCTGCTGTGTGAGTAGCTTGTATGATTTGTGTGCGTTTCAAATAGAATCACGATTCTCCCATGATTCTGAACAGACATCTAAACAAAATAACATACAATTTAAAATGTATGATTTTATATATGTATATATTCGACGGGATAATGCATTATATTATTATTTTTGCATTAGAATTTAAGTTGATGACCAATGTAGTATTTATTAATATATTGAAAGATTTTATTTTAGTGTTCCATTTTTTTGTCATTTTCGTTTTCATAAATTTTTATTTTAGTTTTAGTAATTTTAGTACCTCAACTTAAAATAAATGAAAATTAGAAATATCGCCTTCGCAACAAACTGAAATTAAATAAGTTGTTCATGTTTAATTTTATTTCAGTTCATGTTTATTTAATTTCTAGATTTTAAATATTTGTTTAGTTTCTGCTAACAATGTTTAGTTGATGATCTGGATAAAAAATAAATAAAAATAAAAATTACTAGTACTTTATTGTTTTATTTAGTTCCGCATAAAATTATATTTGAATGAAAATTGATGTATAATCTCAATGTTGTTGTTTTTTTTCCTTTATATGAATAATTGTGTGCTGTTTTTTCTCTTGTAGGCTGCAAAGTTGGCAAACTACGCCAAATACCAGCGGTTATGTGACTTCTTGTTTGTGGTGTTTGGGATAATCTTCTTTGGGACAAGATTGATTATTTTCCCCTTCTGGTCAGTATCACATCATCTGCGTGTGTGTGTGTGTGTGTGTGTGTGTGTGCGTGTGTGTAGAACTTTTGATAACACTTATAGTCTTGTGAAAAATACAAGTGTTTAAAGAGCTTTTTTTTTTGTTATGAATACTTTGCATCTTAAAATAAACTTGTTCAGTAGTCGCTATGTAACTAACAGAAGACACAGTTTTAAAATTGTGGCACTTTTAATGAAGTGATAAAAAGCATTTGCAAATGTTTTACAAAATACACATACCCTACTCATCTTTGCACCAATAAAATGTGCAACACTTTGTTTTACTATCAAATTATATGTAATATCTAATTAATTTAACTCAATATTTTGCGAGTTCCCGAACCTAATGCATGATGGGATACGCTTAGCCTTGAATACCACTCCAAAGCAATATTCAAGATATGGTTTAGTGCTTTTTTTTTAGACATGGGACTTTTTTAGACATTTTGGCCTTGTTTTTTTTAGACATAAGCCTTGCACACTTACTTTTTTTATTTTTTTTTATGAAAAATGTTGTGATGTGTAGGGTGATAGAAAATACAGTTTGTACATTATAAAAACCATTACGCCTATGGAGAGTCACAGTAAACCACATATTCAAGAGTGTGTGTGTGTGTGTGTGTGTGTGTGTGTGTGTGTGTGTGTGTGTGTGTGTGTGTGTGTGTGTGTGTGTGTGTGTGTGTGTGTGTGTGTGTGTGTGTGTGTGTGTGTGTGTGTGTGTGTGTGTGTGTGTGTGTGTGTGTGTGTGTGTGTGTGTGTGTGTGTGTGTGTGTGTGTGTGCGCTCAATTAATAAGCCAATGAGCTGTGTTTGAGCTGCGCTGACGGCCTCCTGCAGAGAGTTGAAACCCGAGCGGCTGGATTCAGTGTCTGGGTTCTGATGTCACGATGACTGAACCGACACTGTGATCCACATCCAGATCATGTGACCTCCACAGCAGACATGACACTGAATCAGGACATCACATCCTGCCATCTGAGAAAACATCCAGAAATTACTGTTATATGCTATTGTTGTCTTAAATATAACTGTTCATAGTGTTGTAAATTACTTTATATAATCCTACTTGCATATTAATAATCTCTAAAACAAATTACTTTATATAATAATACTTGCATATTAATACTTAATTAATAATCTTAATAGTAAACACAAGTCATCTATTAGAGAAAAAAACAAGAATCAACTTCCGTTTTCATTACTGATACTTTGGTCCAATTATCCAAGAAGTGATGAATGATTTTGTTCTCTCGAACATATGGATATGATTTAGTATAAATATTATTAGTATACAAAATAGTGGAGCTGCACGATTAATCGTTGAAAGATGGCAATCTCAATTCAAGCACCCACCCCAGACAGCAACATAGTGTCGGCCCAGATCCGGCCCACATCTGGGCCGTGTGGAATCCACGTGTACCGGATCTGGGACGACACTGTTCCTGTGTGGGACGTGATCTCCTTCCTAAATGATTCAGCTGCCTATTAAATCTGACTACATCACAGCACAATATTCAGATCTGTGTTCGCGCTGCTGCTGACCCTGAGAAAGTACTGGGATAAAAGTTTGTATATAAACACTGATTGTCTACGGTTGCACTCAAAATAGAGCAAATCCTTTTGAAAGTAACTTGGCGCTTCAAATAACGATTATATTAATTACATCGTTACACCGACAAGTTGGCGACAAATGACTTTAAATGTGTCATTGAATCATTCATTCAAGTGATTCGTTCAAAAACACTGATTCATCGAGTAATGATTTGAGTGAGTCATTGAATCATTCATTCAAGTGATTTGTTCAAAAACGCTGATTCATCCAGTAATGAAACAAGTGAAGTATTTGAGTGAGTCATTGAATCACTCATTCCAGTGATTTGTTCAAAAATGCTGATTCATCCTGTAATGATTTAAGTGAGTCATTGAATCATCCATTCAAGTGATTTGTTTAAAAATGCTGATTCATCAATAAATGATTTGAGTGAGTCATTGAATCATTCATTTAAGTGATTTGTTCAAAAATGCTGATTCATCCAGTATTGAAAAAAGTGAAGTATTTGAGTGAGTCATTGAATCATTCATTCAAGTGATTCTTTCAAAAACGCTGATTCATGCAGTAATGAAACAAGTGAAGTATTTGAGTGAGTCACTGAATCATTCATTCGAGTGATTCTTTCAAGAACGCTGATTCATGCAGTAATGAAACAAGTGAAGTATTTGAGTGAGTCATTGAATCATTCATTCAAATGATTCTTTCAAAAACGCTGATTCATCCAGTAATGGAACAAGTGAAGTATTTGAGTGAGTCATTGAATCATTCATTCAAGTGATTCTTTCAAAAACGCTGATTCATCCAGTAATGAAACAAGTATTTGAGTGAGTCATTGAATCATTCATTCAAGTGATTCTTTCAAAAACGCTGATTCATGCAGTAATGAAACAAGTGAAGTATTTGAGTGAGTCATTGAATCATTCATTCAAATGATTCTTTCAAAAACGCTGATTCATCCAGTAATGAAACAAGTGAAGTATTTGAGTGAGTCACTGAATCATTCATTCAAGTGGTTCTTTCAAAAACGCTGATTCATCCAGTAATGAAACAAGTGAAGTATTTGAGTGAGAATCATTCATTCAAGTGATTCTTTCAAAAACGCTGAATCCTCCAGTAATGAAACAAGTGAAGTATTTGAGTGAGTCATTGAATCATTCATTCAAGTGATTCTTTCAAAAACGCTGATTCATGCAGTAATGAAACAAGTGAAGTATTTGAGTGAGTCATTGAATAATTCACTCGACCCGATTTTTGAATTCATTCAAACAATTAAACATTTTAAAAAGACTGCAGCAATTAACATTTTATCTTGTAGATAAAATACTTGTAGTAAATTGCATGTTATTTTGTTTAGATGTCTGTTCAGAATCATGGGAGAATCGTGATTCTATTTGAAACGCACACAAAAAAATGTGATTCTCAATTTATCCAGAATCGTGCAGCTCTACAAAATAGTAAGAGTTTATTATGGATATTTCGTTAAATGGTTAAAATGATTACTGTGGAGAGTTGAATCTCATTTTTGATTGAGCTAGAGCTGCTCTCACGCCATTCTTGTGGTGTCTCTGTGGCTGTTGCAGGATCCTGAACACGACGCTGTTCGAGAGCTGGGACATCATCGGGCCGTACCCGTCCTGGTGGCTCTTCAACTCCTTGCTGCTGGTCCTGCAGGTTCTGCACATCATCTGGTCATACCTCATCGCACGCATCGCCTTCAAAGCCATCATGAGAGGAAAGGTGCGCAGAAATCACCTCGTACAGTCACATCACCTCGTTCTGAGACACTCTTTCAGGACATGATTCTGTGTAGTTACACGCGTTTCCTCCTCTTATCTCTCTCTCCTGCAGAACTGGTTTGTCTTTTCCTTCTCTCACTGGCTGGAAGGCTGTTCCTGTCTTTCTGCTTCTGTCCTGATAGAAATCTTTCGTTCTTTCTGCTAAACTCACTTGCTTTAGAGTCTTTCGCTCTCTGTATCTTCTCCGGCTGTAAGTTTTGCTTCTTTACTTGTTTTCGGTAGTTGTCCCAGAATACGTGTTTAGCCCTTCGGTCACACTCAGCAAATATTTAAGATTTATGCATTTGAATCGCATATAAAATTAATGTGCAGTTTTAGCATAATCTAATAAATTTCATGTGAATATTTGAAAGTTATACGGTACATAAATGAAGCAGATAACAGAGCTACTAATAAACTGAATGAGTTTTGAATGCACAATAACCAGGTTTGCACATTTATTATTATGAAATTCAATCTTTTATACATTTTGTTTTAAAGCTAGCCATATTTAAACTTTTTATGAATTTACGCTGATTCTAAGAATTTTGAATATATGATTATTTAAGTAAACTATGGCATAATTTTTATTTTTATTTTGATGCAGAAATTTTACCTGGTTAATTTACGCATGACTGGCAAATATGCGTCACATTAAGTCTATCAGTTTGGTCAGTGTTAAAACCGTGTAATCCAAATGGGTGTAAATATTATATTCAATTACATAAAAAAATGTATGCCTAAATATTTTTTGAGTGCATTTTAGACATTTTGGCTTCACCCTAATGATATGAAACTTGGTGCCTTTTATGGCACTTACTATATGACACGCTTAATAAATCATGGACATCATTAGAAAAAGGCAAAATGGTCTTGAACAAAATGGCCACACTTAATATCGCCATAAGAAAACGAATGGAAAATATGAAATTCACAGCAATTTTACTCAAGAAACCAATCAAAATATAGTAGTCTTTTATGAAATCTGAAGAGTACCAAATGGTTTAAGGATTGTTTTGGACTTATCTTCTTCAGTTAGACAAAAAAATTCAGATTTGAGGACTTTTAAGGCTTTTAAAGCACCCAAGCGCCCTCTTGAGGAAGGCCGCCAACAGTGTATTGAACCCATGGAATTGAAAACCGACCATTTGATTGGTCTATTCAAATGCATGAGATGATTAAACAATGTTTATACGTGCACACTACATCTAAACCCTTAAAAGAGCCACAGCTAATAACCCAAATGTGGTTCCAGGTGTCCAAAGACGAGCGCAGTGACATCGAGACCAGTTCGGACGAAGAAACTGACACAACCTCCAAAGAGCGACTCAAAACGGGCGCTCGCAGTCATTCGCTGAGAGGAGAGAACGGCACCAACGGCCATTTCGGGCCCAAATCCTGGAGCCAGAACCACAGCGACTGGTGACGCTCCCTCCATGTGGCCTTTGCACACAAAGAACTCGTGTCCCGGAAATATCCCAACGGGACTGTTTCTCATCCCTGTACCTCACTCCAACACCAAACACCAACTAAACATCCTGCTGTGGGACTTTTTGAGACTCGATGACGGAGTTTGGGACGTCATTCCAGTGATGAGGGGACACTAATGACAATATGGCCAAGCTTGTGAAAGAGAAAATGATTAAATTAGTCATATCTGCATTCCTTCGTTTCCATGTTTCGGGAGCTGGGAAGACGTTTCTTCTCCGCACTTCGCGTTTTACTGAAGTCAGGGAAGAACGTTGTCTTCAGATTTTAATGGTCAGATGTACTTGAGTTTCCATATACTGTTGTTTTTTTGTTTTTTGTTTTTTTCGTTGTTTGTTTTGGTTACTGATGTGTTTGTAATTTGTTTCCTGTGCTGTTTTTCATTTGGCTTTTTTATTTTTGGAAACCAAATAAGGTTATTAAAATGAAAGATGGGTCCTGTAATCAGATGCTTCTTGATTAATAGGTGAGTGTTCACCTTCCGTTTTATGAACAGGGTAGATTGAATGAAATAAATTTGCAAATAAATATAATTTATAAAATGATCAGTCAAACTAGGAATGTTATATTTAAGGTTTGAATTTAATTTTAAAAAAGTACATTTCTAGTTCTCAACTGGGGAAAAACGGGTCTTGATCACAAAGAGCATGGAAAAAACAACGCTGAATACAAATTATAATTAATAATTTAGTTGTTCAAATATGCAGGTTGTCTGATATAATATCCATGTTCTGAACCAGTTGAGAACGACTGTTATGGTGAATATAACTGTTTGTATTTCTATATTTCCAGTTGTCATTTTAATTTTAGTAATTTTGTTGTGTGCTTTAATCATTTTTATTAGTTTTTTATATTTATATTTTGCATTAATTTATATTTATTTCCATTTTAGCTTCCAGTTTTGCGATTTGTTGTGTACTTTTACCATTTTATTCGTTTTTTATGTTTCTATTTTGCTTTAATTTATATTTATTTCCATTTTAGCTTTAAGTTTTACTAATTTGTTGTGTACTTGTATCATATTTAAAAAAAAGTTCTTATTTTATTAATTTCAGCTTTCATTTTAGTACTTTAACTCAGTTACTTGCACATCAAAATTTCTAATATAATTTAAAATCTAATATTTGATTTCAATTAATGAAAACTACTTTTTAATAGTTTTAGGGTATGTTTATACAACAACGATGTACTAAAAACAGAAAAGTTATTGGTTATTGTGTTAGATGACAACGTTGTCAAACATATCCCTGTTCACGCGGATCCGCGAAACGACTAAAAACGCTGTATTATTCATTCCAGGCCAGTAGATGGCGATGCCACTTTGTAAAGAAACTACTATATAGACTTAATATGTAATACACATGCGCATGACGTCATCATTTTCACAAATTCATGTTTTTGTAGTTTACATGCAATTTGTAACACATTTTCAAAAGTTTGTGTTTTCAGGCCCCCAAAATGCCATTGTGTAAATGAACAGCCAAAACGCAGAAAAAGTTCTACGTTTTTAGTTGAAAACGGTGTCGTGTAAAGTAAAAATCCCATTGGTTAACAAAACAATGCTGGAATATAATTTCAATTTAGGTTCAGTTCGACAATGTCATGTGCAATCTCAAAAATCATTTTTACCAGTCCAGAACAAAAAAAACATGGTAAAGTAATTTGTCAACAGGTGTGGGAATCATGCAAATTGATAGGACAAAACTCATGATAGTAGATTATACAAGGAACATTTAATATATTACACCATAAATCACTGTTTCCATAGTAGAGCCCTCATTCAGAGCCACTGAACTTGACAAACGAACCCTTTGAGGCTCATGAACACAGGTGTGTGTCTGTTAACACGCTTCCACACACTGCTGAGTCCCGTAATGTCCCACCCGTGTGACATGATCAGTGTCCGGTTCAGGGATCGAGTTCAGTCTTTAATGCTCCCTGTATCCGTGCTCTCGCTCTGTGCCGTCAGCTCGAGCTGCTTCTGTTTCTGCATGTAGCGTTGAGCCCGCACGACACACAGGTATCCACCGTACACCGTCAACAGCATCATGGAGCCCGAGAACAGCTTATAGCCTGCGTCTGCGATGCGCTTCACACCGAACATGACGGATCTGGGGGAACATGACATGAACTCAGGTGAGGTGAACTGGCAGCATCCCAGCAAACACAGAACGTTCCCATATGGTTATTTGGGGAACCAATTAAGAACGTTAGGAGAATGTTCTATGTCTGTAAAGAAACTTTACTGGTTAACCCAAAAACAAACCTTAAAATGCATGTTTTGGGAACCAAAAATCGTTAGTTGGGATACTCAATGCTGTCAAAGATGATCAACATGAATAATATCAGGCCTTAAAAAATCACCCTCAAGTTGTACTAAACTTGTATGAGTTTATTTCTTCTGTTGAACAGAAATGAGGATATTTTAAAGAATGTGTGTAACCAAACAGTTGCTGGTCCCCATTTACTTTTATAGTATAGAAAAAGAAATACTATGAAATTAAATGGGGACTGGAAACTAGTTACCAACATTCTTTAAAATATCTTTATTTGTGTTCAACAAAACAAATTAACAATAAAAACAACTTGAGGGTGAGAAAATGTTGATAGAACTTTCACTTTTTGGGAACTATCCCTTTAAATACACCAGCTTTACTATAGAGATTTAGCAGCCGGTATTGTGTAGAGTAACTTACATTCAAAATAGGCTTAATAGGGTCTAAATCATTTCAGTTTTTTAACTTATCCGTTCCACTGAGTTACATTCATCTAAATATAATAAAGAGGAGTAATTCATAGTTTCACCTTAGTTTAGGCTACATGTAACATACTACACAGTTACATTGACCCTGCAATAATAAATGATTAATATTTTCACATACCATTAAATTTACATGATCCTCTGAGATATGTCAAAGATATTACTATGTTGCATAGCCAAAAACATGGCAATACCATGTACAATGTTTAATACCGATGGTCATACTAAACCTCATGTTAGTGAATACGAATTTTATTTCTCTTTAGTTTTAAAACACATCAGTGCGAGTTAGCATCTTAGACATCTAATCTACAACTAGATTTTCACTTTGTTTAACGTCGGTCCTACTTTAAAGTTACTGCGGTTACATAAAATACCCCAATGTGGAGTCTTACCTGTTTAATCAATTCTAAGTAAGAGGAAATGCAGCTCGTTCTCAATGTCAGAGGCAAATGTTAATGCGCATGCGCAGTTTCATTTCGTAACTCTACGGCAAAGCAGAAGGGTCAAATCTAGTAAATGGGTTTTTCTCTTGTAGTTTTCGTCTGGGTTTATAAACTATACATTTTAATATTTTACAACACAGAACAAAATATATGTATCTCATTGCTGCATTCTTTTTTCTAACATAATAAATGTGTACACCGAATTAATTCGATTCAATATGAGGAACTAGCTTCTATGGCAGCGCGAGCCGTCAGGAATTGTTTTGTTGTTGGACAGCGATGGAGACTCATGTGAGTTCAGAGGAAAATGAAGATCCAGGAGCCGCTCCTTATGGAAACTTCATCAACTATTACTCCTTCAACCCTCCAGAGAATCGCCTGGGTTTGATACCAGAAGCGCTGCTTGAAAACATCGGGTTCGGTTCTGACAGAAGTGAACGTGTTTTAATGCTGGATGTGGGATGTAACTCAGGGGTACGAAGCATTTACTTCATTTTGTGTTTCATATTATTATGCTCGATGTTATTAGATGTTAAACTTGTTAAAATAATTAAATTAAAAACCCTCTTATCCGTGTACCTTATTTTAATAAACTTGTTTCTGTAAAAAAAAAAAAAAATAATAATAATCCAGATCCGAAAGATAATAAATAGCCAATAATGGAAATTCTTTCATTGATTCATTCATTGATTGAAAAGATCATCATCTGTGTTCCGAAGATGAAAGAAAGTACAGGTTTGGAATGACGTGAGTAATTAATGACAGAATTTCAATTTTTTTGTAATAATAATATACATCTTATTTGTAATGCGCCTTTCTCAAACTCAAAATTTTGTGAACTATCCCTTTTAAGTATGATATTTACCCTTCATATTCAGATTTTGAAGTTCTCTAACTAATTATTTATTTGACAGATATTACTGAATGCATGCATTTGTAATTATTAAATGAGACCACAATAAATATTTAGGAAATTAGGTAATTAATTAAGTAGTATCAGATTTCCAGACATGGAAAAGTCATGAAAATGAATAATATCTTGTCATGGTTGATCTAGTTTTGTTTTTGGTTATGCTGATAATATATTATTGTCTAAAAGTTGCTAAATTGCACTTTGAGACTTCTATTATAATTTTGTCATAGATATTAGTGTTACAGTACATTATCACCGGATTGATTTCTGTAAGGACAATCTGTCATAGTCAACTCATAGAAATGTGTAGTTTTAATCACCAGTATGTGTTTTATATGATTCCCTCTGTTTGTCAGGACTTGTCCGTTGCTCTGTACAAGCATTTACTGCACGAGGACGCCTCTCCTAAAAGAGAGCTGCATCTGCTTGGATTTGACCTGGACCAAGATCTAATCCTTCGGGCACAAAACTCCAACCCTTTCCCCCAGAATATCCAGTTCATCCCCCTGGATATCACGGATGCGCAAGAGAGCCGGGCAGCGCTAGAGTCGTATTTGGGCAGGTTCGTCTGCCCCCGCTTCCACCTGTGCACGTGTTTCGCGGTGACGATGTGGGTGCACCTGAATCACGGAGACGCTGCGTTTCTGTCTCTCCTCTCCAGACTGGCGTCTCTCAGTGAGTTTCTGCTGCTGGAGGCTCAGCCGTGGAAGTGTTACCGCTCTGCTGCGCGTCGCTTACGCAAACTGGGCCGCAGTGACTTCGAACACTTCAAGGCCCTTGAGATTCGAGGGGACATGGCTGCGCATGCGAGAGAGCACTTGGAAAAGCAGTGCAGCATGGAGCTGGTGCAGAGTTTCGGTAATACAACCTGGGACAGAAGTCTTCTGCTCTTCAGAAGACGAGAATAAAGAGAAACACAGTCAGATATTTTAATCAATCAATACACAGTCATCTGTGTGTATGCTGACTATGGACTGACTCAGTTAACCCTACTCTGGTACTCGGAGCCACTACAATTCTTTGTAATTCTGGTTACCAAACACAAGGGGGCGCTAGAGGTGTTTGCTTTTGCCATGAGTTTGAGGATTTTACATCTGTATTTTTTGTATATCTGATGTACACTTGCAATTAAGACTTTTTTATATTATTATTATTATTATAATGGATATGGATGTTTGTCCTCAGTAATGTCTTTGTAATTGTAAATCATTGCATATATAAATGATTATTTTTGACAACTTTATTATTATTATTATTATTATCAGGTATTATTATTATAAGTTAGCTTAAAAATAGTTATTTTAGCATAAAAAATAATTTTAATAAACGCTATACTACACAATTCTTTTGTCTAGTGTATACGGTTTTCTCTGCATAAATTGTATTTCAGCTTTTCTACACAATATTTTAACTGCTCATACACGGGTTTCTTGTATACAAACAATACCGGATGCGCGCGCATCCAGGAGGCAAAAAACCCGCTATCTGTTATGCCGAATTCTGTAAAGATATTGTAATTAACGTAGATTTCCCATTGTTTGTAATTTCTTGTTGACTTAATAATAAACTGCAATTTCAGAGTTGGATCTGTTTGTTTGTGTTTCATATTATTATAACATATGTAAAACGTCCAACTGTTTACGAATCCGGACATACTGTGATGCATGTATGAATTATCATGTTAGACTAAGTTAGTAATGTAATGTTAGCAGTGCAGCATTTGCTTTTATATAAGTTAACCTTGTTTACGTTACGTTACTTTACGACCTGCAGCATTTCATGACTGCACATATAACGTTACATTAGTGTAAATCAAAGATTTGACGATGGATTATGTAGCCTTAGTACCTCCGACCGTGGCGATTATATTAAAAAACTTACTCTCAGCAATGGTGAGATCTTGCCGGATCCCTACGCAATACATGACGATCTTTGGATTGCGGATGACAAATAGTGGCCAGCAATTGTATGGCCTGATATAGGCTATATAATTATCTTATTCAGACACCAAGTGTGTATACAAAATAAATGATTAGAGCGTACAAATCCATTGATGCATACAACTACGTGCTATGTGGTCATGTGCAGCTCGTCAAATTATGAATAGAAAGAATAGCCTATAACATACTTCCTTCTTCTGTCCCACTCTTCCATTTGCCTAAATTTGGAATTACTTGCAACATGTATAATTTAAATGAGCAGATAAAACACAACAGATAGGCCTGCATATAAATAAATTACGCAACAACTTCTTTGCATTTTGACTTAGAGACAACACCACCACTATGCTACTAGCCACCCTTTACTCCGATACGAAGACCGCGGGTCTATTGCCTCCTGGTTGCGTGCGCAAGCAGTGATGACGTCGCCGAGAAACCCATGTATTTTACAGGATAAAATTAAAGTGGTCTAAGCACTTTAACTTTATTCTGTAAAATGAGCAGTTAAAATGTTGTGTAGAAAAGCATCACATTAAGTCGCCAAATGACGTGAGCTATAAGTATAACCCTAAAATGCATTATACTTTCTTACAATTAATCCAATGATCATTAATTATATTAATCCAATAAGAAATCGTCGCGCGCTTCCCGCCTCCCAAGTCACAGAAATCTTCCCGCGCTCTCAGAATTCAAAAACAAACAGACGAAATGTTCTGGTGGCTGTTCGTATTCTTCTTCTTATGTAATTATGTTATAATATATTGCTTTATTAATCGGGACACTTACATTTTAACAAACCAAGTGAAAGCAACAGAAGTACGTGAAACTGAGAAGTTCTGGACGACTAACGGAGAGGAGCAGATTACCTATGTAAAATTGTGAATCTTCGCGGTAAGAAATTATACAGCTGATTTAATTTAGTGAAGTTGGCCTCTATAGTCAGTCAGTGTGTGTGTGTGTGTGTGTGTGGTGGTGTGGTGGGTACAGCCGACTGACGTCATTCTCCATTTAATATACGCTTACATACACATGAAAACCACTCATCTATATGCGAAATTCCCTGAAAATTAGTGCAGATTCTCTCTTGTTAAGAATGAACAAAACGATAAATCGCCTCATTAAACCTCTCCCCGTGTCGGTATGAAACTCCTGCCACGGCGTGTGATTGTAGGCCTAATATTTTTAAGTTAAGCAGCAGCGATGGTCGTGGCCGCTGAGGGGAAGGGAGAGCTCCGGTTAAACAATAATAGCGATCTTGCTACTCAATGTTTTTCAAAGATTGGCTATGTTACAAAGGCAGTGAAATATTAGACAAATGTATGGCCACGGCTCAGCTCTTACTTTTTCGCTGACACACCAGCACCCGTACCCGGCGGTACCTGGTACACTGTACGTCTTGACAGCTAGTGAAGTGATATCAAAGTCAAAGAACCGTAGCAAAGAGCACAGTACCAGAGAAATGGTACAGCCAAATGGGAAGTGAGGGTTTGAAAATCGTATTTCATTAGATTATTTCGTGAATTGTTGGAATGTGTTGGTAATATTGCATTTAAATACATACAATTTTGGATAGGCTAACATTATATTTTATTAAACATTTTTTTCAATACCCCCCAAACTATTATTTCCAACCCTTGTTGGGAGAGTCCAAGTCTCATCAAGGGGGTCCCCCCCGTAATCCGAACTATGCCTATAGTGTAATGGAGGTCAGCTACTAAGAGCTGTGGTGGTAATCTAATGTTTAAATGTCAACTATGTGGAGCAATTTAGGGAAGAAACAGCAGGTGTATCGTGGCCTTCACACAGTGACATTCCTCTTTGATGCTTTTCATCAACAGGATGTAATTTTGAGGAAATTTGGATTTTGTCTGATCAGAGATTATGTTAAACCCTCATTGACCATAATGTGCTGAAGACAGCTCCTCTAAAATAACTTTCATTGTTTGGACTACATGAGATATAGCCTAACTTACAGTGTCTGAGCTGGGGGTTCTCTTACGAGAGTCCTCTCGTACTGCGTTTTATCAAAACGCTACGGGAAAAGTCTCTTTTCACGAAACACTGAAGCAAAAATTATCCTTTAATTTTCATATATGTAAAACGCGTTGCGGCAGCAGCAGACAGCTATGGCGAGACGGCTTGTTCGCTCATTGGCTGCTCTGCGGCAACTGCTTAAGCCTATCGAGCGAGGCCTGAGATGACATCAGGCCAATGAGGGCGCTTCGCGCCCTCCTCGCCACTTCCCGCCGAAACGGGCGTGGCTTACCTCTATAAAAGGAGCTCGAGAAGGCTGACTCACTTGATTTTAATCTCTTCAGCGAAGCGCACGCATCGCTGGATCACGGAAGCAGCGTCGTTGAAGCAAGCACATCAGCGGGACGAGCCCTCGAAGCTGCTGGCCAACGCCGCCTTCTACAGCCGTACCTGCTGCGCTTTCCGGCGCCTATATCCTTTCATTGCCTTTGTGTGTGTGTGTGTGTGTTTCCTGCATCACTCACCCCTAAAAGAGCTGCGTCTTTTTTAAGATGCCTTCTTGCGGCTCGTGCCGAGCCCCACTCACCGAGGGAGACAAGCACGTCATCTGTGTTTCCTGCCTGGGTGAGGACCATGCAGCGCTCGCGCTCGCTGACGGCGGATGCCCTCACTGCGAGCTTTTGCCGATGGTGACTCTGAGGACTCGCCTGGCATCCTTTTCCAAGCCTGCATTCACCGCCGCGATGCCGCGCCGTAAAAAGCGCCGCTCGCAGCGGGTCCCGGAACCCGCTCCAGCCCGACCAAGCTCGCCGGTTCGCCCGCCAGCTTCACCGGCCTCTCTCGAATCACTTCCTGATGCTCAGCGCCCGCAGTCTGCCGCCGCTTCATCAGAGGAAGTCGGTTCAGAGGCCGCGTCGGGGGAAAAGGATTCCTGCTCTCTGGTAGCTTCAGGCAGCGAGGATTGGGCGAGCTTTGAGGACCTCGCGCCTCCTGCCCGCAAGCCCTCAACGAGAGCCAACATTGAGAAGGAGCTCATGCGAGTACTCGCGCTGGCCGCGGCGAGCCTCGGCCTCGAGTGGTCTGCACCGGAGCCCCCCTCTCGAACCCGGCTGGATGGTAGCTTCCTCCCTGGTGAGCGCACTTCTCCGGAATCTAAGCCCGCTCCTTTTCTTCCTGAGTTACATGAAGAAGTTGCGAAGGCTTGGAACGCGCCCTTCTCTGCGCGGACGCGCTCATCTGTCTCACCCGCTTTTTCCTCCCTGGATAAGGCCGGAGACCGAGGCTACCTCTCTCTTCCGCCGGTGGAACAGGCGATAGCGACCCACCTTTGCCCGCCCTCTGCTGGACGGCGGGCTAAACCGGTGTTGCCTTCTAAAGCCTGCCGCATGACGTCGACGCTGCTCGCGCGAATCTTCTCCGCCGCTGGGCAGGCCGCGTCATCGCTACACACCATGGCTACGCTGCAGATCTACCAGGGTGATCTCCTCCGTAAACTGGACGAGATGGGACCTGACGCTATCTGCATCGCGGATTTAAGGAGCGCTTCAGATCTCACGCTCCGAGCTACTAAGGCCGCCGCACAAGCCATGGGACGCTGTATGGCTTCCGCCACTGTCGCTGAGAGACACTTATGGCTGACGCTCACGGAGATGGCCGATTCCGAGCGCACTGCGTTTCTCGATGCCCCGCTGTCTTCCACCGGCCTTTTTGGTTCTTCTCTCTCCGAGTTCGTGGAGAGATTTACCGAGGCCCAAAAAGCGTCTCAAGCCTTCAAGCACTTCCTGCCGAAGCGCTCCGGTTCTGCAGCGGGTCGTGACAAACGGACCCCGCGGAGCTCTCAGCCTCAGCCCCCGCCTTCGGCCGCCTCATCGCAGCAGCCACAGCAGCGCAGCTCGAGGCCCCGCTCTCGGTCCAGCGCCCGGCGCCCCTCCTCGCGCGGGCCGCGATCGAAGATCGTGGTAAAGCCTGAAGTGCCGAAGAAGTCCTAGCAAGCCTAGGAAAGCGCAGGTGTGTGAGTCCCGTTGCGGCCGGCCTCCCACCCAAGCGCCCCACTGTTTCAGTCCCAAGATTTGCGACTGTTCCAGTGTTTTCT
Organism: Leucaspius delineatus; assembly: GCA_023718395.1. NCBI lineage: Eukaryota > Metazoa > Chordata > Actinopteri > Cypriniformes > Leuciscidae > Leucaspius > Leucaspius delineatus. The sequence goes on along the minus strand of CM043363.1, from coordinate 48,539,141 downwards.
GCAGAGAGCAAGCCCGCACTGCTGCCCGCTTGCCTGCACACAAAAGCCGTTTTCACGGCTACCCAGATAAATCTCAGAAAGAGTGTATTTTCTGGTGTCCCGGCCACGGCCGATGGTGCTATAAATGTAGTCTCGATGCCCACTCCTCAGTGCCCATCACTACACATAAGCACAGCCCTACACTTAGGGCCCGCGCACATAAAATCGACTCAGGTCGATTGCGCTTCCAGCATAGTGAGAGTGCCCACTTCCCAGTGCCCACGAACACTATGTCTAACACATCACAGGCTCTCTGTAAAAACGAGAACTGTGAGCGCGCGCTCTGCTCAGGCAGACGCCGCGCCCAAAGCAGTAAATGTGCCCGCTCCCAGCCCACATCTACTCGCTCACATGGGTCCTATGAGACTTTCTCAGTCCTCCCTCACTCAGCTAAGCACTGTAGCGAGGTCGAGGATGAGCGTCTCGCCCGCTGTATTAAGCGCGCGCCCCGCCTCAAATGCCACAGGCATAACGCCTATGTTTGTATCCCCCGAAGCGCCTCTGTCGCACGGCGATCAGAGCGCGCTCCGTATCCAGCCCCTAGCCAGCCATGCAGATGCATGGGCAGCGCTCCCAGGGGTTTCGGACTGGGTGCTAGGCATTATAAAGAGAGGCTTCTCGCTACAGTTTTGCCGACGCCCTCCCCGCTTCACAGCGCGCGTCGAGACTACGGTTTCGTTGGAAGTAGCTCACTTACTTCGAGCCGAAATATCAAAACTGATAAGCAAAGGGGCGATAGAGCGCGTTTCCCCAGCTCTAAGCGAAGGGGGACTATACAGCAGATACTTTCTAGTCCCCAAAAAGGACGGCGGTATCAGACCCATACTGGATCTAAGACGGCTGAACAGAGTATTAGTGAAACGCAGTTTCAAAATGCTCACAACCAGCAAAATTCTCGCGCACGTTCGCCGAGAAGACTGGTTCATGTCGATAGATCTGAAGGACGCGTATTTTCAAATACAGATAGCGTCACACCACAGGCGATACTTGAGATTCGCCTTCGAGGGTCAGACATACCAGTATACAGTCCTGCCATTCGGCTTGTCCCTAGCACCTCGTACATTTACGAAATGCATGGACGCAGCGCTCGCTCCTCTCAGACTCAGAGGCATGCGAGTGCTGAACTATTTGGACGACTGGCTGATCCTAGCTCAATCACGATCACAGCTCGTGGAGCACAGAACCATTTTACTCGATCACCTCGAGAATCTTGGTATCACAGTCAACTGGACGAAAAGTTCATTGAACCCCAGTCAAACGATTTCGTTTCTGGGTGTCGTTCTGGACTCACAGTCTATGACAGCGCGGCTGTCACCACAGCGCGCGCTGGCCATTCAGCGCGCGGCGAGGGCTTTTCGCCGCGGCGCTGTCACCCCGCTCAGGAAGTTTCAAAGGATGCTGGGTCTCATGGCCTCAGCATCGTCAGTTCTCCGGCTGGGCTTGCTCCGCATGCGCCCGCTGCAGTTCTGGTTGAAAGCGCGGGTACCGCGCAGAGCGTGGGCGACCGGTCGATTACGCCTCAAGGTCGATCACAGCTGTGTTTCAGCCCTGACGCCTTGGACGGCGGACGACTGGTACCAATCAGGTGTAAGCCTGGGGACTTCCTCGAGAGTGAGGATGGTGTCTACAGACGCATCCACCTCGGGATGGGGAGCTCTGCTCGAGGGCAGACTGTTCTTCGGCCTGTGGTCGGAACGAGAAAAGCTCCAACACATAAACTGCCTAGAAATGCTGGCAGTGCACAACGCGATGACGCGTTTTTGTCCCCGCATCAAGGACGAACACGTCATAGTCCGCTCGGACAACATGGCTGTGGTGTCCTACATAAATCGCCAGGGCGGTCTGAAATCCTTATCCCTGTACAGGCTGGCGAAACGCCTCCTATTATGGGCTCAGCACAACTTACGCTCGCTGAGAGCAGTGCATGTACCTGGGCTTCAGAATGTGGGCCCAGACAGACTGTCCAGGAACAATGTTCCCCCGGGCGAATGGTCTCTACACCCACAAACAGTCCGGCTGTTGTGGGAGAGATTCGGCAGAGCGGAGGTGGACCTCTTCGCGTCCCGCGAAAACGCGCACTGCCCCGCATTCTTTTCAAAAACCGACAGCGCGCTGTCCCGAAGGTGGCCGCGCTGTCCGTTATACGCTTTTCCCCCCGTCTCCCTCCTGCCACAGGTGCTGGAACGGGTCAGGGAAACGAAATGCCCAGTCCTGCTTGTAGCTCCGTTCTGGGAGAACCAGATATGGTTCCCAGTGCTTATGCAGTTGACAGATATCGATCCATGGCCACTGCCGCTGAGGAGAGATCTCCTCTCGCAGGCCGGAGGCTCGATTTGGCACCCACACCCGGAACTATGGTCCCTTCATGTGTGGGTGCTCAACGGATACCCGTTGGTCTCACAGAGGGAGTCGTGAATACCATCACTCAGGCTAGAGCGCCGTCGACACGGCGGCTTTATGCTTCGAAGTGGTCGGTTTTCTCCGGCTGGTGTACAGCTCGGAGCATTTCACCCCTCGAGTGTGAGGTAACGGAGGTTCTCTCCTTCCTACAAGAGCTGTTGGATAAGGGCAGATCCCCTTCCACGCTCAAAGTGTATGTGGCGGCTATTTCAGCGTTCTCTGGTTCAACGCTGGGTCAGTCGCTGGGAAGGAATGATTTAGTCATCCGCTTCCTCAGGGGAGCTAGGAGACTGAATCCACCTAGACCTCCTTCAGTTCCTTTGTGGGACCTTTCTACGGTCCTAGCGGCCATGAAAGATGCCCCTTTCGAGCCTATCCAGTCTATTAGCCTCAAACACTTGTCTTTCAAAACAGTGTTTTTGATGGCTCTCGCTTCAGTGAAGCGCATAGGCGACCTGCACGCGCTCTCTGTGAGCCCGGCGTGCTTGGAGTTTGGCCCTAATGACTCTAAAGTCATACTCAAACCTAAGCACGGCTATGTGCCGAAATCCCTCAACACGCCTTTTCGGGCTCAGGTCATTTCCCTGGCTGCCCTGCCGGCATCAAGTGAGGAAGGGGACTCGAGTTTTCTTTGCCCTGTTAGGGCTTTAAGAGCTTATATGTCCCGCTCTGCTGTCTTCAGACAGACAGAGCAGCTCTTTGTCTCGTTCAGTGGACGTTCCAAAGGAATGGCTGTTTCGAAACAAAGTCTATCCAGATGGATAGTTGACGCCATAGCGCTGGCTTATACTGCCAAAGGCATTCCATGCCCGTTGGGAGTCAGAGCGCACTCCACGAGAAGCGTGGCTTCTTCGTGGGCTTGGTCCAGCGGGATTTCCCTACAGGATATATGTACGGCGGCGGGCTGGGCCTCGCCGTCTACATTTATGAGGTTTTATAACCTAGAGGTTCCCGCCTTGCAGGCTAAGCTTTTGTCGGTGTAATCAGTTCAGCCGTCCAGTCAGACCGCTGAAACTCACGCGCTATGCGCTACCGACTATCTTGGGCAGAACTGTGTAAGACCCACATTTCCACATTAGTTCAGGCTCCCTACCCTGTCTATGTGATGTTATACTTGCGTCTGTGGACATGTCTATTCTACGACGCTACAATTTAGGGAATCAAGGCTCCCACCCTTATTCCCTGACTCTGTGTGAGTCAATCTGGTGATTATGCACTGTATGCCTGAAATAGCTTCCGGTGATCAGTGTTTTTATCCCAGCACGCACGGCGTTTTGCAAGGGGTTCCCGTAGCGTTTTGATAAAACGCAGTACGAGAGGACTCTCGTAAGAGAACGTACTCGGTTACTAACGTAACCTCGGTTCTCTCTAGAAGAGGGAACGAGTACTGCGTTCTCTGCCGTGCGTACGGTTCACTCTGGTTCGCTTCGGCGATCAAAATCAAGTGAGTCAGCCTTCTCGAGCTCCTTTTATAGAGGTAAGCCACGCCCGTTTCGGCGGGAAGTGGCGAGGAGGGCGCGAAGCGCCCTCATTGGCCTGATGTCATCTCAGGCCTCGCTCGATAGGCTTAAGCAGTTGCCGCAGAGCAGCCAATGAGCGAACAAGCCGTCTCGCCATAGCTGTCTGCTGCTGCCGCAACGCGTTTTACATATATGAAAATTAAAGGATAATTTTTGCTTCAGTGTTTCGTGAAAAGAGACTTTTCCCGTAGCGTTTTGATAAAACGCAGTACTCGTTCCCTCTTCTAGAGAGAACCGAGGTTACGTTAGTAACCGAGTACGTTTTCTGCTATATTGCTCCAACACAATTTATTCCCACAGCTGTTGTTAGTGTATAGGCCTATCATGTCAGTTTCTGAAGCCTCGAGTTATTGGGATTTAGGGAACATGAAAGACAAATGATCATGTTTTACTGTCACAGAGTGCACATTGCCTGTAACCAAATTAAGCAAATTAGGCTATATTTGTTACATATGAGCAGGTTTTACAGGAAGAAATTACTCAAAATGCTCTGTGGAGAATATCTTTTTTTTTTTCTGTATGGTTTGTTGATTGATTTTTATTTGAGGTCTTTTAGGCTTTGTTCACACTGCACACACTGTTTTTTATATAACATTTTTTAGGACTGTCTGCTCTGATTTCACCATTTGTTGAAATTCGATCTGGTTATCTTTATGATATTACTATAATCATATATCACTAAGCATGTATATCTAATAGAAATACTGATTTTGCATACAAAAAAAGAAGTAAACAATCAGATCTAACAGTTCAAACACATTTTTTTAAATCAGATTTCCAATGTTTGTACCAGCTTGATTCTTGTTTTTTGCTGTTTAACCAATAAAATAACAATAAAATATAACTTCTATTGTTTATCTGAACAAAGCCTTAAAGTTGATCAGATTGTATTGCAAGAGAAATTGACCACATTTACAGGCTTTATCTCATTGAATAATACAAGCATTTAATTCTATAGAGTAAATCATTCCACAATTTCACATTATATAGTCATTTAATATTTTTTGTATATTGAATATATATGTTTATAATATATTTGAATCACACACAAGGTCTTTGTTATTTCAGAAAAATTCATTGCCGATTACTCTCATTGATTCACAGAAAGTCAAAAGAAAACTACTTCTATATTTAAGGTTAACTGTCTTCGGTATAGTATAGCGTATTTGATCATGGTGAACACTTCAGTGAGTGCTGAATCTGGTGCTGTTTCTGGTCTCAGTGGTCTTGATCAGGATTTTAGGTGATGGAGAGCTGTTCTGCTGGAAACCATTCGCCCCTTTGGAACCTGTGAATCAAAAATAATAATAATATTCATCTTTCAGATTGGGTACACGAAGGATGAAGGTTTAAAGTCAACATGAAATGGCATTCGCGACCCATATTTCTTTCATTTGAATATTTTACTGTAATACGGTGTTGAAAAATCTTAGACAGGCTTGATTTTCTTCCTGGACAATTGATCGTATAGTGTAAAGTGGGTGTTTCATACAGGATTGTGTCGGCAGCACTATTGAGGAGCCTTTTGTAGAAGTCAAATGATTTATGTGTGTACTGTCGTCATTGTTGTAATGAGTAATGTCACACTTGTCCACTCAGACTTACTGTAGTTGGGAACAGCCTGGATGTTCACAATGGACTGCTGCCCAATTCTGTGAATGGTCAAAACAATGAGACGGTCAATATTTATTAATGTAAACACTCCAGTTTCACTTCTCTTAGGTAGAGAATGACGCACTAAAATAGGACTTGACATTTTACCTGTCCTCCTCTCCTTCCAGAAGCTTCCTATAGGTGGCGATCTCGATGTCCAGCGCCAACTTGACATTCATGAGCTCCTGGTACTCGCGGAGCTGGCGGGCCATGTCCTGCTTGGCTCTCTGTAGCGCCTCCTCCAAATCCTTGAGACGACCTTTGGCCTCCTTCACACTCATCTCGCCGCGATCCTCGGCCTCCGCGATCTGGTTCTCCAGGTTCGCACGCTAAAATGATAGTAGCCTCGTGAGTAAAGGTCCTTGCACTCTGAGTCCGAAATTCTCGTTCTGAAATTTTCGCACGTCAAAAAATAATTACAACCTCATGTTGTGTAAGACACGTTTACACACTCCCTCCGAAATTTTCGTACATCATAAAAAAATTTGGGTCGGGTTCACTTTTCATTTTGAGAGGTGTTTTGACAATTAACAGCCACCGAATGACGCATACGACAATTTCTGACTCAGTGTGCAATAGGGCTTTGACTTTTGCCCAAAAATCATATTCGAAGATTGTTTGTTTATTAGTATTAATATTCAAATATTTATTAATAATATTTTGACGGAGATAGCATGGAGTCGATTCTGGCCTGCCTCGCCCCCAATTCCTCCTCCTCCTCCTCCTCCTCCTCCTCCTCCTCCTCCTCCTCCTCCTCTTCTTCCGTCTTGCCGGGATTTAGTGTTGACAGGTGGGGAGTTTAGTCCTACATATTTTACACATCACTTTGTCCTTACTCGTGATTTTTCCCTGTTTCTTTGGGAACCCAAAGTAGCGCCACACTTTGCTTTTCAAATTGTCAGGAGTGTAGATTTCGAACTCCTCGTCAGGCGTGGTTGTTGGCGCGGCCATTGTTTTGGTATACAAAATTAGCTCTAACCAGGACGCTAACGTCACCTACAAGAGCCCAGATGACCAATAATAGCCTTGCTAATGAGCTCACGATTCACAACTTCACCAGGCGTGAAAAAGCCTCAGAAACTGAATTGAAAACAACGTTTACAAGCAAACACATTTACAGAAAATAATGCCCATAACAGGTTCGAATATAAAAGTCTGCCTAATATTCATTCGACTATCATTATTTTTTTAAATATTCAAACGTAACGGTGGTGGACCTAACATAAATACATTATTTTAAGGAACTCTTCGGGCGCCAGACAGGATTAAACCTGTCAAAATGTAAATTAACCCAGGATGGCAAGGAAAAGTAACCACCTGTTACACAATAAATCACGTAATAGTCCCAGAAAAATAGGTATATATCCTCACCTGTGATTTAATAACCTCGATCTCGCTCTGCAGACGGCTGATCATGCGGTTGATATCTGCGATCTCTCCTTTAGTGTTTCGCAGTTCATCGTTGTACTGACTGGCCTGAGAGGACATCTGATCAAACTGACCAGAACGAGATGGAAAATCTGATCAGTACACACATTACTGTAATGAAAGATGTTTTAACTAGACAAATTTCATTCCTACTAGGCATTTATGGAGAAAAACACCTAGGGTCAACATGTAAAGTTTACTTTCTTAATCCATCTTCCTGGTCACATTGTGAAGGATTACTCATTCCAGTGGAAAATGGTTCATCAAAATGTATTGAATTGCCTCTAAAACGACTTTCCCTAGCCAATCGATTCCCAATGTATAAAATCAGTTGTAGGACATTGAGTTTGCTTTTTCAAGTTCAAGTTTCAAGATGTTAAGAGACAAATGTCTTTGAAGAAGTTTGTATTTCGTGTCTACCTTGGACTTGTACCAGGATTCGGCCTCTTCACGGCTCCTGGCTGCGATATCCTCGTATTGAGCCTTGACTTCGGCCACGATATGATCCATGTTGAGGTTTCGCGAGTTGTCCATCTGCACGACGACGGACGTGTCTTTAATGCTGGCCTGCAGCTCACGCAGTTCCTGATCCGGAGAGACAAGGCAACTTTATGTGTGTTTGAGGGAGCTTTAGCTCTGTGGAAACTACATTGTTAGATGTGTATTTAAGCACTGTATAGACAAATTGGTCTTGGTATTTGATTATCCTTATGTGTAGTTCAAGATTTAAAGACAAAACATTAAAATAATTGCAAAGCATTGCAAACATGCACACTTTTGGATCAGTGCTGGATGAAAAAGGTTTGTGAGCTCAAGTTTATTTGTATAACGCATTTCCAACACTGGTTTTACAAATTTATTTAGGGGTTGGCTTTTATAATAAATGTTTACAATGAATGCCACTATTAATTATTTTTTTCTGTTTTATACATGCAATAATAAAGTGTGACTAATATACTAATGTGATTTGTATGGTTTTTTTTTTTTCTCTCAAAGCAATTTTGACCTGGTGCGACTTGGAGTCACGTGTGAGTAGTTTGTGTGTGTGTGTGTGTGTGTGTGTGTGTGTGTGTGCGTGCGTGTGTGTGTGTGTGTGTGTGTGTGTGTGTGTGTGTGTGTGTGTGTGTGTGTGTGTGTGTGAGTGAATCACCTCATCGTAGAGGGTCCTCAGGAAGTTGATCTCATCAGTCAGGGCACCAACTTTATCCTCCAAATCAGCTTTCACCAGATACGCAGAGTCTACATCCTAAGGGACACAGTACAGTTTTTCCTCTTCTCGATTGCAACCTTGAATAACTTGTATGTCTTCCTTGGGCATTGAATTAGAATTCAATAGAGCTACATCTTGTAGATATTTAGTATGCAACTTTGACTTCTTGCTACTCTCTGTAGGCCATTGAAAACAGATCTCCTCTAGTGTATAAATAATGCCGCATCCCCACCCAGGCTTTTGTCAGTGGTGATTTGATCCCTCCAGTCTTAACTTTAGCTCTTTACCCCTCCCAAACATCTCATTGTTCCCTCGCCTGGGCTGCTTTTATTGAACGTGTTGTGAAAGTTTAACTTTCCCTGGTCCTAAAAGTTCATTTTTTTTTACCTGGTAACCTGCCCTAACCCCACATCACAATGAGGTCATACTTCTTGTATTGTGTTTCATAAAGTAAAAAAAAGGGAAAAAAAAACTCCTGACTCCTGACCTCAAAAGTCATATGGGTAACTAGGGTGGACGATATATCAGCCACCATATCGGTATCGGCCGATATATATTAATTTATAATGTTGGCCGATATATTAAAGGCGATAAATAATGGATTATTTCCTTCATCTGAGACACTTAAGATGCACACTGTCTACCATGATGGTTTTGAATTGCTTGAAATATGATTGAAATCACTTCAAAGGAGGAAAATACAGTTCAGTGCAACAGTGTGCGGAACAAGTCTGTCATATAGGCTACATAAAATTATAATGAGAACGTTATAATTGTGTGCTTGGGACATGCTTTAAAGGTGAGATTTTTGTTTTTGTAATCATGTCCTGAAAAATTATCTAAAAATTTGGATTTAGATTTATCGGCAAATATATCGGTTATCGGCTTTCAAATATGAAGAATTATCGGTTATCGGTATCGGCCAAAATGTTCATATCGGTGCATCCCTATGGGTAACCAACCTTTTTCAGAATCACAAAGTCGTTCTCCAGGTTGTTCCTCTTGTTGATCTCATCTTCATATCTGAATAAAATACAAAGTGGAAGTGAAAGTTTCTGATGTCTGAGAATGAAGACATAGATTAAGTTTAGAAAAGTGTTGAAGAGATTTTGGAAAGATTAATTGTAAATATAGTGATATGTTGTTTTTGATGATAAATAATGAGCTGTGTTGAATCAGGTTAAGCTCCATATTCGGTTTCTCAAAGAAATACAAGAGAGGCTCTTGTCAGCTAACATTGGCGCTAGCGTAGATCTAAAGACTTTACTTGTGTTTGAAGTCCTCCACCAGACCCTGCATGTTCCTCAGCTCTCCGTCCAGCTTGGTCCTGTCGTTGTTGACCACGTCCATCTGTCTGCGCAGGTTGGCCATGTACGCCTCAAACATGGGCTCGACGTTGGACCGACCCGGGCTCTGGTTGTGCAGCAGCTCCCACTTGGTCTCCAGCATCTTGTTCTGCTGCTCCAGGAAGCGCACCTGTAGAGGTACAACAAAAATATATATTTTTTAATTGCATTTAATATTGAATTAATGGCTCCAGTATGGATGCTGAATCTCAATATTCAGTGTTAGAAGAAACCTTCTGGAATTTTATGCAGCAGAAACCAGCACTTATAATATCATCGTGATCAAAGTAAATGTGATCTTTGTAGACATTGTTCACTCTAAATGTAAATCTTCCTTGAGGAACATGATGAGGTAGGTCAAATAAAAATGCTGTCATGCTTCTGCGAGAACAGAGAGGGAAAAAGTCCACTTCACTGCAAAAAAAAAATGCTTTTCTTACTTGGTATTTTTGTCTTATTTCCAGTCAATCTAAAAATTCTTAAATCAAAATGCATTTACTAGACGAGTAAAATTGTATAAGATATTATGTCTTGTTTTCTGGGTTAATAAATAAAAATAAAGCAAGTTGTTGCTTAAAAAAAAGCTAAATTATCTGCCAATGGGGTATGAAAAATAATCTTAATTCATACAGAAACAAGATTATTTTTCTTACCCCTTTGGCAGATAATTTTACTTTTTATAAGCAAAAACTCACTTAATCAATTTCCCCTCCTCAGAAAACAAGACATAATATTTTATGGCATTTTACTTCTTTAGTAAATGCATCTTGATTTTATTTTTTTTAGATATTTTGGACTGGAAACGAGACAAAAGTAAGAGAAGCATTTTTTGCAGTGTTCTGTGGAATTCCAGTATTTTACCAAAGTAATTTTCCAAGGTGTTTTTCATACTGGTATGCAAGCATAATCGTTTATACAAATACAAACATTAATTTAGTTGATTAATTTGAATGATTAATGAGCAACTCCAGTAAGGTGGTGATACAATTGCACATATTGTTGGCAGATTAGAGGTATAATATAAATATAGGAGTTGCATGCTTTTTAGGTAATTTGTGAAGTAAAATAGTTTTTCTTTTTTATTTAAGTATTTGGGTTTTTTTCCCCGCATTTTTTAGGGAAGAGTGTTTTATGTGGAATGGATATTAATGTTGAATGATGGATGTATTTGGGTGGGTTGATGTTGCAGCAGTTCTCTCATCCAAGACAAATTCCTCCTACGGGAGACAATAAACAGTACCTTGACCTTGATTTTAAGAGTTCTTCCTTGAAAGTTCTTCACTTCACTGCACATCCTGAAAGCTTGTCCGCTTTAATAGATGCCCACCTTGCCAGGATAGACTCATTAACAGAGTAACATGACTCCACATTAGCCGAACTGTAACACTCCGGAGAGTAGTGGCTGACCTAGATGGGTTTCTGCGTAAATCCTTAAATTCAAGCACTTTAAAAGCCGACCTGAGACCCGTGTTGGAAGACCCAGCCCTGCCCCGACCCACAACAGTGACTTGGTTGTACTTCAGTGCGATTGAAGTGTCGATTTCAGTCCGGCAGGCCCCTGGGATTCGGTTGCATTGTCCTCCGGCACACAAAAGCTTCCTTCATACTCACTGGGATAGTGCTGTCTTCAGTGGCTTGGTCAAATATGACCTGCTTTTTATCAGGTTTCAGGCTTCAGAGAAATGGGTCACGCTATAAACTATCGTTTATCGTACCAAATCACTTTTCATATGGAGGTTTCTGCTGAAAGAGATGTTGATCATATAAAAACTATATCATCAACACTCATTTTAACCCCTACTTTTTAACTGAAACTTTACCAGTCTCAGGGAACAAGAAACCCAACTGTACCTTATCAATGAAGGTGGCGAAGCGGTTGTTCAGGGACTTGATCTGGTCCTTCTCTTTAGTGCGCACCATCTGGATGTTGGGGTCGATCTCCAGGTTGAGAGGCGCTAACAGGCTCTTGTTGACGGAGACACTGGCCATTGGAGGCCCCAAGTATGCCGAGCTGGTGCTGAAACTTGGAGCGGATGCTCCCAATGAGATCCCACTTAAACTGCTGTAGCCGAAACCTCCCATCCTCACGGAGCTGCTGGAACTGATGCGTTTGTTTCTCAGACTCATCGTTGGGTAGTGGCGAGAGAAACTGAACTGATGTTTCAGATGAGAACAGGTGGGTAGACCTGAGCACGACGGGTGTCTCTCTCTGTGTGGAGAGGCTGGGCTTTTAAACTCCAACCAGGATGGGGTGGAGAGTTCCTACTGTGGGAAAACCTGTTTCAGATTGGACACACTGTCGGCTTTATCTGAGCTCCCGGATCGGCAGTGAACACACACTCTCTCAGTTTCTCTTTCTTACTGTTTCACTGTTCTCATATAGCATCTAAATGTTTAATGTGGCCTATGTCAACAATATTCCCAAACTAACTGCATGCCCTAATAAACATATTTTTTTTAAAAAGCAGTCATAATATCACATATTTCGTGTATGCATTTTATTAAAACTGTTTTATATTTTAGGGCCACATTAACCAGAAATCTTGAACTTGTGTGCATAAGTTTCAGAAAGATGACAACTATTAAGAATACAGCATGATTTTATGATTTGCTTAAACAAAATATGTTAATATAAAGCTAAAATCAAGCTTGTTGGTGCGTTTTAAATAGCAAAAGCAATGTATTTCTATGCGAGCAAAACCATGCTATCCTTCCCTCCAGCAGTCGTCTAGATAAACTAAGAGGTTGAGCACTCCACCTTCTGGAAAGACATTTTACCAGCTTTGTTGTCCATAATCTTATCTTCATCTACACTCTCACCCTCTTCAACTGGCAGTTGTTTTATTCCTTTTTTACCTTTTAAGAAAATGTGCCAATCATAATATGTGCAAATATAATATGTGAATTACTATTCTTATACGTGCATTACAAAATCATTCAAAAATACAAATATATTTAGATAATTGTAACTCTTATAAGGCTGGAAGCTTACGGTGCTATTTTGAACCAATAATCGGAACAAAAGAGTTTGTGAACGAATCTGCGGTTTTGAATGAATCATGAGTCAATGATTCAATGATTAATTCATAAATACAGCCACTTGCTTCATTTCTGAATGAATGACTCGATGACTCCACCTACTGGCGGTTTTAATTTAATATTCAAAAGCATCACTTTGTTTTTACCATCATTGCATATTTCTCTATTTAACATTATGAACATGTATTATTTAAAGCATTATTTATTTTATAAAGGTATTTGTAAAGGTAAAAATGCACTGGAAAAATCGATTTAAGGGGGCAAATATTGTCCCTTACTTATAAAGGTGTGACTGAAGAGTGGGGGTACGCAGAAGAATCATGAGAAGAATGTTAAAAGCCTCATGGGTCAAGGAATAGAACAAAATAAACATCAACATCAAAGCACAATACACATACAAAGGGCAGAAAGTAGGCCTAATATACAGACGCAAACAAAGAGGGATTCAAACAAATAGCATATCAATAACAATGTAGAATTTACAGACTGTGAGCTGAAGAGTAATATTCAGATAAAAAATGTGTTTTTGAAGGAGAGAAGGGTGGATGTTTGACGGATGTCTTGAGGAAGAGCATTCCACAACTTCGGAGCCACTACTACGCTAAAAGACTCCCATGGTTACCAGACTATTGAAACCGACTGAATAAGACACAGCCCCACCTAAGATATTTTTCACCAGCCGCCAGTCCCAACAGTCCACAATCAGTATTGATGAAATCCCTGCACTAGATCGGCATTAGCTTGCTGGGTTGATGAAGGCCATTGTGCCACGTTTAATTCCAGTGGTGGTAAGTAATGAAGTAAAAATACTTTGTTACTTTACTTAAGTAGTTATTTCGGGGATCTGTACTTTACTTGAGTATGATTTATTTGCATCTACTTTCACTCTTACTCCACTACAATATTAAAGACAAAGTTTACTTTTTACTCCGATACATTTCCCCATGCCCACTCCCAAGTATTTATTACACTGGCTTTCCAAACCAATGAAAAACTTGTTTTTCTTTTGAAAAAAAAAAAAAAAGAACGCGCGAGGCCGCGATCAAGCTCTTTGTCAGCTCACGCAGCAGTCAGTTAGTTCGCCAAAATAAATAAAACTATCGTGCAAATTAATGTAACAGTTAATGCGGAACTAATTTATACGCGGGTTCTTTAGGGACATAATCTGAGATTGCAAGGCTGGAATGTGTGTGTGTGCGTCAGTCTGTGTCTGTGAGTGAGAGAGAGAGTCGCGGGCGCGATCGAACAGTGGAAACAATGTTGTTTTTGTATGTTTTTAATACGTCGTCATTTTGTACATACAGGACATCATTCAAACTGCAAAGTGTTAACTTATATGTGGACACTCGCAATAAAAAACAACAAATTCTTGCGTGTTTTGAGGGAGTTTCTTTCCTGTTTATCCTCGCCAGCCATAACCTCCATCGTTGTTCTGACAAAAGCTTCGTCTTGTCACATTCATGAAGTCTAATGACGGGTATACTGTAAAATCCAAATTTAACTGAACCTCCGGCACGATTTGAACATCCATTGACCCAGCAGGAGATGACCATTTTCACTTTTTATCACGAAATTAACTCGTTTCAGCTTCTTCGTCTAATGTTCTGCCCACAGCATGCCCACAGAAATGGCGCCGGGTCGGCAAATGCCCGTGTGTTGTGACGTCATGTGGGAACTATGTATAGGCTACTGCGTTAAGGTGCTTCATTATCTCTTGATTGCAAATCTAACAAATTCTTAATTGCAGTATCTAATCACATCATTTTTTCAATTAAAACATTGCATATCACTCCCAAAACAATCTGCTTAATTATTTATATTTACATTTATATTTTAATTTTGAATATTTACTTTTTACTTTCGGTACTTAAGTATTTTTTAAATCGGATACTTTTGTACTTTTACTCAAGTGATGTTTGAATGGAGGACTTTCTACTTTTACTGGAGTCATTTTTTATTTATGTATATCTACTTTTACTTGAGTATAACTTTTGAGTACTTTTACCACCCCTGTTTAATTCATATGTATACCTTTAAAGGGCTTTATGAAGTACTAGGGCAGTAAAGAGTTCTGCCCATATTTGCTCAGCTTTTCCTTGCACAAGTATACATTTGTAATCCAACCTAGTATGCCTGGAATGCCCTTAATATTGCAGAATGTTGCCTTGAGGCAACACAGTTTTTTTTTTTTTTTTTTTTTTTTGCCCTCTCAAATATTTTATGATATAATGTAAAGTTCTTGAAAATACTTCTTTATTTAGTAGTGAAGGTGACTCAGATTTTTATGTGGGTGATTAACTGGATGCAAATTATAGAAAAATGCACTTTTCATCTGAGAAAATATGGAGCCATGTGCTGAAACAAACAGCCACAAAATGGACCCCTGTAAGTCACGATACCACTGTTTTTGCACTTTCATTGATTAGTAGGCCTATTTGAGTTCTTCTCCCCTGAGGTTAGACCAAAGTTTTGGTGTCTCATTTTATTAAGAATAAACTAAAAATAAACTATGTTGCCTGGAGGAAATACTGTACCACAGTGGGTTAAAGGCATGTTGAGTCTTTTTTTTTTTGTTGTGGTAGTTTTTTTTTTTTTTTTCCTTTACATAAAAAACATATTATTGCTTATCTCTGTAGTGCGCCTGCTGCTCATTTTATTTCTTAAAATTAAATTCATCTTTAACAAGATTATTGTTATTTCGATGCACCCCGCCGCCACCATCTCTTGACGCCTATGCTTGCGAGGACCACCAACTGACTAGTTTTTTGGTTTAATCTAACCCTCACATAGGTGTAGCGAAAAAGGGAGGGACTTTTCGTCTAAATTCCCGCTGTCTGGCGTTTGACCAATGATAACCCAGCATATTAAGACGGACAAGTAAAGTAGCCAATGAGACCGCGGTTACTCTCTCAGCGCGACCGTGTCTTTCTGCAGATTTATTTTTCTGCTGCTGAATTGCGTTTTGCGGTGAGTGCTTATGAAAATGGACATAACCCTTAAGGTCGAGTGTGTAGACGGTAACAATGAGGAAAATGACGACACAGTTGAAAATGGGGAATCGTCCGGTAATAACGGGGAACCCGACGAGACGTTTGAGTTGGGAGATTCTTCTGACGAAAGTGACGCTTCCAGCGTGGATTCTAAAGAAGAGTTGCTCGATAACCTGGATCTCGTGTTGTACCAGTAAGTTTACACTCATTTTCATTGGAGAGTTTTTTTTATACATAAATACTTTATATATAATACATTTTAGGCAATTTTGAAATCATTTGCAGATTATAAGAACATTTAACTCTTTAATGGCCACCTATAAATGTTTAAATTATTCCATACCAGTGATGGACGAGATATGTCTGAATTAGTGAAGGAGAAAAAAATATGATCAATTGAAATAAATGTGTTGCTAATTTGTATTAATTCACTTTATGGAACAGTAAATTTACACAATATTTAAATTGGAGATTTTTTATATATAAATACTTTAAAATCAAATTTTTTTCAATTTTCTAATCATTTGATTGGAGCTAAATAATATGGCTTGAGGGGAAGATTATAAGAACATTTAACTCTTTAATGACCACATATGTTTAAATTATTCCATGCCAGGGGTGGACGAGATATGTCTGAATTAGTGAAGGAAACAAAATAAGGGATCAATTTAAATCAATGTATTTTTATTTTGTATAAAATCACTTCATGTAGTGACATTTTAATGTCCTCATAGACTGCAGTTAATTCTTTCTATTGCATATTACATAGAAGATGATATTTTTATCTATGCTGTTAATGTAGTAGGCCTAACTTTAAGGTACATGTTAATTTGTATTAATTCACTTTATGTAGTGACTAGACTTTCTAATGTCCTCATTGCAGTGCATTTCTTTCTTTTGCATACATAGATATTTACCTAAGCTGTTAATGTAGTAACTTTAAGAAATACAGGTTTATGTTTGTACTCAAAGATAATTATTTTAAGTATGTGCATATTAAAACGTGCCTGTATATTACAGTTTTTTATTTTGTATTTCTTTAGGGATTTTTTATTAGAGCTGTGCTCACTGTGGCATAACAGAAACTGAATATGATAATTTAAACACGAATGTAGTTGATGTTAAAGACTTTCTTTAGCAATATAGGTATAAAAACAAATACAAACATTTTGTATGAAAGTTGCATTTTATTGGGTAATTTTTCATTTGTAAATGTGGCATGTTGTATTCTTGCCTCATGCAACAGGTTTTCTGATCCCTCTGATGATGACGTTGATGTTGATGATAATGTTGATGATGTTGACTGGAGTCCAGAAGTCACTCCACGAAAGAAGAAGAGAACCGGTCTGTCCTCAGTCTCACCATCTCCAGCAAAGTCTAGCAGAACTGCTTCACCTGCTTCTGTACAAAGTAAGAAAGGGAAAGGTAGGAAAAGCAAAGTGAGTCGGTCCTTACCTTTTTCCATCTCAGAAGACAAGTGGAAAAGTGCAGATGAGCCTGACATTGAGCCGACTCAGCCAATCTTCAGACCTAGACTAACACCCGGCGTCCAGTTGGTCTCCAATGCATCATGCAGTCCTCTACAGTATTTTGAGTTGTTCTTTTCAAAATCTGTCATGCGAACAATTCTAGCCAACACAAATACATACGGAGCCATGCGTAATAAAGAAAAGAAAAAGCCATGGGAGGACATTTCTGTAAAAGACTTCAATAGATATATAGCACTGGTGATTTACATGGGTTTGCTGAAATGCTTCCAAATGTCGGACTATTGGAGGAGGTCAGACATCTACAGTCTTCCATATCCTGCAAAAATCATGACTCGTACAAACTTTGTTCGCATATGTGCTGCTCTCCATCTTAGTGACCCCATAAAGGATGCAGAGAATGACGCAAAGAAGGGAACGCCTGGATATGACCGTCTGTGTAGGATCAAACCGCTGTACCAGGACATTAGGGGCGCGTGCAGAGCCGCTTTTCATCCCTTTCAGAACATCTCCATTGATGAAAGAATGGTGGCATCAAAAGCTAGACATGGTCTCAAACAGTATATGAAAAACAAACCTACAAAATGGGGGTACAAACTCTTCGTACTGGCAGATTCCCTCTGTGGCTACACATGGGATTTCTTCATTTATGAGGGAAAAATGAATTTAGAGCAGAGCAAAGGCATTAGTTATGATTCTGTCATGATCTTGGCAAATGCAAGGTTGTTGGGTTCTGGCTACAAGCTGTTTGTTGACAACTTTTACACCAGTCCCAAGCTCTTCAGAGACTTGCTCGCTAAGAGGATCTGGGCTTGTGGCACTGTTCGAGCAAACCGCATTGGCCACTCAAAGACAGTGGCTCCTCGTGGCAATATTCGCTGGTTTCGGGAAGACGACCTGCTGTTTGTTGAGTGGAAGGACAAGAGGGATGTGCTGATGTGCTCCACCTTTCATAAAGCCTTTAATGGAGACACCATAAAGAGAAATGTGAAAGGAGCCGATGGAGTTTGGGCCATTCAAGATTTCCAAGTTCCAGCTGCTGTGTTGGACTACAACAAGTAAGTAGACTTTAATCAGTGTTAATTATGCCTTTTAAATGACATGTCTTTTAATAAATGTTACTTTCCTTCCAGGCACATGGGAGGAGTGGATCTGTCTGATGCACTTATTGGATATTACACAGTTCTACATAAAACAAGAAAGTGGTATCGGTCCTTTTTCTACCACTTTGTGGACATCGCTGTAGTAAATGCCTTCATTTTGCACCAGCAGATGGCCAAGATGAAGAACCAGAAGCCTTTGACCCAGAAGCTCTTCAGGGAGGCTCTTGTTAGAGAGCTTGCAGGAACGGGCCCTGAATATACATCTGACCAAACAGGATCTGGCTCGTCTACTGGCTCCCACCTGCCCAAGTACCTCAGAGGAGACAGCGCAGTCGGAAGACAAAGATGCAAAATATGTCATAGCAAAACTCCAGTCATGTGTGCGACTTGTCAGGTGCATTTGTGCTTTGTTCCGAAGCGCGACTGTTACAATAAATGGCATGAATCGGGTATTTCTGAGTCTGACACAGAGTAAAACTTAAAGAGCAATTCATGTGTAGACAAGTCCAAACTGCCAACCTAAACAAATCAAGGAATGAAAGCATTATCAAACTCTTGAAATAGAAAGAAATGCAACATAAAACTAGCAAGCCGTTGACAATGACTAATGGCATTTGAGGCTTGTAAATTCTGATAAACTGGAAGTATCATAGAACATTAAACTTTTAGTAGAAATGGGCCACACTCAGGGTTGTTCAGGGACTTGATCTGGTCCTTGTCTTTAGTGCGCACCATATGGATGTTGGGGTCGAGCTCCAGATTGAGAGGTGTCAGAAGGGTCTTGTTGACGGAGACACTGGCCATTGGAGGCCCCAAGTATGCCGAGCTGGTGCTGAAACTTGGAGCAACTTGGAGCAAAACTTGCCCAATGAGATCCCACTTAAACTGCTGTAGCCGAAACCTCCCATCCTCACGGAGCTGCTGGAGCTGATGCGTTTGTTTCTCAGACTCATCGTTGGGTAGTGGCGGGAGAAACTGAACTGATGTTTCAGATGAGAACAGGTGGGCAGACCTGAGCACGACGGGTGTCTCTCTCTGTGTGGAGAGGCTGGGCTTTTAAACTCCAACCAGGATGGGGTGGAGAGTTCCTATTGTGGGAAAACCTGTTTCAGATTGGACACACTGTCGGCTTTATCTGAGCTCCCGGATCGGCAGTGAACACACACTCTCTCAGTTTCTCTTTCTTACTGTTTCACTGTTCTCATATAGCATCTAAATGTTTAATGTGGCTGTAAGGGGTTTACCATTTAGGACCCAAGGACCAGATGTTTGAAAGAAGACCCAGAGTCAGAATTATAAAATATTGAAGAAAAGTTTTACTGAAGATAGTTTGCAATTTCATCAGCAGAAATCAGCTTCAAGACTCACACAGGAGTTTGTAGGCCGCCCCCTTTACAGTTGCAAAGATCACAGCAGTTATACCCTACACCACACACACACACACACACACACACACACACACACACACACAGCAGTTATACCATTTCCAAGGTCTAAACTATGTCATTGCTTACAGGCTGAATGATTCTGATTGGCTAAGAAATTGATAAACAGTAATTTTCCACACATATACAGATAGACTGAAGCATATCTCCATAGATTATGCCGCTGACACTCAGACCCTGAAGTTAGGCACGTCGTGACCTTCCAGGTCGCAGATTTGGGTTGCTGGGCACCAGCATGTCCCGAACAACAACTCAGTCAATCTCCAACAATGCCAGTGGTTCCTTAACCTGTAACCAAGAAGACTAACACACACACCGACACACAGCTTTTCCAAGGTTGGATTTGGCCAGGCTCTAACTATAAACAGGAGAGTCCTCTCAAAACATCAAGATAACAAGTTCTTTCTCTCAGGATAGGACACTTTAGTCTAAATGGAAAATATAGGTTTTAACTGACAAATGGTCCTTTAAACCGGCCATTCCCAAACTGTGGTCCTTGGGGGTACTACAGGTGGTCTGTGGAAAGGCTAAATAAAATCTTATTTTCCTTCATTTTACCAGGAAATTCTCATTAAAAAATAAAAAGTAAAAAGAATATGTATGCCTTTATTGATATAAAATTTAAATTAAATTGTCAAGTTATTGTGTAGTTACTGGCTAGTGGCGCTCGGCCGTGATGTTCAAGTGCCGTTACAACCACAACATGGATCGGTGGTTAGTACCTTTATAGGCAGTTTATATGAAACGAAATGTTTATAAATGAAATGAATAAGGCCTGTTATTATTTTAATTTCCAGTTAGTTTCTTGATCTCGCGTTTCTGAAATGTTTTGCGGATGTGCTGTTAAGTGGACAAACTCAAGCCTACTTTTTAAGGACTTGTAAAACTCTGAAGATTAATAATCCCCTAAAATCGCCAAAGGTTTTGAAATGTTGACTATAATATCCAAGTGTTCTTATTACTGTAATGATTTCATACTCCATTGCTATGGAAATAAGCCTGTTGTTCAAATGAACCTGATTATGCCCTCTGGCGCTTGAGTAAATAAATAAATTAAATATATGGCAGCCGTTGTGTGCAGTAAACTTTCTTTTAACAAGCCTGTTGTACTGATGTGATGAACAGTTATAGTTTTAGTGTTAATAAGTCTATTTAGAGGTGTGGATTAATTCAGGTAGGACTGTGTGTAGACATTTTATTATGTGTAGGCCTATGAGGTGGTACACGAAAATTCTTGATTACATAGTGGTCCACACACACAAAAAGTTTGAAAACCCCTGAAACTATAGACTTCAATGACCCCTATGTGTTTTAACATGTTGAAGACCTTTCTCAAACACAAAACAAGTCCCTATTTAATTTCTGGAAGCCGGGATAAATAGGCAAGCAATGTTACTACACTGATAAAAGATTTTCATTCATCCAATTAAAAAATTTTAGGGTAATGGTTCACATCTATATTTTATAACTTGAGCCAATGAAAAATAAATAACTTGCCCTTACCAATATTTTCTGTCACTGAAAACTATTTTATAACACTTGGCACAAAGCATATTTTTCTTGTTGAAAAAAATCAATTAATTTAAATTCTATTTTTGATCTAAACAAAAATATATAGATTTAATCAAAACAAAAATTCTCATTTAATAAATATGTATTAGAAATTATTTGTTTTCTCCAATTAAATAGATATTTATTTAATAATACAATTATTTCTCATTTTTAAAAATACAAGTTAATAGAAATTATTTATTTTAAACAAACAAAAAGATATGGATCCAATAAACATTTCCCATTAAGAAACATTAATTAATCTTGTCCAAAATCAAATAAAAAAGACACATAATTTTCATTAAATTGATATTTATTGAATTATTATACACATTACTTCCACACATCCACAATTTCGTCCATCAAATACTGACATTAGAAAGAATACATGAAAATAACATTTCAGTAATCACACTGGTAACTTCTATAACAAAGTAAAATCTCCAGAGAAGTCATTCAACTCGTGATATTTAGAAGGAAAAATATTGATTAATACCTTGATGATAATCACTCATTACATAAACATTGAAGCAGCAGTGGATTCCAATCCACCCCCTTCATGGCCCATGTCAACAACATTCCCAAACTAACTGCATGCCCTAATAAACGCTTTTTTTATTATTATTATTTTTTTTTTAATGCAGTCCTAATATCTTGTATTTCGTGTATGCATTTTATTAAAACTGTTTTATATTTTAGTGCCACATTAACCAGAAATCTTGAACTTGTGTGCATAAGTTTCAGAAAGATGACAACTATTAAGAACACAGCATGATTTTATGATTTGCTTAAACAAAATATGTTAATATAAAGCTAAAATCAAGCTTTTTGGTGAGTTTTAAATAGCAAAAGCAATGTATTTCTATGCGAGCAAAACCATGCTATCCTTCCCTCCAGCAGTCGTCTAGATAAACTAAGAGGTTGAGCACTCCACCTACTGGAAAGACATTTTACCAGCTTTGTTGTCCATAATCTTATCCATCTTCGCTCTCACCCTCATCAACTGGCAGTTGTGTTTTATACCTTTTTTTAAGTGCTATAGAAAATGTGCAGATCATAATGTGCAGATATAGTATGTGAATTACTATTCTTATAAGTACATTACAAAATCATGCAAAAATACTAATATATTTAGATAATTCTAACTCTTGTAAGGCTGGAAGCTTACGGTGCTATATTTTGAACAAAAGGCAGTTGAAGGATAACGTGTATAATTCAAATATTTATCTGACTACAATATAATTAATCTGACTCCATTAAAGTTGTTGTTATTCTTTAACCTCTTATTCTTTAAAGGTCTTTCTTAGAACTGATATGGATTTGACCTGAATGTTTAGATAACGAAAGTTATAATCACTTTAGCTTTCAACATAATCAGTGATAAAAGGAAAAATTCTCAAAGCCTTTAAAGCAGGCAAAGTTATTTATTAAGTTACATGTTTAAATATACAGACAGTAGAGTGGAACAACATACTGTATAGAAACTTAGTTGTAACAAATAATGCACTGTCGTGCAGAAGAGGCCGTAAAAGCCTTTTTTGTAGTATGAGGTTACGCACTGGTGTGCGGGAGTGACAGGGTTAAAGCCTTTCTCCTAGATCAGCAGTTACCTTTCCTTCTTATACCCTGAGCAAAGCAATGTTAAACATGAGTGGAATACCAACACCAAACCCAACTGACAGGAAACCAAAAGATGAGGCAAATGGGTGGAGATCTAGAGGGGGAGAGGAACATTAACATATTCTCCTCAATGTATGCTTAAGTAATAGTACCAGATTGTACAATAGGATACTTTAATATCTCTATTAAGTTCACCACCATTCATTTCAGCTTATAAGCTGTCAGATGAGACCAAACATGGCATATTTACATATTAGAAAACACTAGTAAATAAACAGTATGTAGTTGAAAGCCTGTGAAGCAAATGGTACAGACGTGTCATTGAGGTGCAAACGACTCTGTCTCTCTCGACAGAACCGTTCTGTGCCTGGAGTGTCCCAACAGTCCTCAGTCAGTATATTGATGAAATCCCTGCACTATCGGCATTAGCATACTGGGATGAGGAAGGCCATTGTGCCACGTTTAATTCATATGTATACCTTTAAAAGGCTTTATGAAGGACTAGGGCAGTAAAGAGTTCTGCCCATATTTGCTCAGCCCTACACTCTTTTCCTTGCACAAATAATACATTTGTAATCCAAAGTATGCCTGGAATGCCCTTAATATTGCAGAATGTTGCCTTGAGGCAACACAGGTTTTATTTATTTTTTATGCCCTCTCAAACATTTGATGATATATAATGTAAAGTTCTTGAAAATACTTCTTTATTTAGTAGTGAAGGTGACTCGTATTTTTTTATGTGGGTGATTAACTGGATGCAAATTAGAGAAAACTGCACTTTTCATCTGAGAAAATATGGAGCCATGTGCTGAAACAGCCACAAAATGGACCCCTCTAAGTCACGTGACCACTGTTTTTTGCCCTTTCATTGATTAGTATTTGAGTTCTTCTCCCCTGAGATAGGTTTGACCAAAGTTTTGCTGTCTCATTTTATTAAAAGTAAACTAAAATAGACTATGTTGCCTGGAGGAAACACTGTACCACAGTGGGTTAAATTAAAGGCATATTGAGTCTTTTTTTAGTTGTGGTAGCTTTTTTTTTTCCTTTAAATAAAAAAAAAATTAGGATTGCTTATCTCTGTAGTGCGCCTGCTGCTCATTTTAATTTAAATTAAATCCATCTTTAACAATGCCATTATTGTTATTTCGATGCTCCCCGCCGCCTATATCTCTTGACGCCTATGCTTGAGCGAGGAATCTAGCTAATTATAATGACTATAGGACTGATAACCCTCACATAGGTGTTGCGAATAAGGGAGGGACACTTTTCGTCTAAGTTCCCGCTGTCTGGCGTTTGACCAATGATAACCCAGCATACTAAGACGGACAAGTAAAGTAGCCAATGAGAGCGCGGTTACTCTCTCAGCGCGACCATGTCTTTCTGAGGGAGATTTATTTTTCTGCTGCTGAATTGCGTTTTGCGGTGAGTGCTTATGAGAATGGACATAATAACCGTTAAGGTCGAGTGTGAAGACGTTATTAAGGAGGAACATGACGATACAGTTGAAAATGGGGAATCGTCCGGTGGTAATGGGGAACACGACGAGACGATTGAATTGGGAGATTCTTCTGACGAAAGCGACGCTTCCAGCGTGGATTCCAGAGAAGAGTTGCTCGATAACCTGGATCTCGTGTTGGACCAGTAAGTTTACACACTTTTTAAATTGGAGGTTTTTATATACAAGTAGCCTACTTTATATATAATCTAATTTTAGGAAGTTTTCAAATCATTTGATTGGAGCCATACAATATGGCTTGAGAGGCAGATTATAAGAACATTTAAATCTTTAATGACCACATATGTTTAAATTATTCCATACCAGTGATGGACGAAATATGTCTGAATTAGTGAAGGAGAACAAATTATGATCAGTTGAAATAAATGTGTTGCTAATTTGTATTAATTCACTTTATGGAACAGTAAGTTTACACAATATTTAAATTGGAGGTTTTTATATATATATATATATATATATATATATATATATATATATAAATACTTTATATATAATCGAATTTTTGTCAATTTTCTAATAATTTGATTGGAGTTAAATAATATGGCTTGAGGGGCAGATTATAAGAACATTTAACTCTTTAATGACCACATATGTTTAAATTATTCCATGCCAGGGATGGACGAGATATGTCTGAATAAGTGAAGGAAACAAAATAAGGATCAATTTAAATACTTTTTTTTTTAAATTTGTATAAAATCACTTTATGTAGTGACTAGACATTGTAATGCCCTCAGACTGCAGTTAATTATTTATATTGCATACATAGAGCATGATATTTACCTATGCTGTTAATGTAGTAGGCCTAACTTTAAGGTACATGTTAATTTGTATTAATTCGCTTTATGTAGTGACTAGGCTTTCTAATGTCCTCATTGCAGTGCATTTTTTTTCTTTTGCATACATAGATATTTACCTAAGCTGTTATTGTAGTAACTTTAAAGATTAACTGAACTGAAAATTTGAGTAAAGGTGATATAACAGATGTATTTTATCTATTCTCATTGGTACAATTATTAAAATGGCAGAATTTGTTAAAAGGGATAAAATGGTACATTGAAAAATGTTGTTGTTGTTACACGGGGGCCGCCATGTTGGTTTTCAGCATTCCGCTACGTCACTGGAATGGTAAGCTACTCTGTTGCTAACCAACACAAGCAGAGCAGCCATAGCATGTACATAGTCTGAGGCTGGAACGCTCACGTCAGGCAGAGGACAGAGAAGTATGTTAACTGTTATCATGCTATTAAGTATACTAAGCAAAGGGCTGGATGTAACTTGTCACATACACAAAACATGTACATATTCATTTACACGCACATATAACGTGTAGCCTAACGTTAGGCTTTATAGCGTTCAACAAAAGTGAGACTGGCACACTCTGCATTCATTGAAATTGAACTTGAGTTACAAAATCAAGCTAGATACCAAACGATCCAACCAAGGTAAAGAGCTAGAAGCTAAACACGTTGGAAGCACTTTTGTCAAACTCCACAAGCTAGCCACCACTCCGACCATATAAACTGTATAAATAAATCATAAATCATGACTCCGACGATAGCACAGATCGATAATAACGCGTTTATAGCAGCTAACTAAATCGCAGCAGGTCTGTAAACAGAATCCAATGTCCCTCTACTCACCCTGAAGCTAGCTGATGTTCATCGTGTCTGGAAACATTGTTGATGCAGGGAGTTCAACTCGCAGAACTAACGTTAGCTGTTAGGTCCATAGTAAGAGGTATCTGTGCAGTAACCGGCCGTGCAGTATTTTGATTTTAACATTTTGCGTGCAGTTAACTTAACAAGTGATCCCATTTGATGAATTCGTCCAATGACATTTGCATTTATCTGCCTCGATTTTCTAAAACGCACAGTAGCTCAACCATGTTTTAGTATTTTTCTCTTAAATGCAGACGACATATACAAGCAGTCTCTATTAAAATGCATAATG
Source organism: Leucaspius delineatus (assembly GCA_023718395.1). Lineage (NCBI taxonomy): Eukaryota > Metazoa > Chordata > Actinopteri > Cypriniformes > Leuciscidae > Leucaspius > Leucaspius delineatus. Next base: position 48,512,844 of record CM043363.1, on the reverse strand, counting down.
TGCTTGTATACAATAAATGAGAGTGCATGACAGGCTACAGCCCTCCAACCTCCCACCAAATTTCCCTCTTATAACACCATGAACCACTATTGCTCCATTAATAATTGACTATGTACATTGCATACAATCTGTATCATACCTGCATTACTTTTATTTTGTGTAATTTACAACGTAACGGCGTTGCATGCTCGTAGTTTCTTTTGCACTTGGATCAGTGAGGCGATACAGCGCGCGCCGCCGCATTTGTGCATGCAATTGAAGAGTGTGCGCTATGAGAACAGGATAACGGCTGACAGGACAAGAAAGTCTGTTTTTCTGAGGTGAAAGACTTTATTTCAGCGCACACTTATGTCGCTGCCTGGTAGTTCCTATTGTGCTGGGTTTTCTGAAGTAGTCATGATTCGCCACATAACATGCTCTAAACACACACACGCAGAGGAGGAGGAGCGGGGGCGCGGGGAGCAAGGATCACAAATTTGAACTATATCAATATATGCGATATGGTCTAATTCCATATCGCATTTCAAAAATAAATGTTCCAGGTTGACCTCTCTGCAACAGATCGATTCCGGTGCAGTGTCCATGCTCCGGCAGCGCCCGCACCCACACCAGTCACTTCCCCCCCAAACGATCCTGTACTGTAGGTGGAGCCTGAAACTGATCGTCCTTGTGGTGGTAGTCAGGTACTACTGGCCTGTCCCTCACAGGCTGAAATGCGTAACCAAAATGACTCATTTTCATGTGTATAGGACCAGCAGCTGCAGCTGCCTATATACCTTCGCAGATCCCACCATTCCAGTGACGTCATCAGAATGGCCAGTGTTCTTATACTAACAAACGCAATTTTTGTGTTGCTTTTTAAAGAAGCTATATTGATATTTTTAATATATATATTTTTTTGTGTGTAATTTACTTTTAATTGTCATAAACAACAAGTTATCAATGTTGATTCTTTCAGTTCAGTTCATCTTTAAGAAATACAGGTTTACGTTTGTACTCAAAGATAATTATTTTAAGTATGTGAATATTAAAACGTGCCTGTAACTATATTACAGCTTTTCATTTTGTATTTCTTTAGGGATTTTTTTTATTAGAGCTGTGCTCACTGTGGCATAATAGAAACTGAATATGATAATTTAAACGCAGATGTAGTTGATGTTAAAAACTTTCTTTAGCAATATGGGTATAAACATAAATACAAAAATTAAGTATGAAAGTGTCATTTTATTTGGTCATTTTTCATTTGTAAATGAGGCATGTTGTGTTCTTGCCTCATGCAACAGGTTTTCAGATCCCTCTGATGATGACGTTGATGATAATGTTGATGATGCTGACTGGAATCCAGAAGTCACTCCACGAAAGAAGAGGAGAACCGGTCTGTCCTCAGTCTCACCATCTCCAGCAAAGTCTAGCAGAACTGCTTCACCTGCTTCTGTACAAAGTAAGAAAGGGAAAGGTAGGAAAAGCAGTGTGAGTCGATCCCTACCTTTTTCCATCTCAGAAAACAAGTGGAAAAGTGCAGATGAGCCTGACATTGAGCCGACTCAGCCAATCTTCAGACCTAGACTAACGCCCGGCGTACAGTTGGTCTCCAATGCATCATGCAGTCCTCTACAGTATTTCGAGTTGTTCTTTTCAAAATCTGTTTTGCAGAAAATTCTAACCAACACAAATACATACGGGGCCATGCGTCATAAAGAAACGAAGAAGCCATGGGAGGACATTTCTGTAAAAGACTTCAAGAGATATCTAGCAATGGTGATTTACATGGGTTTGCTGAAATGCTTCCAAATGACAGACTATTGGAGGAAGTCAGACATCTACAGTCTTCCATATCCTGCAAAAATCATGACTGGTAAAAACTTTCGTCGCATATGTGCGGCTCTCCATCTTAGTGACCCCAAAAAGGATGCAGAGAATGACGCAAAGAAGGGAACACCTGAATATGACCGTCTGTGTAGGATCAAACCGCTGTACCATGACATTAGGGACGCATGCAGAGCCTCTTTCCATCCCTTTCAGAACATCTCCATTGATGAAAGAATGGTGGCATCAAAAGCTAGACATGGTCTCAAACAGTATATGAAAAACAAACCTACAAAATGGGGGTACAAACTCTTCGTACTGGCAGATTCCCTCTGTGGCTACACATGGGACTTCTTCATTTATGAGGGAAAAATGAATTTAGAGCAGAGCAAAGGCATTAGTTATGATTCTGTCATGATCTTGGCAAATGCAAGGTTGTTGGGTTCTGGCTACAAGCTGTTTGTTGACAACTTTTACACCAGTCCCAAGCTCTTCAGAGACTTGCTCGCTAAGAGGATCTGGGCTTGTGGCACTGTTCGAGCAAACCGCATTGGCCACTCAAAGACAGTGGCTCCTCGTGGCAATATTCGCTGGTTTCGGGAAGACGACCTGCTGTTTGTAGAGTGGAAGGACAAGAGGGATGTGCTGATGTGCTCCACCTTTCATAAAGCCTTTAATGGAGACACCATAAAGAGGAATGTGAAAGGAGCCGATGGAGTTTGGGCCATTCAAGATTTCACCGTTCCAGCTGCCGTGTTGGACTACAACAAGTAAGTAGACTTTAATCAGTGTTAATGCCTTTTAAATGACATGTCTTTTAATAAATGTTACTTTCCTTCCAGGCACATGGGAGGAGTGGATCTGTCTGATGCGCTTATTGGATATTACACAGTTCTACATAAAACAAGAAAGTGGTATCGGTCCTTTTTCTACCACTTTGTGGACATCGCTGTAGTAAATGCCTTCATTTTGCACCAGCAGATGGCCAAGATGAAGAACCAGAAGCCTTTGACCCAGAAGCTCTTCAGGGAGGCTCTTGTTAGAGAGCTCGCAGGAACGGGCCCTGAATATACATCTGACCGAACAGGATCTGGCTCGTGTACTGGCTCCCACCTGCCCAAGTACCTCAGCGGAGACAGCACAGTCGGAAGACAGAGATGCAAAATGTGTCAAAGCAAAACTCCAGTGATGTGTGCGACTTGTCAGGTGCATTTGTGCTTTGTTCCGAAGCGTGACTGTTACAATAAATGGCATGAATCGGGTCACTCTGATGAGTCTGACACAGAGTAAAACTTAAAGAGCAGTTCATGTGTAACAAATCAAGGAATGAAAGCACTATCAAACTCTGGAAATAGAAAGAAATGCAACATAAAACTAGCAAGCCGTTGACAATGACTAATGGCATTTGAGGCTTGTAAATTTTGATAAACTGGAAGTATCATAGAACATTAAACTTTTAGTAGAAATGGACCACACTCAGGGTTGTTCAGGGACTTGATCTGGTCCTTCTCTTTAGTGCGCACCATCTGGATGTTGGGGTCGAAGGTTGAGAGGCGCCAACAGGCTCTTGTTGACGGAGACACTGGCCATTGGAGGCCCCAAGTATGCCGAGCTGGTGCTGAAACTTGGAGCGGATGCTCCCAATGAGATCCCACTTAAACTGCTGTAGCCGAAACCTCCCATCCTCACGGAGCTGCTGGAGCTGATGTGTTTGTTTCTCAGACTCATCGTTGGGTAGTGGCGAGAGAAACTGAACTTTAATGTGGCCTATGTTAACAACATTCCCAAACTAAATGCATGCCCTAATAAACGCATTTTCAAAAAAAGCAGTCCTAATATCTTGTATTTCGTGTATGCATTTTATTAAAACTGTTTTATATTTTAGGGCCACATTAACCAGAAATCTTGAACTTGTGTGCATAAGTTTCAGAAAGATGACAACTATTAAGAACACAGCATGATTTTATGATTTGCTTAAACAAAATATGTTAATATAAAGCTAAAATCAAGCTTTTTGGTGAGTTTTAAATAGCAAAAGCAATGTATTTCTATGCGAGCAAAACCATGCTATCCTTCCCTCCAGCAGTCTAGTTAAACTAAGATAGGTTGAGCACTCCACCTACTGGAAATACATTTTACCTGCTTTGTTGTCCATATAAATTGTTTGAAAACTGTGATAGATTTTGTGCTCTCCTTTTTGTTTTGACACATAGATATTTGAATCTCATTGTCAAAACAATGTTGTTATATATGGCTTTAAATGCTGTAAATGATCATATTAACATTTAGCTGTCAAGTGTGCTTCTGTTATCAGATGCTATTGTATTTTGATTAATTTTGCTAAGAAATTCCACCTAAAATACACATTTACTTTTTATAGAAAGACATTTGGTAATTTTGCATTTTAATATCTGTTTCTGTTTTGTATTTATGTATATTATGCTAACAAAACCATGCTATTCTCTCCTCACACTAGTGTAGTTTAAGACATGTTGAGCGCTCCACCTACTGGTAAGCTTTTTGTTTGCTTTATTTGAATGCTTTGCTCTCCACATTGTTTTGCCACAGATATTTGAGTGCAATTGTTAAAACAATGCAATGTTGAATGTTGTTATATATGGTTTTAAAATATTATACATCGCCATATTAACATTTAACTGGTTATCCCTCTATGGTGCACAGTAGGATAGCAATGAGGAAAAAAAATATTTGTGGTGTTTTTCCTGCTTAAAATTGAACACTATAACAATATCAATAAACATTTTCATCAATTTTTCTTTTTTGCTTTTCTTTTTCTTTTTTTAAGTTTGTTGCCTCAAGGCAACATTGTACCACAACGGACACATTTAAAATATTTGACATTTTCATGTAGAAAAAATAAATATATTTATTGAAAACGTCAATTTCTTTAACCAGATACTTGAACAAACACATATATCCAGTTTTTAGCGTATTACAAATTTCATATTTAATAAAAAAATAACATTTCATATCCAGCTGTTGCTCTTAGGCAACATTGTACCATCGTAGACAAAAAATATAACTATACTATCATATCAAGTTATCATATCAATCATTTTCATCTTCGCTCACCCTCATCAACTGGCAGTTGTATTTTATACCTTTTTTGAAGTGCTATATAAAATGTGCAGATCATAATATGTGCAGATATAGTATGTGAATTACTATTCTTATAAGTGCATTACAAAATCATGCAAAAATACAAATATACTGTATTTAGATAATTCTAACTTTTTTCCTTGCAAAAATAATACATTTGTAATCCAACCTAGTATGCCTGGAATGCCCTTAATGTTGCATAATGTTGCCTTGAGGCAACAGTTTTTTTTTTTGTTTTTTTTTTTTATATGCTCTCTGAAACATTTGATGATATATAATGTAAAGTTCTTGTAAGTAAATAATTATTTATTTAGTAGTGAAGGTGACTCGTATTTTTTATGTGGTTGATTAACTGGATGCAAATTAGTGAAAAATGCACTTTTCATCAGAAAATATGGAGCCATGTGCTGAAACAGCCACAAAATGGACCCCTGTAGGTCACGTGCCCACTGTTTTTCACTTTCATTGATTAGTGAGTTCTCCCCTGAGATAGGTTTGACCAAATTGTGGGTCTCATTTTGTTCAAAATAAACGAAAATATACTATGTTGGCTGGAGGAAACATAGAGGGTTAAATTAAACACATGTTAAGTCTTTTTTTAGTTGTAGCTTTTTTCTTCTTCAAAAAAAAAAAAAAAAACTATTATTGCTTATCTCTGTAGTGCGCCTGCTGCTCAAATTTAAATTAAATCATCTTTAACAATGCCATTATGCTATTGTTAGTTCGTTGCACCCCGCCGTCATATCGCTTGACGCCTATGCTTGCTAGGACCACCCACTGACTAGTTTTTAAGTTTAATCTAGCTAATTATAATGACTATAGGACTGATAACCCTCACATAGGTGTTGCGAATGAGGGAGGGACACTTTTCGTCTAAGTTCCCGCTGTCTGGCGTTTGACCAATGATAAACCAGCATGTTAAGACGGACAAGTAAAGTAGCCAATGAGAGCGCGGTTACTCTCTCAGCGGGACCGTGTCTTTCTGCAGATTTATTTTTCTGCTGCTGAATTGCGTTTTGCGGTGAGTGCTTATGAGAATGGACATAACCCTTAAGGTCGAGTGTGAAAACGGTATCGAGGAGGAATATGGCGACACAGTTGAAAATGGGGAATCGTCCGGTGGTAACGGGGAACACGACGAGACGTTTGAATTGGGAGATTCTTCTGACGAAAGTGACGCTTCCAGCGTGGATTCTAAAGAAGAGTTGCTCGATAACCTGGATCTCGTGTTGGACCAGTAAGTTTACACACTTTTTAAATTGGAGAGTTTTATATATATATATATATATATATATATATATATATATATATATATATATATATATATATATATATATATAAATACTTTATATATAATAAATTCTTAGGCAATTTTCAAATCATTTGCAGATTATAATAACATTTAACTCTTTACTGACCACCTATAAATGTTTAAATTATTCCAAACCAGTGATGGACGAGATATATCTGAATTAGTGAAGGGGAAAAAAAAGAATGTTCATTTGAAATAAATGTATTTTTAATTTGTATAAAATCACTGTATGTAGTGACTCTAGACATTTTAATGCCCTCATAGACTGCAGTTAAATCTTTCTATTGCATACATTGAGCAAGATATTTACCTATGCTGTTAATGTAGTACCTTTAAGGTACATGTTTTACGTTTGTACTCAAAGATAATCATTTTAAGTATGTGCATATTAAAACGTATGCCTGGTACTATCTTACAGCTCTTTATTTTGTATTTCTTTAGGGATTTTTATTAGAGCTGTGCTCACTGTGGCATAATAGAAACTGAATATGATAATTTAAACACGAATGTAGTTGATGTTATATACTTTATTTAACAATTTAAGTATAAAAATAAATACAGAAATTAACTATTAAAGTTTTATTTTATTTGGTCATTTTTCATTTGTAAATGTGGCATGTTGTATTCTTGCCTCATGCAACAGGTTTTCAGATCCCTCTGATGATGATGTTGATGATAATGTTGATGATGTTGACTGGAATCCAGAAGTCACTCCACGAAAGAAGAAGAGAACCGGTCTGTCCTCAGTCTCACCATCTCCAGCAAAGTCTAGCAGAACTGCTTCACCTGCTTCTGTACAAAGTAAGAAAGGGAAAGGTAGGAAAAGCAAAGTGAGTCGGTCCCTACCTTTTTCCATCTCAGAAGACAAGTGGAAAAGTGCAGATGAGCCTGACATTGAGCCGACTCAGCCAATCTTCAGACCTAGACTAACACCCGGCGTACAGTTGGTCTCCAATGCATCATGCAGTCCTCTACAGTATTTTGAGTTGTTCTTTTCAAAATCTGTCATGCGGACAATTCTAGAAAACTCAAATGCATACGGGGCCATGCGTCATAAAGAAAAGAAGAAGCCATGGGAACACATTTCTTTAAAAGACTTTAAGAGATTTCTAGCAATGGTGATTTACATGGGTTTGCTGAAATGCTTCCAAATGACAGACTATTGGAGGAAGTCAGACATCTACAGTCTTCCATATCCTGCAAAAATCATGTCTGGTAGACTATTTAATCGCATATGTGCGGCTCTCCATCTTAGTGACCACAAAAAGGATGCAGAGAATGACGCAAAGAAGGGAACACCTGAATATGACCGTCTGTGTAGGATCAAACCGCTGTACCATGACATTAGGGACGCATGCAAAGCCTCTTTCCATCCCTTTCAGAACATCTCCATTGATGAAAGAATGGTGGCATCAAAAGCTAGACATGGTCTCAAACAGTACATGAAAAACAAACCCACAAAATGGGGGTACAAACTCTTCGTACTGGCAGATTCCCTCTGTGGCTACACATGGGACTTCTTCATTTATGAGGGGAAAATGAATTTAGAGCAGAGCAAAGGCATTAGTTATGATTCTGTCATGATCTTGGCAAATGCAAGGTTGTTGGGTTCTGGCTACAAGCTGTTTGTTGACAACTTTTACACCAGTCCCAAGCTCTTCAGAGACTTGCTCGCTAAGAGGATCTGGGCTTGTGGCACTGTTCGAGCAAACCGCATTGGCCACTCAAAGACAGTGGCTCCTCGTGGCAATATTCGCTGGTTTCGGGAAGACGACCTGCTGTTTGTAGAGTGGAAGGACAAGAGGGATGTGCTGATGTGCTCCACCTTTCATAAAGCCTTTAATGGAGACACCATAAAAAGGAATGTGAAAGGAGCCGATGGAGTTTGGGCCATTCAAGATTTCCAAGTTCCAGCTGCTGTGTTGGACTACAACAAGTAAGTAGACTTTAATCAGTGTTAATGCCTTTTAAATGACATGTCTTTTAATAAATGTTACTTTCCTTCCAGGCACATGGGAGGAGTGGATCTGTCTGATGCACTTATTGGATATTACACAGTTCTACATAAAACAAAAAAGTGGTATCGGTCTTTTTTCTACCACTTTGTGGACATCGCTGTAGTAAATGCCTTCATTTTGCACCAGCAGATGGCCAAGATGAAGAACCAGAAGCCTTTGACCCAGAAGCTCTTCAGGGAGGCTCTTGTTAGAGAGCTCGCAGGAACGGGCCCTGAATACAGCTCTGGCCGAACAGAACCGGCTTGTTCTACTGACTCCCACCTGCCCAAGTACATCAGAGGACACAGCACATTCGGAAGGCGGAAATGCAAAATGTGTATCCACAAAACTCCAGTCATGTGTGAAACTTGCGAGGTGCATTTGTGCTTTGTTCCGAACCGCCAGTGTTACAGTGAATGGCATAAATCGGGTCGCTGTGATGAGTCTGACACAGAGTAAAACTTAAAGAGCAGTTCATGTGTAGACAAGTCCAAACTGCCAACCTAAACAAATCAAGGTATAAAAGCATTATCAAACTCTGGAAATAGAAAGAAATGCAACACGAAACTAGCAAGCCGTTGACAATGACTAATGGCATTTGAGGCTTGTAAATTCTGATAAACTGGAAATATCATAGAACATTAAACTTTTAGTAGTAGGTGTAGAAAGTAGATGTGATTGGAAATTGACACTTTCTTTTTCTCCCAGTTTTATTCAGTTGCACTGGAACTATTTTTAGGGCTTTTGCATCGTCCGTCCGATGTTTTACCATTGCAGAATTGTGCCATTTAGTACCGATCCAGATTTATTGACACAGTTATGGTTTCTTTGTTCATTGTGGTGCTGCAAAATCAGGATTAGAATGTATATGGGCAGTTGTGAGCGGATAAATCCAATCTACCATTGTGGTTCTCCTGTCCTAAACACTGTTAGCTCACTTGCGCTTTGTAATTGTATCAAAAATGTGTTTTCATGGAAATGCTATTGGTACCATTACCTGCTGTAGTCTGATCTATTTGACCTGAGTGTGGGAAAAGTGCTTAATATTAGTATTACAACTGTAGACATACATTTTATATCCTTGTGTATAATATTCTAAAGTAGTCAGGTTTGAGATATCTGTACTTTTTGTAAATTGTTGGATGTCATTAAACACATTTATTATAAACTGCCCTTTGAGAGTCACTTTTTTGATATTAGCCAAAGTTTGTTGAAAAATATTGTTACAAAGTCAGAAACAATCCGTCGTTAAAATGAGCCTTTTTAAAAACTTGACTGAATTTGTTAAAGGTGCGACAGCTATTATTATTTTAGAATGAATGATGTTACAGCTTTGCTGGGATCATAAATCTTTGGACTTTGTGAACAGGGATCAGCAGCATGTCTTTCACCATTGGCTTAAATTTTGATATTGCTCTTTGACCCAAATAAGTTCTTTTTAATCACACAATTATAATATACAGCGTTTGTACGTATGGCTTATTCTGAATGCTATTTTTTCATAGTTGAGAGACTTTCCTACTTGTTTAGAGGTATAGATTTTGCAATTCTTCAGTAGGCATGTTCATTCAAAAAGTCCTGAAGTGTATCAAAAACATGCCTTCGGGAAATAAAAAAAATAATTGCGCTTTATTTCAAAATATCCAATCAGGACGACCAATCCCGGTGACGTCCAGTCAAGGTATACCTGTTGTTTCATCTGGAGGCAGCTGGCCAATAATATGATGATACAATAATGATAGACAAGAACAACAGCGAATAGAAAAGCGATCTCGGTGGTTAACGGGTTAACTTCATTATGTAGTAAATCACCGCATGGTGTTTTTGCTCCACTTGCTGTAGAGATTTGCCGTACTATCTGCGACTTTAACTCAGAGAGATCTGCATTTAGAGATGGATGCATGCAATAAGGAGAAGGTTGAGAGGGTTCTTGACAGCTCGGAGGAATGTGTGAACAGCGGTGAAGAACAAGACGAGACAGAGGAATGGGATTCTTCATCTGATAAAGAAAGTGTCGCTTCTTGTGTGGACTCTGCAGTAGAGGAGATATCCATCGATTGTTTAGATACCGTTCTGGACGAGTAAGTTCATGTATATTTCCACAAGATCGTCATTATTATACGAAAATAACCTCTGCTTTTGCATGCCAATATCACATATCAATGAATGAATGAAGTTAATTGAACCGATCTATTTTAAAGTAGCCTATTAATGTACACTGTTTAGCCCGTCTTGCGTGCAACATATGTCCCCCTGGGCTCTAACTAAGAAACAGATTTACTTGTCAATTGACCAAATAGTTTTTTTTTATTCATATCATTTTTAAAGCACCATAAATTAATTTGGCTTAGCTTGACTTGACGATATGTTTTTGAAAGTGGACTCCAAGCTTTTTTTTTTTTTTTTCAGTTCATTTTAGTTGTGACAAGGTCTCAAGCCACTTTAACTTATGTTTTGTAACACTGTCCAATTTGGTTTAATAATAATTTTATTTATTACTGAAATTGTATTATGCAATATTAATGTGTTGTAATAGTATTTTTCATTTTCACGCAACACTACATTGCAGTTAAACCCGCGACTTTATTCACTTATTATTTCTAATTTCCACGTTTGGGTGCAGGTGTTTTTCCCCCCTTCTTTTTTCTTCTTTTTCTTAATAAATATGCCGTTTTGAAACGGTGTCAATGTCATACAGTAGATTTGCACGTGAATGTTGTGTGAGCGTGTTGTTTTTTCCGCATCACGGAATCAGAAAAAGACAAGCGCGTTTGTGTGGATCGAGATTCACCGTGCTTTGTTTGAAAACGTTCTTCCTATCCCTGGTGCTGGACCCTCAACAACAACACTGATCAATAGACCTTATTCACAGCAGCTCCATCTTTGATTTCCAATGCAAATGAAAGCGAGGCTGTGGGGGTTACCAAACTCCATTTCAAGCGCCCATATTTGCAACGCCTCCGGGCAGCTATTTCGGGCATCCAAGACCAAGCCCTGTTTGAATGGGGGAATCCAGAAATCTTAAAAACTGCTTGCCGAACTCAAAATGAAATAACATTCAAATCAGCAACAAAATCTCACATGATCTGTCCCATAAATGTTGTTTTTATGCTCAAATAGTGTGAAAAAAAAAATGTTTTTTAATATAAATTATTAAAAAAAAATTATTGGCCTTAATTATAAAAGAATATTTAAGCCAATGCGCATAAATTCCTAAACGCGAGTGTCAGGTTTCTATGGGAACCAGAGTTCTAACTGTAGTTGCTGTGACGCCGTGACTTCACCGATCAGCGATTGGCTCTATTACTTTGAAGGCTGGATGTATTCCGCCATTTTGCGCGTTGTAGTTTCTCCCATTCATAAATAATACGAGGGAACCGTCTTTATAGTCTTTGTTTGTACTGTTCTTTATTTTTTGGGATTGTTCTGCTGACAAAACACTGCACAAACATTTTTTGATAGAAATTTCAGTAGAATCTCCAGACAACATAAGCTGTGGAAAATATCAATGATCTATGACTCTGAGCTTTAAAGCTTTTTACAACAGAAAACACAGTAACTTAAGTCTGTCCCTCACAGCCTCGCTGTCATATCTGTCATCGCGCTGCTCTGAATGAGGTAGAGACAAGGAGACCTGAAATGGGCGTGTCAGAAATTCAAAGTGTTTACTGTAGGCCTACTCACTCCAGATCCAGGTTTTTAAATAATTATTTTTTACAGCTTTTAAATTTTGAACGCATTGATGTATTCCTTAAGTAATTTATCATAACATGAGCTATGTATCATTGTTTGAAGGCACATTATAAGTTAATTAAATATAGAAATGTATAAACAACAAAAATCCCTTCAGTTTTTGTAGAACAATCTAGATATAAATACATTAACACAGCATTCATAAATGTAATGCAACTCATATTAAGTTGTAGAAAACAAAAAGATTAATTCAGCAAGAGTCTTTTTTGATTGTTTCACATTTGCTCTTGGTTAGTGTAGTACGTTTGTAATGTTTTTGTTTTTCTTTTCTTCTTGAATCACGCAACAGGTTTTCAGATTATGATGCCTCTGATGCTGACTGGAATCCAGAAGTCACTCCACGAAAGAAGAAGAGATCCAGTTTGTTGTTCATATCACCATCTCCAGCAAAGTCTAGCAGATCTGCTTCACCTGCTTCTGTACAAAGTAAGAAAGGGAAAGATGGGAAAAGCAGTGTGAGTCGGTCCCTACCTTTTTCCTTAAGCATCTTAGAAGACAAGTGGAAAAGTGCAGATGAGCCTGACATTGAGCCGATTCAGCCACTCTTCAGACCTAGACTAACACCCGGCCCACAGTTGGTCTCCAATGCATCATGCAGTCCTCTACAGTATTTTGAGTTGTTCTTTTCAAAATCTGTCATGCGGACAATTCTAGCCAACACAAATACATACGGAGCCATGCGTCATGAAGGAACGAAGAAGCCATGGCAGGACATTTCTGTGAAAGACTTCAAGACATATCTAGCACTGGTGATTTACATGGGTTTGCTGAAATGCTTCCAACTGACAGACTATTGGAGGAAGTCTCACATGTACAGTCTTCCATATCCTGCACAAATCATGTCAAGTAGGAAATTTATGTCCGTCTCTAAAGCTCTCCATCTTAGTGACCCCATAAAGGATGCAGAGAATGACGCAAAGAAGGGAACGCCTGGATATGACCGTCTGTGTAGGATCAAACCGCTGTACCAGGACATTAGGGACGCATGCAGAGCCGCTTTCCATCCCTTTCAGAACATCTCCATTGATGAAAGAATGGTGGCATCAAAAGCTAGACATGGTCTCAAACAGTACATGAAAAACAAACCTACAAAATGGGGGTACAAACTCTTCGTACTGGCAGATTCCCTCTGTGGCTACACATGGGACTTCTTCATTTATGAGGGGAAAATGAATTTAGAGCAGAGCAAAGGCATTAGTTATGATTCTGTCATGATCTTGGCAAATGCAAGGTTGTTGGGTTCTGGCTACAAGCTGTTTGTTGACAACTTTTACACCAGTCCCAAGCTCTTCAGAGACTTGCTCGCTAAGAGGATCTGGGCTTGTGGCACTGTTCGAGCAAACCGCATTGGCCACTCAAAGACAGTGGCTCCTCGTGGCAATATTCGCTGGTTTCGGGAAGACGACCTGCTGTTTGTAGAGTGGAAGGACAAGAGAGATGTGCTGATGTGCTCCACCTTTCATAAAGCCTTTAATGGAGACACCATAAAGAGGAATGTGAAAGGAGCCGATGGAGTTTGGGCCATTCAAGATTTCCCCGTTCCAGCTGCTGTGTTGGACTACAACAAGTAAGTAGACTTTAATCAGTGTTAAATATGTCTTTTAAATGACATATCTTTTAATAAATGTTACTTTCCTTCCAGGCACATGGGAGGAGTGGATCTGTCTGATGCACTTATTGGATATTACACAGTTCTACATAAAACAAGAAAGTGGTATCGGTCCTTTTTCTACCACTTTGTGGACATCGCTGTAGTAAATGCCTTCATTTTGCACCAGCAGATGGCCAAGATGAAGAACCAGAAGCCTTTGACCCAGAAAGCCTTCCGGGAGGCTCTTGTTGCAGAGCTCGCAGGAACCGGACCTCCATCTGCTCCTGCACAAATACGCCCGATTCCTACGACTGATTCCCACCTGCCCAAGTACATCAGCGGGGACAGCAGTATAGGAAGGCGAAAATGCAAAATATGTACCTTTAAAACTCCAGTCATGTGTGCGACTTGTGACGTGCCATTGTGCTTCGTTCCCAAGCGCGACTGTTTCACTAGCTGGCATGAACCAGGTAGTTGTAGCGAGAGTGAGGAAGAGTAAAGTTCTGGGATTTTAAGTGTAGTTTGGACTAAGGTCAAAATTTTCAAGTCCAATTCACTTTCCAAAACCGATAAATGAGAACTAAATCAAACACAAGAATAAACAATCCTCAATATTAATAGAAGTGCAGCATAATAGTTTGAATCAAGTGTATTGAGAGAGAAAATTGAGAAGAATAATACAAAATCCTTCTAGTCGATCATTCAATTGCAAACATAGCAAACATACAGCGCAACCAATAAAATGGGTTCTGTTAATGATTTTTCTGTCCTGAGACTTGAATCAGTGTAGTGACTCAGGTCCGGATTACACCTGGTATTAAGATGTGTTTTGGTCAATCGGATCACAAGTAAACGAGGAAGACATATTCCCGTTTACACCTGGTGTTTTATTTCAACTTTTTTGTCCACTTTAAAAAAAAGGGACTATTGATGGGTGGGTAAATGTTGTTTTTGCAGAACTTTTGATCTAATGGATTAAAAAAAGACACAAGATCAGTGGAACGCTGTGAGTGAGTGTTAGAAATCAGGAATGGTGAGAGAACATTGTGCTTTAAACCAAACTTGTGTTTTCAGCCGACAAAGTTTAAATCCCGTCTGGCTAGAGCTCTTTCCATAATGTTCGCATTAGGTCAGTAGGTGGTGAGGAGACGATCTTTTGTGGCTGTTTGAACACATTCGACCACATGAGCTTCTACACTATGAAAGCAATCCGGTCAAAAGTGGACAAGCTCAAAACAAGTATTTAGCATTGTCCACTTATGAACTCATCGACCAAAACACATCTTAATACCAGGTGTATACAGAGCCTAAATGTTACTTTACATGGTAATTTGCTAAAAACATGCAAATATTTGGTACTAAACAAGAAACAATAGTATTTTTTGGTTAGTAAGTAGTATGAATCTTTCTTCGAGTAATAGAGGAATCAGTAATGGAATCACTAACAAAGCAGTACCTTTAAATGAATCGTTAAGTTCTTTACGATTCCAATTGCTATACTAATTTTCTAAATGTTTTGAAATAGAAGTAACATTTAACACTTTTTTTAAAATCATCCCATTTCTGGTAACACCTCTTTTTCACTCATAACATTTCTGCTTTATTCATGCAACATTACAACTTTAATATTTTAATTGTACAAGATTCTCATTCCATTAATAGCTGTTGTAAATAGAGCTGACTCATGCCTTAATTTCTCCATTGCTGTTTATTTTATAGTATATAAAATAGTAGGGGGGTAGGGGGAGTTAGTGATAATTCAGAGGAGTTTGTAAACCGCATTGATGAAGAAACAGATGTTCATTGATGGACTTGATCCCCTCCTATATCGGTGAATTTATACACATTTTTACTACCCTTTATTGAGAAGCCCTGCTTCTGCATGCCAAATTAATGTTTACGTTCTCTTTTATGTTTCATCTCTCCTTGCATCTTCCTGATACTAAGTCGACTCAGCTGATCTTCAGACCTGTCTAAACACCTGGCTTGCCGTTTCTTACAGTTTTTTCAATTCCTGTTTTCAAAATGGACAACTGTAGCACATTAACATGCATATGGGGCCAGATGTCCGAATGGAAAGAAGAAGCCATGCCAGATTTATGAAAGACTGTAAGCCTTTACTGTCACTGGTGATGAACTTTAGGAGGATGTCACACATCTACAGATTCTTTTTGACCACCTATAATACGATCTACAAAATGATGGTACCAAATGGATTCATTGTTACCAAATTGTTTTTTTAATCTCATTTGTGAGTGCTTAGGAAGGTTGCTTGATTCCTTGCTGAGGGTAAGTGGATTGCAGTAATTGATCTTAATTTGGTAATGCAGACATTATGCTGAAGCTAATGTCACTAACTGATGTTTCCACAAGCCTTGTTAAAGACTAAAGATATGTAAAGTTTTATTGTTTTCAATTAGAGTTTGCTAGAGGTGCACGAGGCATGATTATTACACAATAACAATGGTCTGGTATTTGCTATCGCATGTTTGCCTGCCAATTCATGGCTTGAACATGAGTTGTATCTTTGTTAAAATAGTTTTGTTGCTAGCATTTTAAGGTGTTTTCCAGATGTGCAAACACATATTTACTAACACATTTATTTACGCTCTGGGCATGAAATTAAAAGCTTTTGTTGGACAAAAAAAAAATGACATTAAATAAAAAAAGTTTATTTCGAGAAACTGAGCATTGATTCTTGTGAACTACAAAAAAATCTGTTATTTTTAGCCCTGATTTTCCTTTTGAAGAGGTAGCATCTCTCCTTCGGGAGAGTGATGTTTCAGATCCCATACGGTTTGCAGTGGCATCCCATCATGCTTTTTATTTCTTTGTTTTGGTTTTGGAGGTCTTAGCTTTGGTTTTGGCGCTAGTCTTTGCCGCAGACTTCTTCTTCAGACTTACTTCCACTGGATAATGATCACTGATCTCCAGGGCCTGCCATAGATCAATCATATCAATATATTATTTACTTTATACCACATTAAAAAAACTGAAATGCATTGTGATGAATATACTCACCATTTCCTCTGAAAGTTTGTAGGCTTCCTGGAAGTTAAAAGGCTTCGCAGATTTTGGCACAACCGCCTGTAGCATGTCTTCTTTATACACCACAATTCTAGAAAAATACTTGCCATCAATATTTTATGCAGCTTAACATGCAGATTGACCTCCTATTTTATGCATTTAGTATTCTAGTTACAGCTAAGATATGATTTGCTCAACTTCTAATCAAAAGTGATAATTTAACATTCATACTCTAAAGGTGCGGTCACATTTATCATTGTTCAGTGAGTGTTTCCAGGCGAAATCCAGTCATTTCAATTGGAATCCATTGGGAATTTGGTGTGCGGGCGATAGATTTCACCTCACAGATTTCTCTTATGTTCATGTTTGTCATGAATTCAATTCGCCGCATTGACCAACAGAAAGTGACTTCTGTGTGAACTGTGCTTTATGCATCACTATACTACCCAGCAACCAATAGCCGTCATTTCACCGTCTAGGTTAACTATAGACCCGATATATAGTCCGGCTATGAGTAACCCACTTCTAGCCAAAATAACCTTGAATTTGGTTACATGTCGTTTTTGCAATAAATAACTTGCGAGATGATATTCCATCATGTACGCAGTTATTACAAGGTGTTTGGTTTCATTTCTTCACTCATTTAATTTCTTTATCTAATTGATGGGTCCTGTCTCGATTTTTTGACTCGTTTAGAATCGCCTTTGACCGCTTCAGAGTGGCTGGCTACGGGCATGCACGAACATGTCCTTAAAACAACCCTTAATGTTCGTTTTCAAAACTGTGCAACTCACTGAGTGGTTAGTGCATGTTCGTGCATGCCGGTAGCCAGCCACTCTGAAGCGGTCAAAGGGGAATCTAAACGAGTCAAAAAGTCGAGACCCATCGTCAGAATTTCTGTGTATACCACTCTAGTTCATCCAAAACAAACCAGAAAAGAGACTCAAAGTGCTAAATACCGGAATTATCCTTTAACACCATGTCTAAACTGGGAGCGATTATTGAAAATAATTCAGTATTTTCAGTTTCAGAATTATGAATATTGGGTTACCAGCACCAAGTCCAAGCCTTTTACCATATGTCTTGGAGTATCGCAATAATATCGTATCGTGAGTTCAGTATCGTGATATGTATCGAATCGTGACATGAGGGTATCGTACACCCCTACTGATTATAATTGGCTCTATTTGCTTTTATCGCATTGCGATGCGCCACTAGCATCCAGTGTAGACAAGGTTTAAGGTGCATGGAGGTTATGAATTCTGTATTTTTAAACAGGCTAGCAGATGAAAGGTGAGTAAATGATTGATGTTTCTCCGCCTCACCTGTCGTAGGTGTGGTCGTTGGACTGTATGACTGTGGTGTCAACATCGTCCTCGATCAGCCAGTGGAAATCAGCATCACTGCGGATTCTGATGCCCTTCATCTTCTTCTTGGAGACGTAGGCGCCGTCTGCATTGAAGTCTCCAAGGATCATGACGTTCTGTAGGATGGAATGTGTGAGTTTTCTCTCAAACTCTTATGAATGTTTGGTTAAACTAGAGTTTACATTGGTGTACTATATAAACAAGGACTGCATTATATCCACATCAGCTACATTCCCTTGAGATGTGTACATTCACACATTTGGCAGACGCCTTATCCCCCAAAAAAACTTAGAGGACATTCAACTATACATTTTATCAGTACATGCATTGCTTCTGGAATTTGTTATGGTTGCATAGTGTTAAACTCACATCCGTGTCCCATTTGTCTTTGACGTGCAAAAACACATCATATAGTTCATCCAGTTCCTTCTGCGAGTCTTTGGGTTTTGTGTGAACAGGAATCAGCACCAAATCTTTCAGCACTGGAAAAAACAAACTAGACTTGAAATGGGAGTGCAGGTTGTTCATGTGATCCAACTCCTGAAACATTCGCAGTTATGTAGGAATATGCATTATTATAACATTATAATGAATGGGTGAATAAAACTTTAATTTTGGTCTGTTTCTCAAATGAGTTGTATGGACCACGTTTATGGTGGTTTTACATTTGTTGTTGAAATTTGAAAGCACCAGTTCCCATTCATTTACACATGAGGGTGAGTAAATGATGCCGGAGGCATCTTTTAGTCTAGGCTCTAGAGTTGGCCCAGAAATTAAAGTGTATTTGTCCAAAGTTTAAAGGGTTAGTTTGCCCCAAAAAGATTAAAATTCTGTCATTCCAAACCAGAAAGACTTTCGTTCATCTTCGGAAAACAAATGAAGATATTTTTAATGAAATCTGAGAGCTTTCTGTCCCTCCATTGACAGGCTACGCAACTACCACTTTGACGCTTCAAAGAGTTCATAAAGAAATCGTAAAACTAATCCATGTTAACTGAGCGGCTTAGTCCAAATTTTCTGAGAAGATTTGATCACTTTATATGATGAAAAGTTTGAATTTAGGTGATAAACACCAATATTGTTGATCAATTCTGCCATTTGCTGGTGGTGAATCCAGCCTGTTTTGAAAAGTGGAATAAGAGACCCCAACTTAATTATATTAGAGTCCCCTGCTCATCCTACAAATATTATCTAATGGCAAAACGAGAGGCTCCAACATATGCAAACATATTCCATGTAAGCACATCCCATTCTTCTTACAGGCCTACACAGGCACACATACTCGGATACATGATTATAATAGCAGAATAAAAATGGCTATGTTATATTTAAATCTTTTATATATAACGTGCTGCGTAACACGAGAATGAACCTCATTGGTGTATGTGGAAGAACATGCTTGAGCTTCTGTTTACCACAACTGATGTGTGCGTTGATGAATGTTAAGCCTATTTGTGCATAAAAGCCTAAAATAAATCTCTTTTATTTGGACTAAACTGCTTGATTCATATGGATTCGTTTTACAATCTCTTTATGATCTTTTAGACGCGTGGTAGTTGCGTAGCTGTCAATGGAGGGACAGAAATCTCTCAGATCTCATTAATAAGATCTTTATTAGTGTTGAACAAAAGTCTTACGGGTTTGGAAAGACATGATGGTGAGTAATCAATGACAGAATTTTCCTTTTTGGGTGAACTTTCCCTTTAACAGAAGCTGATTACCTGTGTGTTTACAGTTGAAACGCAGAATGAAAGGCTCTCGAGAGAAAGCGTCCTCATCACCCACTTGATTGTCTTCATATTGGTACGTGTCGACCAGTTCAGCCTCGTCTTCTCTAATTGATATGAACGAAATAGTTTTGTTAGTGCCATATGAATGACTTTACCTCAGTTTTTATTCTGATAACATAATTCTGATACTTTACCAAGCACTGTACCTGTAGAAACAGACAAACTGCTCCTTATAAAGAGTGCGTCCCAGCCTGGAGCTTCCCACCATAGTGAAGGGACGTTTCTTATTAGCACTGTGGGAGAAACGGGGAGTTAAATTTGGGTTGAATTGAGATAGTGATGATGAAGTGAATCTCTGACGGTTCATACACACCCGGTGCTGTTGAGCTCCTGCAGGAATTTGGCTATAGCTTTTCCCGATTTGTCCACCACCTCCAGCATAATGATTATACTGTACCGAGAGAAGATCTACAGGGAAACAGGGTTGAGGTCTATTTGCTTTAACTATGTACTCTTCTTGAACAGTCAGATCATAAACTCACCTTAATGAGATATTTCACAATGTTTTTGTCTGACAGCTTGCTGGAACCCATCCGTCTGATGTTAAAAGATGCGATCTTCATGGTGTTGACCTAAAGAAGATCAGAAAAACAAGTTAAAGGGAAATGAGTTTCATGACCACAAACTCTTCGAACCGGCTGCATGTTTTCAGGTCTGTTTGGTCCTTCGTGCCAACTCTTAATCATTTCTATACCGTTTTCCTGTCGTAAATCGTCAAAGGAAGTTTAACAGACAATTCAAGGATATACATTGTACGCACACAGGAAATACTTATAGTTTACAAAGAGCTGACATGTCAGTTAATGCAGGAACACAGCAAACACGACAGAGACAGAAAGGGAAACCACAGCGAGTTTCATTTTGAGAATTTGAAAACAAAATGCAGGTTCATTTACATTTGAAAACAATACAGGTTCATTAGATTGAATAAATTAATCTAAGAATTCAAATTAGCTCCAATGCACCGCAGTATTAAAATAAAAAACACCATATTAACACATTCAAGGATCTTTTTGAATGTGATCACATTCTATAGCTTAACTTTAAAACTTAAAAACTTTTTTAAATCTGTTATAGATCTATTACTAAACACAAGTAAAGTTTTATGTGCTTACATTTAATTTAATATAAACAAACAAACTTGATAATCAGCTCTTACCAAAGCTGCTTTGTTTACAATGAAGTCTCGGCTTGTCTTCCTGTGTTGGCCGTTAGACAGCTAGTGAATAATTAATGATGGCTCAGCTCATTTACAAACAGGCCATGCCTACTTCCTCTTTACTTCAGATAAGGTTTCTGTCACACAGATGTCTCGTAAAATGGAGAATTTGTGGAGAGGCCTCACTAATTGTTTCCAGCATGTATAGAAACATGTAAATGTATAGCAGGCTTGACTGGAGGAAACCGGATAGGCTTTTGTTTTTGACAGTCAAGTCTAGCGCCTTTTTTGAATGAATTTACATATCTGAAACCCCACCCATCAAGATAATGGTGCAGTCCAGACTCAAACCAGCAGAATATGTTGTCTAATACTTGAGAATATGTCTGATAACACTTTATTTTACAGTGTCCTTGTTACATGTAATTACTGTAGTAATATTATAAATTATGCATAATTACATGCAATTAAGTTAACCCTAAATCAAACCATAATCCTAACCCTCTAGTAAGTAAATGTAGTTCATTACTATTACTCAGTACTTAAAGGTGCTGTAAGTGATGTTGGGTGAAGTCACTTCTTGTTGACGTTCGAAGTATTGTCAAACAAAGCGGAGGCTAGCTCGAACCTCCCTCCTCCTCATCCCGTCCCCTCCCCCTCCCTCCTCCTCATCCCGTCCCCTCCCCCTCCCTTCTGTCCTTCCTGAAACAGTCATGAACCATTTAGAAAAACCAAACTGGATTTACCCTGTCCAGCAAAAACCTGAATGTCGGATTGGAAGCCCTTCTGCCGGCGAAGTTCTCGCCACCTTTTGAACGCTTTTCCTATGTATATTCGGGACTTCGCGTTCCTTCTCCTTTTCCCTCTTCTTTGTTATTTGTTCATCGGAACGTCGTCTCTTTGGTCATGTGTTGGCCATATCAAAATTCTCAAGAATATACAATTTTAACATTAGTCATTGTTTGGATATCTCTCCTCTAGCTAACTTCCCTCTTCATGCTTCTCTCTCCTCCACCCCTCCACCCCCCACCCCCAAATCATTCTGGTCGGTTATTGGCTGGAACACTGTTTGTTATGTTTCGTGGTCCAGGCTGGGCCAGTTTGTTTTTCTTGCCGTTTGTGGAGCCTGTGGTGTCTACAGAGATCGCGTTTTTTTTTTACAGTGTGTTCAGGAGACAGGCAACAAGCGGATAGTGAGGAGATGTTTGCTGGATGTGTTGGCCTAAAAAACGTGTGATATCGCTTAGAGCACCTTTAAATGTATAATTACACTGTAACATGGACACCTAAAGATAAAAAGTAACACTGTTGTTACATGTACTTACCGTATTAATAACAACAGTATATTATGCATAATTACATGCAACTATCCCTCAACCAAAACCTAATCCTACCCTAACCCTAAAGGAAGTACATAAAGTTAATAATCACTCAGTGCTTAAATATATAATTACACTGTAACAATGACACCTTAAAATAAAGTGTAAACAAATAAAGTGTAACATGATGTAAAATGGTACTATATATCTATCTGCAAACCTGAATAAACAACATTTCCCGCCATTTCCCTGTTGATTTTTTTTTTTACCGTAAACAGACATCATATCGAAAACCTGTTGTTGGGTAAATGTTGTTTTTGGCTCACCGATCTTCACTGTAGTCGCAATGAAGGCACTGACTGCATTCAAGCGGGAAAAACAACACAGCGCCTGGATTGTCTAGACATGAAATCCATCCCAACCTCAGTTGTGAACACAAAGAACCTGTCAAGTTGAATGTATCATCTACGGTATGTAGAGAAGTATTTCACTTCATGTTATTATTAAACCCAACATCCACTTTAACCAATGTCCCCATTATCTACGACCTTCAACTGCAGAATTTGTAATGCGGTTTCAAAAACAAGCACATTGCAACCTTTAGGAAGCAACTTCCTGCTACACCTGACTGACGGATACATCCTTCTTTGCTTTTTCTTTCTTAGTAGATTAACAACCATGCAATGATTTCTCCTTCTTCAAGAGTAATTTTAAACCCTTTGTGCCAGTCATGAGGATGATTGAATTGTAACTCACCTGTACTCTTTAGCTTCCCACTTCCGAGTGAATGTTTGCCCAGGGGGAGGAACTGTTTTGTTGTTTCGAGGGATGTCCAGGTTGGGGCCGTGCCAAATCACTCTACTGGTTCCTGCGACCAGCCAATCAGGTCACAGGTGTCCAATTTTAAGGTGTCCTGCTGTTTTTATGAATCGCCACAGTCCATTTCTTCAGTGCATCTTCGGACTTGTGCTTAAGTAAGTTGGGTTTTGTTCTTTGACTTCTTTAAATCCTAAACTTATTTTGGTAACACTTTATTACGAGGTGACTTTGTTACATGTTACTACATGTACTTACTAAAGTAATAACAGTAAATTATGCACAATTACAACTAACCCTAACTGCAAGTCTATAGTAAGTACATGTAGTTAATTAATATTACGCAGTACTTATTTAAGTACAATGTAACTGTCACCTTAAAATAAAGTGTAAATTTTTTTATTGTTTAAAAAGTGTCTGGAGAATCTCAGCATCTCAGAATCAAGCAAGGCTCTTGCGTTTCAAAATGTGACTGTTTTTATGATCCTACTATGATGCTTAGAATTCAAATTTTTGGAATGTAAACATTTTTTTTCAACAACACTCATAAAAGGTTCTTGTTTTCTTGTCAAAATTTGACTGTTTTTATATTGCTGATATGTTGCTTAGAATTAAATCTTTCGAATTTTAAACATTTTTTAAACAACACTCACAAAGGGTTCTCGTTTTTCAAAATTTGACTTTTTTGAAAATTTGTTTTTATATTCATAATATGTTGCTTTAAATTAACATATTTGGAATTTAAACTTTTTTTTTTTTTTTTTTTTTTTTTTTTCTTTCAAAACAACACCCACAAATAGGAGTCATGTTTGTTAAGCCCCTAAACTTGTTTAGGCTTGTGCGGTGTTGAATGAGATGGAATGTGAAAACTCTTTTTTTAAATGTTTCTTTTCTTCTAAATCCATGACTGGAATCTATACATCCGCCATCATCATAAATAAGGTTTTGTGTGGTGTTGTCATGTCCATGACAGATGGTCGTCAGAGTGCAGATTGAAGTGCAGATTTGTGCAGTTCGGCTCAGTTATGTCTGAGAACTGAAACTAATTTCTGCCTCATAGAGAGAGCCATTGAGAAACCCCTTTGGGCATCAAAGAGCCCAGACATCAGCTCCCCCGACACCAAGACCCGGAAATAGTTTCACACAGATCTGCTCTTTCTTGTCTGGCAAACTGTGGTGATTTCATCCTGTTGTATTTGTGAATGAGATTCGCATTGAAAGTCCTTTTCCTTCTCAACCTGATTAAATTTACGCCTTTTTTGATTTAGACAGGATTAAACACATTCTAAGTGTCGTTCGACCATTGAGACAAGATTATCTTGTCTGGTGATCTCTCTGTAAACTGCTTCTCAAACAGGTTCTTTCACATGTCACTCATGTAAAAGATTAAAGAGACCGCAAGAACAGAACAAACAGGATTTTTCACAATATTTGTTGACAACTGCATGATAAAGAGTCTAAAGGCTATGATTTCTCATTAATTTGTATTCAAGCGTCATTATAAATACTAGTGCAAAATGCCCGTGCAAAATCAGTTTCTGTGTGTGTTTTTAGTAATTGTTGGTTTGGTGCCCGTGAAAGAGACTGTGAACGCATTGAATTCAGGGAGCAGGCTAGGTTAATACAAATGATGGCTGTGAATAAAATATAATATTCAGAAGTAAACAGTGTTTATATCAGAATGTTTATTTTTAAACCACAACCTTCTAAGTGCCTCTTTTACTGGTATTTTTAACGATATCTTTTGCATTTTTCATCCAAACATCGTCAAATTTGGCACTGCACTTACTCGTGCCCGTAGCGAGACACATGTCGAGTTTGAAATCCATCGGACTTACGGTTCGAGAGATATGCGTATAACAGACACACACACAGACAGACAGACAGACAGACACACAGACAGACAGACAGACAGACAGACGTTTCTGTAGTTTATAGATAGATAATTGCCTGATTTTCCACTAACGTTGCAAATCTGTAATTTGATTTCTTTTATTTCATGTTTAACAGACATCATGAAGGTCGCTTCTTTCAACGTCCAGAAATTTGGGAAATCCAAACTCTCTGATCCGGCCGTGCTGAAAACCCTGATCAAGGCAGTGTGATTTTATCATCATTCATTTGATACGATTTAAATATTTCTTTTGTTTAAATGGCAGATGAATTAGTTTGTAGTTAACGGTAATAACCCTGATCAAGGTGACGCCTGTCCACACCTACAGAAAATATAGAGTCACATATAAATACATTCCATTTGACAGCGAACTCCCTCTTGGATGAGTCTATAACATGTTATTTATCCTAAAGTCTGATAATCCTCAAGGGAGGAGTGGCATGTCTGAAATAATTGCTTGTATTTCTGCAGATAGTGTCACGCTATGACATTATCGTCATTCTTGAGGTGGTGGATTCTAGCGGAGCTGCAGTGGATAATTTTCTCAAAGAGCTGAATAAGTGAGTCAAACAGGTGTGTTTTTCATGAAGAAAAACAACACATTATTGCATGACAGTAGTAACCATGACTGGCCGCTCTTTAACAGGTCCAACAAGACAGATCCTTACAAGATGGAGATCAGCACACGCCTGGGAAGAGGCAATTACAAAGAACAGTTCATGTTTCTTTACAGGTAACGGCGTCATTTTGAAGTTACAATAGACCATTAGTCAGGGTAGAAAACGCCTGAAAACAAACACCCAAAAACATTCCTATCTTGTTCATATTAAAACTTGTTTCTGCCACAAAAAAAAAAGTAAAAAAAAAGGTAATTGCGACTTTTTATCTCACAATTCTGACTTTTTATCTCAGATAATATAATGTCGCAATTGCAAGTTAGAAAGTCAGAATGGCGAGACAAACTCTTTTTTCGCCTCAGAATTGGACTTTACAACTCGCAAATTGCAAGTATATATCTCACAATTGCGAGAAAAAAGTTAGAATTGCGAGTTTATTTCTTGCAATTGTAAGTTTATATCTCACAATTGTGACTTTATAGCATGTAATTACGACTATATCGCACGATTCTGACTTTAAAACTCGCAATTGCGAGTTCATACAATGCAATTCTGAGAAATAAAGTCAGAATTGAGAGAAGTAAACTCGCAATTGTGAGATAAAAAGCGGTCTTAAAAATCTTTTAAAATGTTTTAAGAACTTTCTAGGAAGATTCTTTTAGGTTGGTTATTTTTGTAAGCAAAAACTAACCTTTCCAGAACATTTCAGGGAGTTTATTTTGTGACGTAAAGGAAAGAACATTCCCCATTGGTTATTTGGAGGCATTTCTATAACCAAAAACTAAGATTCCCAGAAAGTTCTTGGTTTGCACTGTATAAAGGTCCTAGATCATATGATTTTCAACATTTTTGTCTACTAAAAGTTTTTCGGAAAGAATTGGCATGCTGTTAAACAACAACACAATCCATCGACGCACTGTACTTATATCCCTCACAGCCTTGTTTTTCTTCCATGTCAAAAATTAAATATGGCGGAATGGCGCTGCTCTAAATAAGGTCTATATGTCTGCTATGTCCCATGAATAAACACATTTGGACACTTGAACACATTACTTTCGCTATTTACCTGTAAATGGCGCTTGTTTTGAATTTGGAAAAAATTGCAGTTTGTTTGTTTCTATTAAAATAAATGTAAGTATATAAAACTTTACTTGTATTTAATAGATCTATACAGATTAAAAAAAAAAAAAAAAACAATGGTGGATTGGCTCATTTACATAGCCTTAAAGGGACGGCAACCAAAAAATAGTTTATTTTTTACAGATTAGAGGGTGATACAAGGTTAAAATATAGTAATACCCCCACTTAACTACATGATCTGTTTTAAACATAAAGGATCAGCATGGTGGATTTGGTTGGGTCTTACCAATACAATGACAAACAGCCTGGAGATGAAGATGCTTTTGCCAGAGAACCTTATGTTCTGCGATTCAAGTGTCATAAAACAGGTAAAGTACAACATATTAATCTCAGTGTAACGTCATGAGTGTGAATCTGATTATTTTGTGCACAACACAGCGTATTTTCAGTAGCCCTGGCTACAAATGTCAAGTTTAGAAATCCATTTTCTTGTATTGTGGAATCTCTTAAATCCCATTTGACAATCCAAACAACGGAAACTGAAATGTCTCAGGCTGAATTGCATTAATCTCTGGGCGTTTACGAGGATACAAATTACTGTAATTATTATTAACTGTGCTTGTGTCTCGGCAGTATTGGAGGATTTGGTGCTGATGCCCGTCCACACAAAGCCTGAGGATTCAGTGAAGGAACTTGATGAACTGTACGACGTGTTTCAGGATGTCAAGGAGAAATGGAAGACTGATGTAAAACATAACCTATAATACCTTTATGACAATCAGCCATTGGCAGAGACATTAGAGAGTCAATATACTGTATGTGACCCTGGATCACAAAACCAGTCACAAGTCGCACAGGTATATTTGTGGCAATAGCCAACCCATTGTATGGGTCAAAATTATAGATTTTTCTTTTATGCCAAAAATATTTGGATATTAATTAAAGATCATGTTCCATGAAGATATTTTATAAATTTCCTACCGTAAATCATTTATTTTTGTGAGTAAATGCAGCACAATCGCGAACATAAATGGACAACTTTAAAGGTGATTCCAGATGTTCAAATAGTTGTATCTCGGGCAAATATTGTCCTATCCTAACAAACCATACATCAAAGGAAAGCTTATTTATTCAGCTTCAAAAAACTGACCCATGTGACTGGTTTTGTGGTCCAAGGTCACATATTTTAGGCAATGAGAAGCCAAGCATTGTTGATTTTATTAAATGGTTACAACATAATGCAAAGTTTGTAACATAAAAAAATCTATATTTCAAACATGTGCTTATCTTTACAGAACATCATGATTTTGGGGGACTTCAATGCAGATGGTAGTTATGTGTCTGATAAAGATATGAAAAAAATCCGCATCCGCAGTGACAAAGACTTCCATTGGCTGATCTCGGATGACGAGGACACCACAGCCAGCACACACAACGACAACACTTATGACCGGTACATAATTACACCGTACAATGAATATAAATTATGATATCATTGTTATTAATAGCACACGTTCATGCACAGGATTGTGGTTTATGGAGACGATATGCTGAACGCTGTTGTTCCAAAATCTGCGAAACCATTCAACTTCCAGAAGGCCTTCAAACTGAAAGATGAGGATGTAAACAAGAATTTTTATTTTTTATTTGAACTTACACCACAGCTTATCTAAGCATACTTACCATAATACATTTTTTTTTTTTTGAGGACTGGTTTATAGTAAGTTACTAAAACAGATTGAATGTCTTCACAGACACTGAAAGTGAGTGACCACTATCCAGTAGAGGTGGAGCTGAAGAATAAACGTAAGCAGCTTAAACGTAAACATAAGACACACGAACAGCAGCAAAATCACTAAAACTACATAATGAAAAGAAATAATAACAAAATACGTTTGTGTTTAGGTTAATCAAAGAGGATGGAACATTTGGAGACACGAGAGCTGAATATGAAGATGGATAAGCTTCAACAAACACTACAGCGGATATTGTATAATTGTGTTGTCATGAGCTTTGTGAATATGTTTCACAATCAAACACATTAAACATCTGAACTTGAAATTTACAAACTTTATTAATTTAATGTTTTATTTACAAGAGAAATATAAAGTGGCAACAAAAAATAATAATAATTTGACGTTGCCACTGTGGACCCAAATCATAAATTGGTGGTTTGAAACGCAAGCAAATACACTAAATCACATTCATTTCTTCCCAGACTTCTTGATTCCACCTCAAGCTGTGGAAAGAAAACAGAGGAGAAATGTTTGTTGACAAAAGCTTTATAGAAAGATTTTCTACATTAGATGAATAAAACAGCATTTAAATGACATATTAAAGAATGACAGGTGGCTTTATGTGTCTCTTACTTAAAGGTCCTTCTTCTGAACAGCCTTGGCTTTCAATCGCTCCATTGCTTTCTGTTTCTCTTTCGGTCTCTGTTTGAAGGCTATGTCCTTCTGTAGTTTTTAAAGAAACCAAGCAATTCAACAAGTCATTAAATGTGCAAACCATTAGAACAATCAAGCTTTGACTGGCAGGTAAACTTCTGATTACTCTGATTAATGTTTAATAAAGAAAATGATCAATTCTGACCATCTGAATTTTGCTGCAGAAATTGAGACTCCTCAGACAAAGTTTTCCCCTCAGAAGCAACATTTTCCTCAGAAGAGGGAGTGTTTTCCCCATCTTTTATTGCACTATTTACTTGAGCCCGTCCGAATTTCTTACTGTAGCCCATTTGCTTCAAAGTTCTCCGTGTTGTGCGTTCAGAGATGCTCTTCTGCACACCTTGGTTGTAACGTGTGGTTATTTGAGTGACTGTTGCCTTTCTATCAGCTTGAACCAGTCTGGCCATTCTCCTCTGACCTCTGGGATCAACCAGGCATTTTCTCCCACAGAACTGACGCTCACTGGATATTTTCTCTTTTTCGGACCATTCTCTGTAAACCCTAGAGATGGTTGTGCGTGAGAATCCCAGTAAATCAGCAGTTTCTGACACACTCTGACCAGCCCGTCTGGCACCGACAACCATACCACGTTCAAAGTTACTCAAATCCCCGTTTTTGCCCATTTTCTTTCACTCACCGTGTTCGTGCGCGCGCGGCTCCTTTATTGCGCGGGCGCGCGCACACATTCCCAGGCTCTGATTGGTTAAGAGGTAAGATCGACGTATCTACGTAATGCTAAGATATTCAGCTATCATTGGTTCGTGCGTCGTCATGTTTTGACGATCTTCGCCGAGTTTTGCCGAATTTACTCCCAGCGTTACTGGATTCATGAGGCAAATTTGGATTATTTACCAAGGGAAACTAACAGAATTTACTCCTTTTTGAAGAAAACAGCGTAAGATGAAGGTCTATGTATCATTTTGGCTATTTTTAGCTCGGAGATAAGGTAATCAGAGCTGAAACGCAATGTTTCTCCTAATTTGTTTCCAAAGATCAAATATGTATTTAGAGATTCATTCAGTAATCATTTGATCGGTTGTATTTTGTCAACATAATAAACTACATGACCATAATCTTAAAAAGAATGACATTTTTTGTTTAAAATATGGCTTATGTTCATCAAGCATGAAAGATATTAAACATTCTACTTATAGTCTAAATAATATACAGTTTGTAAACGATGTATTTGTGTGTGAAAAGTAGAGATAATCTCTTTAATAATACCACAATTGACTTTCAATGTTTAATCAGGACTTAAATATAAAAGGACGGTCTTCTTAGCAGGTTTACGAACTTAATCACACTTAAAAAAGACGAGTTATTACTGTGCATTTAAATAAGCAGAACATTTTTTTTTTAATTTTCGAGGACTGGTTTAAGTTACTAAAACAGATTTAATGTCTTCACAGGCACTGAAAGTGAGTGACCACTATCCAGTAGAGGTGGAACTGAAGAATAAACATAAGACACACAATTCATCAGCAAAATGACAAACTACTTAATGAAAAGAAAAAGTAACAAAAGATATTTGTGTTTCGGTTAATCAAAGAGGATGGAACATTTGTGAGACTGTAGAGCTGAATATAAAAATGGACACGCTTCAACAAAAACTAAAAAAATTGAGTTGTTTACATGTGAATTTAAAGTTGAAATGTTTGGATATTGTACTGAGCTTTGAATAGGTTTAGAAAATCAAAGACATTAAAATCTGAAATTTAAATTAACAGTCATCACAAACTTTATTCCTTTATAACATTTTCTTTACATGAGATATATAAAGTAACTAAAAAAAATCATTTGACATTGCTATTGTGGATCCAAATCATAAGTTGATGGATTGAACAGCAAGCAAATAAACACTGAAACACATTCATTTCTTCACGGACTTCTTGATGCCACCCCCAGCTGTGGAACGAAAAAAACTTTGTTGAGAAAAGGAACAACTCAAAAACTTTAAAGAAATATTTCTACATTGCATTAATAAACAAAAAACTTCATTTAAATAGGAAAGAATGATGGGTGGCTTTGTGTGTCTCTTACTTAAAGGTCCTTTTCCGGCAGCCTTGGCTTTCAATTGTTCCAATGCTTTCTGATCCTCTTTCTGTTTCTGTTTGAAAGCCATGTCCTCCTGTAGTTTGTAAATAAAACATAGAATTAGTGTGTGCATTTCAATAAGTCAAGCCATCATTTCAAAATTTTCTAAATTTGACTGGTAGATACATTACGCATTTGGCAGACGCATTTATCCAAAGCAACTTGCTTTGCATTTAAAAGTACATTTACATTCATACAGATACATTTCTGTATAGGGACGCAGATTGCTTAGTCTGTTTCTGACGCGTGCTTTGTCTTGAGGAATAACATATTCAAGATGAACTACTTACTGTGATCTCAGAGTGTGGTGATGTGGTTTCTCCACTGAATGGATCTTCATGTGTATATTCAGGTGACTTTTAAAAGAGAAACTCTTCTCGCACTGATCACACGTGTGGCTTCTCTCCAGTGTGGATCCTCTCATGTGTTTTCAGATTTGCTGGCCGACTGAATCTCTTGTCACAGTGTGAACACTTGTAAGGTTTTTCTCTGCTGTGGATCCTCTCATGTTTTTTCAGATCTGTTGACTGACTGGATCTCTTGTCACAGTGTGAACACTTGTAAGGTTTTTCTCTGCTGTGGATCCTCTCATGTTTTTTCAGATCTGTTGACTGACTGGATCTCTTGTCACAGTGTGAACACTTGTAAGGTTTTTCTCTGCTGTGGATCCTCTCATGTTTTTTCAGATCTGTTGACTGACTGGATCTCTTGTCACAGTGTGAACACTTGTAAGGTTTTTCTCTGCTGTGGATCCTCTCATGTTTTTTCAGATCTGTTGACTGACTGGATCTCTTGTCACAGTGTGAACACTTGTAAGGTTTTTCTCCAGTGTGGATCCTCTCATGTGTTTTCAGATTTGCTGGCCGACTGAATCTCTTGTCACAGTGTGAACACTTGTAAGGTTTTTCTCCAGTGTGGATCCTCTCATGTGTTTTCAGATTTGCTGGCCGACTGAATCTCTTGTCACAGTGTGAACACTTGTAAGGTTTTTCTCCAGTGTGGATCCTCTCATGTGTTTTCAGATGTGATGACACACTGAATCTCTTGTCACAGTGTGAACACTTGTAAGGTTTTTCTCCGCTGTGGATCCTCTCATGTTTTTTCAGATCTGATGACTGACTGAATCTCTTGTCGCAGTGTGAACACTTGTAAGGTTTTTCTCCAGTGTGGATCCTCTCATGTGATTTCAGATTTGTTAACAGACTGAATCTCTTGTCACAGTGTGAACACTTGTAAGGTTTTTCCCCAGTGTGGATCCTCTCATGTGATTTCAGATTTGCTGGCTGACTGAATCTCTTGTCACAGTGTGAACACTTGTAAGGCTTTTCTCCGCTGTGGATCCTCTCATGTTTTTTCAGATCTGATGACTGACTAAATCTCTTGTCACAGTGTGAACACTTGTAAGGTTTCTCTCCAGTGTGGATCCTCTCATGTGTTTTCAGATCTGATGACTGACAGAATCTCTTGTCACAGTGTGAACACTTGTAAGGTTTCTCTCCAGTGTGGATCCTCTCATGTAATATCAGATGTGCTGATCGACTGAATATCTTGTCACAGTGTGAACACTTGTAAGGTTTTTCTCCAGTGTGAATCCTCTGGTGCAGTTTTAAACAGTTCGCTGAAATAAAAGTCTTCTCACACTCAAAGCACATGTACTCTCTCACACCAGTATGAGTTTTCTGATGTCTATGTAAAGTTTCCAGCAGTGAAAAACTCTTTCCACACACAGAACATGAATGTGGCTTCTCCTTTGCATGAACCGTAAGGTGTGTCTTCAGGTTTGATGCCTGAAGAAATGTTTTCCCGCACTGATCACATGTGAACGGCTTCTCTCCAGTGTGGATTCTCATGTGACGCTCAAGACTTTGTTTGGTTGAGAAACTCGTTCCACACTGATCACATGAGAACGGCTTCTCTCCAGTGTGGATCTTCATGTGTTCCTTAAGATTTGAATTTTGTGTGAAGCTTTTCCCACACTGATCACATGAGAACGGCTTCTCTCCAGTGTGGATTCTCATGTGACGCTCAAGTCTTTGTTTGGTTGTTAGACTCTTTCCACACTGAGTGCAGGTGAAAGATTTCTTGACTCTTTTCTTTAAAAGTGTCT
Source organism: Leucaspius delineatus (assembly GCA_023718395.1). Lineage (NCBI taxonomy): Eukaryota > Metazoa > Chordata > Actinopteri > Cypriniformes > Leuciscidae > Leucaspius > Leucaspius delineatus. The sequence continues at coordinate 48,479,545 of CM043363.1, read as the reverse complement.
TTTTAGTCTTTGAGCGACTCAAATGTTTTTCTCCAGATTTGACATGTTGCTCCTCCTTCACTTCACTCAGTTCTTCACTCTCCTCGCTCTCTTCCATTAGCTCTGAAATGAAAGAAAAAAAAGTTTAATTGCATTTCCAGTACATCTGTCATGTTTAGTGTCTGTAGCCGCATTTCCATTACCCTTCAAACTGCGCAAATTGAAATTGCGAATTGGAAATACGCTCAATGGAAACACGTCAATTTCGCAAAACCTCCCATTTATCGCAAAAAAAGTTTTTATGCTCGCATGAGGTGGTTTTTCAGGCTGGAAACAGTTTTTGCGCATTTACAGGTCAGCTGACGTAGATGACACGGTGTGTTTGGACAGAATACGAGACAGAGTTCTTCATTAAATTCATAAATGACAAAAGAATGATAGAAATACTGGATTCTAAACCTCAAAGAAATGCCACAATCAAGACCTCGGAGCAGAAATGAGTGAGGAAAAACCCAGAAACACCTCATATGTGCCGCTCACAGTACAAGGGTCTTTCCTTGCCATTAATGCTTGGATAACACGCCTATGTTTCCTTTCATTAATAATAATAATCTCTAGTGCGGTATGTGGCTGTCATATATAATCTTACCAACATCCGTTGCCATGATTTTTGGAATGACTTATCGCGAGAGGAAAAAATTACGTTTAGTTGCATAACATCGGTTAATGGAAATGCCGTCATTTCGCAATAGGTTTTTTTTATGGATTTTTAGGGATGAAAAAAAGTTTTGCGCAAATCTTTAATGGAAACGCGCCTTTTGTGTTCATGTTATGTTTGCCTATGACACCGAGTTTGCCCACGTGTCTCTGTGATTTAACCCCTGTCTTGTTAATTATTAAATTTTAGTTAAACTTAATGCATTTGTTTAAATGTAGCTTAAATCAATTGTGTGAAACCACTTACCATACATTTTTTTATTAAATTCAACAAATCATTTTTTTCAGTGTTGGTAGTTGTGAAAGCAGCTGCATCCCTTCCCTTCTAATATCAAAACATGGAAATGCTAACATATCTTTTCGGTAACACTTTATAATAACCATCATTAATAGATGGTAAATTGTTAGTTATTTAATCTTTAGGTAATTGTCATTTAACTGTTAGCAAACAGTCTTTTTACTTAATAAATACTTCTGTAACCCATCTATAAACATTATGTCCCTCCATGTCCATTTAGCTTGGGGCCCCCAAATTCCTTCAAACGGCCCTGCACATAATCTGTAATTTATTTTTGTATTGATGATAAATGGAGCCAGCCTCCAAAAGTAATTAACCTGTCCTGTGATTTTTTTTTCCTTTTCTCACACAACACTATTAGCCTATACACTAAAATATATTGGTTGTCTTTACATTAGAATAATATTGTTTCATATAATCTGGATTTAGATATGGAATAAACAGCATTCAATACAAATTGAATATGTCTCATATATTGAAATCAACTTTTTTATGTGATAAAAGATGTGCTTTGTTTTTACTTCACCACGTGACAGCACCAAGCAAGCAGGCTCCTGATTGGTTAACGCGGTGCCAACTGACGCCAAAGTTCAGATTTTTCAACTCGGGTGTCAGACGCGTGAATGAGCAAAAAGCACCAAATAAAATCATTTGCGCGTATCGCGCCAGTCCACCACGCCGCGCTAAACGCCTCATTCATAGTTACTATTTCATAGTTTACCTGTTTGTATAAAAGTGATGAAGTGTTTGAATGTTTCTAACATGAATGTTCTTCAGCATCATGAATGAATGAAGAATAAACACCAACCTCTTTGTTCTTCAGTATCTTCAGCGTGTTTCATTCTGCAGGGTTGTGGATCACTCATGTTCTCACTGTCCTCTTTAATAAACTAAGACTTTACAGATATCAGCTCTTCCTGATACATTGCTGCTCGTCTTCACTTGTAGACTGATGGGAATATTCCAGCATTTATTGGAGAATTACAGTGGGAGGAGCTTCAGTGATGATGTGACTGATGTAGGAGGATCTTCACTGATGATGTGATTGCTGTGGGAGGGGCTTCACTGATGATGTGATTGATGTGGGAGGAGCTTCACTGATGATGAATTTCACTGTAGGAGAAGCTGAAAATCAAAGTTATCAGTTACGGAGTCTGTTTTAAATGACACATCTAAGCATTTATGTCTGTATCTCTTTATAGAAACCATCAAATACCCTCAGTCTATTGACACCAATGAAATGAGCTTTAAGTGTCAATTTACAGGAGATCTGAAGACATCAGCATAACAAATGAGGTGAAAACAGGAACTATTGTCATGAAATAAAGAGTGTTTTCAGCAGATCTGTTAATATTGATGAGCCTCAGACTATCAACACTCATTCAACAAGCCATTCAGGACCATCAGCAGATCATCTCACTTTATTCTGAGTGTTTGCTTTTAGAAACACATTATTTGAGTCAGGAGATATGATAAAAGCCTAAAACTGCTCAATTGAAAGATGATATAGTTATTTCTCTCAATTTGACATGGATAAAACATCAATAATACAAAAAACAAACACTAATGCCACTCATCTTCAACCACTACAGCAACATAACTATGAACTGAAACATGGTTTGATTTTATGATAACTACATTTATTGTATAAAGGTAATTAGATCTCTAACACGTAACAGTTTTAATGTGCAGATACAGACAATCTTCAATGATAGTTAGAAGATTATATTTGCTTAATGTTGCGAACAGCAACTTAGCTAATTATCTTCCTTTTGCTTCTCTGTTTTATCTCGGGATGCCCATCCTAAGGTAACTAGAGAGTACGTCAGCTCCAGTCTGGATCCAGCCTCTTATGAAGACTTGAGATGCCCTGTGAAGAGACCAACTCTTGACAGGACTTCAGATGACGCCAACTCTGAATCAACGTGATCTCATGAGAATACGTGTGCATTTTTACACAAAGTGTGGTTATACCACATGTACACTACGTACACATACGTATGATTATGCAATTGTAAAGTTAATAACTATATTATTTTAAAAAACTTAAACATAATTTAAGTGTTTTGTTGTGTTGGGGCAGGGCTTTTTACATGTCTCAAAGTAACAGCTAAAATTGAAATATTTATGGACAATCTTTTAGTTGAACAACACCAGAAAGACCACGCCAGAAAAGTCCATAAAGCCAAGAAAACAGAGAAGAGTCTTCATATTACATATGTTTTCAGTCGCATTTATTACTTCCCCGGCACGGCAAGCAGATGATGCACGTTCTCAGACAAATGGAGAAACTGAATAAAAAAGTTAATATTGTTAAAGAGTTTATGTCAGAAAGCCAATTTGAAAGCCCCAATTGTGAAATATTACATTTGCAGGAGAGATTTGGATCGCTTGACGCATGATTAAAACTTGCCTTGCATTTCCCCAATGACAGGGACAGTATAAAAGGCTTTGTTCCGTGTTTCTGAGCGCCGCAATTTCGGTTGAAGACCTACACGCTTTTCTGTTATTTTTTTTTTCCCTTCTTTGAATTTATTGTCTTGGTATTATTCTCAATTTTTCTTAAGTAAAACGAAACCATTCTGTGGAGATTCGGAAAACGTACTCGGTTACTAACGTAACCTCGGTTCTCTCTAGAAGAGGGAACGAGTACTGCGTTTTATCAAAACGCTACGGGAAAAGTCTCTTTTCACGAAACACTGAAGCAAAAAATTATCCTTTAATTTTCATATATGTAAAACGCGTTGCGGCAGCAGCAGACAGCTATGGCGAGACGGCTTGCTCGCTCATTGGCTGCTCTGCGGCAACTGCTTAAGCCTATCGAGCGAGGCCTGAGATGACATCAGGCCAATGAGGGCGCTTCGCGCCCTCCTCGCCACTTCCCGCCGAAACGGGCGTGGCTTACCTCTATAAAAGGAGCTCGAGAAGGCTGACTCACTTGATTTTGATCGCCGAAGCGAACCAGAGTGAACCGTACGCACGGCAGAGAACGCAGTACTCGTTCCCTCTTCTAGAGAGAACCGAGGTTACGTTAGTAACCGAGTACGTTCTCTTACGAGAGTCCTCTCGTACTGCGTTTTATCAAAACGCTACGGGAACCCCTTGCAAAACGCCGTGCGTGCTGGGATAAAAACACTGATCACCGGAAGCTATTTCAGGCATACAGTGCATAATCACCAGATTGACTCACACAGAGTCAGGGAATAAGGGTGGGAGCCTTAATTCCCTAAATTGTAGCGTCGTAGAATAGACATGTCCACAGACGCAAGTATAACATCACATAGACAGGGTAGGGAACCTGAACTAATGTGGAAATGTGGGTCTTACACAGTTCTGCCCAAGATAGTCGGTAGCGCATAGCGCGTGAGTTTCAGCGGTCTGACTAGACGGCTGAACGGATTACACCGACAAAAGCTTAGCCTGCAAGGCGGGAACCTCTAGGTTATAAAACCTGATAAATGTAGACGGCGAGGCCCAGCCTGCCGCCGTACATATATCCTGTAGGGAAATCCCGCTGGACCAAGCCCACGAAGAAGCAACGCTTCTCGTGGAGTGCGCTCTGACTCCCAACGGGCATGGAATGCCCTTGGCAGTATAAGCCAGCGCTATGGCGTCAACTATCCATCTGGATAGACTTTGTTTCGAAACAGCCATTCCTTTGGAACGTCCACTGAACGAGACAAAGAGCTGCTCTGTCTGTCTGAAGACAGCAGAGCGGGACATATAAGCTCTTAAAGCCCTAACAGGGCAAAGAAAACTCGAGTCCCCTTCCTCACTTGATGCCGGCAGGGCAGCCAGGGAAATGACCTGAGCCCGAAAAGGCGTGTTGAGGGATTTCGGCACATAGCCGTGCTTAGGTTTGAGTATGACTTTAGAGTCATTAGGACCAAACTCCAAGCACGCCGGGCTCACAGAGAGCGCGTGCAGGTCGCCTATGCGCTTCACTGAAGCGAGAGCCATCAAAAACACTGTTTTGAAAGACAAATGTTTGAGGCTAATAGACTGGATAGGCTCGAAAGGGGCATCTTTCATGGCCGCCAGGACCGTAGAAAGGTCCCACAAAGGAACTGAAGGAGGTCTAGGCGGATTCAGTCTCCTAGCTCCCCTGAGGAAGCGGATGACTAAATCATTCCTTCCCAGCGACTGACCCAGCGTTGAACCAAAGAACGCTGAAATAGCCGCCACATACACTTTGAGCGTGGAAGGGGATCTGCCCTTATCCAACAGCTCTTGTAGGAAGGAGAGAACCTCCGTTACCTCACACTCGAGGGGTGAAATGCTCCGAGCTGTACACCAGCCGGAGAAAACCGACCACTTCGAAGCATAAAGCCGCCGTGTCGACGGCGCTCTAGCCTGAGTGATGGTATTCACGACTCCCTCTGTGAGACCAACGGGTATCCGTTGAGCACCCACACATGAAGGGACCACAGTTCCGGGTGTGGGTGCCAAATCGAGCCCCCGGCCTGCGAGAGGAGATCTCTCCTCAACGGCAGTGGCCATGGATCGATATCTGTCAACTGCATAAGAACTGGGAACCATATCTGGTTCTCCCAGAACGGAGCTACAAGCAGGACTGGGCATTTCGTTTCCCTGACCCGTTCCAGCACCTGTGGCAGGAGGGAGACGGGGGGAAAAGCGTATAACGGGCAGCGCGGCCACCTTCGGGACAGCGCGCTGTCGGTTTTTGAAAAGAATGCGGGGCAGTGCGCGTTTTCGCGGGACGCGAAAAGGTCCACCTCCGCTCTGCCGAATCTCTCCCACAACAGCCGGACTGTTTGTGGGTGTAGAGACCATTCGCCCGGGGGAACATTGTTCCTGGACAGTCTGTCTGGGCCCACATTCTGAAGCCCAGGTACATGCACTGCTCTCAGCGAGCGTAAGTTGTGCTGAGCCCATAATAGGAGGCGTTTCGCCAGCCTGTACAGGGATATGGATTTCAGACCGCCCTGGCGATTTATGTAGGACACCACAGCCATGTTGTCCGAGCGGACTATGACGTGTTCGTCCTTGATGTGGGGACAAAAACGCGTCATCGCGTTGTGCACTGCCAGCATTTCTAGGCAGTTTATGTGTTGGAGCTTTTCTCGTTCCGACCACAGGCCGAAGAACGGTCTGCCCTCGAGCAGAGCTCCCCATCCCGAGGTGGATGCGTCTGTAGACACCATCCTCGCTCTCGAGGAAGTCCCCAGGCTTACACCTGATTGGTACCAGTCGTCCGCCGTCCAAGGCGTCAGGGCTGAAACACAGCTCTGATCGACCTTGAGGCGTAATCGACCGGTCGCCCACGCTCTGCGCGGTACCCGCGCTTTCAACCAGAACTGCAGCGGGCGCATGCGGAGCAGGCCCAGCCGGAGAACTGACGATGCTGAGGCCATGAGACCCAGCATCTTTTGAAACTTCCTGAGCGGGGTGACAGCGCCGCGGCGGAAAGACCTCGCCGCGCGCTGAATGGCCAGCACGCGCTGTGGTGACAGCCGCGCTGTCATAGACTGTGAGTCCAGAACGACACCCAGAAACGAAATCGTTTGACTGGGGTTCAATGAACTCTTCGTCCAGTTGACTGTGATACCAAGATCCTCGAGGTGATCGAGTAAAATGGTTCTGTGCTCCACGAGCTGTGATCGTGATTGAGCTAGGATCAGCCAGTCGTCCAAATAGTTCAGCACTCGCATGCCTCTGAGTCTGAGAGGAGCGAGCGCTGCGTCCATGCATTTCGTAAATGTACGAGGTGCTAGGGACAAGCCGAATGGCAGGACTGTATACTGGTATGTCTGACCCTCGAAGGCGAATCTCAAGTATCGCCTGTGGTGTGACGCTATCTGTATTTGAAAATACGCGTCCTTCAGATCTATCGACATGAACCAGTCTTCTCGGCGAACGTGCGCGAGAATTTTGCTGGTTGTGAGCATTTTGAAACTGCGTTTCACTAATACTCTGTTCAGCCGTCTTAGATCCAGTATGGGTCTGATACCGCCGTCCTTTTTGGGGACTAGAAAGTATCTGCTGTATAGTCCCCCTTCGCTTAGAGCTGGGGGAACGCGCTCTATCGCCCCTTTGCTTATCAGTTTTGATATTTCGGCTCGAAGTAGGTGAGCTACTTCCAACGAAAACGTAGTTTCGACGCGCGCTGTGAAGCGGGGAGGGCGTCGGCAAAACTGTAGCGAGAAGCCTCTCTTTATAATGCCTAGCACCCAGTCCGAAACCCCTGGGAGCGCTGCCCATGCATCTGCATGGCTGGCTAGGGGCTGGATACGGAGCGCGCTCTGATCGCCGTGCGACAGAGGCGCTTCGGGGGATACAAACATAGGCGTTATGCCTGTGGCATTTGAGGCGGGGCGCGCGCTTAATACAGCGGGCGAGACGCTCATCCTCGACCTTGCTACAGTGCTTAGCTGAGTGAGGGAGGACTGAGAAAGTCTCATAGGACCCATGTGAGCGAGTAGATGTGGGCTGGGAGCGGGCACATTTACTGCTTTGGGCGCGGCGTCTGCCTGAGCAGAGCGCGCGCTCACAGTTCTCGTTTTTACAGAGAGCCTGTGATGTGTTAGACATAGTGTTCGTGGGCACTGGGAAGTGGGCACTCTCACTATGCTGGAAGCGCAATCGACCTGAGTCGATTTTATGTGCGCGGGCCCTAAGTGTAGGGCTGTGCTTACGTGTAGTGATGGGCACTGAGGAGTGGGCATCGAGACTACATTTATAGCACCATCGGCCGTGGCCGGGACACCAGAAAATACACTCTTTCTGAGATTTATCTGGGTAGCCGTGAAAACGGCTTTTGTGTGCAGGCAAGCGGGCAGCAGTGCGGGCTTGCTCTCTGCAGAAAACACTGGAACAGTCGCAAATCTTGGGACTGAAACAGCGGGGCGCTTGGGTGAGAGGCCGGCCGCAACGGGACTCACACACCTGCGCTTTCCTAGGCTTGCTAGGACTTCTTCGGCACTTCAGGCTTTACCACGATCCTCGATCGCGGCCCGCGCGAGGAGGGGCGCCGGGCGCTGGACCGAGAGCGGGGCCTCGAGCTGCGCTGCTGTGGCTGCTGCGATGAGGCGGCCGAAGGCGGGGGCTGAGGCTGAGAGCTCCGCGGGGTCCGTTTGTCACGACCCGCTGCAGAACCGGAGCGCTTCGGCAGGAAGTGCTTGAAGGCTTGAGACGCTTTCTGGGCCTCGGTAAATCTCTCCACGAACTCGGAGAGAGAAGAACCAAAAAGGCCGGTGGAAGACAGCGGGGCATCGAGAAACGCAGTGCGCTCGGAATCGGCCATCTCCGTGAGCGTCAGCCATAAGTGCCTCTCAGCGACAGTGGCGGAAGCCATACAGCGTCCCATGGCTTGTGCGGCGGCTTTAGTAGCTCGGAGCGTGAGATCTGAAGCGCTCCTTAAATCCGCGATGCAGATAGCGTCAGGTCCCATCTCGTCCAGTTTACGGAGGAGATCACCCTGGTAGATCTGCAGCGTAGCCATGGTGTGTAGCGATGACGCGGCCTGCCCAGCGGCGGAGAAGATTCGCGCGAGCAGCGTCGACGTCATGCGGCAGGCTTTAGAAGGCAACACCGGTTTAGCCCGCCGTCCAGCAGAGGGCGGGCAAAGGTGGGTCGCTATCGCCTGTTCCACCGGCGGAAGAGAGAGGTAGCCTCGGTCTCCGGCATTATCCAGAGAGGAAAATGCGGGTGACACAGATGAGCGCGTCCGCGCAGAGAAGGGCGCGTTCCAGGCCTTCGCAACTTCTTCATGTAACTCAGGAAGAAAAGGAGCGGGCTTAGATTCCGGAGAAGTGCGCTCACCAGGGAGGAAGCTACCATCCAGCCGGGTTCGAGAGGGGGGCTCCGGTGCAGACCACTCGAGGCCGAGGCTCGCCGCAGCCAGCGCGAGTACTCGCATGAGCTCCTTCTCAATGTTGGCTCTCGTTGAGGGCTTGGGGGCAGGAGGCGCGAGGTCCTCAAAGCTCGCCCAATCCTCGCTGCCTGAAGCTATCAGAGAGCAGGAATCCTTCTCCCCCGACGCAGCCTCTGAACCGACTTCCTCTGATGAAGCGGCGGCAGACTGCGGGCGCTGAGCATCAGGAAGTGATTCGAGAGAGGCCGGTTAAGCTGGCGGGCGAACCGGCGAGCTTGGTCGGGCTGGAGCGGGTTCCGGGACCCGCTGCGAGCGGCGCTTCTTACGGCGCGGCATCGCGGCGGTGAATGCAGGCTTGAAAAAGGATGCCAGGCGAGTCCTCAGAGTCACCATCGGCAAAAGCTCGCAGTGAGGGCATCCGCCGTCAGCGAGCGCGAGCGCTGCATGGTCCTCACCCAGGCAGGAAACACAGATGACGTGCTTGTCTCCCTCGGTGAGTGGGGCTCGGCACGAGCCGCAGGAAGGCATCTTTAAAAAGACGCAGCTCTTTTAGGGGTGAGTGTTGCAGAAAACACACACACACACACACAGAAAGGCAATGGAATGAAAAGGATATAGGCGTCGGAAAGCGCAGCAGGTACGGCTGTAGAAGGCGGCGTTGGCCAGCGGCTTCGAGGGCTCGTCCCGCTGATGTGCTTGCTTCAACGACGCTGCTTCCGTGATCCAGCGATGCGTGCGCTTCGCTGAAGAGATTAAAATCAAGTGAGTCAGCCTTCTCGAGCTCCTTTTATAGAGGTAAGCCACGCCCGTTTCGGCGGGAAGTGGCGAGGAGGGCGCGAAGCGCCCTCATTGGCCTGATGTCATCTCAGGCCTCGCTCGATAGGCTTAAGCAGTTGCCGCAGAGCAGCCAATGAGCGAGCAAGCCGTCTCGCCATAGCTGTCTGCTGCTGCCGCAACGCGTTTTACATATATGAAAATTAAAGGATAATTTTTTGCTTCAGTGTTTCGTGAAAAGAGACTTTTCCCGTAGCGTTTTGATAAAACGCAGTACGAGAGGACTCTCGTAAGAGAACTGTCAAGACAAGTCTAAGAGTGATTTTTTCTAGAAATACCTTTATTTTGATGAAGTTTGGATTTTGATAATAGCAAACGCCCAGTGAATATGTATATTTTCATTCTGGGTTTAATACTGCTCTTGTTGAATCGTAACTTGTTAAGTTGAGGTTTATTTGTGTACTCTATTAAAGTCTTTTAATTCACTACACTGTGGCTGCACTTAGTGTTTTTAAAGGACTACTTGGATTAAGTATAAGTTACTGTTGCACTTTCTTTTGTTCTTTTGTATATAAAACTGACATGCCTTTTATTGAAAAAAAAATTGTTTCTGGACATTAAGTTTTAAAGAGATATATATTTTTAAATATTATTCATATACACTTTATTTATATTCATAGATGTATTTGTTTGACTGTTTCTTATACAGTTATGTTTCTAAACTAAAATAGCATTTTCAGTTTAGTGTTACATTTGTGGCTGTGGCTAAATAATATATTACTGTCAAATGTCTGCCAGATAATACAAATACTCTAGATCACTGTATGCATTTGTTCATGTTTTATTAATGGATAAAACACGGCATAAAATAATTATATCAATTCACTCAGGTCTAGTAGTAGCTATACAGCAGACACACATGTTGAGAAGAGGAAGAGTTGCTGCATCTAATCGAGTTCACACCGGATTCACAAAAAAGTTAATCCTGAAAGATGGAGCAGTTCCCACTTTAAAAGCAGAAGCTGTTGTTTATGGACCACAACATGCAAGTACGTTTTATGCTTTGTTGATGTGTTTTCCATCACTATCGATTTATTTATGTTGTAGCAACGCTGTTTCAAACACATACAAACTTCATTTTAATCCCACCAGCGATCGTTGAATGATGTTTGTTGGCATCAGGTAATGTTAACATTTTCTTTACTGTGGTAAAATCATAGTCTCGTAATGTGCTCATGGTTCTGACGACAGGTATTTGATGGCTACATTCGTTTTGTAGAGTGTGTGTGCGAGAAAGAGAGAGAGTGTGTGTGTGTGTGAGTGCTGATCAAATAATCCCTTCGAGGATTGTAATATTATGAGGTAGAACGATTTTATGAAATGCATGGACATTTTTGCGTGTTTTAACATAAACAACAGTGGCATTTACACATAACCGCGTATAAAAAGTATGAGACATCAACACAAAAAGCAGAAAAAAAACATACCGTTCAGAAACGTCCTGTAACAGCCGTTCGTGCACAAGTTCTAATATTCTCTAAATCTGATTCGGGCTGAAACTGATAAGGCAATATTGACGCCTGTGTTTATAATACATCGGAGCACATGCAACTGGTAACGGACGTGACGTTTCCGGACAGCGTGAACCAGAGCTATGGAAGTAAAATAATGCCAAATGTTTTTGAAACAAAAAAAGCTTGTTAAATTGCACTGCATTGCATTAACCATGCTTGCATTTTTTAATGCATTGTATTTTTATGGGCTGAAATTCAGCATGGTTGAATATTTAAGCTCTGAATATTTCAATTCAAAACATTTCAAACACATTTTCATTATTAAAAATTCAATACTTACATCATTAACACTTCTCTTCACACTGGTACCTTTCCCACAGCTCGGGTAACCCCACTACTTAAAGGGATACTTCAGGTTTTAGCATTAAGCTTTGTATTAGTAGAAAATCTGTGGTATTTTTGAATGACCGTGCTTTCCACCCTCATATCCCTCTGAGATGAGAGATTTATGTATTTTTTTGTCTGGGAAAAATCCTCAGATGACAAAAATCGTCATTTTACATCATCGGAGGATTTTTTGGCCAGAGGCTAAAGACTACAACCAGTAGGAGGGGCTGTCCCGCATGTTTTCAACCCGCCCATAGAGGGTGGGCAGGGGCGGATTAAGGTGGTCAGGGGTCAGGCTGCTCTTTGTGTGAGGCCCCCTCACATTTTTTAAAAAAATGTTTCTTATGGGCCAATTAGGGTCTTTTTTTTGTTCGCGCCAGGCACTGCATTATGGGTGGGCCTGACAGGCCTAGGCCCACACACTTTTCAACAGGCCCACCCAAAACTTTTCTCCAAGAAAAAAAAAAAAAAAAAAACTTAATATATTCTAATTTTGTCAAGAATTATAAAAAATCAGCAATAAGCTCAATTTGTACTAAAATAGTCTAAATGTTTAGTTTTCATTTTTTTTAAAAAGCTGGTTATGTCTATTTTGATGTTTCTGCGCAAGTTCAGCAGACAGTGAGGTTCGGGTTTGTTCCGATCAGAGCGCATTTCTGAATATTCCGCTCGCTCGCTCATTCCGCAGGGTCGCTCGCTCAACCCAGAATGGCCTGCTGCCTGGTTAGAAAATATGTGGAAGGGCTGCCTCCGACTAATTTTTTTCTAGTTGACTAGTAGTTGTTCATTTAAGCCATTCGTGGACAAATCGCCCCTTTATATTAATTTAATTACTTAGGCTATATACCCTATAGGATAATGAGCGTTTACGTAATATAGCCGCACTCAAGCTGAAGACCGCACGCATAAAGCTTGCCACCATGATCCCATCATCTGAAGTCTATAACATGTTATTTATCCTCAAGCCTGATAGTCCTTCAAGGGAGGAGAAGCATGTATGAAATAATTGCTTGTATTTCTGCAGATAGTGTCACATAATTACACTTTACAATAAATATAAATTATGATATCATTGTTATTAATAGCACGTTCATGCACAGGATTGTGGTTTATGGAGACGATATGCTGAACGCTGTTGTTCCAAATTCTGCGAAACCATTCAACTTCCAGAAGTGGTCACATATTAAACACTGCCTAATAATTTTTCACTGCCCCATAATTTTTTTTCCACTATTACTAACTTAAATATTTTAACCAGCATCAGTCCTCATCATAACTACCAAATATTTATTTAATTTCAGGATTTTAACCTTTTAAATTCCAGTTTTGGTGGCGATACCATCAATTTGTAAAAGAGGAAAAAACACAAAAATGTAATTATTTTCCATACACTAAATGCAAAGAGAAAACTTTAACTTTGGATTATCACAGTCTTGAATATGTCAATGATTAGCGGCAACATTATTTCTGGTGCATTTAAAGATTTTGTGTTATGTCAGATAAAAAAAAAAAAAAACACCATTCAGCGCGTTAATGACCAAAAATGTTCACATTAAACACTGCCTAAAATATGATATATTATGATTATTTTCAACTTTTACTAACTTCAATATTTTTACCAGCATCAGTTCTCATCATAACTACCAAATATTTATTTAATTTCAGGATTTTAACCTTTTAAATTTCAGTTTTGGTGACTATACCATCAATTTGTATTGCTCATTTTACATAATTGACATACTGCAAACATCTGCAGTATTGCAAGCCTTTTCCTGAAGGTGACTATAACCTGTGCCTTTCTTTCTACACATCAAAATTTGCCCTAGAAAGAAAGCAAAACTACAAGATCACCATGAACATGAACTTTTATTTTTCTAAATTATATAACATAAAACATATTAAAAACTTCAAAACAAAATTAGCTTATTCTCTCATTTGCAGGAGCTGCAGAATTGCAACGTATGCTCCTTGCAGATAAATAGATAAATGCCACATTTTGAGCAGGTGGTGGTGATTTTTCTTTTTTTGTTAGGGCAGAAACTGCACCCCCTTCTCCTCTGGTCATGGGTGTCTGCAGACCCACTTGCCTCTCCGCTCCGCTGTAATTGAACCATGGCTGCTGCGGCTGGTGTGCGGGGGAGGCGCTCTCTCCTCTCCATCTGGGGATACAGCTGCTCCAGGAACAGCCTCCTTTTGAAAATTTTCTCCTGGTTCCAGGAAGGTTCAACAGCCACCCACAGGACAAAGGCGTTGAAAGCAGAGACATCTATTAGATTGAAGAAGAGCGCCATCGGCCACCGATTTGTCTTCCTCTTGCAGCTGTATGCGCCAACAGCCTACAAAATAAAAAAAGATTAAGGAAAAATTAATAACATGCATCTATTTTTTTTTCATGTTTCTAAGTTATAAGAGAAAAAAAAAACAAGAGGAAAAAAAAATGCATGATAAACTTAGTACTAAATATGCCTATATTTTAGAACACCACATAAAGATATATAAATATAAATATACATAAAGGTATATAAATAAAAATGTGAGTTACTGTTGCTAATAGCACATACCTGATCCAGGCTGTCGACAGCTCCTTTGCACCGGTTGTAGTCCATTATCATCACAGGCTTCTGGTGCTCCTCTCCACTCACATCGGGCTCGCGGTGCTTGGTGCTCAGCAAAAGCACATTTCCCCCCCGTTTTGGCCGTTGTGGTCTTCCTGAACGCAAACTCGGAGGATCTGGGTGCTCGCGCTCTGGTTTGGAGGAGGTGTGGAGGAAGCTCTGGTTTGTTCCTCCGGATCGTTCCAACAAGAGCAATTTTTTTCTTCAGCAGCTCCTCTGCCAGTGCATGAGAGGTGAAGAAATTGTCTGTCGTAACAGTGTGTCCCCCCAGCCCGTCAGTCATGTCCCGCACAACCCTCTGTCCCTGGTTTACCTCGGGAGCCCATTCTGCAGTTTTCCCGGCATAAATCTGAATTTTCCATGCGTAAGACGTGGAAACATCACTTGTGACCCAGATCTTAATTCCGTATTTTGTCGGTTTGCTGGGCATATATTGTCGGAAACGGCAGCGCCCTTTGAACCCGACCAGCTGCTCGTCCACACAGACGTCCACCCCGGGGTTGAAGAGAAGGGGGAGGCGGTGCAGCCACTTTTCCCAGATTGGCCTGAACGCCGCCAGCTTGTCATCCCAGTAACGTCCAGGTCGGGTCAGTCTGTCGTCAAATCTTACATTAGAACTGAACTTCTGGAAATTGCGGTGGGGCATGGGGCCTGAAGATGGGCCGGCCTGTGTGGTCATCCCACAGGCTCCGGGTGGACTCATTTCTGGACTTGTAGACTCCAGCCAGAATTAGCACCCTGAGGTAAGCCTCGACGTCTTTTGCATCCACATTAATCCAATCTGTCTCGGATCGTCTCCCCTGTAGATTTGTTCTGTCCACAATTAATTTTACCATATCCTCCGTGAACAGTTGCTGGAATGCAGACCTAGAGTCCACGATGCGAGCGGTTGCGTAACGTGTCGGTCCGGGTGTCGGTATCTCGGTTGGCACGAAGCGGAGCATTAGTGGGTGACCAGTGGAGTCCATTTTTTGATGTCCACATAGGATCGGGTGTCTCCTGTGTGTCATCCAGTTCCTCACGCTGAGTTGAGTCAGAATTTTCTTTTTACATTTTCTTTACATGAGAAATATAAAGTAACTAAAAAAAATTCATAAGTTGATGGTTTGAACAGCAAGCAAATAAACACTGAAACACATTAATTTCTTCCCAGACTTCTTGATGCCACCCCCAGCTGTGGAACGAAAAAACTTTGTTGAGAAAAGGAACAACTCAAAAACTTTAAAGAAATAATTTCTACATTGCATTAATAAACAAAAAACTTCATTTAAATAGGAAAGAATGATGGGTGGCTTTGTGTGTCTCTTACTTAAAGGTCCTTTTCCGGCAGCCTTGGCTTTCAATTATTCCAATGCTTTCTGATCCTCTTTCTGTTTCTGTTTGAAAGCCATGTCTTCCTGTAGTTTAAAAATAAAACATTGAATGAGTGTTAAGAAAATGTACAAACAATAATTTAAAAATTTTCTAACTTTGACTGGTAGATACATTAATTTATGCATTTGGCAGACGCATTTATCCAAAGCGACTTGCATTGCATTTCAGTGTACTTTACATTCTTACAAATACATTTCTGTAGTCATTACTTTACTCAGCTGATCTGTCCAGTTCACAAACCATAATCTCAGTGTTTATGTATAAACACTTCAACCAAACCTCAATGTACGAACTTACATCATCCACATCTTTCGACTGCTTTTTAGGAGCCTTGAGGGGTTTCTTTTTACCTCCTGCACAGAGAATAAATCATTTTGATATTTGAAACCACAATAACATGATCAAACTTAACTCACATTTTGAAAAATATTTAATAAACATTGTAATAAGAAATATAAATGGATTTTTTTTGTATAACAATAAAAAAAGGACCGATATCAACTTTCTAATTATTAAAATGCAGTGAAATGTTGTAATACAGCTAACGCAGATAGCATGTACAAAAAAAAAAATTTTTTTTAAATATATCGACATGCATTTACAATCTATAAAGACCTAGCATGATCGGGAGATATATCGTCCTGCCATGTTTAGGGTTTTTAGGGAAACAGCATTTAAATGACATTAAAGAATGACAGGCATAAAGCCATGTGTCTCTTACTTAAAGAAGAGCCTTGGCTTTCAATCGCTCCATTGCTTTCTTTTTCTCTTTCGGGTCCTTCTTCTGAACAGCCTTGGCTTTCAATCGCTCCATTACTTTCGGTTTGTCTTTCAGTCTCTGTTTGAAGGCTATGTCCTTCTGTAGTTTGTAAATAAAACAAGGAATGGGTGCAATTCAACAAGTCATTAAATGTGCAAACCATCAAGCTTTGACTGGCAGGTAAGATTCTGATTACTCTAATTAATGTTTAATAAATAAAATGATCAATTCTGACCATCTGAATGTTGCTGCAGAAATTGAGACTCCTCAGACAAAGTTTTCCCCTCAGAAGCAACATTTTCCTCAGAAGAGGGAGCGTTTTCCCCATCTTTTATTGCACTATTTACTTGAGACCGTCCGAATTTCTTACTGTACCCCATTTGCTTCAAAGTTCTCCATGTTGTGCGTTCAGAGATGCTCTTTTACACACCTTGGTTGTAACGTGTGGTTATTTGAGTGACTGTTGCCTTTCTATCAGCTTGAAACTTAGGTAAAGTTGGTTTCATATTCGCACATTCCTGGACTTCCGCGTTCAATAACTCGTGAACTAAATGTTGTTGCTACACAAAACACCTATGACATATACAGTAACTACAGATAAAACACCAGAAGCTACAACATAATTTTCCTCAAAATGATCTTTCCTTCGCACTGGACAAAATACATTGATCTCTATGTGCAGGCTGCTAAGAAGGGACCATCTGCAAAGTGCAAACCCGAAGGAAAGCTCGTTTTGAGGAAGATTTAAATATTAAAACAATGTTATTTGTGTAGTAACAATATTCAGCTCATGAGATATTGAACGCGGAACTCCGCGAATATGCGAATATAAAACCAACTTTACCCAAGTTGCAGACTTGATCATGTAGGACCTTCAGTACCACATACGTGGACAGCACCATGAACATAGTCAAGTAAAAAAAAAAAAGGTTGCCAACCGGGGTAAAAATAGTTTCAGGTTTGATATTTGTCAGTATGCAAATATGTTTTATGTAAAATTTACAGTAATTAGTGCTTTACAGTATTTTTACTGTAATTTAATTAGTAATTTACAGTATTTAGTGCTTTCCTAGTGACCAGACTGACTTACTACTGGTGGAATTTTGACAATACCTCCTTTACTGTACGTACAATAAACAAATAAGTTTAAGAAAAAAATTACTGTAATTCACCTAAAGTATTTATGTTCCAATGGTTATAGTGTGTTCCTAGTAATCACTCTACTCAATTAACCTAATACCTAAATGTATTAGGTAAAAATATGTATTAGAACTACTGTTCCTTGTACAGCACAATTCTTTCATTGATTAAAAAAATGCAGATATTTTAGGTTAATCATATTTTCAACGTTATAAATAAGCAACACCCTTATTGTAATGATTCAAGTTAAGTTTTTGTTATGAAGTCCTGAAGAAGTGGATTCTGGAACACACTGCTGCTTTAATGTGTATCTAATGAGTGATTATAATCAAGGTATTAATCAATAGTTTTCCTTCTAAATATCAAATGAGTTGAATGACTTCTCTAGGCTTATGAGATTTTACTTTGTTATAGAAATTACCAGTGTGATTATCGAAAATATTATTTCATGTATCATTTAAATATAAGTCTGTATTTGATATCTGAGGTCTAACGTAAGGGTCTGTCCCATGCCAGGAATGCAGTAAAAGTGCTTGCTAATTTAGCCTGGCTTCCAGAGATGAAATACGGACTTCTTTAACAGGTGTCACTACATCCATCTGCTTTTCTAGGCTATCCTGATAGCAATGGTCTCAGGAGTCATTGAAACCTATAGTTTAGAGACCATTTCTTCCAAGTCTTTAATTTACAGTTAGATTTAAAGTATCCTCTCCTTGAGAGAAAGAACATGTTATCTTAATGTTTTGAGAAGACTCTCCTCCTCACCAAATCCAATCTTGAAGAAACTGTGTCTGTGTGTGTTAGTATTCTTGGTTACAGGTTAAGGAACAAGTGGAAATATAGCTGCAAGCAGTGATACGGGGCCAAGCCCCTGAAGCAGCAGCAAGAGCAGGAATAGTAAAATCAGCAGAAATTGAAGAAAAAGAGCTGGTTTAGAAGTACAGGTGAAAATGAACTCAAAATGAACAGAAGTTCAGATGATAGAATGAACAAGACATAGATTAATCCAAGAGGAAGAAAGATTAGTACAACGTTGAATAATAAAGGAATCGACATGACACAACATTACACACAATTTTTTAAAATTATGCCACGCAGGGCTCGAACCCATTATCTCTGGGTCAGATACCTGTCACTGCGCCACTGGGAAGTTGCATTTTTGGCAAGATGAAGAAGGTCCAATAGTTCCAAAGGTCCAAAGTAAGAAGCATATCAGAATGAATAATTTTTGTATAAATTTGCTGCATGTTGTATTTATCGAGTTCGTTCACATATAGGCACCATGTCTGGAACAGAAGCAACTTTTCCACCACTTAAGGCCACAATACCTCTTGCGATCTGGGAATGTGCCACACAGGATTCAAACCCACAACCGGAATGGTTCAGGGTTCATGCTAACCAATTAGCATGCTAAGCTAACTACCATAAGGCAACAAATACAGGTCAAATTTGTAGAAAAATATATCGGGAACAGTAGCAAAAATCAAACATCTGTTCAGTCACTTCTGTGTGGCTCGGTCCAAAGATCATCTGAGCCAATTTTCCTAAAAATTGAACAAAATTTGAATGAGGAGTACCACAAAAAAATTTAACACTGTACTTTTCAAAATGGCCACTACTGTAATGGGCAGAGTCTTAATGTAAGATATTGATTGTGATCACCATAATGAGTGGAATCAGGTGCACTAAGTTTCATTTTACATCTATTTACATTCACATCTAGATCAAAGGGTTCAAAAGCTATAACCCTTTTAATGTGGAATTTTTGAACTGGTGGTGGCGCTATAGAGTTGGTCCTACAGACGCAAAAATTGGTCCAATTACTATTCATTACAATCACTACAAGTGTGGAAGGTCACGACGTGCCTAAATTCAGGGTCCGAATGTCAGCCGCATAATTGATGGAGATATGCTTCAGTCTATCTGTGCAGAAAATGTGTGATTATTTATTAGCCAATCAGAATCATTCAACCTGAAGCAATGACAAAGCTTAAACCTTGGTGAAGGGTATAATTGCTGTGATTTTTGTAAATGTAAGGGGAAGCGGCCTACGTTTGATCACTGGAGTAATCACTCCTTGTGATTCTTGAAGCTGACTTCTGCCTGATGAAACTGCAAACTATCTTCAGTAAAATTTCCTTTAATTTATTTTAATTCTGACTCTTGTCTTAAATTGACTGCACTTTTAACGCCTGGTCTTAATAAATCCTATCTGGTCCTTGGGTCTTTAACTGTAAGTCCCAAAATACAGATATACAGTGGTAATCCATATTGAAACAAGGACAATAAAGCAGAAGTTTCAGCAGATATTCTTTAATGATGTTCCACTGTTTAAGGTACACAGTGAGCACAACCATTGGGCATCTTTTCCAGGTAGCTTGATAGTCCAATGCAGCATACAGTGTGTACCATCTTTGGCACTGTTCACACTGGTAAACATGACAAGGATTAATTATGTAACAAACCGCTAACAGCTATAGTTATGTGTGTTAACCAATTACATAATGCAATGAATAAATATTAAATAACATGTTCAATTGCTTAAATATTTTTGTTTACCCAAAGTAGTCCTGACTGAAAATATTTGAAAAAATTGTATTCAAACACACACATTTGTTTTACTTAAACTTTTACGTCACTTCACTAAAAGAAAATATAGTAAAATAAAAAGTACTTGACAAAACAATCAGTTAAAGGGTTTATGATAATATAAGAACAACTTAAACCAAGAGAGAATAAACAACAGCAAAATTTTGAAGAGGTGAAATTGAAATATTACTCTAACCACGAGGAATTAAGTACAACTTCTATGTATAATCCCAGTGGTATTTCATGAGCAATTAGAAAGACAATAGAAATAAAACAGTGCACTGTACAGTATCTTGAATGCCTCCATGATCTTGCTGTTCATTATCTCTCAGATTTGCTGCACCAATGCGTACAGGTTCAGTCACTACTGTTAATAGTAATGTAGCCCCTATTAATGTACTGCAACCTTAAACAAACAAAACCCCTTCAGTTTGTCAGTTTGGTCACTAGGAAAGCACTACAGCCCTTGGAACATGAAAAAATACTTTAGGTGAATTACAGAAATTGTAATATCCAAAATTGACAGTCAATACTCTACTTCTCCTACACCAGAACTTTATAAATAAAGGATCGATCTTCAAACCCAATATAATTTAATTTCATCAAGTCAAGCAGAATGGCTTATTCTCCGGTCGCGAGGTTTTTTCCATGAACACGGTGATAAGGCTGGTCGACAGTTAGCCCATCAACTTAAATCCAGATCATCAGCTCAACATATTTCTCAAATTACAAATGATGCTGGGGATTTAACTATTGATCCCCTTACAATTAATAACATGTTTATGAACTTTTATTCTAACCTTTATAAATCAGAAACCCCTAAGGATCAGTCTAAATTGGTAGAGTTTTTTGACAGCATAAATGTCCCCACTATTTCATTGGAGCATAAAAAAGACTTAGGCCACCCCCTTCAGCTGAAAGAAATATCTGCGGACATATCAGCGTTGCAAAGCGGTAAGACTCCGGGGCCCGATGGCTTTCCAATCGAATTTTATAAGAAGTTTTCTACTAAATTATCTCCACTCTTGCTTAATATGTTTGAATATTCTTTATCTCAGGGAACTTTACCAAAGTCCCTTACTGAAGCACTGATTACACTTCTATTGAAGCCTGAGAAGGACCCAACACAATGTAGTTCATATCGACCAATTTCTTTGTTAAATGCAGACGTCAAAATTTTAGCCAAATTATAAGCTATCCGATTAGAGTCTCCCTTGGTCAGTATAATTTCAGCTAATCAGACTGGTTTTTATAAAAGGTCGCCACATCTTCTCTAACGTTCGCCGTCTTTTGAATGTTCTTTACCCAGGACACCCCTGAAATTGTAGTTTCATTAGACGCCAAAAAGGCATTTGATCGTGTGGAATGGGATTACCTTTTTTTCTTTATGAATAAATTCGGTTTTGGCCCAAGATTTATAGACTGGATCCGTCTTCTGTATACTTCCCCAGTTGCTTCAGTGGTTACTAATAAATGGCGATCCAAAGATTGTTCTCTATCAAGGGGCACTCGGCAGGGATGCCCATTAAGCCCCCTTTTGTTTACAATTGCAACTGAACTACTCTCTTTGGTATTAAAATCCACACCTACCTTTCATGGTATAAATAGGTGTGGTGTTGGACATAAGCTCTCATTATATGCTGACGACTTGATTCTTTACATCTCAGACCCTTTATCATGCATCAATGATATTATCAAAATCTTGCACAATTTTGGGACCTTCTCAGGCTTTAAATTGAATATCTCTAAAAGTGAATGCATGCCTGTTAACACACTTGCCAGGCATATGCCTGACTCTGCTTTCCCCTTTCGCTTGGCAAGATCTGGGTTTAAATATCTGAGCATTAATATTGCACATAACTTTAAAGGACTACTTGAAAATAATTTTACTCCTCTTTTGATTAAACTTAAATCTGATCTTCAAAAATGGAGGATTCTTCATCTAACCCTGGCCGGTAGGGTGAACTGTGTTAAAATGACTGTTATCCCGAGATTCTTATATTTATTTTAATGCCTACCAATCTTCCTTTCCAAAGCTTTTTTCAACAGATTAGACAAACTTATTTCCAGTTTTTTTATGGGATGGGAAAACTCCTAGGATTCGGAAAGAGTTTCTCCAGAAACATAGGGATGATGGGGGTTTAGCTCTTCCAAATTTCTTATATTATTATTGGGCAGCTCAAGTTCAAAAGATAATCTATTGGATGCACTCATCAGGGACCACTGATTGGTGTGAAACAGAATCTAAATCCTGCACAGAAACCTCTTTACAAGCCCTAGTAACATCTAGCCTACCTATTAAAATAGCACAATATACATCAAATCCGGTTGTTCATTCTACTCTTAAAATATGGATTCAGATACGCCAACATTTGCACTTAAGACAAGCACTTTTGCTTCAGAGCCCAATATGCACTAATCATGCATTCCTCCCTGCCAAACTAGACTCAGCATTTAAACAATGGCAAGATAAGGGCATTGCTCAATTTGGTGATCTTTATATTGGTGGTCTTTTTGCTAGTTTTAATGATTTACGTTCCAAATTCAATCTTAATCAAGCTGACCTTTGTCGTTATTTTTCGTTATATTCTCCTGCAGACTCTCTGTTTGAAGCTCCCCTCCATCTACAAGGTTTTATGTCAAGAATATACAAAATTTTCATGTCTTTAAAAAGTATAGGAACAGACGAAGTTAAAAGTGGATGGGAGTGTAGTGTGTAGTAAGTCAGTCTGGTCCGTAGGAAAGCACTACAGCCTTTGGAACACGAAAAAATACTTAGGGTGAATTACAGTAATTTTTAAAAAAAACATGTCAACTGTACATACAGTAAGGGTCAAAATCTCACCTGTAGTAAGTCAGACTGGTCACTAGGAACATGCTACAACCTTCGGATAGTAAAAGATCCCTTTGGTGAATTAATGTAATTTCATTCTAAAAATATTTATGTACATTATGTACAGTGAGGCAGGTTTCCTAAATACAATCATTATAATGCACTTTTTATTGTTGCTAAAGTACAATCAATAACATTAGAATACAAAATGTGAGATTTGCTGGTACATCTGTACTTTGCAAAAATGTAGTTGTCTGTTTGCACAAAAAATAGACATTTTTAGACGGTCCCTCCCTTAATGTATGCCATTAAAACAATATTTGCCCAGTTTGATCGATTGTGTAGAGTGTTGTAGTTCACCATCTTTGTCCTAAGATCATGTAGTTGCTTTTATTTCGCAAAAAAAATGTGCTTTATTGCGCTTGTTATTGAGACAGTTTTTAAGCAAAAAAGTGCGAATATAAAACCAACTTTACCTAAGTCAGCTTGAACCAGTCTGGCCATTCTCCTCCGACCTCTGCGATCAACCGGGCATTTTCTCCCACAGAACTGACGCTCACTGGATGTCTTCTCTTTTTCGGAACATTCTCTGTAAACCCTTGAGATGGTTGTGGGTGAGAATCCCAGTAATTTAGCAGTTTCTGACACACTCTTACCAGCCCGTCTGGCACCGACAACCATACCACGTTCAAAGTTACTCAAATCCCCGTTTTTGGCCATTTTCTTCTGCGCGCCGTGTTCATGGCTCGTGCGCGCGCGGCTCCTCTATTGCGCGGTCGCGCGCGCACACTCCCAGGCTCTGATTGGTTAAGAGGTAACATCGACGTTCTACGTAATGCTGACATTGGTTCGTGCGCCGTTATGTTTTGACGATCTTCGCCGAGTTTTGCCGAACTTACTCCCAGCGTTACTGGATTCATGAGGCAAATTTGGATTATTTACCAAGGGAAACTAACAGAATTGACTCCTTTTTGAAGAAAACAGCCTAAGATGAGATTCATTCGGTAATCATTTGATCGGTTGTATTATGCCAACATAATAAACTACATAACCATAATCTTAAAAAGAATGACATTTTTTGTTTAAAATATGGCTTATGTTTATCAAACATGAACGATATTAAACGATCTACTTACAGTCTAAATAATATACAATTTGAAAACGATGGATTTGTGTGTGAAAGGTAGAGATAAACTCTTTAATAATTGACTTTCAATGTTTCATTAGGACTTTAAAATATAAAAGGACGGTCTTCTTAATGATGTAATCACGGACCCAGTAGGCTACCAGGTTTACAAACTTAATCACACTTAACAAAGACATGAGTTATTACTGTGCATTTAAATAAACAACGTTTTTTAATTTTTCGAGGACTGATTTAGTAAGTTACTAAAACAGATTTAATGTCTTCACAGGCACTGAAAGTGAGTGACCACTATCCAGTAGAGGTGGAACTGAAGAATAAACATAAGACACACAATTCATCAGCAAAATGACTAAAACTACATAATGAAAAGAAACAATAACAAAAGACATTTTTGTTTCGGGTAATCAAAGATGTTCCAAACATTTGGAGACATGAAAAGTGAGACTGTAGAGCTGAATATAAAGATGGACACGCTTCAACAAAAACTTTAGAAATGGAGTTGTTTACATGTGAATTTAAAGTTGAAATGTTTGGATATTGTACTGAGCTTTGAATAGGTTTCGAAAATCAAAGACATTAAAATCTGAAATTTAAATTTACAGTCATCACAAACTTTATTCCTTTTAACATTTTCTTTACATAAGAAATATAAAGTAACTAAAAAAAATTAATTTGACATTGCTATTGTGGACCCAAATCATAAGTTGATGGATTGAACAGCAAGCAAATAAACACTGAAACACATTCATTTCTTCCCAGACTTCTTGATGCCACCCCCAGCTGTGGAACGAAATCAAAGGAGAAACTTTGTTGAGAAAAGGAACAACTCAAAAACTTTAAAGAAATATTTTCTACATTGCATTAATAAACAAAAAAAAATTAATTTAAAGGGTTAGTTCACCCAAAAATTAAAATTCTGTCAGTAATTACTCACCCTCATGTTGTTCCAACCATGTAAGTCTTTCGTTCATCTTCGGAACACAAATTAAGATATTTTTGATGAAATCTGACAGAATTCTGACTCTTCCATAGGCTTCCAGTGTGACCGAAACTCACCGACCCAGAATAGTTATTAAAAACATCGTTAAAATAGTCCAAGTGACTCCAGTGGCTCAATCTTAAGTATATCAAGCGACGAGAATACTTTTTGTGCGCAAAAACAAACAAAAATACCGACTTTATTCCACTATTCAATTCCTTCTCTCTGGGCCTCGTAGTGTTTTTGCGTAGCGCGTCTGTGTTGCACGTCACCACGTAGGCTCACAATTGGCCGAAGCAGGTCATGTGTGTGATGCGTGATGACGTGCAACACAGACGCGCAGCGCAAAAACACTACGAGGCCCAGAGAGAAGGAATTGAATAGTGGAATAAAGTCGGTATTTTTGTTTGTTTTTGCGCACAAAAAGTATTCTCGTCGCTTGATATACTTAAGATTGAGCCACTGGAGTCACTTGGACTATTTTAACGATGTTTTTAATAACTATTCTGGGTCGGTGAGTTTCGGTCACACTGGAAGCCTATGGAAGAGTCAGAATTCTGTCAGATTTCATCAAAAATATCTTAATTTGTGTTCCGAAGATGAACGAAAGACTTACATGGTTGGAACAACATGAGGGTGAGTAATTACTGACAGAATTTTCATTTTTGGGTGAACTAACCCTTTAAATAGGAAAGAATGATGGGTGACTTTGTGTGTCTCTTACTTAAAGGTCCTTTTCCGGCAGCCTTGGCTTTCAATTGTTCCAATGCTTTCTGATCCTCTTTCTGTTTCTGTTTGAAAGCCATGTCCTCCTGTAGTTTGTAAATAAAACATAGAATGAGTGCTGTGCAATTCAACAAGTCATGAAAATGTACAAACCATCATTTCAATTTTTTCAAAATTTGACTGGCAAATACATTAATTCATGCATTTGGCAGACGCATTTATCCAAAGCGACTCGCATTGCATTTCGATGTACTTTACATTCTTACAAATACGTTTCTGTAGTCATTACTTTACTCAGCTGATCTGTCCAGTTCACAAACCATAATCTCAGTGTTTATGTATAAACACTTCAACCAAACCTCAATGTACGAACTTACATCATCCACATCTTTCGACTGCTTTTTAGGAGCCTTGAGGGGTTTCTTTTTACCTCCTGCACAGAGAATAAATCATTTTGATATTTGATACCATAATAACATGATCAAAACTAAACTCCAATTTTGAAAAATATTACATATACATTGTAATAAGAAATATAAATTATTATTTTTTGTATAACAATAAAAGAAAGGACCGATATAAACTCTCAAGTTATTAAAATGCAGTGAAATGTTGTAATACAGCTAACGCAGATAGCATCGTGAACAAAAAAATATTTTTAAAATATCGACATGTTTATAATCTATAAAGACCTGGCATGATCGGAAAATAGCGTTTTTATTACCTAAGGCCTTTTACACAATCAGACTGTCATGTTTAGAGTTTTTATTTAGATTAATATTACCTTCTCTTCCAGACATGTTGCTCAGATTAGATAGCTAATGCTTTTTTCCGCGCTGTCAGGACCCCAGCTGTTACCCGGATGTAGTGCCCCCGTCTTGTGCCTGAGAGAGATTCGTTTCGGCGAATCGATTCGCTAGTTGGTTCGTGTAACTGAACTGGTTCCAAACCTGTTTTGATTCGTTTGAGTCGTAGTGTTCCCAAAAAGATCGGATTTTGCGTTGTTTATGATCCCAACCGATCCCAACATGTCATCCAAGCAAGCCTCACCGTTGTGTTGCAAAGCGAACTTCTTAATGTTTCTTTTTAAAAGGCTTGACAATGCAATCGAGTGACTTACAAATGCTTTGAGAATCGGTTCAACTGGATCAGTAACAAATGAATCTGTTCAAAAGAACCCCAGCTACTGCCTGAAAGAAATGCGCTCATGCTACAATGACATTTCAGGAAATTTGACAGGTATTTTATGGACTATATATACAGTCTTCTGTAAACATGAGAAAATAGGGGCCCGAGAAGAAACTTGACGAAACGGAGATTCGCTGGTGCGTTTTGTTGGTTTAATCCTGAAATGAATTCAGTTTGAACTCTAAAAATTTTTTACCGACACTATTCATTCATTAGCTCGGAAAAGTAAATATAATGTATGTAAATGTAACAGCGTCACAGTTAACTTACATTAGACATATTTTTGCTGTGTATTTAACTTTTTAATTACCAACATAGAAACTATTTTATATGTTGTGTGTATATGTTGTGTAACTGTCCTTAGGACTTTACATAGAAGCTCTTTCAAAAATACAAATTGAAGCCCAAATCAAATGTATCAGTCGTATTTTATCATTGTTAACCTGCCTGTGTTATGTATTTGCTCCCAATATAGTGTGTTTTTGTTTTATCCATTCTTATAGCCTAGTGCAAATATAAATTAAGTTCATTTTCGAGCTAGAAAACATAATTTTTAATATTTAGGAACACTGATTGCACCTTGTGGATCATTTCACAAAGCCAATGTATTTATTCTTGCAGGTTCTATATTTGACGTGTGTAATATCCTACATATGAGGCTCTTCGATGAGGTTCAGAGGGAAAACTGTATTTTCGAGCAGCCATGTCTCCACATGTCTCCACCGACACCAGCTGTCTGTCCCGGTCCAGTGGAACCTCCACAGAACATATTGCACACAGCAACAAAGCCCGAAAGATGAGCCGAATAAAATGACGTCTGTGAAAGAGCGCACAGCATCTGCGTTAACGTATGCTGGAGATCTGGGGAAACAATGGGGCCGAAATTTGGTGAAAACAACTACAGTGACCGTCAACTACTGGTGGGAGCGCTATGAAGAGTTTGTCGGGCTTAATGAAGTCCGAGATGCGCAGTCCAATGTCACAGAGGTACACGTTTGATAAATGACCCAAAAAAGGTGCACTTTTCACTCTTGGATTCATTCATATGTCAATATAATGTGAATTATGTATTGCTATCAGGCTGAAAAGGCCTTCATGATCGCCAGAGGAATCGTCAGAGAAGCTCACACCAGCCTGGAGGCTCTACAGGTCCGGCTGAAGGAAGTGAGGGACCGTTTGGACCGTGTTTCTCGTGAAGAGGCTCATTATTTAGAGTTAGCCACACTCGAACACAAACTACTGCAGGTGAGGAAGACCACAGTACCGCATTCATTTCTTAAAAAAACAAGTAATAAAAACTCAGTGAGTGTTTTAGCGCAATTTCCTCACCTCATGGGATCACAACACTAAGAGATAGTAAATCTTTTCCTGGATTTTTTTTTGCGTTCCCGAGATTAGACCTTCCTTAACATAATGCCGAAAACCTGAAGTCTCTAAGTGGTCTGGTTGAGGAGTAGATAGAAGTGCAAGATATGTGCGCACAGACGCACAGAACAGAAATCATGAGTTAACAATCGCAATTTTGTCCGGTGGAAAATTGCGCTAAAAAAGTGTTGAAAGAAGTCTCTTCTGCTCACCAGGGCTGCATTTATTTGATCAAAACTATGGAAAAAAACTGTAATATTGTGAAATATTATTCCAATTTAAAATAATGGCTTTCTATTTTAATATACTTTAAAATAGAGTTCATTTTTGTGAAAGCATCATTACTCCAGTCTTCAGTGTCACATGATCCTTCAGAAATCATATAATATGCTGATTTATTATCAGTGTTTGACAGTTGTGCTGCTTATTATGTTTTATAACCTCTGATACTTTTTTCAGGATTCTTTGATTAAGAAAAAGTCAGTAGTTTATACTTTTATTCAGCAAGGATGTGTTAAATTGAAAGAAAAGTGATATTAAAGATTTACATTGTTAGAAAGATTTCTATTTTGAATAAATGCTGTTCTTTTTAGCTTTTTATTCATCAAAAAATCCTTAAAAAAGTATCACAGATTCCCAAAAAAATAGCGTCAAATCCTCATATTAGAATGATTCCTGAAGGATCATGTGACACTAAAGACTGGACTAATGATGCTGAAAATTCAGCTTTGATCACGGAAAAAAGTAAATCTATTTTAAAGTATATTAACATTGAAAACCATTATTTTAAATTGTAATAATATTTCACAATATAATTATTTTTCAGTATTTTTTTTATCAAATAAATGCAGGCTTGATTAGCTGAAAAGATTTCTTTCAAAAACATAAAAAAATAGTATTTTTTTCAAGCTTTTGATCGGTACTGTACATAGATAGATTGCACCTTCCCTTTAATGTTTTCATCGTTTACAGGAAGAACGGCGCTTCAGAACGGCGTATGAGAACGCAGAAGAAGGCGAGCGAGAGAAGTTTGCGCTCTTCTCGGCTGCGGTGCGAGCGAGCCACGAGAAAGAAAGGACCAGGGCCGAACGTACCAAAAACTGGTCCGTGATTGGTTCAGTGTTGGGCGCCGTCATTGGGGTGATGGGCTCCACTTATATAAACCGGGTACGTTTGCAGGAACTCAAGAGCTTGTTGCTGGAGGCCCAGAAAGGACCAGTGAGTCTTCAAGAAGCGATTAAGGTCCAAGCCAGCATGCATAAAATGCAACAAGATGAACTCAGCAACCTCATCGACTCCCTCAGGGTGAGTGTCAAAGGAGGCGTAGAAGGTACGAAAACAGTCAAGCCAACATTCGTCCCGCCAGCGACTGCCATCGTCCCAACTTCCACATCTAGTGCCTCAGAAGAAGCCATTCAAGAGATTCTCCAACACAGCAAAAGAGCCCAAGGGCTCATGGAGAGCCTGAAACCACAGCTGGAGCAGCTGGAGGAGGGCGTCGGGAAGGTCGGGACAGAGATGCAAGCGGTGAAGACGACCCTGCAGTCTCGGCCAATGGAGAGGCCGGTCATTCAAGCACGAGACTCTCCGCTTCTTGTTTGTGACACAGAGTTAGTCGTTCAAGGCCTCGGTCAAACTGAGAAAAGACTGGAGGCGCACATCAACAAAACGAGTCTATATAATACAGTCCTGACCTGTGCGGCGTTTGCTGTGACTGTGCCAGTTCTGTACATTATATTGAGAGGTACTTGAAAAGTGTGCAGGCAATGTGCAGGCACTTTAGGGGCCAATACACTATGATAATACACTTGAGAATAATGTAATTAAAGAGTGTAATTATTGCTCATGGTTGTGAAAGATTAAATATTGTCATACTAAGAATCAATGCTTTATGTTCATTCTTTGTTATACTTTCTTCATGCTAGAATACTACCCTTCAAAATGTGGTTAATTTTGGTAAATAAATTATGAAATATTATTACAAGTCCTATTTGCAAAGAAACACCATTCACATTTTCTTTTTTAAACTGTAAAAATCTAGATAATTTTATTAGAAACTTGTATAAACTGTGGACTTTAAAACCATATTAGGAGTCACAGAGGCTCTTGAGTGTCTCATCACTGTTGATCCAATTGCTTATTTTGAAGCAAAATGTGATCGTTCGCTGTCACAGTGTGCTTTGTCTAGTTTTATTTTTCTAAGACTCCTAACATGTCCGTCCTTTTCCACGCGTCGAACCAATGAGCGTTCAGATCAGAGTGACGCAGTTGCCAACGGACCAATCACAGTGCTCTGACTCTCTTCCTCAATTAATATGCATGCCTTTTCTCGCGCGCTTAGTGGTCACGTGGATAATTTCGCGCGAAAAGTTAGTCTTCCCGGGAAAAACTAGTCTTCAGTCGAGCTGCTGTTTAAGACGGACGTGAGAACATGGCGGTGAGTGTGTTTTGTATATAATATGTTTATATGTTAACAAATCATTTAAGCCATAGTTTAAATGTGTTTTAAAGTATTTGACCTTTGCAAACGTGTCTGTGATTATGTGTGAAATGTACATGGCACATAAAAGTATTATTTTAGTTGGTCGATAATGCAATATAATGATCTCGATTTAACAATAAACTCAATATAATATACAAATTTGAACAAATGTGCGTTAACATTTCCACAAAAGTCATTTTAATTCGAGTTTTGTATTTTTTTTTGTTATAACTGTACCTGTCAAATTATTTAACTTAGCCCTGTTAAAAAGCCGACTAAAATTATACAAATACAAAAAAACGTGTCTTGTTTTTAACTCCTGAAAAGCTCCTGAACTGACATGTTGATTATTTTAAGCTATTGTGTTGTAAAGGGTTAAGCCAGTCTAAAAAAGTCCCACGTGGGTTAAACTAGTTTCTTTGTGTAACTGTTGTGGTTTCAAGTGAGTGACTGTTCTTGTGTAACGTTAGTATGAATTTTTTTTTTTTATTATTGACAGGTCTGTTTTTCTGCAGTAATAATATTGAGTTAGTTTCAGTATTAATACTTCAGCTTGATCTGTTTGCACATGTGTGCATTTTCAGTCACTTTAAGTCAGTCGGTCCTTTGACATCCAATTCTAGTGGAAAGATTTTTGTTTTCGATAACAGTGACTTTTTTTTTGCTTCAAAACAGGATTCCTCAGAGTCGTTTCAGATGGCCACCAGCCCCACTCGTGGCTCCCGGCGGGGTGACCTGACCTCCAGCCCCGGCAGAGACCTGCCTCCGTTTGAGGACGAGTCCGAGGGGATTCTGGGAGATAACATTCCCAATGAGGACGACGGAGATGGAGAGGAGCTGATCGGAGATGGGATGGAGAGGTGAGAGATGACGTGGGTGTGTTTGTGATGGTTTGCAGATTAACAGGGTGATTGTTAGGGAGAAACCTCGTGAAACGTCTCAAAAACATGTCCAGGTCATGTTTCACCTCAAAATAATAATATATACTGTGCTTAAAAGAATTTTATACGCCGATATGAAAGTCTCTAAACAGTTAAATTACTATTTTATCAATAGTTGTTTCTATTAACACATTTGTATGTTTTCTGTTTAGTTGATCGCCACGTTGATAGCCTTTCTCCTTACACGGCATTAAAAAATAGTAAATATTTTTATGCAAATTTGGGGTTATTGCATAAAAAACATTAAAAGAACATCAAAAAAGAAGACTCAAGCATAACCTACAATAAAGTAAATCTCATTGCACACAGTTTTAGCAATTCTGAAATGCCTGAGCCAGTGTCTGTCATTAAAATTAATTGGCATAATTATCTCCCAGAACCGTCTCACGTGATTCCATTCTCAAACATTGGGCGTCAGAACACAAGATAGCACAACAGCATTTGTTATTGCAAGTCATTTATTATACAGGAACAAAAAAAAAAGAGCCACAGTGGCTTCACTGGTTTCAGCAAACCATTTTTATCATTGATAATTTGTGCCAGTTTACTTGGAAATGACGATTTTGTTCTCTTGAACAAACACGAATATTAGAATTGGCACGAATATTTAATGTGATGCTCAATTCTTTTGTTAAAATCACAACTTTGCATGAAAACAAGTTCACTTTGAATGAAAGCATCTCCTAAATGAATGTAAATGTAGCTAATGATGGTATTTTTCACAGAGACTACCGCGCCATCCCGGAACTGGACAGTTATGAAGTGGAAGGTCTGGATGAGGATGAAGATCTCAGTGAACTCTCACCCGGAGCTCGGGCGGAAGCAGAAGCGGCTATGAGACGGCGGGACAGAGAACAGGGCCTTGGCATGGGCCGCATCGGCCGCGGACTCCTCTACGGTGGGCGTTTTAGTCATTGCTAAATAACAATTAACTTTACTGCAAACCACTGAAGATTAGTCAATGTAGGGCTGCACATTTAATTGAAATAAAACCAAAATCGGCAAATGGCTTAGTGCGATTTATCAAATCATGAGTGATCTGGACATTTTTAATCGGAAAAATCGCAATTTGATCCCCCTCCCAAATTTTGCAGACATAAATTAATATCAGTCTGCAAATTGTCATTAAACAAAAGTCTAACTGTAGTTGATGTTTCCGTGATGTACAGACAGTGAAGACGAGGACGACAAACGGCCCACGAAGAGGCAGCGTGTTCTTGCGGAGAGGGCAGCCGATGGCGTCGCGCTGGACGGCGAGGATGAGGAGATGATCGAGAGCATTGAGAACCTGGAGGACATGAAGGGCCACACGGTCCGGGAGTGGGTCTCAATGGCCGCCCCGCGACTGGAGATCTACCACCGCTTCAAGAACTTCCTGCGCACGCATGTGGACGAGCACGGACACAACGTCTTCAAAGAGCGCATCAGCGACATGTGCAAAGGTTGGTGGTGGACGGGCATCTGGGAAAACCATAGACGAAAAAAATATGGACAGTGTCCGTGACATCACCCGTAGGTTTCTGAAGAGCGTTTTTGAAGCCCAAAGTTGGCGGAGCCAGCTGTCAGCATCTTTGTATCGCATTACTCCTTGATAAATGAAAATGGGCAAAGAGGATTAGCTGAGGTGACGTGACGCTAACAGACAGTAGATCAACGGCTAGTAGTGACATCAGCGGCAATCCACCTGTCACTCAAGTGGCCACGCCCTTAATTATGCAGAACTTTAAGGCTTAATGTAATTTAAACGGATGAGTTATAAAAAAAATTCACCCTCTCAGAGTTTTCATGAGGGGCAATATAGACCAAAACCACTTTTTGTACCAGGCTGTAAACATATTTTTTTCTGCTGTAAAGTATTTTAACATGGGGGGGGGGTTATGGGATTGACTCTCTTTTGCAGCCTGTCTCTAGAGGCCAGTCGATGAATTGCAGTTTAAGTCACTTCCGTGTTGCCGCTTGGGGAAAACCCTATTCTATAATCCAGACGTTTGACATGACATTTTGCGATCTCTTCAGAAAATAAGGAGAGTTTGCTGGTGAACTATGAAGAGCTGGCGTCCAGGGAGCACGTGCTGGCGTACTTTCTGCCGGAGGCTCCCGCGGAGATGCTGAAGATCTTCGACGAAGCCGCGAAAGAGGTGGTGCTGGCCATGTACCCCAAATACGACCGGATCGCGCACGAAATCCACGTCCGCATCGGCAACCTGCCGCTGGTGGAAGAACTGCGATCCCTCAGGTACGAGCAAATCCACTTCTTTTGTGCTTGCAGTCCTCTTGGTTCTTCAAGAAATAATAATATATATAATTTACTAGGGGTGTAACGATACCCTCATGTCACGATTCGATACATATCACGATACTGAACTCAAAATATGATATTATCGCGAAACTGAACTCACGATACGATATTATCGCGAAACTGAACTCACGATACGATATTATCGCAATACTGAACTCACGATACGGTATTATCGCAATACTGAACTCACGATACGATATTATCGCGAAACTGAACTCACGATACGGTATTATCGCAATACTGAACTCAAAATACGATATTATCGCGAAACTGAACTCACGATACGATATTATCGCGAAAATGAACTCACGATACGGTATTATCGCAATACTGAACTCACGATACGATATTATTGTGATACTTCAAGACACTTGATAATAGGTTAACAAAAAATGGACTATTGATTAAAATGCTAATTTTGGTATTACATTGTGAGTGTAAACGAATAGGCTTGGATTTGATGCTGGAAAAACAGTGAACAGGAACATAGAGACACCAGAATAACAATATTCATGATTCTGAAGCTGAAAATACATACTTATTTTGGACAAATATGCTTGCACTCTGTCACTGACTCGATGTATTTAAAACAGTGTAGGCACTTTTTGCTGGTAGCATCAGACATTTGGCATTATCAGGATGAACAAATATTCCCCCATTGCATTATTATACATTAAATTCAACATTATATACAGTAGTTGATTGTAGTACTGACACTAAAACTCTGAAAACTTGAATTGTTTTTCTCACAGTATTTTTCATTTTGGGTGAACTCCCCACAATACATGTCAGAATCCAAGAAACATAGTTGCATTTTTGTATTGTGATGCAACATATTGTTACACCCCTAATAATTTCTGTATTTTTGTTTCCAGGCAGCTTCATCTGAACCAGCTGATCCGCACCAGTGGGGTCGTGACCTGCTGCACTGGAGTCCTGCCGCAGCTCGGGATGGTGAAGTACAACTGTAACAAGTGTAACTTCATCCTGGGTCCGTTCTTCCAGTCCCAGAACCAGGAGGTGAAGCCGGGCTCCTGTCCCGAGTGTCAGTCGCTCGGACCGTTCGATATCAACATGGAGCAGGTGTGTGAGGACGGTCATGCTGTGCCACATTTCATTTCCCGTAGAGATGAAGAGATTGATGTTATGAAACAAAATATCTAGGTCATTTTCACCTCCAAATCAAAAGAAAAACTGTTCATGCAGAAAGGAAATTAAGTCTTTTTTAAAGAGCATTAATGTTTTGTTTTTGTTTTTTGCTTTATTTTTATGGCACTTAAGCACATTTTCACAATTAAAATGATTACAGTTATGTCTGCCTTATAAATTAAAACTCATGCCACAATATACTATAAGATCAGTGTAAATTCTGTACAATTCGCACCGTAATGTGGCAACACTGTTTAGGATCCAATTCTCACTTTTACCTGCGATTTTTGCCTCACCTCATAATTTTTGCTAATTAATAGTTAGTAAGGTAGTTGTTAAATGCAGGTATTGGTAGATTAAGGGATGTAGAATATGGTCATGCAGAATAAGGCAATAATATGTGCTTTAGAAGTACTAATAAACAGCCAATATCCTAGTAATTTGCATGCTAATAAGCAACTAGTTAATAGTGAGATTTGGACCCTAAACTAAAGTCTTATCAAACATTATATATAAACCTGTATATAAATTGTTTTAGATGTACAAATTTTTATATATGTATATATTACTAATACAAATTAGATGTAAATCATATATTATTACTAAATAAGTATATCTATTTATATTTCGATTTATATATAAAGAACACTTAAAGAAAATAGTGCATAAAGCATTTCTGTCTTTAGTTATTTGGTGACATAACATGTTCTTGACCGTCTTCATGAGGTTCATCCATATTTATTTCACCTGATCCAAATTTAGAAGTTGTTAATCAACTATATTTTATGTATAATTTTTGTGTTTCTAAATTATATAAAATATAAATAACAAGCTAATATATATTAGAAATGAAGTTATCTTTGCCTAAGATCCTTGCTTCTGTCTTAATGTAAATGTGTTGATAAGAGACCAACCCTAATCTCAGTTTTGCCAGCTGTTGCCATGGCAGCAGGATGCAGCTGTTTCTCTTTTCTCCTGATGTTAACTAGCGTTCTTGCTTTTATCAGACCGTGTACCAGAACTACCAGCGAATCACCATTCAGGAGAGTCCTGGGAAAGTGGCGGCGGGTCGCCTGCCTCGCTCCAAAGACGCCATCCTGCTGGCCGACCTGGTGGACCACTGCAAACCTGGAGATGAGATCGTGAGTCGACAGACCATAAATACTGCGATGGTTCTCAATTCCCCTTTAATAAACCAGCCCAACTCCAACAATCCCTCACCGCCACAGGAGATGACAGATTAGTTGCATAAGATGAAGTTCTTTATTAAGTTTGGACTTTAAAACATTTTTGACCATTAAACATCGTTGCATAGCACTAATATTTAAAAAATATACCCTAATATTCCAATTTCAACCTGTAAATATTTAAATCTGTAAATATTTGAAATCTGCTTTTTGTATTGTTTATATCACTATAACTATCAAATAACAGTAAAGCAAAATATGCCCTTCTAAATGTATGTGTTCCCAATATAACACATATTTGAATATAGATTTAAATATAACATGAGGATATTCCCCCCTACCATATGTAAAGCGCTTTGAGTACCCAGAAAAGAGCTATATAAATGTAACGAATTATTATTATTATTAATATACCCTCCAAATATGTATTTTGGCAGGAGCTCACAGGAATCTACCACAACAACTACGACGGCTCCCTCAACATGGCTAACGGCTTCCCCGTCTTCGCCACCGTAATCCTGGCCAATCACATTGCTCGTAAGGATGAGGGCGTGGCCGTGGCGGAGCTCACCGATGAAGACATCAAAGCCATCATGGCTCTGTCCAAAGACGAGCGCATCGGAGAACGGGTGCGTGACGCTCACACATTTCCAGACATTTTAACACTCATCTGAAAGTTTCTCCAGACTAAGTTTAATTTTCCTCGTACAGATTTTCGCAAGTATCGGTCCTTCCATCTATGGGCACGAGGACATTAAACGCGGCCTGGCGCTCGCTCTGTTCGGCGGCGAAGCCAAAAATCCAGGTATCTTCTTCTTTCATATAAATATTTTATAAATAATTAAAAAATGTATACATGCATGTGTGGGAATTTTTAGATGCAAAATAATTATACACAGTACACACACACATCTCTGGTACTATATTTTCTAGCAGATGAAAACTGGGTTGGTACTAGTAAGTAATTTGTGTCTCAACAGGCGGGAAGCACAAGGTGCGTGGCGATATCAACGTCCTCCTGTGTGGAGATCCAGGCACAGCCAAGTCCCAGTTCCTGAAGTACGTAGAGAAGATCGCGAGCCGAGCGGTGTTCACGACAGGACAGGGCGCCTCCGCCGTGGGTCTGACGGCTTACGTTCAGCGCCATCCCGTGACTCGAGAGTGGACGCTGGAGGCGGGAGCTCTGGTGTTGGCGGACCGAGGAGTCTGTCTCATCGACGAGTTTGATAAGGTGCGATAACGTTTGAGTTAGCAGTTTGTAGCTTTAACCTTCTGGTGCTCTTCGTCATTTTGACCGAAAATTTTTATTTATGTTTATTTTATTTTATTCATCAAAATGGTACGAAACTTGGTCAAGGTTTTGGCACTTGCTATGTGAGCACAAAAAAAAAAAATCATGGACTTGATTTGAACAGGTTAAATGGTCCTGTAAAAAATAGTCACACTTGTGCTCCTCATGGTCAAAAATTAGCACATTGGAAATGAATGGGAAACCAATTTCATCTAGTGGAAACTTTTGGTACTGCAGCCGAACAAAATCTTACTGAAAGCTCTTTTTCCTTTTTTTTTAGATATCAAGCTCAAATTTTGAACACATCTTAAGATTTATGGCTTGGATTTTCTCACAGTTTGAGTAAAACATGTTTTTGAAAATATAAAAATCAAAAATATTATTTTCCCACATTTTTCATAACAATAAACGTAAAATTCTGTAACTTAAGTTCACTTTTTAAAACTTTTTTCACTTCAGCAATAATCTGCCAAGTGTCATCTTTGAAAAGAGATCAAACTGAAGTGTGTTGCTCTAAAGCATTCAAGATTTACGAGTTGCAAGTTGGAAGTTAAATGATCAGCTCTATGCTCAAAAAGTGAATAAATGGATTATAAATACAGCGTAAATATAATTTTGCCATACAATTTAATTTAATTATGGTACTAAATTAATTTAGTACTATAAAATCCACTACAAATACAAAATATTAAATAAAAAAACTTTATCAAAACTAAAATGGTACATTATTTTCATTTAAATAAAAATAAAAATTCAGTCACTTAACACCGACACACGAAGAGCACCAGAGGTTTTTGATGCACTGTTCCACCAATTTTTGAGTCAATATTAAATGTTTTATGGTGAATACCCGAGTGAACGTGTGAGTGTGTTCTTTAGATGAACGATCAGGACAGGACCAGCATCCATGAGGC
Source organism: Leucaspius delineatus (assembly GCA_023718395.1). Classification (NCBI taxonomy): domain Eukaryota; kingdom Metazoa; phylum Chordata; class Actinopteri; order Cypriniformes; family Leuciscidae; genus Leucaspius; species Leucaspius delineatus. Next base: position 48,441,063 of record CM043363.1, on the reverse strand, counting down.
CATGGAGCAGCAGAGCATCTCTATTTCTAAAGCTGGGATCGTCACATCGCTACAGGCTCGCTGCACCATCATCGCTGCCTCCAATCCTATCGGTGCGTTCTGGGACTGGTGACGGAACTGTTTAATGAAAGTCTAAATGAGGGTCATAACTTCAATTTTGCCATCGGCACTTTGAGATGCATGTTAATCTATAGCGCAGTCAGGTTTTAAATTACTTCCTGCTGGGCTAAACGTAGCAGCTGCGTTTCTGACAGCATTCATTTTTCTTATGAACGTTTTTTTCTTTTTAAAGGTGGGCGCTACGACCCGTCTCTCACGTTCTCTGATAACGTGGACCTGACGGAGCCCATCATCTCTCGATTTGACGTTCTGTGTGTCGTAAGAGACACCGTCGACCCTGTGCAGGTGAGTCAATATCCTGTTATGCATGCTAATAAGCAACTAGTTAATAGTAAGAATTGGACCCTAAAGTCTTATCAAAAATGATATATACCTGTATATAAATTATATTTTAAATGTAAAAATATTTATATACGTGTATATTACTAATACAAATTAGATGTAAATGATAAATTTCTATCTGTTTTATATATATATATTAGAAAATAGTGCATATAGCATTTGTGTCTTTAGTTATTTGGTGACATAACATGTTTTTAACCATTTTTATGAGGTTCATCCATATGTCATTTCACCTGATCCAAATTTAGAAGTTGTCTATTAACCATTTTTGTATTTTATGTATAATTTTAGTCCATTGACATTGAAAGTGCTGACAAACACTCCAAACTTTGCCGATTGCATTACCCATAATGCAATTCTCTGCGTTTAGGATGAGATGCTGGCTCGCTTTGTGGTGGGCAGTCACATCAAACATCACCCAAGCAACAAAGAAGGGGGCGTGGCCAGTTTAGAGGAAGTGCTGCTCCCGAACACCTCTGATGCCCCCCCCATCCCGCAGGATCTGCTCAGGAAGTACATCTTGTATGCCAAAGAGCGTGTGCGACCCAAACTTAATCAGATGGACCAGGACAAGGTGGCCCGAATCTACAGCGACCTTCGAAGAGAGTCTATGGTGAGTCGCTTTTGAGGTTTTACTAGGATTGCTCGATTAATCAAAATAAAACCGCAATTTCTATATAGCTAAGTGCGACTGTCAATTTGCAAAGGCTGTGAATTACATAAATATATGCGCTGCATGTTTCAGAGTGAATCGCGGCACGGTGTTCTTAAACACCAACAGCTTATGGATTATTTTTAGTTTATAGTGAAATAAGATGGTGATATTTCTTTAGTCTGAGTCATTTTTAAATTTGTATTTAGTTTATATTAATATATAAGCACAAAATGCTGGCTAAATTGTGCCGCCCGTAAAGCAAAAGCACAGCAAACGTGAATTATTTTACTTAAATTGCAATAGCACTTTTTTTTTGGTTAGAAAAATTGCATCATTTTGAAATGCCTCTGTTGTCACAGTCCACGCTTCACAGCGAAAACTGCACTTATCGACTTTGTGTCTCCAAAAAGCTCAGTTTTTTGGATGGAAAGGCCAAAACCTGGAATAATTTTTTTTTTAATCGCAATATTTTTTTGGGGAAAAAGACGTGATTCGTTTTTTTTTTTTCTTCAACATGTACGCCCTTTCTTTTAAACACTCTTAAAATGTTTCCCAAAATCTGCACAGAAATTGCATCTGTCTGGGCTTGTTACCACTGAAATGTTTGTTCTTCTCAGTCTAATAGCGCATGTTGTTTTCGCAGGCCACAGGAAGTATCCCGATCACCGTGCGTCACATCGAGTCCATGATCCGCATGGCCGAGGCTCACGCTCGCATGCACCTGCGGGACTACGTGCAGGAGGACGACGTGAACATGGCCATCAGAGTCATGCTAGAGAGCTTCATCGACACACAGAAGTTCAGCGTGATGAGGAGCATGCGGAAGGTGAGCTGATTGTACTGATCCGGGATCAGTTCTGCAAGTCTTGTGATTCTGTCTGGTTAAGTTGGTAACCGAAGTCGCATTTCCGCAGACGTTCGCACGGTATCTGGCCTTCAGGCGAGACAACAACGAGCTGTTGCTCTTCATCTTGAAGCAGCTGGTTTCTGAACAGGTCTCGTATCAGCGCAACCGTTACGGTGCCCAACAGGACAACATCGAGATTGCAGAGAAGGATCTGGTGGACAAGGTAACTAATAGATGCGTTTAAATAAGTTTGGAAAAAGTTCCAGTAAGAACTGAATTACAGGCATGTTGCACGTGTGAATTTGAGTTTTAACTCGGTCTTTTTTGTCTTCAGGCCCGACAGATTAACATCCACAACCTGTCTGCGTTTTACGACAGCGACTTGTTCCGCTCGAACAAATTCTCCCACGACAGCAAGAAAAAGCTCATCGTTCAGCAGTTCTAGGCAGTCGTCCTGAATTTGTTTGCAAGGAGTTGCATAGAATCATCCGGACTTGTATATAATTCTATCATGTGGTTATTGGACCAGTCGTTACATGGATTGAATATTGTTTTTGGGCCATTCGTGAACTTGTTACCGTAGTCATTACGGTTGTAGTGATCTGCTCAGCTCATGTGGTCTTGTTTGGCTGCATGTGACATCTTGAATTTTCCCTGTGTTCAAATTATTTGAATGTTGTAAAAATGGAAAAATAACTTTTGTACTGTTATTGAACAATAAAATAGAGTTGTGTATGTAATTGAGCGTTTGAGTAGTTTACTAAACTACAATGGGTCTTGTTTGAATGGAAGCTTATTTCTGCCACGGAATAAAAAAGGTAATCGTGACCTCACATTTCTGACTTTTCTCGCAGATTTGAGTTTATATCTTGCAATTTCAGACTTTGACTCATAATTAATAATAATGGAACATTTTATTTTTAATTCGCTTTTATCACACCCAAAGCGCTAAATTTCGAAACTCACAATTGCAAGTTTATATCTCAATTCTGAGAAACAAATTCAGAAATAAACTAAATTCAGACTTTTTTTCTCCTTTGCGAGTTTATACCTCACAATTCTGACTTGATTTCTTGAAATTTTTAGGTTCTGTCTCGCAACGGTCCGTGTAACGCTTCACAATTCACTTTTCAGACCATACCATGCAAATGCAAAAATGAAAAATTGAAACCAGACATTCATTTTTCTTGTTTTTCCAGTTACATTATCAATGGATATTTGCCTTTTTCTCCCCTTTTTTCAATTTTACTTTTGCTAAATTGTGACTTCAGAAACAAACATTTGAATAAATGAAATAAACCGATTTTCTATTTTTCCATTTTTCGTCTTGTAATTTGTGCCGTGGGCGGTACCATTAGCACAGGGGTGTGGCCGTGGACTAACTTAGTCTTTACTATCATTTCATTGATGTAACTGCTTTATTTACTGCATGCACGTTTGAGGAGAAGTTTAAAAGACGGAACACGGGACGACATTTTTCACCCGAAGTGCCATCATTTTTATTATTAATAGTCTGTGCTAAATTATAAGGCAGTCTCGGAACGGCCATCGGGAGCAGCTGGGAAAAGTGAAATTCCGGTGGCCTGGGTTTGGCACATTGCCCTTGTTTGTATTTACCTATTCATTCTTATTTTATTTTATTAATATATAGCTATATCCTTGTTGTTGTTCATTTTACATGGTACAGTAGCCGAGGCAGCCACAACCACGAGATCCCAGACAGTTCATTTTCAGTGCAGCAGAACGGGGGTGGCTCGCGAGCAGCAGCGCTTTTCAAGATCCTTCACGGGAATCTAGAATAACGATAAAAATTATAGCCTACTAAGCAAAAAATATAGAAAAAAATAAGCATATTTCCCCACCCCCCCCCCCCCAATTTTTTAAAGGTTTTTAGCTCTCGTTTGTAGGCTAATACAATAGGCTATTTAATGTCTATAGTGCTGATTCATTATCGAATGGCGAATTTAATGTGCTCGGATAAAAAAATAAAAAACAAGCTGGGCAATGTGCCAAACGTAGCAAGGTATTTATGTTTATTTATTGAAAATAAATAAATATTATTGCTTTTGATTTGCAGCACATAGCTATAGCATATAGGCTATCGCCTCATGCTCATATCCCGGCGAACTGCTTCTATTGTAATGAACAGACTATATAGTCTACAACTGTGATTTTTAGATAGATTTAAGGGCATTTTACGGGAATGAGAAGCAGTGTAGAGCTAAAGCACACAGAAGCTCAAGCGGATGCCTTGGTAACGAACAATGCCCGCTATAGTGAAAACATCTGCATCTTTATTGTATTGTAGACTATTACAAACGAGAGCTAAAAACCTAACAAAAAAAAGAAACTTTTTTTTTCTATATTTTCGCTTGGTAGTATTTTTTATTAGGTCAATACAAACAGGTCGGGCAATGTGCCAAATCATACCCAGGCCACCGGGATTTCACTTTTCCCGGCTGCTCCCGATGGCCGGTCCGAGACTGCCTTATAATTTAGTAGCCTACACGTAGACTATTAGCCTAATAATACAAGTTATGGCACTTCGGGTGAAAAAATGTTGTCCTGTGTTCCGTCTTTTAAACTTCCCCTCAAACGTGCATGCAGTGTAAATAAAGCAGTTACATAAATGAAATGATAGTAAAGACTAAGTTAGTCCACGGCCACACCCCCGTGCTAATGGTACCGCCCACGGCACAAATTACAAGACGAAAAAATGGAAAAATAGAAAATTGGTTTATTTCATTTATTCAAATGTTTGTTTCTGAAGTCACAATTTAGCAAAAGTAAAATTGAAAAAAGGGGGAAAAAAGGCAAATATCCATTGATAATGTACTGGAAAAACAAGAAAAAAGAATGTCTGGTTTCACTTTTTCATTTTTGCATTTGCATGGTATGGTCTGAAAACTGAATTGTGAAGCGTTACACGGACCCGCAACTCATGTGAATCTCAGAATTGTGAGATATAAACCGTTTATACCTTGCAATTATGTCTTTATTTCTTGCAATTCTGATATCTTGTAATTAAAAACTTGCAATTCTGAAAAAAAAAGAATAAAGTTAACACTTTACAATAAGTTGTATTAGTTAACATTAATAATGAACTGCACATACAGCAAAATTTTATTAACCTTTGTTAATGTTAATTTTAACATAATACTTTAAGATCTTTTTAACATTAATGCACTGAACTAACAATGAACAGCTGTATTTTTATTAACCAACGTAAACAAAGATTAACAAATGTATTGCTCATTGTTAGTTCATAATGTTAACTAATGAACCTTATTGTAAAGTGTTACCGTTGATTATAATAAGAGCGTTCTGATTGGTCGACGACATGATTCCACCGCTGGCCGTTTAAATCTAGTTTAGTACTGTCGCTAAAATAAATAAGCCCGGCGGTGTTTAGGACCCAGCATCCCTGCAGTCACTGCGCCAGGCAGGAATCAAACCCCCCAAAATCCTCAATATATCCCTGCTAATTCATTGACTGCAAGAGCAAGAGGAGCAGCAGACAAAACTACCGTCTAGTTTTCCTCGCATTTTTTTGCACAGTGCATCACGCTTGTCCAGAGAGAAAGGCAGATGAAGCGCGAGACTATCGACTGACCTTTTGTTTTTAATTGCGATGAGTATTTTGTGTTAGTGCGTCTCTTCTAGCGCACGTTGAGGTCAGTAAGTCACGTATGATGCACATATGAACGAACTGTAATACTGACGCGATCATTCCTCACTGCGATCATTTAAAGCTGCAGAGATGTCTTTTCAGTGCCTCATGTTTGGTAAGTTCAAGGGGTTGTTTTTTTATTTATTTTTTTGCGTGTGTGTGGAATGAATCAATGTTTGCATGTAGAAATAAAACAAAATATTTTATATTTTTAAAATATTTTAAAGTTTAAAATATTAGTTTTATCAATAAAATTATAATAATTATTGTTAATCTATTTTATATATGAATGTTTATATTTGTTTTTAAAAATGTCAACCTACTGATGATCATTTCATGATTCAATCATTGAAAAACCTAAAATGTCTGATAATGTGATAATCACAAGGTTTGATTTATAATGCTGTGTCTGAGACCAATTTGCATCATCACTAAGACTTGTCATTGTCACGATGAGTGGAGAAAAGGGCATTGTTGTTTTCTAAGATGATCAATTGTGATTTTTTTTTTTTGTGATGTGCTTGTCATCATCTCTAATATCTTGTATGAAAAGTCCAGTCACTCAAATGATTCAGATATTTGAGTTATTGATCTGTAGTGCAGATTACGGCACACGCCCCTTTTCCTCTCCATCTAGAGACGAGCTGGTGTATTCAGGTCCAGTCAGGATTTTCAGCATGATTCATCATGTAACTGAGAAAAGAGCATTTTGCAGCTGTTGTGGACACTGATTGTTTTTGGCATGCTGTGAGTGTGTGTGAGTGTGTGTGATGGCTTGTCATGCCCATGAGGCCCCGTCTGACAGATCGTGCTGGTCAAAAGCCTCTCTGTGCTGCTGTCCACACAGACCGATGACCAGACACAACAAGGACAGGTCAGGTTTGTTTAGTCTAATGGGCAGCACAGACTCGGGCTTAATCCAAGTCCATGTTCAACATCACGTTCCACACTGGCATTTGTTCATGTCCTGATTGTGCATTTGTGAGTCTTTGCTCTCCCTTTTCTAAACTATTGTGATATTAACGTGTATTTTTTTAAACATACACGGTTAATATCTTTGTATTCTGAGAAGTGCATTGGAGTATCATGTAAATACCATGGTATCACTGTGTTTTAGGGACATATGTGGTAGAGAGAGTAATCACAAGGTTTATATGATATTCTTTCATTTACTTAATCGTAAAGTAATCAGGAGAGTAATTGTACTAGGATTACTTTGAAAGGATTTTAACTCAGAAACTGCTGGTAAATAAATTTCACAATTACAAAGAAATGGCAAGTAACACATCAAATTAAATGTGAAATTGAAGTAGAAAGACTGAAATACTATAGTATTTTCTTGTAAAACACTCCGATAATCTTTTATTTACAACTTTTACAGTGTACCATGTAAATATCATGGTATATGCATTTCATTGCCATGATATATATAAAACTGTAGCATTTTCGGACATTCTACCATAGGGCTTTTTGCAGTTCCTTGGCGTAGCATGTAAATACCATGGTATTTGTCAAAGTATTGCACATTTTTGTTGTATTACTGTTGTAATACAATGCCTTTTTAATGTATACCATGGTATTCTTTGAAATACCACAGTAATCTCCCAATCCATGGTATATATCAGTTTATTTCCCTTTTTTGTGGTATTACTATGGTAATACACTGCTTTTTGAACTAATACCATGGTATTCTTTGAAGTACCTTGGCGTACCATATAGTAAACATTTGAAGTCATAGTCAAAGTACAGTATTGCCTAGGGATGCACAATACATCGGCCACCATATCGGCCGAGATATGTTCATTTTTAATGTTATTGTTTTCGGCCCGATAAGAAAATTTTGTCGATTTCCTTCAGCTGAGACACTTCAAATGCGAACTATTCAACATGATGGTTTTGAATTGCTTGAAATATGATTAAAATCACTTAAAAAAAGGAAAATACAGTTAAGTGCAACATGTGCAGCGCAAATTTGTCATATAGGCTACAATGAGAACGTTATAATTGTGTGTTTGGGTCATGGATTTTAATGGTGAGACTTTTGTTTTTGTAATCAGGCTCTCAAAAATTATTAAAAAAATTGGATTTAGATTTACCAGCCAATATATCGGTTTTCAAATATAAAGAATTATCGGTATTAGCCAAAATGTTAATATCAGTGCATCCCTATTATTCCCATTTAATTTAAGTTAAGTTGTAGTAACAGTATCATATTTATACCATGGATGGATATATCATCTTTAATTGGACACATACCACACAGAGCAATTTAAATACCGTAGTATACAAATATGGTAATCATTCAGTACTATGGCACCACTCGAGCTCTCTTTAGCAGTAACAGCAACCGCAGACCTGCAGCTGCCAGTCTGACGACTATAAATCTGAGTCCTAATGCTCGATGCCACCTACACCCACAGGCTCTGCTGCAATGCAAGCTGGCACAGCCCAGAAACACATTCAGGTCAGGTGACATCAGCATTTATCTCCACTTCATATCCGAGAAGAGAAGAAAAGAAAAGGGACGGGGAGCTTCTAGAAAGACGTAGGGCTGAGAATTAATTGGCAACCGTATAAAATTCTCAGTGTGCTGCCGAAGTCCAGGTGCCTCACGCTTTAAATTGGGCCAAGATTTGGTAGGATTGAGGATTTATGAATCATCTTATCCTGTGTTCAGGTTTTCCTCGGCTCTTTCACAGAGTCTGAGACTGGCGCTGGCTGAACTGCCTGTATATTTAGTACAATAGCTGCTATGTGACGGATTTGTGTTCGTATCAAATGGCAAAGGATTCCGGCGTCTTGGTCTGAACGGATGAATGTGCACTATATTAAGACTTCTGAAATCAGTCAGACAGAAACAGGTGGGCAATGGACATGCTATGATATGAAATCACAGTGTCAAGAACATGTCTGAGGCACAATTCACATCTTTAGCAAGATATTTCCTCTTGTTTTGTTCTTCAAGCTAATGCACCAATGTGACCCTGGACCACAAAACCACTCACAACAAGGGTAAATTTTTTTTATATTGAGACTTATACATCATCTGAAAGCTGAATAAATAAGATTTCCATTGATGTTTGTTAGGATAGGACAATATTTGGCTGAGATACAACTATCTGAAAATCTGGAATATGAGGGTGCAAAAAAATCTAATTATTAAGAAAATCATCTTTAAAGTTGTTCATTTATGTTCTCGATTGTGCTGCATTCACTCACAAAAATAAATGTTTTATATATTTACGGTAGGAAATTTACAAAATATCTTCATGGAACATGATCTTTACTTCATATCCTAATGATTTTTGGCATAAAAGAAAAATTGCCACAAATATACCCGTGCGACTTGTGACTGGTTTTGTGGTCCAGGTTCACAAATGTTTTATCTTCTTGAGTTTCATCCAGTTTATCCAACTCTCTCCCCAGTGTGAATATCCCGGACAGGGTTTATTGCCGCAGAGCCTCTATAAACGAGGTATTATCTTTTATGATTAATGTACTATCTAACGCGTGTCCGAACTTTGAGAGCATCTCTGGGGTAGAAAGGCCAAGGAAAGTTCCTCAGAGATAGACGTGCTTAGCTTTAGCCGTCAGCAAACTCACATTTTTCATTCACCGATGAAGCGAGGTCAGAAGTAGCCTTGCAGACACCGGAGTCCAGTGAGGAAAAATAAGATTGCGTCAACCATAATTAATGTGATCTAGTGGAGTGAGACATTGATGCTTTCAAAGGACATACACCACAGAGATAAGGTGACTGTGTGTGTGCGACTGCACTTTAGGGCTGGTGTAATGATTGGTAGTTGTTTAGTTGAATAGAAAGATGGAGGGAAATCCATTAGTTCCACCCCCACCCCCCAAAACGTAACTAATAATTCCTTCTTTTTGTTCAACACAAGTATGGCTTTCTTTTTAATGTGGAGCACAAAAGGAGAACATCTTTTGCTTGACTGTCAAGCTCCAAAAAAGACAAAAAATTAACACGCAATGAAAGTAGTCCACATGGCTTGTGCATTCTGTTCTTTTGAAGTCATTTGATGCATTTTATTTTTGATCAGACACAAATTTAAGTCATTATTTACTGATAATCTTAGCTCTGAAATCTTAATTGGACTTGTCAAGAAAAGTAATGTGACACTCAAGGACCAAAGGCATTCAGCAATAAGTTTTCAGCTAATTTGAATGCAAATAAAATGGCATGGCAGCAAAGTGTTTGTCTAACAAGCAAATTTTGGATAATTGTATACTAGCATTTAGGGCTGTAGTCAAGACCACCTTTGTCGAGTCCAAGACAAGTCCAAGACCAGGACTAGTCGAACCCAAGACAAGACCGAGTCCGAAAAGGTTCGAGTCTGAGTCAAGACCGAGTCCAGGATAGGAAAAAAAAGTCTTATACATGACATTATCATGACAATCATTTTGGGTTATTATTTGTTGATCTAAAAGCAAAAACAGGATTTTTAAGTATAGACATTCCCCTTGATATCATATAATCTTCTAATCTAAAGAAAACAGAATGATGACATATGGTGATACCTCATAATAGCAGTGTTAAAACTGATATACAAACACCAACCCACTACTATTACCACTGCTAGGTACTAGTACTGAGCATTTGAGCAACTAAATTGCCAATATAGCTTCACTCCAGATGTACAGTAGTGTAGAAAAGAAGTGACCAGTATCTCAGAGTGTACCCCTACGGTTGGTTTATGCCTTCCCTGAAAAAAATATTGTTCAGATGTCATTCAGCGAGATGTTCAGAAGAACGCAAGAGCTAAACTTCTGCAAGCTCAATAACATCCACATCAAAAAAACAAAAAAACAAAAAAAAAGAAGGTAAGAAAAAAAGTCGAAAAACTTTGGCCATTAATTAGATGTGCAAGGCAAGCAGGCAAGTTTTCGGGTTGTTATGGACAATTAAAAATGTGAATATTCACGTTGCACTAGCGGTGGACTTTCAGCGAGTTAAAACATTTATTTTTTTAAGAGCCGTTTGTGAGTCAAAAGAGCCGGCTCTTTTCAGTGAGCTGAGTCAAACGAGCCGGCTCACGAAAAACAGCCGAAATGCCCATTAGGTGGCCAGTGTTTCACTTCCCCCTAATATTATTATGTTCCCAGTAAGCACACATACATCACGGAGACAAGTCTGAGTCTGAATACCAGGACCGTACTCGAGTACTACAGCCCTACTAGCATTTATTCTGAAAGTGTATGAGTATTCAAGTTGGACATTCAACTTTAAGTGCCATTCTGTTGCACTTTTAGAAGTAGGACAGTGGATATTCAGACTTTTCGAGTTGAATGGAATAAATGAAGTATGTTTTTGGACAAAGGCCTTGTTTGCACCTGGTATTAATATGCATTTTGATTGATCGGATTACAAGTGGACAACGCTAAATACAGGTGTAAACGGGGTCTTAAACTTTTTGAGCTTGTCCACTTTCAACCACTTCCAGAGGTAGTCAAAAACGCATTCGCCCGGATTGCTTTCATAGTGTAAACGCTCATGTGGCCAAATTTGTTCGAACAGCCACAAAAGACCATCTACTTTCCACCTACTGACCTAATGTGTAAACATTATGGGAAGCGTGCTAGCCAGACGGGATTTAAACTTTGTCGACTGAAGACCCAAGTTTAGTTTGAAGACGAAAAACATACCAAGCAAAATGTTCTCTCACCATTCCTGATTTCTAACACACACTCAAAGCTGGTCTTGCGTCTGTCAGAACAGAAATGAAGCTGATGCTCTCCGGATGTTTTTCTGTCGTCTCTGGTTGCGTTCATACGTAGATTGTGTGAACTTATTTTGTCCATTGGATTAAACGATCTGAAAAAGCCCATACATTTACCCGCCCATAGACCCTCCCCTTGAAGAAATCAGGACAGAAGTGGTTGAAAGTGGACAAAATAGACTGAATAAAACACCAGGTGTAAACGGGAATGTGTCTCCCTCGTCTATTTGCGATCCAATCGACCAAAACACATCTTAATACCAGGTGTAAACAGGGCCAAAGTGGTCTAAAGCATGTGTCTGGCTTGTAATCAACCCATTTACTCAGTAAATGTCATTTGGTTGTTTGGGATTATGCTCTCCAACAGCCTTCTGGTTTCCCCAGCATTGCATGGCTCAAGTTCGCTGGACGTCCAGGGTCTTCAGAGTCTCTAAAAACCACTGGAACGTTTCCAGAAAGCAAAGTTGATCTATTCATAAATTGGAACAGGAAGTGCCCAGTTTTTCCACCCTGTTAATTACCGCACAATCACACACTTGCTAAATATAATACCAGATTCACATCAGCCTGCTGGTCTCCTTAATTAAACCAAGCCTCGCTAGAGAATATATTTCATTAAACAGCTCCATGAATAAAAACTAAAGCCGTGTCAGATTTAGAGAACTGTGTAATTGGCTTTGAAACTCCATCTTGGCTCCAACGGAAGAGTAGTTGCAGATTTCAGGCCAGTTTGTTGCCTTTTTTAGCTGCCCAGTGTTAAAACCAGCGCTAATCCTGTGGTGACCTAGTAGGGCGAGGAAAGATAAGACTGGCTGGTTTTAGAGACAATGCTAAGCCTCCATGATACAAAGCCATCTGTGGTTGAAGCCCATTGAGGCCAGGACTCGAGATGTTTCCAGTCAGTGTTTGATGAGTATACACCCTTGAAACCATCACAGTTTGAGAAAGATTAATTTGTGGTGAAGTAGATTATTAAATAGTTGGTTTGGTTCTTTCATGTTTGTTTGTGTATTCACTCATTTTTGACCGAAAAATGTTACATTTGTTTTTTGTTTTCTTCATTGGAACGGTATGAAACTTGGTAAATGTTTTGGCACTTCCTATTTGAAAAAATAAAAAATCATGGACATGATTCGAACAGGATAAATGGTCCTGTAAAAAATAGTCACACTTGTGCTCCTCATGGTCAAAAATGGAAATGAATGAGACGAATTTCATCTAGTGGAAACTTTTGGTACTGCAGCCAAACAAAATCTTACTGAAAGCTCACTTTTTTAGATATCAGGCTCAAATTTTTAACAACTTGTTTAGATTTATGGCTTTGATTTTGATTTTGTTTTTGAAAATATATATTTAATATAAATATAAGAATTAAATTGTATTTCTGCACATTTTTCATAACAATAAACGTAAAATTCTGTAACTTTTCTTTAAATTCACTTTTAAAACTTTTTTCACTTAAGCAATAATCTGCCAAGTGTCATCTTTGAAAAGAGATCAAACTGAAGTGTGTGCTCTAAAGCATTCAAGATTTATGACAGTTTAAGTTGGAAATGTAATTTTCTGGTCTATGCTCAAAAAGTGAATACAATAAATGGATTATAAATACAGCGTAAATATAATCTAGCCATAAAATTTTGGTACTTAATTCATTTAGTACCATAAAATCCCCTAAAAATACAAAATATTAAATAAAAAACATTATCGAACTAAAACATAGTACATTAATTTCATTTAAATAAAACAATTAATTTCGTAATTTTTAACCAACAGGTGAAGAGCACCAGTGAGTTAAATCTTTTTCTTTCATTCAGGTTCAGTATTCCTGGTTCTGGTGTGTGCCGAGGTTCTGAGTGCCGGTCCAGCGCTCCTCCCCAATCCTCTCCGCTCCCACGGGCCAGTTCTGGATGTTCCCGTAGGCTTTGAGGAGCATGAGGAGGTCTCGCGGGATCGTAAACCCGGATTCATGGAGAGTTCTCAGGAGAGCTCTGGGTTTGAAGACAACGAGGATGGCAAGAACGCTCACGCCGAGACCAAAGACAGCGGTGCCATGAACGGTGAGAAGAAGCAGTTATTCGAAACACGATTCATAAGTGCACGTTACTCCAAATTCATCAAGTTTGTTTTTGTAAACTTTCAAAGACTCAAAAGATATGACTGTCCTTTTTCATCAGACGTCATGAGTCTCATTTGTCAACTGGGGGTCTAAATATTCCTTCTAACAATGATTTGACTTTATTCTATTACAAATTAAATTTGGTCACATTATTACAATCAAAAATATGTCAAGTCCTCATCATTTGTCAACTAGGGGTGTAAATATACACTCTTGACAAAAAATGAATGAAATTTGGTTGCAATTTTACGACAGAAAATGAGTCGAGCACTTGTCATGTCAACTAGGGGTCTAAATATTTGCTCTGACAATAACTCAGGTGAATTAAATGTATTAAAAAAAGTATGTTTTTAGTACAATACAAATATACTATAATGCATTTTTAATACATTTAACAGTACGTCTTTTTCGGCTGGGTGGCTTGATTCTATTCCGGATGAAATTTGGTTGCATATTTAGCTACACATTTAAAAATTGGCAAAAATGTATACTTTGGATTAGAAAATAATTCTGGGTCTATAGTATGTAATTTCTGCTGTACTAGCATCACCAAACGTAACTGCAGTCTTTTTGTTTGAGTGGCTTGATGTAACTAAATTAACATTCATCCAAACAATACCTAGCGTTTGTGGTGGAACTACCCGTTTCTAGTGTTTGAAACTTGTTTAACAAGTTTTTATTTTTGCAATTCCATTTTCTGCCACTAATTGTGCAAAAAAGGACACATTGCACCTGTAAATGGTGTCACAAATGCACTGAATTTTTGTTTTTTTATGATGATGGATTCATATTGTGTCAGTGTCTCGGTATGACTCAGTCTCTAGACAGTTATTTAGCTCACAAAAATGATAGTCAAAACGGCAGTTAGGAGTGTAAAGTGGTGCGAATAACAGCTTTTAGGACACATTATCGTGCGTCATTTCCCCGACACCTCCCCTCCCTCCTGATGTTTTCCTTATTTTTGTTGATTAGTTTTTCTGGCTTTAACAATTCCATTGATATTTCAGTTGTGGATGTGCTTCACAGTAGTGAGTAGAGAAAATATATCCACTTTTTCCACAACGCCTGGGAATAAATGTGCCTGAAAACAGTCTTATTTTTAGTTCACCTGCTAGCTTGCTTCCACCGCAGTGGCCCGTTTCAGGTGTGTGTGTGTGTGTGTAAGACAGAGAGAAGGACAGAGCTGTCCAAAGATTTTCTGCCGTGAGGAGTGTGAAATTGAGATTTTCTCAGGTGGATATCAGCTGGGACACTCGCGCTGTACGCTAAGTGAGACATCACTGTTATAAATGCTCATATTAGGGTTAGTGATTTGAACAAACCAAGTTTAAAACTTTGGCTTGCAACTCATCCCATGCTACTGACACGAATGATTCCTCAAATCATGTGTTTTATTGTCAACCAGCCACAGCACCAAAGCATTGTGGCGGTGAGATTAGCTCAGGTGAACATGCTAGCGTTTAAGGCTAATATTTGGTCTCTGTATATGCACTGAATGGACCAATCAGAACTATCTGCTTAATAACTTGAGAGAAACTTTCTTTTTTAAATGTTTAGTAAACCGTTTCAGTGTGTCCATATGGAAGATGAGTAAATCTGTGCCTTCCGCAGTAAATCTGAGCGTGAACACAAGACTCCGTCACACTCAACCACTGCTGAACGAACACACACACACACACACAGTGTCACACTGCAGACAGGCTCGACTGATCCGCCATATGGAGAGACAGGTGGACAGAACCGTGACGGAGTGTGAGTGTGTGAAGACACTTGCAGGTGTGTTTCCTCACCTGGCTCTGTGTATCTTTCTATCATCAACTTTTTGGCCTATCTATCTATCTATCTATCTATCTATCTATCTATCTATCTATCTATCTATCTGTCTGTCTGTCTGTCTGTCTGTCTGTCTGTCTGTCTGTCTGTCTGTCTGTCTGTCTGTCTGTCTGTCTGTCTGTCTGTCTGTCTGTCTGTCTGTCTATCATCTGTCTGTGCGTCTGTTCCTGTGGTTTTGTGCTCTTTTTGTCTACACTCTCACAGGCGTTTCTCAGCCGTCTTGTCCGTTTTGACACATCCAGGTGTCTTTAATTAGTGTGAAGACATTCAGTCACCTGCTGCTTTTCATCCCAAGCCAATAGCAGTTCGGTACAGGGGGACCGACTTTGAGAAACTCTGAATCTGTTGTTGTTAAAAGCATTCTTGTACGCTTTCAGAAGTTTTCAGTGGGTGTATCTCGTTTATGTTTTGGCTTTCAGAGCGCTGTCTGATGCCCAGGAAGGTTGGACCATGTCGTGCGTCGTACCCTCGCTGGCACTTTAACCCCGTCACCATGAAGTGTGAGAACTTCGTATTCGGGGGCTGCAAAGAGAACCTCAATAACTTCTTGTCGCTGGAGGAGTGCGCCAAAGCTTGCCACACAGTCTCTGGTACACTGCTTTTTTATTACATCCAGTTATGATCATTTCCCTGAAAAAGTCTAGATATATGGTCTCTCACCCGCTGACACCAGACAAAAGCTCTCCTCATTACAGTGTGTCTCAGTGTGTTTGTGTGTGTCTCATGAATAATCAGGCTGCGATCAAGAGCTCTCGGGTCCCTGATGTGTGTGTTGTGCCAGACGCAGGTGCAGTGCTGCAGTGCAGCTGCTCAAATCTGCTGTTCTCCACAAGCTAAAGATGAATAACTCCCATCAGATCTTACTACACCACATCCTGCTGTGCTATACTGTGAAAACTACATTTTCTTAATCCTGGACTATACAATAAACCATCCTAAGCTGTTTATGCTGTGCAATACTATAACATGCTTTTATATGCTATGACAAAGCACACTTTATACTTATACAAGACTTTGTATCTGGCATCTTTGACTATACCGTGTCCCGCTTGAGATGGACTGATATTTTGAGATAGTCCTCACTGCAGAACACGAGATCCGGGGAACGAGGTTGGGTCCAGATCCAACTCCTCCCACTTTTTATACTTATGCTCCAACAGATTTGTGAAGTTGCAGCCCGCAATTTTAAAAGTTTTTAAAAGTTGCGACATTTGAGTGTGTTGTGTGCATGATGTAGTGCAATGCAGTGTGAAAGGAAAAATTAGTTAGTGATTTATCGTTTAATTCTACGAGTAAGTTCTAATTTTGAATGGTTTCCCTCTAATGTTGGTCTGTTATTCCGGCTAGACGATGTGCTCCCGATGTGGTTTTCCTTATGTTTCACGTTCAATAGTTTCCCTACTGTATTCAGTGTCTGTTTTACCTATTTTTTTTCTATTTCATTGTGCTGGTAATGCATTTTGCATGCATTTAAGTAAGTGAGATGCTCTTATTATGTTATGTAAATTAAGTCAGATGCCCTTGTGATGTCATTTCTAAGTATAAAATTACAGAAGACAACCTGACTGTGCTGCTATACTTAGTCTCATACAGTTTTATAATAATATGCATAATCAGTGGAGGGAAAAGCACACACTTTTTCTACTTCAAGTAGAAAGAGAACTTGATTTAATATTACTCCGGAAAAAGTAGAAGTGCCTACTTATTAATATGCTTAAGTATTTGAAGTCAAAGTGCATGTGGATTATTGAGAGGGGTAAAGGATCAGCCAATCAAAGAATAAACTTCTTTTTAAGAAATATGCAACGTGCAACAAGGAACTACAGGCTTTTCCGGGAAGGTGAAATGTAAGATTTTTTTTTGTTTTGGAGTAAAAGTTTCTCCAAATGAAAATATTATAATAAAACACTTGCTTATTACCCACCACTGTACGTAATTATAAGTGCACATTCACACAATGTACAAACTACAGTGTTTGTAACTAACCATTTAAAAGATAACAAATTAATAAATAATTGTTTTCAGCAAGTTTGTTTCTCCATAAGAAGAATGCAAGAGCAACAACATGAGTAAGTGTGACATGTCTTGTTGCAAAACTCCAATCAAAATGCAATGGGAGGAGATCCAACTTCGCCCCCTGGGTCTGGATCCAGCCCCGCCCGCTGGATCTAGATCTAACTCCGCCCCCTGGATCTTTTGTACTGCAGTGAGGAGCTACTGGATATTTTTACCGATATTCACACTTTTAAACTAATTGGTTTGTGATATCTATGGATAAACAGTGATTAATAAACAGCCTATACATTTTTAAGTGAGAAATGTGTAGACATAAGCAAAAACAAATATGAAAATAAATTTGCAACCATTTAAATCACAAAATTAAATCACATTAATTATCAACAGTGGAAATGTTTTATATTATTTATAAATAAAACACTTAAAATTTGCATTTTGATATTTAATAATATTATAATATTTAACATTATTAAATATCTACAATGCCTAAATGCTTTATTAGTGTAGTCTAACAGCATAAATAATTATTGGCTATCAGACACTAAAACATAAAATATAAAAAAGTCATAAAAAGCTCTTTAATACTATGCTTACTATACTTGCGTTATACTGTACTGTACAAAATTCCACTCTGCTTATACTACAACCAACTATTCTGTGGCATAACGTAATGTAATACTACACATACAGAGTATATACATGGTTCGGTGAAGTCAGAAATCACGTTTATGTGTTTTGATTTATGTTTCTGACACGTTTGTTTTCTTTCTATCAGATTACAGCCCTTCATCTCCAGAACCGCCATCTTCACCACTTTCTCTGAGCGAAAAGCCCAGTGAGACCAACTCCTCCTCTTTGCTCTTCATCCCTACGGCTGAGCCCGTGGACCCGGAGCAATGGGAGAGTGATTCCGAATCTAGTGGTTTCCCCCTCCACCCCTCCCCCGGCCCATCAAGAGCAGGTGCTGAAGGCCACGCCCCCTCAACAGCCACGGCCACGCCCCCTTCCCTCGGACTGGCCCGTCAGAACCGAGAAGAGGCCACAGCCGGGCCTGACAAACGCCTGGCGTCCCAGGACCCGTTTGATGACGAGAGGGGCCGTAAAGTCACGCAAGCACCCACCGCTCCAGAAATCGGGCCCCTGCCCAGCCAGGAGCCCCTGCAGCCTGACGTACTGCACCGGGACGAATCTGAGGAAGAGGATGAGGAAGAGTTGGTGGTTTTCCCCACTGAACCGGACGAGGAGGAAGAGTCTGACTGGCGGTACCTCACAACCGGGCCCTCGTCCTCCCCCGCTTCAGATCTTCCACCGTTGGTCTTCACTGAATCTGCCTGGCAGGGGGCGGAGCTTACCACGACAGCGGACGAGGAGGGGGCGGAGCTTCGGCACGCCGGCACCGAATATCTTGCCGAAACGGAGCTCCACGACTCAGAGCTGTCCCAGGAGGCCGAGCAGGTACTCAATGACAAGATACACATTAATTGAGCGCTAATTTAGTTAGAAGCAATTCAAAGAGTCATCATATAAAATATTCAAACACAATGTTTGAAGCAGAGAAAACAGCTCAAGACCTTCAGAATTCAGGTGTAGATACTCTGTTCAAAAATAAAAATATAATCATTTAAAAGATATTTGTAATGTATTTGTATGTGACTAAATAAAATACAATTTTTATTAATAAATATTTAAAACATAAATATACAGTATTAAGTATAAATGTATTTTAATAACATATCTAATTAAAAATACATGATAAATAGTAAAAAAAAAATCTGATATTATCATTATAATACATAAATATAACATTGTTTCTTTGTTTTTGTAGAACGAGAGCAAAATCATAAACAGCATGACATTAAGAAAGGCCTCTTGTAAGGAGAAATGTTATAATTCTTAAGTTTGAATAATTTTGTGCTTTTTTAGTTTTTTAAATTTCTATTTAGCTTTATTTATTTGAATTTAAGTTTTAGTAATAGTAATTTTTGAACTTTAACTCAAACTTAATTCATGTTTTTCTTTAATCTAATATTTATTTTATTTTATTTCAGCTTTATTTTAATTACCAAATTAACTTTTCATTTTAGTTAACAATAACAAGAAGTATGTCATTTTAATGTGTCTTTTTCCATTATAACTTTGTAAAAAAAAATAAAAAATACATTGACAAATCATGTTCAGGTGGTTCTTGGTATAAAATCCTCAGTTGTTTGTTTGGATGAAGTATGTCATGTGTTGATGGAAATGATTTCACGATTGATTTATCTGAATGCTAGGAAGAGTAATGCGTTTATAGATTTGTTCTCCAGGCAGCACGCAGGTTGTCAGTGAGCGTTTCGACAAACCACAACAATTCAGTGCAATAAAGTGGCTGTTAGACCAAAACACCCTCTTTTCTCATTCTGTGCAGGTGATGTGTGTCGACTGGAGCAACCTCGCAGGAAAGGGCTACGTTATACTCAACATGACGGACAACTTTGATTGTGTGAGTCATTTTTTGTTTTAAAAAACCTAACATGAACCCAACATGACGGACAACTTTGACTGCGTGAGTCATATTTTGTTACAAAAACCCAACATGACAGACAACTTTGACTGTTTAAGTCATTTTTTTGTTTCAAAAACCCAACATGACGGACAACTTTGACTGTGTAAGTCATTTTTTGTTACAAAAATCCAACATGAACCCAACATGACGGACAACTTTGACTGCGTGAGTCATATTTTGTTACAAAAACCCAACATGACGGACAACTTTGACTGTGTAAGTCATTTTTTGTTACAAAAATCCAACATGAACCCAACATGACGGACAACTTTGACTGCGTGAGTCATATTTTGTTCCAAAACCCAACATGACGGACAACTTTGACTGTTCAAGTCATTTTTTGTTACAAAAAAACATGAACCCAACATGACGGACAACTTTGACTGTGTGAGTCATATTTTGTTACAAAAACCCAACATGACGGACAACTTTGACTGTGTGAGTCATATTTTGTTACAAAAACCCAACATGACGGACAACTTTGACTGTGTAAGTCATTTTTTGTTACAAAAATCCAACATGAACCCAACATGACGGACAACTTTGACTGCGTGAGTCATATTTTGTTACAAAAACCCAACATGACGGACAACTTTGACTGTGTAAGTCATTTTTTGTTACAAAAACCCAACATGACGGACAACTTTGACTGCGTGAGTCATATTTTGTTACAAAGACCCAACATGACAGACATCTTTGACTGTTTAAGTCATTTTTTGTTACAAAACCCAACATGAACCCAACATGATGGACATCTTTGACTGTTTAAGTAATTTTTTGTTATAAAACCCAACATGAACCCAACATGACAGACAACTTTGACTGTGCAAGTAATTTTTTATTACAAAAATCCACCCAGAAAACATTTGCTAACCTTAACCCAATGCACCATGCATTGTTCTTGCATGAATGAAACAAACGAAGAGCACTCTTTCTTCATAAACATAAAAATCCAGTCACGATTTGATGTAGGCAAATCGCTCTTTATGAAGGTGTGTGTTCTGTTCAGACTCTCGCTTCACGTACTGCAGCAGAAATGCTCTCCGTCTCTGAAACATGCTGACTGCACACTAACCACGCTCAGCACAAACAATGACACACGCTGGGAGCTCAGAGCTCATTCGTTTTATCACAATCCTCACGCTCTCTGGCCTTTATAGTGAAGAACAAAGAAAAATGTGATTCTTAATCTTATGTACTAGTTAGAGGAGCTGCGAAACACACACACACACACACACACACACACACACAGAGGCAAACGCTCTTACACTCGGTTAATCTTGAGCTTTTGTATGTGACATTTATGTTTCATTTAAAGGGATAGTTCGTCCAAAAATGAACTCAGTCAGCAGAGCTACTAAAATGACAGAATGGCACGATAAAAGTGGTACTAATGATATTTGACATCCAAACTAGCGTAATGTGTTTTGGTCCATCATATCTGAATGTATGCAAGCAAAAATAAGATTTGAGAGTTAAATTAGGTTCTGTTCATCATTAGATGATATCTAATGGCTTCAGTAGTTATATTGACAACTTTTACGATGGTTTTCTGTAATTTTTGGAGCCTGACAGTCCCAGTTCCCATGCATTTTGTCTTGATAATTGGCATACGGTAATAGTAAAGAGCAGCTGTAAAGATCATAAGCAGATCATTTGGTTTCTTGAGAATTTGATGAGAAACTTTGTTCATTTTGAGATCTCTGACCAGCATTATTCTAGTATCATTACTAAGTATTTATTAATATTTTTAATTCATTGATACATTTATTTTTATATATTCCATTTTAAGTTTTAGTAATTCTGTTGTTTTAGACATTGTATTCATTTTTTTAATGCCTATTTAGTTTATAATTTTTTTATTTAGTTTTAGTCATTTTAGTAATTCAACTTAAACTAAAATACAATTTATGCAGAGCCCTGCACATAACACGCAGAAAAAAAGAAAAGAAATTGTGGCCATGAATTATGAATTAATTACCATGACTTATTAATTCGTAACCATGTTGAACTAATTTGTTCCCTAGTTTTAGTAAAATGTGGCTGCGTTGTACTAATTCGTTATCTCGTTTTAGTAAATCGTTGTGCTAATTCGTTTCCTCGTTTGTGGCCGCCGTGTTGTGCTAATTCGTTCCCTTGTTTTAGTAAATCGTGGCCGAATTGTGCTAATTCGTTATCTCGTTTAAGTAAATCGTGGCCACGTTGTACTAATATGTTATCTCGTTTTAGTAAATCGTTGTGCTAATTCGTTTCCTCGTTTGTGGCCGCCGCGTTGTGCTAATTCGTTATCTCGTAAATCGTTGTGCTAATTCGTTCCCTCGTTTTAGTAAATCGTGGCCATGTTGTACTAATTCGTTATCTCATTTTAGTAAATCGTTGTGCTAATTCGTTTCCTCGTTTGTGGACACCGCATTGTGCTAATGCGTTTCCTCGTTTTAGTAAATCGTGGCCGCGTTGTGCTAATGCGTTTCCTCGTTTTAAGTAAATCGTGGCCACGTTGTGCTAATTCGTTCCCTCATTTTAAGTAAATCATGGCGACGTTGTGCTAATGCGTTTCCTCGTTTAAGTAAATTGTGGCTGCGTTGTGCTAATTCGTTCCATCGTTTTAAATAAATCGTGGACAGGTTGTACTAATAGGTTTCCTCGTTTAAGTAAATCGTGGCTGCGTTGTGCTAATTCGTTCCCTCATTTTAAGTAAATTGTGGCCACGTTGTGCTAATTCGTTCCCTCATTTTAAGTAAATCATGGCGACGTTGTGCTAATGCGTTTCCTCGTTTAAGTAAATTGTGGCTGCGTTGTGCTAATTCGTTCCCTCGTTTTAGTAAATCGTGGCCATGTTGTACTAATTCGTTATCTCATTTTAGTAAATCGTTGTGCTAATTCGTTTCCTCGTTTGTGGCCACCGCATTGTGCTAATTCATCCCCTCGTTTTAAGTAAATCGTGGCCACGTTGTGCTAATGCGTTCCCTTGTTTAAGTAAATCGTGGCCACGTTGTGCTAATGCGTTCCCTTGTTTAAGTAAATCGTGGCTGCGCTGTGCTAAATTGTTCCCTCATTTTAAGTAAATCGTGGCCACATTGTGCTAATGCGTTTCTTCGTTTAAGTAAGTCGTGGCTGCATTGTGCTAATTGGTTCCCTCATTTTTAGTAAATCGTGGCCACGTTGTGCTAATTCGTGCCCTTGCTTTAGTAAATCGTGGCCACACTTTGCTAATCCTTTTGCTCTCCATTGAATCTTATTGCTGTCTAAAAAGATTGTGTGATGTTCCTTTCTTTTACATCTTTCTTAACACACACATCACTGGCACATACACAGTCTCGCCAGTGTAGAAGAGGCCAGTTGTCTGTTGCCACGGTAACGCTCTAGTGGCAGTAATTGCAGCATGATCGCAAAGAAATGTCCCCCCACTGGCTCCCTGACAGCTGTGTGCTAAACCCTCGACGTCTCCAGCGATGGAGTGTTTGAACCCGAGCAGCACTGCAGAGCCATTGATCAGAAACCAATACAGCCCACAGGGCGAGAGTGTCTGAATGACTCAGCGCTTGCTGTGAATGGCCTGAAAAAAAACCTGATTCTGATTTCTGTAGCCTGTCTGATGTGTGTCTGTTTCTGACTGGAGGAAGTCTGTTACCGAGTCTCAGTAACAAAGCAAACCAGTTTTTTTTAGGTGGGTCACTGGTTATCTGTCTGTCTGGAAGCTTGTGGTTCGGAGACTGGAGAAACAGAGCATGATTTGCCCTCATATTTCATCTCAAGTCATATTTTATGTCACTTTTCATTTCAGTTATATCATCATTAAGTATTTAACTGATTTTGTTTGCTTTATTACAGGAGTATTTTTCTGTTTCTGTTTTTTTGTTTTGTTTTGTTTACAAAAATACAATTTACTTTACAATTACTCTATTTTGTATTTATTGATTACACCATTTTATGATTTACTTAATCATTTAGTTTTTTACTTTGTCCACTATATTACATTTCATTTACATACATTTTGTGTACATTTATGTGCCTTAGAACATTGTATAATGTCCTAAAGTATTTCATATATGAAAATATTAAAATATATATATATATAAAATCTTATATTTTTCTAATGAAAAACAAATACATGAAAAATGTCAGAAAATAGGCTACACCTTAAAAATGTAATATAGCTGACAAAAAATAAAATGTATTTTATGTCAGCTCTATTACATTTCAAGGTGTAAATTTGTCATTTAAATAAAAACAATTCATGTCTGAATTATAATAACATTATACTGTGTTATTATTCATTTATTACAACATTTTATGATGTACCTCATTTAGTTTTTTTTTTGTATGTGTCCAATATATTATATTGATGTGTTTTATTTTAATGTCTCTTTTATTTAAAATTTTGTGCAAATTTATGTTCCGATTTTATTGTATTTATTTTTAAATACTTAAAGTATTTCAGAAATTTATTAGATTTTTTCATTCTATTTTAGTATTTTTTATTTTAAATTTTGAGCACATTTATGCTCCCATTTTATTGCATATTTTTGCAGCATTTCATGTCTTAAAGTATTTCACATATTTATTAGATTTTTGATTAGTATTTCTTCATGCTATTTTTCCTCTTTTCTCTCCTCTCCTAGGGTATATGTTTTTGTAAGCATTTATTTAGAGAAAGCATGTATTTAGTAAAGGTGTTCTCACACTGAATATTGAGTGAATATTCAGCATGAGATTGAATGAGATGAAATATTTTTAAGGTGAAAAAGATTTTTACATCACTGTATGGCTCTGTTTTCCCATTGTATTCCTTGTGTGTCTCTCACAGGACGAGTTTCGTATGGAGAGTGGCGACAGACTTTTGGAGATGCTGGAAAACACTTTCTCCAGAAAGAGAAACATCCCACAAGGATCCTGGCTCATTTTCCTCAGCAAACCCACACAACAGGACCACCAGCTTCTGATGGCTTTGGCCAGCGAGCAGGGTAGCACACACACACACACACACACACACACACACACACACACACACACACTTAGGGCCTCTGTGGCTACATATAATGTCATGTTTATGGTTTAGATGTGTTAACAATTTGTAAGCTTTTAATCTCATGCTCTATATGAAGGATAAAAATAGCATGTATTATCTCACACATCTCTGTTCAGAGCATTAATTAGATGTCATATCTTGCAAAGCCTGACAAAGGTCGTATTACGCCACAAAATCAAAAGAATAACACGAGAGATTATATTTTGCACACAGACAATAAGGCCCGTTTAAATACCGTTAAGATGTTTTGCATTGTGACAATTAAAAAATGGATTCAGATAGAATATCATATTACGATAATGGATACTATACGTAAAATGTGGGGGTAAATGTGCTTAATTGTCATGAAAGTATAATGTCACAGACAGTGCAAAAACTCTTCAGGGTTCACAAAATTTTCTTTTAACTTTTACTTTATTTTCCTCTTTTGATTCAACAATTCTTCATTGATAAACAACATTCTATAATGTTTTTTGTCTCATTTTCTGTTCATTATGTGAAGAAATCATAGCCCCAAAAGACGTCCTGTCAATGCTGGGGGAAATCAGAAGAGGTCTATATGAGGTGGGACTGAAATGCAGCAAATAATAATAATAATCCATTTAATTAATACATTGAAAGTTGTGAACGATTTATGTAGCATGAATAATATGCATAATAAATAACTCAAATTGATTTCCTCAGATTGGAATCCAGAATTATTCCACCGTAAACACGTGCCACTCGAGGCCCAGTCAGACCCGCAGCGACTACGGGAAGCTGTTTGTTGTTCTAGTGATCATCGGATCGGTGTGTGTGCTCATTATTGCGTCTGGAATCATCTATATCTGCTGGCAGCGCCGTTTACCCAAACTCAAGAACATGGTAGGTCAAATCGACAATAGACCATTTTTTCACATTTCCGGGACATAGTTGGGTAAACTTTTAGCGGTGAATGAGAGAATACATAAAAAAAAAGTGTGTTCCCAATCTTCCCATTTGCTCAAATAGCAAAAGAAAAAACACAATACTGTCTTCATAACTTTCAAAAAAAGATACAAAATAGAGAGGTTGATAATGGCAGTTTTTGATGCAAAAGTAATATAATACAAAGTGTAGTGTTATAAATGTCCATAATTAAAACAAATGAAAATACTTTGCAGGATTTATGATGTTGATGTTGTTCACGCGTCAAAACGTTCTGTGGTAATCGAGATTATGGCACAAATACTGTCAATATTATGCTAATTATGCTAACATTTTACTGTATTATTATTGATTTACTACACCATTTTGCGAACTAACTCATTTAGTTTGTTTTTTGTCTACTATATTATATTGAGATGCTTTATTTTAATTTTATTTTACATTTTGTGCACTTTATTGATTTATTTTTTGCAACATTAACATATCTTTCTTAACATATCTTAAACTATTTCACATATTTATTTAATCAATTTTATATATTGTTATATTTTATGTTGTATTATTTTACATGAGTTATATGACCATGAATATTTATATTAACAGCGTTAACTAAAAACGTTGTAATTTGATGCAAATGTAGTAGGCTATATTACTAAGTGTAGTGTTATAAATGTACAAAAAGATAATTTCAAATACTTTTAAGTATTTATGATGTTGATGACCGTTAAAACGCGTCATCACAGTCTGTGAAAAGGGTCGGTGTTCACGCGTCAAAATGTTGTGGTAATCGAGATTATGGCACACACACTGTCAACATGGAGCTTGAGTGCAATTAATAATGGATCTCGAATGCTAATTATAACCTCAACATTCTCTGAGTGATGGTTTGGGTTCACATTGATTGATTATTTATCTTGTTTTTTTTTGTTTTTTCTCCTCCGTGCCTCATCAAGTCGCGAGGCGAAGAGCTCCACTTTGTGGAGAACGGTTGCCATGACAACCCCACACTGGACGTAACCAGCGACAGCCAATCAGAGATGCAGGAGAAGAAACTCAGCGCCAATGGGGTGACGGCGGGCGCGGACGGCGGGAGCGGTTGGCAGGTGCTCGTCAACAAGCCCGGGAAAGATGAGGAAGACAACCAAGAGGAAGATACTCACCTTTAATCCCGGGAAACAATCAGCAAAACGGCATGGGAAAGCAGCATCGCATTAAAGACTATGAAGGCACTAAACATTTTCAAGCTTTTTCGAAACATCTGCTGTATAAAATGTGATGTCTTTTGGCGTGTATGACGTTTTTCTTTATCTGCATTACTAAATTCAGACGGACTAAACTATCTAAAGTGCTTTAAAATGCAAGTTGTAAATGGGACAATTTTCAGTGCAGGAGCTAATCGTTAGTATTTATTTAAATCGAATGTGTCAAACAATCAGTAGGATATTTTAGAGTTTAAAACGTTGTTTGAAAATTGTTTATTGCACTGTTGAAGCAATAGTTCACCCCAAAACATGAAATATGTCGTTTTAATCTACCACATGTTGTTCCAAACTGTACTGGTTTTCTGAGAAAAAAAAAAATAGAATTTAGAAGGAACTTATTAACAAGTTGATTTCCAACAACAACGGACGTCAAGTTCCAAAAAAAAAAGTAGAATATATTGGCTTGTGTGCTGTATTACAAGACATCTGAAGTAATTCTATTGAACTTCCGTTTTTGCGT
Organism: Leucaspius delineatus; assembly: GCA_023718395.1. NCBI lineage: Eukaryota > Metazoa > Chordata > Actinopteri > Cypriniformes > Leuciscidae > Leucaspius > Leucaspius delineatus. Next base: position 48,413,527 of record CM043363.1, on the reverse strand, counting down.
AGCTCTGTATATTTCTATGGCATTGCTGTCGAAGAATAAGCTGGTGGAGTTAATGAAAGTTATCTTGAGCATTGTAATGTTTGAAGCAAATGTCAGTAGACTGGGAAAATTTAAAAATGAACTGTTCATTCATAAATTTGTAAGATCTTACCTTCATGCTGTGGAAATACAAACCGGAAGACCGAACAAGCAGAACTCAAAGGGGGCGGGGCTATTAGAAGGTCAATAGCGTTTAGTCAATTAAGTTTTTGTTTTTGTAAGGTACCCCGATGATGACCGATGGTAGCGAACCTGACGAAATCTCTAAAAGTTGTACGGAAATAACTACGTAAAGATTCTTCAGAAGTTATTTCTTAGAAAAATGTCATACGGGTTTGAAACGACATGAAAGCGATTAAATGAATTTTCATTTTTGGGTGAATTACAGAAAAAAAAAACACTAGTGTACTTGAAGACAGAGAAAGAGATTGTACCAAGAATTTTTGTTGTTTTCTTGATGTAAACAGTGTATATCTCATAATACACTATAATCAGTCATTCTCAATTTTACTTATTTTAATGCAAGTATCTACCGTTAAGCAGGCTGCATATTGTGTTTTTACATGCTGAATGCTGGATGGACGCCTACATGCCTTGCTCTTTTATTGTGCATCGATCGGAATGGCTGCTCCGTACCAGATTAGTGTCGCTCTTTGTTAAGGTTTTTTTTATATTGCACCTTTAACGTTGCTCAGCACCAACGGCATCCAAAGCAGAACAAGATTCTTCTTACAAAAGAGTCTTTCAAACAGAAATGTGTCAAATGGCGCTAGACAACGATTCCTTTGTTTTCTACATGTTTTCAGTGTTTTTAAAAGCAGAAGTAAACAGTGATAAAAAAAGTGTTAAACTAGCTATCTTCATGGTGGTTATCTTGTTTATGGTACGGTCTGTTTGTCAAAGAACAATCTTATTTGTCACAATAGATAAAAGGCTATTCTTTACTCATTTTAAGTGCATGAAACATTGTAGTACATAATAGTCTATGCACATGTCAGGGGTCAAACTGATTGTACACAACTTAGCAAACGTGAACAGATTTAAATGGTTAGTACTCCAGAACGCTCTATATATAACGTACATGCATTTTTGTTTCTTTAATAAGCCTTGACGTAGGGGAGTTTGACGCCACTGTAGAACGCTTCAGTTTTGTACCGTTCTGTCCTGGTACGAGAGCTATTAGCAAATTTGCACTTTTTCCATTTTGATTTTGTACCTCAAACTGCTTATTGTACCTGATTGTAAGGAGATTCCGATCTCGTTGTTTTCTGGTAATTTTATGTTGTCCCACCTCTTCAAAGAGCAAAAAAAAAATAAATGTTTTGAGAAGGCTTGTCTGTTACTTTGTAAACGCACCACAAAGTTTGACCTGTCACTGCTGCCCCCTACTGAGCGGTGAATGACTTGCCATATGAAATTGACTTAAAACAAGAGTTTAAATCCATTTTATTTTCCTTTAAATTTACAAAGCAATACAACATTTTAACATTGCATTGGCATGCTTGTGAAAGATGACAAAGTTTGACTTCAAAATGATGGCACTAGAAGATGCATAGGCCTATATAATACAACTTCTGTATTGGATATAACTGCTTCGATACATTCCATCATGATGATTCTAGAACACTTCACATCTACATCCAGAATCTACAATCAAGAGCAACATTAAAAGCATGAACTTTAAAATACAACTCGGCATTCCCAACATCAAGTTTTGGCAAAGTGTATGATAAAAGAAATAATTTAAAAATACATTTCTTGCCACGATGAATATGAAGAGTAATGACTTAAACCACTTAATCGAAGTAGTAATTTTGTAGGAAGATGCTGTTCAGGCCATTGAAGACAGGCTGATAGTTGTAAATCAGAGCTTTTTCCTCTTCACTTTGCGAAGAAAAACGATGATGGTTTTTCATTGCTGAAACAATAAGCACATCAACACATAAAATTCAGCGGTCAGAAAGACTCTATACTGCTTAAAATCTCTTGAATGTTGACTGTTTTCAGAACAAACAAGTTTTTAACACCAAGTTAAGTCCAATTAAAATGGTTAAAAGAAGGCCAAGATGAGAGAACTGCCATTTTTTTAGATGACCAACCTTCAGAAACAAAGAAGTGGGCAGTGTAGAAAGTGGCTTTGATGGCTGAGAGGGTGTGCACCATACCGGGTTTATCAATCCACTCGAACGGGCTTTTCTCTGGGTGCCACTGCACCGCGTAGAAGGGATATCGAGACGCTACAGGACATAAAGTATATAAATGTAATAAAATGATTCACTTGCTAAAAATGTGAACAAACCAAAATCTACATGTAGACTTCTAAATGTAAAACCAACCAGTTGGTGTTTAAGGGTGGAAATCAGTTTAATAAGAATCAGCTGACTGTGAGACTGTTTCTGAATGATGGGTTACATCACACACACACACACACACAAAGAGACGCTCTGTGATGTACAGAGAGACATTCATACCCTCCATGGTGGAAATGAACTCTTTCTTGCCGTCTGTATTTGTGGTCAGGACCCTATAAAAACGCTTCAGCTTGGCATTGCCACTGTAATTCTGTAAGAGCAAACCATTTTTATACAGTGAATATACAGTGACTGATCAGTATGCAAAAAGCAGTATGGGAAATGCAGAAGTCACTGGTTATAATGGCAATGTTGGTTTTATTGTTCCATTTTATGCATCGAGAAATTACTTCTGACAAAAATTATCATATGCTCTGAATTGGTACCTGCATGGACAAGCTCCAGCTGTGGAAATTAGACGTGATGTTTTCTTCTGCCAGAGACTGAAGAACATCCTTTGGGAATGTTTTGAACAACCTGCTTTTTTGGGCTCCTGTAAATCAATCAAAATAATTGACAAATCATTAACTCACAATAATGAGCCAATGTATGAAATTGGTAAACCAGACAACACAAACTGTGGTTTGCAATTTCCATCATTTATATATTCTGCCATGTTTATACACAGAAGTATGCGTGATAATATGTTTCCACCCATTAATTGTCACTTGTAATCATGCAGAATGTGATGCATTTGGTGGAAAACACACGGATACCAACCCGGGCTGAAGGTCAACGGCAGGGCGACTGCTTTGGTGTCGGTCAAGGTCAACAGGTTCTTGTTGCTAGTCAGAACCGTGAGCTGCTGGAAACCCTGACAGGTTCCCCAGATCGGAAAATAATCCGAAACATCATTCGCCTGTTGTTGATCATAAAGAAGATGACTCAAAGAACAATCAGATCAATTCAAAATAATTTTCACGGTTTCACTTTGTTTTGATGGTCCCTTTAAAGGTGAACTAAGTAACTTTTTTACCTTAACTGAACAGCTTCGGAGTCATTGGAATGGTTACATTACTTATTTCGGGTTGAATGGTGGTCGTTTCGCACCCCCCTGGTGCCCGTGAGCGGAAAATCCGCACTTGCAACTTTGAGCCGCCGGCTGCCGCGTCAGGAAGTATCGCGTGATATCAGGTCTCGCGATGTAAACAATTGCTTTACGGCCAAAAGAAATCTGCTAAAATGCTGTCATTATTGCGCTCCCTCACGCTGTTCGAACCCGAATGAAGAAGACGTTTTAAAGAATGTCCCGTCTGCTTTGATGTCGTTGATCTACTAGCCTCTGGTGTCGTGAGAATTGCCAACGAGTTTTTACAACAGTGTTGTCAAATATCTATTCCGAAGCTGTGGGGGGAGCTGTAGAGAGAAACCTGCGAGCAAAAAGCGAGAATACAGCGAAGAAATCCCGAAAGAGCCCCGCTTTAACACATTCTGTTGACTATAAGTAATGCTGCACCTACATGTCTACTGACTCTCATTAGAGTATTACTAGAGTATTAGTAGACTGGTAGAGTTTGGGTTAGAATAAGTTGACATAGTTGTAAAGTTACTTATAGTCAGTAAAATGTCTGTTGTTGGAGGAGCATCATCACAATTAAAGGGTAAGCTCGGTATTTCACACAAAGCCCTGTTTACAGATCATTTCTGATGAAATAGAACGGTTAAGATTAAAATTTGGACACATGTTGCTGTCCTGAGAATTTTCGGTTTCTTTCGCTTTCCCCTCCAGCTACAGAATGGCTGCATAGGTGCACTGGAACAATCCTTCCTAAAACGCATTAAACTTTCGTTTACAAAGACGTGAAACTCACCGAGTGGTCAGGGGTGTTCACTGATATTCTCACACAAAAATCGCTGCAAAAGATGCTTTCCAACAGGTTTTTTACCATTCGTTGTAAAACTGTGGACCTATTTTTCCAAACGCCTCACACCCGTACATTCTTCCGTTGAAGAGCTTGAATAATAGACACTCCAGTCCAGTTTCCGGCGGCGGAGTAATACCGTACCTCACAGCACATCCAATACAAGTCAATAGACATCCAATGGAGTTGGACAAAAACTATGATAAAACCTGTTGGAAAGCATCTTTTGCAGCGATTTTTGTGTGAGCATTCTATTTCATCAGAAACGACAGGGCTTTAGGTGTAAAATACCGAACTTGTCCTTTAAGTGTTACCATTTTCACATATGAGTTGTTTTTTTAAACGTACCTTTATTGCAAGTTCATAGAAAATCTTCGACACTCTGGTAAACTGAGACTTTTCAATGTCCACATTTCCTCCAGGTAGCAACAAACTAACCAGGTAAAAAAAATAAAAAAAAAGTTAACAAATCACCAGAATATAGGTGAATAAATAAAAAGGAAAAAAAAAGCAAATCAAAAATCCAGTGGTTTTGGAACATGGTGTGTCTTTTCTCTAGTTGGACCAGTTTCCATGTTACAAACATCTTTATTTTTATTTATCCATTATTTAACCAAGAAGGTCTCGTTGAGATAACACACTCTTCTTCCAGAGAGTCCTGATTTAAGTCGGACGCACATAAGAGACAAGTACATTGTTTTCCCTTTACCTTTAAAACTTGCTCAAAGGAGGAACTATATTTATATCAATTACATTTTGCAATTCGCTCTAGGTCCAGGGAACATAAAAAGAGGAAGAAAATTTGACCAAATGCTGAATGCATGAACTTTAAAGCACATTTGAGTTGTAGATCTAGTGCAATATCAGTTTATGTGATAGGATAAAAGATTAGAAAATATAAATAGGTAATTTACCTAAAATAGTCATGTAAATGCATGTAGAACAGATCACCATAATCCAACACGGATAGAAAAGTACTTTGCACTATTTTCTTTCTCCACATGGAAAACACAGCTTATGTCAAACTATTCAGAAACACTCACCCATTTATTGCATTGAATAGTTTTTCATACTCCTCCTCTGTCCGATTTATGCTGCAAACAAACATATTTATCGGTGTGTATTCTTTATTTAAAGTTTATTTTTTATTTTTTTAATGTATAGCTTGTGTTTAACATACCGGATCGGTACAACCCTGGCACCAGCTGACTCCAAATGTTTCACATATGATGCAGCTATATAAGAAGATCCCTGTGCATGAGGGTCGTCCTCCAAGTTTTCCTGGGCTAAAATTCCTGAAACACAAAAGACATGTTTATTAGAAGAAAGGGGATTTTAGCTACAGAAAACATCAGGCTATAGGGGTTTGCATGTCTTAGCTGGTTTAGTTTGTCAGTCAAGCTGGCGTTTACCAGCCAATGTCACAACCATAACAAGAGAAACATCCAACCAGACTCATTTTACCAAGCTAGGAGACATTTAAGCATTTTCTTTTTCTTTTTCTGTCTGCAAGGTTAAGTGGTCTCCCAACCATATGTTTAAACCCCTTTACGTGTTACCGTGTCATTGAAGAGTTAATAAATAATTTAGAAGAAACTAGAACGTTCCACCAACGGAGCTGCGGAGAAAAAAGATGCTCCGATATAAAAAGAAGAGAAAAAAGAAGAAAGAATCGCATGACATAGCAAAAAATATGAGATGTAGCCTAATATCATAACATCAACATACATCATACACTACTTTAAGCAGAATAGCACATTAAAAATAAAATAAAAAATAGTGAAATCGCTTAAATCTTAAGGTCGATGATTCGAAATATTAAATGTTATCCTTACCGATGATTGGTCTGTAATTTAAATTACGAGCGCATGATGCTGGAAACCCGCATTGAATAGCGGCGAAGACCGCGAGCACGAGCACCTGGCGATACATCCACCTCAGGTAACACACCAAAGGACGAAATAAATGAAAGCTTCTTGATGTTATCAGTAAAGAAGACGATATGTCAGCTCCTCTGGTGATGTCAGGCTTTATAACGAAAGCTGAACCCGGATCCGATAATCCACAGTCGTTAAACAAACAACGTTTCGACACGCGCGTGAATTACTGAGGCGTGTATGTTCTTTCGCGAGGATCAGCTTTGAAGATTCACAATCCAATGAGAGCGAAAAGTCACGGCTGGCCCCGCCCACTTGATTCATCATCACCATCGCATTACGTTCCTTCATTTAAAATGTTCTTAACGTAAGTTAGGCTGCATTATTCTCAATTATTTTTTGTTGTTGTTGTTGTCTAAAGACGCCTAATCATAAGTTTTGTTCTCCTCTATAGAAGATACTTACAAAAAATAGCATGACATTGTAAAAAAAATAAAAATAATTAAACACTTGAAGTCTTGCTCACATGCCAACAGCATTATTAATCATTTATGGACAGGGCACTCCCCAGCTATATTTTGCAAGCCTTTAATTGTGTTTAATGAATAGTCTACAGGAGAAATAATGACACGTGGCATGATACAATTTAGACAAACATTTTGTATTTTGCGTTTAATTTTCTTTAAGATGCACTGACAATTACTTTTGCATTTAAAAAGGTGACACATGAAGAAAATAATACTGTTAACCATGTTTAATAAGTGAAGTGAAGTGACATGCAAGGCCAAGTATGGTAACCCATACTCAGAGAATTTGTCCTCTGCATTTAGCCCATCCAAGTTAGTGCACACACATTATGAGCAGTGAGTACTTCCCACTTCTGTTGTGATTAAAAGCTCGTCCCATCTAAGTGCTTTGTTGTCGGAAAGAACAGGAATCATGGAGGACACCAGGTTTATTCTTGCCAATGTATTGGGAAAATCTTAAAATCACAATATACTAAATATTTTGGCTGTGTAGGGTCTATAAAACATACAATTACGCTTCAAACAGTTGTTTATTTATGTAAATCCAACTGGATTTTTGTGTATTTGTGAGTCTTGTAATTCCTTACTCACCATAAACAGTGACATTGAACATTTTCTTTGACACCTTATTTCCGTAATCTCCACAGATGATCAGATCATCCACTGACACTGACTCTATTGCATCTGTCTCCGCACCAAAAACACCTGAAGAACATCGGAAATGGTTATTCAGACACAACTCAGAACTTTCTATTGGTTAAACTTTTTATATAAAATCAGTTTTAATCAATTTATTGATTAATGAAGATATTTTAATAATAAATAAATAACTTACCAACTAGACCCAACCAGTACAAACTGAACAAAACAAACACATGGGCCATTTTCTAAGCTGTTCGCTAAACAGTCAATAACTCAAAATGAATGTCAACATTAAGAGTGACCAGGCGATGCATGAGTCCTCCTCTAAAAAGATGCAAGTCTTGAGTCTACACACTCGCTGAGGTCGCAGTGCTGAGGTTAGAGTTGCAAACATGCTTACTATGCAGCATAAACTATTCTTGGCAGACAGCCACAGGTTATTTATTTATTTATTTGCTGTATCCTATTGTTGAAGATGAAATCAAATCCGAAAATAACATTCTGTGTAACTACATTTACTATATTATTTTGCTGTAAATGTTTGTTTGATGTGGAATTCAGATTGTGATATTCATGTTAGTGAAAGGAAAGAAGCTGTTCACCCACAAACTATCATGCACACGCTGTCTGTCCACCTGACAAATGAACCCGCTTTTTGTTCTAGATAAACAAATGAGGACACAACAGGTTTCACTTTGACTCACAAATTGAGTGTCATGCAGTGAATCACATATCATTTTCTTTCTGCTTTATAAAAACATATACTGCCTGTGAGTCGATTCTAAAATGCTGAAAATGACATTTAAGTATAAGAACGATTGTTGTGGGTAATATTACCTTTAACTGCAAAATTAGACCTTTGCTTTTTAGAGAATATTGGAATTTGTAAACTCAGACATTGATGGTTATTGCTCCAACCTGACTTTAATCATGCAAATGATTTGGCTTTTAAATGTACTTTTTTGCATTTACAACACAGACAGAGAGAGAACAGTGTGTGAACAAGATGCCCCAAGACCTTTTCAATATATAATATGTACTTTTCTTTTTTTTTTTAAGTGAAATTGAAGATGTTGGGGGTGTCAAGTGAAGTTTTCTACATGTACTGCATGTTGTATCAAATCAGGCTATTGGGATTCAGTGCTGAATATCTGGCTCTCTATCGACATCTAATGGTTAGAATATAACCTTGCAAATTACAGGTGGATGAACATTTGATGAAAGATAAATGGCTCATTGACAATTTTAATAGTATGTTGTTTGTTGTTGTAGTTGTTTTAACATAGTTAAAGTTGATCGTTTCTTTAATAGAAAAAAAGCTTGTATTTCCGTAGTTTTTTTACTGAAAAAAATATCATGCACAAACAACATGGGCATGGCAAAAATAATAGGCCTACATCATTGCAATATAACAGTAAGATCAGGTGCAAAAATGGATTGAAAAAAAAAAATAATTAATTAAACTAAAGAGATAGGGTTTATTTTCAATTCATAATCTTCTATTATAGCAAAACGTTGCATTTTAGCGTGTTTTTTTTTTTTTTTTTTTTTTTGCATTTTTACTTTTCATAATTTTAAGGGCATTCGTATACAGGCCCGGCGCCACGAGGGGGCAAAAGGGGGCATTGCCCCCTCAGATCTGATTTGTGCCCCCTCAGTTTCATTTTTGTATTTATGGTTACAAATGAAATGTTTAACCTTTTGAGCGGTACAGTCCCATATATGGGATTTTTTTTTATTTCAGTGCCCCTGAGAGTACGGTCCCACATATGGGATTTAGAATGTTCGGTTACGTGACATAACGGCCAGATTCAAACTGTGCTTTCGCGCGTTGGTTGGCGCTGAGCCAGAGTCGGACGCGCTCAGCGCTGTCATATATCACAACTATGCAGTGTTTTCAACCTCACAATTTTTATTTTAGGTTTCAGACAATTAAATACACATTAAGCACTAGTAAAACAATACATTTGGAGTTTGTAAAATACACACTGATGTCTGTGGAAGCAGCAATAACAATCTATTCAAATATAATTTGCCGACGTGTGCTATTCATCATATCAGACAAACACAGTGGAAGTAACTATAAAGTAGTTTACTCTATTCTTCTATTCCACTTTCTCACCATCTCACGTTATAGATCAAGATCAAGATTATTTATAAAGGTTTTTAAATTACCAAACACACTCACATACACATTTTTTTATCAGATAGTTGATGACATGATAAGCAAGTTTGTGAGTATTTTGAATCAAAAAGGGAAAAGGAAATAAAAGCGATATATCCGCGGTGTGTCACGTGACAAATATGACGCGTTGCCATGGAAACATTAAGGGGGAACGTTCTAAATTCTAAAATAACAGTCGCTTTGAAAAAACTCAGAGTCAGTTAGAATATTAAAATTAAGCGTGAAAGGGTTAATATATGCATAATAAATGAAGCTGGCTTATCTTTTTTTACTAAGCAAGTTATTGTGTATTGTTCATTGATGGTATAAAGTTAAGCCCCCTTAACAATTTCACATGCCCCCTCAGTCATTTCATTCTGCAGCCGGGCCTGTTCGTATAGCTATACAAAAGAAACTAGTGAAATACAAAAATCTTTTTTGCAGCTCATAACAAGTCCATATGTCCCTTTGAGAGAAGACTCAGATAAGAAAACTTTTGGAAAAGCTACTCATGAATACCATGAATAGTTTCAAAATGTGCATTTTGTCGGTTCAGAAGTTGTGACGGGACGAACATTAAGCGGCCCATTTCTACTTTTCATGTTTCTTCACTCAGATTTTACTAAACTCTACAGCGATATGAAGAGCATTTTTTTTTTCATTTTATCATTTACTGCACATAGACGGTAAGTTGTAGGCTAAACATTGTTTAACGCACTTTCGGTTTCAATCGTTTGAGCCTGTACAGCTTTATTAAACTTTTTTAACAGCACTGCAGGTATTCTACATGACTAAAAAATAGACATGTGCATTTTTTAAATAGGCTTGTTTCAATAAAAGAATAGTAGCCTATGCTATTTACCTTTATAAGAATGTGTTAAGGCAAGGCAATAAGCGATCGAGGGGCGGGACAAGGGTGTGCCAGGGTGTGCCGGTGCCACCCACAGTGGCAGCTGGCACACCTAAAAATGGATGCAGAATTATTTTTTATAGTCTCAATAAAAAATGTTTTACTAAACTTGGGCTATTTTTGTTAACGTAGAATATATACATTTTTTTTAAATCAACCCTTTCACGCGAAAGTTAAAAGTATTTTAGCTGACCCATGGCGACGCGTCATGATTGTTACGTGACACACCGCAGCCACAATAACTAACAGGGGCACGTTCAAGTTCAAAACGGTGCGCAACGTTTTGCTACGGTTTCCGGGTTGAACGTCCTGGAAACGGCGTTTGAGATACGTTTTCTCTTGTTTGGTGGGTGTGTCAGAACTGCAGTCCAATCAGCAGCAACATGTATATAAAGCACGCGGTATTAAAGTGAACTCGCGCAATGGGTTCAAGGAAAGTAATTTACAAATGTGTTCGATGCAGCTCGGTATACGCAACAACTGAGGATATTAGAAGACATGTTTGTCGTAAGTTTTATTGTAAAAATATAGGATATCAACATAATGATGTAGTTGTTTATATTTGTAGCTTCATTGCAAGTGTATGACATTTGGTATAGAAATAAACAATGGTAATTAAGTGCTTTTCCTAAAAATGAGAAAGACAATACAGGGTATTAAAACAGTATGAACTACAAATAAAGTCAGTATGTGAGGCTAAATAGATGTGTTTTAGTCTGAATTAGGTAAGATGTGTGCTTCCATTTCAGTTTCAGCAATCCCTTCACTCGATTGGGATGTTCTCTTTTGTTCTGGGCGGCAAGTGCAGTAACGGTAACATCGGGCATATTTTGTAGTAGCCTATTAAACACATATTTATACCGACTTCATCAGGCTCCGAAAATTCTTCACAAAGAACACTTAAGAATGGCCTTCTCAGCTGCCATTGTTGCAACTCTTGCGTCTTCAGAACAGTGTGTTCAACGCATCACCGTTTCTGTTTTAAAAACGTTGTGCAACGTTTTGTCGGGGCTGAACGCAGCCCTGGTTTATGACATCAGATCCACAAGAGGTTAACAGAAAAATATAATAAATAAAATCAACAGGAGGTTTAACATGTGTGTGCAAATGGATATGTTTACAAAAATAAACCACACAATTTGAGGATATAAATATAATAACATAACAAATATTTTAATAATTCTATTTAGTTTTAGTATTGAAAACATAAAAATAACTAATAAGCAGTATTTTTATCTGTGCAGTTCCAACGTTATATAATAATCGCACTAGTTCTGTTAAACTATCTTTTGGGACTAATTCTTCAGTAGAGGCGTCAAACAGGGAGATCCATTATGTCATCTGTTATTTTTATTGGTCATACAAGTAATCTTCAATTTGTTTCAGTTGGTCAGTAATGTAAATAAATGTTCCCAATTAGTAGATGATATGACAATTTTTATAAAAAAAACATCTAAGAACTAAAATCATCACTTGAGTGTCTTAACAGGTTATATCAGGGTTATCTAATATTAAATATTGTGAATTATTTGCACTAAAAGAAAGCACATGATGACAGAATTTTCTAAAAGTATAAACGGATCTTAATTCATAAACATTTAATTTCAAACACCAGTTTTATATATTGCTTCCTGACATTATATTTTTAAGGATATTTCTTGTGAATTCAATGTCTGTTAAATGGCGCCTCACTGTGGCCACACCACGAACAACAACAGTCACTGTAACCAACTTTGAAATGAACAAACGTGCCATGTTTAATAGTTTTTAGTTTTCAATGAACAGATTGCAAAGCTACAATAGGAGATAAAATAATGTGGAAAGGTTATCAGGCAGAGGAGCAAAGAGAGCGACTGGTGAATTAAACACGATGACAGACACTGGAGCGCCAACTAGTGGAGGAGCGACCAAACTACTCATTCTCTGCCAATTCCTTAAAAGTTAAAACTGATGCTTAACATGTTATAATTCACATTCACACATTGAGAATGAATTAATACAGGATAAATATTCTCCCTGAAACTAAATAATGGAAGTTGATTGTGTAATTCTAATACTAACCATTTAAAAAAAAAAGTTTTCTGATCGTTGTGATCCTTTACTCAGGTCTTTGTAATTTATGGTTGCATTTTATAAAACTAATTTTTTTTTTGTTGCTGTTTTTCTTTATTATCAGTATAATTGTTTTTTACATTGTACCAGTTAAATGTTTTTATTCTGAGCAATGATTCCTTTACACACAAGTGTGACTTTCTGAAGAACTAAAATGGTGTTTCTCCAGTTTTCCAGTCTGGGAGGATCAGGATGAGCATAAAGCAGACGACAGCCTCAAGATTTGTGTTTTTGTGGTTTATTTTAATTATTTAATTCAGTAAAGCGTGAAGTGAACGCTGTGCGTCCGGCTCAAATCAGCAAATACAAAAGATTCAAGCTGAAGCTTCTCTGATAAAATGAAATAAAAGAACAATCAGAAATCAATAATTTCACACAACAGTGAAAATCATCAACAGAGAATCAGAGTTTATAATTTCACATTCACATCTGATCTGAGACACACAGATGGGCAGATTCACTTCAGATAATACAAAATACAGAATTATGTATTATAAAAAATACAGATTATAATATAAGCAAATGAGTAATGACAAATAATACTAGAGTAATATAAATGTGCAGATAATTCCTGCAATAACAGAGTTTCACACAGAGATGAACAGTCAAAGTCACACTGAAGCTTCTTCAGTTAAACTGTTTCTAGAAACTTCTAGAAGTGAAGAGACTGTTAAAGTGTCTAAAGCTCAGGATTAAACATGCTTGTTATATAAAAACACACATTAGTCTGAGAAATACTGGTTTAGCACACACACATTCTTCTTATATAGTCTATACATGACATTTCTCATCAGATATTTTGTCTAATAGATGCATAAACAGAAACTGGATTATACAGTGTGTATTATACGCAATGAGTAACAGATGAAATGTGAGATTTTGATTAGATTTACATTAGAGGATCAAATAAAGATGAGAGTTAGTCTAAAGATCAGTGTGAAGAACATAGTAAATTAAATGTGTCTGTGTGTTATCCTGTTGTTTAACATCACAACATCACACACACACACACACACACACACACACACACACACACACACACACACACACACACACACACACACACACACACACACACACACACAGCTAGATCTCCTTCATACGGGGGTTTAGTACGGTGGCCGAGAGAGCTCAACGCGCTGCAACTGAAGAAAACACATGCAAAAAGAAAAACACCTGCAAATTAAGAAAACATCTTCATCAGTTTCACAACACATGTGTGCTCCAAATACTCACAACACAACCAAATACAGAAACGCGCTGCAAAAGTTCACAACACAAACAAATACAGAAACGCGCTGCAAATAGGACAGAACTCAACGGAAATGTTTCCGGGGAACCCAATAAGTGACGGGCGGACGGCTGGGACGTGCTTATTGCTCGTGCGCTTTACCTATGCCCTACTCTCTTAAGAGGGCAGACGGCAGAGCCCTTGAATTGGGCATTTTGGAGAGAGCGGGGCACTTGTGTGCCATTATGTTGATGAAGGGAGCAACGAAAGACAACGTAATTTCCTCATTATTTTCACCTGGGATGTTCCCATGACAACGCAGCGCGTGTCCATCAGCTGAATAGCTGTTCTTACCAGAAATATAGTATTAATGCTGTTAACATAACTGTTGCAAATAAATATACATTTTATACTAACAAAGTGTTTAAAATATGCGTTATATCTGTGTGTGAGTGTCTCAACTTTAAAACTTGCCGTCTCATATTTGGACCCTAGCTGCATTCTAACATTTCTTATGAAACTTATTTTAACATAACATGACAAAATGTGTACAATGTACTGATGTATAGATTAATGTCTTTCCCTCATGTTCTTTTCTCTATCTTTATTTATTTATTTATTTATTTTAGTCTTCAGCTCATTGTTCTTTTTAGTATTCTTATGACATTGAACATATTGTAAATACATTTTGTAGGCTATATTGTATACAAAGTTGTATGTCATAAACGTGTCATCTCTGTATGTTTTGCAAAAAATTAAATAATAATAAAAGTAGACAGCTGTAACTGTAAGCACGTCCCAGTATTTGGTTGTGTTGTGAACTTTTGCAGCGCGTTTCTGTATTTGGTTGTGTTGTGAGTATTTGGAGCACACATGTGTTGTGAAACTGATGAAGATGTTTTCTTAATTTGCAGGTGTTTTTCTTTTTGCATGTGTTTTCTTCAGTTGCAGCGCGTTGAGCTCTCTCGGCCACCGTAGTTTAGAGAGACACATCAGGAGAAATCTGATTTGGATTGATTTTGAATGTTGATAATGTCACAGTCCGGAGTCAGGGAACATGTGCACACTTATCAAATGCACATTCTCTGGGTTATCTTCTGAAAGAAAACGCAAGAGACAGATCATATTAAAGGAAACCTTTGCTTATAACTGTGTATATATATATATATATATATATATATGTGTGTATACTGTCTAGAATAAGATCGTTATTATACTGACATATTTGATTTACTCACCAAGGACATTGACCCTGAATAAACAAGTTTCGACATATCCTCTGGAATATTTATTTAGCAAATAAATTCCAGCATCTGTGGGTCTGATCTTCTTGATGGTCAGTGATCCGGTCTGATGATCCAGCTTCAGTCTGCCTTTGAATATTTTATGAGCTAATGGTGACATTTTCTTAGTCCCTCTTTTGAGTTCAGCGATGCGAGTGTTTAGTCCAAACCTCCACAGGATCTCATCAACTTTCTGTATGTCAGTAACACCAGTCTCCAGTGTGACAGATCCTCCTTTATTCCCTGACACTTGCTTTATTTCATTTGTCTGACCTACACATACAGAGAAACACAGAACAGAAATCAGAAAACGAAAACGAAGTAGTAAAAGCAACATGGATAAATTCCTCCATTCCTAAATACCTAAAATGTACTCATTTTATAAATAAAATTAATGTGATTTCTCATATATAAACAACTAACTGATGGTGTAAATCTATAAACAAGTCAAATGGCCTCAGTTCTCATGTGTGTGTGATGTGTGTGTTGGACCAATCATATTCTCTGATTCATATGTGATCATCAGGATCAACACATCAGTGTTTAATTGTGTTTATGCCAGGAAACAATATTATTTTTATTGAATATCATGTTTCATTGTGGTTTGTTTAACGTTCCTCTTTGTTTTCTCTTCTTATTGTTCCAGTAATAATGGTTTTATTCTGATTAACTCTACACTTTATATATTTATAGTGTTGATCTTGAGAAACTGCAGATCATTTTTATTTTCTATCAAAAGACTGATGTGATTTGAATCAATAATTTTCTTGAGCTAATGTGTTTATGATTAATAACGTGCCGTCACTGAATGCTTCTCTGTCAGATAGTTGTCGAGGTCTTCAGAGGCTCACAAACACACACCATATTGATCAAGTTTAGAGCAAAGTAATTAAAACATTAATCAATACTCATTTGATTTTAATGATGTTTTATAAACAAAGTTCGGGAGGAGCACGTTCAAATAAGCAATCCAATCTACTCGTCATCAAACAATTATGTCTACCCTAATCAGCATGACAAGAAGTATATATATATCCACACTGTCAACTCACCTAATATTCCTTGACAGTTTTTCAGCATCCCTCCACCACCCCGACTCCTCACTCTTGGCTTAATCTTTACAGCCAGGAATACGGGGGGAGTACTCTGGGTTCGGGCCGAATACCGAGCCCGGAGCCCTCTCCTCGGACAGCACGCCAAATACGCATTTATTCTATCTAACTTATTTGTAAGTGTGAACTAGTGAAAAGTGATTTGAAATGAAACTGTGCCTTTATATACAGCATAATAGATTACATTATGCTTCAATACTTGTGCAGAAGACTGTGCATATAAGAAGATATAACCAAATAAACCCATAGTCCTTAATTTAATCAATTCAGCTGATTTAAAATAAAATCATTATTACGTAAAGATTTGAGTTTCTCACCGAAGACAGAAACACTGAATCTCTTTATTGAGATCTCTTCCAGTCTGATGATCACTAGTTCATAAACTCCAGAGTCTGTGGTTCTGGTGTCTTTGATGGTCAGAGATCCAGTGTGGGGATCCAGCTTCAGTCTGTCTTTAAATCTCCCATCAAGAACATCATCACGTACAGTGAATCTATCAGCAGCTCTCTTCCTTTCAGCAGCGCTTTTCCTTTCAGCAGCGCTTTTCCTTTCAACAATACAAGAGCCTCTAAACATCCACTGTAATTTGTCGTCTTTATGTACTTTAATATCATCAGGGTTTAGAGTGACAGATTCTCCTTCCATCACTGACAGTATCATCAAAGTATCAATCACTTCGCATCAGCAAACAGAAACAGAGAAACACAGAACAGACATTAGAGAAGAAAAGCAATAAAAGCAGAAAGGAATAAAATCAACATGATCATTCGCTCCACATCTGACTCCTGCTCAATGACTGATCATTAAACCCTCTAAACACTGAATCACACTCACAGCAAAAGACAATATAAACCAACACATTCTCTGATATACTTCAACATCATTCATAATCTGCATTTTCTGTTGTATATTCATTATTAGTTAAGTGCTTCTTTTTTAAATAAAAGTATCTGCTAAATGTATAAATATGTTTCATATAGTCAGAGAAGGCTTTATTTATTCCCCCTCTGACTTTAATCACAGGTTTTGTTTGATATGGTTGAGTTTATTATTTTAGCATCTGTGACACACTGAAGTTATTGCTCTGTATTTCCTATCATTTAAATAAATCTATAACTTCTCTATTAAGAGTTTCCATTTCTTTGGTATGAAAAGCATCATAAACTACTCTGAGCTGGTGCGGTGGTTTAAGATGACCTTTGCACGGAATTCCTTGAGTTCAAGCTTATAATGCACTAACAAACACAAATTCATTTCCTGACTTATATTCACTGTGACGGTTCAATGAGTCCTTGTGCAGTGAGTGCTTGTGTGTTTGTCCCGAGTTACAGGCTGATTGCTGGAGGGCGTGGCTTTACACCTGAACTAGATCAGGGTACTTTAAAAGACGCACTCTGTCAAACAGAGAGGGAGAAGATGGCTCGCTGGTGTTGCGGCTCTGGAGGCTTCCAGAGAGCTGACGGGACGTGTGGGCTATGGGAGAGCACAACCGCTTCGGAGATCTGATGTGATATACTTTCCCCTGATGACGATATTTTGATTTGGACTTCTCGTTATGTTTGGTTTAACTGATATCACTTGAGCTTACTACGTACAGTTACATGCTGACACGCTGACTAACACTTATACTGATCTCCTGACATTTCATGTTTGTTACTTTATTTAAAATAAATCTTATTGTTTACGCAGCGGTGTTGTGGCGTCTCCCTTACTTTGTTGCGATCTTTGAGAAGAATCGTAACATCACGAACACATACAAATAGGTTCCCAAGATGGAATGGAAGGAAGGGAAGAAAAAATGTCAATATGAATGCACACTTGTTGTAAACACAATTCCCAAGAGTTAAAGGGCAGCTATTATGCAAAATTCCCTTTTACATGGTGTTTGAACATAAATGTGTGTTGGCAGTGTGTGAGCAAAACCACCCTAGAATGATAAAAATCCACCCAGTGTTTTTTTTTTTCAATCTCAATAAATCATAAACACTGTTTCAGAATGAGCTGTTCTCAGATTCGGCGCAATGTGACGTAGAATTGAGCAGGCCCCTCCCACGACTGTTGATTGACACTGCAGTTTGAGCCTAGACCCGCCCTGAGTGAGCTGGACACAGAGGCCGTCATTGTTTCGACGCTTGAGCAGCTGTAGACAAGAATGTCTCCTAAGCGATTGAGGTGTGTTGTTGATGGATGTAAGAATGAACATAGCAGTCTTCATTTACTCCCGTTGTTACTCAAGTATGGATCTGTACTGTTTGTGATCAAGCTTACACTCTCCGGAGCAACAGGCCTAACGTGACTGGACACGGAAGAAATGAAAGTGCGAGCGCGCTCTTAATGACAGCTCTTCGAGTCATTTTACGGATATAAGGTTTACCAGTTTATTTAGCACCCACTGAAAAGGTGTGTATATTTGTTTCCTGTTAGTTGTAACGAGTGTTTTGTGTACTTCGCTGTGTATGTTGTTGATAATGAAAGGGAGAGAGAGAGAAAGAGAGTTTATGGATAAGACTTTAATGCGCACTTCTTATACTATGTTTATTCAGCTCTTACAGAGATTCTCTGGAGTAAAACTAACGCTCATCTTTTGTGTGATGTACAATAAACTTCACTGAACTCGTCAGTATATTTTGGTCATCATTCGGACGGGTTTTGCTACAGCAGGCTTGTATTAATAGTGGATAAAAGCAGATGACAAATTAGTTATAACCATAATTAAACTAAACTATACCTGTTCTATGTCCATACAGCATATATTCTCTGGCTCTGTGGGCATTATTGTCCGACTCCGAGTCGAAATGAACACCGCAACTGAGAGTTTCTGTTCTGATATTATCAGATGAGATTGTCCTTGCTCTGAGCGCGAGCTCGTGAGGCTCCGCCCCCTGTGCCGTCCAGCAGCAGTTAATTTGCATGTAAAGGGCACACACTAAAACAGCGCGTTTTTCTGAGCCCCAAAAAAATACAATTTAAACATGCTGTAAAAAATGATCTGTTGTGTATTTTGAGCTAAAACTTCACATACATACTCTGGGGACATCAGAGACTTATTTTACATCTTGTGATAATAGGTGCCATTTAATACAATGGAGTACTGAAGTCACATTGTTTAATGAGTTATGTATATCACATATTTCTTACATTGTCATATGATTTATTAGTCACATGGTTTTACTTCCTCTGGAAAAAAACACTAGCATAGGCACAGGAACTGATGTAACCAACGTTCCTATATACTGTATATACAAGCTTTTTGTATGAGTGTTGTTGCGTTTTTGCAGCCCTGAAGAGAATATAGATCTCTTTCAGTTTATTTTTTACTAAATACTTTGGTTGATATTGCTCTGCTGTATTTCCCAACTTGATAAACCTGAATGAGGACAAGTTGACTATACACAGCTTGAACTGCTTATAAGGTAATTAGTCATTGTAAATCCTTTCACAGGACTGCCCTGGAATAGGATATAGCTGGAAGTATTATAACCTGTAACCTTTTGTTTATTTGCTACAAACCTTTTTTTTTTGTTTTATTGTTTAAACAGTATTTTAATCTTTTGTATAAATACATTTTATTTTATAAAGACAAGTATTGCTTCTTTTATACTCCAGCTCACAAAAGACAGTTCTATAAATATTATAATAGAGCATTATAAGTGTAGCTTACAGTATACTAAACTATTCATCAACCAATCCTTGGACAAGATTCTGCTGGAAGGTAAGCATAAATTTTGATCCATAGGTATAACTTACAAATAAGTATTGTTACACAATAGGGTTATGATAGTCTTAGACTTGCTGATATGTGCGTGCGCACGGTTTTATAAATCCGAATATTTCTGTGCGTAGGCACGTCCTATGTTTCATCCGTACGCCACTTCTGACGCAAATCCTACGCAAAGTTTTATAAATGAGGCCCCTGATCAGTTATGATTGAGACTCACGTCTACTCAGTTATCTGAATGTGGACATTACATAGAAGTCTATTGTTAAAGCTAGTAATAAATACTGTATTTTAACCCAAACCCAGACACCAACACTAACAGAAAACTTGCATGCATTTTAAAAAGTGTGAACTAGCTATAAATGTCATTTCCACACAACAATAAAACAGACATTTAAAAGTTTTATAAAAATGCATTCAGAGCCTTCATTTTTAAACAAAACCACAGGCCAGTGCTCTTTAATATCTGTGTATTGATTATGTTTCTTTCTAACCCTGCTTTTATGAGCAAAACCACAACACACACATACAAATGTAAAATGTTTGAAACATGATTATGAACAATTTACACTTAATCTCTACTGTAGCATAATAAAGCTCAGTATTTCTCGTGCTTTATCAGCTGTAATACTTACATTCTTTTAGTTTAAAGATCTTGTGGCGATGGTAAAACACACCAGCAGCAGCTGCAGCAGCTGCCAACCCCAGCACAACATCAACAACACCAACACTGATCCCTGCTTTAGCTCCTGTAGACAGACCTGGATCTGTAATGATAAAGAGAGAGTCAGTGTGAGTGAATCAGTCTGATCTATTTAAATATGAATCTGATTCTGTTGAAGGGGGATCATAAATGAGCCTCTAATGTAATTTCAGATATCATGATTCTCCTTTTCACTGTGTTCATCTTCTGTATTACTGTGTTACAGCAGGAGTTTGATGTGAACACACGATTGATCTCAATAAGAGCAATACAAACAGCAATGCAGATTAAACAGTTTAAAAACAATCAGAAACATGCCAACAGTCTTAAAGCATTTACTGCAGATACAGATGAGCTCTGACATGTTATTTTCTTAGTTAGGAGTCTGAATATTTTTGAAATGCTTGTATTAAAACTAAGAGAAAAACATAAAAATGCATGCACTTTTGGTGTGATCATTAGAGTGATAGATGTTATCAATGTTATCAATAATTTAAATACACTAAAATGTTAATTAAAAAGTTTGTCTAAAGCGTGAAATGTTGAGACATTGTTAGTTAAAATAATATTCCCTTTACAAATATCTTTTGCACCAAAATCTTGCGAACGAATAACAAATTATAATTTATTTAATTATAAAATTCTGTTTAAATTAATGCTAACTTGTGTTCATTTAACTTTAGGGTTGTTCTCAGAGCTCTCAATAATAAGATCATCATCATATTGGCAGAAACAATCTACTCACCAACAGTGACAGTTACAGTAACAGTGACAATGAATCTCTTGAGTACGGTGCGTCTGCTGCTGCTGATCTTCAGTTCATAGAGTCCAGAGTCTGTGGTTTTGGTGTCTGTGATGGTCAGAGATCCAGTCTGATTATCCAGCTTCAGTCTGTCGTCAGATGTGGAGAATCGATCGCCTGCTTTATTGATTTTAGCTATGACATTGTATCCAAACATCCACTGCATTAAATCATCTGTCTGTATTTCAGTAAGACTAGAGTTTAGAGTAACAGATTGTCCCTCCGTCACTGATAGTGCTGACTTCATTTTACCTGTAACAACAAAAACATGAAGATCATTGACAAACACAGACTCAGAACATGCCTACAGAAAGTCTGTTAACACAGCTCACTCATATAAAGGTCAATTAAATCTCACTTAAAAGTTTAATTACTACAACAAACCAAAAATTAAAAAGAAAAGAAACATGTTCATATGATGAAATGCTAGTAGAAGGAAACATAAGTTCATTGAATACTAAACACCCCGAGTGGCTTGCAACAATATTGTGTTTGTGTGTGTGTGTGTGTGTGTGTGGGGGGGGGGGGGGGGTGGTGTCTCCATTTACTATTAATAAAAATATATAATTTTATTAATATATGTAAAAATGTCTAAATAAATATAATAATTCAATATACATCGAAAATAATTATTAAACTGTTCCTGTTGTTGTGGTTTAATTCTTTTCAGGGAAATGACTTCAAAGATATTTGACATCAGAAAAAATTAGACTTTATTAACAAACAAAGCCGAGTGTCCCTCTGCAGAAAGACCCTCCAGAAAAATTGCCCAGCAAACGTATATACCCTCTCCTTGTCCCAAACATGGTAATACATTCTATAGGTATTTTGAGAAATAGTTTTGTACCATGTGACATTACTGAAATAGAATTTTCTGCTGTGACAACAGCTTGTGCTCTCAGGTTCCAAAGTCAGCCAAAGTCACCCACAGACAAGGAAATAATAGTGTACAAATAAACAGTTAAATTACTTATTTTCTAAATAATAAAATCTTCAACATTCCCTCCTCTGGGGCTTATTTAAGCCCCACATTCGCTATCCTTTTCCAGAGTGTAGTTTCAAAATCCAGTCCCCTCCGTTATACTACCTTAGTAACTAAATTAAGTCACTCATTCTTATTTTCAATGACTAAAATTATGCCACCACACTCCGGTGGAGCAATCGAGCCAAACATCTTTCTCCATACATTTTCTTTCTTTCAGTTGTTTTTTCCTTTTCGATGGAGAAAGTAAAAGACTCGAATCCTCCCTAATCAAAAATCAAACATTGTTACAAGTGTGTGGATGAAATTGGTTCAGCATTGTCTTATAGTCACAGTTATGTAGAATATGTCAAACACAAAAATCCCTTATACAGTTAAGAGTTCTCTTGCGGTGTAGATATCCTCTTCGACCCAGACACCCAGGATCTGGCTTATTCATTTTCTTCTTCATCCTTATCCGAGGTACTTCAGTCAATGTCCAATGATTGTAAATCTCAATTTGGTTTATAAGCTCAATCTTAATAATAAATTATTTATTTGCCCTCTAAAATTAGTTTTCATTATCTTCTTAATATGGGAAGTACACAACTGAATAATAACCCTCTTTTAATATTGCAACTCCAAAAAACATTTCTAATCTTTTAAATCAGGCTTTCCTTAACTTTTTTTATTCAATTGCAAAGTCATTCTACTTTTTTCATGTAATTGTTTTCATTATTATAAAGGCAAATCATTATAATAAATCTTTGCTGATTATAGATGAATAAATGCATGTTTATTTCGCATAATCCATATGAATTTTGATTTAATATAGAAGTGAGTAAAAATAACTTTTTCTCTTTTTTATTCGCTTCTTAATTCTATGAAAGAATATCAATTCTTAAATTTGAAGAATCAATCTTTTAGTCAGTCATGTTTTAGTTGATGAACAACCATAACACTGCGGTGCAGCTACATTAAATCACAATTTTCTTCATTATAACGTTTTACATTTCAAATTCTGTCTACTTTATTACCAAATTTAAACAATAAATATCTCACGTGTTGCAGCTTTTTGTCATTATAGCTCCTCAGTTCAAGCATACCTTAACTGAATACCTTTTCTTCCTTTCTACTAATTTCTAAATGAACTATCATGAATTAACTTAATTATGTCACATGTAATCACTCAAACTAAGAAAGCTTCAAGAGCAATGTTACATTTACTTCATAAAAGTCATTCAATAACCTCATTAGACAATTAGAAAAAATACTCTCGAAAATAACTTTTTGCACTGTCTTACATATTCATTGTACGGTCATTTATTTTTCTGTATATCTAAGTTTTTCCTTAACCATTTCAAACATAAAGCATTATAACTTAATTATTGTTAAAACTTCCTTTCTGTAATTTAAGTTTCTGCATACAATTAATGTTAATTTCAATTTTTCTAGAATGACTGCTAAACCATTATCTAAACTTATTTCTGATAGAATTTCAAATCTAAGGAATAATTCTTTGGTCTTAAATTTAATTACTTCTCTTGACCCTCCTCTGTTGATCTCATTGCCTTTTACCCATCTCTATCTTGTTCATATAATTTATTACCAAGAGTTTTATTAGTCCTTCTGGTACTGAAATATAGCCTTATTTGTGTCACTGTTCCTTCCTTACCTTTATTTTTGTCGCAAATTTCTCTTGTATATGGCCAACAATTGCAAAAAATGCCTTTTATTTAATTTTCATTATTCTTATTCCTTATTCTTAATTTAGCCTTTTAATCCCTCTTTACTCCCCCCTTTGCGCACTAGTTGAAAACTATGCGCGTATGGATTTAGAATATTCAAAAAGTATGTCTTTGTGCAATAACTTGTCATTCTCACCCCCCTCTGGTACCATATAGATTGTTCATAAGGCAATAATTTACATGGTATTGGACAGTCTATATGCTATAACAATCTTTTTGTATTGAATTTGAACAAGTTCCATCTGAGGTGGTCGTTATATTAGCACCATTTAAAATACATTTAATTAGTCAAATAGCATATTGAATCAAATCATAATTCAAATCATAAATGAAATCAAATATCTGTTAATAGCCCGTGTTAATCTTTCTTTAATTTTCTTCTGTAGTCTTAAATTAATTTTGTATACCTGTTTTATTGACAAATTACATTTGAGTACCCATTATGATCTATTTTAAAATGTCATTTAGGCCTATTTGTATTTTCCTTCATGACTTGTCTTAATTCGCACTGTGCTATGACAGTTACTTGAATTAGTCGCTTATCATTCATTTTGTCATTTGTTTGGTCTACTTTTTCATTTTCTTTCTGTTTTTTGCTCATGAGCTTCTTTAAGAATACAATTGGAGATCTCTGCCTAATCTTGGATCCATGGCCAATAACATTTCCATCTCATTATCCCAGTTTTGACATCATTGTTTATTTAATATTTTTGGACTTTTGGAGTTATTTATCCTTCTCCAATCTATCTCTATAAAACAATTATTAAAACAAGATGGAGTGACCAGTATCATTGTTTTGCAAGCAAAAATAATAATTCTTTGACATTTTGTGTCTTTTTCTTTGCCAGAGAATAATTCTATCATGCTTTTAGCCCTATAGTTGTCTAATTTAATAGCCCTCACTATACCAAATCCAGCCTCAGTTTTAACTATTTTGTGAGTTCAGCACCCACTTCTCTGTATTTTCTTTTCTTATAGAGCTGGAATTGTACCTATTGAAAGAGCAGAGAGGGTTAGTTTAGCAGAGAATATAAAGAATTGCCATGAGACCAGTGAATAATCAGAATGAATTAAGTTAATATAATAATGAACTAAATTTGAAGCAGTCTCTAGAGTGTTCATTAGGTTTGTCACACCTGTGTGCCCCGTAAGGGTCAGTTCTTCTTTTTTTAGATCAGTGTCTGTTGACATGTTTTTCAGCCTTGCTGTCACTCAATGGCCATTGCAGAGTGGAATATAGGCTCTGCTGCTTCTCTGTCTCTTCTCAGTTTGGGATTTTGATCAATCCTGTAACAGTTTTGCATCTCAGGATTTGTCTTTGTCTTTAGGAAAAGTCTCAAGTGAAAGATTCACCTTTTCCAGTCTTTCCATTAACTCAGTCTTTTTGGGTCTTTTTGAACTTCAGGAGGGGAGCTGAGAACCCCTCACCCATTCTCTTCTTCTCTGC
This sequence comes from Leucaspius delineatus, assembly GCA_023718395.1. NCBI lineage: Eukaryota > Metazoa > Chordata > Actinopteri > Cypriniformes > Leuciscidae > Leucaspius > Leucaspius delineatus. The sequence goes on along the minus strand of CM043363.1, from coordinate 48,388,038 downwards.
GTCAGTGTCTCTGCATTCATGTCTATGCCCTTTGCCCTCTTGTTGCTTCCACAGGGCTCTGTTTCCATCTGCAATTTGAACACTCAGAGATCTGCATGAATCAAATTGAACTTTTACATATAAGCTATTAGCTCTTTATCTACATGCCACTTTTTTAACCTGCATCTTTTCACTATTTCTTTTATATAAAAATCTCACTGGTTGACCATAGCATTTCCCTTATTCTATTAGTAAGCAGTTCTTCATTGCAGGAAAAAGCAAGCTAGTTCTGTTTTTATATATCAGCAATAATATAACTCTGATGATCTGAGAATAATTCAATTAAATAATTTTCCCTATCATAAAATCAGACTTCAATCTTTCTTCTATATTTGCATGCTGTGTTCACAATAATCTAGTATGTTTCTCAACAATCATCAAGGAATTCCTCTTATTTTTTACTCTCATCAACTTCTGTAAAGTATTTTTGACTTTTGAAACTTGGTCACTCAATCTCGCTAACCTTCAGCACACTGCACCAGTTATTTTTCTCTTAACACAAACTTATTAATCTGCAATGGAATACTTTTTCCACACTGTCTTCAGGGATAATGAGATACAAATTTTAGACGTCTTCAGATATAATATATAATATATTAAGCACGTGCAATCATATTTATATTCATCTATTAATATTTATCATTACATTTATTGATTAACTATATATCTTATTATTTTAACTTATTTTATACTACTATATTCTGCTAAGCTAATATCTTGAAACAATTGTTTTCCCTTACTTTTCTTTCTTTTTTAATACACACCATTTCAGTCCCTTCATTCACAGGTCATTCACACATTCTCTGTCCCTTCAAGCAACCAGGGTCAGAGGTCACTTATTTTCAACCACAGGCACAGTCACAGGATCCTACAGGCACACCAACATGATCTAACACTTTTATTTTTTTCCCTTCTCTGTCAGATCTGAACAATACATTAAAATATTCACTAATCAACACAATGACACTTTTAACTATCCTATTCCTAGGATTTAGATAGCCTGAGCAGACCCTTGCACATGCATTCAAGGCGGTAACCGCTACCTAAACCTATAGACTTTTAAAACCTCTATTTTTCCAGCTTCACCCATAGCAGTCCTTCGTTAAAACTTTGTTTAACAAAGCGGTATCCGTGAGCTAACCATCTGTGCACATGCTATACTTCTCAAAGTAAGCACAGATAAACCACTGATATCCTTATCAGTACTCTTGCCATAGGCCCTCTTGACAAGTAAACACAAATTAACTTATATTAATCCCCTGTGTGCATGCTTTTTGATCATCATCCGTCTCGGCCCACTTGATGAACAAACACAGAACCTTACGTACGTACGTCAAAACTCTTTGCGCTAACTCAGCATCACCAGTAGTTATAGAATCCACACAGGATTAAACAAGCACTAGCAAACACTATGGGAGCCCCCCCCGCGCTTTTACCAACTACTCAACATCTACAAATACAATGCATGCAATTTTTCTGATATCAAACACTCCTTTTCACTTTTTAAGTTCTTTAAATTTGGAGAAGCTTTTCTTACCACATCCGGGCCACTGGTGACTTACACACACACCTTATTCAAAAGCAAAAACTGCTCACCTCAAAGTACAGCGGCCACTGTCTGTGTGAGTCACCAGCGATCCCTTCGTGGCTCCTTCAGCTCCTAAGCCATGCCCCACGTTGGGCGCCATTTGTTGTGGTTTAATTCTTTTCAGGGAAATGACTTCAAAGATATTTGACATCAGAAAAAATTAGACTTTATTAACAAACAAAGCCGAGTGTCCCTCTGCAGAAAGACCCTCCAGAAAAATTGCCCAGCAAACGTATATACCCTCTCCTTGTCCCAAACATGGTAATACATTCTATAGGTATTTTGAGAAATAGTTTTGTACCATGTGACATTACTGAAATAGAATTTTCTGCTGTGACAACAGCTTGTGCTCTCAGGTTCCAAAGTCAGCCAAAGTCACCCACAGACAAGGAAATAATAGTGTACAAATAAACAGTTAAATTACTTATTTTCTAAATAATAAAATCTTCAACACTGTTCACTATTTAAGCTCGCTGATTAATCTCGCTTTTTGCGGCATACAGTTACTGCAGTTCCCTTATCGAGTCAGTCCCTCGACATTATGTATGGGGAAATCCATTTTCCTCAAAATGCTGAAGCCTGATTTGAATAACTCTTTTGCTTGCAAATGGCCAATGGCGCCTATGACCCGCGCCCTTTTTCCCTGAGCTCCACGAGGAGTTCACCCGGTCATTGCGCTCCCCTCACTCAGCCCGAGCCCATGCACAGGGTACCCAGCTGCTGACAGTGGAAGGGGCGGAGAAATTGGGTTACACGCGACCGCCTCCCGTCGAGGACGCAGTCGCGGCCCACCTGTGTCCTTCTCCCGGATGGAAAACCGCTTCATTGCCTTCCAGGCCATTTAGAGCCACTGCCCACATCGCCGAGAAGTCATATATCTCAGCTGGACATGCAGCATCTGCCCACCACACGATGGCAATCCTGCAGGTCTTCCAAACTTGACTCTTGGGGTCCCTGGACGAGGAAGGCCCGGACCCCGAGTCTCTCAGGAAGCAGCGCACCGCCACGGATCTGGCTCTGGCCACCTCTAAAAAGGATCTAATATGGGCAGCCTCGTGGTATTGCATCGTCACCTGTGGCTGACGTTCACGGAGATGTGCGATGCTGAGAAGAAACAGCTCCTGGACGCACCGGTAAGCCCGTCGGGTCTTTTCGGCGTTGCAGTTAAGGCTTTTTCGGAGAAGTACGCTGAGACCTTGAAACTAGGGATGTCCCGATCAGGTTTTTTTGCCCTCGAGTCCGAGTCTGAGTCATTTGATTTTGAGTATCTACCGATACCGAGTCCCGATCCAATACTTCTATTATACATGAAAAAAGAATAAAGACGAGTGAAAAACAGATCCAGGATTTTCCTTATTTTTTATTTAATTCACCTTATTTTAACATTCAACAACTCTGTAAACAAACAGAGCACTTCTGTGAGGTAGCTTGAACAATCAAGTAATAATATATATATATATATATATATATATATATATATATATATATATATATATATATATATATATATATATATATATATATATATATAAATATAGCTGCGAGCAGCGATTACGGGCCCAAGCCGGTGGCACCGCAACCCCAGTGCCTGTAGTTACCTAAAGGCACCGGGGTGGCGGTGCCGCCGGCTTTGGCCCTTCATTGCTTCATTGCTGCTGCTGTATGCTGCTGCTATATATATATATAATCAGAATAAGGTAAGACAAGTAATATTTTCTGTCTTTTATATATAAAATATTACTTGTCTTACCTTATTCTGATTTTATGATACACTCAAAATAGTCCACAACATTGATTAACGTTGATTAACCCGTTGATTAACCCGTTGATTAACCGGTGGTAAAATACTCTCACCGTCACATACCTAGTATATTTTTATATAGATACAATAGGCCTACCTGATTTTGAACACAAGAGGGCAGTATAGCACTATGAATGACATGATTTATTTTTGGACTAAAAAAAATTCTGGCTGTTTTTAAACTTAAACAATTATTAAATTGAAAAAAAAGAATAAAATGGGTATAGTTCTGATATTTGTATAATTTTATATAGAAATAAATGATGTATAATTACATTTTTAGAAGATTTGTAAGTTTTTTTTTCTTTTAGTTTTTCCTTTTTTGACATTATTTAATCCCTCACCATAGCAAAAGCTTTTGAGATATTTATTATCCGTTCACAATTTAGCATCTTTAATGTATTTTCATCGTGTTGAAAAAGTTTGGTGTGAATAAAATAAACCATTTAAGAGGGGTGGGTAAAAATTCAGAGGCTGATTGTGCAAAGAAATCCACATTCAAACCAAAATATCTGACTTCCTGTTGCTCGGACATAATGACTGTAAATTAGAAAGTTGTCCGGCTCGATGAGACCAATATACGTCTTGATTTTTTAAACTGTAGGTAAAACTAACCCCCCCCCCACTCTTCTCAAAAGCATTTTGAAAGTGATACACTTCCTGCTGCCAGTTGGTGGCGCTATAACTTTGACTCACAATAGTTACATCCATCTGATCGGCCTCTTACCACAAACACACTGCTGAAGTTTCATCAAGATCAGTTAATGTATGCAGATGTTATACAACTTCCTGTTTCTCTTTTCTCGCCATAAATTCGTTTCCTCGCCATGGCCAAACCGTTCGAGATATCAAAATCCAGCCATAATTTAGCATCCTCAATGTCTTGGCTTCATGCACAACGAGTTTGGTAGGGATCGGCTGAATTCTCTAGGAGGAGGACATAAAATTCCACAGCAAGCGTTTTCCAAACAACCCATAATAGCCGACTTCCTGTTGAGCTGGCGTAAAACTTGACAGAAGGAAAGTTGCTTGGCCCGATGAGATCAATATGTGTACCAAGTTTCATATTAATTCATGCAAGCGTGTTTGATCTATGGACCAAGTTTTCAGACCCCGTTTAAGGGGGCGCTGTTGAGCCCCCCTGCCACGCCCATTTCTGAAACTTTGCACATGTCTACTGGCTAATAAATGTGATGTGTCTGTTGAGTTTCATCGAATTTCAAGCATGCTAAGAGTCTCAAAAGCATCAAAAAAGAATAGTAAAGTTCAATGAGTTGCCATGGCAACACTATCTAAGATATCAATAATCCTTTCACAGGTCTACATCTGCCGTGTGTCTACATTATACACATAAAGTTTGAAGCAATTCGGGTACAAATAAGAGAGGGATTTCAAAGCATTTTGAAAGTGACAAACTTCCTGCTGCCAGTTGGTGGCGCTATAACTTTGACTCATAATAGTCACATCCACCTCTTACGGCCTCTTACAACGAACACACTGCTGAAGTTTCATCAAGTAAGGGATAATGTATAGAGCGGCTCCGCTTCGCGTCGGGGTCCTGTTCAGCCTGTCGGGGTTGTTATTCGCTATAACGACCGCCGCTCTATACATTATTCCGCTTATTACATGGCTAACTACAAAATAAATAAATAATTTTACACGAATTATTGATTTAAAAAGGAGTTTATTGATTTAAAAACAATTATATTGCTTCCGCTAAAAGAAAATAGTCCGTTCCGTCTCTGGTAGACTCCTGTGTCCATAGCAACGTAAACTCAGCCTACTTATTATTAACATTAAACTGAACATTCCCGTTGATTGTGAAGTGAGACAAGGTGAATGGGACTTCTTTCGGAATATTAATGTTGATGTTTCTGTCCTCATCCATCTTGTTTCCTTCTCCAGGCGCTGTAGCTGACACACATGAAAACATAATGTTACAATATAACGGCTGAAGTTACTGTGTAGCGATCATAAACTGCATAAAATATGTAGTGATAGGCTCTCACCAGATACGCTGCCGTTGCCTGGATTGGAAGACAGGATCTTGCTCCACTTTTCCCTATCTGTAGTGGTGGGAGCCCAGTAGCTCTTCAGGCTGCCCTCACATCTGTGCCCAGTCACAGACATTATCTCCCTACTCCAGTGGTGTAGTCTAGTTTTTTGTAGTGAGTATACTCTAACACCCCCCCCCCCCCCCCCCCCGCCGCATACTCACCCATCCCAGAGCGTCACCCCATAAGCACCACCACCACACTCACTAATGCATACAGTATGCATCGACATGTAATTGAGAGCATTATGAAATACTAAGTGTTATCAACATGTCAATTTATTATAAGCAACACAAGAATTTAACAGCCAATGACATTTACAGCTGGGGAGACTGGACTGATTTTCTACTGTTTAATGTTAATCACCATCTAACTCAGTCAGTTAAGAGCTACCTTTAGCCTTAGATGTTATATGAATATGGTCCCTGAACCACAGGTTTTATCAGTTGACAATTTTCAAAAAAAAAAAATGTTTTAAACATTATAGGCACAAATACAAATTTACTTTTAGAAATGGTGTTTTTGAAAAAAATGTTATTTTAAAATACATTTTACTGTGCAATTTCTTTCTAATTAATTTGAGTTAGACCGAACTTTTATTTTGGTGGGTTGTAGACATTTGAGTTTCTGTGTGTTTTAATAAACTATTATTATTATTATTATTATTATTATTATTAGGCCTGAAGTATACTCTGTGCAATAGTAATATATTTCTGTTATAATTTCTTCAAGTTATAGAACTTTTATTTTGACAGGTTTTCGTAAAGACATACAGTTTCTATGTGTATATGAAACAAATGAATGGCGATAGTTTTATCAAATGAAATGGTGAAATTCTCATCAAGTGACTCTCATAGCAGCTCTGCGATGAAATGCACATGTGTAGCTTACATCATGTCTCAATACAGTGAAACGCTGAAAACACCACGAGCGTGAGTCACGCGTACTTCTGTGTGTGTGTGTGTGTAGTGGAGCACACACTGAGCGCTCATTCCCAGAGACGCGTATAACAATTGCAGTCTCTTTTCGTTTTTATATTCATAGACACTAGTCCATATCGAGATTTTATTCATTGTACAGCAGCTACTTATGATTTATTCATTCAAAAATAGCCAAAATCAGTGACGTTCTGTATTATATAGCAAGTTCCATTTGTGACTGGATTCCGCGATTCGATCCGTCGCTTCGCAAACACAGACGGGGTGAATTTATGAATGAAAGTGTGAAAGTTCTGACACAAAACGAAGTTGATACGTATCCTCACGCTTTTTTTAAGTGGGTATACGCAAATCCTTGGCCTTTTCTAGTGGGTATACGGCGTATACCTGCGTATCACGTAGACTACACCACTGCCCTACTCTCAAGACCAGCCTGAGAGAGCAGCTGGACAGCTGTGCTCCTCAAGCTGTGATTTGTATATCTCCTTAAAAGCCCGGCTGCTTTGCTGATTTGGGGTAACATTTGTCCAAGGAAATTGTGTCCCATCATGGGCTCACGAGAGTACCACACTGCTTGACTGTTCAGTAGCTGTTGGTCTTTTTTTAGTGGGTGAAGGTAGAAAGCACTCGCGTCAGGAGGGCAAAGGGATACATACTTTTTAAAACTAGCTACGGGGCAGTTGGGATTGCCAGGCTCAGCGAAGATGCACCCCCTGTAATTTTCTTTACATGGATCTTTGGCATCCTTGTGGTTCTTGGTCTCAGCGTTGTGAGAGAGTGAAATGTACTCTATGCCATTCTCATCGCGTTTTAAAATAAAAGAGTCACTTTTCAAGTCTCGATTTCCCTCTCTGCCTCGTCTGGCTAGATGCAGCTGGACGTCGAACCACACATTTCGGACCAGTCCGCTCGCTGTGTTGGGAGACAGCAACTCTGAACACCTGAGGAGCCCCAAATCTGTGGCTGTGATGGGGGGGTGGTGCTGGCTTACGTCTTTCCCGTTTTTTGCGGAGGTTTTTGATGACCGACTTAAATACCCCGTTACTGGATTTAAATGTGGCGCTATTCATTATATCAAACCTTGTCGTGTAGTGGCGACATATCCCAGACCTAATCGCAATGTAACTTGAGACTGAGTACGTTTTTCCGTTAGCGTTCTTAACAGATGCATAAAATGATCGCAGCATCTGATTCAGATTTACTTCCCCGTAACTATCAAAGTCTGCTGACATATTCTTTTGGACTAACCAGTCTTTAAACACTGCCAGAGCCCATTCCGTACTCCGTTTAGTGTTTACTTCGTGCCTGTCTTCTTCAATTTTGTCGATTTCTCTGCCATCCAGCTCTTTGTGTCTTTTACCCTCTCTTGTATCTTTTGCGTTGTTTTTTGGTTCTCTTTTCCGTTTCTTTACTGGGGACAAATTAGCCATTAACCACGATTCAAAAGTTTCGTTCTCTCCATAAATATTAAAATTAATATTAAAATCTTCCATGTTCTGACTTTTGCGGATTGATATAGCTGTCTTCCAGAGTGAACATAACTGCGTCCATAGCAACGCTCTGTTTTTCATGGCAACGGTCTGTTATACTCCGCAGCGGTCTGTTATCAAGAAATAACAGACCGCATTCTACATTGGAATTCAGCCAAGCCATGTAATAAGATCAGTTAATGTATGCTGAAGTTATAACACACTTCCTGTGTCCCATTATTCGCCATAAATTCGTTTCCTCACCACGGCCAAACCGTTCGAGATATCAAAAATCCGTTCGCAAGAATTCATCCTCAATGTCTTGACTTCATTCACACCAAGTTTGGTGGCGATCGGACGAAGTCCCTAGGAGGAGTATTTCATATTCCATTGTATGCGTTTTCCAAACAACGTATAATAACCGACTTCCTGTTGGGCTGGTGTAAAACTCAGAGCACGAAAGTTGTTCGGCCCGATGAGATCTATATGTGTACTGAGTTTCATATTATTACATGCAAGCGTGTTTAATTTATGGACCAAGTTTTCGGACACCATTCCAGGGGGCGCTGTCGAGCCCCCCTGCCACGCCCGGGTACCAGCTTCAGTCCGGCCCTGATGGCCGCAGGTTTTGACGTATGTGCAAAATTTCAAGAGTTTTTGAGTATGTTAAGGGCCCCAAAAGTGGCAAAAAGGTGAAAAAAAAAATCCTTACGGAAACAATAGGGCCTTCGCCCTTTCAGGGCTTGGGCCCTAATAACATAAATTCTTCACTTTTAGACTTAGTGCAACAGTAAATATAAAAAAAGTCTAATATATAAACAAATAGCACCTCAACTTAAAATACCCAGCAGGCATGTAAACAAATAAAAACATAAAAGTGCCACAGTGTTTGCAAAGCCAGTAATGTGCTTTTAGGAACTGCACTCGCCGGTTTCACACTGCACGCATTAGCAGAGCGTATTTTTTTCGGCGCCCATGTTAACAGATTAGAGCATTCACATCGCACGCAGAGGCGGCGCGGCAGCGCGTAGCAGGAGCAGAGCAGAAGCAGTAGTGCCGCGATCGTTTCGCCGCCGAGTCTATTTTTGCTACGCTGAATTAAAGTGACAATGCATTGATCATGGCCAAAATACACCGCAGTTTTATCCAAAAAGTGCATTGATGATATCTATTGTGTTTTGAACAGTCGATCAAATGACCAACAGCAATTTAAAAAGAAAACAAATGTCCAAAAACAAACTTGTTGCCAGAACAATAAAAACAAAGATGAACCAAAAGTTATATAAATGAAATTATTAATAAAATAAGCTTCTTGACAAGCATTTTCTCTTAAATGTATTTGGAAACGAAATAAAGCAATGCCAACTTATCCATTATAGAGTACTCTGTCTGTACACAACCCGCGGTTCAGCCACGCGTGACAAACGCTGCCAGTGTGAAAGCAAAACGCGCGTGTCCTGCTCCTGCGCTGCTTACGCTCTGCTAACGTGTGCAGTGTGAATCCGGTGTAACTCTGTGCCAACGCATAACTATAGATGTGTTAAAAAATAATGAGAATATATATACATATATATCCGAGTCCTGATCGGGAGGTAACGTCCGATTCCGATCGAGTCTGAAACCACGTGATCGGGCCCGATTTCTGATCACGTGATCGGATCGGGACATCCCTACTTGAAACAGTCAAAGATGATGCCGCATCTCCTACTTAAACGTTCTCAAGCCCAATGTCAATGCTTTGTCAAAGCATTGTCAATGCTTCGGCGGCGACTGGCGCGCAGCTCCCGCCGCATCATGCGTTAATGCCCCCTCTATCGAACCACTTGAGCGCGTGGTTGACGCTGCCAACGGCCTTGATTGCCCAGATTGGCTATACGCTTCAGTTCACTCGCAGACCACCCTGCTTTGGCGGTGATTATGTCAGAAGTATCAGAACAGAGCGCCCCGCTGCTACGGGCAGAAATCTCCTCTCTCCTGGCCAAAAAGGCAGTAGAGATAGTGCCCGAGGAACAGAGAAATTGTGGGACTTACAGCCGCTATTTTCTAGTCCCTTAAAAAGGATGGAGGTATGCACCCTACCTGAGATTACTGAACAAAGTGCTCGCGAAGCACGCGTTCAAGATGATTACGGTGAAGCAAATCCTCGCGCATATTCAGACCGAGGATTACTTCATCACAGTAGATGTGAAGGATGAGTACTTTCACATTCAGATAGCCCACATCACAGGCGATTTCTGCGTTTTGCATTCGAAGGTGTCGCATACCAGTTCAAAGTGTTAGTTAGTTTAGTTAGTTGGTTAGTTTCGCTTTATTATCCCACATGGGGCAATTTAGTTTAGAGCCAGCAGTCACATACAACGTACCATCAACAGAAAACAAAGAACACATAATAAAATAATACATTAAATATACTCATTCATTTAAAAGACTAATCGCTCTGGGGATCATGGACTTTTTGAACCTGTAGGTGTTACACCGTGGAACATTATAACGACACCCGGAAGGAAGCAGTAAAAACTCTTGGCACAAGGGGTGAGAAGGGTCTGCAACAATAGCCTTAGCCTTCCTCACACATCTGACCCTGTACACCTTGCTAAGGTCATTTAAGGCAATTCCAGCAATTTTACTACACACTTTGACGACATCATTAAGACGGTTCTTTTCCTTCTCCAAGAGGGAACCATGCCAACAGATAAATGAGAAAGTAAGAATTGATTCAATAAAGCAGGAATAAAACATTTTCATAAAAGTAGTGTCCAGGTTAAAATTTCTAAGTTTCCGATAAAAGTACATACGTTGATGAGCCTTCTTGCAGACAGCATCTACCTGGGACTCAAAGCACAACTTATTGTCAATGACCGTCGCCAGGTATTTGTAGTTCTTCTACCTGATCCACAGCCTGGCTTTTGATAAGAGTGTTGCCGTTCGGGCTGGCTCTGGCCCCCCGTGTATTTACAATGTGCATGAATGCAGCGCTCGCACCCCTGAAGCTCAGTGGGATGCGCATACTGAACTATCTCGATGACTGGCTAGTCATTGCTCAATCAAGAGGCGCTCTCGAGGAACACAGACGCAGACTCCACGCCCATCTGACATACTTGGGACTGTCTGTGAACATACAGAAGAGCATGCTTCAGCCGAGCCAGTCGATCACATTCCTGGGTATGGTTCTGGGATCGCGCGCTTATCAGAGCCGAGGATCCAGTCCATTCACAATACTCTAGCCCTCTTTGTTCAAAGCAGAGCTGTCCCCTTAGAAAAACGTTTCAGAGGCTACTGGGTCTGATGGCAGCCGCAGCCTCCGTCTGCAGACTGGGCTTGCTACACATTAGACCACTGCAGCACTGATTGCAAAGCCGAGTGCAGCCGCATGCGTGGAGAGCAGGGACAGAACGTCTTATCATAAAGCGTTCATGTCTCGAGACTCTGGCACCTTGGTCCGGCACGACCATGTACGAACAGGGTGCTGCTATGGGCAGAGTGGTCAGACGGATGGTGGTCACTACGAATGCATCACTATCAGGCTGGGGAGCCCTCTGCGATGGCAGACCAGCGTTCGGTACGTGGGCGGGGGACCAGAAGCACTGGCATATAAACTGCTTGGAGATGGAAGCGGTTCGTTTGGCTCTGCAGAGCTTCCTTCCGTTCGTGAAGGACCGTCATGTTCTCATCAGAACGGAACATGGCTGTGGTGGCGTACAACAATCACCAGGGAGGGTTGCGCTCGCGGCCCCTGCACAGCTTAGCGAGGCAGCTGCTCTTGTGGACGGATCGGATACTTTTTTTGATCCGAGCAGTACACGTACCGGGCAGTTTGAATTGTGGCGCGGACATGCTGTCCAGGAACGGCATTGTAGACGGGTAGTGGAGGCTACACTCGCAAACTATAAATATGATCTAGAATCTCTTTGGAAAAGCAGAGATCGACCTCTTTGCTTCAGAGGAGAACACCCACTGCCCGCTGTACTTCTCGCTGACAACAGGTTGTCCACTCGTTACCTGTATTAATGGCACCTGTTTGAACTCGTTATCAGTATAAAAGACACCTGTCCACAACCTCAGACAGTCACACTCCAAACTCCACTATGGCCAAGACCAAAGAGCTGTCAAAGGACACCAGAAACAAAATTGTAGACCTGCACCAGGGTGGGAAGACTGAATCTGCAATAGGTAAGCAGCTTGGTGTGAAGAAATCAACTGTGGGAGCAATTAATAGAAAATGGAAGACATACAAGACCACTGATAATCTCCCTTGATCTGGGGCTCCACGCAAAATCTCACCCCGTGGGGTCAAAATGATCACAAGAACGGTGAGCAAAAATCCCAGAACCACACGGGGGGACCTAGTGAATGACCTGCAGAGAGCTGGGACCAAAGTAACAAAGGCTACCATCAGTAAAACACTACGCCGCCAGGGACTCAAATCCTGCAGTGCCAGACGTGTCCCCCTGCTTAAGCCAGTACATGTCCAGACCCGTCTGAAGTTTGCTAGAGAGCATTTGGATGATCCAGAAGAGGATTGGGAGAATGTCATATGGTCAGATGAAACCAAAATAGAACTTTTTGGTAAAAACTCAACTCGTCGTGTTTGGAGGAGAAAGAATGCTGAGTTGCATCCAAAGAACACCATACGTACTGTGAAGCATGGGGGTGTAAACATCATGCTTTGGGGCTGTTTTTCTGCAAAGGGACCAGGACAACTGATCCGTGTAAAGGAAAGAATGAATGGGGCCATGTATCGTGAGATTTTGAGTGAAAACCTCTTTCCATCAGCAAGGGCATTGAAGATTGAAGACGTGGCTGGGTCTTTCAGCATGACAATGATCCCAAACACACCGCCCGGGCAATGAAAGAGTGGCTTCGTAAGAAGCATTTCATGGTCCTAGAGTGGCCTAGCCAGTCTCCAGATCTCAACCCCATAGAAAATCTTTGGAGGTAGTTGAAAGGCTGTGTTGCCCAGCGACAGCCCCAAAACATCACTGCTCTAGAGGAGATCTGCATGGAGGAATGGGCCAAAATACCAGCAACAGTGTGTGAAAACCTTGTGAAGACTTACAGAAAACATTTGACCTCTATCATTGCCAACAAAGGGTATATAACAAAGTATTGAGATGAACTTTTGTTATTGACCAAATACTTATTTTCCACCATAATTTGCAAATAAATTCTTTAAAAATCAGACAATGAGATTTTTTTTCTCATTTTGTCTCTCATAGTTGAGATATACCTATGATGAAAATTACAGGCCTCTCTCATCTTTTTAAGTGGGAAAACTTGCACAATTGGTGGCTGACTAAATACTTTTTTGCCCCACTGTACATGTGTGGGAGATCAATGCGGAGTATCACAGCGAGTGCTGCAGACGATAGCAGAAGCTAGAGCCCCTTCGACAAGGTGCTTATATGCTCTGAAATGGAAGGTATTTGCTAACTGCTGTATTGGCAGATGGGGAGACCCCAAGGGGTTGTGATATTTCCATTATTCTGACCTTCCTGCAGGAACATCTGGACGCTCCCCGTCTACAGCGAAAGTCTACGTAGCCGCTATTGTTGCTTTTCGCGACACGCTAGATGGCCATTCGGTGGGGAAGCACCCCCTGATAACGAGCTTTCCCCTGGGGGCGAGGCGGCTAAATCCTCCCCGCCTTCGCCAGATGTCAGTTTGGGACATATCGTTAGTTACGTGAATAACCAGAGATGGTTTAAACATGATAAAAGGTTATCAGGGTGGTCGCTGAAAAGGAAAAATGAGAGAACAACCGGCTGGATGTACATTATCCCACTTAGCTACTTGCCACGCAAGTAAATAATTAGACAAAATTTTGATCGAAGTCTAAATATTTTATTAGCTCTCGAAACGCAAAGCTTCCGCGGAGAGTATAGCTGTTAGCGCAGCAAGTTCAAACTAAACGTACATTTAAGAGATAAGGCAGTCATACCACTTATTACACAGCATTTCACCACATAAATAATTATGGAGATAAGAGATATTGATTTCAGATTAAAATTCAGAATGTTTTAAAATCGTACCCGTTTGAATCTCACAATCCAACAGTGTACAAAAACAATAGTCACAAAATGGCAGCAGCTGCGTTTGCATGAAACAAGAGAGAGCGAGTTCACAATACAGGGTGGCATAATTAAATAACTGTACACAAAATATGGATTTGACTGAGTTTAAATATTTTATTAGCTCACCAAATGCAAAACTTCTATGAAGAAAAACAGTTCCGAAAGCGTATAGGGCTGCTGACTTCAGTGACCCGGATGAGCCTGTGTTTCTGTTTTCAGAGGTTGTCATCTGGGAACAATTTACTGCTGGATGGCGCGATTGACCAATCAGAATCAAGTATTCCAAAACCGCGTAATAACTAATGTTAACAAATTGTAACAAATTGTAAAGTGTTACAGATACATTTTCAGCAATGCCTGACATAAAAAAACTAGAACAATCTAAACAAAGAAAATACAGTAGTGACTACCTAGCGCTAGTCTTTACGTGCACAAGCAGTAGGGTGACCACCGTCAAACAAACCAAATGTGGGACGATTATAAGTTTGTGTGGGACAATGTGGGACATGTTACCAACACTAAAACATAACCTGAAACTGTTATATAATGTCTATCTAATAAAAACATTTGTAATCTGCCTTTCAGATGATAAAAATTCTTTGTTCTTTAGTCCCTTTCAGAAAACACAATTACATCACAACGTAACATAACATGTCTTTATTTTACAGGTCATTTAAATTCAACATCACTGAGCCCAAAGGCATCATGCAGATAACTATTTTTGAAACAGTTCTGACCAAGTCCAACTAAAATCCAACAAAATAAACAATGAACAAATAAAATCTAAAACAACATGAAATTAGATAATTAACAGTCATGTAACGGGTACAGAAAGTTTCCTGTTAAATGTATATATTGTTTATTAGAATTCACACAAAATTGTTTGTTTACATACACCTGATATGACTGCCTAATTGAAGTGTGAGTGCCTTTCCCTTTAATTGTGGTGATGACATCATGAGTCAATATAATTTCCTGTTCTTTCCCCTCCTCTTCCTCTTTGCACTGGTGATGCACTGAAAGGAGAGGTTATTTTGGGCTCCTGATAATCTTTTTTTAATCTTAATTTTAATTGTTGCTTTTATGCCTATATTTTCACTCTAATTTATGTATATAATATTATTTTACCTATCTGCGTGGTTATTTTTGTCAACTTCATAATCTCCGGAGTGTTTGGTTTCAGTGTTCCTGATGGTCAGAGATCCACTCCAACAGTCCAGCTGCAGTCTGTCTTTGAATCCCTCATCAGTATTAGATGTAAAGGATTTTCCAATCTTTCTTTTGATTTCAGCTATAGGAGAGTTTAGATGTCCAAACCTCCACTGAATCACATCATATCTCTGTGGTTCAGGAACACCAGTGTTTAGAGTGACTGAATCTCCCACCATCACTGACACTGACTTCACTGGACTAGCTGGCACAACTGGAGAAGAAACATTATTAATAAGACCTGCACTGCAATTATTCAGATTTTCACTGATCCAAAACCAACATGTCAAATCTGTAAAGAGATTTTCTGGATAAGGCAGCAACATCTAGAAGAGAATGTGTTCATAAAATCAAGCAAGTTAAACACACCATAACTCCTGAGTTCAGTGAATCCACATTTACATTTGTTCATTTACTTGTTCTTTTACCCAACGTGAAGTGATGAGGAAAACAAAGTGATTCATTATAAGGAGGCTGCGCATCTCAGACAGCGTGTAAATCATAAAAATAATTTCTCTTTCACTTCTCCTGGTCTGTGTTCTTAATAGCCACTGTCGGGCCTTGCCCCTGATCATGTCTTGATCAGGCCTCGTCGGGGCCAATGGCCAGGGTTTTTTGGCCCGCTGAATACCTTGATCCAAAGCGGGCCAACTCAGGCTTGAGGAGTGGTTATGAACTCAGGCAGAGTTTACCTGAGTCTGGAGACGGCAGTGCCACGGATGACTTCATATACCAGCTAACATCAGCATTAAAGACTTTTAAAATCAAAAGAAAAAAAAGTGTTTGAAATAACTTATGTTTGTAATCTGATGTGGATTCTGATCACCGTATAAAGCAGAGATATTTATATGTGATGCAAAAGACTATGAGTGCTAACCATTACCATAGTAAACACGACCGCTGACGAAATAAAGACAAATCATAGGCAATCACAATCCTGTATTCATATTACCTGTCAGTATGTCTGACAAAACAGTTGAAAGTGATTCTGTTCTGTTCAATGACACAGATAAAGAGAAAAACCTCTGAATGTCACTGATATAATAAACACGATGATATGATTTAAACATTATAACCTGCTTTCAAACATAATGACTCACCATGAACAGAAACACTGAAGATCTTTCCACTGTCGCTGCCCTTGAGGATCACTAGTGTATATTCTCCAGTGTCTGTGTTTCTGATGTTCATGATGGTCAGAGATCCAGTCTGAGGATCCAGCTTCAGTCTGCCTCTGAATCTCTCAGTAACTTCATTACACTGAACATTTGTACAGATAATACTGAGATCTCCTTTGATGTGAGCGATGAGAATGTTATTAAAATACCATCTAATCTTCTCTTGTTGGTTTGTTTGAACACTAGTGTTTAGAGTGACTGAATCTTCCTCCATCACTGACACTTCTTCTGTATCAACACGAGACACACCTGAAGAAGAAATGAACAGAAAATGATGTAATGTCTATGACAGACATACAAAATGATAAAAGAGGAAGTGCTATAAAAATGTTTCTCTACAGATCAAACAAGCAGCGTAAAAACACAAATAACACACACGCACAATGCCACCAAAACAGTAACTATATATACAGGATAAATAACTCATCAAACGTTCTAAGCGGTAACATAGTACATGCTACTTTGAGCTAGATACTTACAGCTATAAAATATTTTTTGCAAGCATTACACAGTGAAATTTATAATGTTAGAAAATATTCTATTTTAAAAAAAATGCTGTTCTTTTGAACTTTCTATTCATCAAAGAATTTTGAAAAAAAATGTACACAACTGTTTTCAACATTGATAATAATAATGAATGTTTCTTGAGCATCAAATCATCATATCAGAATGATTTCTGAAGGATCATGTGACACTGAAGACTGGAGTAATGATGCTGAAAATTCAGCTTTGATCACAGGAATAAATTACACTTTGAAACATATTAAAATAGAAAACAGTAATTTTAAATTGTCATAATATTTCACAATATTACTGTTTTTTATTTTTTTATTTTTTATCAAATAAATGCAGCATTGGTGAGCAGAAGATACTTCTTTTAAAAACATAAAAAAATCTTACTGACCCCAAGCTTTTGAACGGTAGTGTATATTACCAAAATTTTACTACATGACCATAAAGTATAAAACAAGGTGCTTTCTGACATTTTACAATTATTACAGAGTGGATAAATCGTGGGATAAATTTAATAAGGTTTTGACCTTAACTGAACATGTATACATTTCTCAAGCACTCTGCACTCATCCCACGTGTTTTCATGAATATTAAAACCAATTTCTTCTAGCAGTAATGTGTACAATTTCGGCACACTACCACTCATGGGATGTACATTAACAATTCTCTCTGAGGTGGGATTCAAATTCAAAACATCAAAGTCTGGAATGTGCTTTCCAACGAAGTCTTTAACTGACAAATAACGTAAAAAAAATGTGCAGAAACAAGAGCATAGTTTTGTTTTAGCTGTTTAAAAGAGCTACACTGTAAAAAAAATAATCCGTAAAAATACGGTACCATAATGTACCATTATGTACCATAATAATTTGAAGGAATTTTCCGTATTTGTCTTTTACAGGACTTTTACCCATATTTTTAATTACGCGTTGCATTGTGGGAACTAGAACCTGATCGGCGCGAAAAGTTGAGACGCAAGCGCCATTACACCTATGCATTACACACACAGATGACGCGGCCAAAGTTGCTTTTTAAAGTCGGATTTCGGATGTGTGGAAGCCATTCTGACACTTCTGTGGTAAAAACCAAAAATTATATTTTGATAAATGTCAAATAAGCTGTTTATGTAACGTTATTTAGTTGCCACCCGGCTTGTTAGGCAATGTCGGAGCCGTCGCGTTTATCGTTTTATGCATATCGTCACACATTGAAAGATTTAGTTCATACTCGTGGAAGTTCCCCTGATTGTATGTGTTATAGTGTCCTCGTTGTAATTGGTTTATTGGCTTTTATTTTGTCGGTGATGCAGTTTATTTCGTGCCGAGCGCACACGTTAACCAACTGGTATAAAGTGCAGTTACTCGTGTTTTTGGAGCAGTTTAATGGCTTCATACAAAAGCTACCAGATGAATCGTCAAGAAAAGTAAAGGCCATTTAAGACTTGCTTGATTTAAAAGGCATGAAGATACAGCGTGAAGAGACTGTGTGTGAAGATGCAGTACAGGTGGATCAAGGATAACACCACATTTTCTGCCAAATGAGGTTCGTTAATGTTATGTTTACATTAGACTTTTTGTCTTGTCTTTGTTTTAGACAACACACAGACATTATACACACATACTACACATATTATTTGACTTTGAACCCCAAATAATGATCTTGAAAAATTAATTTACATTTAACTTGCTGTTATACTTCTGCCTGTAACGTTAGTCATTCTTTACCAGCTCCCTCCTCATTAAAGGGATAGTTCACCCAAAAATTAAAATTCTGTCAGTAATTACTCACCCTCATGTTGTTCCAACCCCGTAAGACATTCGTTCATCTTCGGAACACAAATTAAGATATTTTTGATTAAATCTGAGAGTTGTCTCACTCCTCCATAGGCTTCTAAGGGACTGAAACTTGCTGGCCCAGAAAATGTATTAAAGAGATCGTTAATATAGTCCAAGTGACTCCAGTGGCTCGATCTTAAGTTTATAAAGCGACGAGAATACTTTTTGTGCGCAAAAACAAACAAAAATAACGACATTATTCCACTTTTCATTTCCTTCTCTCTTTTTGCGCACAAAAAGTATTCTCGTCGCTGTATACCTTTCTGAACCTTGAAATTGGTAGTTGCGTAAGATGTCAATGGAGGGACAGAAATTTCTCAGATTTCCTCAAAAAGATCTTAATTTTTGTTCTGAAGACGAATGGAAGTCTTGTGGGGTATGGAACAACATGAGCGTGAGTAATTAATGACAATTCAAATTTTTGGGTGAACTAACCCTTTAAAGGGTCATTTCACCCGTGGAGACATGAATGTGTATTGAAAGTGGGTCATTTATGTAGAAGAAATGTGAAATTAGACTTTCTAGACTGAGAAAAGCCAGAAAATGTATGTTTGGCTTATGTGGATGAAAGACAACAACTCCCAGAATGCACTTGCTTCGCTGCCCTACAAGGCCACTCCCAAGCCACGCCTACCGGTAAGACAGCGCAGTTGAAAACAAAAACATCAAGGCAAGGCTAGGCTACGAGTGAGTCTCCGTGACGAGTTTGCCCAAAATGTCCGGGATTCGGCTTTTGCGTTCTACAGTCGCCATTCATCATGTTTACTGTGGCGAGCAGGACGAGGCTGAGGGGCGCGGGAGAACGGCGCGAGTACTGACGACCGACACCTGTGAGGCACTGTTCTCGTATCTCGCACGGAGGAGCAGGTATTTTCTTAGCAATGGTAAAACACACATCAACCGATCACGCCACCGGCCTCGCGTCTTTCAACCGATCACGCCACCGGCCTCGCGTCTTTCAACCGATCACGCCACCGGCCTCGCGTCTTTCAACCGATCACGCCACCGGCCTCGCGTCTTTCAACCGATCACGCCACCGGCCTCGCGTCTTTCTCCCGCGGCGCTAGCCTCGTCCTGCTCCCTGTATTACTGTGATTACTGATGAGCGCGCCTGTGAGATGCACCGGTCTCATGGGCTATCTCTCACGGAGGTGCGGGTATTTTCTTAGCAATGTTAAAACGCAAATCAACCGATCACTTGTTTAGCATTCATGTAAACATTACATTCAGATTCACCAATCGGGGTGAATTCAGTTAGATTGAAACGAAAGATGAGCATGTAAACAATGGATGGCGACCGCAGAAAGCAAAAGCTGAATCCCGGACATTTTTGTCCATCTCGATGGCCGGACATGTCCGGGAAATAGAGTATGGTAACCCCTACTACTCAGCTTTCTTTGTCCATGTTTTCTGCAGGTTTCTGCCGTTGAAATCAAACGCACTCGCACTGATCTGTGATAGGTCTGTTAGCGCATTAGGTCCAACCCCCTATGGGCGGGTTTGAAAGGGTGGATCTAGTGCTTGTAGTCTTAACAGAAATCCCCCCCTCTTACACTTCCTCCTACAATGACGCAAAATGACGATTTTTGCGTCATTGTAGGAGGAAGTGTAAAGAGGTAAATACAGATTTCTCTCGTCTCGGGGGAAAATGAAAAAATGTTGCATGACCATTCAATAGTATGACTGGGTTT
This sequence comes from Leucaspius delineatus, assembly GCA_023718395.1. Taxonomy (NCBI): domain Eukaryota; kingdom Metazoa; phylum Chordata; class Actinopteri; order Cypriniformes; family Leuciscidae; genus Leucaspius; species Leucaspius delineatus. The sequence goes on along the minus strand of CM043363.1, from coordinate 48,367,655 downwards.
CTAACAATGCAAAGCTTAATGCAAATGGGTGAAGTGTCCCTTTAAAGAATATGGTGTTCTCTTACAGAAAAATGGCATCAACACTAACATTTCACTCTACTATTGACTGTCTAAAGCTATTTTTAATGATAAAAGCAGCAGACCTGTATTCGTGTTCCATTTGTTTTTGTTTGTTTCTTTCTGTATTGTATTGTATTTGTATTGTATTGCATTTGAAAATGTTTTGAATCTTGACTTTCACAGTTTATGAATTTTTTTTCAAATAATTGTGTGAGCTATTTGACTAAACCCTAATGTTGTCTTTACTTAAACAATCAAGTGTACTTGACTAAACATTACTTTAAATTTAGCATTTTGGCCCTGTCACTCAAAAATATAAGTTCAAGTAACTTATTTACCTTCAAAATACATAAACTTAAGATTTCAAGTGATGTGAGCTCAAAATCATGATTAATCCTTACAAAAGGTCATTTTCACAAATGTTGTTTTCTTGACTGTGAAATGATAATACATTCATACATGCTTTCTTCAAGTGCAATGTGTCATTCTTATTTTACCAGAAAACAAATGGCTTTCATTATATTACAATTATTGATCGTAATGGAAATAAACTGATTTTTATAAAAAAAAAAAAAAAAAAAGATACTTTAAACTTGATAAATACACTTTAATACCCATATACAAGTGTTTTTGTAATACTGGGGGTTGCACAGTTTTCAGTAGCCTTTTTAATACAAGCTCATACATTTTGTAAACAGGCACATGAACATATATACCAAGATGCATGAAAGAGTTCCTCACAGCCACCTCCCAAGTCTCATTAAAAAATATACAAAATAACAGAAATACAGCGAGGACACATTATGTTTAACGTTAAATCAAATTCATTTCAAATCGGTTTAATTAAAATGGCTCTCTCTGGTCTTCCTTTGATGCGATTGGCCACGCAAGCAGTTCTGCCTGGCAACAAGAGAACTAATGCACTGATTGGTGGATTACAAAATTGGTGATTTTCGCATCGTCTGACTGTTGCTGAAACCAGTGCAAATTTCAAGACGTCACGGCCACGGGAGTTTTTCTTTGTGTACCATTCTCGGTAAGTACAATTATTAAGATATAAAGTTATTTTGTGTGACTTTTTAAAACTGAAATATGTTTATTTAAATCCTTGCACGGTTCTATAATAAAATAGAACGCAGCCATAACGTTAATTACAATATTTCCTGGTCAAACTTTTCCAACATAACGTTAGCCACTAATTAACGTTATTTTATTTATGGTTTTGTGATGATATAAAAACTGCGATATCAAACGATTCTTTATTTTATTAGTAATAGTAATTAGTAAAATATAAACTTAATCATTGTGTAATCGTGTAATTTTCGGCAACAGAACATGGCAGCTAACTTACGTTAGTGATTTTATTTTTTTTCTGGTCAGACTTTGACAACCTCGACATTAATTAACGATATTTTCTTCATGATTTTGTGATGGTATGATTATTGAAATGTCAACAGCTTATTTCTTATTTTACCTGTGAGATACATATTTGATGGATCTTTTTTTCTGTGCAAGAAAGAACATGGCAGCTACTGCTTAGACCATGTGGGTTATTTTTCCAGGGCAAACTTTGTCAGTTTCACCAGTAATTGACAATATTTCATGATACATTTCTGATTGATTGAGAAATCGACTTATTTGATATTTTGACTTGTAAAACGTAGTATTTCGTAAAGTATCTATCATAAGTTATAAGAACATTGTTACTATAGCTACGAGTGATGTTTCGTAGATGGTAAAATTAACGTCATGCTTGTCACCAATAATTAGCTACAAAGTGATTTAGTCATATCATCTGATCTAGGCCACCTTCCAGGATGATTGCCTTTTTTTATTTTTATCAGAGACCTTTATTTGCTGGTTTAGGTGTATTTTGAGTTACACTGTAAGATTACCATTTTAATTATAATGTAATTTTCTTTGTTTGATTTGTAAAAATTAATATTTTCAACTGTTGTTTTGTTACGGGTGATATGAGACAAGAACATGTGGAAATGTAAGTGTTGCATTTTTAACTCTGCAAAAAGAGGGGAACTTCTCAAACATTATCATTTAAAACATGGTGGTCATACAAAAACTGTACCTTTTCCATGCCTACACAATGACTGTCTTAGTACATTCAACTCCATAAGTAGTTTAAAAGTTCATCTGTCAAAAATTCATGCAAAAACACACTTGGGACATGATCGGGAAATAGCACTGTCACTTACATTTACTTGTCAGCATTGTGAATTTTCTGAGCCCTGCACTGAAGCAGATTTTATTAAATTTATACAGGTTTGGAATTAACTTGAGGGTGACTAAATGATGACAGAATTTTCATTTTGGGGGAACAATCCCTTTAAAAGCATTTCATTTTGTCAGCATTTAATCGTATATTCTCATAAAAGTGCTTCAAATATATTGATTAGTTGTTAGTTGTTCTGGCATTAATGGAATTTCTTCAAGTCATGTTTAGTAAGTGCATCTGTTCTTAATCTGTTTACATTGAAATAACCACCTACAGAGTTGTACAATTGATGTAGTTCACTACTTAATGTTGGACATTGTTGCCACCTTTAGAGTTATGTACAGGGTGTGACTCATTTCCATTTGACATTTTGGTCAATAAAGACTCAAAGGATCAATATGTTGTTCATTGTTTTATGTAAGTGCAGTGTGCACAAAACTTACAGTCAAAAATAATAACTTTAAAATTTAGAATTAAATTCTAATTTCAGTTAAATTTTCATGTTGAGTTTACTTAAATATACAATTACACTTGAAATTAACACTAAGTTAAGTGAACTTTATTGTTTAAGTACATTAAATAATCGTCAAGTTTGGTGAACTAAACAATTTAAGTCAAGTCTACATAAGCACCAAGTTAAGTAAACTTAAATATGCATGTTTTGGGAGACCCCATTACTCAATTAAATTGAGGGAACGAGTTTACTCAAATCAATTGAGTTCAATCAACTTATTAGGGTTGTGCAAGTACCTTCTCATGTTTTCTTTTTTTAATTCTGTCTCTTGTTTGTTTAATGTCTAAAAACTTATTCCACAATACAAGCACTTTTTAATGGTGCTTTGTACATGGTTTCATTTATGTCACACATATATATATATCTTTTTCCCACTGAATGTATTTAAGAATGTATACATGGAAATTTGTACAAAAATAAACCATTTTCAATTTGTATATGTCGTTCTTGAATTATTTGCCACCAAAATATATATAATATATTTTATCTATATATATATATCTATATATAAATATAGAAATTTCTGTATAAGGATTATCTGTTAATAGTACAGAAAATGTACTGTTAATATACAGAATTTTCCGTTTTAGAGGTGAAGGAACTGTCCGTAATTTTCTGCCAGTACATTATCCGTTTTTTTACGGAATTATTTTTTACAGTGTATGTAAACCTGGAGGAAAAGCATGATTACTACAAATTGGAGTATCCACATATATATATCAGGAATTTTCAAATAAGCTATACCTTAATTTGTGCACACTTCAATTAAGTTAGAAATAAATGTTTCCGTTGATATAAAGAAGTCTTATTAAAAGAAGCTTTTTCAATTGCTAACCATTCTGGCTTGTCACCCCGAACCCAACTTTCTCCAACATGCTAAAGTATTTAAATTAGCTGCCCAATAATCATATTTAAAATCGGGAAGCCCAAATCCTCCTAATCCTTAAGTTTAGATGTTTCTTGTTAATCCTAGATGTCTTGATGGCTCAAATCAAGCTGGTTATAATATATTGTAGCTGTTTAAAATGATTAAGGGGGATAAACAAAGGAATACAGTGAAATACAAACCAAAATCTTATTTAAAAAAAAAAAAAATTATAGTGTTTATCCTGCCTACTAGTGTTAAGACAAAGACACTCAAAGTTTGGTTAATTTGATTTGCATTGACATAACAACTTGACAAATTTACTACAAAAAAAAATATTAAATATATTAAAAAGAAAATATTACATATTATTTTGGTTCATTAATATTTAGGCTACCTGGTTCTTGGACTGACAGGTCTTTGTCTGGATCTGGGTCTGGGTCTTGAATAAATCTCTGGTTTGAGCAGGGAACTCTATAAACTCATTATTTTTATTTATTTATTATATTATTATTTTTTAATCGTTGACCTAAAGAGAAATAAATAAATAAATAAATAAATAAATGTCTTACCATGCAAGAGGAATGCCAAAACTGTGAACAAATAAACGAAAAACTTTTTTGTCTCCATGTTTCCTCTCAATCGTGCTTTGATTCTTAGAATGAATGGAACAGCACTGCTTCAGTACAGTGGTATTTATGTCTCTGGTGTGTCGTACAGTGTGCATGTACATCATGTGGGCGTGGCCACTTCTCAAGTACAGGAATGTCTGAAAAACACTTGGAGGGCTTGGATTTCACCTGCATGTGAAAAAGAGGTTGCAGTGAGCAGGGTTGCTATGGAATTATTCTTGTGTATATATTCTTGTGTGTATCTTGTGCAGTAATAATGAATGTAGCTTTTCAAGAAACTAATGAAAATATAAATTGAAACTAAATAACTTATAATAAATCGTAGGCAAATATTTCATATTTCAATCGCTGATGCACAAATGCACTTCCAGAGTTTTCATTTACGCTTCTGAAGTTTTCATTTACTCTTCTGGAGTTTTCATTTACGCTCCCTGAGTTTTTGTTCGCTATAGTAGCTAGTAGCAGTGTGTTCTCATTGGCTACTGACTTTTTGATTGACAGCTTCTTGACCTGGAAGTGAAGACGTCAGTGGTGTGTTTATGTGTGGATGTGAGCGTATGTAATCGCAGCTTTCTATTTCATTTTAGTGATATTAAGTTATGTTTGTTGTTTAATTTTATCTGTATTTACCTGCTGCTACTACTTCGACAGAAGCTTTTAGGAGCACAAGAGATCTATTCAGTCTATTCAGGTGTAATTGTAGTACATTACTACATTAAAGTACTGTATATAATACTTAAAATATTGTAGTGTCCAACACTGTAAAAAAAACCTGTCAAATTTACGGTAAAATACCGGCAGCTGTGGTTGCCAGGAATATACTGTGAAAAAAATGTGGAATCTGTAAAAGACAATACGGTATACTGGTTTTGTAACCCTAAATTTTACAGTAGACAACGTATTTTTTTTTACCAAAATCGTGGTAGAAAAAAACAAATATATTTGTCAATTATACAGTAATTTTATGTAAAAAATGCAACTTTCCATAGGTTTTTACGGATATTTGCAGTAAAAAAAAAGTTATAATATAATAATATATACAGTAATTTGTTGTTAATTTAACAGTAATAGGATAGACCCTATTATGGTAAATAACTGTAAAAAAACAGAAATATGTTAAACCTTATTAAAACCTTTGACAGTAAAAAACACAGTGAAATTGTATAACAAATTACAGCATTTTATTTTGACCAGATACATTTTACGGTAAATTCCTGGCAACCACAGCTGCCGGTATTTTACCGCTAAAAATACAGTACAATATGAGGAACATAAATAGTTTACCGTACATTTTACATTTGCAACTGCTAAATATAGAAAAATCTAAAGATGCTCATATATAACCAAGGTAGTGAATATTACTGATAAACAATGAGAAAATTTGACATACCATTTGAAAACAGACTAAACATATAATTTTCTCTATTCCTACCAAACAGCATAGATCTTGAGAATACAGCATGTGTCCATATATATGGCTGGTAATCCATGGAGGAATGAATAAACATGAAACAAAAAATGACCTGCCCCTGACCGATCAACAGTAATGAGTCACTGGGTCCTGCCTTGGTGAAGGAAAGCACTCAGTGGAGTTTCTAATGCGCATGGTGTCGAAGATACAAGCTCTGCAGGAGTACTTCAATGTCCATCAGGAGTTCACTTTGAACTGGCAGGATCCCCTCTGCAGCAAAAAAATGGACAAAGTTTCAAAAGTTTGATCAGTGCTTGAGCAAAATGCACAGAAATGAACAAAACGTGCTGTCAAAAACAGATCTAATGATAAATGATTTCTTAGGTGTAAAGTATGCAGTTCTTAAAGGATTAGTTCACTTTTAAAAAAACTTTTGCTGATAATTTACTCACCCCCATGTCATCCAAGATGTCCATGTCTTTCTTTCTTCAGTCGAATAGAAATTAAGGTTTTTGATGAAAACATTTCAGGATTTTTCCCTATATTATGGTCTCCAATGGGACCCAAACGGTTCAAGGTCCAAATGACAGTTTCAGTGCAGCTTCAAAGGGCTTTAAACAATATCAGACGATGAATAAGGGTCTTATCTAGCGAAATGATAGACCATTTCAAAAATAAATAAAAAAGTTTAAGTTTTATAAGCACAAATGTTCGCCTTGCTCTGTTCTGTGATGCGCGTTAGTGACGTCACGTAATACGCAATTACGTTGAAAAGGTCAAGTTGACGTGTTTACAAATGTGCGGAAGGAGGACCATATACACATTTTCAAATGTATTTGTGTCAGTTTATCGTTTAAAATGCCCATTTCGTGTGCATATCCTGGGTGCTTTAATATTAAAAAGCCTAAAAGAAAATTTTCTTCAGGACAGAAATTTTTCAAGCGTGACCTTTTAAACGTAATTGCGTATTACGTGACGTCACGAACGCGCATCACAGAACAGAGCAAGGCGAGCATTTGTGCTTATAAAATAAACTTGTTTATTTATTTTTGAAATGAGCGATCGTTTCGCTAGATAAGACCCTTATTCATCGTCTGGTATCGTTTAAAGCCCTTTGAAGCTGCACTGAAACTGTCATTTGGACCTTGAACCGTTTGGGGCCCATTGAAGTCCATTATATGGAAAAAAATCCTGGAATATTTTTATCAAAAACCTTAATTTCTTTTCGACTGAAGAAAGAAAGACATGGACATCTTGGATGACATGGGGGTGAGTAAATTATCAGCAAAAGTTTTTTTTTAAAGTGAACTAATCCTTTAAATCTACTTATGTACATTGACAACGCAGCCCTAATCACAATCATAATTTGTTGGAAAACATTGTATTTAAGTTTCCTATTGATTTATCATAGAACTTGAAGTTAATGACTGAATGCATGGTGATGAGACCTATCATTCAATCTACATTTTATAGCGTCAGTTTCCTTCATCGTATGAAACTGCTCACCTGGACATGAACCTGAGCTCGGCTGATTAAGATTAGTGTCTCCTGTCCATCTTTCTTTTGCAAAACTTGAATAATACCACTGCTTACCTCTTATTGAATCTTTGGGTGCAGACTTAATTGAAGAGCCTCGTATAAACAGGATGTGATGTTTGGGGAAACCAAAGAATAAAGGCGCCATCATTTCTGCCAGAAGACTCACAGGGCAACAAAGCTTTCATTGTGGACTGGATAGATCCCTTCTGCATTCAAAAAGAAAACAAAAAGGGCATACACCTGTAAGAACTGATTTTTCTGTTAAAACAAAACTCACCCTGCAATAACGCCATAAAATGCATCCTGGACAGCAGATAACAAAGGCAGAGCACAGAACCTTGTCCTGCCCAAACTTATCTCATTGTCCCCTTGTTTGACTTCAACTCATCCCCCCTCTCCGTCCTCAAGGCACTGAAAGTTCATTAAGAATGTCTATTTAACACATATGGTGTATCTTATGAATATGTTGTTTTTCCTTTTCATGTTTGGTGTCATTTTAAGGGTCACAGTGCGATTGGTAAAATGGTCTTAATTTCATTGCAGTCATTGGTTTAATGAGAAAGATTGAGAACTCAGGAGAATCCTGTATCTCCTCTCTGGTTGATATCTCTTTACAGTATCTCAAGAAACCAGGTGCTACCCCCCTGGGGTACATGGATTGGCCCAACCAACTCTAAACAACATTTGTATAACCCCCTTTTGTTCTGATCTGGTATTTAAGGTGAGGGAACAGAGCAACCTTTGGGACTTTTAACCAGCCCCCATAGTAATGTTTCAGTGCTTTCTGGTTGGGAAGCCCTGACGCATTACTGTGTCTTTGTCAGGAAAACATTACTTACTTTTAGAGTCATCTTTGAGTAAATTATGTCATGTATTTTCTGAATTGGCTTTTAATAATTTACTTCTGTAATTGGCATGATATATATTTTACCTGACAAATAAATGTTACATCTTGATTTATTCTGAAGTATTCTGAAATCATTATTTTAGTATATTTAAGGAGGCTGGTGCTACCGCAAATCTTAGTTAAGGTAGGTCAAACTAAAGGCGCATGTATGAACGGAGCAGTAGGCACGTCATCATGAAGACCTTTTGATTTCTGTCTATCACTGGTTTAGCAAGTTGTATGGAAGTGGCTAAATTAAACTACACTCTCTAGTCCGAGTAAGCAGTAAGCAACCGACTTTAGGGGTATTAGCAAACCCTACATCCTCTGACTAAAATCAGAAGTTTGTGTCCGTGAGAAACACGAATTGGCCGACGTGATCTCTGTGCGGCATTGGGTCCATAATGAATTAATAACTGAAAGTATGGGATACTCAGAATAATCAAAGATCTAAATTAATTCATAATCAATGTTTATGATTATTTTCTAATCAGAAATACGATCTAAATTTGATTATCATTTGAAATTGGGGTCAGATTACGCATAGAGCTAAAGTAATACTAAAACTAAGTTCCAATAAATTAAGTGAACTTCACTGGAGCGCTGAAAAGACATACCCGCTTTAAACCTTCGCCAGGCCGTTGGATTCCGTCGTTGGGCCAATGGGTGGTCCTTACACACCATAAATAATAATAACTGACAAAAATAATGAGACAAGAAATTAAAGTAACAAGAAAATAAGTGCAAAACAAGTTTCCCTGTGTTGCAGTGTATAGCTGAATCTTCAGCATGCTTTTCCTGCCATTGTCTTGAAACTGTTTCACCTGTCACTCTCATTTGATGCTGTTTACAAAAACAAAACAGCAATATTGTAAAGGGACAAAGGAAAATGAATAATAAAAAAAAAAGACTTATGACCTGAAATCTCACCATTTCCTGAGAGTCACAGCTCCTTTGAGTATCCTTATGGTTTCTGCTCAAATTCAGTGTCTGAAAAGGGCAGGAACAAAACAAACCTTTTTAATCATAATAAAGACAAAATAAGATTTAGAGACAACAGAGAAATGTGTAAAATATCTTCTAGAATCTGTTTACTTTACTAACCTTGAAAGAGACTCTCGGGTCTTAGCTGTGTCACCACCCTTAAACCTTAAACACATGCATCAGAAAACCACTGCAACAAAATCTCAGATGTCCTTCACTGACATTTTTATTGTCTTGAACATATTTTGACCTCCACACACTTGCTGCTAGTCAAACATATTCCTTTAAACAAATAAAGGCAAAACAAGCATCTAAAGCTTCTCCTGGCATTATGAAAAAAGAAAGCCAAAACTGCTTAAGCTCTAAAAACTGCTTAAAACTGCTTAAGCACTAAAGTCAACAATTGTATATGAACCATTTTCAGGAAAACATGAATTACATCAATTTCCTGAATTCTTTTAGCAAAAACAGAAAAATAACTGCCTCAATGAATAAATTACAAGAAATGCAATAGCATCATTTTTAAAGTATGACTTTACATAAGTAATCAAGCACACGTGCACATAAGCTTGTGACATCAATTTTGCAGAACCTTACAGCTACAAAATGCTATAATAACAGTTAAAGTCAAGTAATGTTTGTAACAGACAGTGCTGTTTAAATTTCAATGTTAACAGTTCAGTGCAACACTTAACTTGTTTGCTAATTAGGGCAATACAAATTTCAAATAGTTTAAACTCTGTTGTATAGAATATAGAATATATAACATCTCAGAAACATCAAGAGTACAGTTCTCAATAACAATCCCTAGTTAGAGGGATTGTTTAAAGATCTAAGATCAAAACCTCTGAAAAGCATGCCTGTGATAACAGAAATCAGGTAAGAGTACTCAATATCAGCTGGGATAACTGAAAACATAAACAACACAGTAGTTCCCAGTCAAGGTACAGTTAAGCTGACTGTAACGATCTGTTCAAAATGTCTTTAAACGGTCTCTCACCACTCGTGATCAGAGAGATCGGCGATGAGGGTGAGTACTATTGGGTTCACATGCAGTGTCTTCTTCTTCTTAAATTTTTCAACTTTTGTTCCCTTCTCTGGGTTAATGTTGAAGAAACACCTTGATGAACACAATAATCCATAATAAAACACTATACAAAGGAAAAAAAAAAGGGAAAGGCGAGGGAAAAGTAAAAAAAAAATACCTCTGAAGTAATTCAAGTGTGGAGCCAAGTTCCAGTGGATAGTGGATTTTCAGGCAGTAGTAGCTACCAAGCATCAGACAGATTGCAGAGATGAAGTCAGTTATTTGGTCTTTCACGACTTTGTGGTCAATGCTGAGCATGAACAGTCTTGATGCAAAGCAGGAGGATCCTTGGAATGAAATACAAGTGTAAAAGAATTAACTGTAAAACCCCCTTTACCATTCAAATGTGTCTTAAAATAGTGAAAGTGCAGACATTTAATATAGCGTATCCTTGCATTAGCTTAGGGTTCTGTCCAGTTGTACTGATTTCCAACTCACCACAAACAATGATACATGGTGTCACAGGCAGGCTTTCCACATGGACTTCTTTTGCCAGACATGTTTCATCAACATAGTGGAAGAGGGTCTCCTCTTTTTCATCGAAATAGGAGAGAAGGAGGAGCATCATATCTTTCACGTCTTCTGAGCAGCCCTTCAGCTGTCCCCTCTGCATTTGAAGCTTTATGACAGCCTCCAAGACACGCTTGCTCTTGTATGCACAAGTGTTTTTCAGAAAGTCCAGAAGCCGTTTTCCCTTCTTTGTCAGACAGGTGAGGAAAGTCTCTTTCAGCAGTACCCCAGTAAGTTCTTCAAAGTGGACTGTCATTCCAATCGCCTGAAACAAAAAAGGCCACTCTTCTATGATGGTTTGCATGTCTGCTCCGCTATTTATTGTTTTGCGCTGAGAGTAGTAGGTGCATTACATTAGAGTTTTTACTTCTTCATGACTGAAGCTTGTCTGTTCACTGAGAATCTTCATACGTTCTATCTTCTCCTTCTGGGTTTCCAGTGTCTCAGTGACTGGCAAAAACTTCATGTCCCACTTTATGCAGCCATATGTGTCTTGAACAGATGCTCGCTTTTCAGGTGTGACTTCATCGGTGTCATCTGATCCTCCCAGTTTGCGCTTCTGTAACACTGGTGAAGTAGACCTCTTCACATTTTCAATTCGTGCCTGAATCTGTTTTACCAAAGAGTGGTACCCCTGTACTACCGCGATGACATCCTGCAGTTACTTGGGATACATCGCAACCAGTTTTTTTGCAATTTCAGTCGAGGCTCTTCTAGTTGGAGAGGCACAGGCTTTCATCATCTCCTTCACAATGATGCGGATCATCTCCCTCCGCAATCGAGGCTTTGGTCTTTTCTCTCGCTGAAGACACTGGATCAAGTCTTCTGGAAAGTCTTCACATGGAATTCTAAATTTATCTGCCCAGTCTAGAGAATATATTGGACTGGGTGAGGGGGAGGCAGAAAATGAGGAGCAAGAAGATGGAGACGATAGGCTGGCCTGGCTTGAAATGTCCGTATTTGGTGCTGTAAAACAAAATCACAAACGATTCGATTAATTGTACTTTTTGGACCTTGGCCAAAGTATAATAGAAAAAACAGAAAGCCCTTCATGGCTATTGTGCAATGAAATCATAATACTTACTGGTTTGTTTCCAGGCAGCCAGCAGTTTTCTTGCCTGAATTGGTCTCAGGACAGAGTTCAGATCAGTCTCACTGATGAACTGCAAGTCCTCAGATGTCTCCACTCCTAATGATTGTAGTGCTTCCAGTACAATTTCAAGGATTGAGGCAGACAGGTCCGGCAGCACCTTAGTAATGGAACTCCTTATGCTGTCCCCCATTTCCGAGATGTCTGATAAAAGAATGTGAATAAAGGTCAATTTACACCAAGTGGTACCTTTGGTGTTAAAATATGAAGCTGATCTTGCTTAATACTACACTTTTATACAGTGTTTCTTAAGTACCAAACTAACAGCCCCATTATTGTGACAGCACACAATGTTTCAATGGAACCATCTGGTACCCATACTTCATGTAAGATGTTAATGGATAGAAATCAATTAAGTCAATGATGCTCACACACTGCAGCATCTTTTCTTTTTCCTTTCTCACTGAGTGCAGATGATACTGAGAATGGTATTCTGTCACGTGCACCGACACCAGAAAATAAACACTGTCATTCTTAAAGGGGGGGTGAAATGCTCATTTTCACTCAATCTCCTGTTAATCTTGAGTACCTATAGAATAGTATTGCATCCTTCATATCTCCAAAAAGTCTTTAGTTTTATTATATTTATAAAAGAAAGATAGGCTGTACCGAGTCTTTCCGGAAAAAAACGAGCGGCTGGAGGCGGGCCGTGTGGGCGAAGCTAAAGCTGTGCTAACGCGCCGAGCTAACAACATACAGAGACATTTGAAGCAGTTTTACTCACCGAACCTTTATCATTGTGACCAGGGGCGGACTGGCCATCTGGAGCACCGGGACTTTTCCCGGTGGGCCGCTGGCCAAAGTGGGCCGGCCCACCCGGTACACATATACTAGCCTATATTTATTTTTTTTTTTTTTTTTTTTTCAAATGGATGAGTGAGAGACGATCGCGCGGCCGCGGCCGACAAGTGTTTTGTGAGTGGATTGCACTCCCTCCCTGTTAATTAGTTTGGTCTACTCCATTGCGTATCTTGAAACACGCCCCCTTTCACGTCCTGGAACACACCAAGCCGACGCCGATGAACTAGCGCTGATGAAAGCCGACTGTGTTGTCGCGTCGCGGGAAAAAAAGCTGCACTTGAACACACCGAGAAAACTACAGCCGGCTGCCCAGACAGAAACATAGTGCCGGCCCAGATCCGGCCCACATCTGATACTCATGGATTCCACACGGCCCAGATGTGGGCCGGATCTGGGCCGACAGTATGTTGCTGTCTGCTGTCTGGGTGTCAGCTAGAATGTGCGTTCTGCGTCTGCGTGTAAATGAGACAACGGTCTATTTCTACAGATATATTCATATTCATCATTCAAAAAGAGAAACGGACGCTGCCGGCTGCAGATAAGTTACACAAACTGTAAACAAGCAGTGCGTGCTTACCGTTTTGAATATCAATCCTGCAAAACACTTTCTTTATTCCACTCCGCTCATGTTAATATTGAAATATTCGCCAAGGAACACTCAGGTAACATGACGTGACATTAGAACAGCCTTCTGTAGCGTTTTGACTTCTTTGCTCGCTGTTTTGCTATTATTATCGTGCACTGACTTGTTCACTAACCAGATAATTATTTTATAATAATTTATATAATTATTATAATTGTCCATGTATGACAAGAGGAAGTAAAGAAAAGGTGGAGCTGAAAGGTTACGTTACGTGTTAAAAAAAGATTTAGAGGTAGATGCTGTGAAATGCTTCAAATTAACATATTATAGGCTTAATAATGTTGCGTTTCTTAATGTTCTTCTGTTTGTTTCCCTTTGTTTTACAAATATGACCTAATATATGTTGTTACTTAAAATTAATGTTTAAATAGCATTTATTGTTGTATTGTGTTATATTTTTATTAGGGCTGGGGAAAGATGAATCGCGATTAATCGCATCCAAAATAAAAGTTTGTGTCTACGTGATATATGTGTGTGTACTGTGTATAATTATTTTGTATTGGCTATATAAATACACACTTGCATGTATATATTTAAGAAATATTTATTTATATATAAAATATTTTAAATTATAATATAAATTATATATAAATATATACAGTATATACATGCAAATATTTCTTAAATATATACATGCATATTTGTGTGTATTTATATATACAAAATAATTATACACAGTACACACGCATATATCACGTAGACACAAACTTTTATTTTGGATGCGATTAATCTTTTCCCAGCCCTAATTTTTATGCTATAAGTGGTGTTAAAAATATTCTGCACATCATTGTGCCAATGTGTTATGATGTGGGATATGGTGGGCTGCTGTGGGCCAGAAAGTCCAGGGCCACTTTTTGGTCCCAGTCCGCCCCTGATTGTGACTGCTCGATCCTTAAGCATTAGACGATCTGCAAATCCGTCGATCTGGGCTTTGTTTATAAAACAATCATCGTCGAAATGCAGGGAACAAACAGTCTACACAACTCCGTTTATGCTCAGGAAAACAAACTCCATCCACGGGTTCCTTAACGCTGGGTTCTTTGGGAATCTGTGCAGGGTTGTCTTGCCCTGGCAACCAAAAACACACTTCTTTGGTGACATTGACTTCCCAAAAGCCGGGCAGGGCGCTTTGATGGCAAACTGCTTTCGCTCTCTTGCTCTGGTCTACGAGTGCGCCCGCGCCCGCGATCTTACCGGAGAAGTGCCCTTAGGACCCATATAAGGAAATTCCGCTACATCTGACGTCACACATACCCATACTCGAAAAAAACTTTCCGAAACTTGTGACAAACCGGAAGGACAATTTTTGGCACAGAAATACTCCTTCAAACGTACAATTTAATTTTTGAAACTTTGTCCATGTTTAGCATGGGAATCCAACTCTTTAACAGTGTAAAAAACTCAGTATGCATGAAATAGCATTTCACCCCCCCTTTAATCAAAATGAGAACTACTTCACCAAACTCAACAGAGTCAGAGCCCCCTGTGACAAGGAAGTGTCCTTTCTTGTACTGTGTTCCCTTGTACATCATTTCTACTGTGACCTTTGTATTGGTTTCAGTAAAGTCAAACATTTGGACTGCATCTTGAATGGCTTTACTGTACAGCACTGAGTGAAATGGAGAACCATCTTTGACTTTCAAGACAGACTGACACAATGAACCTGCTGCTAGATAGGCCTGAAACATCTGATGTCTTTCAGAGAGTGTATGGCAGAGGTTTTTGAAATTTTTCAAATTTCTGGCACATCTCTTGAAATAACTGTGCTTACTTTCAAAGCGCATTGTCCATAATCTTATCAGTGGGCCAAATTTCAGAATCAGTGCTGGGTAATGGCGTAGAAAATGGTGTTTTGGTCTCAGGTTGCATTCTGGGAACAGAGCTTTTCTTGACTCTAAATATTCTTGAATAAGAATATCAAGATATGCTACCTGAGCCACTGAAATTTTCTGAACACACACCATGTCTACAATATCTTTCAGCTGCAGAGTTAAGTTCCACACATCATCTGTGGGGTCTATCACTATGTCTCCAACTATGAGAGGAAGCAATCGGAGGAAGTTCCAGTTCTGTACAGCCTGTCCTGAGAGTTTAGCTGCTTGAGGGCTGACCTCAGATGGCTTTGTAGAAGCATCAGAGGCATGGTAACTAAACTGTTTGATGCGTCGGTTCAGAGTGGAGTAAGTGAACCATGCTTTTTTCTTTATGAAGTACTTCAGATACAGTGCCACATCATAAGCCAAAACTCACTCAAAGATATCGTGACCTAGACATGGTGGCAAGCCTGGCATACAAACGTTGAAGTATTTGAGTGAATTGAACACTGACCTGAACTTTACTCCTTCGACGTCTGGTGTATTATCAATCTGGAGGCGATCAACAACAGAGTTGTAGTTCTCTTTGGTACGTTCTGGTCCACACAGATTTGGGTCAGCACCCTGAAATTCAGATTTCGTTATCAGGCAGTACCTGCAGAAGTACTTTGAAGAACTAAAATTTTCAGTGAAGCCACCAATACAGTGAGAACCCAGATTATCACCAGCAATGCAAAACAAAGTTCCTTTGACTCTAGTTTCATCTGATGCAACAATCCCACTGTCCTCCAATTCTTTCAAGTCTGCTAGTAATTCAGAGAACACATTAGCATAACCAAACTCTTTAAAATCTTTCTCCCTGCACAGTAAGACAAGAGACATGTGGTCTGTGTCTGAGCGTACATGAAGTGGCAAGTTTGCCACTGATGCATATACAGCTAATACCTTGTGTTTTGTCCTTGCAGAGCCTAACGACTTCAAAGGCATCCTGGTAGAGTACTAGCTTGAGGCATGATGGGTTTTGACCAAAAAAATAATTTGATTTAAACAGCTTACTATCACTTATGTCACACAGAACATCAGCAGGAGGCTCAGTAGAGGGCTCTTCTGATTTCTGCCACAGATCAGACTCTAGCAGACATCTCAAAGTCTCTCTTAAAGGCACATTATTGGCAAACCTATCTTTTCTGTTTTCATCTCTCCTTAAAAATATTTTCTTTGGTTCCACATAGTTGAAGGCTTTTTTAAAGGTCTGAACTCTGGAGTACACTGTCCTCAATGGCCCGGTATAACATGCAGAAAACAGATCATAGCTTTTGACAGACTCGCAGACTTTGTTGATGTCCTCCTCTGATAATGATGTGTCATCTTTTAATAGTGATGCAAGTTTACCCAAAATGTATGTCTGTCCCAACTCATGTATGTTCTTCATTTCCTCCACAATGTTCTGTATGGTTGAAGCAGGCAGTAGAAACTGACGCTGCAATTTTAAGTAGAATTGTGAAACGTTTCTCAGAAAAAGATCACAGAATTCAGGGGACATTTCCATGTTATCTTCATCTGTAATAGACTGCAGCAGGCTCAGAAATCAAGGGTACAAAGTCATCTGATGTGGTTGGAACAGATGATGATTGGCATGCAGACTCTCTATATAAATCACCAATGCTGCTGTCTGAAAACTCTCTGTGTTTACGTGACATGTGGGCAGTAAAAGATGATTTAACTCTAAAGGTATTTGTGCATCCTCTTACTGGACAAGTGACCACGTGTCCTTCCACAATATGGCTCTTCAGATGAGCTATTAACTCTTTAGAGTTTTGACACTGACGTTCACACATCGCCATTGCACATGTAAACGCAGAAACCACCGCCACACCAGTGACATGGGTAACTTTAGGGGCAGAGTGTCTTCGGTAAAAATGAGCCTTAAACGCGCCATACCTGGTGTATGTCTGCTTGCAGTCTGCTTCAATACACCGAAAGAAACAACGTGGCTCATTCCGATGCAGTTTACAATAAAGCACGTAGCCCCTTGATGACTGAACTACCTTACCACAGAAATTACAGGTTAACATATCTCCATGTACTTGGGTAATTCCTCCCTAGCAAATTAAGCACGCCAAACACAGAAGCTAATCAAGAGCAATGCTTCCCTCGCCACAGTAATGCAAACTAAATTCACAACCTCACTCATAAAAAACGAACTCCTAAAATTATCTATAAAAGCTGGGCTGGTGGGTTTTTTTAACAGAGATAACTTAAAGTTGCATGTACTCACCTCACCTCGAATTAATTGTAAGCTGCCAGAATGTCCACAAATTCCGAAGATGCTGTGGTCCAAGCAGCTAAAAATGGCGCTAATACGAGTTCAAAACTGCGCCGCCATTATAATTAACAGCTGTCAAAATGATAAAGAAAGATTAAATCGTAATAACAAAGAAAATCAAATCGTTTCAAAATCAAAATGCGGCGCGGGTGTTTTGATATGAATGTATCTGAAGTGATCTGACAGTCTTTGGAAAAGTTTCTTTGTTATTACGATTTAATCTTTCTTTATCTTCCCTGATAAAGCAGTGTTTATGAGCGTTGCTGCTGTGTGTACAGCCGTTACCGGGGAAACCGATATTTCTGCCACTCATAAAGCGCGTCCTGCTGGCACCTCTTTGTAAACAGCCTTGCAAACCTGTATTCGCCTTATTCACCTGGCGGCCATTTTGAAAACTCGAACGCCGTTGAGGGGTACACAAACCCGGAAGTTTGACTCCGACGCATACGATCTTCTATAGAAGATTCAGCAGCTCCAGACATATAATAACAGGGTTTTTCCTGGGTCAAAATTGGTCTTCCACACAGCAAAGAGTACCCTAGTACCCACATGATCCGCAAGCCCAATATTGACAATACATGTTAAATTTAAAATAAATACAAAGAAACAGTTTGTGATTTTTTTCTTAACCTATTTATTCAGGAAAAAACGATCACTGTCAGGCTAGATAGTAAAAGAAAGCGATTACAACTTATTTTATATCTATACCTTGACGTTTGTTTCTTTTGTTCCTCGTTGTTAATATTTGGTTGTTCATTCTTTTATTTTATTTATTTTGGGGGCCATTTTCTTCCAGACTGTGGCTGATAATTCAATTTTAAACCTCTTCCAAATTATATATAGACTGCAATTATCAGACACAGATATTACCTGTCACTCTCACTGTCATCCTTTCTTGCCCTCTTTGCAAAAAAAGCTGTGATTTTTCCACGACTGGCTTTCATTGTTTTGAAAGATGGTGGGCGATATGGCAAAAATATCATATCACGATTTTTTTCAGGGAAATCACGATTCACAATTTTATCACGATTCTTTTTATGTTGGTTTTACTATTTTGTGACTTAGCATTACAGCCAAACTAATGTCCATATTTTAAAAACAAAGCCTTAGGTAACAAAATAAAAAAATAAAAAAAGGCAGACAGGGGCGAAGATAAAAATATTTGTCATTATTTTCTTTGTTATTAAAAATTAAGATCAAAGATACACATTACACATACACAACTTAATATACAAATTAAAAAAAGGGTAGTATATTTAGTATAGTATAGTATAGTATATTTTTCTCCTATGGAAGTCAATGGGGACCAGCTACTGTTTGGATAGCCACATTTTTCAAAATATTAATATTAGAAAAATATTAGAAGGAAATTAATAGAGGATTGGAACAACATTAGAGTGCGTAAACTATGAGATAATTTTTATTTTTGGGTGAACTATCCCTTTAAGGACAAGCGGCAGCGTGTTTACTATAACTACTGTCTCTTTAAGAGTTGTGCGCGACGCGTCTACTATACACGCATTTGACAAGCAGATTTTCTCTCAATTTTCTCAAGTTTGCTTTCACTTTAGACATAACCGACTTTGTTTATGTAAACCTTGTGTGTATTTAACAGTATAAGCACAATAAGACTCGAAAGATAACTTAGTCAAGTATCCAGGCGCTGGTAGACAGGCTTTTAGTGCATGTGAGCTTCACATGTACGCGCTGAGGAACTCACACGTAACAGTGCATCAGCACGCGAATTAGCCTAAATGTTTAACCGACAAGGCATTAAAGCACATGCAAATTATGAACTGCAGTGTCCCGTTCCGTTCCGCTGCGTTAACATTTTATGTGAATATACGTCGCGTTGTTCAGTATGTTGGGACCATAGACTGTAAAAAAAAATACAGGGACAGAGGCGCCAGAACAGATATAATGCACGATTCTACGATATTTCTTTAAAAGCAGATCGTGGAGACATTATAATCATCCACGATCAAAAACCCTAAACCACTCGCGTAGCTACGGGTGGGCCTGGGTGGGCCTGGGCCCACCCACCTGTCAGTCAGGCCCATCTAGTCACTCAGTGGCCTCACAAGGTAGCCTAGGAAATTATGTTGCGATTATAACAATTTTGACCTATAAAAATAAATCTTATTATAATGTTTCTTGATTCTTGTTTGGTTGTCATGGTGATGACGAAATGCCCGCGTAGCGCATTTCGGAGTCAGACTCAGATGATTGCGAACAGCCCATCCCCCCTTCACAACGATGAGCACATTTCACAGAGGGACACTGAAGTTTAGCTAAGGAACGTTATGTTAAACTAAAATGAAACAGAGCAACAAGTTTGTGTCAAAAAGACCACGGCCACCACAGGAGGAAGATAATGCAGATGTTCAGGAGAATTGACTGAATCGTTGGACTATAACGAAATCATTGCAGTGTTCAACTCTTAAGGGGGTCGCACACTGGACGCGCAGCGCCGCGTCTAGGACAACTCTCACCTGAAAATCCGATAATGTCAGCAATTTTCATTCAAGCAGCTGATTTCTGTACATGAATATAAAACTAAACGTATATTGCAGCCGGGTGAAGTCAGATTCATTAACTACGATTTGAGACAAATAAATGTAAATTTAATATAAAACTATGTAAATATAGCGCTCTGTGACGCGGCAGGATTTTGAACAAGGTCCTGAGCCGTTGCTGGGCGCAGCGGACAGACGCCGCCGGTGTGTGTAGTGTACACACTACACTCAGAGAATAATGTGTTCGAATTTAAAACTGTGTGCGACCCCCAGCCCCGTCGTTTTTGATAACAGATGCATTTTAGGCTGTGCCCACCTGATTTTCTCTGGGCCCACCCACATTGTGATTCCTGGCTACGCTACTGCCCTAAACCACTTCAAACTGGATAGATTTTTTGCGTTTATTTAAAGTTATGTCAGCTGCATGTGCAGAATGCTTGTCACAAGTTGTAAGAGAAGATACGGCAACTTTTTTTTGACTGCAATTCACACCCAGTGCTAATTCAGCAAAAATATTCTCCGAATGCACCACGTGAAACATGGATTCGGTCTTCCGACCTTTAGGATCAGTTGATTTTGATGCGAGGGAGAGAGCAAAGAAGACGGAGAGTGCGCGCGCGGGGGTGGGGCGCTGTGATCGTTCTCTCCGTCACTCCGTCAGTAGCCTGCTTCACTCACAAAACCCAATTACAGATCAAATAAGGCTTTGGCGGGACAAAAAAATCGTTTTGGCGGCCGCCAAAAAATTTTCAATGTAGGAAAAACCCTGAATAAAACTAACCTTAAAATTACGACCAGGATCCCTTCTGATGTGTATTAACCATTGTCGAGGCTATAGCACATTAGTTGGCTAGAAAAAAAGAGCTGAGTATTTTGCTAAATATGTGTAGGTCTACTATATTACATATTTATTATATTTGTACTTATATCATTAAATAAAGTTGTTATTATAATAAAAAAAAAAACGCATTATATTTAATTTGAGTTATTTTAACCTTAAATAATACTGCCAGCTGACAGGGCTCTCTGTATGTTTACAGCATTAGGTGAGTTGTTTTTTTTCTTGAGAAAATGTAATGCCTATCTTGTGTAGCCTACCTAATATTTATCCAAATTGAGTCAATATTAAATCAAATCACAATAACTGAATTGAATTGAAATAATAAAAAAGCGTAGCTTACCAGAAATTTTACCATGTAAACATTGTAACATGTTGTCACTAAACCTAATAAAATTCAGTTTAGTTACTAAAAATGTTTTGACAATCACAACACACTTATTGTAATGCAATAAAAAATTTTTACATTGGGGAACACAGCCGTGAGGCGCCATTGCACTGAGATAAATCGCGTTGTGAGAACTCCCGGAAGCGGTAAGTGTACCCCTCAGGCTCGGTGGAACGTTCGAGTTGAATAAGGTGAATAGTGTGGATTTTTTCTACAATATTCACTCATGACAGTAAAATAGGGCATTCTAAGTCAATCTACTGCAGTATTTCCCCTCTCACTCAGTATAAAATGTGGTTAACACCCAGTCATGCTTGAAAAAAAAAAAAAAAACATAAACTGTGAAACTGTATTTAGAAAAATACCGAGATGTGGATTTTTGGTCATACCGCCCAGCACTAATTACCAGTATTGTATTTAAAGAACACACATTACGAGTATACTACGAGAAAACCATAGTTACTACAGTAAACTCATGGTCAGTTTTGTATGGCTGGTGATGTGTAGATTTAAGTCGTAAATTATATTTGCACATAAAAGGATATTTTGTCCTGTTTTCTATGAAAACGTTGTTTAGAATGGGGCTGTTTTGAACTGGTTTTGAACTTGCTTCAACACTGGCTCACTGGGGTCTTTATCGAGAGTTTAGGGACAGCCCTTAGCTCGGGCAGTGTTTAAAATGATTGGTTCTGCACTATGCTGTTCATTACATTCCATGATTAAACTCACCTGCTCTGCAGGTGAAAACATGCTCATTAGTTAGCTCGCGCCGCGCAATTCAAACATAGCAGTATTTGGTCTCACATTTCACTTGCGTGTTTAGTGTTCGATAATTAATAAATGCGATATAATCAAAGAGATTTGGCCAACTTAGTAATAAACCATTTATCTACCAATGGGAACGACAACTACGTGAATCACAACCTGGCCCCTCTTGTCTTCACGCAACCAATCGTTAAACCGTGCAAACGTTTATGCAACGTTTTAACTTGCAATTACTTGAAAAAAGTGTTCAGCTGTTGTTATACTGGCATACTTACATTCAAAACAGTTCTTCATGATATGAAGCACGCCTTGCTTCTGTCGCTTGCTGAATGTGCACATTGCACATGCGTGGCTTAAGTCATTATTACGAGAAAGTTTCTCATTATTACGAGAAAGTTTCTCATTATTATGAGATAAGTCATTATTATGAGAAAGTTTCTCATTATTACGAGATGTTTAGTCATTACGAGAAAGTTTCTCATTATTTTGAGATGTTAAGTCATATTATGAGAAAGTTTCTCATTATTATGAGAAAGTGTCTCATTATTATGACTTAAAGAATCTTTTTTTTTTACTTACTCAGCATGGCGGAAACAGGCTTCCATAGTTAGGAGCTACTTCAACTTCAATGTAAGATGATTTTATTTATTGTTTTGTTTATCTATACTAAAATAATTGGTTCAGTAGATTTTTAGCAAGATATTTATTTTATAATCATTTCAATTATATTCTTTTAAAGAACAGAATGTTTTTCAACTTTAGTCAAAGGAACCATAAGATTGTGGCCAAACTGGTCCTACAATCACTTTCAAATTACGGTAGAGCGGTGTATCCCCTCCCCCTCCCCCTCCCCCTCCCCCTCCCCCCTGACTCCAGCAGGAACAGGCTGCTACAAGCAGCTTCCAATGGCAAGTGACGAGACTTCACAGTAATTTTTCTTTCTGTTAATTATGTTTATGCTTCATGAGAGATGTTGTGCGAAGTAATTATGTATTGCAAAAATGTTACTACTTGCGATTAGCCAAATATAATCGTAAAGATGTACGCTCGGGTGTGCTAATGTTGTTTTCCTCAGCGTCTCAGCATAATGACAGAGAAACGGGCTCTGATAATGCATTGCTAATGTTAGCAATGACGACACGCCGTTTTTATTTCCAAAACAATTCCTTGCCTTTTCAATTCGATGACCCACCTCCTCCATATATGCGCTAACGTAACGTTACTTTGCACGAAATGCATAACTGTGTTCGACTGTCATGAATATTTGAAATGTCCATTTACATTTAGTACAAGTTAGCCAAACATAGATGAATCTTACCTGTCCATGAGAAAATTAGCAACGTTGGCGTCTGTCTTCAAATTCTTCTCTGTCTTCAGCCGTCTCCATCATTCAAAGGCATGTCCTATACAAATCCTTGTTTTATTTCGGACTTTGTTACGATGTATTTCAGATTCATAACGAGGTCTTTTAGGTTTCGTAACGTTAGACATTTTTTATCCGGCGTGTTTGTAGCTGCAGCTGTCGTAACTAGAGCAGAGCTGGCAACCCAGATGCCGAAACACTGACTTTGTGATTGGTAGATAGGTGGAGGGTGGCGCATCAGGCCAAAACAAAACATGACACATCAACATCAGTTGAGGGCTGCAACATCACTTTTGTCACTACTGTTGTCAGTGATATAAGTATTTGAAATTAACATGATTTCTTAATGTCTAGTGACATATCAGGGCCATTTTATGATTAATTGAAATACATTTCTTACATACGGTTACTTTAAATTAGCAAGATAAAAGAAAACCTCTTTTTCTCACTTCCACTGTGCTCTGGAATGCGGAGGGTGGGAGGAAGGGAGGGAGCTGAGTACACACACACACACACACACGGAAGAGAGGGAGCTGAGTACACACATCCTGATGTCAGAAAGAACAGAATGTTTTTCAACTTTAGTTAAATTAGCAATATATTTATTTTATATTAATTAACTAAAATTATTAGTGTGAAATATAGGCTACATCAGGGGTGTCAAACTCAGTTCCTGGAGGGCCACAGCCCTGCAGAGTTTAGCTTCAACCCTAATTAAACACACCTGATCAGCTAATCAAGTCCTTCAGGCTTATTTGAAAACTGCAGGTGTGTGTGTGTGTTGAAGCAGGGTTGGAACAAAATTCTGTAGGGCTGTGGCCCTCCAGGAACTGAGTTTGACACCTGTGGGCTACATCATTAATAGAAAATATATTTTTATCACTTCCAGAGGGAGGCAGGGAGGGAACTGCATACTGATTAATGCATATGACACACATAGATCATTACCATTATGTTCTTTTTCAGTCTTGCTAAATATCCAGGGTCTTGAATTTGCCTCAATTCCAGTACAACCTGGTTCCCAAATGCTGTTAATGCATCCGGAGTTGGTTGAACATCTACTTTAGCAGCCATCCTCTTTAGGACTTCAAGCTTCTGCAGCTCTACATCCGTTTCTGGCATCCTCTTGCGTTTCCCTCCCCTGGTGCTAAAAACATTTTGCGCAGCCATCCGGTCAGTTGAGGCAGTCGAAGGAGTTTCCTCAACAGC
This sequence comes from Leucaspius delineatus, assembly GCA_023718395.1. Lineage (NCBI taxonomy): Eukaryota > Metazoa > Chordata > Actinopteri > Cypriniformes > Leuciscidae > Leucaspius > Leucaspius delineatus. Next base: position 48,343,124 of record CM043363.1, on the reverse strand, counting down.
TGTGGGTGAAGCTCCTTCATGTGATAATTCAACTGAAGCTGTACATGATGGGCTTGGTGCTAAAGGTGAGTCCGGTATTGTTCCGAAAGATCCTGCTCCTCTGCGTCACCCAGCTCGCTGAATGAAGCACCAAGCTGGAAGAGAGATGATTATGAAAGCTACTGGTAACACTTTATTTTACATTGTCCTTGTTAAATACAGGTGCTTCCCAAAAAATTTGAATAACTTCTAACTAATATATAGACCAGGGGTGGGCAAACTTTTTGGCTCAAGGGCCACACTGGGTTTTAAAATTTGACAGAGGGCCGGCCCAGTAGCAGATCTCATGAAAGTGCGTATCTATACCACTAATTTTATTTCTCGTGCCATTTATACACCAACAATGTTTTTTGCGTGCATATGCTACGCACTGTAGCCTAAACCCCTTGGTTAGGATTAGGGGTGCGGAGTGCGTGCCTATTACACGCCATAAAGTGCGTATCATATGCACGCGAAAACTGCGTATCATAAGCACTACAAATACAATTTCGTGGTATTCGCACTTTCATGAGATCGGGCTGAGCAAACACATTTACGTTGTGGCAACGTCTGCGCGAAATTCAACAACTGAGAGACGACATTCTGACAATACATTTTTTATGCTAAATATCCCCCATTTAGCATGTTATGTTTTGAGGTTGATTTTTAATTAGTCAGATGTTAAATAATTATATACTTTTTAAATATTGTTTATCCTTATTATTATTTAATGGGCCTAACAGTAAATTAGAAACAAAACACCTGCAAGTGTACACTTAGAAGAGTAAAAATTACAGAAGGTTACGTTAATTCAACTTTATTAAAACTGCATAATGTGGCAATCAATTTGCACTTCCAAAAGTCATACATTTGTGGAAATAAACGAAATAAACGAATATACAAATTTATTATTAAAGTATAATAAAATAAAACATAAAAAGCAAAGGCAGATCAGAACATTTAATGAACAAAACCGGGTTCACGTGGCAGACAGGGGAGCGTTAGTCGAAAGCCGGGCGAAAGGTCGGTAAACGGAATCAGTCAGGATACATTCACAAATCCAGAGGAGCAAAGAATCTAAATAGCAGACAAATCAAAGGAAAAAAACTATTCAGATGTGCAAGCGGTTACCAGACATTTTTTTTTCTCTGTGAGTTTCCAAAAAAGGAAAAAACATTAACGTGCAACAAGCCTATGCGCTTAAGTCGCTGTCTGTTCAAGGAGTGCTGAAATGTCAATTATTCAATCATGTGCAACGTTCTGTGTTTGCTGGGATATTAGTTAAGTTATATGATGAACTAATGCAAATTACATATGAAACTCAATACCTAAAAGGTAAAGATTAGACTACCTACCTACCTTATTCAGTTTCAATGAGAACAGTGTTGTTGATCACCCTTTTTTGCCAGCGCATCGAAGTTTGGTGTCAGTTTAGTTGTGGCAATTCTCAGGACCGATCTCAGGTGATCATCAGTTAACTGGGATCTGTGGCGTGCTTTGTTGATGTTCATCACGCTGAACGTCTGCTCACAGACGTAAGTAGAGCCAAACAACACCAGCATCTTCTGTGCCAACTGCCGGATGTTTGGAAACTTGGTTTCGTTGAGTGAAGCATAAAACTTATCCACGTTCAAGGAGTCGAACCTCTCCTTTAAGACAGAGTCACACTGCAGATCTATCAATTCCAATTGCAACTCCTGCGGTGCTGTTTCAGAGTCCAGTGACAGGGGACATGACACCAGCTGAAGTGACTTCTCAATTTTTTCAAAATCAGAGAATCGACGGCAAAATTCTCCGTGCAGGACATCCAGTGATTTGCTGTATTTCTTCGCATGTTGAGAGGCCTCTTTCAGCGTCGCTAGTGTGGGGAAATGAGTGAATGTGTTGTTTGAAATTTGCCTTGAGAATAAAGTCAGTTTGGTTTTGAAGGCTTTCACATTTGTATGCATGTCATGCACGAATTGATCTTTCCCTTGCAGCTTCTCGTTCAGCACATTCACGTGTGCCAATATGTCAACAGCGAACGCAAAATCACAAAGCCAGTCGGTGTCGCTCAGCTCAGGAAAATCGTCAGCCTTCCCCATTAACTCCAAAAATGAGCTTATCTCCCCTTTGAGCTCCCACACTCGTTGACATGCTTTCCCCAAACTTAACCAACGGACATTAGAGTGGTACAGTAAGTCCTGGTGATCAGCATCAGTTTCTTCAAGGAATTGAATGAATTGACGGTGGTTAAGTCCTCTTGCTCGAATGAAGTTAATGAGCTTTACGACTACCTTCACTACATGATCAAGCTGCAATACAGACTTGCACAGAACTTCCTGGTGGATTATGCAGTGCAGGAAAATGATATCCAACTCAGGGTTTTCCTCTTTCACCTTATCCTGGATTCTTTTCAGCAGCCCGACGTTTTTTCCTGTTAAGTTTGGCGATCCATCTGTGGTGACATTCACAAGTTTACTCCATGGTAACTTCAGTCTCTCGATGACACCAGTCAAGCTGTCATACAAGTCCACTCCTCGTGTTGTCCCCTTTATGGACTCCATGGCCAAAAACTCCTCCGTGATCTCAAAATTATCATCAATCCCTCTGATAAAAATTAAGAGCTGCGCTGTGTCTTTTGTCATTACTTTCGTCCAGTGCTAACGAATAGAACTTAAATGACTCAGCTTTTTTGTTCAAGTCGCTGGTCAAATCTTCGTCAATTAGTTGTATACGGCGGGTCACTGTTCTGCGTGATAAACTAATTTGTTCAAATTTGTTTTTGCTCTCTGGACACAAGAGACTCGCAGTCTCTACCATGCATTCTTTCAAAAACTCCCCTTCGGAGAAAGGCTTGCTGGCCTTTGCTAATTTGAATGCCAGCAAATAACTTGCCTTGGTACTTGACTCCTGAATAGTAGCTTGTCGAAGAAAAATATTTTGCTGAGCCTGTAAATTGGCTGCTAACCTCTGAGCAGTAGCCTTCCTTTCTTGCTCTGACTGGTTGCTTACATAGTTAGCATGCTTGGTAGAAAAGTGGCGGCTGATGTTGTATTCTTTGAAAACTGCAATGGTTTCTTGGCAAATAAGACATACGGCCTTTGATCGGACTTCGGTGAAAAAATATTTAGCTGTCCACTCCTTATTAAAAACTCGGCATTCACTGTCCACTTTTCTTTTCTTTGATCCACTCATTATTAATTTCACACGCATCATCGCTTGTTACGTGACACACCGCAGCCACAACAGCGCTGAATGAATGATGATCTGCTTTTATGTCATTTTTTCTTTTTTACATTTGTTAGCTATGGCATGAAATATCTGATATTCCGATTGTCAAATATATGCAACACAAAGTATTGCAAGAAAAAGGCAAAATTAATGCGATCTTAAGACAATTTTTAAAATAATCGACGGGCCGGATTAAACAGCCTAACGGGCCGTATGTGGCCCGCGGGCCGTAGTTTGCCCACCCCTGATATAGACTGTAGCGACAATGCCTGACATGCGGTCACATGCTGTTCCAATTAGTAATTCCTTGTCTCCAAACACGTCCTTCGTTGTCTTTTTAGACAACGGGTCTGTCCACGGCGTCGCTAAGTCTACTTGGACATGTCAAAATTGCAATCTGGTTAATAATTTCCCCAGAGGGACATTTGAGCCATAAAGAGGACCCTGTTTTTAAGAACCCCTTTGTAAAACCCCCCTAGTTCAGCATGGACTTCCTGTGACTTTACAGCCTCGTGACATTCCACACACACACACACACACACACACACACACACACACACACACACACACACACACACACACACACACACACACACACACACACACACACACACACTCGTGGACTTTCAACCAGAAACCCACCACGAGATGCAACTGAAGCACATTTCCATATATGGACTTCCACATAGTAAAATTTCATCTTACCATTCATTACAAATTTATAATAGAGGTGTGACTTGCTAGAGTAAAATCTTTAATTCTGAAGGTTCATGAAAGAAGTTCCTCAATAGTGTCTTGTGGTAACCCTACCTCAGACCATAAAACTTTACAACCCAGGAAAACTAACATTCCAGCGAGTCACGTCCCAAACGCACCACACACACACACACAGATTTCCCATTGACTTACCCACATAGGACATTACCAAAATGGTGATATATTTCTGAGGTGCCTTTTGTTATGACCATGTCATATTGGGGTGTCTACGATTTTGTCACGTGGTAATCAAAACTTTAACCCTTGTGTTATGTTGCGGGTCAATTTGACCCGTTTAGATTTTCTAGTTGTTGGAAATACTGGTTAACCTATGTTTTTTTTTCTTGATATTTTGTGACTTTTTCTCATTTATCATCATGAACATGCATGCAAAGTTTCAACATGCTGGTGATTTTTGACATATACAAACAAAATTACAGTTCCTTTCGTGATGTTCGCGGGTCAATTTGACCCGCATATTTTAACGCTCTAAGGCAACTGTATGGACCCAAAATAATAACATTTCTTGGTTATATTTTGTTATTTTATTTTTTTACTACCTTATGAAGCTAAAAAAATTAGTTTTCCACACTTATTTCAATGCAGAAAAATATTTTGTCAGCCACAGATGGTAAAAATGATCTATCATTTATTTTTTCAAGCTACCTGAAATAACATTAAACCTTTTATTTTTTTCTTGATATTTTGTGACATTTTCTCATTTATCATCATGAACATGCATGCAAAGTTTCAACATGCTGGTGTTTTTTGACATATACAAACAAAATAAATGTTCCTTTCGTGATGTTCGCGGGTCATTTTGACCCGCATATTTTAACGCTCTAAGGCAACTGTATGGACCCAAAATAATAACATTTCTTGGTTATATTTTGTTATTTTATTTTTTTACTACATTATGAAGCTAAAAAAATAGGTTTTCCATACTTATTTCAATACAGAAAAATATTTTGTCAGCCACAGATGGTAAAAATTACCTATCATTTATTTTTTCAAGCTACCTGAAATAATATTAAACATTTTTTTTCTTGATATTTTGTGACTTTTTCTCATTTATCATCATGAACATGCATGCAAAGTTTCAACATACTGGTGTTTTTTTTTTTTTTGACAAATACAAACAAAATTACTATTTTGCTGTGATGTCCATCATAGGCAGCTATTCAAAAGCAACTGTACAGACACAAAATAAAAACATTTATTTTATGTATGTCAGGGCATTAAATCCAGTCCTAAAGTGTAAGTGTATCTAAAAGTGCTCTAACCCGAACCAAACACACTTGAAATAGCTAAATCATGGTGTTCAGAATTAATTGCAAATTACAAATGAAAATCTTTGACAGACACAAATAGTAAAATAAGCTCTCATTTATATATTCAAGATATCTGAAATATCTTGAGACTTCGACATAGACAGCAGGAAAAATGAGCTCAGATTAATTGATTAATTGTTCAGTTATGATGTTCTAAGCAAAAAAAATGTATATGCAAATATATATAAATATAACGTATATTCAAATTTTAAATAGTTTTAAAAAATGGTTAAAAAACATTTTCATTAAATCATATCTTCAGATATATATTTTTTGGAATATTTGACAAATGTTGATATTAAAAGTTTACAGTTTGAACGTGAATCTTTGTTGTTTTTCATAGTGTGATTTTTGAGGAATTGTATTGAATCCAATGCGGGTCAATTTGACCCGGACCATAAGGGGAGTGCACAGAATTCCAACATAACACGAGGGTTAAATGTGTATAATTCTGCATATCTCCTGTAACTTTGCATTTCTACAACCTTCATGTGATGTGTCTGATGTCTATGGAATTCTCTCAATATAACAGAGCCAAATTCCAATAGCAGAATGCAGTAATATACATTGTTTACACATTTCATATTTCTGGAACTGGAAGGTTTAAGTCAATCGTCCCTGTAACTCGAGCCAGGAGATCGTTCCAAACGAACAAAGGATCTTCCCGCTAGAAAAGATCTCGACAGCTGATTCGTCCACCACGAAGAAGGGGGGCGGTACATGGGACACTGATAAAAGTCCAAACCTTCAGTTTCCTCTCTCTCTTCTCTCATCGATCCCGCTGACCTCCTCCTCCTTCTCCACGTGCAGCGCTGCTCCAGATGAACGGGCCTTGCCTTGGCCTCTGGGACACATGGCCCGCACCATGAAAAAGCCTGCCGTCTCTGCAACCAAGATCTGAAACCTCTCGCGTCCCGGGAGACGAACCTAACTTTCGCGGTAACTTAAATTCAAGTAAGCCTTTACATCGTCTTGCGAAACGACCCAGAAGACGAAGCCAGACGCAAACCAGCCGGACACGCGCGCCTCTTTTACAGCCTCACCAGAAAGAGCACAGAATTCTGCAAGTATATTGAGTTGATAAAAGCTGTTTTCCAGGTGTCTATCTCTTAGGTCTGTGAATTAAGTTACCCTTCTTCCTCTTCTCTTCTCTTTCTTTCTTTCTTTCATTTCATTCTGATCACTTATGTTATTGTTTGGTTATCTGTTTGTTTGTTTATTGTCTGCATTTTTACGTACGTTTATATTCGTAGCTCATATAATCTCTAGTTTTGCATTTATTAAAATTCATAAATACTTTTCACTGTCTCTGTGTTTGAAAACCCACCATTCTAAAGTCAATGAAACAAAAGATCTTAAGCTACAAGCTCGATATTAGACTACATTCAGTAGTTTTAATTAATAAACTCAATAAAGTTTAATGTTCGTGGCCAGGACATAAACTTCCTTGAAGTTTGTGAATACCTCTGACTGTAATGATTTTACATTTGTTTCGCTGGACGAATTAAATGTTGATCAGACCAGTTACAGAACAAGGTAATCTCGATAATTGATAAAATAAATGTACATGCGACTTATGAATTATGACCATGAGTCATAAATATTAATATTCCCAGAATTCCCCATATTCTTGAGCTAATTCACATTTACCCAGAGTCGTATACACTACAAGACTCATTGCATGCAAAGTGAGATATTTTTTAAAACTTTTATTTGTTATAATTTTGATTATGGCTTACAGCTTGTGAAAACCACAAAATCAAAATCTCAGAAAATTAGAACATTACATGAAAACACACAGTAGTTACACAGTAATCCCATGGTCATTGAACCCTATGATTGAACCAGGTTTTTGTTATTTTGGCAGTGTGGACAGGTGCAAATCCTGCTGGAAAATGAACTCAGCATCACCATAAACCAGGAAGACGGCTGCGTTGACTCTACGCAGCCGTCTACCAGGACATTTAGAGCACTTTATGCTTCTTTCAGCAGACAAGCTTTATGGTGATGCTGAGTTCATTTTCCAGCAGGATTTGCACCTGCCCACACTGCCAAAATAACAAAAATCTGGTTCAATGACCAATGATTTTGATTTTGTGTTTTTCACAAGCTGTAAGCCATAATCAGCAAAATTATAACAAATAAAGGCTTGAAATATATCACTTTGCATGCAACGAGTCTAGATAATATATTAGTTGCACACTTTAAGTGGAATTTCTGAAATAAATGAACTTTTTCACGATATTCTAATTTATTGGGAAGCACCTGTACATTACATGTACTTACCATAGTAATTAAATTATGTCCAATTACATAAACCTTCACCAAAACCTAATCCTACCCTAACCCTAAGTAAATAATTATGTAATATTTAATAATAGTTTATTAATATTACTTAAATATATAATTATACAATAACAAGGACACGTTAAAATAAAGTGTAACAGAGTTACTTTAATCTGCACTTACAGTTTGTGGAACTTTTTTCAGCACTGTGTAATATTCAGTGCACGTTATCACAACATATTTAATCTGTTGTGTAGACTGTGTAACTTACAGTGGTTTCACATGGACGGTGAACAGTGTAGCTTTTAATTAAATCCATGACTCTGAGGAGCCACCTTTGTCTTGGTGTCATGGGTTTGCTTCCACCCCCACTCGGTTTTGGTTTTAGCAACCTACAGTACTGCGTTCGCAGGGATATTGCCCTGGTCTTAACGTCCTCAACTGAAGAATGAAAAAAATTAATACATTTTAGAGTTGTCAGTTGTTAATGCAGTCCAGAAATTATTTGCCTGTTTCAAATTGCCTTGAACAATGTGACCATAAAAATCCAGCAATATGAATCAGGTACCATTAGGCCTAGATGCACATTTGTTTTATTTTAACATTTTAATTTTATTGAACCTATATTTGTTACCATTACAGAGTACAATGGAGATGCAATAAAATAATATATGATATTTTCATCCTCACCTAATATAAAATCTCAATTTCAAAGACCACATCACCATTACAACCACAATCCTGCAAATTATAGCCTAATGCAAATGAATATCATAGCTAAACCTTGACTACAACTGTAACTGTAGGCTACATTTGATGAAAATAAACGTAAGTACAACAATTATGCTACAATTTATAAAGTAATAGTCATGTCCATTGAAATATTAATACATACAATATTGTGTTATTACAACACAACTTCCATCTATCTCTCATCGTGCTAATGAATTAACATATTTGACGTTAGCTCACCTGGCTGTTGAAGAGCATTAGAGACTTCTGTCCACCTCTTCTCTTTCTCAGCTCGGTTGTGGTAGGCTACATCTCGTTTGAAATATCGTAGAGGCAGTTATGCTCCTGCCACAGTTCTATTAAATTTTGCTCCATTTCTTGGTTCCATAATTTCCTTGAAGCCATTGCTGGTGCTGCTGCTATTTTTCTTTCGGTGACCTCAACCTATGCCTTGCTCTCTCATTGGCTGTAGCTCGCCACGACACGTGACAACACAAACTATCGAGTCGGCCGACAGCTCCAGATATTTTGGCATGCTATTTGCCATGCGGCGTCGGCGATGTGTCAGCGAGCGTTTTTGATGCGTTGTTTAATATTTCACACTTAAAGATTGGCGAGCGCGGATCACCCGCAGATTTGCGCGCGATTACAGCCCGACCTGTCGGCGAGCTCGTTAACCTGCAAATCGGGCTTAAATCGGGCTTAAAATCCTGTAGTGTGAACTAGCCATTAGGAGGAGGTTTGATCAGAAGTCACGTCTGCAGACCGCTGCAGCCAAGTCTTGCCTTGCTTCTCCTTTTTTTGGTGAAATGGTTCGCTCATACTGCACAATGTTGCTACCAGAAAACATATTTTCTCTGCAATTCGAACGTAAAACGTCTGTACAGTTTACCAGCAGCCAATCAACAGCGATCACACAAACTCAAAATTTAAGGCGGACCCACTTAAACAGCATCTTGCATGTAAAAAAAAAATTCTAAATGAATATATAACCGTGTATGAAAATACTACATGAAAAGATAATGCAGGATTTAAAATGTTTTAAAACGACATAAGGACACCAAGTTAGTAGATAAAGTGAGCGTTTCTTTGCCTGCTCGTACAAACCGCTTTTTTTTTTCAACATTGTGTCATTTTACGTCACACGAGGGAGAGGTGTGCTGTGCTCTGCCGCAGCTCAGTGCAGAGTGGGTTGGTATTCAGTAAGAGCGGTCGTGAGTCAGTGTGTTTTCAGTAGTTTTTGTATTTCAATTTAAGAGCTGGTGTGGTTCCTTCAGTACACGCAGCCGGATGTAGGCGCGAGCACAATATCAACTGGCAAACGCAATGTAAGCGGAACGAAATTGAGCTAAGTTACTCGTTATTGTGTTTGTGTGGACCGTTTATCAGTTTGGACCAGTGCAGCGCGAGCCAGCCTGATCAAGCAACACTGTAACTGCGAGATCCAGTAAATAAAGCATTTGAATTCGCCACTGAAGTAATAACATCGCTGCGAGATCTAGTGAGAAATATTCACATTTCTCCGTTATTAACGGATCAAACAACGCTGACGTGGAAACCAGGAATAAACATTGTGCAATGAATGAACGAACTATCCAGTGTCCACAGATCAGCAACATTCACCATGGCTTTACTGTAGTAACACTCACTGCAACCATGGAAGTTTGGCATTTTCCACTAAGGCCCAGTATGCATCCACCTCCCTGCAACACTGACTTTCCTCAGCTGTAAACATTGCCTCGCATTTCCCACACAAGCACCTATGGAACAAAAAATGTATCAGGAATAATTATCTCTCTGTCTCTCGATGAGAAACCGCTAAGTTATATCACGTAACGTTAGTCTTGGGCGGATATGAATGAGCATGACAAACGCCTGATCAAAGCTTAGTTTGTGTTATTGTAAGTTCCAATATGTTCTGTCTAACATTAATCCTGGCCTGTCCCTGCTCTCTTGGCAGCCTAGCAGACTCATAATTGTATGGCTGTGGTCCGTCAACAATTTCCTCAGCGTCCGAAATGTCATTGCAATCCATTTTTCCCTGTTGTTTGAATCGACCGCTCTCCCTCGTGCTACGTCACGACTCTCGCCCGTCACACCCATTTTCAGATGCGGAAGTAAAATTTTCTCACAAAAACGACTCCAGAATAGCCTGGGTTTCCCCATACTGCCTTGAGCAGCGCGATTTTATTCACGCTGCAAGGTAGTCTGGCTACCATGGGCTAATTTTTCCCCTGAAATAGGGAACCAATCACAGAACGGGGAGGGAGCAGCAAGACGATGACGAAGTATGCGACACACCGAAGCAGTTTGTTTATCTATGGATCCAACATGACAGACGTAAAAATATATGCATATTTAGTTTAGCAAGCAAACACATCTACAAAAATATGCCTGTATTTCAAGTTGATAAAATAATTTAAAATCCACATCAGTTTATTTGTGCCGACGCGCCACGCCCTCCCAGGATCTATAACGTTACCTAGGCTACTTCCACTTTTAAAAATTCATCATAACTGCGCGCGCGATCTGCTTGCAGTCGTCGAGATAGATGCTGAGGAGTTGAAGAAAAGAATAGCAAGTGGAGATTGTAAAGTTGTCGACAATACGTCATCAAAAATCAAGTCCAGTGTGTGGGAGAAATTTGAAGTTATCTGAAGAAAATATTGTAAAAAGCTTTGCTGCAAACATTTTCATGTTGGATAGCCGCAAATGTGGAACTTCATCCCTGAGGAAGCACGCAGATAACTGGTAACAAAGCCGTTCTATCGAACGGTATTTTTCATATTTAACACTGTTAGTATGTGTGGTGTGCAGGGCGTGTTTGAACCCAAAATTGTCAGATGTAGGCTAGACGAAATTGCGTGGCATAGTGGTGTAGCCGCGTCTGTTCGATTTGTGTGGTAACGTTAGCCATGTTCTTCATGTATCGGCCTTTTGACAGCTTCGGCTTAAGTTGTCCTTGTGTTAATTGTCGTGTAATAACTTCTGTATGACCTGGCAATAAACATTTTTGTAAGTGTGTCTATAATGTGATAGTCTAAACTGATTTTATTTCGGGTGCGGGTCGGGTGTCGGTTCTATTTAAGCGGGTCGGTGCAGATTTTTATTAGTGCTGCTGTTGGAAAACGGGTCGGGTGCGGATTTACAAAATCGGACCCGTGCAGGACTCTCTGGTGTACACATAAATCTCTGACCCATCGTCGTCTTCTTCGTTGAATATCTGTCGCTCTACATACATCATCTGGTATAATTTGAAACGATTGGCTATGAGCTACGTACAGGCGCATTTGATAGACATTTGTAGCGCCCAATAAACGGCTCTGGGCATTCGTAAACCACGCCTCAAATACGAGAAAATGAACATGTAGGCTAGTATCCAGACCACGTCTCAAAGAGAAAGTGGTCTGACGTTAGCCAGGCTAACTCCAGAAGCCACTGTAGCGTATAAAATTTTTTAAAAGAAAATCTAGTTCCTACTTTATTTTTCTATACATTGACTTGTTGGGTCTTCTAACCTGCAAGATGCTCTTTAAGGTGGTCTGATAATATGGCGTGAAACATAACAAAGTTGTTTTAAAATAATAATTAAAAAATATTAAAATCAATTTTATTCACAACCATGAACTTTATTTTAAACATCTTCTTTTGCTGTTGATTTTTTTATCAGAAGGTTAACAATGATATACTGCAGGCCTAACTTTTAATCTGTATATCAGTATCTGAATTTTAAAATAAAAAAATACTATCAATTTTATTGTCTTTTACTGCTGATATTTGCTTTTTTTTAATGGTATTTACTGGTTGTATTATTACGGTGGACCCTATTTTTTAACATCTTGCTTCTGTAAAAATGAATGTTTTTGTTTGCTTAAAAATCTACAGATTTATACTGTGAATTCCAATGTGCACAACCCCAAAAGATGTAGTTTTACTCAAATAATACCGTAAAATCTAAGGTTTTCAGACATTTTCAACATTACAATATTTAATTGTAAAATGTATGCATATTTATTTGTTTTCACAGAAAATATTTAGAATTTCAACATTTTATTACAGTAAAAAACAAAGTTTTATCCAGTCTCACAATTAACGGTTATTCAATCTATTTAATACAGTAAAAGGAAGTTTTTGGTTTTACGCTCCATTACCGTTGGAATTTGACGGTGTTTTGCTGTATATTTTACTGACTTTTTTTTACAGTGTAATGTGATTGAGTTAGTAAAAGAATAAAAAAATCTTGGCATTATTATCAATGATAAATTATCTTTTGGGTCTCACATAACTATAAAAAAAATAGAAAAAATGGGTTGTTTAGAAACAAGTTTTGTTTTTCATTTAATCTAAGAAAGAGGTTAGTTTCTGCTACTTCCTTGCCTGTACTTGATTACAGTGATGTGGCGCATCAATTTGCTTCCTCTCAACTTTTTTCTTCTTTGGATGCTGTTTATCACAGCGCTTTAAGATTTATATCAGATTGTAAAACTTTAACTCATCATTGTATATTGTACAGGGTGGGCCATTTATATGGATACACCGTAATAACATGAGAATGGTTGGTGATATTAAAGTCCTGTTTGTGGCACATTAGTATATGTGAGGGGGCAAACTCCTCAAGATGGGCGGTGACCATGGTGGCCTTTTAGAAGTCCACAAACAGGACTTTAATACCACCAACCATTCCCATGTTATTACGGTGTATCCATATAAATGGCCCACCCTGTATAATAGAGTAGCCTGGCCATCTTTGTCTATTAGAAGTAAAATTCATTATTACCTAATTATTTATAAAACTATTCTGGGGTTGTTGCCTTTGTATCTAATTCTAATTCAAGTTGTCTAATTCAAAAGAAAAGTGTTGGGAAATATTCCCTCCGGTCTGATAATTGTTTTACTCTCTCTGTTCCATTTGTAAGAACTAAACTGGGAAAAGGGGCTTTTATGTACAAAGCTCCATTTGAATGTAATTTACTCCAAACGAAATTGAAATGACAAACTCTGGTGCCTATGGAACACATCTATTATTCGGTCACTCGAAGAAGACTCATTGATTTGCAATTGTTTTTAAGTGTTTTAATTGCATATTTGTTGTTTCAATCTGTAAGTTGTGACTGTAACTGCTGTCCATTCTTGGCCAGGACTCTCCTGTGAAAGATAGTTTTTAATCTCAGAGAGATTTTCCTGGTTAAATAAAGGTAAAAACAAAACAAAAACAAATATATATATTTATATGGAAACAGGAAGCCTCCTTGACTGAGGCAATAGAAGGTTGATATCATATGATTCACTTCCTCTGGAAAAAAACAAAACAAGACATTGTATAGGAACAATGTAATCCAGTTTTGATGGATTTTGATCCCTGGAGAGAAATTAGCTCTCTTCCTTTCTTTTTTGTTTATATTGCTCTGTATTCCGATGATTCATATTTGAACTTTGACATCAGGATGTGTGTGTGTGTGTCAGGGATGTCACTAGGTTTGGAAGACAGGGGGGGCTTAGCCCCCAGGGTATTTGTAACTTGCGTTTATAGAAAATCTTACAGTGAATTTGAGTAAAAAACAACTATGTTTATGTTTAGCTGTATTTGTCTCTTCAACCCTGTTACCCTAGTCTCAACCCCGTCACACCTATATATCGTCGCTGCCCGATGAAAATCACGTATGTCCAAAACGGTTACTTTTCAGGAAGTGAAAAAAACACCGTAATTTAAAAGCATATGAACATAGCGTTGTCATACTTGGTATGGCATCTTTAAATGTAGCCATATTCTTGCCAGTGTAATGATATAATCCACATTTGACCAAAATCGAGTTTAAATGGACATACGCGCATATTTTACAGTAACGGTGGTCGATACGCGTTTTTCCGATCATTAATTAGAATGGCCAAGTCGCGTTTCATATTGACAGATGAATATGCTCAGTTTATTAAATAGCCTACGTCTCCGTTTATTAAATACGCTCAGTTTATTAAATGTCTCTTGCAAACTATGAAGGGACAATGAATCAATACACTCATTGCTGACCCCAGGGCCGGCGCGTCCATATAACTAGGCAATTGCCTAGAGCGGCACTTTTGTAAGGGCATACATAATCAGAGAGTTGCCTTTTTCTTTTCGTTTTGAATTATTTCGTTTAAAGACTTTTCAAGCTTTGTGTATTTGATGTCTTTCTCATGTCTGTGTGAGGCATACACTGAGTTTCGTTAATGAGATGCGCTCCAGTTAACGTGCAATGCAAGTGAACGCGATGGCGCCTCCATGATTATATTGTCTGCTATATACCGGTTTTTGCTTATTTATTAAATCCATGGTTGATGAAAAATTGATTAAAATTAAGATACAATTTATACAAAACTAAATTCACTTTAAAGAAAGGTTTTCTACAAAACAAAACTTAATGAAGTGGTCAAAATCATGTCTGACCCGTCTCAAATTGTGCATCCTCGTGCTGTTCACTTTTCATACTTTCAACAGCATAGTAGACCTACAGACTCTATTTGTACAAACTGCACATTCATTTAATTCTGAATTTTGTTGAAAGGCTTCAAATCAAGTTCACGGATAATTGTGCGTGCATTTATTAATCATTATGATACTAAACTCATAACAAAGTAGGCTATGCTATGTACAAAAAAAATACAGCCATTTCTGTTTTTTTCTTTTAAACAAAAAAAAAGGAAAAAAAGCTACACCTTTTTTTTTACATTTCATCTTTCATTCCGAAATAGAATAATGAATGGACGAAAAAGTATACGGACCCAACATGTAGGCTATTAGCCTTTTTACCCGTTATCAATCTAAATTAATCTCGTTTTTAATTTAACTTAATTTCGTTTTTCTTTATTTAAATTTCGTTGTTCTTTATTTAAATTTCGGTTTTTTCTTTATTTAATTTTCGTTTTTTCTTTATTTAAATGTCATTTTCTTTATTTAAATTTTTTTTTTCTGTATTTAAATTGAATTTTTCTTTTTTTAAATTTAGTTTTTTTCTTTATTTAAATTTTGTTTTTCTTTATTTAAATCTACCCTTTACTGTGTCAGTAATTTATTAGTCAGAAAAATATTAGACTACCTTAAAAGTATTGCTTAAGTTAACAGGCCCGTGCGTTAACATCTCCATAATAAACAGTGACAATTACTTCGTCTAGACCATTTACTGGTAAATAACAGTTGTGAATATATTGCGAATATATAATAAACTTGAACAGTTGTCAAAAACAAACGTTTGCTGATACTTTACCTCACAGAGTTATTCGGCTATCCAATGCTGAGCTTCCAGAGACGCTTAGACCGCGAGATGCCTCCACAGGGCGGGAGATACGCGGCGTGATTGACAGCTTTGACACCAAATGGATATACGTGAAAATCAGATGACATGATTTCACAACTTTTCATAGGTCATTTAGATATGTGAAGCATACTGTATACGGAAATGAACCTGGACATTCTATCCGTCGAAAAATCTCAAAATCGGCAAAATGGACATACGCGGTTTTCATCGGACAGCGACGATATATATATATATATATATATATATATATATATATTTTTTTTTTTAAGTTTATGAATAAGTAATTTAATGTTTGTTGAACTTAGTCAGAAATTTTCAGAGCAATCATAAGAATACTGATTTTAGTTCACATTCTGAAGTTAAGCCACTTTGATCAAAAATGATAGGGTTGCTGTCACAAAAAGTGCCCATTTCAGGCTTTATATAAGTGTAAAATAATATGTAAATTTTATGGTGCATGGTTCAATTTCTGGTAAGCTACGCTTTTTTATTATTTCAATTCAATTGTTGTAATTTGATTTAATATTGACTAATTTGGATAAATATTAGGTACATAGGCGTTATTTTTTCTCAAGATAAAAACTCCCCCAATACTGTAAACATACAGACAGCCCTATCAGCTGGTAGTATTATTTAAGGTTAAAAATAACTCAAATTAAATATAATGCGTTTTTACCTAATAATATCAAAATTGAAACTACTGCGGAAAAAAAGACACCTACATCTTGGATGCCCTTGAGGTAAGCTAAAACATACCAGAATTTAATTTCAAAGTGAACTATCCCTTTAACATCTCAAAATAATGAGAAACTTTCTCGTAATGACTTAACATCTCGTAATAATGAGAAACTTTCTCATAATAATGACTTAACATCTCGTAATAATGAGAAACTTTCTCGTAATAATGACTTAAGCCACGCATGTGCAATGTGCACATGCGTTCAGCAAGCGACTGAAGCAAGGCGTGCTTCATATCATGAAGAACTGTTTTGAATGTAAGTATGCCAGTATAACAACAGCTGAACACTTTTTTCAAGTAATTGCAAGCTAAAACGTTGCATATCATAAACGTTTGCACGGTTTAACGATTGGTTGCGTGAAGACAAGAGGGGCCAGGTTGTGATTCACGTTGTCGTTCCCATTGGTAGATAAATGGTCTATTACTAAGTTGGCCAAATCTCTTTGATTATATCGCATTTATTAATTATCGAACACTAAACACGCAAGTGAAATGTGAGACCAAATACTGCTATGTTTGAATTGCGCGGCGCAAGCTAACTAATGAGCATGTTTTCACCTGCGGAGCAGGTGAGTTTAATCATGGAATGTAATGAACAGCATAGTGCAGAACCAATCATTTTAAACACTGCCCGAGCTAAGGGCTGTCCCTAAACTCTCGATAAAGACCCCAGTGAGCCAGTGTTGAAGCAAGTTCAAAACCAGATCAAAACAGCCCCATTCTAAACAACGTTTTCATAGAAAACAGGACAAAATATCCTTTTATGTGCAAATATAATTTACGACTTAAATCTACACATCACCAGCCATACAAAACTGACCATGAGTTTACTGTAGTAACTATCTTTCTTTATTTCTTTCTTTATTAATTTATATAGCACATTTTAATACAACTGGCGTTGCCCAAAGTGCTTCACAGTAACAGAGTAAAAACACAGAACAATAGAATAAATAAACATATCACATAAAAAAGACACATAGACAATAATCCAGTTAAAAAAGCTCTCCATTAGAGTTTAA
Source organism: Leucaspius delineatus (assembly GCA_023718395.1). Lineage (NCBI taxonomy): Eukaryota > Metazoa > Chordata > Actinopteri > Cypriniformes > Leuciscidae > Leucaspius > Leucaspius delineatus. Next base: position 48,325,738 of record CM043363.1, on the reverse strand, counting down.
AAGATGTTGTTTTAGCATGGCTTTGAACATGGATAAGGTTTTGGCAGATCTAATCGATTGAGGAAGGTCATTCCATAGTTTTGGACCTGCTCGAGAAAATGCTCTATCACCCCTATGTTTATATTTAGTCCTGGTAGTACAAAGCAACTGTTTATCTTCAGATCTCAGGGATCTAGAGGGGGTGTAAATTGCCACCAGGCTAGATAAATACACTGGGGCTAAGTTGTGCTAGGCCTTAAAAACTAGTATGAGGATCTTATAAATAATTCTATCTTACTGGCAGCCACTTTAGTGAAATTAATAGTGGAGTCACAGAATCATATTTCTTTGCCGACTTTATCATTTTAGCTGCAGCATTTTGGATTTTCTGTAAACGCACAATTGCTCCGGCATCAACACCATAAAAAAGGGAATTACAATAGTCCATTCTAGAAAAAACAATGGACGTAATGGCTTTCTCAAAATCTGAAATAGATAGAAATGTTTTAGTCTTAGCTAACAGACGTAGGCTAAGAAAACAGGATCGCACTCGCACCACAGAGCTAATTTACCTGTCCAGCTTTAAATCACTATCCAGAACAAATCCCAAATTCTTTACACTAGATTTGACAAAACCATTCAGAGAAGTTGTATTCAAGTACTGCAGCACGTCATGTTTTTAGGGCCAAACACGATGACATCAGTTTTATTTTCATTGAGCTTCAAAAAGTTTGCAGCCATCCACTCCTTAACATCATGTAAGCATGCCAATAAAGTATCAAGTGAATTTGAATTTAATTCTCTCACGAGCAGATAAATCTGCGAATCATCAGCGTAGCAGTGGAATGACACTTTATGTTTCCGAAAAATTTCCCCCAATGGTAACATATAGAGGGAGAAAAGAATTGGGGCAAGAATTGATCCTTGTGGGACTCCCCAAGGCAGATGTAATCTTGAGGAATCACAGCCCCCAAAGCTAACAGAAAAAAATCTGTCTGTAAGATAGGATTTAAACCATTTGAGAACAGTACCTTTTAGGCCAACCCAATTTTCTAAACTTTGATATACTCGTAATGTGTGTTCTTTAAATACAATACTGGTAATTAGTGCTGGGCGGTATGACTAAAAATCCACATCACGGTATTTTTCTAAATTACACTGTTTTCACAGTTTATGCCGTTTTTTTGTTTGTTTTTTTTTTTCAAGCATGACTGGGTGTTAACCACATTTTATACTGAGTGAGAGAGGAATTACTGCAGTAGATTGACTTAGAATGCCCTATTTTACTGTCATGAGTGAATATTGTAGAAAAAATCCACACTAGTATTAATCAAGCGGCAACATTCTGATCTGAAAAATGAAGCCTACCCGGAAGTGCGAAAAACTGCAATACATCGAAAATCTGCTAGGGCGAGGTCCCAAAAGGGAGCAAATGTCCATAGCCCCCATATTAAAATGTCCGTTTTCACAGCATAAATTCATGTTTTTACAGGTTGGTCCCATGGATTTTTATTGTATTTTTCGATAGGTTCCGAGTGCCTGACAACCATGAGGGCTGTGAATTTTTTTCTAACTCGTTAGTTTAGATCGTATTTAGATATAAAACGTATGACAATAAGGGTGTGGTTAACTTTGATTGACAGCTTGATTGACAGCTGACAAGGCAGCGCCACGGAGAATGACAACAGAAGAAGCGCCATTTTTTAATACAGTTGACATATAATACTACTGTTTCTGTATCATGAAATGTAGTTTTAAGAGTTTTTCAGGCGAGAATGTAGTTGTTTAAAGCTCAAATCTGTGAGATTTATGAAAATTGTATCCAGTTGTGAGATCCAGCGATGACCGGGCTCTCGGAGTTCATGTACCCCGCCGGGAACAGCCTTTCCTCGGCTAGTCGTTCTGAGTCATTCTGAGGTTTGCCGCTGACTCTGGCGTCTCTGTAGTGGTTAAACATGAGATATAATTCGTCTTGTGTATATCTAACGGGCGATTTTTGGTCTCGTAAATCTATAATTTGTTCCCTGGCCAATCGTTTTGGCTGAGGGGAAGTTTCATAACTTTATAAGCTATTTAACTTTAAAGTTGTATGGTTAGACTAAGTTAGATCGAGCGCTGACTTTGTATGTTTGACTGAATTGTTTGCTTTATTTGTATAGCTTCTTGTAACTTTACCTTTTACTTATACTTTTATAATGGCTAATATTGATAAAATTGAAATTTAACAAAAAGAGACTGGGTTGAGTTTTGTCATTTTAAATTTTAATACAACGAATATGATCTGTAATGTTGTTTACTGCAACATCTGTTGTTTAGTACAAATGCACATATTGCCTGGACCATATTAAAATGTTTAATATTTTTATATTACATTTAAAACGAAAAGAGGCAGGTTTGTGTTTTATATATATATTTTTATAAATAGGCAAACGTTATGTGCAGTGAATATAATCAATACGCGTTGCCTGAACCACATTTGTGTGGCTATAATGTTTAAGATGTCTTTAAATGAAAACGAAAAGAGTTAGTATGGTGTTTTATAACATATTTCGTTGCCTAAAATATACACAGAGATAACCGGAGTAGCAGAGCGAGCTGAGTGACGCGCGCTGCGTCAGAATGTGGGCGGGGTTAGGATTTCCCAAGATTTTCCAAGATGGCGCCGCCCATACCCCCCATAAACGGCTTCAAACCCGTTCTTCAGAAAGTCTATGGGTGACGTCACAGACGCTTTGTCCATAATTTTTTACAGTCTATGGTATTAATACAGGTTTGCAAGGCTGTTTCCCCGGTAACAGCTGTACACACAGCAGCAACGCTCATAAACGCTGCTTTATCAGGGAATGCAATATCGATTTTTTTTTTTTTTTTTTTTTACGTCCAAAAATATTCATGGTAAGACCGTAAGACAGTGGTTCACGTTTATGTTGTTTAAATCCTTACCACTAGATAGCTATGCTGAGACGCACCACTAGTGTCCTCGCCAGCACGGTGCGTGTCCACTGGACATTTTAGGATTGACAGCGGACCGGAGAAAGCTTTGAGAGCGACCGAGAGCGTCAAAAAGTTGGGCAGTTCCTTTATACAAATATCAAGCGAAAAACCCAGTCGGCAGCCAATTGCTGTGAGGTTCGGGATGTGACGTCTGTCTTGAGAGTTTAAACATATGCAAATTGTGCCGGAGTTTATGCTGGATTTAGTGCGTAAATCATTTTGTTTACAAATTAGACGTTGTGCAGTTGTTATATAGCCTATATGTTAAATATTTCATTTTGGATGTGTTTATTGTGATTATATTGGCTGGTTTTATAAAAGTTTATACAACTGAAAGGATATCTTTGCTTGGTGCATTTGGAAACAAAGCTTGTCTATTTCTAAATGTAATCGCGTGCATCGTTCACACCAAAAGCGCGAATAGAGCATCTGGCGCGAGTGATTTCAATGTTAAGTCAATGCAAAGACGCGTTTACGCGCGTCTGGAGGTCCTGCGGCACGAGGCGTTTAGTGCGGCGCGGTTCGCCTCATTCGCGCGTCCAGTTCTTTTAAAATCTTTTATCACATAAAACTTGATTTCAATATGACACATTCATTTTGTTCACTTTCATCCACTTTCATTCATTTTCGTCCAGTTCACGTTGTTGTTTTGTATTGTGACAGGGGCTATGTACCTATTTTCTTTTATTATGGCCTACTTGAGCATATAAACATTTGCTCACTATAGGAACCTGTGAACCACAATCCCAAACTGGCAGTTTGATTTTCTGTGTACTGAATTGTTTACCTAAAGTAAACTTCTTTGACTTTTATGCACATCATGTCTTTTTTAAAATATTTTTAATATATTTTACTTTAAAAAAATCCCAATATATCGCCTTATGCACAGTATCGAAATATATTGCAATATATTGAATCGTGACCCATGTATCGTGATACTTATCATATCGCCAGATTCTTGCCAATACACAGCCCTACAGTCACGCTTAGTAACACGTGCATCACCACAGTGCAACAGTGAAAAAGGACCCTCTCAAACAGTGTTACGCCACGTCGCGTTCTGATCGTTATTAGGGACTTTAAGCAACAGCCTCTGGTGGAACGGCAACGGCATTCTGGCATTGTATTGCGCATGCGCGAATTTAACTGCTACTTTGCGACGTTCTACTGTAACGGTCTACTACGGGAGAACAGCTGATTTGCCGGAGTCGCTACAACATGAGAGATTAGGTAAATAAATGTTATGTTTTATGGCATATGACATTGTAATTGCATCAGTTTATGATTGTACCACTAGTCTTTTATATAATATGTGTTAAAATGTTTTAAATTTAAGCTAATTTTAACGATTTGTTTTCAGTTTGTATAAAGATATGTCTGTTGTTAGCAACAACACCTCAGACCGGATTGAGATTAGAGATGATGTGAAGCGAACAATGTAATTATTGCATAAACATCCTTCTCAAAATCCATGTTAAATGTATTACTATGCTATTAAAGCTCCTATATGTAGGAATTTTGTAATAAAATTTCCAAAAATAACTTGCACAGTGTGATATATTTCCTCCAGTTGTGTACTTACAATATCTCAAAAGTCTCCAAAGATTTTTTATTTCAGAGAAATTCCGATTTTAAATAACTGGCCGTCCCGGAAAAGAAATGTCGCGCCTCAGTGACGCAATGTCCGCTCTATCCTTTTTTCCGGTGTGGACCATGTGATAGGATATTCCACCACACCGGATTTGATATTGAGGTTTTTTTCTTATCACAATAAACAATAAAGACGTCTGACAAAGAATAAAAAAAAGAATAAAATAAAAAATATGACCCACCACACCGGAATATCGCATGGTCAAATGCGGAAGTGGTGGTTAAAGCGTTATAGCCATAGACTGTATGGTTATAGCTGTTATGGATCACGAACTCTTTGGCGAGTATTAAAGTGCCAACAAAACGAAAGCGTCCATATTCGGATACACGTGGAGTCGCGGACTGTGTGACAAACGGAGGAATAAAACCCGGATAAATATCGGCAGGCGTTTTCGAGATGGAGAGGGCTGCGCGACAATCTTGGACTTGACAGAGACTCTGCTCTCGCGAGTGCATTGTAGACAGGTAAGACATGCAACTGTCAATAATAGCACTTATAAACAAAGTTATATTGCTCTTTGTACTTTGGTAAGGCTTTTTATCACGTGTGGTGACCGAGATTATGGCAGTACAATTAAATACAATCGGATATGATGTTAAAAAAATATATTTAGTCATTACTTGCAAATGTTCGTTCAAATTTACTTTTAGATATTGGTTTGAACACGTTAAACAACATGGCATTAACCATAAAAACGTAAAACTGCACAACATTAACCAAACAAATCATTTGACAAATAGCTGTATGTTGTAACGGGATAATATAGCATAACATTTCACGTTCCTTGCAGTTCATTAATTATGATGACATAAAATAATACGATCAGACATACAGGTAATACAAAAACGAATAAATTACCTCATCCGTGATCATGATTCATTCCATGTAGATATATCGCTAGATTAGATTAAAAACGACATCTCCCATCGTCACCTCCTTCATAGCGTCATCAAGCTTCGCCTTTGTTATTGTTGGAAACTGCGCCCTCTTGTGGTCAAATACCAAAGTCACATACTGGAGCTTTAAAATATTTTTCATTGGGTAAAAGTAGATTAACAGATTAGAAATAGATTAATGGATTAGTTATTATTATTAGTTATCTATCAAGACCGTTAATTATACTTACTTTTAAAAAAATAGCTATAGTTACTTCATGTTTCTTGTTGATTAGAGTCCCTATGGAGTGGAAAGAGCAACATGATGTACTTCTCTGTAGAGAAATCCTGCTCACAGAACCATACAGGTACAAGAAGGGCAGTGTTGACAAGGGCAAGGCCTTGTCAACTATAGCAGACACACTGAATTGCTCTCAAGATCTCAAATTCAGAGTTATACAGAGGTCAGTGAGGGAGAGATTCAACTTGATTCAGACGAAATACAAGGCAAGAAACAATAAAGACGAGAAGAGCAGTTAGTCAGGGGGCCAAAACTGATATTAAAACTTTGTTGGACACTTTTTGGTACAAGTATACAACCTATCCAGTATTAATATTTAACCCCTCAGCATGTGTTCTAGCCAGGTTGTCAGCTTAGATTTTTTTTTTGTCCATTTTAACACTATATTCTTAAAAGTAGTAAAAGCGGATTTTTTTCCCAAAGTGCTTCCATTTTCTTCCATGTTACCTATTGTAATTTTGGGCAAATGTGCAATATAATCCAACTTATGTGCAAGCATGATCATTAAAAAATAATAATCAATAAATACCACAAGGGGCACTGTTGTGTCAGCACAGCTGTGATTTGGCAGCAGATTGAGGCAGCAGATCCAGAGAAGATGATCACAGCAGGTGTCAACAGTGCAGTCTGAACAAAACTTTATAAAGGAGTTAATCACACACAACAGATTAACTTGATCTATTTGTCTACACAAACATTTACCTCAAGATTCTACCATTCTACCATCAAATGTTGCCAGAAACAGGTAAGCTAAACTGTTTTCCAACTAGCTATATACTTACCAGACATACACTCACCTAAAGGATTATTAGGAACACCATACTAATACTGAACTGCCTTAATTCTACGTGGCATTGATTCAACAAGGTGCTGAAAGCATTCTTTAGAAATGTTGGCCCATATTGATAGGATAGCATCTTGCAGTTGATGGAGATTTGTGGGATGCACATCCAGGGCACGAAGCTCCCGTTCCACCACATCCCAAAGATGCTCTATTGGGTTGAGATCTGGTGACTGTGGGGGCCATTTTAGTACAGTGAACTCATTGTCATGTTCAAGAAACCAATTTGAAATGATTCGAGCTTTGTGACATGGTGCATTATCCTGCTGGAAGTAGCCATCAGAGGATGGGTACATGGTGGTCATAAAGGGATGGACATGGTCAGAAACAATGCTCAGGTAGGCCGTGGCATTTAAACGATGCCCAATTGGCACTAAGGGGCCTAAAGTGTGCCAAGAAAACATCCCCCACACCATTACACCACCACCACCAGCCTGCACAGTGGTAACAAGGCATGATGGATCTGTGGGAAAGCAAATTTATTAAAATGTTTAATTTAGGTTTACACTGAATTTAGCATGTTAAGGTTAGGTATAAATTATGATTATCAGAGTTTTCTAAGCAAAAGACTCTGGTCAGTCCTGTTTTATTGAAACTCTTGGAGTTCTCTTGGAGTGAAACTCTTTGTGTTTTAGCAAGAAAGTCCAGCCAGTCCTGTACTCGGGTCTCAGTGTTTGAATAGATATGCTGAGTGGATTAGGGTGGGCAATGCTCTCAGTCTAAAACCGGTTCCTAAACCTGTCCTTTTCGGTTCCTGCTCTTCTTAATGTATATAAACTGTAAGAGAACATTCATGTCAGACTTGGTGACTGCAGCTAACGACAGCTCGTGTTCTCAATAAAGAATCCTGCTGAAGAAACATCCAAGTCTCCTGGTCTTTCGATTCTAAGTTCACAACAGATCCATGTTCTCATTCTGTTTACGCCAAATTCTGACTCTATCTGAATGTCTCAACAGAAATCGAGACTCATCAGACCAGGCAACATTTTTCCAGTCTTTAACTGTCCAATTTTGGTGAGCTTGTGCAAATTGTAGCCTCTTTTTCCTATTTGTAGTGGAGATGAGTGGTACCTGGTGGGGTCTTCTGCTGTTGTAGCCCATCCGCCTCAAGGTTGTGCGTGTTGTGGCTTCACAAATGCTTTGCTGCATACCTCGGTTGTAACGAGTGGTTATTTCAGTCAAAGTTGCTCTTCTATCAGCTTGAATCAGTCGGCCCATTCTCCTCTGACCTCTAGCATCAACAAGGCATTTTCGCCCACAGGACTGCCGCATACTGGATGTTTTTCCCTTTTCACACCATTTTTTGTAAACCCTAGAAATGGTTGTGCGTGAAAATCCCAGTAACTGAGCAGATTGTGAAATACTCAGACCGGCCCGTCTGGCACCAACAACCATCCCAGGTGAAAAAAAAGTGCACTAAAATACATTTTATTTAAGTGCACTTAGTACACTTCCATAATACACTTTCATAATGTACTTAAAGTGCTCTATTTTCGACACACTTATTTTGCACTTAATATACTAAAAGCTCATCTTTAGTACTGCTTAATATAAACTTAAAATCATCTTAGTGTACTCAATTGTGCTTTTTTGAGACACACTTAAGATGAATTTAAGTGTATTTTTAATATACTATTTCATATTTTTAAAAAATGTATTTTGTTACCACTTTAAGAATAATTGAAATCATCTTCAAATACAATAATAAACTATTTAAATAATAATAATAATAATATTAAATTATATACAAATTATACTTAGAATGTATTCCTAGATTAAAAAAGTGCACTAAAATACATTTTATTACACTTCCATAATACACTTCCATAATGTACTTAAAGTGCTCTATTTTCGACACACTTATTTTGCACTTAATATACTAAAAGCTTACCTTTAGTACTGCTTAATATAAACTTAAGATCATCTTAGTGTACTCAATTGTGCTATTTTGAGACACACTGAAGATAAACTGAAGTGTATTTTTAATATACTATTTCATATTTTCAACAAATGTATTTCGTTACCAGTTTTAGTATAATTGAAACCATCTTTAAATACAATAATAAACTATTTAAATTATAATAATAATAATTTGTAATTATATACAAATTATACTTATAATGTATTCCTAGATTAAAAAAAGTGCACTAAAATACATTTTATTACACTTCCATAATGTACTTAAAGTGCTCTATTTTCGACATACTTATTTTGCACTTAATATACTAAAAGCTTACTTTTAGTACTGCTTAATATAAACTTAAGATCATCTTAGTGTACTCAACTGTGCTATTTTGAGACACACTGAAGATGAACTAAAATACGCTTTTAACATACTATTTAGGCTTTAATTTATTTTATTTTGTTACCCCTTTTAGTACAATTGAACCCATCTTTATTGCATTTTAAATACACTTAAATTATTTAAAATTTAAGAATATATAATATATACAAATCATATTTATGTATTGCTCACATTTTTTTATATAGTAAATCATTTCAAATATGTTTTAATACTGTGAACAGTACCTTTATAAAACAATTAAATATGTTAATGGTGTATTAAAACACACATAAAAAAATTGTATAAAACACACTTTGAAAGCTAGTAAACTTTAATGTATTACCCAGTGTACATCAGTACAGCAGCATATGTAAACTGTAAAAAAAAAATACATTAACATAAAATACAGTGATCTGCAGAGGTATTATAAACAACAACAAAAAAAAATAACTTCAATAAACCTAACTAGTCAATAAAGTGCAATCATTAATAGCTGCAAACAGTTACAGTACTGTTACTAATTGGTCTTTGAGTTTGCCTTATTGTTGCATTTCCTTCGAATCAGTGCTTGCACCTCAGACGTGTTGGAAATTGTTTGATCACAGTGTCTGTGAAAGGGGAAAAAGAGGAGTTTATTTTTATATTAAAGCAAAATTAACCTCTGTTAAAAAAGTAACTCTTCCCTTTCAAAAGGGAACTTGCACTGCTTCGATGATGCTATTGGGGAACAATGTTCTCTAGGCTCCTCTTTAATTCTTCTGAGTCGCACTAGTCGTGTCATAGGCTGTCGCCAGTCAAATTCTATTGCCGAGATTGTACAGCTTTTCAAACACCGGTTCACATGGAGGGTGTTCCCCATAGCATCATCAATGCAGTGTCTCATTCCCTGTTCTCAGGGAACAGAGGTCGTAACCTAGACGCTTTTTATTACAACACAGTATGACGTTTTGACATTTCCCTCTGTTGTACATACAAGGTGAAAAAGACATACTGTTAAATGTATTATAAATGCATTAAAGTATATTTGTTTTGTACTAAAAACATACTTAAGTACATATTTATTACATTTAATAGTAAGTCTTTTTCACCTAGTAAAAATGGAATTCTTTAACATAGCATGTAATGCTTAGTTCATATATTTTAACAGTAGACATTTAATATAACATGTTAATTAAGAAAAGGAGTTAATAAAATAGCTCTTGAACAACTGTTAAGTCTACATATGTCACTGTATCACAGCAAAAAAGGGCAATTTAGGCTAACCGTTTAACTGAAAAAGTATACGCAGCCAACAAGAATAATAATTTAAATGTACAACAAATGCTAATCTTGTTTTAGTCAGCCCCCTTTGACTTTGAGAGCAAAAAAAAAGAAGTTATGTGCAGAAACACAAACTCTCAAACTCTTCAAAGAGTTAAGGAAATTAGAAGTAGTGCAAAATATTGTAAGCCATGACAAGTGACTTGCAGCTGTCCCAAAAAAACAATTAAATAGATTTTTACATGAATGAACACAAATTAAACTAAACAGTGAGCTATTTATTTATGCAAACAGCAACTAAAACTTACCAGTAACTTCTGATAGCAGTATCTTCATCTCTTCGAGATTCGACTTGGAAAAAATAAAAACAACACTAACAGTTACTTTTTCTATTAACGTTAGAAAAAAAATCTAAATACTGTCATGATCACTCATTAGTTGCAAAACATTTAAGAATTCCGTTAATCTTAGAAATAAAAACTGAAATATCGTAGACTAATGAAACCTTCACGTTTGAAAAGGTTAATCGCAAAAAAACTCACCTAATCCATATGAATCGCGTGGTTTCCTCCAAGTCCTCTAAAGAAACACGATCGCTCTAGTTTGAATTTAGACTTCTATGTCTGAATTATTACACCGTGTCCTAACTACACGCGACGCGACGCCGAAATATAATCACATTCAATGAACGCACAGCCGTCAGCAAGCTCTGAGTGAGGTGTGAGCTCATAATTACACCAGAACCAATCACAGACGTTCAACAGCTGGAACCAATCAGGATTAGTCACGTGTGTTATTAGCGTTTTTCAAATTCAAACAAGTACAACATATTTTTGGACAACATTTAAACATATTTGGAAAATGTATCTATGATGCATTTAAAATAATATGATGTTGATATCCATGTGGGAATTTCAGTAGTAAAAACATATCATGTAATGGACAACAGCCCTTTACAAGTAGCCTACAAACAAGTAAAAGTGAACAACATTCATTTTAAGTGCTTATTGCAATGCTCAATAATAGTTGACAAATGTTTATAATACATTAGAAGTTGGTACATTATACAAAAAAATCTAAAATATTAAAATGGTAAAATGATAAATATTACAAATATATTGCAGTAGGCCTGAGTGTTTAAAGTACTTTAAACACATTAAAAGCTTTTTATATTTTAGATTAACCATTTTAATATTTTAGATTTAGCTATGTTCTTACACAAGTTACACAAATGTACTTTAATTAAGAGCAACATAAGTATGTTTTCTTTAAATACACTAAAACTTCACACAAATGGTATAGATTGTGTTAGCATATTTCTTAAAAATTTAACTAAGCATATTTATTAACAATGTACTTGTAGTGCTTTTTATTAGAAATATATTAAAAGTATGCTTGTGTTTAGCATATTTCTTAAAAGTATAATTAAGCATATATTTATTACCAATGTACCTTTAGTGCATTTGTTAGAAATATATTAAAAGTATGCCTGTGTTTAGCATATTTATTGAAAGTATAATTAATCATATATTTATTACCAATGTACTTGTAGTGCATTTGTTAGAAATATATTAAAATTATGCTTGTGTTTAGCATAATTATTTAAAGTATAATTAAGCATATATTTATTACCAATGTATTTCTAGTATACTTTTTAGAAATATATTAAAATACAATTCAATGTATTTTTTATGCACTTCAAATAAGCATGTTGGTAATACAAATGTATTATACTATTTGTATTTCAAGTATATTTTTAATACATTTAATACTATGTCTTTTTCACCTGGGAGTACCTTATACAAATCAATTTAAAGAATTAGTAATATTTAGTTTATTTTTATAAAGTGTACTTAAATACTACTTTTGGGAAAATAAAATTTTTGACTATTACATTTTGAATATATTTTAAGTAAAATCAATTTAATTTAAACTTATAATAGCTTTCTAAAAGTGCACTAACAATGAACTATTTTTAATGTGTTAAAAATTTACTTGTAAGAAATACACTAATAAAACACTTCTGTGTATTTTTTCAATAGTATATCTTTTTTCTTATGCACTAAAAATACATTTAAAATATCAATGTTATTTAGTATACTTTTGCAATTACACTTAAGTACTACTTAAGTAAAAATATACTTTTAATTAGTGTATTTATAGTGTATAATTTTTAAACTTTTCTTTAGCACAAAAAATAGGAATGTACTACAAATGTACTTTCTTGTATTTAAGTGTTTTTTTAGTGCACTCAAGTACACTTTATTTTCACCTGGGATATGCCACGCTCAAAATTGCTTAAATCACCTTTCTTTCCCATTCTGACATTCAGTTTGGAGTTCAGGAGATTGTCTTGACCAGGACCACACCCCTAAATGCATTGAAGCAACTGCCATGTGATTGGTTGATTAGATAATTGCATTAATGAAAAATTGAACAGGTGTTCCTAATAATCCTTTAGATGAGTGTATAGCGGCTAATTTACTTTCATAATTAGCTTACTTACTAATAGGTAAATTAAGTTTTGTGCAGATGTGTAATGGAAATATTATGTTTTTAATTTATTTGCTGCACAGCAGCCTATTTTACAGTCTGCTATAGCTAAAAGTGTTAACAAGTTTGTTAGATAGCAAAGCCCTCAGCTTATGTCAGAGGACAGAAACCAATCAGACTAGTGTAGTGAAAAATGTATTTGCCTTCAGATGAGATAACATGGATCCAGAGGGAACTGTAAGCCTAGCGTCCAAAGAAAAACAAATAGGAAGAGATATTGATTGGGAAAAATGTTTCATTTGTCAAGACAAATATGGAAAATACAGCCAAGATAAAGCCCTTTTTCAGGAAGTGGTGTCTTTGTGCTCTTTCTGGAGATTATTGTAGTATAATATTGTGCAATATTTTTGCAATATAATAGACACACACTTATTTGCATTGCGCTTAGCTTTATCTTGCTTATTCAATCCATTCAGTCTCAAAGGGATGAGACTGACAACCTGAGAGCCAACCTCTGCCAACCTGAGAGCCACTACTTTGATGGTGAAAAACATACCTTTGCCATACGACTATTACATAGTTATTACTACTAACTAGTTACTAACCCCTAACCCTAAAGAAGTGAGAGACCAGTTTTGTTTGGATGGAATTAATAACTATAGTGATATGTGAATTAAATATAATTTGTGTTACAACCTGGTACACTAATTAAGTCAAAAGCCCTATTCGGACTGGACTAGTTTCACAGGGGAACGTTAGAGAAATTTCTGTTTCACAGACGTACTTTGAGATTTTAATCCTGTCCGAATCTGCCATGTCTGTCTTTTTCTCACACAACCTCTGTAAAAATTCCAGAGCAAATTACCTACTGTTTTTCGTCAAACTGGGGAATCCTCAGAGAAATCTAATCCCGTCCGAATGCGAATGTCTGTGATTGCCGAAAAATGTTTTTTTCCAAAAAGCTTTTTCTTGTGTGTTTTGGTCAACGTGAACTACAGAATAGAACTACAATCTCTCGCTATCGCGCCGGTATTCAAGTTTCTGCTTTTTGCGCACTGATAATGGATGTAGATGTGTTCGGTACACTGCGAAGAAATAAAAAAATGAAATCAACAAGAAGAGCCAAATCACGTAAACTGTTAAGACTGGCTACTGTAATATCAGTTTTAGATAAGATTACTTTCATTTCTGCACTTAATTACATAACGTGTAAATTATATAAGTTAAAACTTTTTATTCTAGTGGGTTTATTATAAGAACCCAGTTCTATAAAATCATGATGATAAATGTAGGCTATGTTTAGTTTTTTATACTACAATTTTTATAAAATGTTTACAAAACACTAAATACGTTAGGACGTTTTACTTTATATTTCAAAGTGCTTAATTTTAAAAAGTACTTAATTTCAAAATATAAACCATACGCAATCCACACATTCTAAACACGTGATCTTCTGCAATGCCCACATGTAAAACACAGACACTCCTACCTCGGTAATAAACAAGCTGATGTTTCCAAGCTGATATTCACTTTGAAAACTGGTTCTCTTTAGGCGGAGATTGTTTTTTTTTTCATGTTCTAGTTCTGTTGTCTCTTACACTGTACAATAAATGTTCATTCTGACACTTCAGCAGACATCCCATGAGTGTTGGCTTTGATTCGATACATATTTTTATGAATATGGTTGTTGTGGCAAAAATTCATTAAACAATCATCACTGCGTAAGAGACACTCTGAAATTCAAATGATCATTAAAAAGTATTTTATTCTTGCAAGAAGGCCCAGTTGCCACACAGAAGTCATCAGTACAGTCTGTGAAACAAGTGCGACAACGAGAGGGAGGGCTGAGGAGCCTTTATACTGCTTTCAAGGTCTCCTGCTTACAGGCCCTTATCTAAACAAGGGAAGGTTTCTCTGCTAGTGATCTAATCCTGCTGAGTTCATTCTTACAAACTCACAAGTTCTCAATTGGACGGCCTCTGACCCTACACTGTAAAAATAAAAGGTGCCTGGAGGAACCTTTTGGGGTTCTTCACTTCGCCACACCGGCGGAACCGTCTGTAGATCCTCTAGGCACCCTTTAAAAAGGGGCAGTTCTCTGAGGAACCACACAGGTTTCCTGAGGAACTCTTATATTAGGCACTGTGTGGAACCACTTTGGGTGCCTCCAGGAACCAAATTTCATTTTTTTTTTTTTATATTTAATTTCATGTTGTTACTATGGTTACCTTTGACTTCTATTATAATAAACAAATTGAACCAAATACAAAATAATAATTGTTTATTACATATTTGATATTCATTTTTATACATACACTTCCATGCACATGGGGAAAAAAGCTAACTACAGATTAATATCAATGACTACACAAAAAAATAGTATAATACATAAGCAACATGAATAATCAACCATGTATATACAATAGATTAACAAGAAAAGACATCTCAACAAAATGCATGGAAACACATATGTTCCACTAAATAAATCAATGTAAAAAAAATTACATTTGAACTAATTAAAAATGTCCACATACTTAACTTTAAAACATTTGTGTTTCAGTCCGATGGTTAGTCTGACATCACTGTTTCCAAGTCCAAAAGCTCTATCAGATGCCAAAAACAAACAACAGTGCTAATATACACTAATTGTGCTGTAACCTTTATCTCTATACTGAAATCTCTGATGGTTAGATATTCAGCTATTTTGAATCATAAAATGTTTAAGTCTGGGATGCCGTTAGACTGGAGACTGTAATGTACACTATGGCTTTTGAAAAGCTTAAATGTGTGACTTGAATCAACAGTGTTCATAAATGGTTGTTGAGTATTCTCATGAAACAAGATAGAGGAAGTAGAAGTAGAGGCTTCGACCCGAAACAGAGTTAAGGTGCAGTAAAATTATCTGTTGTTCTGTGAATGTTCACTGGTGAATTCAGTCATTTCAATATGAATTCACATGATCAGCAATTTCGTTTGTGGTCAAAAATGTCACTATGGGACCAAGTTGGTGTGAGGTACTTAAAGAGTTAGAAAAGTGAAAAGGTACAGCATCGTTTTACGTTTGTTTTTCGTCTTTTCTGGTGGATGGTCCAGGCACTTCGATGATTTTCAGGTCTACAGGAGGATTTTTATTCTTGATCAAACTTGTATTTCAGCTTACCGAGATCCCTGCAAAGTACAAAATTTACTGTTAGTAAGGTTATTAAACTGATAGTTGTGAAATTTAAATAATTTCCTCAGCCTTGTGACGTTCCAAACCTGTTTGACTTTCTGTCTGTGGAACCCAAAAGCAGATCTCAGGCATAATGCAGCCCCAGTCACCATTCACTTTCACTGCATGAAACACAAGCAGAAAACAATTGTGTAAATCATTCATGAAACCATTCTTATGCACACTTGTCTAGTTCAATTCAATGCAACAATTTATGTAAAAATGGTTAAGCTCCAAAAATGTCCCAGAAAAGATCCTAAAAATAATCAATGAGTTCACAACTCATGTGTTATGGGTTGTGTTGCAAGTCTTCTGAAGCCTAATTGCTTTTTCCTATTTATTTATTTTTTTTGTCGAAAAAGACTAAACTTGAAGTTATAATTCAGAGTTAAAATGTCTATAGCATTTTTTGTGAATCAAACCTGTGATATTATTTTTCTGAGTAACATGAATGAGATTTGAGATCATGAGAAAAGATTTTCAGAGAGTATCTGATTAAAAAACACAAGTACAGAGTCAAACAATACAATTTCACACAGAGAAAGTTCATAGTAATAAAGTACTTGCATGTGGTGCAGGTAACTTACTGTAATTCAATGTTGCCACTGAAATGTTCAGATTATTTTAGAAATGTAATGGTTGTTCTGGGGAAACAAAAGAACAAAGCTGATTATTCACAACATAATATTTATTGACCAGTAAATGGCTTTAAAATGGTATTTGAGAGAATGAGGGCACCTGTAGTAAAGTTAGGCTAAACAAAAAAAGACCAAACTATAACCTGTTTTTGTTATTCATAACAAACGCCAAGAATCAGAGAATTTTCTAAATTAGTTAGGCAATATCAGCAATTTGAATACACAGTTGTACAAAATATGTTGAATTGAATGACTAAATCAATCTAAGACAATAAGTCAATCATTTCCATTTGTTCATTAGATCAACGTAGTTAGCATCGCGGCTAAAACCTTCATACCAGATACTGTGCAATAAACGAGTGGTAAACACTGTAAAAACGTAGTAATGTATAATAAATTTAGTTTATATATATGTGTTTAAATATATAGTGAGTAGACTCTGTATTTATATTTATTTGGCGAGTTTACAAACCTTGTAATGGAGAGCCGAATAAACGGCGGAAGCTGATGAGAGGAGCCGTTACTTTCCTGATGACGATCAGCTGAGCTTTGTTGCGCGCGAGCAGCGCGAGGATCACTGAAGCGACGACAGCGGAGGAATAGCAGCAGTTTCGTGACAGAATAAACTCTTTATCCTCCTGGTTCTTCTTCTTCATATAATATTATTATTATTTAGTGTTGTTGTTTAAGGTTTAAATGACTTAATAAAATAGGCCTATACTAAATATATGTAAGCTACCCAAGTGAAAAAGACTATAGTTACTGTTAAATGTATTAAAAATGCATTAAAGTATATTTGTATTGTAGGTCTACTAAAAACACACTCAAGTACATTTTTAATACATTTAATAGTACGTCTTTTTCACCTGGGTATGTATACTGAATCAAACTTAAGTAGCCTATAATAATAATAATAATAATAGGATAATAATAATAATAGAATAATAATCTAATTCGGGCCTCACTGAACCATTGGGTTCCTCCAGATGCTGGCTTTAACATAAGAGATCTTCCAGGAACCACTTAAATGTTAAAAGATCTTCCAATAACCCTTTTATCGCATTTAAGTTCCTCTATTTTCCCCCAAAGCACTTCGAGGTCTCATGGTAATGAAAAGGTGACTCCAGAACCTCTGAAGTAAATACAAAGTGCTTAAAGGATCCCATAAGTTCCAGCAAGAACCTCAAAGATTGTCAATGCTCCTCCAGTAACCCTACTATAGGAAAAAGAGCTTTGAGGCACCAAAATTACATTTTGAAGTTCCTTGAGTATCCAACAGGATACTTGAGGCTCCTTTAGTTTTTACAGTGTAGGGGTCAGAGCCCCTTTTTCAATCTGCCTCCTCCTGATGTTTCACCTGTTTCCCAGTGTTTAAAAACACACACATTAGTCATATGTTGGCAGACTACGTACAGTCCAGCAAGGATCATTTCAATGTCTAATCAATACTGAAAATCAATAAATGAAAATCAATACTGTAAATCAATGAAAATCAAAAATTTCCATTACAATGGTCCTTGTGGTTATGGAGATATTCAACATTTACTGTTGGCATGTCGTGTTGAGCAGGAAACCAAAAAATTGGCCTGAAATAGCTTGTATAAGTCAAAAAAAAAAAAAAAAAAAAATCAGCTTGACAACCACCCTAATATCTTACCTATGGGTGTCTTCTAACTAAAAAAATAGGGTGACAGCTTGTACCAAAACATGTCCGCAAAAGTCTTAACGGAAGCCCTTTTCAGAATTGGCCCCCTGACTAAGTGGAACATCTGCTGAAATAACAGAACTTGATGAACTCATTGAAGAAATAACGGAGAAAGAAAGAGCAGCTGAGGAAAACAAAGGGAGTGATGAGAGTACGAGGAAGTTAGAGACGGACAGGGCCAAAGCAGAAGAGGCAAGGAAGAAGGCCATGGAGAGGGTTAGTCAGACCAGCAGGAGGCTTAGTGAAGAGGGAGAGGACTGGACAAACAACAAACGTAGGAGAAGGAGTGGGAATGACACCATTGAGTTTTTGAGGGAGAGAAGCCAGACTGAGAGGGTTCTAAGAGAAAAGGAATTGGAATTAAAAAAACACAGGTTGAAGAGCAAGCAAAAGCAGCACAACAAACACAAAAGCAGATGAGTGACATGATGCAACTAATGCAACTACAGCAACAGCAAATGCAGGCAATGCAGACTATGCTACTTCAGCAACAGCAACAGCAAGGGCAAGCATTACTTGGCCTCATTGAAAATTTGTCAAAGAAATGATTGTTGTTCTTTTGCAATTTAAAAACATTTATTTGTGATTTCATTCATAAAACATTTCAATGTATAAATCCTTCTATTAATAATAAAATATAAAATCTTTTAACATAAAATGGCATATTTTTAATAACATGTTAGTAGCCTTTATGTATATTGTGTGTTTGTGTAAACTAACTACATATGTAATACTATATTTTTGTTAATAATATAACAATATATATAATTTATATACTATATATGTTTACTATATTTTTTGTTAATAATAAAATAAAAATGTGTTATTATAAAATGTCTCATCCTTTTAAATACAATTCTGTTTTTATATTGTGTGTTTGTATACTATGTTATATTTATTTATTTTTATTTTTAATTTATTTATTTATACATAGGCCTACATAGCACAGTGTAGTTGTGCATGTATGTGTTACCTCATGAAAAATAGTCACGAATGTGTGGAGGATCCAAGTTAAAAAACTGCAATGTCTGATTACCGTACAGACAAGTTAGTGCATTTCTTAACAAAGCAGGTACAACATACAATTTTCCAACACTACTCAAACCAATTTTTAAATTCTTTTTGAAGTCCATGAACTTGAAGTAGTTTGCTATGTCCCCAAACAACCACTCCACAGACACTCTGACTTCACTCATTCGTTTGTTGTATTCCATCATTTGAGGGGTGAGATGAACATGCCGAAATGGGGCTTGCAGATGTACACGCAGTGGGTATGAAGGGTCCCCATACACACACATTGGATGGCCATCTACAGAGACGGCATGATGTTGCAGCAATGCCAACAGCCCAGATTCTGCCAGCATTCCAGAGTCATGCTTCCCTCTGTTAAAATATATTTTTTAATTAAAAAATGTTTTTATTTTATTTTATACATTTTAAAGGGAATGACAATGTTTCCATGGATGGTAAATTATTCAGACATACCTACAGGGCTGTACAGATGGGCAATCAAACCATTAGGAATGGATACTGCCTGGTATTTTAGACTGTGGATGCGTTTGTGTCCATTATATAGGATCCTCTGTGTTACACCTGGTCTGGCAATGGGTCGTACAGTGCCATCAATAAACCCAAAGCAATTATCCAGAGGGGCTCCCATTTGGAGGATGCAGTCAGCATATCTTCTCAATGCTACAGGATTCAGTATGTTTTCATTCCACTGCGTTATCCTGTGATGATGTGCAGAATATAGTCCAGCACAGAGTTTGTGGCCATGCACAGGACTGGGACTTGTCGGTGACCAAACCTTTGCATCATGTCACTGTACGGCAAGGGTATGCCAGCCTCTTAAGGAGCATACACAGCGCCTCGACTCCTCCCACAACACTTCTCTGATCACAAACGTTCTCATTGGGAATCCCGAGAACATCTACCAGAATTGGTAGGTCACATTTTCTGACACGAAATTAATTTAAGCATTCGTCTTCCTCCATGTAATCAAGGTTAAAAGGCAAGTATTGTTTACACGGTAAATCTAGGTTTTTAGACTTATTTACATCATACAATAGTAAAAACTCCTCTTCTGACAAAATATTGTCATTTAATGCCAAAAGCAATCCTTCTCTTGCTTTTTTAAATGACATTTTTTTGTATCTCAATAAATTAATTAATGCCGCGTTGCGCTGTCCTGTTTACGGTTGCTTAGTGATTTTTACGTTCTTGGCTACGGCGGTGTGACAGCATACTTCAGGTCGGCAGCAAAAATTCATATCATAACAAAAATAAACACCGGTATTCGGTATGAACCGGTACACCGCCCAGCACTACTGGTAATCAAACTTGTCATGTGGGTAAAGGCCTAGAGAGGATAAAAACTGGCATATGTCTACAGGGCCGTGGGAAGTGGGGGTGCTGCAGCAGCCCCTGTTTTCACAGAATTGTAAATGCAACGCATATGTTTGTTCATTAAAATGTATTAATTGTTAGCATTTAGTCATTTATTTGTAATAAACACTTTAAGTGGGCTATTTAAAAATTGTCATTTATAAGTTAAATTATCTTTTTAAAACATAAGCGCAGTCTGTTTTCTTTCGTTTTGAATTGTTCTGCTTAAAAGTAGACATTTCAAGCTATCTATATGTCTCATTTATGAGACGAGCTCCAGGTTCACCAGCGCCTCCGTGTCCTGATTATCTATTTTCTAATAGCCTATATTTACTTCTTATTTATTAAATCCAGACAATTGCAGGGCTGCCAACTCTCATGAATTGAGCGTGAGACTCACGCAATTGACACTTTTCACACGCTCTCACGCCACATATCCATTTTCTCACTCACAGAAAAATTGCGGAGCAAAGAGGTACTTTTAATATTAAACTAATTCTCAGCTCTTAGATTCCGTCAATTTTATTACGAAATTCAGACAAAAATAAGTTTGGCGCTTGTAAATGTGACGTGACAGATCGCTGAGCGCCTCAGTTCAAGTGCACGTGGACCGATCATCTGTTACTTTTTTTATTTAAAGATGCAGTACAACTTACCGAAAGTATACATAATGTCGACCAATTAGTGTTTTTCAACCACGGAAAGAGGTCAATGTAACAGCAGGAGAACAATTATGTCACATAACGTTACATTTACCTCAGGAAAGCCATTTTATGACCATAGCATGTTAACTGAATAGAAAAAATAGCTAGAGAGGAGATTTTGCTGAGCACTATATTACATATTTATTATATTTTTACTTATGTCATTAAATAATTGTTATTATAACAAAAACTGCATTATATTTAATTTAATTTGTTATGTTTAACCTTTAATAATACCAGCAGACTGGGCCCTCTATGTTTACAGCATTAGGTGAGATTTTTTTTTTTCAATAAAATTTAAAATAAACATCCAAATTAGTCAAAATTGAATCAAAATCGGAATCAAATCACAAGAATGGAATTAAAATCTTGAATTTTTTGTCAAGCAATAATAAAAACTGTATCCTACCAGTCATTGTACAATGTAAACATTGTAACATGTTGTCACTAAACTTCATAAAATTCTATTTAGTTACCAAATGTTTTGACAATCACAATTACCCCCCCCCCCACACACACACACACACAATTAACCCCGATTAAAATTAAGATACAATTAATACAAAACTAAATTAAATTTAAAGACAGGCTTTGTGCTTTCAGTTTGAGGTCTCTGTGAAAGTTTTAAAACATTCTTTTAGTGCCGCTTTAGAGCACTCACGTCCATAACGGAGAACTGTCTGTAACATTTTTTTTTTTTTGTGTGTGTGAAATAAATTTCTAAAAAAAATGCGACATAGTCCAGTGCGACATAGGCTATAGGCCTATATGTTTTTTTCTTCCTCGTGGCGCATTTTTTAACTGATATGCAACTCTGGAGAAATACAATAAAAGGGACTCCGGAATAAAAGCAGAATCAATAAAGTCAAAAATGTGATGTGCAGTCAGGTTTGAGTGTGTGTGCGTTTTTTGAGGAGTTTTACAGTCTTGATATTGTTTCTTATTCAAAAGGAGTGACGCCAACCTAAAACCTCTTCCCACGGCCCAAGGAAACCGTTGAGAAACTGGAACAATAAAAGGTGAGACAATGCAGCTGGACAAAAATGTGGTAGCCTACTGATGCAGGACTGCAGGGCAAGGGTTCAGGATTATAAAAAAAGGTTTCGTAAACTGGTAATTTATACTTTCTTTAGTTACATTTAAGTTAATTTAGTACACTTAGGCCCTGTTTCACAGACAGGGCTTAGACTAAGCCAGAATTAGGCCTTATTGGTGCATTCATGTCCTCCTGGAAAGTTCGTATTTACAAGGTGGGAAGTCGTTTCGTTCAAGTCACTTTCGTCCGTGTAAGATGGCAGAGTACTTTCTCTTAATTACACAAAAATACAGCAAGGTTTTTAAAATCTATTTCCAGAAAATGAAGAATACGTTATGTGCATCAGGTGTTTTTTATGTTTTTAATTAATTTACGAAGATGCTGTAAACTTTGTTACATATTATATTGTTATATTATAATGTTATCATATTCTGTGCAGGCAATAAGCTTACTTTGCTGTAAATAGAACATTTTAGCAATATATTTTAGCTAAATACCTTTAAGTATTGTGCGTATTGGTAACTTGTTTCAGTCAAAACAGCTCAACATGCATTTTAGTCTGAGATTAGCTTTGTCTGTGAAACCAGAGGTTGGAAACCATCTTGTCTGCCCCAGATTTCTTATCGCTAAAGTTAGATCTATCACAAAGTTGTTTTTAAATATTAAGTATAGTCAACACTTTAATTCTTCTATCAGCCCAAGAGGTAGACAGAGGCAGTGGAAGAGCAAGCAGCAGGAGACAAAGTGCTAAGAATGAGCAGTCTATTAAATAATCTTTGTTAAATTTCTCAATGAGAATTCATCTCACCAGCACAAATTCAACAAGTCTTATTATTCTCAAGCAACAGTGATGAAAAATGTCACAACATCATCCTTTGATGATAAAAACTTTGAGGTGGAGTGTCCACTTCTCTCTAAATTTCTGGTGAAGACAACATGTATCGACCAATCAATCAAACAAAGGGGTCAATAAAACAGCTGGAGTCTGGAGAACAATTATGTCACATAACATTTACCTCAGGAAAGCCATTTGATGACCATAATGTAGGCTGCTAGTTGGCTAGAAAAAAAGCTATAGAGAGTATTTTGCTAAATATGTGTACTATATTACATATTTATTATATTTTTACTTATATCATTAAATAAAAAAATAAAAAATAAAAAAACGCATTATATTTAATTTGAGTTATTTTTAACCTTAAATAATAGGGGGAGACCGGGTATAGTTGTAACATTTTGTAGCTAGAGTTCTCAAACTTTTATACAAAGTACTGTTGGAGATTTTCCTTTACCTCATGTAAAAGTATGTATTTCTGTGTCTCAGTCAGAACCCAGGTTAAATCAGGATACATCAGGTCAAATTAGGTCAAGTGGTCTGTGAGGATGAAAGAGTACCTAACAAGCTCAGAGAGAAGATGTGTATGGGTAACTGATAAGATGGTACTAAAAACGTCAATTAAAAATGATGGATGGTATGACAACACTGCAGGTGCATTGAATCATGTGACCAAAGATGTTCTAGAAAATGGGTATGACCAAAGATTTTTCCACCAATAGAATAATGTCTCCGGGAAAGATGATGCTAACGGTAGCGAGATCTTGATAGCTGATTGGCTACCTAGTGATAAGAAAAGGTATAAGAACTGAGGTTTGACCATTGCAAATCAGATGTCCAGATGGCCAGCTGGCATCTCACTTTGTTGCCTGTCATTAAAGTTACTTCTTCTGACACCTGGAACTTCGACTCTTGACAGATTTCTTCGAGACCCGATTTGAGGACTTAGAATTTGCTACAACAGTACCCACATGTATTCACTACAAATGGTGAGTTGGAGGAGAGGAGGTCGTCCCAGAGTGAGTTGGAGGAGAGGAGGTCGTCCCAGCGGGAGTTGGAGGAGAGGAGGTCGTCCCAGAGTGAGTTGGAGGAGAGGAGGTCGTCCCAGCGGGAGTTGGAGGAGAGGAGGTCGTCCCAGCGGGAGTTTCGAGGAGAGTCCAGCTGTGAAGCTCCTGATGTCAATGGCGTACCTGGGTCTGGCCGGTCAGTGACCTGTGAGGGTGCATAGTCACACTCCTGAAAAATGTCAGGGTTGAAGGGCCAAATACCTGTGGATACAAAACCAGCTGTAATGTTTTTGGGTGTTGCAGCTGTGGGCATGGCAGTCTTCACAATACTTGGAATGTCATATATCGTAATCGTCTTGGCAGGATTCATCTTCATCCACGCATCACTTGCAGTGTTCACCATTTTCTTAAATGGGCCATAGACACTGCGATCCAGTGGCTGAAGTTTGTGGCTGCAGTGTGGGGGGAAGGTTAGTAGCACAATCCCCTTTTTTTGCAGAAGTCGATAGCTTTCACTGATATATGAGAACAGTGGTTATCCATCAAAAGCAAAACCTTCTTGTCTAGGCTGACCTTTGTGTGTTTTGCAAAGTGATCAAGGAATAACAGGAAGTCTTCCTCTTGCATCCATCCTGAAGCGTTTCTGCTTCCAGCACTCCCAGTTGGGCCACTCTGAATAAAGTATTCCTTATAACGTTTACGGGGGAATACAAAGAAGGGGGGAATTGCATTTCCCAGTGCTTGCACAGCGCATGCTACTGTCACAAGCACACCTCTCTCACCCGATGTCATCGCACCCACCTGTTTGACTCCACGACGTGCAACAACACGTTCTGGTGACTGAACTGTTGTTACACCAGTTTCGTCCATGTTCCATATGTCACTCCCATCAAAGTTGTACCTCCTAATGACCTGTCCGAGGCTGTTGAAGAAACATTCCACATTCATGTGATTAAAACTTGTGGCCCGTGTAAGGCTGGTTGCCTCTGGACTCCTCATGGACAGGTTGGGGTTCTGCTTCATGAAGAATGTGAACCAGTCAGGCCCTGCCATCTGCTTCTCACCCCATGTTTGTGGGTATTTGAGGTTATACTTTACAGCCAGTTCATATGCAAACGTTCTGACCTAAAAGAAAGTGAAATAGAAAACATGATCATATAGAAAAAAAATCTATTTATCTGGAACCTCAGAGCCAACTCCTCCGCCACAGTGTATTCTGAATTTAACTCTTTATTTCTGTTTGCTGCAAACAAGTGTTTGTGATAAAATGTTCACTAAAGTAATAAAAGGTTGTGGTAAATACTCACCACTTTGAATTATATTTTTATATTTTGTCTTTATCTGCTGCCAAGAACATTTGGAGTTGGGGTTGCATCTAAAAATCAATGAATATTAATCTTTCTTAGTACATGCCCATTTTTATATATTATAAAAATAGGCTATAGGCTATATTACACGTATAGGCTACACATACTGTATATACATAATTTTACATAAATATAGAACGTATTTGTTTAACTTACACATTAACAATCAGCAATCTTTCTCCAACAGTCTTCTCTTGCTTTGGCAGCAGAGACTGTATTGTTTCGAGCTTGAAATACATATTTAAATTCATCGTAATTCTGAATGATTATCTCTTGCTCCTCCGCGGAAAAATATATCGCTCTCGCTCTACCCGCGATTGGTTGTTCAGTGTCGACATCACTCTTTTATGTGCACGCACGCGTGGAGTAATCATAGCTTAAGATCAAAGCCTGATTGCATCGGTTTGGTTTTGTCAACTCAAAACTAATCCTGTAACCCCGAGTTTGTTCAGCTACCTTCATGGTACAGGCAGAGCCGGATTAAATAAATGGACTACACTAGGCAGGCTGCATTTTTTGGGCCCCCCTCCATCGATGTTATTTATGAATTGAAATCTGAAACTTACCAAAGCTACTAATAAAAGTTCATTCACATTTTACATAGCCTAGTCTTTGGTTACAAATTGGTTGTTTGTATGCTAAAATAAGTTATGTGTTGTATATTAAACAGTCTATCAGACTATTTTTTTATATTCATTATTTATACGTCATTACACAGCTCTATTAAATGCTATTAAATTATCCTCATCTTATCCATTGGGAGTGTCATTGTTAAGGCAGTAGTACCAGTAAATAACCAATAAGTGTCAGTAAACTATGTAAACAGAGCAAATAAGTTTATCTTATTTGCTCTGTTTACATTTAATCAACATTTAATTAAGATTTTCTGCAAAATGCAATAGTTTACAACATTTATAAATGTTGTAATTAAGAACAAGAAGGCAAACATGACCCCTTCACATTCATCAAGACCATTTAGAAACTGTCTAACAATAAATAATAATAAATATAAGGATGGTGGATTTAAACTATGGAAACTAAAGGTATTCAGACTATTAAAGACGTGTATGGATGGAATACTTCTTACATTTCAAGAATTGTGTGATAAACACCAGATTCCCTCAAAAATTTTTTTTAAAAATATTCACAGCTTAAAAGTTTTATGTCTTCCAGGTCTACAGATATTATGTACATTCCCAAACTGTCATTAATTGAGGAAATAATTGGAAAAAAAGGAGTTGGAGTTGAAAAGGGCCAATTGTCAAAATATTATCATTTAATAATGTCTAACTCTAAAGAGTCTGCTGTAGACAAATTAAACGCATGGAGGAAAGACATTCAAGAAGAAATAGAGGAATTTGAATGGACTGAAGCATGTTTAGAAATCTCCAATATTTTGACAGGGATGGTTTAGTGCAAAGTACTCACGCATCCTGTCATCAATTTGGTCCCACTTTGCAGGATCAGATGGGTAGCTTGTTAATACCCTTTCTGGGTCTAGAGGCTCCTGCTGCAAAACGATATTGGGCTCACTTCTGGCTGGCTGCTGTTCTTCCATCAGTTTGTCCTTCTGTGACAGCGCTGATGTTGACGGCGCCACAGCGTCTTCCGCCGCATTTCCCGCCGCATCTTCCACCGCGTCTTCGGGCCGTGTCTCCGGGCCTGGCTCGGCCTCTGGCTCTGCTGACTCGAGCAGGTTCACAGCTGTCGGACGGCTGCCCGACAGAAACTTCTGTAAAGCCCCCCGCTGTCTCTTCTTTTGTTCCTCTTTTCCTTTTACGTTTTGCCGCACCCGAAAGCATCTTGACTTGAATGTTAGCCTACTCAAAACACACCTGCCTGCTAGCTTTGTTGTCCCGCTCTGACCTCTGACCGCCGCTGACATCCCTTCGGACTTAACTGGCTCTGGCTGGCGCCTTTATACAGTCATGGGCTGGCGTTAATGTGACGTAATGTAACAGTCTATGGTTAAGATAAACATCGTCACTATTTTTAGTTAATTAATAAATATTGAAATAAATTGTAGATAGGACATTTGTACATTATATATATATATATATATATATATATATATATATATATATAGGCTATATATATATATTTATTTATTTATTTATTTTGTCCCTCTGTCTGGGCCCCATCCTGCCAATCGGGCCCTAGGCACGTGCCTAGTTTGCCTTTGCATTAATCCGGCTCTGCTCACAGGACACTGCACTTATTCGCAATCATAAAAGTTTTGCCGGGTAAACATTTCATTGGCGTTCTCTTCTGACATGATGCACTTTTTCTGAGCGCGTAGAAGTGCGCACGCACTGTCAAACAGCGCCAAACTGGATTGTTGTTGGGTCAGACGCATCTGATAGCGGGGGTCGAGACCGCGAGAGCTACATCCCAGCAAACACATTTACGTTGTGGCAACGTCTGTGGCACGTTGCATTTCTGCTATGACAACGTCGCTGTCTACGTGCTTGCAACAATGTAACAACGTAGAATTGTAAGACGCCACAGGGCTGTAGCAACGTTGTTGCGCGACATTCAGTAACTGAGAGACGACGTTCTGACAATATTTGTATATGCTGCTATATCCCCCATTTAGCATTTTGTTAGATAATTATATACTTTTTATAGTTTATTGTTTATCTATATTATTATTTATTGGGGCTATCAACACCCGCAAGTGTACACTTTGAAGAGTAAAAATGATAGAAGGTTTCGTTAATTCAACTTTATTAAAACTGCATATGGTAATCAAATTGCACTTCCAAAAGTAATACATTTGTGAAAAAAAGAAAAAAACGAATATACACATTTATTTTAAGTATAATAAAAAATATATAAAAAAGCAAAGGCAGATCAGAAGAACATTTAATGACCAAAACCGGGTCTGTGGCAGACAATAGCCGAAAGCCGGCCGATAAAGGTCGGTAACCGGGGAAACATCCACAAATCCAGAGGAGCAAAGAAACGAATGAGAGAGCGGAAAAATCAAATGACAAACTAAACAGTGCAAGCGAGGCTACATATCACATTAGAAATTAAAGGTTGTGTTTGATAGCTGAGGAAGGCTAAATTAAACGCAATACTCACGTATCCTTGCTCGATGAAGAACGAGACAACACAATGAGCCCAACAATTTGGTTGGAATTTAAAAGGCTGATTTTCCCGCTTCAGTTCAGTGACGAGTACATTAGCCTATGTAGTCCAGTGGTTGTCTAGACAGACACCCTAGGCACAACTTTAAGCAATGGCCCTGAACGGTGGTTTAATGTCAACATTGTGACAACGCTGTAACAACCTCAACCACACAACGTATTTATAGCAACCTTTTGGCCATGTTGATAAAACGTTGTTAGAAGGTTGGCTACGTTGTGCCAACGTTCTGTGTTTGCTGGGATGGAGCTACATGTAAAAAAAAAAATGCACCAAACAAGCCACTTTGAAATGTTGCTGTTTTAACAAAAGTTCGGTGACCCTCCTTCCTAGACTAAAAAAAGTTGGATGACCTTCCTTCCTAGACTAAAAAAAGCTGGATGACCCTCCACTCAACAAAGAATAAAAATACATGACCCTCCCCTATTTTCCTCCAGTGGCCCCTTCCATAAATGCCGAACGGTATTTCCCTAACTTTCCCAGCTTCCAGAGGAGATCAGACGTGCTCTTACAATAGTCACTTTCAAATCCAGACTCAAAACACATCTGTTTAGCTATGCATTTAATGAATGAGCACTGTGCCAATGTCCGTCCGACTGTTGTACTGTATTTTATTTTTTATTTTTTATTTTTCTAAACTGTTTTAATTATTCTTATTTCTTTTTATTATTTTAATTTATTCTATGTAAAGCACTTTGAATTGCCATTGTGTATGAAATGTGCTGTATAAATAAACTTGCCTTGCCTTGCCTAACTGAACTTCCTTAACTATATCCCTAACTGAACATTAAAAATTAACAGATGTTTCCTTTAATCGAAATTTTCAATATTGACACTCTATTTCCAGCCATGTGCAACTCTTTGAGTGCCATGGCTCCCCTCTCTCACGTCTGACCGGTTAAAAATTGTAGGGCTGTGGTCCATAAAGAATTTGATGGTTTCCCACATCCTCAGTCGTTCTCCAAATAGCCTTAAAGGTAGGTAGGAATTGTCTAAAAAACTTCTTTTCCAAATTTGTTTAAACTTTATTTATATATCAATACATAATTAAAATGTAAGTACTCTGAAAAAAAAAGTATAAAAATCGAGTGTCTGTAGACCTCTCACGACTGTTTTAAAGACAGTTCATTATTTCCATTCACTCCACCCCCTCCCTTCTGGGCTCCTTCCAAAGCCACGCCCCCAAAACACATGAACGCGCGACTCCGACCGCTGAGCTGGAAGACGCATTATTTACCTGAGACGAGCGGAGAGGAAGGAGCACAGTGCATGTAGTGACATCATGTCAGAATCACATGTAATAAAAAAATCTAACTTTATCATTATGAATATAAACAAATAAGATGTATTTTAGTACTCACTATCAAGCTAGCATATTGATATTGGTAAAGTTTAAAATATATATATTTTTTTTGATTCGCTAACGAGCTAGTTATATCTATAAGGCAAAGCTAAAAACAGGTTGTATTGATACACGTTTTTCCATTACCATCAGTTACACTGTGATGAAGATGAATTTCGTGTAAGATTCATAACATATATGTGTTCTGCATGTAAGAGTTTCCATGATGAAAGCATTGTTGACTCTGATGAGGACTACACTCCGGAGACAAGTACCGCATCGTCAGCTCGAGGACAAGTCCGGGGTCGAGGGCGAAGCAGAGGAGGTCGAGCAAGAGGCCGTGCAACTAGGGTCCGAGGATATTGACAGGCGTTTTATTTCTTTGTTTATCCAAAGACTTTTTTCATTACCTTTTCTAGTAGGCTACTGTCTTCCTTTTTTTGCCTTGTTTGCCTTCGCTAACTGCATATGCCGGTAATGTGAATTTTGATTGCTCTTTCTCTGCCATTGTTTTGCTATTCCTAGGTTCCGTGCCTCTTGAATCAAATCAAACGGGTTCGCGCAAGTGGGCAGATCCTGTGGCAAAAGGGTGGTTGCCATGGTTGCGAGAGAGTGAAAGTCGCCTAAGCCAATCCTTTGTTTCGTCCCGAATGGAAATAATGAGCTGTGTTTAATGCAGATTAAACGATCTAGAGTCACTCGATTTTTATACTCTTTTTTTTCAGAGTTCTAACATTTTAATTATGTATTGATATATATAGAAAGTTTAAACAAATTTGGAAAAAAGTTTTTTTATAAAATTCCTACCTACCCTACCTTTAATACAGTAGGAATCTAGCAGAGTATGGGTTGCGAGTTCCTCTTGTGACGTCATCACCCAGTAACTGAAAAAACACGCTACCTTTGAAGAAACCCCAATAAATGTTATTTTAACGCATTTTAAGACAGAAATAATTAAATATATACATATAGAGTACTTTAATTTACACATTAATTGGCTGTGGTGGTTAACCTGCAACTTACACTTTAAATCTGCATATAGCACAGGAATTGAAGATCGGATTTAAATCCGTTTCACAAAAACACATTTATGTGGCCAGATGTAAATGGAATCGTTTTGATAAATCAGATAGCTATCCGATCTGAGAAAACGCATGAAGTGGCCAGGTGTAAACAGCCCCAGGCACTTGAAAAAGCAAAAATCTGTGGCAAAACTCAAGTGATATTACGACAGGAGTAACGGCGGTGTGTAAATCGAGTTCCCCCTCACACTTCTGCTAGTTTTCCTGAGATCTCTGATCCCGTGCGAATTGATGGCCATCATTATTACAGACCTCCTGTGTTAAAATTACATTACTCCATCTACCCTTGTAAAACTAATCCTGTCCGAATAGGGCTGTCTGGATCTTGGTCTTGACTAGACCTCTGGTTTGAGCGATAAACACATTTTTATAGATAGGATAGGATAAATTAGATAGATTAGATAGCTACGTCTTACCGTGCACAAGGAATGCTGAAACCGTGAACAAATAAACGAAAAACGTATTTGTCTCCATGTTTTGCTACTTTGAATGAATGGAAGAGCACTGCTTAAAAACTGCGATATTGGTTTATCCTGAAGAGTGTCGTTGTTGTCAGAGACTACGTGATCCTTATATGCCAAACGCCTCCTGCTGGAAAGTAGCCTACATGTGAGAAGAGGAGAAGTTTGCAGTGAGGAGAGAGAAAAAAAGTGCAGTAAAGACTCAAGAGTTCTCTCTTCAGGGCAGAGTTTAACCTCAAACTTATTGGTCAAATGTGGGCCTAGGCTACATCATGTGGGCGTGGTTAGCCTCTTACTTAATATCTGAGAAATGTTAGCAAAACATGGTAATTGTGAAAATCCCAGAAACTCTATATTCTTCTAAAATGTTTTGCAAATTACAGGAAAAGATTTCTCAAGAATTAGAAATTATGGGAATTAAATGAGTTCTTATTTTTCACTTGATGTAGGCTACTATATTAAAACACACACACACACACACACACACACACACACACACACACACACACACTAGGAGACGAGAGAGAGTGATAGAGCTAATTCAGTGAATGGAGACTATTAGGAGGCCATGATTGGCAAGGGCCAATGGAGGGAATGTGGGCAGGACAAGACATCCCAACCTACAAAAGTTAATTTCATGAACTTCATAATAGATAATTTCTATAGTCTATAGGCCTATGCTAGCCTGACTACGTCAGACTTCGTACTTCCGCTCAATTTCAGTTCGCTTCTGTACTCAGTCTGAGATAGCGACCTATCTCCCAGTTTTCCTCTGCGAATCAACGAACAGAGGGCGGGCTGAGAGCCGTGACGTAGACGCTAAGCGTTGAGTTTAAGATTGTAGTTTAGGTTAGGGAAATCAAAAACGGGCTATGGAGACACGGGATGCAATTCGCTCTGTTGTGGAGAATATTCCCGACATTTGCAAACTAAAGCCCGAACAAGAAGAGTGTTTGTTAAACATTTTGAATGGAGGTGATGTTGTGGCCCTACTCCCAACAGGTTTTGGGAAACGTTTAATTTATCAAATATTACCGATCGTCAGCGAGAAACTGGGGAGGCCAAAGGCCGGCAAGGCAAGTACTGGACCCATTTCAAACCTAGTATTGCAGTGTTTAACCCACCTCGGTGACACTGCTCCGTGACGGCAAGTCCATGGCCTTCCTCGACTTTTTTATGGTCCTTGGAGTTTTAGAGGGTGTATCTCGGTCTCTTTTATCTGTTGAGCTCGAACTGGCACCCTTTTGACAGGTCAGTGTCTCCTTTCTTTCCAGTCCTTAAATATTGCCATGTCATGCTGTAATCTTGCAATTAAGTTGCAGCATTTCAGACAGACTCGAGATGAACAAAGAGCTGTGTTTACCAGAACTAATCCTAACTTTGACAGTTGGCTGCAAATATTTTCTTGTTTCTCTCTACTGTCAAATATTAGTTTAGAGGCCCTGATTGTACCGTGGATGCGTAGATTTACTTAACATAATCTGCAAAAGTCGTTCACAGCCATGTTCACTCTGGTATTTCGCTCGATGGTTTTGTTTTCGCATCATACATGTTTTTACAGAGGCTTACGGGTAACCAATGATTTTAAACTTCAGACAAGCCCCACCCACGAGAAAGAAAACGCTTTTCAATTATGCCCTTCCAGACTCTGTCTACGAAGCAAAGCTAAGTAGCAGAGTTTGGAATTACCAGGCTAGGCATATGCAATTATTTGTTCATAATGTTACAATATGTAGATTACTTTTACTATTTATAAGCTGCTTATACTATTCATGTAAACTGCTTTTATTTATATTCCATTGCAGCTTTAAACAGGTCTAAGGAATAATATGCACATGAATGAAATGAAAGTTGTTGAACTCACCTCAACATGTCTTTTACAATCATTTAACCCACCATGGGCAATGCTGAAGTCACTGTTACAAACTGTACAGCGTGCAAGACTATCATTATGTTTTACTCTTATAAGACAGGGGTAACACTTTCATGTAGTCTGCCGTAAAATGTATCTTATACTTTCGTTTTTTGCATGTTTTTTTTGTGGCACTCTCCCTTTGCCATGGCGCTCCTGTTTCTAGATAAACTGAACTGATTAATTCGGTTCGGGAGAAGGGATAAAACCCGCCCACACTGACAATTGATTGGTTGATTTACCGAAACAGGCCAATCAGATGCTCTCTATCTTACATGCGCACACACGCAAGGTCTCTCTCGCTCCCTCTCCACTGTGCGACGCGCGCTCTGGCTCGCTCGCTCTAGATCCCGGGAGATTTTAAAGGTGGTATCAGTGATTTCAGGCCCCCCCCCCAAAAAAATATTTCATCTTATCTTTCCTAACATGCCATTAAACAAAACACGTCTCTTTAGGCAGCCTAGGCTCTGAGATCTGCACACAAAAACAATTGGTTTCACGAGCTCCGACTTCGCGTGCAGCCGTGCACGAGCACAAAACCTCACAACACCCACCCCCTGTCGGTGATTGGTTGGAACACTATTTGTTTTGGTTTTGAGTGGTTGGTGAAACCAATTGTTTTTGTGTGCAGATCTCAGAGCCTAGGCTGCCTACAGAGACGCGTTTTTTTTGACGGCCTGCTTAGACACAGACAAGATGTTAGTGAAACACAGAAGGTACTTGAGAGAGGATTATCCTAGAACGAGACAACAATGGTTTGGAACCGGAGAGTCACGGGTGTCAAAAGACGAGACCGGACGCTGGGTGAAGAGTGACTGAGGTTTATATGCAGTGTGCATCAGAGGTGAGTGGTAATGAAGTGCAGGTGAAGATAATTAGAACTCCGGGGATGATGAGCGGGACCTGGGGCCTGTACCATGAAGCCGGATTAGGTGGCTAGCCAGCTATGTTTCAGTTTAGTTTCCGCCAACCCTGGGTTTTAGGTACTATGAAAGTAGCTCGGCTTTAATCGGTGTTCGTTGCCATGGTATCTTACGCTGCATGGCTAACCTGCTCCGGGGCAGGTTATGTTCTGGATTCAAGATCTCAGACTGAAGTTTGACCAATCAGCTGAGAGCAAAGAAACATAGGTGACGTAACTTATTCCCAGTGTCTGTTACAATGACTTCACCTTTTCTTCCAAATCCGGTGGACATCTCAGCGCAAATTGTTTGACGAGCACTTCGTAGAGAAAGAGTTTTTAGCATGACAAAATCCACTTGCCTTTTCTGATATTTACTTGTATGAAAGATACAGATTTTCCGCGGAATGAAAATTGCTCTTATCTTTGCGAACTTCTTGAGCCGCACATAAAGAATTTAACGTCGAATTCATGCACTTACTGTACCGCAAATGGTGTTGTATTGTTTTTTTTGTTTTTTTGCAAGTGGTACATTCTTGCATGGTGACGCACAGAAGCTAGGGGAAAACATATGTTTGTCGAACCATTCGCAAGGTGGTCCTCGCTCTGCAGGAGTATGGATAATTTCATTAATAGTGTTCCCCGGACATTTATCGACCATGTCCATAAAGGAGGGCTTTTATAAAATTGCCAGTAAGATATATTGATAGGGTGATATCACATGAACACCTTTTTTTTTCTTTTTTTCAAAAAGCAAATTTCACAAATGTACTATACAATATAATACATGTTAAGAATTATTTTAACTCTTTTTTATTATTATTTTGTTAATCTTATGATAGGATTCCCTGTGTCATTGAAACATGTATGCAGTCTATTGCTCCAATCTCCACTGCTCTAGGGAACATGAGGCAGATTATGTTAATAGGAAGTCCTATCACAGCCTTAATGTTCAGGCAGAGATGATGTGAATATGAGATCATTATTTTCTGTGAGATGAATCTTTAAATTAATAGTAACATTAACAGATATAACAATGATCTACTAAACATTTCATCTGCAGACGACTTGTGGTCATGAACATATGATCAAGTTTGGATGCCAAATGGCCTGGCTCCAGTGCTTGACTCACGAATTTTCCATGAGTCTGTGTTGTGTCAGCGCTTTGAGGAAAGCAAGTTAAATTTGGTACAGT
The DNA here is from genome assembly GCA_023718395.1 of Leucaspius delineatus. Taxonomy (NCBI): domain Eukaryota; kingdom Metazoa; phylum Chordata; class Actinopteri; order Cypriniformes; family Leuciscidae; genus Leucaspius; species Leucaspius delineatus. Next base: position 48,290,129 of record CM043363.1, on the reverse strand, counting down.
ACAAAACACTGTTAATTTGAACAGAGATAGAAAAACCTACACAATAACCCCCTATCATGACCCTCAGCCAGGGCCACAGCACCGCTTCAGTTAATGTTGATTGGGGAGTGACTCCGTGACAGGATGTGTCTGGTGTTTTGGCAATAATAATTCCATAATTCTCACTCCAAGCTAAACTCAAAAGGTGGCAGCCCGGAAAATTTTTAATGTATAAATTAAGGTATTTGTCCCAAAAAAAAAAAAAAGAAGAAAAAAAAAAAGAAAAGGCAATGTCATACTATGTAGCAGTGCTATTGTGGCGTCATAATCTGTTTGGTTATAAAATGTATTATCTGAACTAAATGAAATCAAGTGCATCGTGCTGTGGAATTATTCATTCACAGACAGCTTACGAAGATGTTCAACTAATAAAGATCTTTGTCGCTGGCAAACAATATGCTGCAGTTAAACGTTAAAGTGTTAAAATTATTGTAATTCTAGCTTTTTTATTATTATTGAACTTTAAAAATTACAGAATTCCATGTCAAGTTCTTGACATTTCTTTTACACATTTTCGCATTTGTAAGTAGGCCTATGACTTGAAACAAGAATAATTTAAATAGCCTAAAAAAATAAAATAAAAACTTAAAAATAAAGGGCATCACAAACGTTAAATTAATTTAGCAGAGATACAGTTCTTTGGAACTTTTAAAAACTTTACAGACTCTAAAAACATTTTAAAGGCTGATTTAAAATGAGCAAACTTGGGTTTTGATCATAGACTTGCAGCCGCCAGACCCTGGGCTTATCTGATGTGACTCAGTGTATTTTCTTCAAGAGGATCTCTGCTATTTACCTAAACGCCCAGATTGTCAGCTGTTTCTGTTTATCTATAAGAGGAAGTTTTCTGTTTTTACCCATTATCTGGAGTCTTTTCCATTGTCTCATTAAAGACATTGTAATTTGCATTTTTGCATTCGGGTCCTCTCTTACCTTCACAACAAGATGACAAATTTAAGACTAGGTTGCAGTTCATTTTAACACCAAGAAATTGAGACATCTCATACCAAAAGCGATTTACAATTTAGGACTAAGTTAAGCGAGTCATCGTGAAGAGGCAAGAACAACGCAAGAAGTGTTCAAAAATACGAAGTTCAGGCATTGTTCAGAGTAGCATAAGCCCGATAAGGGAAGATTAAAGGAAAGGGAATTTCCATCACTCCATGGTGGGCTTGGGAAACAAGGCTGATCTGCCTATAAAACAGTATAAGCAGTGCCCCAGACTGCCCCATGAAACAGTGCCCCATACAGTGAGGTCTAAATATTAGATGGGTCAGCAGTCATCAACATGCTGAAACCAGGTGTAGCTAAAACCTTGCTTTTCCAGCAAGATCTTCATGCCTTATATCAAAGAGTAACTTGAAAGGGTCAACAGAGTGGATATTGTATGGGACTGCAATGAAATTACCAGCTTAAATTTCCAGAAGAGGGGAAAGGGGACAAGAACAAGAGTGGATGTGGCGGATGCTTTTTACCCCAAACCCCATAGTTTTACATATTCTTCCGTTATTGAAAAACTGTTGAACTGTCAAACTTACCTTGAACAAAACATGAAAATAGTTGAGACCTCTGTCTCAAAATATATTCAACAATTTTATCGATTCTCATTTAATCCCACTTCACAGTTATGACCGCAGTTTTTCCTTACAGATTTTAGTGTGGAATTAAAAAGCATATGCAGCACATGTTCATTTATTAGGCTAATTTAAGATGTCCACATGAGTTCTGGGAAGGTCTAACATTATTGGGTATAGTCATGTAACCACACACATTTATTTCGGGGGATTGCCTTAACACAATGATTATCAAAGCTCAGAAATGACAGCTGAGTTTTCGAAGTTCATTTTTGAATAGCTCGTATTATTTTTTTTATTTTTATTTTTTGCACACATTATTATGAAAGGATTATCTATACATACATATTGAAATTATAGCAATTCATGGTTTATTGTGTTGGCAGACTGCAGATAAATGAAGGTCACAATTACTGGTGGTATAACACAAGGAGTCTATGTCCCCTATCTGTCTATCTATCTATCTATCTATCTATCTAAATAATGAATCAAGAGTCTTGTAATTCTTTAAAAAAAATTAAGGTGACAACTAAAAACAGTGTGTATATTTTATTAAGAAAATTGTGGTTCAGTGTTGTATAGAAAATATTGAGAACATTTCACTAATAAAACCAAGAGATACGTTTTCCTAAAAATGTAAGGAAACTTACCAGTTTTGAGGCTTGAATTGAGGAACCAATAGGCTATATGCACACGGAGGTGATGACGTACTTCCGCTAAATTCTCAGCCAGCTAAGCCATTTCCGCTACGGCTGAGGTGATTGTTTACAAAGCGATAACGCTAGAGATAGCGTAATGTCTAGTAAGAAATCATTTAAATTTCAGCGAACTAACAACAGTACAGCTGAGCATTGTTGTGTGCCTCTGTGTCAAGCCTCAAGCAAGTATAACACAGTACTTAGTTTTCACACATTTCCATCTGACGCGGAAATCAGACGAAAATGGCTTGTCGCTATCCGGAGGGACAATTTCACAGTTAGTCCCCATACCCGAGTATGTAGCCGGCATTTTAAAAAGGAGGACGTTCATGAGCCAGTGTCAGAGACAGGGAGACGGCTATTAATCAAGGGAGCTGTTCCAGCATTGTTTGAGTGGAACAATTACACCCTTCCCACTTCAAGACCGGGGGTATGGGAGAGGAGAGAGCGGCCGCCGGTGTCGCGGGATGACGCTGCGTGCGAGGAGGCTGACATCCTCATGGACCATGACTATGCTTCGGCTCCAGATCCCGCAGTTGTCGATTTAGCCCTTGATGAAAACACGTCTCTCAGAGAGGAGAACCGCAAGCTGAGGGAACAGGTCGAGAAGCTGACAATGAATCAGCGCTTTGGGATTAATCGTTTTTCTGCCTCAGACAAGGACATACGTTTTTTCACAAGGTAAGATGTCCAGATTGTTCTGTAGTACCTTTGCAGCAACGGATATAGGTGTCTGTGTCTGTGTGTGTGTGTGTGTGTGTGTGAGCAGATAAAGATCATACCAGGAGAGGGACAAACAGCAGCTGTGTTATCAAATGTTCACACATATTTTAATTTGTCACATTTTTACAATTAATTTAATTTGTACATTTAAATTTAAGTTATGTTATACTATTTTATTATTTTGATGTCTTTATAATAATTCTATGTAGGCTATTCCAAGCTTTGGCAATATTGCATTATGTAGGCTACAGTCATGCCAATAAAGTAATTTGAATTGAATTGAGAGAGAGAAAGGCTAATTGAGTTACATATTTGAAATGCTTCCTATTAATTTCATAGTATACACTGATACAAGATTTAAATGCTAATATCTGAATTGTATTTATTTAGATTTGCATCGTATGACCTACTGATGAGATTCTGGGCCTTAATAGAGCCTTCGCTGCCATCTATGGTCAGTGTGACACAAGCACAGAGAGGCACCTTTACATAGCCAAGTTCCACTGTAGTAAGTAGTTATTTACATGGATCATACAATACAACTTAACAAAGCTCATGGTTAATAGAAGTTGAGAGAAATGTAATGTATATTTTATTTCTTTTGAACAGACTCATTCCCTGCAGCCCATTGATGAGATGTTCTTGTTTCTCAACTACCTTGCACTGGGCTCAAAACAGCGTGACCTTGCTGACCGGTACGGAGTCCACCAGTCCACAGTCAGTCGGATCATCACAACGTGGAGCAACTTTCTGTACACTGTGCTAGGGTCTGTGAGGATCTGGATACCAGAGGAGAAAATAAGGGCACATCTGCCAGCTGATTTTAAGGACTATGCAGACACTACAGTGATCCTGGACTGCACGGAGCTGAGGTGCCAGTGCCCTTCATCACCTCTTCTTCAAAGTGAAATGTTCTCAGCATATAAGTCCCACTGTACTCTCAAAGGGCTGCTTGGAGTGGCTCCTCATGGGGCGGTCACATTTATCTCTCCACTGTACGCTGGTTCCATCAGTGACAAACAGATCATGCGGGAGTCTGGAATTCTCTCCCTTTTGAGACCTGGGATGGCCATCATGGTCGACCGAGGTTTCCTTGTTGATGACCTTGTGCCCTGCAAGATTTATAGGCCAGCATTTCTCTCTGGAAGATCCCAGATGTCTGCCTGTGAGGTCAGGGAGACCCAAGCAATCGCACGCCTCAGGGTGCATGTTGAGCGCCTCATACGTCGTGTTAAGGAACACAAGTTCTTTGACACCGAGATTCCACTTCGGCTTTTTGGCAACATTAATCAGCTGTATACTGTTGCATGTCTTCTGACGAACTATGAAAACGGGCCTCTGGTAAAGGCTTGGGCAAAGAAGAAAGAGTAGAGAGCCACTTGTCTGTAAATAGCTATTTATTTTAATTCAATAAAAAAAAAAATTGTCAATATGTTACAAAAGTTGCAATGTTACAATAATTTTTAAAGCCACTTTGTTATAATTGTTCACTTTTAGCAATGTTTAAAATTGACCAGAGTATGTCTATAGAAATCTAATCAGAATTGACACCAGTACTGAGATGTTTATTTTGTTAACTTTTACAAATGGCCAGAGAATGTATTTGTTTGTTTACCTATACAAATGGTCATACGTAATTTATTTTACATTTTTGTAAGTACTTTCTTTAAATGTTCCTTTGTAAATTACTTTTTATAAATTTCATTTTATAGTACCTCATGTTATTTATGAACTGCTGTACATTGTACATACTCTTTGAATAAAGAACTACTGAATTATTTGCATGTTATATGTACTTTAGCTCAGTGTTTTTAAGCCATCTGTTATAAAAGAATAATACTTTAATGCACAGTGAATTATATTTACTGAGTAATAACCTTTTTTTAGGGCTACCAAATTACAAACAACAGTTATAAAATACTATTTTTAGGTAATGAATTACCTAAAAAAAAAATCTTAGGAAGAACATGTACATTTGTAATAATCTATTTATTAAATTACATGTTACATCTCATTACATTAGTATACAAATACAACAAGAAACATAGTAATAAATATGTGCACATTAGTATACAAATACAACAAGAAACAGTAATAAATATGTACACATTAGTATACAAATACATCAAGAAACAGTAATAAATATGTGCACATTAGTATACAAATACAACAAGAAACATAGTAATAAATATGTACACATTAGTATACAAATACAAGAAACATAGTAATAAATATGTGCACATTAGTATACAAATACAACAAGAAACATAGTAATAAATATGTACACATTAGTATACAAATACATCAAGAAACAGTAATAAATATGTACACATTAGTACAAATACAACAGGAAACATAGTAATAAATATGTACACATTAGTATACAAATACAAGAAACATAGTAATAAATATGTACACATTAGTATACAAATACAACAGGAAACATAGTAATAAATATGTACAAATATTTTGCAATGGACTGAACTGATAAGAGCTGCTAGATTAGAACTGCCAGTAAGAGAAATAGAGAAAAGAGAAATTAACAGCATTCTGTAAAAGAAGCGTGACAGGCTATCAGCATCTAATTATCCAGGCAAGCATTGAGATAACAATAAAAAAAGAAAGTGTCAATTTTTTCTTTCATTCTTTTGGTGACTTCATTGTCTCTGGGAATCCTCTGAATAAACATGTCTTCCTGTGTGTAGACAACAAAGTCACACCAGTCCAAACCAGAAACCAACATCTGGCCCTGGATCTGCCAAAAGTATGGATGAGATTTCCTTAATGTGTGTGTGCCCTCACTGATCTTAATATATGGGCAGTCAACATAGCTTGCTACATTGGGGCATTTAATTTCAACAAGGCCAAACACTGTCTGCCCCTTTGGATCGTACACGATGCCATCAGGTGATGACCCCATCCAGGGTGCGTCAGGGTGGATAAGGAAGCGTCAGGGTGGATAAGGAAGCGTCAGGGTGGATAAGGAAGCGTCAGGGTGGATAAGGAAGCGTCAGGGTGGATAAGGAAGCGTCAGGGTGGATAAGGAAGCGTCAGGGTGGATAAGGAAGCCACAGGGATAGTGGTTAACCTCCCTTACTCTGCAGTACTCCTCTACTGCTGCAGGTTCCATGTCAAGCCCCCTCCTCATGTCTGCAGTCTGATGGCTAGGTCTCAGAAGTCTTTTGGCAAGATTTTCAGCAGAGCTCTGTGCCCTGGTGTGACAGACCTCTCTAAATTTGGAGGAGGTGATGCGGGGCCGCCTTAGTTGGTGCCACTCAATGCAGGAACTCTGTTCTTTTGTGCTGTTGGCAATTTTGTGTGCGGACTCTAATGTTGTTTCCAGGGACATCATGTGGTGCTGCTGATGTTCAGTGCAGACAAAAGAGCAGGTAGAGGGTCCCAGCCTGTAACCCTGAAGTGGCAGTTGTGGGGGAGAAGGAGCATCTGTGTGTGGACAGGTGTTTGGGACTCTCTTTGCTGGCATGTGATAGGACAACACACTTCCTTCTTGCACTTTTCCAAATACAGAGTCAACCAGAGGAACATTAATGTTCATAGCCATAGTTGTTATCATTGGAGCCGCATCACTTGGAAGATCATGGTAGACTTCATCCACCCTGAGTGTGGAAAGTTCAGGCAGAGCTGAACTGACACCCTTATACAAGTTGCTCCTATGGAAAAGACAAAATATATATATTTTTAAATGAGCCATAAAGTAAGTTACACATAAGTTGAACAAACAAAATAAATAAAAAAGTTTGGACTTTCTTGCTTGAACAACTGACAGTATAAATACTAACAATGAATATTAACATACACTGTATCATATGATCAGATGACTACTTTATCTGAGGTCTCACTGATTACTACAGAAAATGTATTTAATGATAACAACAACACAAACCTGATTCCTTCCATCAGTTTTCGTTCCTTGGGTCTGGCTGAAAGAATCACCATGTCATTAACCAGACCAGGTTTAACACCCTGCATTTAAACAAAAAGGTTATCAATAAACCCACATATCCATAAATACAATCAAAGTACCCCGTTAGAACCATGGTTCTTGGCTTATGCCACTTCTGTTCAGTATCTGTGCAGCTGTGTGTTGGGGGAACAGAGTTGATTCTTAGCTGGCAAAAATGTGCAGTCTGATACAACAGTGCTGCCACATGATTACACAAAGCTGTACCTGCCACACAGGTACACTGGCAGCTTTGCAGCTGCACAGGACGGGCATCCCTAAGCACAATCTGAAAATACACAAATCTGTTACAATAGGAGACAAAGGTGTACTTTCAGTTTTTAAAAAGGAGAATGCATGAGTACAGTGAGAATGTTTGACAAAACAAACAAATATGTACCATCAACATATAAAGATGCACATGGAAAAAAATAACTGCTAAACAATTTGTAGATTGTAGCCAAATTATTATTTCTTATTAATATTATTATTATTTATCTCACTCTACTCATCATCAACAGTGGACACAGAACGTGTGTCAATGCAGTGACAAAACAGAACTCAGTTTCTGTGAATCCCAGTGCTTAGCATACATATTTAAATATCGATAAATATTTCAACACACCAGTATTATTTATGGTGTAGTAAATGAAATATGTCTTTAAAATAGATTACATGCGATGATTCACAGAAACTTGATCTGACGAACGGAACCTGTCTCATGAACCAGCCTGCACTGAACCTGCAGGATAACTTTCCCTTACGCTCAAGCTGTGAGGCTTTTGGCTTTTCCTCATTGATCTGTAGCACTCAGCTCTTATGGTTACCTCTCCTGTACTTGAATCCTTGTTTGAAACTGACATTGACAAAGGCGTTAGGAAAATTGGATGTGATTGACACATAATAGTAGACAGACCGACACAGACGTTACACCTGCTGCGCTAGCGTTAGATAGCATGCATGCTACTAAGGACGTGTAAACACAGTAAAACACTACACGTCCAGATCTTACCTTAATAATTGTGGATGTAGCTTGAAACGTAAAGCTTGAAGCCCTTCTCCTTCTTGGTTGTCGATGTATGGGTTAGTGCTTGAATAATTCGACTCACGTCGTTCACCGTAACACGAGGGACATCTTGAAGCGACCGAGTGAAAAACGCCATAGTTGCTATTGACGCTACGCGCGCCGGAAGTGGCCTAGCTGGCTGAATTCGAATGCGGAAGAGAGTGTGCATATAGCCTATTAAGCTGATCAAATTAAGGAAAAGGGATACCTATTTATTTTAAGAGAATTAGCTCAATTATGCGGTTTTATTTATTGTTAGTTCCCAACATGCTTTGCATATGGCTGGAAATGGAGAGTAAATATTGAAATTAAGTGTTATTTTATGTGTTTTCGGGTAAAGGGAAACTCTTCAGTTATGTTTGACATTTGAAAGAGTTTATGATGGTGAGGTTTTGATCATTAGTATTAGAGCCGTAGAGCTTTTGGTTAGGTTGTGAATAACTGCACTAATAATATGAAGCATGTGGCTATGTTCAATGAGAAATAATTTAGCTAATGCCAGTATTTGATGCTCTGATAGCAGAGATCTGAGTGTCTGTCTGTACTTATTTATTGTGTTATTTATTATTTCAGTTTATTTTTAAGTGTATAATAAATATCTTCCAATTTATTATAATTTATGTAATTTTGTCATCATTTTATTTGATTATTTGTGCCGTACTGCTGCATAGGAATGCTTTTTTTGCTTTTTGAAACTGAGCCAGACAATGTTTACTTCATGGTTAATGGAATAAAACACTAATTTCAACTATTTAACTGAGTATTGAATCATTTTTTAAATTCATTAACACAATAGACCTAGACTCCCTGTGTTCTACTACCGGTCACAATTATGACCAGACATAACACCATTTGTTTCATGGACTTTTCATTTTTTTTTTTTTTTTTTTTTTTTTTTTTACATAATTGAAATTGATTGTTTAATATCCTTACACATACCATGCAGATTCATACATTCCATCTCTGGGAAATTTTTCGGAATAAATGGGTCAAATCTACTAAATAATAATAATAATAATAATAATATATATATATATATAGGCCTTTAAAAGAAGAATTTTTTTAAAGAATTAAAAACGAACCGACTTACGGTACATTTTATTAGACCATACATGCTAAAAATGAGGGATGGATTTCACAAAATGAGTGTGATTTTCTTTTTTTTTTATAAAGACCCTTATATTCCTCCATTTTAAATGTTCCCAATATAGATACAAGTTTTGGAAATCCACCAGGGAGATTTAGTGGGAATCTGTCTATTACAGAAATAGATTATTGTATTAAACCACGCATTGGTCAGTGAACTTCTTTCTTTTAATCAAGATACAACTCGTGTATTGATGGAAACTACAGATTCATGTTTTAGTGACTATGGATATCGAATAGTTGTACATTATTTAGATCAGATCATCTATTTATTAAAAGTCGCCGGCATGTATTATTTTACAATAACAAAATGGACATTGAATAACAACTTCTTTCCGTTTCAAGATCAATTCAAGAAACAAATTAAAGGTACAGCAATGGGTGAATGTTTTGCTTCTAATTATGCTCATCTGTTTTTAGGATTTTGGGAAAAGAAATTATTTTTCAGATCATGAGTATTTTCTGTATTTTACGTTTAAGATAAGAAAAACAAAATAAGAGTTAAATAAACAGTATACATAAAACAGATTAGAAAAAATAATAATAAATCTGTAGACTTTTATTGAGCTGAGGAGATCCTGGTAGTGTTGCTGGACAGGGATGGGCAGCACTGTATGACCCTGGCCTCTGCCGGAGTGAATCATCTGGGATCAGTGTAAATTTCCATTGTCCACTAACAAGTGTCAGATGACTCAGGCGTGGGCAGTTACTGAGATGTTCATAAGATTTTTATTGATTTACTTGTGCTTTCCTTATTTCCTCCTCCAAACTTATCACAGGATCCATTGTGTTTCTTCCTTTTCTAAATCCGCTTTGACATCTAGCCATTTTATTCTCCAAGGAGCCTCTACCCTCCAAAAAATGTGTTAGTTTTTTCATTCTCTTACATATAAGCAATGTTGATGGAATTGGTCTATATTATAAAGGGTGACCAGCATCTTTTTTTAACGAAATAATTACTGGCTCTTTCCAGCTTTGTGGAAGCCTTCCCACGTTCCACAACTTGTTATAACAGTATCCAGTTTTGTTTTCCCATAGTACAATACATGCACGTCATCTTTTCCTGTAGTTGTCTTTTCCCCTGTGCTTTTCAATGCTTTCTGTAACTCTCCCATGTTTAATAGTGAGGGGGTTGAGAAGCGCACACCAGCAGAGGTAAGAATGTTTTATTGCTTAATATAGACCAATAGTGATCAAGTTAAGCATGAGTTTTCTTGTTTATTGTAGGTGAAAAAAAAGTGGTCAGATATAAAGATCGTCACAAAGAGGCGCATCTCGGCACTGAAGAGGAGCCAGAGTCAGACTGGGGGAGGCCCACCGGATCCAAGCCTCCAGCTGACACCGAACGAGGAGCGGGTGGCAGCCATCATCGGAACGGCGTCTTTAGAAGGTATCACCGGTGGGGGAGATACCGACGACATTCATGGTAAGTAAACTTAAATTTGATAGACCAATAAAAAAACTCACACATAAGTCCATAGTTAACTCATTTTATTTAAATTTTGCTCTATTGTTTTGCAGACGATGGCACTGCAGGCCCCAGTGCCCTCGAGGCATCTCCCCCTCAGCCGATCCAGGAGCCTGAGCCTATCCTTGCGCCCCACCCAGAGCCTGAGCAGGTGCAAGCGGGGGAAGCCGAGGCCCGTCCACAAGCCTCCCGTGCGCCACGGCCAAGGGTCCTGATGGATGAGGTCCTGGAAAGACAGACAGAAATTTGTAGACTACTGGTCGAAATTAACCATTCATTAGTGTCAATAAATACGTCATTAAAGCAAATAAATGAAAACTTAAAAAAAAAAAGAAGAAAACAATGAAAACAAAGTCTGTGTTATTTTAACAGAGCATCTTGCTCCTCATCTCCATTAACTTTCATGCATATATTACATCCTTATACTGTGCTTTTGTTCTTTCTATTTACATTTTTTTTCTATTAGCCTATATTTTCTTTCTATATTTAAATTTTATTTTGTATCTATCTATCTATATATATATATATATATTAACAAAAGACTTTGCCATCATTTCTAACGTTTCATTATTTGTGGTCGCAATCACATTTCCTTCAGTCATAACAGGGTAATTTCATTCACCCAAAGTGAATTTATCGAGTTAAATTAGCTTTGCACCCAGTGCTTTTAGTATAGACTTGTAATGGGACATGGTTGGGGAACTACAAGTCCCATCAGCCCTATAGCGCTATATAAGGAAGTAGTGAGGTTTGTTCACTAGTGATGGGCAGATCGAGGCTTCGTGAAGCAATGAAACAGTTGAAGCAAATGGGCCATATTGTTTCGAGGCTTCTAATCAATCCGACACCCGTCTCAACGGTGACACCTAGTGGTCACTTGCAGGTGTTGATCTGAAACAACCTTGATGAGCCATTAAACAAATGTGTTGTTTTTTTATTATTGTATTTTTCTAATATGTGAAGCTTGTAAACTTCTCACTGTGCATAATGCTATTTTGGTCCTGCAAAATGAATAATAAAAGAAATCAAGCCACAATGTCTCACTTTTTTAGAGATTTTTATTCAAAAATATTAATTTCTCTGCTGTGAAAGGACTTTTTTTACAGATAATTTCTCCAGCCTTTGAAAAAATCCTCTCACAAGGGACACTTGTTGCTGGCATGCAAAGATATTTTTAGCTAGGACATACGGAAAGATTACTGCTATCGCTTTCCAGTTTAATTTAAATTCCAGTTAAATTTAAATGTAAGCCTAAATAGCCTGTAACTAATCAAATCGCACTGTCACTATATCACCAAAAATCCGCTATCTCAAAATCAAACTCCTCTCACAAAAACCCACGAGGTCAACATGCGTTGATTTCACTTTTATAGGCTACAGATGTGCGATTGTGTGGTCTGTTCCCAACCGTGTCAATCAAACGCTGACCACACCTGATGAAACACTAGTGAAACACTTCGAGGCTTCGTTTGGCCATAGTCACGTGACATGTGTGCTTTGAATCACGCTTCGGCTCAGTGAAACATCTGCGCTTCGGGATTTAAGCCATCCTTATTGTTCACTCGCTCTCGCTTCCTGTCCTTGACTGACCTGTGGATGAATGGATGTCGCGGCACATCTAAAACGTCAACTGCTGGTAGATAGAGAGATTAGTTTGTTCTCTCGCTTCCTCTTTGCTGCACTGATTGTGAGTCATGTGTGAATGATGTCGCGGCAGATTGATCACTTCAGAAGAAGAGTAGCGGACGAGCAGTTATGTATGCTGACAGCGTTATTGATACACACCGTTAAGGAGGTAGCCTAGTAGTTTTACAATTTTATGAAATTGTTTTTAGGATTATGTTTTAATGATTTTCTTTTCTTTTGTTTTTAGTGTTTTTGCCGGATTATTGCCTGACTGATTGTTGCCTGAGTGTCAGTCAAAATAAGGAGCCCGATCTCATGAAAGTGCGTAGGCCTATCTATAGAACGAATGATATTTCTCGTATCATTTACAGTCCCTGACAAAAGTATTGTCGCTTGGGTACAAATTGACCTGAAGTGCCGCTGAAATATATTTCTAATCAAGATTTTATTTTACAAGAAATGGCTCATTTTAATCCAAAAAGCTTTTGTAATAATGTTTCAGTGCAAAACGAAACTGTCAAAAAGTATTCTAATATTCACAGCTTGGTAAAGCCCATTGAGTCCATTTTTGCAAAGACATAAGTGTTGGCGCCTTGTCATATGAGCTTCACCTGTGACTAATAATGGATCAGTTAGGTCTCAGGTGTGCGTGACATCACCGTCGGCTGGAGTGACAAAAAGACTGAGCGGCAGCATTGAGACTGAGCGGCAGCATTGAGACTGTGCGGCAGCATTGAGACTGAGCGGCAGCATTGAGACTGTGCGGCAGCATTGAGACTGAGCGGCAGCATTGGTTTTCAGCGTGAAGGCTGCGAAAAACACACAAAACGAATCTAAAACGGGAAAGAGCTTTCGTATGAGTGACTGTACAACTTTGACAAGAAATCAGAGGTATATTTTACAGACTGGTGAAAGCTATAGAACAGATAAGCAAATGGATCATTGCGATTCATAGAAACAACTGGACTCCAGGCAGAGAAAGGTAGATTTATCATTTTGTGTGCAATTCAATATGCTGAATTTAGGGGTAAAATACCCTATATTTTGTATTGTTATATACTGAATTGACTCATCAATTCTCATCAACTCATCAATTAAATATTTACTATCGTTCTGCATAATTGGATGTTTTAATATAAACACTGACAAAAAACTGTTTTAAGGACAATATGATGATATAAGATTGATATGTGATCATATGGATTTAGACCTACTTGTATTGTATTTATATAAAGAGTTCACAGACAAATTTTCTTTATGTATTTCCCGGTGTCAAAATAAGTGTCACAAATAAATGTCAGAAAAACCCAATTCCTGCTGCATGTCAATATCACTGGCAAGGCTGCATTAATGCACAGGCTTACCTGGGCTGAAGCCCAGGGGCCTCCCAAGTTCAGGTTCATGATGAGCTGAAAAGGTCATATTGTTTTGTAACTTGTCAGGTTTTCTGTCAGTCACTCTAATCACATGTTATATGTCTGCTGATTGAGTCACCCACGTGGCCCCATAAGCCCCGTTCACACAGCCAGCGATTTTGTCGTTGTATGTCGCTAGTCTCTATACTGTGAAGTCGCTTGTGGGCGTTGGTAGTGCTGTCACTCTAATGTTATTGGTAGACTGCACGTCTGGCCACATCTATACAAAACACCATCACAAGTGATACAACTATATTGTTTTAATTTGACTAGGAATTAGGCTCAAAAGAAACAGTATGCTGTTGGGAGAGTGTTTTTATATTACCACACAGCAGTGTTCAGTGGATTAAATAATTTACTAGATTAACGATCGATCAATCTACAAATTAAACTCACCAAATTTGACAAATAATACATTTTCTTGTCCCTAATAGTCAACATAATGCAGGGGAAACTGTAAAATGAACTGCAGCAGTGCTAAACTTGCATCATAAAACTACAACACTTGAACTATGAAAAAAAAAAACAGAAAAAAAATTAAAATTAGTACAATAATACTAATGAACCCTATAAATCAAGACCTACATCAGAACATTAATGCATACAATTGCATACTGCATTTATATAGAATTTTAGGTAACACTTTACAATAAGGTTTCATTAGTTACTTTAGTTCTATCTATCTATCTTTCTATCTATCGATCTATAAATTACAGGAACGTCTTTCTGTCTATCGGTGTGCCCGTTATTCGCATATCTCTCGAACCAATAGTCCAATGGATTTCAAACTTGACAGGTGTCTTGCTACGGGCACGAGTAAGTGCAGTTGTTTGGATTAGAAATGCAAAAGATATCGTTAAATATATAGCACACATTGGCTTTTGCCGCTCTAGCCACTGACCACTCCCCCTCTCACACTGACACTGAAGGTGTGTTCGACATCCGCTGCGGCTGGATGTAACCGATCGGCGAGAGTAGCCGCGTGCAGGCGGGGAGGAAGTCGTGAAGTCGGACACTTTCTGGTTCCCGTAGTGACCGCTCACATGGTGTTTGCATATTTTACCACAGCTGAAGTGAAATAAATGCAATTTTTGCCAAAAAATACACAGATGTTTCAGAGACATTTTCATTCAATACTTTATGTACTGCTTCATACAGCGTCTGTTTGAACAAGAATAAAGTTCAACATAAGCAATGAAGTGGAGTCTACGTTTTTTATCAGTTTTAATTTGATAAACATGACACAATATAACATTGCAATGACATGAAAAGAGTGTTTACTATTATAAAAAACTGATTTGTGAGCTTTGGAGAAACTAAGGTGTTTGAATAAACACGAAACACACGTGATCGTTGTCATGCGGTGAATCCGGCCAATCGTGGAACAGCTGTGTCGTCATCAGCCCTCGTGCAGCCGCTCTTGAGAAGCTGCACTGGCTGAGTTCTCCGGCTACTCTCGAATTGCTCGCGCGGTACTTCGATGGCATACGTCACAGTCACGTGGCGTCGGCGCTATATCAAGTCGGACAAAATTTCTAACCGGCATGCACTGCTTCAAGTCAGCCGCCAATCGGTCTGCGCAGAGCTGCATGAAGTCGAACAAGCCTACTGAGTGAGCATAGCACTGGACCAGAGGCCACTCCCCCTCTCACACTGACACTGAGTGAACACAGCGCTGGCCACTCCCCCTCTCACACTGACACTGAGTGAACACAGCGCTGGCCACTCCCCCTCTCACACTGACACTGAGTGAGCACAGCGCTGGCCAGTCCCCCTCTCACACTGACACTGAGTGAACACAGCGCTGGCCACTCCCCCTCTCACACTGACACTGAGTGAGCACAGCGCTGGCCACTCCCCCTCTCACACTGACACTGAGTGAACACAGCGCTGGCCACTCCCCCTCTCACACTAACACTGAGTGAGCACAGCGCTGGCCACTCCCCCTCTCACACTGACACTGCCACTCCCCCTCTCACACTAACACTGAGTGAGCACAGCGCTGGCCACTCCCCCTCTCACACTAACACTGAGTGAACACAGCGCTGGCCACTCCCCCTCTCACACTGACACTGAGTGAGCACAGCGCTGGCCACTCCCCCTCTCACACTGACACTGAGTGAGCACAGCGCTGGCCAGTCCCCCTCTCACACTGACACTGAGTGAGCACAGCGCTGGCCACTCCCCCTCTCACACTAACACTGAGTGAGCACAGCGCTGGCCACTCCCCCTCTCACACTGACACTGAGTGAACACAGCGCTGGCCACTCCCCCTCTCACACTAACACTGAGTGAGCACAGCGCTGGCCACTCCCCCTCTCACACTGACACTGCCACTCCCCCTCTCACACTAACACTGAGTGAGCACAGCGCTGGCCACTCCCCCTCTCACACTGACACTGAGTGAGCACAGCGCTGGCCACTCCCCCTCTCACACTGACACTGAGTGAGCACAGCGCTGGCCACTCCCCCTCTCACACTGACACTGAGTGAGCACAGCGCTGGCCACTCCCCCTCTCACACTGACACTGAGTGAACACAGCGCTGACCACTCCCCCTCTCACACTGACACTGAGTGAGCACAGCGCTGGCCACTCCCCCTCTCACACTGACACTGAGTGAACACAGCGCTGGCCACTCCCCCTCTCACACTGACACTGAGTGAGCACAGCGCTGGCCAATCCCCCTCTCACACTGACACTGAAGGCTTGTTTGACTTCATGCAGCTCTGCGCAGACCGATCGGCGGCTGACTTGAAGCAGTGCATGCCGGTTAGAAATTTTGCACGCGGCTACTCTCGCCGATCGGTTACATCCAGCCGCAGCCGATGTCGAACACACCTTGAGTGAGCACAGCGCTGGACCAGAGACAGAGAGGGTCGAAGAAAGCAGCGGAGCTTAAGTAGCGTTTTCTCAGAGTTCACTGTGTAGCCTGCTCCCTGATTTGTTACGCTTATTCATTTGTGGATGTTAACTGAATCTGTAAGTCAGCGACACTGTTTACTTCTGAATTTTATATTTTATTCTGGCGCGCTTAACGTTATCGCTACTGTGTAATAGTAGCCTATGCTATTCACCAACTAAACATATCCTATTCAATGTGTTAACAGTCTCTTTCACAGCCATCATTTGTAGTAGCCTATATTTGTATGTCATTATGTCAGTATCAGTATTTGCTTTCTACCATGCACAAATAAACATATCATTGAACTTTTGCTGTGTAATTGTAACAATGAGCACTCAAAAACACCAAACCAACAATTACTAAAAACACACACAAAAACTGATTTTGCACAGGCACTGCACTAGTATGATAAATAATGAATATGGTCCAAATATCCCAAACCAAATGTGGGCCACCTATGGAAAAAATGTGGCACAATCGACAAACATGTTGCAGCAAATGTGAATAAGCTAAAGTCCAAAAAAGTCGGTGTGTTCCTTTTAAAGGTATAAATGTGGCACAATGGCCTTCATCATCCCAGTATGCTAATGCCGATCTAGTGCAGGGATTTCATCAATATACTGATTGAGGACTGTTGGGACACTCCAGGCACAGGATGGTTCTGTCGGGAGAGACAGAGTCATTTGCACCTCAATGACACGTCTGTACCATTTGCTTCACAGGACATATGCTTACAACTACCGTACACACTGTTAGTGTGTCCTAATATGTAACTATGCCATGTTTGGTCTCATCTGACAGCTTATAAACTGAAATGAATGGTGGTGAACTTAATAGAGATATTAAAGTATCCTATTGTACAATCTGGTACTATTACTTAAGCATACATTGAGGAGAATATGTTAATGTTCCTCTCCCCCTCTAGATCTCCACCCATTTGCCTCATCTTTTGGTTTCCTGTCAGTTGGGTTTGGTGTTGGTATTCCACTCATGTTTAACATTGCTTTGCTCAGGGTATAAGAAGGAAAGGTAACTGCTGATCTAGGAGAAAGGCTTTAACCCCGCCACTCCCGCACACCAGTGCGTAACCTCATACTATGAGAAAGGCTTTACGGCCTCATCTGCACGACAGTGCATTATTTGTTACAACTAAGTTTCTATACAGCATGTTGTTCCACTCTACTGTCTGTATATTTAAACATGTAACTTAATAAATAACTTTGCCTGCTTTAAAGGCTTTGAGAATTTTTCCTTTTATCACTGATTATGTTGAAAGCTAAAGTGATTATAACTTTCGTTATATAAACGTTCAGGTCAAATCCTACGTTTTCCTATCAGTTCTAAGAAAGACCTTTAAAGAATAAGAGGTTAAAGAATAACAACAACTTTAATGGATTCAGATTAATTATATTGGAGTCAGATTAATATTTAAGTTATATACGTCATATATTTAGCATCCCATTCACTGACAACCAAACATTAACTGCGCTATCTAGACAATTATGGAATTTCAGTCAAATACAGGCTATTTTTGCTGTGTAGGGCCTATAAAACATACAATATGCTTCAAACAATTGTAAATTCAACTGGATTTTTGTGTATTTGTGAGTCTTGGAATTCCTTACTCACCATAAACAGTGACACCTTTTCTTTGACACCTTTTATCAATAATCTGTGCATAATCTCCACAGATGATCAGATCATCTTTCTGTATTTCAGTGACAGAATCTCCCTCCATCACTGACACTGACTCTATTGAATCTGTCTCAGCACCAAAAACACCTGAAGAACATCGGAAATGGATATTCAGACACAACTCAGAACTTTCTATTGGTTAAACGTTTTATAAAAAATCAGTTTTAATCAATTTATTGATTACTGAAGATATTTTAATAATAAATAACTTACCATCAAGACCCATCCAACACAAACAGAACAAAACAAACGCATGGGCCATTTTTAAAGCTGTTTGCTAAACAGTCAATAACTCAATGAATGTCAACATTAAGAGTGACCAGGCGATGCATGAATCCTCCTCTAAAAAGATGTAAGTCTTGAGTCTACACACACACACTCGCAGAGGTCGCAGTGCTGAGGTTAGAGTTGCAAACATGTTTATGCAGCATAAACTATTCTTGTAGACAGCCACAGGTTATTTATTTATTTATTTGCTGTATCCTATATTGTTGAAGGTAAAATAAAATCAGAAAATAACATTCTGTGTAACTACATTTACTATATTATTTCGCTGCAAATGTTTGTTTGATGTGGAATTCAGATTGTGATGTTCATGTTAGTGAAAGGAAAGAAGCTGTTCACCCACAAACTCTCGTGCACACGCTGTCCTCCTAACAAATGAACCCGCTTTTTGTTCTAGATAAACAAATGAGGACACAACAGGTTTCACTTCGACTCACAAACTGAGTGTCATGCATTCAGTGAATCACATATCATTTTCTTTCTGCTTTATAAAAACATATACGGCCTGTGAGTCGATTCTAAAATGCTAAAAATTACATTTAAGTACTAAGAACGATTGTTGTGGGTAATATTACTTTTAACTGCAAAATTAGACCTTTGCTTTTTAGAGAATATGACAATGGCATTTGTAAACTCAGACATTGATGGTTATTGCTCCAACCTGACTTTAATCATGCAAATGATTTGGCTTTTAAATGTACTTTTTTGCATTTACAACACAGACAGAGAGAGAACAGTGTGTGAACAAGATGCCCCAAGACCTTTTCAGTATATAATATGCAAAAAAAAATTGTTTAAGTGAAATTGAAGATGTTGGGGGTGTCAAGTGAAGTTTTCTACCTGTACTGCATGTTGTATCAAGTCAGGCTATTGGGATTCAGTGCTGAATCTCTGGCTCTCTATCGACATCTAATGGTTAGAATATAACTTTGCAAATTACAGGTGGATGAACATTTGATGAAAGATAAATGGCTCATTGACAATTTTAATAGTATGGAACATTGTTTTAACATTGATAAAGTTGATAGTTTCTTTAATAGAAAAAAAGCTTGTATTTCCGTAGTTTTTTTATTGAAAAAATATCATGCACAAACAACATGGCAAAAATAATACATCATTGCAATATAACAGTAAGATCAGGTGCAAAAATGGATTAAAAGAAAAAAAAAAACATATAAAGAAAATAAAAAAATAACAATTAATTAATTAAACTAAAGAGCTAGGGTTTATTTTCAATTCATAATCTTCTATTATTGCGAAACGTTGCATTTTAGCGTTTTTTTTTTTTTTTTTTTTTTTTTTTGCATTTTTACTTTTCATAATTTTAAGGGCATTTGTATAGAAAAGAAACTCGTGAAATACAAAAATCTTTGTTGCAGCTCATAATAAGTCCATATGTCCTGAGAGAAGACTCAGATAAGGAAACTTTTGGAAAAGCTAGTCATGAATATCAAGCCATGATGACTTACGTAACAAAAGTGAAGTGAAACACCGTGACCTTTGTGTGATAGATGGCGATATAGTCCATTTCTCTCTTATTGCGTGCGACCAAGCGTGTAATCCGCTCTGAGCTTTCTTCTGAGGAAGTTTAAATCACTCTCTTTTTGTGTGGGAACAAACAACTGTCATCAAGAATAGACACCAGTGGATTCAATCAATAGGCTATCACTGGGTTAAGTGTCTTTAAAAAAAAAAAAAGTTTCAAAATGTGCATTTTGTCGGTTCAGAAGTTGTGACGGGACGAACATTCGGAGCGGCCCATTTCCACTTTTCATGTTTCTTCACTCAGATTTTACTAAACTACAGCGATATGAAGAGCAATTTTTTCATTTTTTCATTTTTATTACTGCACATAGACGGTAAGTTGTAGGCTAAACATTGTTTAACGCACTTTCGGTTTCAATCGTTTGAACTTGTACAGCTTTATTCAACTTTTTTAACAGCACTGCAGATAGGCTACATTACTACAAAATAGACGTGTGCATTTTTTAAATAGGCTAAGTGTTTTAATAAAAGAATAGTATGCTATTCCTTTATAAAAATGTATTAAGGCAAGACAAGCGATCGTCACCATAAAGCGGTCGAGGGGCGGGACAAATAAAACACTCTCTAAACCATGTTTTGTAATCGATCAGATCTATTAACAGTGTCGTAATCTGTAGCTCTTTTTCACATTTCCTAGTATTTGTGGCTGTAGCAGAAACTACAGATAACATTTTCCTTCTTCTTAAGGTATTTGCATAAATACCTTTTTAATGAAGACTGAACCCTGTCAGTTTTAAACCAAGCAGTGGGTTGTTTTCTGACAGCAACACAATCTGACAAGCGATCTTCCTGTCTAAAAGTTTAAATGCCTCTGGCTCTAAGTGTTTCCTCCTTGAGGAATAGTGAATGGCAAGCCGTTTTAACATTTCATCTTTAAAACCTACTAGTCTCTATTTTCATGCTACTATACTTATTTTTTGGACACTATAGTATCTATTCCATTAAGTACTAGTGCTTATTCATTAGCTACTAGTGCTTATTCTTTAGACACTAGTGCCTATTCTTTAGATACTAGTACCTTTTTAAAAGATACTAGTAGTTATTCATTAGATTCTAGTGCCTATTAAATAGATAGGTCACTAGTACTTATTCATACTACTTATTCATTAGATACTAGTGCTTATTTTCAATAGTGACTAAATTTTTTTTTGCCATTGACTTCTATGGGGATCTATCATTCAGATATCAACTATTCAGTTCTGACTAGTGTGTTTTCCAATTTCTAAAATTGTGACTAGAATATATATATTTTATACTAGTAGTTATTCATTAGGTACTAGTATGTCACGGTCACGTTCTTCAGCCTTCATCTGTGTGTGCACTTCATTCCCCAGAATCCTCCATGGCGCACACCTGCACTCACTCACCCAATCACCAATCATCATCACCTGCACTCCCTCATTAACCACCCTTTATATTCAGCACTCTCCCTTCACTCCTTGTCTGGTCTCGTCGATGTTCACCTTAACATGACCCACAGACTTCCGAACACTTACCTGGATTCTTACCTGTCATTTCATCCTCTCCAATCCGTCCTGCCTGCCATCCTGTTCTGCCTTCAGCCCGACATCATCTGCAAAGAGAAAGAAAGACAAGGACATTACCAACCAGCTAAGCATCCACTGTTATTCTGTGTTTCTGTTACTCACCATCTGTCTGCATCTCCACACTTCCTGAAAATAAACCATTAACCTTACCATCTTGTCTGCATCCTCTGTAAAACCCTGACATAGTAATTATTTTTTTAGATACTAGTATTTATTCAATAAATACTAGTACTAAGTCATTAGATACTAGTACCTATTAAATATATACTAGTACTTATTCATTAGCTACTAGTACTTATTACTTAGATACTAGTACCTATTAATTAGATACTAGTACCTATTAATTAGATACTAGTATTTATTCCAAATGTTACTAGTAGGATTTTTTTATTTTACTAGTAAGATTTTTAATTGAACTCTCAGTGGCCGTTCTGACTAGTCATAACATAAGACGAGTAAAAAAGCAGCTGTGACTAGTAAAATAAGAATAGTTACAATTACAAAATATACTAGTGTCTAATAAATAACTACTATATCTATTGAATAAGTACTAGTAGCTAATTAATAAGTACTATTATCTAATTAATAGGTACTAGTATCTAATGAATAAGTACTAGTAGCTAATTAATAAGTACTAGTATCTAATAAAAAGGAACTACTATCTAATGAATAAGTACTATAATCTTTAAAAAGGTACTACCAAAAGAATAAGCACTAGTATCTAACAAATAGGCACTAGTACCTAAAGAATAAGCACTAGTAGCTAATGAATAAGTACTAGTACTTGTTGGAAAAGATACTAGTATCTAAAAAATAAGCACTAGTAGCATGAATATAGATACTAGTAGGTTTTAAGGATTAAATGTTAAAACAGCTTGCCACAATATGGGAATGTTTGCAGCTTGTACTAGCCTAGTTGTGTATGAGGGCGGTTTCTAGTGACAGTTGCCTTGCCTTGTACCTCTCACAGACACGACTGTCCCTCTCCCCCACTGGCGTGCACTCACAAGTGTACTTAAAAGGATGGTTCAGGATTTTGGACATCGGATCTCATTTCCAAGTTAGCCTGGGTGTTATTTATCAATTTCTATTTATTTGATTTCTAACATTATTCTCTCAACAGACATTTACATCGATAGTCTGGTGTTATGATTTATTTGCTTTTGGTGTACTGTGGAGTGGGTAAAACTGTTTTAATGGTAGGCTAGCAGTTACCGTTGACTTGCGCTAGCCTATCACCGGCGAACTATGCAACTTGAAGGACTGGATGAAAAATTTTGAAAACTGTCTCCACTGATAAATAACACCCAGGCTAACTTGGAAATGAGATCCGATGTCCAAAATCCTGAACCACCCCTTTAAAGGGATAGTTCACCCAAAAATTTAAATTGGCTTTTCATTTTTTTATTCTTAAGTAGAATTGTAAAGTGATCCTTGGTGATTCATAGAATGCAAGTTAATGGCTACCATGACTGAGAGTCAATAATACATATACAGGTAAAACAAAATTAATACTCATGGCTCCCGACAATTCTTTGAGGGGTTATGAAATTAAGCACTTGGTCTGTGCAAGAATCTAACCATTATTTACAACATTATTACCTGTAGTATACACAGCCTTGGCAAACGGTCCTAAACGCATTCTCAATCTTCACATGGGGAAGTCAATCTTCCTGATCCCGATTTGTTCTTAGAACCTTTTCCAAACAATCTGTTTTGGTTATGGAAACGTTAAAAAGTCCAGTTTTCTTAATGCTAAAGGGATGTTTTGGAAAGTTATAGGCCTAGTATGATGTTCCTGAAACATTCTTTCAACATAATTTTTATCAACTACTTTCTAGGAATGTTCAATTGTTTTCATGAACATAAAAATGCCCAGTTCCCTTAATGTTTATAGAACGTAATTTAAAGATTTGCATGATGTTCCCTGAAACATTCTTTCAAACATTTGAACACCTGCTGTTAACAAGCAGAATCACCAAAGGAGAAACAAAAAGAACAGAAAATTCAACTGACTTCCAGACACAGACTTACATAAAATCAATTGAGGATAAAAGAAGACATTAATCATCTTAAGATCTCAGCAGAGGAGGATTAAACGACTCCACAAACAGCACTACCAGCTTTACTTATTACTAACCAGACTGTATTTCTGGCAGACGCCTACAGAAGTTCTTATTTAAAATTAACAGAGGTTTAGATGTTGATGTTTGGTGGAAAATGTTAAGTTTGAAGTTACCATTACGGTGATCAGTGCTTAGTGATTTGGGCCCTTGACTTCTGTTAGTTTATTTCTATTTCAGCAATTGCACGTTTTCAGACAATAAATTGATGATGAAAAGGCAGATCAGCATGTCTGTTTTAATGGCAGTCTAATGACTGCTTAAAAGTGGTTAAAACAACTGCTTTTTCTGTAGATTCATGACTGACTCACAGGGATAGTTCACCCAAAAAGTCTGTCATCATTTACTCATCCTCAAGTTGTTCCAAACCTGTATGAGTTTCTTTCTTCTGCTGAACACAAAGATATTTTGAAGAATGTTGGTAACCAAACAGTTGATGTACCCCCCCCCCCCACACACACACACACTATTGGAAGTCAATGGCTACCGTCAACGTTCTGCCAATATTCTTCAAAATATCTTCTACAGAAGAAATAAACTAAAGTACATGTCAGACATAATTGGGTTGAAGAAATCAGTCTATTATCAGTGCTATTTGTGTGTTACAGTATGTTGTTTTATATCAAACTCTGGTCCAAACAAAGGCTGCTTCCTTTCGTGTTTGCATTTGGTTGGTTTTGTTATCAAATCTGAATACACGTTTCTGTTTGTTCTTCAGGTGTGTTTGGTGATGCAGTGAAGTCAGTGCCAGTCACTGAGGGAGATTCAGTCACTCTACACACTGATGAAATACCTAGCGAAGATGTGACAGGGTGGACCTTTGGACCTGACAATATTGTCATAGTAAGGAACTATGAAATTAAGCAATTTAAAGACAGATTGCTGGTGGACCGACAGCCTGTATCTCTTACCATCAAGAACATCACAGCTGATTTCTCTGGAATATATAAATTTAATATTTTCAGCAGGAGCTTGTACAAGACGTTTAATGTTACTGTCTACGGTGAGTAGCTCAAGTCTTTCAGTGGTATTAATTCTGTCGAAACTTTTGATGTGCAGAAATTTACATAAGTTTGCATTAAAATAAATATTACCTTATCTAAAATTTGTAAAGGAATAGGAATTCTTTGAAGGTATATGATGATACTCGAGTCATTTGCCCATGAACTGTTGTAGAAAAAGCCGACATACTGATTGTGTTTATTATTGTTATTCTGACTCCTCCCCCTACTTCTACCAAATGGAGCCTGTTTTTAAGCATGTTTTGATGAAACTTTGTACCAACCAGGCGCGTAGCCAGTAATGGGCCAGGGCGGCACTGGCCCGCCCACATTACTCACTGGCCCGCCCAGGCAAGTTTGATCAAAATACATTTTTAGTTAATTTTTATTATTCAAATGTATTCAAGAAAATATATTAAAGTCCCCATGAAATCAAAATTGACCCTATTTACTTTGTTAGCGCATATTACTAGTCTTGTGGTGAACAATTAATCCGTGCAAGTAAATATAAAAAAATATAAAAAGTTTTACCATGGTAATCTTTAATCAAAATCTGAAAAGTTTCTTCCGGTCTGGAATGGTGTCTTTTTCTGATGACGTAGGTTTGACGGCTTGGTTTGAAAACGCTTAACCACTCCCCTCAAACCGTTAGTCTGCTTTGAGCGAGAGATTGAGAGGAGGAGCGCTAAGTAAAACCCTGCCCTCTGTTCAATATTCCGTTTCACTTGGGAATACGTCATAACACTGGGGAAAAGTCGTTTGCAACTTCCGGTTCACAGGGACTTTAATATAAACCTGATTTATTGTTGACTGGTGTGTGTGTGTGTTTAATTTGTTTTCCGAAAAAAAAAGGAACTGTTGAAGCAAGTTGTAGAAAGCCTCTCTCCGGAACGTTATTGGTTGCTATGGTTTCTAGGGGTTCCGACAGGAAGACTCTCTGGGCGGCGGGCTCTGGCGGCCTTTAGCCAGCTAACTTTGCTAGCTGCTTTTTAGCCATAAAGTTATTTGAAAAAGAACTCTGTGACTCTTTAGACTATGATGAGATCATTTCTGTTTTCAACACTAAACCCAGGCACTTGCGTCTTGTTTTGTAGAATGAAAACAACAAAGGTACGCCTTGTTTAACTAATTTCCTTAATTTTTGCCTGTGAAGTGATTTAAGGCGAGACACGGCAGGCAAAAACATCGTTTTTTTTTTTCTTTTTCACTGGTCAATTTTGAGATTTTGGGCTATTTGTCTTCAATGCCTTCTTTCAGACTTGTGGTGAAAAAAAGTCCAAAATACACATTTAGGTCTTTATTTTACTACATTTTGTCTATTTGCGTCTGTAGATTTCTCCTAAATTCAACAAAATTTGGCGTTCTTAATTAATATGCTGCTCCGCTATCGCTGTCTGCACCTGTCATCACAAACACCGTTGAAAAGCTCTCTCTCTCTCTCCTGTACAATGCTGTTGGATCCAAATGGTCATTTCCTTTAATCAGCAACCAATCGTGAAAGTACAATGGGGCATTTAACTCTAAAAGCGAAATCTCATTGGCTGATGTCAATTTCTGACAACGTGATTCGTTCAGATGCATCATGTGACGTGCTCTGACATTTTGATGTGTGTTTTTGACTGGGGTTCTGTTCAGTTGTAGGCCATAAATGCTGTGTTATAAGTTTTGATGTGTTTTAGGTGGTTTGTATTGTTGTTGCTGATGATTTGATAAGATATTTTGTCTGTAAATAGTTGTTTCTACTAAAAAAGTATGATTTTTTTAGATTACAAATCTTTAAATGCTGTTTTCTCAAAATGAGTTGTTTGTCATTCTCCGGATCAACTGAGGAAGTTTTATGGTAATATCTATTATTTTAAAATGTTACCCTATTCACCTGTAGTGTCTCGCCTTAAGTTAGTGGTGTGTTGTGTATAGCTGTATGCCTTATAGGCTAGTCTGCATTCTTTAGTTTAAATTAGTTGCTATTTTTGGCACAAAAGCTTAATTTCCACCAGGCTGATTGCATTGTATATGGTTGAATTAACAGAAATTAGGGAGTGTGTTATTTATTTCAAACCGTGCTCTGCTGATAGTTTTCATTATTTGAATTTCTTTTACTTTTAGCCTACTTTATTTTCGGGTGAACTGTCTTTGCACTGCTGACTAGCCTGAATAAAATAGACAGGTTATTGTCTATGCTGGTGGTTTTTCCAGCCTTTATTGAGCTCTGTTGGTTGAACATGATGATTAGACAGGGTTTTGTTATTGCCTTTGCCGAATATTGCAAAATAAAGTTGTAACTGTTTTTGCAGTTTGTCTATTCTTTTTTCTACTCTCTAAGGATTAATTATTATTTAAGTCATTTTTTTTCTAGGAAAAACTATAGGCCCACTCACTTTTTCACTGGCCCGCCCAAAATACAATTTCTGCCTACGCCACTGGTACCAACATGTGTATTGTTGTCTTGTGTAATGTCATGATCATGTAAACCTGGTAAATGTGTTATCTAAGAAACAGTTCTCCAAAATCAAAAGGATGATCTTGACAACTTGAATAAGGTATAATTATCTGAATAATTTATTGCTTCAACTTAACAAATTGCTGTAAATGCATTACTCCAAAGGTAAAACACTTAATGAACTGAGTGACAAGTCAGTTATTTTCTGCTATAGACAATATTGAAGGAACTTAAAATGTTTTTTAAGTTATTCATTAAATTCTTACCTAAATCAGTTTTAGAACTTTTATACAAATATTTTATAAAGTACCTACAACCTAGCCTGACTACGTCAGACTTCGTACTTCCGCTAAATTTCAGTTCGCTTCTGTACTCAGTCTGAGACAGCATAATAGCTTTCCGTTTTCCTCCGACCTGAAAACAGCCGGCCAATCAACGAACAGAGGGCGGGCTGAGAGCCGTGACGTAGACGCTGATTGTACCATGGATGCGTAGATTTACTTCACATAATCTGCAAAAGTCGTTCACAGCCATGTTCACTCCGGTATTTCGCTCGATGGTTTTGTTTTCGCATCATACATGTGTTTACAGTGGAAGTTAGATGCGGCTGAGCCTGCACGTCATAACCAAACGTTATGTGATTGGCTTACGGGTAACCAATGATTTTAAACTTCAGACAAGTGCCCCCCGCGAGAAAGAAAACGCTTTTCAATTATGCCCTTCCAGACTCTGTCTACAAAGCAAAGTGAAGTAGCAGAGTTTGGTATTACCAGGCTACCTACAACCTAGAGAAAAAAAAGATCTATATTAAATTAAACAAAATTGATTAAAAAAGTGAGGCCAATAGATTTCCCACATCAAATGCCAATACATTTGTAAACATGTCAAACTACTAGTTTGTGTCATTCAGACCTAATTCAAAATATCTTCAGCCTGATTATTCTCTCATATTTTCCAGCTCGTCTGCCTGTTCCTGTCATCAGCAGAGACTGTTCTTCGTCTTCATCATCATCTTCATGTTCATTGGTGTGTTCATCAGTGTTGAATGTGAGTCATGTGACTCTCTCCTGGTACGCAGGAATCAGTGTATTGTCCAGCATCAGTGCGTCTGATCTCAGCATCAGTCTCTCTCTACCTCTGGAGGTGGAATATCAGGATAAAAACACCTACAGCTGTGTGCTGAACAATCCCATCAGCAACCAGACCACACATCTGGACATCAACACACTCTGTCACACATGTGCAGGTATATCTATAACCAGGCTAACATAACTATGTATACATACAATATTTGGTTTTAAAAGTGAAAACAAAAAACAAGGTAGCGTAAAATTAGTCTCACAGCTTCAACAGATCATGAACAGGTATTGTTAGATAGCCTACATTAGATAGTTACTGGACCTATACCTTCTCTGTTACAGCACAAGGACTGTCTGTTGGCTCTATAGTGGGTATATGTGTTGGTGTCCTCCTGCTGGCAGCTGTGCCGGCTGTTGCTGCTGTTGCTGTTTACTATTACAAGAAATCTGCAAAACCAAAAGAAATGGGTAAGTGTTGCATACAGCTGATACAATGAGAAAAATGTGTAACTACAAAACATTGTAACCAAAAAAAAATTAGAAATCTGCTAGATTGTGGTAGAAATTGATTGTTCTGCTACTTGCTTCACTGTATAAATTATTGTATTATTTTATAACAGAGCAGACTGCTGTGGAACCGGGGGAAGATATTCCTCTAAACAGTAGGAAGATAAT
Organism: Leucaspius delineatus; assembly: GCA_023718395.1. Classification (NCBI taxonomy): domain Eukaryota; kingdom Metazoa; phylum Chordata; class Actinopteri; order Cypriniformes; family Leuciscidae; genus Leucaspius; species Leucaspius delineatus. Next base: position 48,261,119 of record CM043363.1, on the reverse strand, counting down.
ACTTCATATATATTACTATGTACTGACTGTTGTGTTTGCCAAGTTCTTTTAAAGACAGAAATGTCTTTAGACTGTTGATATTTTGCGATTTTTCTCAACATTGACTTCGCTGACTCTATCGATTTCAAATTCATTTTGGTTTCATTCATTTTTTGTCTGATTCCAACAAATCATACATCATTTTGAAGATTTTTTTAATAGACAATGTGAAAAGAACAATAACTAATTTTTGAAAAATTGCTTATTGTGACTTATTTTGCCAGCACTGGTCACAAAAAAGTTGGCAAAAAACAGTATGTGACAAAAGAAGTATGTCCGAATTCACAGTACTTGTAAAAAAAGTAGGCAAAAAGTACCCGGATGACTTTCTACTTCTGGTGGGATTCTGAAGTGTGCATATGATGGACACTTAACAATCCCATGAAGCCACGGGAAAGGATTTATGATTATGAATGACAGTCATTGGTAGAACTGGCAGAAATGACGTTGGTATGTCACATGATAATGACAACATGGTGAATGTAGTACGTCCGGATTACATTCAAACCACACACATATAGAACATACTATTTTAGCAGTCGTGTAGTCAAAATAAGTACCTATTCAAGAGAGTATGCGATTTCAGACGCAGCCTCTGATTGATACAGCCCACAGTTTCTCTTTATGATTAGAAAGATGGGTCAAACAGTAACAGTAAACAGTAATAGTAACAGAAACAGTAATGGTAACAGTAAACAGTAAACCTTAACAGTAAACAGTAACAGTAAACCATAAACAGTAAACAGTAAACAGTAACTGTAAACCATAACAGTATCAGTAAACAGTAACAGTATCAGTAAACAGTAACAGTAAACAGTAAACAGTAACTACAACACTGCAAAAAGTGATTTTCTCACTGAAATGACATAAGATATCATGTCTTGTTTTCTGATTAATTGATCACACTTTTCATGCAAGTTTATTTTTCGGACCACATGGCAGATTTTTCTTCAAGTAAATGTATCTTGATTGAAAAATGTTTAGATATAAAAAATAAAATTGAGTAGTTAACTAAATTAATTTCACTCTGGAGGACAATATAAATGGAGAAAAACACACTAGTCTGAAACCACAATCGAAAAGTTAACTTGCATCAATTATTGTTTAAACAGATCCAGTTCATAGAGAGGATGATGTTGACCCTCCAAATAATGGTAAGATATTGAATTACTGTGTGCACCAACTGAATCTCTCTGTGTGTTTGAGCCCCTTCTTCGCTATTTCCAAAAAGGGTTTTACACAAAGGATTTGATGCATGAATCTATAACTTGTCTCGTAAAGCTTTACTTTTTCTTTGTCTTGTTACATTATTAGAGAAATTTAAACTCATTTCTACTCTTCAAAAGATTGTCTACTAACAAACCTTCTTCCATCTTCTTCAAAATTGTTATGCATATAACATATATATAACTAGTCAAAGTCATGTGATAAAGAACAAATAACACAAAATATACATTTATCAAAAAACATAATTTGATATAAGGGTAAATATATTTTTTATGTAGTTATAGCTCTAACAGTAAACCGTAATAGTAAACCGTAATAGTAAACCGTAACAGTAAACCGTAAGAGCAAACAGTAACATTTAACAGTAAACTGTAAGAGTAAACTATAACGGTAAACAGTAACAGTAAACCATAACAGTAAACCGTAATAGTTAACAGTAAATAGTAACAGTAAACAGTAAACCGTAATAATAAACAGTAAACCGTAGCAGTAACAATAACAGTAAACAGTAACAGTAATAGTAAACAGTAATAGTAAACAGTAACAGTAAACAGTTACAGTAAAACAGTAACAATAACAGTAAACAGTAACAGTAAACAGTTACAGTAAAACAGTAACAATAACAGTAAACAGTAACAGTAAACAGTTACAGTAAAACAGTAACAGTAAACAGTAACAGTAAACAGTTACAGTAAACAGTTACAGTAAAACAATAACAGTAAACAGTTACAGTAAACAGTAACAGTAAACAGTAACAGTACACAGTTCCTACAACACTGCAAAAAGTGATTTTCTCGCTGAAATGACATAAGATATCATGTCTTGTTTTCTGATAAATTGATCAAACCATGGCAGATTTTTTTCAAGTAAATGTATCTTGATTGAAAAATGTTTAGATATAAAAATTTTTGAGCAGTTAACTAAATTAATTTCACTCTGGAGGACAATATAAATGGAGAAAAAACACACTAGTCTGAAACCACAATCGAAAAGTTAACTTCAATCAATTATTGTTTAAACAGATCCAGTTCATAGAGAGGATGATGTTGACTCTCCAAATAATGGTAAGATATTGAATTACTGTGTGCAACCCTGCCTTCTTCTACTTCAAAATTGTTGGGCATACGTAACACGTATAAAACCAGTCAAAGTCACGTGATTAGGGGTGTAACGATACAATCATGTCACGATTCGAAACATATCACGATACTGAATTCACTATACAATATAATTGTGATACTCCAAGACATGATAAAAGCTTAACTAAAAATTGACTGTAGATTGAGGGTGTTTTCACATATAGTTCGTTTTAAAAGAACCAAACCCAGTGAACCAGAAAGGGAACCAGTCGGAAGTGAACTCAGTCCTTTTGGTGTACACAATATAGTGGACATAAAAAAGAACCTGCTTCTTTTTTTGGTCCTCTTCAGCATTGAAGGGACCTCAGACCCTTTCTTGTTCACACCACAACCTCAAAAGAACTCAGATCCCAGCTTCTGTGCAGTTTGCATGTGCACATTTCCACCTTCCACAACATCTGTCAGACAAGCACAAGCGTTTTTTTTTTTACTTTTACGCTTTTACATTGTAGCGCTGTTCTGTTATAGCCTCTTTTAGGGTTGTGCGATATTGCAGAAATATCATATCATATGATTTTTTTTTATATTTTGCAAGTGACTGCGCAGTACAGCCAAACTAATTTCCCTATTTTAAAAATGCAGCCTTACAGAGATAACAAAATACAAGGTAACCAAATATAACAGAAAACAATCCATTTAAATCCATTTAAATTTATCTTTGTTATTAAAAATAAGAACAAAGATGCACATTAGCTACAAATACACAACATGATATACAAATGAAATCAACTGCTTTATTTTTTCAGCCACAGTAGGTGTATAACAGCACCATTCAAATACGAAATTGAATAAACAAATGTAAAAAAATAAAACACTACACAGACAACACTGTATAAATTATATACGGATTCTTATTTAAGCTACTGAAGAGCAGTGAGTGATTTTCTCTTTTGTTGTTAAATTAACATAGCGGCAGCCTGTTTCTTATTAGATAGCAGCTGTCTCTTTAAGAGCTCATGCTGCACGGATACAGACACACACAGGCCTACGATTTTCTCCCCAGTTTCTACTTTCACTTTAGACATAACTGACTGTGTTTATATAAACTTTATGTGTATTTGTCAGTTTAAACACAATAAGACGCGAATGATAACTTAGTTCAGAACTCACGCGCTGCAGGTTTTTATTGTGCACGCTCGGGTGTTCGCGCTCGGAACAGCACGCGAATTAAAAGTTATGCAATGTTGTTATGCATTTACACATGCTAATTATAATCTTTCATGATTGCGAATAACTGCAGTGTCTGTCACATGAGCGTAACTCCACTGCTGCGCTGCATTAATATGTGATGTGAATGTATGTCGCGTTTAGGGTTGCCAACTTCAGAAAAGGAAAATGGGGGACAATCGTGGTTCTTTATAGGAAAATGAGGGACATATTTGTCAAAATATTTGTACTGTATCACACAGTGTACGTCATTTCAGTGTCTGTAGATAAGTATGTGTTTCAAAGGTTATCAGACATAAACACATTTGTATTGCTTAACCTATTTATGTACAATTTAATTCTAAAAAGAATTTTAATGTCATACATAAAAAATGTTTCGTTCAAAATAACGTCATTTATCTAAAATAGAAAGCTTTTTTAAGATTATACACTAGGCTTACAGTTCAAAGGTTTGGGGTTAGTAAGATTAAAGAAAGTAATTGCCTACTTTTATTCAGCAAGGATGCATTAAATTAATCAAAAGTGACAGTAAAGACTTTTATAATGTTACAAAAGCTCAGATAAATCTCTTATGAACTTTATATTCATCAAAGACTCCTGGGGGGAAAAAAATGTTTTAAACATTAAAGGGCACCTATTATGCAAAATTCACTTTTACATGGTGTTTGAACATAAATGTGTGTTGGCAGTGTGTGAGCAAAACCACCCTAGAATGATAAAAATCCACCCAGTAGTTTTTTTACTATCTCAATAAATCATAAGCACTGTCTCAGAACACCCTGTTCTAGATTTCCCTCACTGTGACGTAGAAATGAGCTAAGCCCACTGGTCATTCTATATAGATCAGTGGCTAAGCCCCACCGACGTGATTTGATTGACATCTGGTTTTGGCATAGACCCCGCCCTCGGTGATCTGCATCCTCCATTGTTTCAACGACAGCCGGTAATGTCTCCTAAGAAGTGTAGGTGTTCTGTTGTGGGATGTAAGAATGGACATACTAGTCTTCACTGACATCAGAGCCACTGAAAACGCAGCGGATGGATTTTATTTATGAAGAAAAGGCACCACTTAAACTTCCTAAATACGAGATTCATTTTCTGACTGACTGTTTAATGAACGAGGGTCCTCAAGTGTGGATCGTTGCCTACTGTTCGCGATCCAACGTCACCTCCAGAAGTAAGTGCATTTTATGATTTTTGAGCAAATAGTCATTTCATTCGATGTCAGCCAGTTCAACAACAAATGCGTCTAAAGCTATTTATTGTCGTCGTCATAGGATGTCTCAACAAACAACGTCAGGCAGTTTTATGTCACGTAGGCATTTTTTTTGCAGCATTTACAAATGTAAATAAATTAAGGTCTGCTCTATCTCCATAGACAGTAGGCTAAATAAACGTCTATCTCCCTCCCCTTAAGAAATAAATAAAAAAATCGTTTGTACTTAGCAAACGTTATCACAGTAGTGTGTGTGTGTGTGTAGTTTCAAAAAATTGCGCGAACGTTATCACAGTTCGTGTGTGTGTGTGTGTGTTGCACATTCATAATTGCAAAGGGGACGCGATTAAAACTTTGTAAGTACATAAATGTATCAAATAACCATTCCGAGACGTTTAGTCCATTCTCATTCGTGTTTATTCTGTGCCGGACTCTCTTCATCATCTGGGTCCAGCAGGGCGGGGATATGCAGCTCTTTTACACTTAAAGTGGTACACACAAAACAGCTCTTTTTAAAACAGGCCCCAAAAATGACATTTTCAAATGGTTATAATAAATTAACTGTGGGGTATTTTGTGCTGAAACTTCACAAATGCATTCTGGGGACACCCAAGACCAATATTACATCTTCTAAAAAGGGGCATAATAGGTGCCCTTTAATAGGGAGGTCAAAGGAGGGGAGATCAAGGGAGGTCATGCACGGGGAAAAAAAATTAGGCCCAAAATTAGGGACAGCTGGCAATCCTAGTCGCGTTGCACAGTATGTTGGGATGGAGATGTAGATCATTCTGGTGAATGATCGCGTTTGCATACTGTATGGACACTATGAGTCACCGTACTGGAGGAAGCGCGCATGCGCATTAGTTCTGCCTGCGCTCGTGTGATTCCCCCGCGGAGTTTAAGTTGCTAGTTTAGCATGTTGCCTGTGGCCGTATAAGTTGATTGTATGCAACAGAGGTTTATTTAATAAACATATCTGGCTTGGATTCATGGACTCCTCACTCATCTCTACATGGTGTCAGAAGATGAAACGGATCTATCGTCTGTGAGTTTCACCTGCTTTATTTTCTGTCTGGAGCGGAGAAAACTACTGACGTCGTTAAAGTTACGACTAAAGACGTGATGGCGGATGGATTTCGTAGACCAGACCCCCTCGTTTTCGACGGGAACCTCGCCGAGAATTGGCGGATTTTTGAACAAGAATATGATATCTTCATAGCAGCGGCGCACTCTGACAAGCCTGCCAAAACAAAGGCATATATCCTCCTCAATCTCGCAGGAGCGGAGGCCATCGAACGGGAGCGTTCATTTGTTTACGCAGCAGAGGTGAGGGCGCCAGGTGAAGAGGGAGTCGTTGTCGTTCCAGCTGAGTCTAGAGAAGACCCCGAGTGCCTGAAACGAAAATTTCGGGAGGTATGTAACCCTCAACACAACAAAACTATGGAAAGACACAAGTTTCATTCACGAAATCAAAAGCAAGGTGAAAATATTGAATCCTACATCAGTGACTTGAGGATCAAAGCTAACAGTTGTCACTTTGGAAACCTGACAGATGAACTTATATGTGACAGAATAGTATGTGGCATCAGAAATGACAGTATAAGGAAGGCTTTGCTACGTGACAGCGAATTAACTCTAACAAAAGCTATCACAATCTGCCGCATATATGAGATGACGGAGGAAAGTAATAGGACGCTTGCCATGCCCCAAACAGCCACCACTGTCGACGCAATTCAGCCAAATTCCAGCGGGCGGCACCAGAGATCAAAATATAAACCTCAAGCAGGCAAATACGAGACAAAATCCATTACAAATTGCAGCAATTGTGGAAGTAGCCATACGGCGCAGAGAGACAAGTGTCCTGCTTTTGGCCAGCAATGCCATAACTGTAAAAAATTCAATCATTACAAAAAATGCTGTAAGTCCATGTCACACCGCCAAGGCTATGAAAAGAAAAGCTATGCAAAGCACAACGACTACAGAAAATCTGTACACCAGTTAGAACTGGAAAAGTCAGACAACAGCACCTGTGATGACACTTTTTATGTGGATGGTGTCGAACTTGACGACAAGTGCGTGAATTCCATTACTCCTCAAACAGAAGGAAAGAATGAAGGATTTGTTACACTGCACATACATAACAAGCCCTTTGAAATGAAAGTAGATACAGGTGCTAAGTGTAACGTGATGTCAAAAGATGCCTTTCAACAGCTTGCTGACGGTGAGCGACCAGTGAAATGCAGCAAAGACACTAACTTAGTGGCTTATGGAGGCAGCAAAATAGAGACTAACGGAATTGTCACACTGCCTTGCTGTTTAGATGGACAGCAACACACACTACCTTTTTTCCTTGTGGACCGAGATGTAGTGCCACTACTGGGATTTCGTGCATGTGTGCGCTTAGGAATTGTCACAATGAGCCCCCACGTTCATCAGGTCAACACTGAGAGCGATGCCGATTTCACTAAACAGATATTCGCACAATACAAAGATGTGTTCAGTGATGAGCTCGGAAAACTCCCTATCACATACTCTATGACACTAGATCCAACTGTACAACCGGTGGTTCGTCCAGCACACCGCATTCCAGTGGCAATGCAGACACGAGTCAAAGCTGAGCTTGACAGCATGCAGAATAAAGGTGTCATAACCACAGTTTCTGAACCTACAGACTGGGTTTCGTCTATGGTAGCAACGCACAAAAAAGACAAACAGGAAATCAGACTGTGTATCAATCCAAAAGACCTCAACACTGCTCTGAAGAGACCCCATTATCCAATGCGCAGCGTTGAGGAAGTTGCCACCCAGATGTCAGGTGCTACAGTGTTCTCTGTGTTAGATGCAAAGAGCTCATTCTGGCAAATATGTCTCGATGACAAGTCATCAATGCTGACCACCTTCAGCACACCTTTCGGGCGCTACAGATTCCTTCGCATGCCATTCGGCATAAGCTCAGCAAGCGAAGTTTTCCAGCGCTCGATGGAACAGCTGTTTGCAGGATATCCGTGTGCCATTATAGTAGACGATATCATCATAGGAGGTCGTGATGCCACTGAACACGACGCCAACCTAAAACAAGTGCTCGACCGGGCCCGAGAGATAAACCTTAGGCTGAACCGTCTCAAATGCAAGTTTCGCCTGGATCAGGTCTGTTATGTTGGCCACATATTTACAAAGGAGGGCCTCAAAGCCGACCCTGCCAAGACCGTGGCGATCACAAACATGCCAGTCCCTCAGGACGTCCCAGCTATGCAGCGATTCCTTGGCATGGTGAACTATCTTGGGAAGTTCATCCCAAACCTAAGCGAGATTGCAGCGCCTCTGAGACAGCTCACACACAAAGACACTGCGTGGTGCTGGTTTCCACAACATCAGCAGGCATTCGACCGTCTCAAGTCATGCTTATCCAGCGCACCAGTCTTATCCTACTACGATGTGAGAAAACCAGTTACACTGACCTGTGATGCGTCATGTTACGGACTTGGTGCTGCATGTTTACAGGAGGAGAGACCAGTCGCTTACGCATCTCGCACGCTCACTGACACAGAAACACGGTACGCTCAAATTGAAAAGGAGCTGTTGGCGGTCGTGTTTGCATGCACCAAATTTAAGGATTACGTATATGGAAAGCCCACTGTCATTGAAACCGACCACCAACCTCTGGTCACAATCCTAAAAAAGCCCATCCACACTGCTCCTGCCCGACTGCAAAGGATGTTACTACAGTTACAAGCCTATGACATCACGCTCGTCTACAAGAAGGGTAAACACATGTACCTAGCTGACACCCTATCACGAGCTCCAAACAAAACTGTCTCACAAAGCCCAGCGGCAAACAATACATTTGAGGTGATGTCCATCAGCTACATTTCAACTAACAGACTAGAGGAGCTCCGGACCCACACAGCACAGGATCAGGTGCTACAGACTCTCAGCACAATCATTCAACGAGGATGGCCTGACAAAGAACGCAGTGTCCACCCATCCATTCGTTCGTTCTTCCCTTACAGAGATGAGCTGGTGGTGGAAGATGGAATAGTCATCAAGGGCCATAAAGCAGTAATTCCGCACTCTCTGCACCGAGAATACATCAATATTGTACATAGAGGTCACCCAGGCTTAGAGTCAACCAGACGCAGGGCCAGGAGCACTGTTTTTTGGCCGTCAATGAACAAAGACATTGCAGAAGAACTGATATCATGCTCCGTCTGTAATAGCACCAGACCACATCAGCAAAAGGAACCTTTACAGCCACATCCAGTTCCAGTGCTGCCATGGTCTACAGTGGCTACCGACATGTTTGAGTGGCACGGACAACAGTACCACGTGCTGGTAGACTCGTACTCAGGGTGGTATGAAATCGACCTTCTCCGTGACACAACTTCAGCAGCTGTGATCACAAAGCTAAAAAGGCACTTTTCTGTCCATGGAACACCTCACACCCTCATCAGTGATAATGCGAGGCAATACACAAGCCAACGCTTCAAGGATTTCGCCGAGCAGTGGGACTTCACCCACATTACCAGCAGCCCGGGGTATCCACAGTCAAACGGACTGGCAGAGAGAGCAGTCCGCAGTGCCAAACTACTGATGGAAAAATCTCACAGAGATGGGACTGATGTGTATCTCAACCTGCTTAACATAAGGAACATTCCCCGTGACCAAGCATTGGGCTCGCCTGCGGAACGTCTTATGTCACGACAGACACGCTCGACTCTTCCTGTCAGCACCAGACTGCTGGAGCCAGCCCCAAAGAACACAAAGCGGGTCAATGCCCAACTCAAAAATAAAAGACTCATTCAAAAGCGCTACTATGATGAATCAAGCCGCCCACTACAGCCGCTTGCAGAGGGACAGGTCGTTAGGATGCAGACCATCAAGGGACACGACAACTTGGGCACCGTGAAGGAAGTGTGCGAGGAACCACGCTCCTACATCATCGAGTCCAACGGAGGGACCTACAGGAGAAATCGCCGCCACATCCTCCCCGTCGCTGAGCCACCACCACGACAGGTCGACCCTGCAGACCTTGATTGTCAGTATGCCGATCCAGTTGCACCAGTCAGTTCCCCATACACACCACACACACCTCGAGAGACCCAGGTATCACCTAGGCCCACCAGTGTGCAGCAGAGGCCTGCTGTTCAGTCTCCAACGAAGGTAACACCAGGTAACACACTGTACGTGACACGCTCGGGTCGCGTCTGTAGGCCTAATCCAAAGTATGAACAATGAATATTTTGCTGTCATGGACTGCAAACCAAAGACATTTAAAGAAGAAAAAAATTATATATAATTCTGCAGTAGGCTCCATGGGACTCTATAGTTCTGGCCATAGCCATGTTGTGAAAAAAAAAAAAGAAAAGAAAATGTGTTCTAGTGAAAATGTTTTCAGTTACCACTCGTCAATGCACTGAATTCACATTTGAATGTTGAAATGTTTTGAATGTTAAAAGTACTATTTCATAACATACAAAATTGAACTGTCATAGTGTTGTAAGTTAATGCCTAGCCTTTTATTCAGTTTGCCGTAGAAAGCTCAAACTAAAGAAAGGGGATGTAGATCATTCTGGTGAATGATCGCGTTTGCATACTGTATGGACACTATGAGTCACCGTACTGGAGGAAGCGCGCATGCGCATTAGTTCTGCCTGCGCTCGTGTGATTCCCCCGCGGAGTTTAAGTTGCTAGTTTAGCATGTTGCCTGTGGCCGTATAAGTTGATTGTATGCAACAGAGGTTTATTTAATAAACATATCTGGCTTGGATTCATGGACTCCTCACTCATCTCTACAGGAGACACAAAGTGGACCAGGACCTCATCGCTTTCACATATCACAAAGAAATCGAACCACAAACAGACCCACAAACGAACAGAGTACAGTTCGCTTTTGGGACCTTTTAGGGGGGTCTGAGAACACTTGGTTTGTTCACATATACACACTGAACTGCTCCGAGAGCATTTGAAGGGCTCAAACGAACTAGGTGTGAAAACACCCTAAAATGCTAAATTTGGTGTTACATTGTGGGTATAAATGAATAGCTTTGGTCTTGGTGCTGAAACCCAATGTACAGGACAATAGAGACACCAGAACAAAAATATTCATGATTCTGAAGCTGAAAATACAGAATTATTTTAGACTAAGATGCTTGCACTCTGTCACTGACTAGATATATTTAAAATAAAGTAAGACACTTTTTACTGCTAACATCAGATATTTGGCATTATCAGCACCCACAAATATTCCCCCACTGCATTATTATACATTATATTTAACATTATATTAGCAGTTTAATGTAGTACTGACACTATATGTGAGAGACTGTGTGCATCTGCGGCTGATTATGGATTGCTCGTCAACTGAGTCTTCCTCGGTCAGAAGGAATAGACAAATCCAATGGTGCAGTTTTGAGAATTTATTGAGGAGGAGTCAGGTACATGGAGATGATGATGGTTTACAGGTAACAAATAGGTGTGCTTGTGGGTGTGTGTGTGTGTGTGTGTGTGGTTATCTGAAACAGAAAATACAATAAAATGTATATTAATAAACAAGTAGGCTATGGTTACATACAGATGCATAAAGAAATCACCCGCAGTACAACCAAAAATCCACTAGAGGGAGCTCTAACACTATAAATGAACTTGCATAAATGCCATAAATCTCCAAATAGTGAAAAGTGCCAAAAACAGGCAAACTATAAATTAAATATAATATTTGCAGTTATTTGCAAGGCAATATAAAGTATATACAGTATATGGCTACTTTAGAAGCGCATGTGGAGCGGTATAACAGTAGGGAATAACACGAGTATAACAACTTCGCCACCCGTAGTACCCCAGAGTGCAGTCTGGACGATGGGGCGGGGCGACACTTTTAGGCGGGGCGACACGTGTCGCTCCGCCCACACCCGATTTTATTGGCTTATAATACCGCAATCTTATTGGTGTAGACGATTCAGGTCTGAGCATGCGCATCCCTTTAAGTACGATTTTATGAATGATTTGGCCGTATTAAATAAATATGAAATGCTAACTTTAATCGTAGGCTATATCTTGTCGGTTTACCATGGTAATTTTAGTTAAGATCTATTGGCTAATGTTTTATTGAAACATTAGCCATATGTACTTAAGAAACAGAATGGATGAAGTTATTGTTTAAAAACGAACGCAGGCCTACTTCAGGGAGATGTTTTACAAACTCGGGATTTTACGCAAAGGATGATAATTCACTGTAAGAATGTAAAAGCAGCTGATTTTAATTTTTAAAGCACAACCGTTTTTTGTTGTCATTTTTTTTTAACGAGATGTTGTCCAATGCGTGCATTATTTGGTAGGCTACAAACTACAAAGTGCAAATAAAATGTTTAATGGCAAACTCACGTTTCTTTGTTAATAAAATGAGGGCCTGTTGGTTCTGTAAATCCCTATGTTATAGTTTTAAAGATTCATGTTTTCTATAAGTGTCAACCGTAGGCTACTTCGACTATCTGTTACTGTGACATCAGGCCATTGGGTTTTGTGCGTTGGCTACAATAGAATTAAAACCGTATAGGCCTAGTGCTGAAATGTGAAAAATAAATAAATAAATAAATAAATATGTATTTACTAAAACAGATTTATTATATCGATCTGGGCTTGTATAGTATTTGGTAGGCTAGCCTATTATTGTCTTATTTGTCACTGTGGTTTTGCTTTAAAATAAAATAAAACACACTTTCGGATTTATCCTTTTGTTTTACTGAAATACAGTGAATTATCATCATTTGTGTAAAATCCCGAGTTTGTGTTTATTCACTGATCCTAATGGAAAAACGAAAAACGCATTTACGAATGATTTGAAATTCCGGAGCCCTGCATGACATGCGGAAAAATATTGTCTATTAGCCTATAGAAATTATCTCTCCTTTGATAGCCTATGCCAGTAATTTCATGCTGTCATGATCATTGCTCACTAAAAGTGGCACTGATCTGCAGGGTAAATTAATAAATATAGGCTATTTAGGCTAAATCTCAAACAGTAATTTATCAGCAACATATTTCGTGATATTGCCTAGCCCTAAAACTGCTCAATATTAGCCTAAAGCTTACAATATAGATTTTTTTTGTAAAGCTGCTTGAGACGATGTGAATTGAGCGCTATACAAATACATTTTGACAGTACTTCATCTAACTTGATTCGTAAATTCAGCAAAATATTATCCAATTGATCATTAGGCTACTGAAATCGGAAATCCCCATGGTTATCATCACTTAATATTTCTGTAGTATGGCCAAACAGCGTCGTAGATCATTCATAAACTCTTACCATTGACTCGTACATAAAGGAATGCGCATGCTCATGCCTCAAGCGTCTACGCCAATTAGATTGCTGTATTATAAGCCAATAAAATCGGGTGTGGGCGGAGCGACACGTGTCGCCCCGCCTAAAAGTGTCGCCCCGCCCCATCGTCCAGACTGCACTCTGGGGTTACTCCGCCACCTGGGCTAATAACTCTGCGATAAACGCGTCATTCATGCAAAAGTCGTACTTACACCTTAAGGACGCACACAGCACTCATACACACAAGATTAGTGCAGGATTAACAAAGGATGGCAATTTTCTGCACCGTTAATGATGCGCCCATGTCACTGGATCACACCAAAGTGAAAGCACCTAGCGCAACCGCGATCGATCAAAACTACAAACGAACACATGCATTATCGGTAACGTAGTCTATGTCAGGGCACAGACTTTTAACACTATAACTATATATCACAGACATTTTTATTTTGGGTGAACTATACACAATACATGTCACTATATTGTGACACGATATAACACAAAATATAAATTTATCAAAAAACACATTCACTCTTAATTTAAGGGAAAATATTACAAAATTATGAATGTAGGTATGGCTCTAACAAGTTCAAATCAGATTAAGATCTGTTGTCTTTAGCAGATGGGGAAATGCCTAATCAGCAGAGAGATTTACCAAACAGTAAGTTACTTTAAAACATTGTACGTTTTCACTGTCCATTAATAAAAAAAAAATTAAAAAAATCTGATTATTGAAAAAATGTGATCCACTTCATGCTAAGATCTATATGCCTTGTGAGCAACTTTACCATATTGCTTGCAGTGTAAATCCACAAAGAAAATATTATAATTTCCAATATAACAGAAACCTTTGCTACATAAGGTTTGTTTAACAAAATATTAGTTGCACACCACCTCTGCATGTTTAATTCATGTTTAACTTTTCTCCAGATATGTTTCATGATGGGCTAGATCAAGTGAAGGAAATAGAAGTGAAGAACGGAGAACCTGGCACTCTAAACTCTGGTGTTGATGACTTACCGAGAGATGATCGGCTACGATGGAAATATTCCAGAGTCTCTGATTCCACAACCTCATTTACTGTCATTGCTGTGTGCCATAAAAGGAGTGATACGTTCACAGTAAAGGATGGTCCTGGTGGGAAATTCAAAGACAGACTGACGCTGGACCATAAAACTGGAAATCTCACTATAGAGAACATGAGAGTCACAGACACCGGACATTTTAAACTTGAGATCGCCAGCAACACAAATCCTATCATGAAAACAATCAAAGTCAATGTCCGTGGTGAGAAGCTTAAGCCAACTTTCTTTAAGCAAACAACTTTTCACTTGTTTTTTTCATAGTATTAGTGATAATAATAATGTTTCTGTCCACACTTCACAATAGTAGTGTTTTTAACAGCTTTTATTCTTAGTTTTTTCTCCTAATAAATAGTAAAAGGACCATATCTCTATGCTTGTGTTACTGTGTGTAGAATTATAATTATACACTTTAAAAAATGACAACAAAAGTTTTTACGTTGATTTAACTCATCAAAATAAGTTAAGCAATTTTCATATTTTTTTTATGTTACACAAGCTTCAGCAATTTTTTTAAGTCAGTTTAATGTAATTTATGTTGAAATGACTTAAACATTCTAGTTGATTGTACTTAAATAAAATCAGCAACTTTTTTACAGTGTTTAATTGCGATCAGGTAAAGATAGTGTAAATCTGTGTTTGAAATCAAGAGTCACATGATAGATTTTTTATTTTTTTTTGCCATCCATTTTAAAATGAATATTTAATTTGCTATACAGTGCAGTTTAACTCTACGGCTTTCTGTCTTTTACCCTTCTGTGTTTCTTTGTTTTCTACAGCTGCCACACAAATATGTGGGGATAATCTAAATGAGACAATGTTCTCATTGATATCAGAAGAGGACCCCAACAACACTAGTACATATACTGTTGAGCCAACAGACACTTTATCCAATGAGGATGAGGAGGAGTCAGGTGGGGAACGGTGACACAATTTCACATGACAATGCCAGCCGGCAGATGTAGTCTATACGGATTTACACACATGCATATCACTTTTTTAATGGTTAAGAAGTGATTCATTAAGTGAAGGTAGTGTGACCATATACAGGTGCTTGTTATGTGTTGATAACTATATCTGATGATAACATTTTGCTAAATATAGTGCTAAAGACATGCTTTTAATACACTAACATTTTCATTATGCTAATCTCTGGACCAAAATCATTCAACATGACAGCCTCAAAACAGTTATGAAACTTGTATTGTATACATAAACAGTATCAAGGTTTTTTGCATTTCATATAATACATTGAGAGTGAGATATTGCCATTAACGTTTGTGTAAATATTTGTGAGCATATTGAGTTTTTAATATTCAGGCCAGTGTTTATTTACATACTGTGATATTTGAAATGCTCTTTGTAAATTTACTGTGAAAACATGCACTCCGTATTATGAAATATAAAATACATTTTATCAACTAATAAAACTTTCACGAGTTCCTTTGCCCATATAATCTTTAAGCTAATAAGGTTAAGCGTATTTGGCTTGCTGTCCGCAATGGAGGGGCTCAAGAAAGCAGCTTCAACTAGAGCTTATAGATAAACCCCCCAGTGGGACTACAAATGCTTAGATTATGGGTATGGTAGCAAGATGCCTATATTATGCTGGTGGAGTGGGGGAGGTGGAGGGACGCCAGAACAGCTGATGCCAGAGCACGGTGAGCGGCTGCTTATATGATCTGCAGTTCATTGAAAGATTAGATGGGTTCACTCCTCCCAAAATTACGTTGTGAACTTCACTCATTGTAAAAATGCCAATTAATAAAAAAAAAAAAAAAAAAAAAAAAAAAAAAAAAAATATATATATATATATATATATATATATATATATATATATATATATATATATATATATATACTGTATATACTGTATATATATATATATATGTCATGATTCCTGTCTTGTGTTCCCCTAGTCTTGTGTGGATTTTTGTTATTTCCTGTCCTGTGTCATGTTTTGTAGTCCTTTGTAGTTTTTCTCGTTTATTAGTCTCCCAGGTGTTTCTGATTAACCACACCCCCTTGTTATCTTGTTTAGCTTGTTTGCCTGTGTATATATATCTCTGTGCTTCAGTTGTTGTTTGTCGGTCGCTGTATCTGTTTCCTGTCCTGAGTTCCGTGTTCTGTTTGTTCTATTAAAGTATGCTTGCACATGGATTCTCTCGGATATATATATTTAGTTTAAAATACTTATATTCTTGCTTGGGCTTAGTTAAGACAACATATTCTATTAAGTCTGCAAAAAATATATTTGAAAAATCCGGTCAAGATTCAGAATGGCTAACGTTGACTGGACTAATAAACACAAATTAGCCAATATTTGATAGCATGAAGACCCCAATTGGTCTCATTTAGTTACTTATTAAAAACATACATTTTCAAAAATGAATATAACTGCTTCAAAATCCCAGATAGCAGACGGATGTGGGCCACTTCAGGCAATGATACGGCACTGCAGGCCTTCTTATGGCCCAGACAAAATGTATGTGAGCCTGATGTGGCCCACATGTAAAATGGCAAATATGGCCCAAATGTTTTAAATCACATGTGGGCCTTTTTAGGTAAAGATACGGCACTCATGGCAATGTGTAATCTGAATGTGAGCCTAAAGTGGCCCATCTATCTATCTATCTATCTATCTATCTATCTATCTATCTATCTATAAATTACAGGAACGTCTTTCTGTCTATCGGTGTGCCCGTTATTCGCATATCTCTCGAACCAATAGTCCAATGGATTTCAAACTTGACAGGTGTCTTGCTACGGGCACGAGTAAGTGCAGTTGTTTGGATTAGAAATGCAAAAGATATCGTTAAATATATAGCACACATTGGCTTTTGCCGCTCTAGCCACTGACCACTCCCCCTCTCACACTGACACTGAAGGTGTGTTCGACATCCGCTGCGGCTGGATGTAACCGATCGGCGAGAGTAGCCGCGTGCAGGCGGGGAGGAAGTCGTGAAGTCGGACACTTTCTGGTTCCCGTAGTGACCGCTCACATGGTGTTTGCATATTTTACCACAACTGAAGTGAAATAAATGCAATTTTTGCCAAAAAATACACAGATGTTTCAGAGACATTTTCATTCAATACTTTATGTACTGCTTCATACAGCGTCTGTTTGAACAAGAATAAAGTTCAACATAAGCAATGAAGTGGAGTCTACGTTTTTTATCAGTTTTAATTTGATAAACATGACACAATATAACATCGCAATGACATGAAAAGAGTGTTTGCTATTATAAAAAACTGATTTGTGAGCTTTAGAGGAACTAAAGGTGTTTGAATAAACACGAAACACACGTGATCGTTGTCATGCGGTGAATCCGGCCAATCGTGGAACAGCTGTGTCGTCATCAGCCCTCGTGCAGCCGCTCTTGAGAAGCTGCACTGGCTGAGTTCTCCGGCTACTCTCGAATCGCTCTCGCGGTACTTCGATGGCATACGTCACAGTCACGTGGCGTCGGCGCTATATCAAGTCGGACAAAATTTCTAACCGGCATGCACTGCTTCAAGTCAGCCGCCGATCGGTCTGCGCAGAGCTGCATGAAGTCGAACAAGCCTACTGAGTGAGCATAGCACTGGACCAGAGGCCACTCCCCCTCTCACACTGACACTGAGTGAACACAGCGCTGGCCACTCCCCCTCTCACACTGACACTGAGTGAACACAGCGCTGGCCACTCCCCCTCTCACACTGACACTGAGTGAGCACAGCGCTGGCCACTCCCCCTCTCACACTGACACTGAGTGAACACAGCGCTGGCCACTCCCCCTCTCACACTGACACTGAGTGAGCACAGCGCTGGCCACTCCCCCTCTCACACTGACACTGAGTGAACACAGCGCTGGCCACTCCCCCTCTCACACTGACACTGAGTGAACACAGCGCTGGCCACTCCCCCTCTCACACTGACACTGAGTGAGCACAGCGCTGGCCACTCCCCCTCTCACACTGACACTGAGTGAACACAGCGCTGGCCACTCCCCCTCTCACACTGACACTGAGTGAGCACAGCGCTGGCCACTCCCCCTCTCACACTGACACTGAGTGAACACAGCGCTGGCCACTCCCCCTCTCACACTGACACTGAGTGAGCACAGCGCTGGCCACTCCCCCTCTCACACTAACACTGAGTGAGCACAGCGCTGGCCACTCCCCCTCTCACACTGACACTGAGTGAGCACAGCGCTGGCCACTCCCCCTCTCACACTGACACTGAGTGAGCACAGCGCTGGCCACTCCCCCTCTCACACTGACACTGAGTGAACACAGTGCTGGCCACTCCCCCTCTCACACTGACACTGCCACTCCCCCTCTCACACTGACACTGAGTGAGCACAGCGCTGGCCACTCCCCCTCTCACACTGACACTGAGTGAGCACAGCGCTGGCCACTCCCCCTCTCACACTAACACTGAGTGAGCACAGCGCTGGCCACTCCCCCTCTCACACTGACACTGAGTGAGCACAGCGCTGGCCACTCCCCCTCTCACACTGACACTGAGTGAGCACAGCGCTGGCCACTCCCCCTCTCACACTAACACTGAGTGAGCACAGCGCTGGCCACTCCCCCTCTCACACTGACACTGAGTGAGCACAGCGCTGGCCACTCCCCCTCTCACACTGACACTGAGTGAGCACAGCGCTGGCCACTCCCCCTCTCACACTGACACTGAGTGAGCACAGCGCTGGCCACTCCCCCTCTCCCTCTCGCACTGACACTGAGTGAGCACAGCGCTGGACCAGAGACGGGGTCGAAGAAAGCAGCGGAGCTTAAGTAGCGTTTTCTCAGAGTTCACTGTGTAGCCTGCTCCCTGAATTGTTACGCTTATTCATTTGTGGATGTTAACTGAATCTGTAAGTCAGCGACACTGTTTACTTCTGAATTTTATATTTTATTCTGGCGCGCTTAACGTTATCGCTACTGTGTAATAGTAGCCTATGCTATTCACCAACTAAACATATCCTATTCAATGTGTTAACAGTCTCTTTCACAGCCATCATTTGTAGTAGCCTATATTTGTATGTCATTATGTCAGTATCAATATTTGCTTTCTACCATGCACAAATAAACATATCATTGAACTTTTGCTGTGTAATTGTAACAATGAGCACTCAAAAACACCAAACCAACAATTACTAAAAACACACACAAAAACTGATTTTGCACAGGCACTGCACTAGTATGATAAATAATGAATATGGTCCAAATATCCCAAACCAAATGTGGGCCACCTATGGAAAAAATGTGGCACAATCGACAAACATGTTGCAGCAAATGTGAATAAGCTAAAGTCCAAAAAAGTCGGTGTGTTCCTTTTAAAGGTATAAATGTGGCACAATGGCCTTCATCATCCCAGTATGCTAATGCCGATCTAGTGCAGGGATTTCATCAATATACTGATTGAGGACTGTTGGGACACTCCAGGCACAGGATGGTTCTGTCGGGAGAGACAGAGTCATTTGCACCTCAATGACACGTCTGTACCATTTGCTTCACAGGACATATGCTTACAACTACCGTACACACTGTTAGTGTGTCCTAATATGTAACTATGCCATGTTTGGTCTCATCTGACAGCTTATAAACTGAAATGAATGGTGGTGAACTTAATAGAGATATTAAAGTATCCTATTGTACAATCTGGTACTATTACTTAAGCATACATTGAGGAGAATATGTTAATGTTCCTCTCCCCCTCTAGATCTCCACCCATTTGCCTCATCTTTTGGTTTCCTGTCAGTTGGGTTTGGTGTTGGTATTCCACTCATGTTTAACATTGCTTTGCTCAGGGTATAAGAAGGAAAGGTAACTGCTGATCTAGGAGAAAGGCTTTAACCCTGTCACTCCCGCACACCAGTGCGTAACCTCATACTATGAGAAAGGCTT
Source organism: Leucaspius delineatus (assembly GCA_023718395.1). Taxonomy (NCBI): domain Eukaryota; kingdom Metazoa; phylum Chordata; class Actinopteri; order Cypriniformes; family Leuciscidae; genus Leucaspius; species Leucaspius delineatus. The sequence goes on along the minus strand of CM043363.1, from coordinate 48,241,034 downwards.
TACGGCCTCATCTGCACGACAGTGCATTATTTGTTACAACTAAGTTTCTATACAGCATGTTGTTCCACTCTACTGTCTGTATATTTAAACATGTAACTTAATAAATAACTTTGCCTGCTTTAAAGGCTTTGAGAATTTTTCCTTTTATCACTGATTATGTTGAAAGCTAAAGTGATTATAACTTTCGTTATATAAACGTTCAGGTCAAATCCTACGTTTTCCTATCAGTTCTAAGAAAGACCTTTAAGAATAAGAGGTTAAAGAATAACAACAACTTTAATGGATTCAGATTAATTATATTGGAGTCAGATTAATATTTAAGTTATATACGTCATATATTTAGCATCCCATTCACTGACAACCAAACATTAACTGCGCTATCTAGACAATTATGGAATTTCAGTCAAATACAGGCTATTTTTGCTGTGTAGGGCCTATAAAACATACAATATGCTTCAAACAATTGTAAATTCAACTGGATTTTTGTATATTTGTGAGTCTTGTAATTCCTTACTCACCATAAACAGTGACACCTTTTCTTTGACACCTTTTATCAATAATCTGTGCATAATCTCCACAGATGATCAGATCATCTTTCTGTATTTCAGTGACAGAATCTCCCTCCATCACTGACACTGACTCTATTGAATCTGTCTCAGCACCAAAAACACCTGAAGAACATCGGAAATGGATATTCAGACACAACTCAGAACTTTCTATTGGTTAAACGTTTTATAAAAAATCAGTTTTAATCAATTTATTGATTACTGAAGATATTTTTAATAAATAACTTACCATCAAGACCCATCCAACACAAACAGAACAAAACAAACGCATGGGCCATTTTTAAAGCTGTTTGCTAAACAGTCAATAACTCAATGAATGTCAACATTAAGAGTGACCAGGCGATGCATGAATCCTCCTCTAAAAAGATGTAAGTCTTGAGTCTACACACACACACTCGCAGAGGTCGCAGTGCTGAGGTTAGAGTTGCAAACATGTTTATGCAGCATAAACTATTCTTGTAGACAGCCACAGGTTATTTATTTATTTATTTGCTGTATCCTATATTGTTGAAGGTAAAATAAAATCAGAAAATAACATTCTGTGTAACTACATTTACTATATTATTTCGCTGCAAATGTTTGTTTGATGTGGAATTCAGACTGTGATGTTCATGTTAGTGAAAGAAAAGAAGCTGTTCACCCACAAACTCTCATGCACACGCTGTCTGTCCTCCTAACAAATGAACCCGCTTTTTGTTCTAGATAAACAAATGAGGACACAACAGGTTTCACTTCGACTCACAAACTGAGTGTCATGCATTCAGTGAATCACATATCATTTTCTTTCTGCTTTATAAAAACATATACTTCCTGTGAGTCGATTCTAAAATGCTAAAAATTACATTTAAGAACTACTAAGAACGATTGTTGTGGGTAGTCTGGGTACTATTACTATTAACTGCAAAATTAGACCTTTGCTTTTTAGAGATTATGACAATGGCATTTGTAAACTCAGACATTTATGGTTATTGCTCCAACCTGACTTTAATCATGCAAATGATTTGGCTTTTAAATGCACTTTTTTGCATTTACAACACAGAGAACAGTGTGTGAACAAGATACCCTAAGACCTTTTCAATATATAATTTGTAAATTTTTTTTTTTTTTTTTTTAAGTGAAATTGAAGATGTTGGGGGTGTCAAGTGAAGTTTTCTACCCGTACTGCATGTTGTATCAAGTCAGGCTATTGGGATTCAGTGCTGAATCTCTGGCTCTCTATCGACATCTAATGGTTAGAATATAACTTTGCAAATTACAGGTGGATGAACATTTGATGAAAGATAAATGGCTCATTGACAATTTTAATAGTATGGAACATTGTTTTAACATTGTTAAAGTTGATAGTTTCTTTAATAGAAAAAAGCTTGTATTTCCGTAGTTTTTTTATTGGAAAAAATATCATGCACAAACAACATGGCAAAAATAATACATCATTGCAATATAACAGTAAGACCAGGTGCAAAAATGGATTGAAAGAAAAAAACAAAAACAAATAAAGAAAATAAAAAATTTATTAATTAATTAAACTAAAGAGATAGGGTTTATTTTCAATTCATAATCTTCTATTATAGCAAAACGTTGCATTTTAGCGTTTTTTTTTTTTTTTTTTTTTTTTTTGCATTTTTACTTTTCATAATTTTAAGGGCATTTGTATAGAAAAGAAACTCATGAAATACAAAAATATTTGTTGCAGCTCATAACAAGTCCATAGCTAATGTCCCTTTGAGAGAAGACTCAGATAAGGAAACTGCTGGAAAAGCTAGTCATGAATATCAAGCCATGAAGACTTCCGCAACAAAAGTGCAGTGAAACACCTGGCTTTGTGTGATACCTTTTCTCTCTTATTGCGTGCGACCATGCGTGTAAAACGCTCTGATCTTTCTTCTGAGGAAGTTTAAATCACTCTTTTTTTGTGGAAGCAAACAACTGTCATCAAGAATAGACACCAGTGGATCTCAGTCTGTAGTAGTTTTTTTTTTTTAAATAAGTTTCAAAATGTGCATTTTGTCGGTTCAGAAGTAGGCTAGGCTAAGTTGTGACGGGACGAACATTCGGAGCGGCCCATTTCCACTTTTCATGTTTCTTCACTCAGATTTTACTAAACTCTACAGTGATATGAAGAGCAATGTTTTCATTTTTTCATTTTTATTACTGCACATAGACGGTAAGTTGTAGGCTAAACATTGTTTAACGCACTTTCGGTTTCAATCGTTTAAGCATGTGCACCTGTACGCCTGCACACCTAAAAACTTTTTTAACAGCACTGCAGGTAGGCAAAATTAGCCTACTCCAAAATAGACGTGTTTATTTTTTAAATAGGCTAATTATTTTAATAAAATAATAGTATGACCTTTATAAGAATGTGTTAAGGCAAGGCAAGCGATCGTCACGGTCGAGGGGCGGGACAAATAAAAAACGCTCTAAACCATGTTTTGTAGTCGATAAGATCTATTAACAGTGTCGTAATATGTAGCTCTTTTTTTCCACATTTCCTAGTATTTGTGGCTGTAGCAGAAACTAGCCTACAGATAACATTTTCCTTCTTCTTAAGGTATTTGCATAAATTCCCTTTGGACTTAACCTTGTCAGTTTTAAACGAAGCAGTGAAATGTTTTCTGACAGCAACACAACTAACTTCTCTCCAGAGAGGAATTAGTGAATGTTTGCAGCTTTTGAACTAGCCTAGTTGAGTATGAGGGCGGTTTCTAGTGACGGTTGCCATGTACAGTGCTCAGACCTTTACAGTCTTTACAGTACCTTTCTCAGACAAGACTGTCCCACCTCCCCCACTGGCATGCACATGTGTACTTAAAGGGATAGTTCACCCAAAAATGAAAATTGGCTTTACATTTTTTTTATTCTTCAGTAGAAATGTAAAGAAGTTTTTTTTTTTCTTTTTTTTTTTCTTTCTGAAACCGTGATCCTTGGTGATTCATAGAATGCAAGTTAAAGGCTGACTGAGGATCAATACATATACAGGTAAAACAAAATGAATACTCATGGCTCCTGACGATTCATTGAGGGGTTATGAAATTAAACTCTGTGCAAGAATCTAAACATTATTTACAACATTATTACCTGTAATATACACAGCTTTAGCAAACGGTCATGAGCGCGTTCACGACATTGTGGAGCGCGAGCTTCCTGTTGCATAATGACGTATGCGCAGGAGCACAAACGTTGGGAATGTGTCAAAAGTCAATATTCCTGATCCCGATTTGTTCTTAGAACATTTTCCAAACAATCTGTTTTGGTTATGGAAATGTTAAAATGTCCAGTTTTCTTTATGTTAAAGGGATGTTTTTTAAAAAAAAGTTATAGGCCTAGTATGATGTTCCAACATTCTTTCAACATCATTTTTATCAACAACTTTCTAGGAACGTTGAATTGTTTTCATGAACAACAAGAACAGAAAATTCAACTGACTTCCAGACACAGACTTACATAAAATCAATTGAGGATAAAAGAAGACATTAATCATCTTAAGATCTCAGCAGAGGAGGATTAAACGACTCCACAAACAGCACTACCAGCTTTACTTATTACTAACCAGACTTTATTTCCGCCAGACGCCTACAGAAGTTCTTATTTAAAATTAACAGAGGTTTAGATGTTGATGTTTGGTGGAAAATGTTTAGTTTGAAGTCACCATTACGGTGATCAGTGCTTAGTGATTTAGTTGGGCCCTTGACTTCTGTTAGTTTATTTCTATTTCAGCAATTGCACGTTTTCAGAAAATAAATTGATGATGAAAAGGCAGATCAGCATGTCTGTTTTAATGGCAGTCTAATGACTGCTTAAAAGTGGTTAAAACAACTGCTTTTTCTGTAGTTTCATGACTGACTCACAGGGATAGTTCACCCAAAAAGTCTGTCATCATTTACTCATCCTCAAGTTGTTCCAAACCTGTATGAGTTTCTTTCTTCTGCTGAACACAAAGATATTTTGAAGAATGTTGGTAACCAAACAGTTGATGTACCCCCCCCCCCCCCAAAAAAAAAAAAAAAATCTTCTACAGAAGAAAGAACTAAAGTACATGTCAAGCATAATTGGGTTGAAGAAATTGTATGTTACAGTATGTTGTTTTATATCAAACTCTGGTCCAAACAAAGGCTGATTCCTTTCGTGTTTGCATTTCACATAGTTACTGTGTTGTGGTTTTGTTATCAAATCTGAATAAACTTTTCTGTTTGTTCTTCAGGTGTGTTTGGTGATGCAGTGAAGTCAGTGCCAGTCACTGAGGGAGATTCAGTCACTCTACACACTGATGAAATACCTAGCGAAGATGTGACAGGGTGGACCTTTGGACCTGACAGTATTGTCATAGTAATGAACTATGAAATTAAGCAATTTAAAGACAGATTGCAAGTGGATCGACAGCCTGTATCTCTTACCATCAAGAACATCACAGCTGATTTCTCTGGAATATATACATTTAATATTTTCAGCAGGAGCTTGTACAAGACGTTTAATGTTACTGTCTATGGTGAGTAGTTCTAGTCTTTCAGTGGTATTAATTCTGTCGAAACGTTTGATGTGCAGAAATTAACACAAGTTTGCATTAAAATAAATATTACTTTATCTAAAATTTGTAAAGGAATAGGAATTTACTGAAGGTCTATGGTGTTACTCGAGTCATTTGCCCATGAACTGTTGTAGACAAAGCCGACATACTGATTGTGTTTATTATTTTGATTCTGACTCCTCCCCCTACTTCTACCAAATGGAGCCTCTTGTTAAGCATGTTTTGATGAAACTGTCATAGATTCATTTTGTACCAGCCTGTGTATTGTTGTCATGTGTAATGTCATGACCATGTAAACCTGGTAAATTTGTTATCAAAGCAAGTTCACCCAACTGAAACAATACTCCAAAATCAAAAGGATGATCTAGACTACTTGCCATACATGTGCCATACATTTGTGAACATGTCAAACTACTGCTGTAAGGTGTAATTCAGATCCAATTCCTTTCAGATGAACGTGGTGATTTACAAGTAAAGGTTGATTTATCCTTAAATTATCTTCTGCTTAATTATTCTGTCATGTTTTCCAGCTCGTCTGCCTGTTCCTGTCATCAGCAGAGACTGTTCTTCGTCTTCATCATCATCTTCATGTTCATTGGTGTGTTCATCAGTGTTGAATGTGAGTCATGTGACTCTCTCCTGGTATGCAGGAATCAGTGTATTGTCCAGCATCAGTGGGTCTGATCTCAGCATCAGTCTCTCTCTACCTCTGGAGGTGGAATATCAGGATAAAAACACCTACAGCTGTGTGCTGAACAATCCCATCAGCAACCAGACCACACATCTGGACATCAACACACTCTGTTACACATGTGCAGGTATATCTATAACCAGGCTAACATAACTATGTATACATACAATATTTGGTTTTAAAAGTGAAAACAAAAAACAAGGTAGTGCAAAATAGTCTCACAGCTTCAACAGATCATGAACAGGTATTGTAAGATACATTAGATAGTTACTGGACCTATACCTTCTCTGTTACAGCACAAGGACTGTCTGTTGGCTCTATAGTGGGTATATGTGTTGGTGTCCTCCTGCTGGCAGCTGTGCCGGCTGTTGCTGCTGTTGCTGTTTACTATTACAAGAAATCTGCAAAAGCAAAAGAAACGGGTAAGTGTTACATACAGCTGATACAATGAGAAAAATGTGTAACCACAAAACTTTGCAACCAAAATAAAAAAATCAGCTAGATTGTGGTAGAAATGGATTGTTCTGCCACTTGCTTCACTCTATAAATTATTTTATTATTTTATAACAGAGCAGACTCCTGTGGAACCAGAGGAAGCTATTCTTCTAAACAGTGGTAAGATGTTACTTCATATATATAACTGTAAGTACTGCCAAGTTCATTTAAAGACATAAATGTCTTTAGACTGTTGATATTTTGAGATTTTTCTCAAAATTGACTTCGCTGACTCACATCATACATCATTTTAAAGATTGTTTTAGTAGAGAATGTGAAAAGAACAATAACTTATTTTTGAAAATTTGCTCATTGTGACTCATTTTGCCAGCACTGGTCACAAAAAAGTAGGCGAAAAACAGTATGTGACAAAAGAAGTATGTCCGAATTCACAGTACTCGTAAAAAAATAGGCAAAAAAGTACCCGGATGACCTTCTACTGGTCATGGATGTTAGATCTGGCAAGATTCTGAAGTGTGCATATGAATACTTTACTATCCCATGAGGCCACGGGAAATGATTTATGAATGGCAGTCATTGGTAGAACTGGCAGAACTGATGCTGGTAGGTCACATGATAATGACAACATGGCGAATGTAGTATGTTTGGATTACATTCATACTAAACACATATAGAACATGCTATTTTTTTAAAGAAGGACTACACGCCTGCTCACATATTTTTTCAAACGTGCTTACCTTTGGTCTGAACACGTAATGTGCATGTGCGCGATGTCTGCGTTTTCGCGGGTTTGCGTTTTTGAGGTTTGCTCAGTGATAACGGATAATCGTTTGCACCTTCAAACCTATTTCAGGGATTGCATTCTCGAGATGCCAGGCACTGTTTTGTGCGGATGGGCGGCCAGAGCGCGTTAAGGGTTTTCTGTTAGAACGGTGTTGTGTTAGCGGCCCCTAAGTTAATAACTAATGATCTTCGCAACGGAAGTGAATAAATCAATCAAAACTAACTTCAGCTGGACAATAACTTTATCCTAGAGCTGTTGTAAAGCTTAAACAATCTGTTACGGTAATTTCCTATTATCCTTGTAAAGCTGCTTTGAAACAATCCATATTGTTAAAAGCGCTATATAAATGAAGGTGACTTGACTTGACTATTTTAGCAGTCGTGAAGTCATAACCTATTCAAAATAAGCACCTATTCAAGAGAGTATGCGATTTCAGACGCAGCCTCTGATTGACAGTCCACAGTTTCTCTTTATGATTAGAAAGATTGGGCAAACAGTAACAGTAAACAGTAATAGTTACAGTAAACAGTAACAGTAATAGTATCAGTAAACCGTAAACAGTAACAGTAAACAGTAACAGTAATAGTAACAGTAAACCATAACAGTAATCAGTAACAGTAAACCGTAAACAGTAAAACTAACAGTAACAGTAAACCATTACAGTAAACAGTAACAGAAACACTAACAGTAAAAGTAACAGTAAAAGTGACAGTAACAGTAACAGTAACAGTAAAAAGTTACAGTAAAACAGTAAAACAGAAACATTGGAAGCGCGTGCAAATAACTCAAACCACAACGGAAATGTTTCCAGGGGAACCAAATAAGTGACGAACCCGGCTGGGACGTGCTTACAGCTCAAAAGTCTACTTTATTTTATTTTATTTCTTTTAACTTTTTTTGTTGTTGTTGCTGCTGCAAAACATACAGAGAATTTTTATGACATACAACTTGTATACAATATACAAAATGTATTAACAATATGTTCAATGTCATCAGAATACAAATGAGAAAAGAACAATGAGCTGAAAACTAAAATAAATAAATAAAGACAGAGAAAAAGAACATGAGGGAAAGATATTAATCTACACATCAGTTACGCTGTACAATTTTTTTTCATGTTATGTTTAAATTTAAAGAAAAGATTCATAAGAAATGTTAGGTAATGTAGGGTCCAAAGTTTTAAAGTTGAGACACACTTTATATATATAACGCATATATCTGAGACACAGATATATAACGCATATTTTAAAAGCTTTTTTGTAAAAAATAAAATATTTATTTGCAGCCGTTATTGTTAACAGCATTATATATAAATATAAATATAAATATATATTTCTGTCGTAAGAACAGCTATTCAGCTGATGGACACCGTGCTTCGTTGTCATGGGAGGAACATCCCAGGTGAAAAATAATGAGGAAATTACGTTGTCTTCCGTTGCTCCTGTACGTAATGGCACACTAGTGCCCTGCTCACTCAAAGTCCCACTCCAAGAGCTCTACCTTCTGCCCTTCGAAGGGAGCAGGGCATAGGGATGCTCACGGGCAATAAGCACGTCCCAGCCGGGTTCGTCACTTATTTGGTTCTCCTGGAAACATTTCCATTGTGGTTTGTGTTATTTGCAGCGCGTTTCTGTATTTGGTTGTGTTGTGAACTTTTGCTACGCGTTTCTGTATTTGGTTGTGTTATTTGGAGCAGATGTTTTCTTAATTTGCGGGTGTTTTTTTCTATTTGCATGTGTTTTTTTTATTTGCATGTGTTTTCTTCAGTTGTTGCGTGTTGAGCTCTCTTGGCCACCGTAGTAAACAGTAACAGTAACAATAATCAGTAACAGTAAACAATAAACAGTAACAGTAAAACAGTAACAGTACCCCGTAACGCCCGTTTCACACATAGGGCCTACTCCGTTTGCAGTGCGTATGCGGTGCTTTTTTTTTTCCGTACCCATGTTAACAGGTTAGAGCTTTCACACTGCACGCGGTTGCAGTCCGTCGATCCGTTCCAGTTGCGGTGTGTATACAGCAGTGCAGAGATCGTTTCCGCATCGAGTCTATTTTTGCTGTGCTGCAAACGCTGAATTAAAGTGACAGCGCATGTTTCGTGGTCAAAATGAACAGATTGACCTGAAAATGTAGTAATTTCACCATAAATGCGATTAATGAAATAAAATGTAGTAATCTCACCATAAATGTATTTAATTAAATACTTTTTTTTTTTTTTTTTCACTTTAAGACCGGGGTAAGCAAGGAAAGCTACAATTTACCTCAACAAGGTGACATAAACAACACTTGTCTCATTCGTGGAGGTGGAAAAACAAGTTCTTTGTGACATGCAAAATTATCGTATAAAGATTTAAATTATGCAAGGAAAGGGTATGAGTCTGCTGTTTTTGTCAATTTTAAGTTTTAATTTAAAATGTAGGCTATGCGATTTTAATTTAAGTACATGGTAAAATATTTTACCACTTGCTTGAGCAACTTAATATATAATTATATAGAAGTAATGCATTTAATAATATGTTGTTTAAATTGTGTTTAAACGTGAATACATCTATTAAAGAGTGTATATGTGTACAAAGAGAATTGCAATGCTGACAAAAAAACTTTTTTTAAATAAAAGTTGCTGATAACTTCTGGATTTGAAATACAAATAGTGAGTATGTATTTGTGGTATAGCTTACAGCAGCGGATCAGTTACGCACTGCAAACACAGCATATGTGAAAGCACTATTGCGCGTGCTGCTCCTGCACATGGAGTATGTGTGAAACGGCATAAGAGTAAACAGAACAGTAACGGTAAACAGTAACAACACTGCAAAAAGGGATTTTCTCACTGAAATGACATAAGATATCACGTCTTGTTTTATGATAAATTGATCAAACTTTTCATGCAAGTTTATTTTTCTGACCCCATGGCAGATTTTCTTCAAGTAAATGTATCTTGATTTAAAAATGTTTAGATATAAAATGTTTTTTTGAGCAGTGAACTAAATTAATTTCACCTCGGAGGACAATATAAATGAAAAAAAAAAACACACTACTCTGAAAACCACAATAGAAAAGTTAACTTGCATCAATTATTGTTTAAACAGATCCAGTTCGTAGAGCTGATGTTGTTGACCATCCAAATAATGGTAAGATATTGAATTACTGTGAGCACCAACTGAATCTCTCTGTGTGTTTGAGTCCCTTCTTCGCTATTTCCAAAAGGGTTTTGCACAGAAGATTTGATGCATGAATCTATAACTTGTTGTGAAGCTTTACTTTTTCTTTTGTCTTGTTAAATTATAAGAGAAATCAACTCAAAACTACTTTGCATGTATTCACATTCCAAAAACATTAATTCTAGCCTTTTCCACGGTCTAGCACCAACAAACCTTCTTCCTTTATTTTCTTCAAAATCTATAACTATAAATGTAACTAGTCAAAGTCACGTGATACAGTACAAATAACACAAAATGTATATAAAAAAAAAACATAATTTGATATAAGGTCTTATAAGGTCTTGATATAAGGTGATATAAGATCTTTTGTCTTTAGCAGTTGGGGAAATGACCATGACTTTACCATATTGCAAAGAAAATGTTATAATTTCCAATATCACAGAAACCTAAGGGTTGTTTAACAAGATATTAGTTGTACACCAACTCTACATGTTTAATTCCTGTCTTGGAATTTTGTTTGTTTTCCCCAGATATGTTTCATGATGGGCTAGATCAAGTGATGAAAATAAAAGTGAAGCATGGAGATACAGTCACTCTAAACTCTGGTGTTGCTGACTTACCGAGAGATGATCGACTACGATGGAAATACGCTGATTCCAGAGTCTCTGATTGCACATATTTATTTAGTGTCATTGCTGTGTGCTATAAAAGGAGCCGCGTATTCTCAGTAAAGCATGGTCCTGGTGGGAAATTCGAAGGCAGACTGACGCTGGATAATAAAACTGGAAATCTCACTATCAAGAACATGAGAGTCAAAGACGCCGGGTATTTTAAACTTGAGATCGCCAGCAACACAAATCATCATACCAAAACAAGCAAAGTCAATGTCCGTGGTGAGAAGCTTAAACCAACTTCTATTTTCACTTGTTTTTTGAACCCAGTCAACAGCATAGTATAAGTAATAATAATAATATGTTTCTGTCCACACTTCACAATAGTAGTGTTTTTAACAGCTTATATTCTTAGTTTTTTCTCCAAATAAATAGTAAAAGGGCCATATCTATATTGTTGTGTACTGTGTGTAGAATTATAATAATATAAATGCGATCAGGTAGCTGTAATGTAAAAAACAAAATAAAAAAAAACACTTGCTGGGCCTAATTCTGAAATCTGTGTTTGAAATGAAGAGTCACGTCATGCATTTTTTCTCATGTCATCCATTTTGTAACATGAATATGTGCTATACAGTGCAGTTTAACTCTGCGGCTTTCTCTCTTTTACCCTTCTGTGTTTCGTTGTTTTCTACAGCTGCCACACAAATATGTGGGGATAATCTAAATGAGACAACGTTTTCGTTGATACCAGAAGAGGACCCCAACAACACTAGTACATATACTGTTGAGCCGACGGAAACTTTATCCAATAAGAATGAGGAGTCAGGTGGGGAACGGTGACACAATTTCACATGACCAGTGGGGACAGTTTTGCACAGTACTGTACATAAACAGTATCAGGGTTTATTTGCATCTCATATAATAAATCGAGAATGACATACTGCCATTAAAGTTTGTGTAAATATTTGTGAGAATGTTGTGATATACTGAGTTTTCTTAAATTTTGGCCAGTGTTTATTTACATACTGTGATTTTCGAGATGCTCTTTGTAAATTTACTTTGAAAACACGCATTTCATGTATTATGAAATATTAAACACATTTTAACGACTTATAAAACTTCATTGTAAAAATGCCAATTAATATAAAATGTTGGAAGAGCAAAAATGCTAATATTCTTGCTTGGGCTTGGACATTATTATATGAGTAAAATAATGTTAGACATTATTTTACTCATAAACTGAAAACCCCCATTATAAAACCCTGGAAAATGTCCAGCGAACCAGGGGTTGGGGCTTTAACATCAAACCACATGGATCTACAAAAGTCCATTTATATTTATTTTATTTATTTATATTAAATTATATGATCAATAAGTTGTGACAACATATGTTTTTACATTGCTTTAACTCATCAAAATAAGTTTAGCAATTTTCAACTTTTTTTTAGAAGTCATACAAGATTCAACAATTTTTTAAGTTGAAATGACTTAAACATTCAAGTTGATTGTACTTAAAAATGTAAATCAGCAACTTTTTTACAGTGTATAATTGCATTGTATAATCAGGTAAAGATAGTGTAAATCTGTGTTTGAAAGCAAGAGTCACATGATGCATTTTTTTCCATTTTAACATGAATATTTAATTTGCTATACAGTGCAGTTTAATTCTACGGCTTTCTGTCTTTTACCCTTCTGTGTTTCTTTGTTTTCTACAGCTGCCACACAAATATGTGGGGATAATCTAAATGAGACAATGTTCTCATTGATATCAGAAGAGGACCCCAACAACACTAGTACATATACTGTTCAGCCGACGGACACTTTATCCAATGAGGATGAGGAGGAGTCAGGTGGGGAACGGTGACACAATTTCACATGACAATGCCAGCCGGCAGATGTAGTCTATACGGATTTACACACATGCATATCACTTTTTTAATGGTTAAGAAGTGATTCATTAAGTGAAGGTAGTGTGACCATATACAGGTGCTTGTTATGTGTTGATAACTATATTTTATGAGAATATTTTGTTAAATATAGTGCTATTGACTTTTTAGCTTTTAATACACTAACATTTTCATAATGCTAATCTCTGGACCAAAATCACACAACATGACAGTACCAAAACAGTTTTGAACCTTGTATTGAACATAAACAGTATCAGGGTTTTTTGCATCTCATTTAATTAATTTAAGAGTGACATATTGCCATTCAAGTTTGTGTAAATATTTGTGACCATGTTGTGATGTACTGAGTTTTTAATATTCAGGCCAGTTTATTTACATACTGTGATATTTGAGATGCTAACTTGTAAATTTACTGTGAAAAAATGCACTCCGTATTATGAAATATTAACTACAAATTATATCGACTAATAAAACTTAATTGTAAAAACACTAATTCAAAATAACAAAAATACTAATATTCTTGCTTGGACTTAGTTAAGAAAACATATTCTATTAAGTCTGCAAAAATATATCTGAAAAAACATTATATTATGGGTGATTTTTAAATCCAGTCCACATTCAGAATGGCTAATGTTGACTGGACTAATAAACACAAATCCAGCCAATATTTGATAGTATCAAGACCACACTCACACCCCACACAGTCTTATCTAGTTACTTATTAAAAGCATTGATTTTCAAAAATGAATATTCAAAATGGGTGTGTAATTTACATTATAGAACAAAGCGTCAAAGTATCGTCAAGTTATGTTTACCACTGACATTATTTTACTCATAAACTGAAAACCCCCATTATAAAACCCTGGAAAATATCCAGCGAACCAGGTGTTGGGGCTTTAACATCATGCCACATGGATCTACAAAAGTCCATTTATGGGTTTACACTTTTTCTTTTCAATTTTAAATAGGTCTAACGGTTACAGGGGGTTGTTTAGTCAATAAACGTGTTAAAAATGTATTTTGCAGTTGTATTGCAAATGTAGTTTGTCAACTGGAGCACAGTATGATTGTTATGAAATAAAGGCTAATGTGTGTTTTCATTTGTGTTTTTTTATGTGATCGATAGACACCAGTTAATAATTTTGTGAACCTCAGTATAAAATGAATTATAATATAACTAATTTTGGAGCAATTTCTAGTTATGATTCCCAAATAATACATTTTGATTAAAACAATTTTGAAGAGAACATAAAGAAAAAAGAAAAAAGAACATATTTTGAAGAATGTTGGTAACCAGACTTCCCCCATTGACTTCAATAGTATTTTTTTTTTTCCTAATATGGAAGTCAATGGGGTCCGTCAACTGTCTGGTTCTCAAAATGCTTCAAAATATCTTCTTTTGTGTTCAACAGAAGAAAGAAACTCATACAGGTTTGGAAGAACTTGAGGGTGAGTAGATGATGACAAAAAAAAAAAAAAAAAAAGGTGAACTGTCCCTTTAAGGATTTCTTTAAAAAACACATAAAATGTAATAAACCATATATGAGGGGGAAAAAAGGGGGAAAAAGAATTTCCCTTAAATAGGTATATCTATTCTTTATTATGAAGTTACACAGACATCAGTTGTGTGTTTTTTAGCTGAATTAGGACATCCCGTTTTCTAGATATAATTTACTTGGCACTTATTTGATCCATAACATGAGCTTGTTAACTGTTAAAAGAATGCTTGGTTATTTCTTGTAATTTGGCATCATTTCATCTGTGGTTTAATTTAGCATCACTGAAAGCTTTTTGAGTTTGAGATATTGGTTGATTTATTTATTTTGCTCACGAAAATGCTTGTTGTGAATTTAAGGTAAAATTGAACTTATTAAATGATCCGCAGCACATTCTTACATAATATTATCAAAGAAAATTAATAAATAAATATTACTCCCAAAGTCACCAGAATTGAATGCTTTGGTGTTTTTGCACAAAAAAAAAAAAAAAAAAACACCCAGAGTGCCCGAGACATTTTAAGGTACTTTATTAAAATGTGTGTGGGGCCTGTACGCAAGTGATGATCAAACGCCCCTGACTCAAACAAAGGTGTGCAATGTGCACCAAAAGTTCAAAAGTTTAACACATTGACGCTCAACTGAGGAAACTTTCTGAACACTGTGGGTAACAACATTAAAGAGGCAATGTCCTAACACTAAAGGGCAGGTTCTTCAGAAGTCACAAGTTTGCAAAACAAAACACTTCCTGCCAACACTTACATGCTGACAGGCCACAGGAACAGGTCTGCTACCTACATTACCAGACCACAAAAACACAAGAAGATGTTTAGTAAGTACAGCGTAGATGAAAGAACAGACAAATTTGTGGCAGAAACGGACGTTAAGTAAAAATATGATTGTTCAAGACTTATGCCATGCTGTTTTAGAGCATTTAAGAGAGTTTTAGAGAGTTTTGTAAAAAATAGTTAGAGAGAAAATGTTTTATTCTTGATATTCTTTTAAAATTTCAGTTAGAGTTGGCTAAATCAGTTTGAGATTGATTCTGAGCTCTTCTTTTCTGTTCAGCTCTTCTGGATGTGATGTCATAAACCAGAACAGCAACAGTAGCCACTCCCACCAGAACAGAGAGGACCAATTGGATCACAGCTTTATTAGAATCACAACAGCAGATACATTCTGAAGGGAAAAAAAGAACAGCAAATATCAATATATAAAATTATTTGATAGTATGCTGCTGATGTGCTGTTGAATTGATGGTTTGATGCTACCTGAACATGTGTGACAGAGTTTGTTGATGTCCAGATGTGTGGTCTGGTTGCTGATGGGATTGTTCAGCACACAGCTGTAGGTGTTTTTATCCTGATATTCCACCTCCAGAGGTAGAGAGAGACTGATGCTGAGATCAGACGCACTGATGCTGGACAATACACTGATTCCTTTGTACCAGGAGAGAGTCACATGGCTCACATTCAACACTGAACACAGCAGCACACATTTGGACACCAAATGAGCCGATGATCCTGATGATGATGATGAAGGATTTTGAGGACAGTAACTAGCGATGGCAGGAATGGGAAGACGAGCTGGAAAACATGGAAGAAATATTAATAAAGGGTCTGTGATGTCAATTTCATTTGGAACCTCTACCTATAAGTACTCACCAATGACAGTAACATTGAAAGTTTTCTTTGAAACATTATGTCCAATCATCTGTACTTTATAAAACCCAGAGTCTGTGGTTCTGATGTTTGTGATGGTCAGAGATCCAGTCTGATGATCCAGCTTCAGTCTGTCTCTGAATCTCTCATTATTTTCAGAGATGACTTGGGAGGATATGTTGAGCTTAGCAATGCAGTCGTCTCCGCACATCCACATTATCAGATCGTCCTCTTGTATTTTATTCACACCAGTCTGTAGGTTGACAGAATCTCCCTCCATCACTGACACTGACTCCATTTCATCTGCCTCAACACCAAACACACCTGAAACATACAAGGGCACTTTCTCAATCACAGACTAAAGTACTGAAGTAACTTTCTGTTGGATCATTAGTTTCAGTTAAAATTGCTATACTATTATTAAAAGTCATTCTATTTTTATGGAAGCTTATTTTAGCCACAGAATAAAACAAAAATAAAAAGTTAATTGGGACTTTATATTTTGCAACTATGACTTTATTTCTTGCAATTGTGAGTTTATATCTAGTAATTCCGATGTATAACTGGTCAAAACTCATCCAAATGCAGTTTTATTTAAGCAAACAACAATCCAAGGACAAGGAGCAGAAACCAGGAATCAGGAGCAGAACTGAGGACACTAACGACGCATCCAACAATGAACAAGATCTGACCAAGAACACAAGAAAAACTGGGGTTTATAGACACAAGGGGTGATAGATAAGACTCACTTGGGAACAATCAGGGAACTAATAAACAAGAAAACTACAAACTGACTACAAAATGGCACTAGAAACAGAAAACCGGAAAAAAGACAGGCAGAATACAACCTAAAAGTTCAAATAACAGAAACACATGGTACACAAAACATGTAACAGAGACCCCCTTTAAGGAGCAGATTCCAGATGCTCCATGACCAAACACAAAACACAAGAGTCCCAGAGGGTGGTGGAGCGGGGGCGGACTAGGGGAAGGGATAGCAAGCCAGGCCCATGTGATGAAATAGGCCTGGAGACTGAAGAAGAGCTAGCCAAGTGGAGAGCCAAGGCAAGGCAGAGTCAGTGGAGCTGAAGCCATGGCAGAGTCGGTGGAACAGAGAGGGAGAGCCCAGAGAGTTAAGGGATTGCCTCCGTGGTCATTACAAGAGGAGCTGCCAAGGAGTGTGTGCAGGCCACAAACACATGATGGTGGTAGCCATCAAAGGCAGTACAGGTGAGAGTGGTAGGACCTCCAGGACTGTTGGACTTGGGACCACCAAACTTGCAAGCACTGAGACCACTGGACTTGGGACCTCCAGACTCAAGACCACCTGACCTGGAAGTGCTGAGACCAATGGACTTGGGACCGCCTGACCTAGAAGTGCTGAGACCAATGGACCTGGGACCACCTGACCTAGAAGTGCTGAGACCAATGGACTTGGGACCACCTGACCTAGAAGTGCTGAGACCAATGGACTTGGGACCACCTGACCTGAAAGTGCTGAGACCAATGGACTTGGGACCACCTGACCTAGAAGTGCTGAGACCAATGGATTTGGAACCGCCTGACCTGGAAGTGCTGAGACCAATGGACTTGGGACTGCCTGACTTGGAAGTGCTGAGACCAATGGACTTGGGACCGCCTGACTTGGAAGTGCTGAGACCAATGGACTTGGGACCGCCTGACTTGAGACCATCGGACTTGGAAGTGCTGAGACCAATGGACTTGGGACCACGTGACCTGGAAGTGCTGAGACCAATGGACTTGGGACTGCCTGACTTGGAAGTGCTAAGACCAATGGACTTGGGACGATCTGACTTGGAAGTGCTGAGACCAATGGACTTGGGACCACCTGACCTAGAAGTGCTGAGACCAATGGACTTGGGACCGCCTGACTTGGAAGTGCTGAGACCAATGGACTTGGGACCGCCTGACTTGAGACCATCGGACTTGGAAGTGCTGAGACCAATGGACTTGGGACCACCTGACCTAGAAGTGCTGAGACCAATGGACTTGGGACTGCCTGACTTGAAAGTGCTGAGACCAATGGACTTGGGACCGCCTGACTTGGAAGTGCTGAGACCAATGGACTTGGGACCGCCTGACTTGAGACCATCGGACTTGGAAGTGCTGAGACCAATGGACTTGGGACCACGTGACCTGGAAGTGCTGAGGCCAATGGACTTGTGACCGCCTCACTTGGAAGTGCTGAGACCAATGGACTTGGGGACCGCCTGACTTGAGACCACCGGACTTGGAAGTGCTGAGACCAATGGACTTGGGGACCACCTGACTTGAGACCACCGGACTTGGCAGTGCTGAGACCAATGGACTTGGGACCGCCTGACTTGAGACCACCGGACTTGGAAGTGCTGAGACCAATGGACTTGGGACTGCCTGACTCGGAAGTGGTGAGACCTTTGGACTTGGAACCGCCTGACTTGAGACCACGGGACTTGGAATTACTGGACTTAAGATTACTTGGAAAAACTGAGACCGTTGGACTTGGGACCACAGGATTTGGAAGAGTTTAGACCGTTGGACTCAGGACACTGGGCTTAAGAGCGGGCTTGTGAGTTTGTAGCTTCCGCCTGGAAGAGTTGATTTTAGGGGCTCACTTGGCCCAAAATTAAAAAAAAATATCTTGAAAGCGGTCTCCTCTCAGTTCATACAGTTAGTCAGTGCACAAAACTGAACTGTATATTCCTCTACAGAGTCCTTTCCTTGCCAGAGGAACAGAAGTTTCTCTGCTGGATCCATTGTGATTTATTCGGAGAGTAGAATCCAAATGCAGTTTTGTTTAAGCAAACAACAATCCGAGCACAAGGAGCAGAAACCAGGAATCCCAGGAGCAGAACTGAGGACACCAACGACACATCCAACAACAGACAAGATCTGACCAAGAACACAAACACTAGGGTTACACACACACAAGGGGTGATAGATAAACAAGACACACTTGGGAACAGTCAGGGAACTAATAAACAAGAAAACTACAAACTGACTACAAAATGGCACTAGAAACAGAAAACAGGAAAGAACTGGGATACAACCTAAAAAACGGAGAACATATAACATCCGGGTTTATAACTTGCAATTTAGATATAAAGTCAGTATTGCAAGATATAAAGTCAGATTTCTGATAAATAAAGTAAGAATTGCCTATTTTTTTTTCTGTGGCAGAAACAAGCTTCAATGAATTTGACACTAATTTAAAAGTTAAAAGATTTGAATTCAAGTCATTGGGATCTTACAGAAAGAGAAAATACAAAGCAGCATTACACAAAGGAAGCAAAATGGAACTGATGTTTTAAAATGTGTAGTTATGGAAGATGTTATAAATGGCAGGTTTAATAAAAAATATATTTATTTTCCCTGAAGGCAGTGCTTTAAGTGGGGGAAAAAGTGCTGGGACTCTCGCTTTGAGTCTGTTTGGCAAAGAAAAAGTAAAGGTACGCTAAAGATTAAAATCTAGAAGTGCTGGTACTGCGTACCGGTGCGTACCGGTCCACTTCGAGCACTGTCTCAAATCTCAAATGCAAATAAAGTCTCAAATACACACATACTGTCAATCACTGCACTGTTTTCAAACTGTCTCAGTAATACCACAGATTGATAAGATTGTAATTTAGGACAAAGCTAGAGCTATAACCAAAAGCAAGAGCATCTCTAAAAATAACTAAGGTGTTAATTTACATTCAGAAATAACATTTACATATCAATAACATTGATAACTTAAAGGGAATGTTTTTAGAGCATATTTTTGTTAGCTGTGACTATGACGTCGCTGAAGACCTTTAGACAAATGTTGTAAGGAAATATAAACCCTTTAGTAATTTTCGACAGTAGGCCTTTTACACCATTACAAAACTGCATGAAGTGAAAAGCTAAAAACACATTTTAACTTACCATCGAGACGCCAGAAGCACAAACAATAGAAAACAAACACGTGAAGCATTTTTATCAGCAGTTGGCTGTCCGTTCTGAGGAAACTTCACTTGAGATGAAACCAAGTGTGAATCCCCCCCCCCCTCCCCCTTTACACTTTTCCACCTCCCTCCCCGTTCTCATGCACTGACTGTGATTGTGTTTGTTCTACTTGCATATGTTTAACTTATTCTAGTACTTATTACGAATCTAACTGGTGGTAGAAAATATTATTAGTTATGACATGCAACCAGTGTATATGTAAAAATTGCTGATATTTCCTATTAAAAAAAGAAGTCCCATTTCCCAATAATACCATTACTAGTGTATAAAGTGCAATTTCTCATAATGGTTACATTTGTTTGTATATTAAATAGTAAATGATCATTGTTAAATGATGCTGGCAATTAATTTTAAATAGCCTATTATTGTTGATGGATTCACTACTTTGTTTTACAATTAACCAGTATTGAGTAACAGGAAAACAGTCTGTTATGATAATGTTAGCAGGACAGGAAAAGCACTTTAACCACATGAGACATACGCACATGCACAACTTATTTGTCCACTCAACAGAACTAGACCTAGACCTACATATCTTTATAGATCTTATGAAATCAGACCACAGCAAGTTTCAGTTTGACTCAGAAATTGAGCTGGTGGTGACAGTGTATTGAAAAGGTCTTCTGTTGGTCTGCTGTAGCCTAATCAAATGTGTTGAAAATAAAATCTTAAACCAACTAATACCATCTTTGCTGTTAAACAAACCAACACCAACAAAAGTACACTTTTTTTTTTATAAGAACATATTAGTTTTTCATCAGAATTTCATGCCAGCCATCATGGACTCGGAGCAAGTCATATCCACCATTATCCTCAAGTGGTCATTAGGTTGAACTGCAGATTAAAACACACATAGATCACACACTCTCAGATAAAAAAGTACAAAAGCTGTCACTGGGACAGTACCCTTCAAAAGGGTTCTAATATGTACCATTTAGGTACTAATATGTACACGTTTGGTACCAATATGTACAAGTTTGGTACCAATATGTAGCCTACCTTTGAGGGACTTATATGCACTCTTTAGGTACAAAGGTGTACCTTTTGAAAAGGTACCGCCATAGTGACAGCTTTTGTACCTTTTTTTCTGAGAGTGCAGGATGAGCGCCCCCTGTCGGACAATGTAGCCTATATACTGCGAAGCTCATCCCTGCTTAGCATTCCATGAGCTTATTAGTGAGCTTAGACTCATAATATTGTCTTTTACATGTTGCTATTGACTACAAGCTTACGTAGCCTACGTTTGGTTTTCCTCAGTTACGTTGACAGATAGGCCTACTTTTAGTAAAATACTTTAGTATTTTAAGTTCACGTGATTACACGCATTAACACGGACAAGAGAGAATTCGGCAAAACTAGCAACAATTAAAGTTCTTTTTTTTTTTTTTTTTTGAGTGAGGATAAATGCGTCACATTGTCATGTGAGCCGACATGGTCCATCCTTCATTCCGATCTATGGAACTTCCTGACATTTACTTCCGAACTTTTCCTCGCAATTACGCAGATTTACTAGTTTACCAGCGATGATTAAGAATATGATTCACCAATGAAGTCTATCAGTTGTTGTTAGATATCGGCTAATTCGATAGAACATTATGTTAATCGTCGCTGTCAGCGTACGTTTAAGAAACGGAGCGCTACCTGAAGGATAAACAACCGAGAACACACCTGAGCCGATGAACAAATACACTACATCTTTAATTATTTTAAAACACATTTCACTCTGATCTAGATCAGTATGATGATCTGTGTTTTATTTATCTGCCTTTTACTCTTTAAAGGTGAGTACAGAATTTAAAAACCTCAGAGACTTTCGCTTTCAGTTTGCTATATCGTTTTGTCCATTACAAAGATATTTTAATTACTAGGCTACTTAATTTAATACCGTAATTAAACTAGGTGGTTTAACTGTCCCCAGGCAACAAGTCTCATTAAAATGCTGATGTTGGCATAACCATTATTATTGTTTCTTTAAACCTTGTTCTTTATTATTGTTTCTTTAAACCGGATTTTTTTTTTCTGTAAAGAATGAATAGCTGAGAGATTTATACATCACATGAAAGCTGAATAAATAAGCTTTCCATTGATGTATGGTTTGTTAGGATAGGACAATATTTGGCTGGGATACAACTATTTGAAAATCTGGAATCTGAGGGTGCAAAAAAATCTAAACATTGAGAAAATCGCCTTTAAAGTTCATTTATGTTCGTAATTGTGCTGCATTCACTCACAAAAATAAATGTTTTATATATTTACGGTAGGACATTTACAAAATATCTTCATGATATTTACAAAATATATTACAATTTACAAGATATCTTTACTTAATATCCTAATGATTTTTGGCATAAAAGAAAAATCGATAATTTTGACCCATACAATGTATTGTTGGCTATTGCCACAAATATACCCGTGCGACTCGTGACTGGTTTTGTGTCACAATTAGGCAAATAAAACTTAAAGGAATAGTTCACAAATGAATGAAAATTCTGTCATGATTTACTCACCCTAATGACCTTCCAATCACTGTATATGACCATAACATTTTCTGTTGAAAACTAACGAAGATGTTAGCAGAACATCCATGTTCTTTTTCATTCGTGACTTTGAGGGTGAGTAAATCATGGGATCATTTTCATTTTTGGGTGAACTATCCCTTAAAGTCTCATGAAGTTGTTTAGACAGAAATGATCTCCATTTGAGAAACTGTTTGTTTGTTCTTCAGGTGTGTTTGGTGTTGATCCAGTGAAGTCAGTGTCAGTGTTGGAGGGAGATTCAGTCACTCTACATGCAGGTCCTACTGAAACACAGAGGATTGAGCTGATACTGTGGACATTTGGACCTGACAGCACTCGTATAGCTCAGATCAACAAAATTATCAATAAGGTCTCATTATACAATAATGCTCTTGATGGGATATTCAGAGACAGACTGGAGTTAGATGATCAGACTGGAGATCTCACAATCACAAACATCACAACTGAACATGCTGGACTTTATGAATTACAGATCATTGGCGAAAAAGAGGTCCTACCCAAAGAATTCAGTATTATGGTTTATTATGGTGAGTAGTTCAAATATAGTTTGCATTCGGTTTGACTTCATTGCATTATTGTGGGTGGTGTGGTGGTGTGGCGCAATGGATAAGACACATGCCTTTGGTGTGAGAGACCTGGGTTCGAATCCACTGTGAGACACCAATGTGTCCCTGAGCAAGACACTTAACCCCTAGTTGCTCCAGAGGCGTGCGACCTCTGACATATATAGCAATTGTAAGTCGCTTTGGATAAAAGCGTCAGCTAAATGAATAAATGTAAATGTAAATGTATTGTTCCATACTGGACATATTGTCAGTATGTCAAGTCAGCAGTAAAACTGAGAAGTTACCTTGGTAACTTTTCCACTGAGCCCATCATTCAATTATCCTAAATGCAATCTGAACCTACAGTATTTGGTTTCTGTTGTAAAGGGTAAAATGAGACCCGAGTCACAGCCCCGGCATATGTTGGTTAATTTGAGACAAGCAACCTAAAGAGACAGAGATAGTGTAAATCACTTAAAACCATGGAAGACAAAAATGATCTGCTTTGGGACATTAAAAAGTCATAATGATGTGGTTAAGTCAAAGTCAAGTCAAAGTTAATAAAAAGTTTAGTACTTCAGGTTATGAATCAAATAAGTGAATTTTGGTTTAACTCACTGCATGCCAAAAACTCCCTTAATTGCTACATTATTCTTCTCATTGAATATCTTGTTTCAGTCAAAAATGCGTCACATGATTGGAGTAAAACGTGTTTGCCAATAATGTCAAATTTCACAGTCGTGACTCTTCCCTTGATTTCCCCTTTCTGCAGTTAGTCTGATTAGTAGAAAGTGTATATATATATGTCAATTTTTTTTAAACTATTTCATTAAGGTGCCTCTATTAAGATAACTATTTAAATAAAGGTTGATTCACCTGTATAGGATCATTGTCTGTTTATTCACTTGTGTTTTCTAGCTCATCTGCCTGTTCCTGTCATCATCAGTAACTCTTCACACTGTTCTTCATCATCATCATCATCTTGTTCATTGGTGTGTTCATCAGTGGTGAATGTGAGTCATGCGACTCTCTCCTGGTACGCAGGAATCAGTGTATTGTCCAGCATCAGTGCGTCTGATCTCAGCATCAGTCTCTCTCTACCTCTGGAGGTGGAATATCAGGATAAAAACACCTACAGCTGTGTGCTGAACAATCCCATCAGCAACCAGACCACACATCTGGACATCAACACACTCTGTCACACATGTGCAGGTAGCGCTGATTTGTTCTGCTCCACATTATTGATACCTCTCAACATAATCTCCAGTTCTCAGGTTTTCCATAAATACAGCATCAGTATTTTTAGTAAGCTGACCCATTTCAGATCTCAGTTATTGGATATAGTCACACGTTTTGTGTGTTAACTCTGATCTACTGTTTTCCAGTGGACGAGTCGACGATCAAAACAGAAGGAGGTTTACCGTTCACTCATATAGTGCTGATCTGTGTTTTTGTTGGAGTAATTGTTTTAGCCGTGGCTGCTGTTGGGATATTCACCATCCACAGAAAATATAGAAATACAGATCACATGGGTAAGTTTGATCTACACTTAGATAATAGAAAATGTGAGATTAATTGTGAAAAAAAAAGAATAGTAAGGTTAAGTCGTGGGCGATTTTGAAACACTGATTCATGAAGCTTTGAAACCTTTACAAATCTTTTGTTTTGAATCAATGTATTGGAGCGTTTATCAAACTGTCAAAGTAAATGAGGCTTTGTTACATCATAACTTTTAAAAAATGTTTTGAAATTTCAATGATTCACCGCCGCTGTGAGGCGTTGATCTCTGTGAAATCATGCAGATTCAATGAGATTGCCCGCTAGTGGTGAACCATTGAACAAGTGTTTGTGATTTTTACCCGATCTCTGATCAGTTTTATACATGTGTAGATGTTTAATGGGACATTTATATTATTAAAGGAATAATAGTAGTTAATAGTCTCTTATTGGCCTGTTTAGCTGAACCATCCATGGAACAAACAAAACCCATAAACATTTATAAAAGAACACGTATCATACGGACACTTAATATTTAATGGTATTTGATGATTAGTTCATTGCATTTGATGCATTTTTTTTTCAATAAAACATTTGCAATGGGTGTGTAAAAAGCTGTTTTTATGCATGATTAGCCTGAGTTTTTGTTGCATTTCCACTGTTCTGACCAGGGGTCACCAGCGTGTGTGGTGTTTTGAACGCTCCGAAATATGAATTGTTTTGCAAAGCAATTGGATAAATTGATTCAAAGCTTTGAAAAGTTTTGTTTCTCCCATCACTAGTTCAGTCATGAAACTCTAGAGGGCGCAGGCTTTACATTCTACAATGTTTAATCTCTATCTCCATTCCCGTTTGTTCAGCTGACGGGGTCGTTGCTGAGAAAGTTGAAATGAAGACCGTGTCAGTGACGGTGGGAGAGTCTGTCACTCTAAACACTGGCATCACTAAAATACAAAGCTGTGATGTGTTACAGTGGAGGTTTGCCAAATCAGGCACAGATCTCACAAATCCCTTTGAAGTCATCGCCAGGCTGAATGAACTGAACAGCGGTTGTCACGATCATGATGACCGAGTTCACCTGGATCGCAAAACTGGATATCTCACAATCAGTGACATCAGACCTACAGACTTTGGAGTTTATAAGCTAAATATCACCAGGAATGGGAGAAGTATGATCTCCAAGATATTTCTTGTCCAAGGTGAGTAGCTCAAATCTGTTAGTGTGATAAAGTTTGAACAAATTATACATTTTACTGGATTTATTGGCTAAATTTGTCCCTCTTCTATATTTGAAGCATATTTGAGTAGTTGTAATTGTAACATCAACACTTTTTGACACTATCTTATAGATTCCTCAGAAAGAGATGATGTTCCAGAGGAGACAAACTCACTGTTGAAGGATGGACAGATCTCTGAAAGCTCTCGTCTATAGCAAGCCTTCAAGTCTATCACCCTGGAAAACGTGTTTGAAATGATTCTGCATGCCTGTGAAAAATGACAATAATGACAAAGGGTTTCTTCTAACTCCACACTAACATTTGCTTTTCTTGTTATTTTAAGGTTGATGGAATGTGTTCCCATTAACCGTGATCTTGTCTGTTATGCAGATATTTAATGTATTTTTCATGTCTGTTACATTATATAGTTACAGTTTAACTGTTTTGATCAAAACAGGTGTTTGAACGTTTTCTGTCCTCTAGTGGACAACCAAGGCTGTCCCAAATGGCACACTTTATGTGCACTTTCGTGTGCGTGTGTCCATTAAGTCCATGAGACCGTAGGGTGTCCCATTTGTCATTTTAGGTTTGAGAATGGTGTTCGTGAGCACCCCCTTTCCGGTCGTTGTATTACGAAAATGTGGACTCGCAAGTGTTTAGGGTGCCAATTGGGACAGGGGCCAATATGTTGGGATTGCGGATTTCATTACAGTTTTATAATGTGAAAGAGAGACTGCAATTTTTTGTCTGAAACTAATTTAAGCCTCATTAAATACCAAACATGGATTTGTTTTTATAACTTTTTTAATATTAATAGAAAAACTGTCCTGAATAATGGTGTCTCATTAAGTCTCATTAGTTGTCTTGGTAAGTATAATGTATATTTTCATACTTGCAGTGAAATTACTCATTTTACATTTTAAAAACATTAGTTTGACTTTGAACTTGCACACCCATTCACTGAGTCATTTTTAGGAAACGCAGATTTATTGTTTTCCCAGCAGTGAAATGATCAAGAACAGTCTTAGCATTAATAAAAGTCATTCTATTTTTATGGACGCTTGTTTCAGCCACAGAATAAATACAATTAAAAATTAATTATGACTATTTCTTGCAATTCCAAGTTTATATCTCGCAATTCCAATGTAAAACTGGTGAAACTCATAGATAGACAACAAGACTCACTTGGGAACAGTCAGGGAACTAATAAACAAGAAAACTACAAACTGACTACAAAATGGCACTAGAAACAGAAAACAGGAAAAAGAAACCTAAAAATCCAAGTAACAAAAACACATGATACACAAAACGCTGAACATGCAACATCCGGGCTTATAACTTGTAAGTCTGACTTTTTTCCTTGAATTCCAAGTTTAGATATAAAGTCAGAATTCTGATAAATAAAGTCAGAATTGCCTATTTTTTCCCTGTGGCAGAAACAAGCTTCCATGAATTCGACACTAATTTAAAAGTTAAAAGATTTGAATTCAAGTCATTGGGATCTTACGGAAAGAGAAAATACAAAGCAGCATTACACAAAGGAAGCAAAATGGAACTGATGTTTTAAAGGAACACTCCACCGTTTTTTGAAATAGGGCTTATTCACCTTCTTTCCTACATTTAGATAGGTGGGCAAATGCATTTTTGTCTCAGTGCATGCTTTGTTTTAGTTTGACAGGGTCGGCCCTAGCTTAGCTTAGCATAATGAATGGAATCCTTTGTTGCCAGCTAGCATGTCCTGAGTAAAAGTGATAAAAAAAAAACAAAAAAAAACAATTACTTCTTGTAATTGCGTATACACAACAGGTACAAATAGCGATGCAGATTAACATTAGGCGATTTCCTAGGGAGATATTGACTTGGGACTAGGGGGAAGCACAGGCGAAGCACTGCTACTTGGGCGCAGAGATATCACGCCCAAGTAGCAGTGCTTCGCCTGTGCTTCCCCCTAATATAGTCCTTAATATATAAGTCAATATCTGCCTAGGAAAATTGCCTAGTGTTCATCTGGGTCACCGTGATTTTGCCAAGTAAGACATGTTCCTGGATCAACATATTTTGTTGATCCTGGAATAACATTCCTGCCCCAAACCCATTCCTAACCCTATCCCTTCCCCTAAACCTAACCCTACCCAAACTTTTCCCTATAATCAGAGGGAAATGATAGGTGAATAACACTGATGTTGAAGCACCTCAACATCAGTGTTGGTTGATTGGAAAGTTGTTCCAGGATCAACAAAGATGTTGATCCAGGAACATGTGGTACTTGGTGAAATCACGTTCACCGTTAATCTGCATCACTATTTGTACTTGTTGTGAATACGCAAGCCACGAGAAGTAATTAGGTGTTTTTTTTTTTTTATATATATATCACTTTTACTTAGGACATGCTAGCTGGCAACAAAGGATTCCATTCATTAAGCTAAGCTAGCGCCGACCCTGTCAAACTAAAACAAAGCATGCACTGAGACAGGGCCGGCGCTCCGCACACGCACATCACGCGCTGCGCGTAGGGCACCAAGTGCTTGGGGGGGCACCAAAAAATCTGGGTCGTGAAAAAAAAAGAAGCGGTTTTTTTTTTTGTTTTTTTTTTTTTTTGGTGATTTTCGTTTTTTTGCAGAATCTGTTAGTTGAGATCACGAAGAAGCCTCTGCATGTTTGAGATAGCAGTATTGGTATATTTAAAAGCGTACATTTTGATTTTGAAATCGGCTTGTTTTTCGGAGATTCTAGCACGCAGTAGGGGCGTGTCATTGTCGGTGTGTATTTCCACTGAATAAGCCGGCATGGCTACTTATTATGCAGCGCTCTGGCCGGCTCTATCTGATTTCAAAATTCAATGACGATGGACGCAAATAACATTACGATGTCCAGCAATCGATTTAAATAGTAGGTTACATGGGGTTTAATTTGACGTTTAATGAGATGTAGCCTAATACATGTTGTCAGTCCCAATATATAGATCCGCCAACTACGTTAAGTTGTATCTCAATGGTCCAGTGGTAGAGCTTTCGCCAGCCGTGTCAGAGGGTGTGGGTTCGAGTCCGATCTTGTATGGGTTTTTTTTTTCTCGTATAGTTTTTTTTCTCTCATCAAAACGATTATGTTCATCAGTGGTTGTAGCAGGGACAAGCAAACGTTTGCATTATGTTTTGTGATTTCAACAGAATGAATAGAGAATATTCGCAAGTTGTTTTCACTCGACGCGCGCTTCAATCCGTTGCGTTGCGATTGAAGCGCGCGTCGAGTGAAAACAGTGCGGTGTGTGCGCGAGCCACGCGAGAAAACTCTGTATCCATAGTGCCACTGATCGCGGCGGCAACGAGCACTTGATTTAAAAAAACACATTTCAGCGCTAGTATCTTATTTAAAAAACGAACGAAATGAATGCTCTGTCAGTTAACTGGAGATTTATTTATTTGTAGAATTGGTCCATTCGTGTCGCGAGGGGGGAGGGGGAGGGGGAGGGGGGGGGGTACCACCAAGCATTTGTGCCTAGGGCTCCCAAATGGCTAGCACCGGCCCTGCACTGAGACAAAAATGCATTTGCCCACCTATCTAAATGTAGGAAAGAAAGTGAATAAGCCCTAATTCAAAAAACGGAGACAAAATACTGCGTACCGGTCCACTTCGAGCACTGTCTCAATCCTCAAATGCAAATAAAGTCTCAAATACACACATACTGTAAATCACTGCACTGTTTTCAAACTGTCTCAGTAATACCACAGACTGATAGATTGTCATTTAGGACAAAGCTAGAACTATAACCAAAAGCAAGAGCATCTCTAAAAATAACTACAGTGTTAATTTACATTTCCGACAGTAATTTTCGACAGTAGGCCTTTTACACCATTACAAAACTGCATGAAGTGAAAAGCTAAAAACACATTTTAACTTACCATCGAGACGCCAGAAGCACAAACAATAGAAAACAAACACGTGAAGCATTTTTATCAGCAGTTGGCTGTCCGTTCTGAGGAAACTTCACTTGAGATAAAACCAAGTGTGAATCCCCCCCCCCCCCTCCCCCTTTACACTTTTCCACCTCCCTCCCCGTTCTCATGCACTGACTGTGATTGTGTTTGTTCTACTTTCATATGTTTAACTTATTCTAGAACTTATAGGTAAATGGTGCTGATAATTTTAAATAGCCTATTATTGTTGATGGATTCACTACTTTAACAGTTAACCTGTATTGTGTAACAGGAAAACAGTCTGTGATGTTAATGTAATCAGGACAGGAAGAAGCCGTTCAACCACACAGGACATTCAATAGACACACGCACAACATATTTGTCCACTCAACATAACAAAACCACATATCTCTTTGTTGATCAAAATAAATGAGACCACGGCAGGTTTCAATTTGACTCGCAGGTCACTAAAAACACACAGGTCTTCTGTGAATCTTCTTTCAGAGTGGATCTTCCAATGTGTTAAACCAAAACTAGAGATACTATTTGTGTTGTTATTATAGCTGCCATCAACAAATTCCAAAATAAGACCTTATTTTTTACTGGAACATGTCAGTTTGATTTGGGGTCAATTTGATTTCATAATGCCAGTATGCAAGAACAAGCGCCACTGTTTCCCCAAGTGGTCACCAGGTGGAACTGCAGTAGCCTACAGTAAAAGAAAGAAAGAAAGAAATCATATGCAACCTTGATTAGCCTTGATTAGCTAGTTCAGGTGTGTTTAATTGGGGTTACTGGATGGTGAAGTCAATCTTGGAAAGGCTAATTCCTGGTAATGAACACTAGATAGCGCCATAGGTCTAGTGCAGTATAAGTAGGCCTATATAAATCCAGAAACTTGCGCTCTGCAAGTGAACTTGTGGTGCCATCTCAAAGAGGCACAAAATCTCTTTTGGGAACTGGAAAGGGTCATAGCACTTGCGTATTGTTGTCCTATTATTAGTTTAACTGCTTCTGTTGTTCTCATTTGTAAGTCGCTTTGGATAAAAGCGTCTGCTAAATGAATAAATGTAAATGTAATAAATGTATAAGCTGTTTGGAACTCACTTTATAATTAAATCAAGCTGTTTAATTTTTTCCTTTACTTTATTTGTAAAGTGTTTGGCTGTTTTTGCCCAGTTCAATTCACTGTGGGAAACTGCCCAGCTAGAAATTTTTTGTTCTAAAAATGTTCTAAGAACATTAGCATGTATTGTTCTATAAATGTTTTCAGCGGCTAGTTTTAGTTTTGTTCTCAGAATGTTCTTTTAAAAGTTTGGAGAACATTCTTTAAAAACATTATTAAAATGTTTAGTAGTAACATTCTTTTAACATTATTCTCTAACGTTCTTAGAAAGTTTTCAGCGGCTAGTTTTAGTTTTGTTCCCAGAATGTTCTTTTAAAAGTTTGGAGAACATTCTTTAAAAACATTATTAAAATGTTTAGTAGTAACATTCTTTTAACATTATTCTCTAACGTTCTTAGAAAGTTTTCAGCGGCTAGTTTTAGTTTTGTTCCCAGAATGTTCTTTTAAAAGTTTGGAGAACATTCTTTAAAAACATTATTAAAATGTTTAGTAGTAACATTCTTTTAACATTATTCTCTAATTTTCTCAGAACGTTTTCAGCGGGTAGTTTTATTTGTGTTCCCAGAATGTTTTTTTAAATGTTTAGAGAACATTTTCTAAAAACATTATTAAAATGTTTAGTAGTAACATTTTTATAACATTATTCTCTGACGTTCTTATAATGTTTTTAGCGTGTAGTTTTATTTTTGTTCCCAGAATGTTCTTATAAATGTTCGGATAACATTTTTTTAAAAACATTATTAAAATGTTTAGTAATAACGTTCTTATAACATTATTCTCTAATGTTCATAGAACGTTTTCAGCGGGTAGTTTTATTTTTGTTCCCAGAATGTTTTTTTAAATGTTTAGAGAACATTTTCTAAAAACATTATTAAAATGTTTAGTAATAACATTCTTATAACATTATTCTCTAACGCTCTTATAATGTTGTAAGCGGATAGTTTTATTTTTGTTCCCAGAATGTTCTTTTAAATGTTCGGATAACATTATTTAAAAACATTATTAAAATGTTTAGGTGTACCATTCTTACAACATTATTCTCTAACGTTCTTAGAAAGTTTTCAGGGGGTGTTTTTATTTTTGTTCCCAGAATGTTCTTTTAAAAGTTCAGATAACATTTTTTTTTACAACATTATAAAAATGTTTAATAATAATATTGTTAGAACATCATTTCTCCTAAAAGGTAGGATAACATTCTCTAAGAACACTCTAAAAATGTTTCGTGATGATGACCTTCTATAAATGTTTAATCATAACATTTTTAGAACATTATCCCTTTATTCTTATAAAGTTTTTAGCAGGAAGTTTTATTTTTATTCTTAGAACGTTCTTCTAAAAGTTAGGATAACATTCTCTAAAAATACTCTTAAAAATACTAGGCTACTTAACATTCTTATAAATTTTTTAGTGGGAAGTTTTATTTTTGTTCCCAAAATGTTCTCTTAAACATAAAAAATGCTTAGCTATAACATTGTTAAAACATACAATTTTATTAATCTCTAAAATAAAACAAAAATCTAACAGGTTTATGAATGGCATTCACATAAATTATTAGAAGTTCTGCGTACAGTAGATGCCCAACATTAAATGAAGAACTCAGTAAAGTCCAATGTGCAATCACACGTCTTGACTGCTGTTTGCTCAGAGCGCTCATCATCAGTCTTTGGTTGTCTTGGTTCTTGCAGAAAAAGAATAAAGTCATCTGCATTAATAGGTGTTCTACTGTTCTTCTCTTCTTCTTTTTCAGCTGCTATCCCAGTTAGCAGAATTGAGCTTCATTCTCTGTGTGCATGGTAGAGTTTTTCCTCATAGCCTATAAAAGAAGATCATGCAACAGTGTAAACAAAAATAATACAAATACATATTACATATTAAGATCACAAGCAATATTGACTTTGAAAACTTTCAAAATTAGCCAGCCTAATTATTAATCAGAAATTAATTAGATTAGTTTATTTAAATTATAAATATGATACCTTATGAGTATCTATTTTGTTTCTGTAATTTAAAACATATACTTAATCCATTATATACATGTTAAAGGGATACTCCACTTTTTTTGGAAATAGGCTCATTTTATAACTCCCCCAGAGTTAAACAGTTGAGTTTTACCGTTTTCTAATCCATTCAGCCGAGTTTCTGATATTTAGAAGAATGTCAGTAACCAGACAGTTTCTGGTCTCATTGACTTCCATAGTATATATTTTTTCCTACTATGGAAGTCAATGAGACCAGAAACTGTCTGGTTACTGATATTCTTCCAAATATCAGAAACTCGGCTGAATGGATTCGAAAACGGTAAAACTCAACTGTTTAACTCTGGGGGAGTTGTAAAATGAGCCTATTTCCAAAAAAAGTGGAGTATCCCTTTAATAACACAACTAGAGGCTAAATTATTTTAACAAACTACAAACTTGGCTTGAGAAGTGTGAACCTCGAACTCAGGTAGCCTTGAGCACAGCTGCAGCATGTCACAGCACTGCCCACGATGCTTTTGCTCTGATGTAACAGCTCATTTTCATCAGTTATATTGTCTATGGATTGTTACATTTCTTACAGATTTCTGCTTGTTTTAAATCAGATACAGATAATGTGAGCTACTGTCTGTGCATATGAAAGCTTGTTTCCGCCATGGAATACAATTTTTAAAAAAGGTAATTGCGAATCACAATTCAAACTTTTTTTTCTCAGAAGTGCAAGATATAAACTCGCAATTGGCCGTTTGAAAGTCAGAATCACAGGATAAATTAGTAAAACCTGAGAAAAAAAAGCAATTCTGGCTTATTTCTTTTTGCTGTCGTTTCTATATGAGAACATTAATGCACTTCATCAATACAGCTGCTCTGAGAGTCACTTCAGCAGCATTTTAGCTTCATTTGAGAAAAACTATCATCATATCATAAAACACAGAGAAACTCAAAGGTCTACACGGCAATCCGTCAAATAAAAGTTTGGTTTAACCTTTGAAGAACGTTTTGCTTAAATCATTACATTTTAAATAATTGGTTATACAGTAGCAATTTAATTAAACCATTCAAATGGAATCAAGAAAACAAAAAAAAAAATTACTTTTGGGAGATGCGAGAGCGAAGTAGTCCAGTGATAATTAACAGGCAGCCATGGTTAATGCAATTTGCAAAAACCCGCCCCCTTTAGTTACTGTTGCTATGTCCAACAAGCCATGGCGCTCTCACGCCACACATCATGTTGTCACGCAATGAAAAATACATTGCGGATCACAGAAAAAACGCTGAAACGTTTAAACGCAGAGACAAGACAGAGCAGGTTACTTTTGATATGAAAGTTGAAACAAAGTCTCAACGTTTAATTTGTGTAATTTTTTTAGAAAAAAATATTTTTGGTAAAATAAAAATGTAAAAAATACCTGTCAATCAAACTCCCTCGAAGGGTGAATTCTGAGGGGAGTAAAAAAGACAGCTCACAATTCTGATATTTTCTTGCAATTGTGTGTTCCTGCCTCACAATTCTGAGAGAAAAAAAAATACTGTAATTTTACTGATGGAAACAGACAGTAAAAAAGTGGACTTCAAGGATTTCTTATTCTGTAGCTCCCTGTGGGATTTTTTTGACAAGTCCATAAAAATGCATCCATCCATGATAAAAGTACTCCACACGGCTCTGGCAGGTTAATAAAGGCGAAAGGTGAAGCGAAGTGATGCGTTTGTGTAAGAAACATATCCATATTTTATATTTTAGGGCTGGGAATCGATTAAAAAAAGTAACTGATTATTTACACAATTTGCTGTAATTAAATGCAATTAATTGCATTTCCCCCAAGCTTGTAATCATCAATATTTAAACTTAGAATAACCTAATTAAACAACAAAAAGGAAAAAAAGGAACAGAAAATAGCCCTGTATTAAAATAATATTAAACATCAATATATCAATATATTATTATTTTCAATAATCAATCAACATAATAAATTTAACAATGTATTATTATAATTTTTTTTTTCTAATTATCAAAATAAAACATAGTCCTACAAAGCTATTATTACAAGAGCATGTGATCAGAGCAGGTCATTTTACCATTGTTGTCAGCATGACTATACCAGCTCAGTAGGGCTATTTCACAGAAGTCTACTACTGAGAAATTTCACGTTATTTGACTTTGC
The DNA here is from genome assembly GCA_023718395.1 of Leucaspius delineatus. NCBI lineage: Eukaryota > Metazoa > Chordata > Actinopteri > Cypriniformes > Leuciscidae > Leucaspius > Leucaspius delineatus. Next base: position 48,206,212 of record CM043363.1, on the reverse strand, counting down.
TTTTCCAGTGCATGATCGGTACATGATTGGAGCGTTTGGGCCGTTAACGACAGAGCAGAACGCGCAGCGCAAACACGGAGCAGAACATTGAGCAAAGAGCTCAATGTTTGCTCAGTGTTGTGTGTGTGTGTGTCAGTGCGCCGACACACACACACGGAATGGAGAGCGCGGAGCGGAAAAGACCCGGTCATGAAAGCTGCGCGAGAATAAAACCTGATCGCCAAACACGGAGGGGCGGGACGGCATATTTTGCAGCCTTTTCCGCAACAGGAAGTCATTAAAATGAGGCAAAAAAAGTGCTGCGTTAATTGCATTTTTTTTATAAACTCGTTAAGCATCTCAAATTAATCGCGAAGATTAACGTGTTAATTCCCCCAGCCCTACCATAATATTTTATCGACTTAAATAACTAGCTTCCAGCAGACAGCCATATGCAAGTCAAATTACGCCCAAAGAGTTAGTCAACGCATCGATACGCATATGCGCCTGCAAGGCTACGCATCACTACACTTCGGCCACCATATGCGTCTATGAGTAGAAAAATGTGTCGTCCCAGTTTTTGATACGCGACGCACCGTTGTATGCAATACTATGCGTTGTTGGTGGGGGCAAAACTGCAAGTTGCTTGCGTCCGACGTGTTGACTATAAAAGGCTCTTGTCGGTGCATGACATAGGAATAGCATAAGCTTTGACGGCTCTCGCGGTTCAAACAAACAGGGCTAGGCAATAAATTAAAGCTCCTCCCACATTTCTCTTTATATGATTCTCTTTAATGATAATTTTTCTAAAAATCTCTGTGGAAAGAAAGTCAGATATAAATCTGGGACAGATATAAATCTGGCACGAGGGAGAAAAAAATAGATCATTTTTATTTTGGAGTGCATTGTGCGTTTAAAATTGACTACGGTTTTATAAAATGCAGTGGATACTTACTAGTGATGGACTTGTTTCTCTGTTGGTGCCTGTTCTGCTCCGTAAACATTGGTCCAATGCTTGATCTTAAAGGGTTACTTCAGGATTTAGCATTAAGCTTTGTATTAGTAGAAAACCTGTAGTATTTTCGAATTACCATGCTTTCCCCCCTCATATCCCCCTGAGAGGAGAGATTTATGTATTTTTTGTCTGGAAAAAATCCTCCGATGACGCAAAAATCGTCATTTTGCGTCATCGGAGGATTTTCTGGCCAGAGGCTAAAGACTACAGCCAGTAGATGGCGTTGTTCCGCATGTTTTCAACCCGCCCATACAGGGTGGGATCTCACTCACAGAATGTACACAGTATCAGCCGTCTTTCTTTGGAAGCTAAGCTAGCATGCTCTTGTTCTGTGGAGAAAGCTGAATAATAGGAGAAAGCTGAGTAAGTAGGGGTTACCATCTTCCTTTTCCCGGACTTGTCCGGCGGGCGAGACTGTTAAAAATGTCCGGGATTCGGCTTTTGCGTTCTACGGTCGCCATTCATTGTTTACATGCACACCTCTCGTTTCAATCTAACTGAATTAATTCCGATCGGTGAATCTGACTGTAGTGTTTACATGGACGCTAAACAAGTGCGTTTGATGCGGTTGATGTGCGTTTTAACATTGCTAAGAAAATTCCCGCTCCTCCGTGAGAGATGCGTTCTCCCGCGGCCGTCAGCCTCGTCCTGCTCGCCACAGTAAACATGATGAATGGCGACTGTAGAACGCAAAAGCCGAATCCCGGACATTTTGGGTCTCTAAATCCCTGGCAAACTCATCACTTAGGCTAGCCTTGTTGTTTTCAACTGTGCTCTCTAACCGGTAGGCGTGGCCTCCTAAGGCAGCGAAGCAAGTGCATTCTGGGAGTTGTTGTCTTTCATCCACATAAGCCAAAAATACATTTTCTGGCTTTTCTCAGTCTAGAAAGCTCCAAATTCAAAAATTTCTCCACATTTCTTCTACTTAAATGACATATTTTAAATACACATTCATCTTCCCAGAGGTGAAGTATCCCTTTAAGAAAATGTAAAAAGTGTGTTAATGTGTGTTAACAGACTATTGATCTGGGTGACATAGGACCATTTTTTATGTTTTCCTTAAGTGTTAGGCTATATAAATCTGGAGAACCCTTACTAACATTAACCATGGTTTTGCTACACTAACTAAATGGTAATAAATTATTGTAATCAATCCACCATAAAAATATTGTTTCTACACTTTACTATAATAAAAACCATGGTTAATTTAGCAAAGGACCCTGGGAACATGTCCTAAAAAGAACAGCTCATCCAAAAAATAGACTCTCTATCGTTATTTACCGGTACTCCATGTTGTTCCAAAACTGTATGAATTTATTTTGTATAACCTTAATTAAGATATCTTGAGAAATGACTTCACTGTTTTTTTTTTTTTTTTTTTTTTATAAAATGGGTTCCAATGTTGTTTAATTCCCAACATTCTTGTGTTTCAGAGAAGTAAGTCATACAGGTTTGAAAATAATTTCATTTTGAAAGGACATTTATGTTATGTATAAAGACACAATGTTCTCAGTTCCCTCATTGTAAAGCTCCTATGCTGAGGTTTATTTAATTTTATTTTTTCAAAATGTTGCAAGTAAAATGTTCTAATTGTGTTAACTTGTCACATTAGAAGAACGTTTTATGAAGAACATTCAACATCTCATCTCTCAATGATATCCTCAAAACATTTCCCTAATGTGACAGAGAGAATGTTCTTCTTTTGTTATCATGAAACATTGGGACAATGTTATATTGAGATCATTGTACAACTTTAACTTTAGCAACATTCCCAAAATATTCTCAAAATGTTGCAAGTAGAATGTTCTTCTTTTGTTATCATGAAACATTGGGAACATTTGTTTCCATAAAATGGGTTCCAATGTTGTTTTATTCCCAACATTCTTGTGTTTCACAGAAGTCATACAGGTTTGAAAATATTTTCATTTTGAAAGGACATGTTTGGGTCAGCTAGGCCCATAAAAGCTCATATCAAGAAGACAGGTACAATTTTGACTGGCGGGTTTGGACCAGTGTGCCTTTGAGCAGAGTTTACATGTTCTGCCTCTATTTCACGTGTATTTTACTATGACAATACTCACCGCAACTGAAGATCATGTGGCTGGATAATTTATTCCCAAAATTCCTGGATAATGGGAAACACACACATACAGCAATATTATTAGCTATTTGTATTTACTTACTAAAAGAGACATAAAAAGCTTGCAAATTTATACTCACCAGCTCAAAAACATATTATGATGATGACTCATCATTTTGACGGTAACGTTAGGCCGATATCCCGCGATCATTCAAAAGCCTAGTTTTCATAACTTAGTGGTTCGAGTTCCTCTCTGTATAAAGACACAATGTTCTCAGTTCACTCATTGTAAAGCTCAGACTATGCTGAGGTTTATTTTTATTTATTTTTATCAAAAACTAACTTAGCTGACAATATTTAGCCTAACGTTACACATGCAGCCTGAAACATTGACATAATATCGATATTGCTCTAGTCGCATTTAAAATTAGCTTCTCAATTTAACACACTATATTTTGATGTAGCAGAATGGATTTTTATATAAAATAAAGTTATTTACCTTCCGCAGATTGCAATATGTCCGTTACACGTAGGCTACGTTGTTAAAATTCGTTGTCCATTTACATCCCGCAACTCGCTCAAAATAAAAATGTAACTGTACGATGCAAAATAATCCATGTTTTAAACAATGTAAAAGCCACAGAACCGAAGGAGGCTAGTACTGAAGATCCTCCCGAGCAGCAGCAGCGCGCGCACACACACACACTCTCACTCTAACAGACGAATATTCAAACTTCAAACTTGACCAGTAAAAGGCGCGCATAGCTGCCATTGGCCAGATTCCTGGATGACAGTCTGAATAGCCAATCATGCTCAAAACAACTCGAAGAGACAGCCAATAATGTGGTAACATTGCAATTACAGGAAAAGATTACATGTTTTAAAAGAAAGAATATGAAAAAAATGTGCACGGCTATTTATTTAGTTGTATTTGTAAGCTGGCTGTTATATTTAATCAATTGGTTAAATGGTGTCTTCATTGCAGTGCATGATAAAAAAATAAATAAACTTACAATAACATATAAATAATAATAATAAATTACACAAATAATATATACCATGTATAACAACATATATTTACCACTGCTCTGCCAAACAGCAGTTTAAAAGAGCAAACATATTATATATTAAACAGAGCAAACATTGCATATGTAGGCTATTCATATACAATTCTGTATACCTACCTACATGAAAAACTAATGGATTGGTATCATGGTAACATTAGAGTTACATTCATGTGACCCATAATGATCCTTTTGCACTTTAACAAAATATTGACCTTTCCTTTAGAAACACTCTTATGCCTAATAATGTCAACTTGCTTTTCACCCTGTGTGGCACAGTTACACAACCTGTTGGTTTAGGGTAAATCCTCTGTCCAACACAACACTTTGGTAACATTGGCATAATTCTATACAAGTTGCAACATATACCCCGGGTTTCACAGGCAAGGTTTAAGCCTGTAGTCCCAGACTAAAATGCACGTTTGAGCTGTTTTACCTGAAAGCAACTTGCACTAACATATCTTAAAATATGTCAGTGCCATTGTTTTGTCTCAAGATGCACACCAGTAATGTTTCTTTTTCTTTTTTCTATAAGGCACATTTTTAAAAGCTAATTAAATGCACTAAGGCCTAATCCTGGCTTAATCTAAACTCTGAAACCGGGTCTGGGTTAGAAATTAAGGGTTAAGGTTAACCCTAACCCTAACCCTTGTCTACAGACTTTTATTTAACAGCATGGATACTCCAAGGTGTTGACTGCAGTGGTTAGGCCTTTAGCGTTGATACGGGACGAATAACTTCTTACTGTGACAGTCTGTAATGTATTTTAGCAAAGAGTGTTTGTATGGATTGTCCCTAATTAAGCTAGAGCTATTGGTGCATTCAAGTCATGTCATAAAGATCGTATTTACAAGTTGAACGCCACCACAATGATGAGAATATGAGTAGGAAGCTCAGGATTTTCTTTAACCCCGATCTTGAAGAGTTAGGGGTGTGTCAGTGGGAAACATTGTGGGATACCACTATACTTAGGTATTCAGCAGTGACAATGAAGTAAGCTAATGCCTGCACAAAATATGATAGCATTAATATGTAACAGTATAATATGTGATGATAAAGTTTACAGTGGCTTCATTAATTTAAAACATTAAACAAAATTGTAAAACCTCATGAATACAAACTTCCCAGGAGGACTTAAATGCACCATATGTTCCATCGTGAACCCTGTTGGCCTGCTGTCTGACCAGCAAGCTCAATTTAACAATAATTGTGTAGTTTGATTGCTAAATGTTACATTTAAAATGTTCTAGTTTTGTTAACACGTCACATTACAAGAATTTTTTTTAAAAACACTCATCATCTCAGGTCTCAGTGATATCCTCAAAACATTTTACGAACGTTGATTTGATAATGTTCCTCCTCTGTTATTATGGAACATTGTGCCAATGTTTTACTGAGAACATTATATAATCTGTTATCTCAACAACATCCTCAAAACATCCTTAAAATGTTGCAATTAAAATGTTCTAATTGTGTTAACACATAACATTACAAGAACGTTTTATAAAGAACATTCAACATCTCATCTCTCAATGATATCCTCAAAACATTTTCCTAATGTGACAGAGAGAATGTTCTTCTTTTGTTATGACAAAACATTGGGACAATGTTATATTGAGATCATTGTACAAACTTTAACTTTAACAACATTCCCAAAATATGCTCAAAATGTTGCAAGTAGAATGCTCTTCTTTTGTTATCATGAAACATTGGGACAATGTTATATTGAGATCATTGTACAAACTTTAACTTTAATAACATTCCCAAAATATCCTCAAAATGTTGCAAGTAGAATGCTCTTCTTTTGTTATCATGAAACATTGGGACAATGTTATTTAAAGATCATTGTCCAAACTTTAACTTTAACAACATTCCCAAAATATGCTCAAAATGTTGCAAGTAAAATGTTCTAATTGTGTTAACTCGTCACATTAGAAGAACGTTTTATGAAGAACATTCAACATATCATCTCTCAATGATATCCTCAAAATATTCTACAAATGTGACAGAGAGAATGTTCTTCTTTTGTTTTTATGAAACATTGGGACAATGTTATATTGAGATCATTGTACAAACTTTAACTTTAACAACATTCCCAAAATATTCTCAAAATGTTGCAAATAAAATGTTATAATTTTGTTAACTCGTCACATTAAAATAACGTTTTATAAAGAACATTCAACATCTCATCTCTCAATGATATCCTCAAAACGTTTTCCTAACGTGACAGAGAGAACGTTCTTCTTTTGTTATAATGAAACATAGGGACAATGATATTTTGAGATCATAGTACAACTTGTTATTTCAGAAACATTCCCAAAACATCTTTTGAATGTTGCAGTTAAAATGTTATATCTTAGTTTTCATATAACGTTATAGGAACATTTTTTAAAATGAGAAAACATCCTTAAAATGTTCGGTAAACATTACATTCAAATGTTTTCTTTAGAACATTAACCAAACTTGTAGGGAATGTTAGCGAAAGTTCTGAGAACGTTCCCTGCTAGCTGGGTGCACTTTTCTGCAGGCATAATTTATTATAGTGAAGTTTACGATGGTAAAACTGTGGTAATATGTTATCTTATAGGGTATATCTAATATCTTCTTTCAAATTGGTAAACTCAAAATTAAAAACTTGCTTAATTTTTTTTCTTTTTTTTTTATTGTTATTACTTTGAAAAGTATATTCTACTGTACAATAGAAATATATTTGTCCTAATTTATTGAAGTTAAACAGAACTTTTATTTTATTGTCGTGCAGTGACTCTCAGAGCAGCTCTGGAGATCAAGTTCATGTGTGTGAGTGTGTGTGCTGTGAGAAGCTCCTCTCTCAGTAGCTGTCAAACCTTCTTAACTCTATTGAATATTTAAGATATGTTTTTTTGAAAGAGAAATTTTCTGTATGGCTACATAAATAATGTATATTTTATATATAAATTATAATTAATTGTATAAAATTACATTTCAAACTGATGTGATGACTTAGCACTGATAAAAAAAAAAATATAACTGACATTTGCCATAAGAACACAAGAAACATGTAGGTATGAACATTTCTGCTGTAATTTTCTTTAGAAAGCAAAAGGCATAGGACAGGGGTGGCCAGTCCTGCAGAGTTCAGCTCCAATACACTCGATTTATGAATTTTGATAAACAGCCGTTATGAGAGAATCGGATCTGTTTAATGGCGTTTACTATTACACGCACATAAAGATTCGCAGATTTGCAAATCACTGATGCTTACCAACAATTAACAATGGTTACTCAAACATTTTCAATAGGGTTGTAGGCCTATGATGTGTACAAAAATATTAATTTCTTAATTTTTTCCCCACTTTATTCTCTACTGGTGTCTATTTTGTAGTTTTGTCATTTAAATTTTTCTTTATGTCTTTATGGTTTTTAATTTTGCACTGTTTTAATTGTACACAGCAATGCTGCAAATGCTTTGATAATATACATCTAAAAATATTTGTCTTGCCAATAAACCATATTAAGATGAAACTGAATAGCACCTACTGAATTCAGTTCAGTTTATTTATATAGAGCACATTTAAAAACGGACACTGGCCGACCAAAGTGCTTTACACATAGAAAACTGACATCTATGAATTATATATTGGCATCATGGCTTTATGCCCAGGGCAGAGGATATACAGAGGCATACACTCAGACAGATCTAAATCTCAAATTAAAATGAAATAATTTTTTCTTCTTTAAACAAATTGTGCACACCACAGCATAGAGCGCCATCTATTGTCCGAAATAAAAGTCCAACCACCCTGAATCACCCTGAAGTGAAAATGAAGTCATATATTACTCACCCTGGTGTTCTTCTAATGCTGTGTGACCTTCTTTCTATTTATGGACCACAAAAGAGAAATACAAAAAAAAAAAAAAAAAAGAGAAAAAAGTCTCCCTCACACTCGTCCATGATGGCAGTGAATATTGATCAGTATCAAGCTTTTTTTAAAGATGCACAAGTATCACAGAATGATCCCATGCGACACATGCTGTATATCACAAGTGTTCTGGGGGAATGATAGGGTATAATTTGCTCAAATAATGACCATTAATAGCATTTAAACAGTTTATTTGCACACAGACAGTGTAAAGAATGGTCATATCACACAAACGTTAAGGGAAAAGAGTGAAACAGTGACAGAGCAATGTTTCACATTCATTTTCTACATAAAGAAAAATCACAAAGAGTTGTAAACCAGTTTCTAGAAGAACCACATCATTGTTGAGAATCATCCGCTGATCCTATTTTTTGTGCACAATGTGTTACTAAAATCCTTCATATTATCTGTTATCATTAATCTTTTTTTTTCTTTGTTTCATTATGTATTTGTATGTAATTCCATGAAAATGTTCTTATGTTATTGAGGATAAAAATAAAATAAAAAATGATGCCTAGACATACACAACACAACATATGAGACAGGGTTTGGAGAGAGGGTGTGTGTTTGGAGAAAGAGGGCGTGGCCTAATTCAGTCTGGAGGAAGTTAGCAAATAGTTCACACTTGTTCTCTACACATCTTCACTGCAGACGCTCACAAGTTCTCAGACTTGACTGATACTATATCAGACTTCTGAACTATTGAAGAAAATGTTCCACACATTTACTTTGTGCTGTTGCTGTCTGTTTGGTAAGTTTATGTTGTTTTAACAGTTGTGTGTTATTTGTGTGGAGCTCTAATGAACTTCAGTTGCATCATTAATAAATGAAGATTATTACCTTGTTTGACTGATAAACTGTTCCTATGTTTGTTCTTCAGGAGTGTTTGCTGATTCAGATGCAGTGAAGATCGTTTCAGTGACGGAGGGAGATTCAGTCACTCTAGAATCTGGTGTTACTCAAATACAGAAACGAGATCTGATAACATGGTGGTTTGGACAAGAGAATCAAAAGAATGAAATAGCTAAAATCGATAAAGACATAGAAATGTTCTCCACATATGATGATGTTCTTGATGGGAGATTCAGAAACAGACTGAAGCTGGATCATCAGACTGGATCTCTGACCATCATGAACACCACAACTGAAGACTCTGGAGAATATGAAGTGACCATCAGAGGAAAGAGAGTGACCACAATCAGATTCACTGTTACTGTCTACGGTGAGTAGAGAATTACAGCTCACTCTGTTATATATTAGGCATATTTGTTTTTGTCATAATTATACCTAATACTGTAAACTTGAAATAATTTGTAATAAAATGATATTATATTAATCCAAAGACATTGAAATCTGACCATGAGAAAAGCCTCTAACTTCTGTAGTGAATAATTTGTCCCTATCATATCATATGAATATGTGAATATGTCATGCAAGCAATGGCCAGGTGCAGATATGAAACATCTCCACGCAAAATCTTTTTATTTTTGCATACTGAGTGTACGTTTACATGACAACGATGTACTAAAGATGGAAAAGTTTTTGCAACAAAAACTGGTTCTCTTCTACGTTAGTATTTTTCACACTGTGCTTAACCCAGGTTATCGTCATTCTAAATGCAAACGACAACCAATCACGTCCTTCATATTCACTCGTTATGGGCACTCATGGAAACACAGCGAGGTCAAGAGACGGTTTCATTCTTACTTTTATAGTCTGAAAAGTAAATTCATTATACATTTGATATTACAGTCAGCAATATATGAGGATGCATGTAAACATATCATGTGTGGTGTTCATATGGATAACATATGGATGACAATTAAACCCAATCCACCCCGTGTGATAAAACAAAATGTATGTGAAACGAATGTTTAGTTGACAATCTTCCCCCGATCTGCTGAGAGTGAGTCCATCACAACTTTAAGAAATCAGCTGAAGACAAATGCCTTCACTTGAGACTCAGTGGCTGTTCTCGTGTGTCTATTCCCCTTGTTGATCTCAGGATCTTTCAGCCTCTTTGAGAAATGAGGTAATGTTCAATGTATATTATGAGAAAATTAAAGTGGTTTAGACATTGGATGCATGCAAATCTAAGTCAGAGAGTCCAAAACAAAATTAGGAACCTTTAAAATAGCATAATAGGGCACTTTAAGCAACACAATCTGCAGAATGGCAGCACATATTTAATTTCATGATATTTTTAATGTATTTTTACAGTATTGTATTCTACAGCTCAAACTGCAGAAGGCCTCATTTTCAGATATGGAATATGAATATAGTTTCATCTGTTGGTTAGAGAGTGTGTGCATGAGAATGTGTTTCATTACTGGACGTTTGTGGTTAATGTGCTTTTGTGTCTTGAGGCGTGAATAGCGTGAGTGTGTGTTTCTGTGAATAGTGTGTGTTTCTGTGAATAGTGTGAGTGTGTGTTTCTATGAATTGTGTGGGGTTCAAGTGACTTCCACAATTTAACTTCATCTTTTTGAGAAACAGTTTTACTTTGAAAAAGTACAGAATCAGTGAATGCTAATGTTTGACAAATAAAACTTACTGTATGTGAGATGTTAATATATTACTATGTGTGTGTGTGAAATATAAGATTGATGTTCAGCTGCATATGCATCTCTATATATTTCCATGATTTGCATATTAATGCTGTGAGCTTGCAGATAAGGAAGTTTCAGTAGAAGTTATTTCCAGCTCTATTCTTATTATCACACATAGGTCCATGTATCTTTTTTGTAAAGAACATTTCTTGTTGGTCTGTCAATTTCAAGGAAAAAAACAAGTGAATAATTCTTCTAATTAAAGCATTGTAAATGTAATTGTACTGTCATCCAAATTTACGGATTTTCTAACTAAAAGTATTTTTTAAAATTCTAGTGTAATGCCTTTTAAAAACAACAACAACAAAACAGTGATGCTTTTCCAGTAGCAAACTTTTCTTATTCCCTATAGTGTAGCAGGACTGTACCAGTGATAAATAGTGTAGCACAGTAGAATAGTGTAAAATGTTTAAATACAACAAAGCATGTGAGCATGAGGAGCCTCTGATCCAGTAATGTGTGTCTCTGCTGTTACGACCCGTGCAATAAGGACGAGCTTGACGTGAAACCCCAGCCGACAGATCACCAAAGACACAATACTAAGTTCCACAAAAAGTATAATTTATTTAAGGTGGAAAAAGTAATTAAATTAAGGAGCAATGTCTTCAGGACGCCCCAAGGCCAAAATAATAAAGTAAATAGATTTATAAATAAAACATGTATAAAATATCTAATCAGGGAATAAACAAAATCACAAAGAAACTTCCCTAACTCCCTATAAATAAATAAATCACAAACAAAGTCAAAATAAATGTCAGGACACCCATACGCTCCTAAAACATAAGAAAGAACCTAATTAAATCATCACAAACAAACGAACATGATCACCAGCAGGTTTTGGGATCTGGAATCCGGAGCTCCTCACGCCAGAATGAGCTCCACATCTTCGGTTAGCGCCTCAGTAGATCCACCAATCAGGCTCCTCCGTCAGCAGCCAATCCCTGCACACATATACAAAACAACAACCCACACAAACAGATACAGAGGATCGTCTCAGCATACGCTCAAGTACACAGTAACGTCAAGGGCTTTAAAGCTAAAGGCTGCAGTTTCCTTCTGTGTGAAATCTGTTCTGGTTTAAATTTGGCATGAAACTCTCATGTTTTCCAGCTCGTCTGCCTGTTCCTGTCATCAGTAACTCTTCATCATCTTCATGTTCATTGGTGTGTTCATCAGTGGTGAATGTGAGTCATGTGACTCTCTCCTTGTACGCAGGAATCAGTGTATTGTCCAGCATCAGTGTGTGTGATCTCAGCATCAGTCTCTCTCTACCTCTGGAGGTGGAATATCAGGATAAAAACACCTACAGCTGTGTGCTGAACAATCCCATCAGCAACCAGACCACACATCTGGACATCAACACACTCTGTCACATGTGCAGGTACCACAGCACTGATGATATATGTGTGTGTTTACTGACCTGATCTCTGTTTTCTGTTGTAGATCAGACTGATGCATTCACTTCTTTCTTTATCATTACAGGGCCTACACAACCAGGGCCTACTTCACAACCAGAGCCTACTTCACAACCAGACTCAACTCAACTCGGCCACACATGTACAGGTACGACAGCACTGATATTATTCACATTCATTCACTAATGTGTGGATTTTATCAAGACTTATAAATTAAGATGCCAGACATGATGAATGAGCTTCTGTCATCTCATGTTTTTAAAACTGTTTTTAATTTTTATTTCTTGTGTGGAGCAGAACATTTGATATTTTTAAATTCATGAAACTCTAAAGTCAGCTTGTTTAAAATCTTAATTTCATTAATCATTTGTTTAATTAGTTTCTCCAGAAGGCCACGCCCCCTGTTGTGATTCAGTTGAAGCTGTGCTGCGATTGGTCGTCACTGCGCTGATGGGCGTGGCTTCTGCGGCCGCTGTTGTTCTTCTGGTCAATGACGTCAGAGCTGCAAGAGGCAAAACGGAGAAAACAGAAGAGATATAGAAAAAATGTGGCATATATTGTATTTTTAATGGAAAAGATGAAAATATTTGTGGTCTAATTGTTTAGTGATGGTAAAACGAAGCTTTGCTTTCCTATTCTCTCCATCTGAGACTAAAACTGTGAATATTCTTGAATATTTCATTTTATTCTTTAATGCATCCAGTTTTTTGTTAATTACATTGTTTTATTTTTTTTCTTAATGTATGTTATGTTGCTATTTTAATTTTCTTTCTTAAATGTATGCAGCAACTCCACAAATACAAATGTAAATATATTTGTCACACCAATAAATCACTGTAGAGTTTAACAGAATATTACCGAACTGATATACAGCTATGATCATAAATATGCTTATATTATAACTGAAGGGGAGTCATAATAAGAATAAACCATGAATTCAGATTCAGATTGAATGACGGATGAATGAAAACACATTTAAAGCATTAAGCAGTTTATTTATTTTGAATTTTTTTATTCATAAGGATTTCACTAAAATAGTTATAAGCCATTAACCAAACCACCAACCATCAGTATGAATCACAGCAGTACAGGTTTGGTCTAAAAGCAACAAAAAAAAAAAAGAAAAAGAAAAAAAAAAGAAGAAGAACGTATTTGTGAAAATACTTGACATATTTTTTCAATATTTACATAGTATAATATTAGTAACTGTGTCTCTCTCACACGTGTCCCACATTGTCCTGCAAAATCAGATCAACATGCAGTAACAGAGTGATAACCAGCCGCTGTTCTTCTGGTCAATGATGATCAATAACAGCAGATAACACTGAATTTGTCCATTTGTTCATGATAGAAATGTGTGCATTTAATGTGCTTTATGTATGTTTCTCTCTATTTCTGGCAGCTGTAAATAATGTGATTATGTTATCTTGTGGCATTGAATAAAATAAAACAGCCATCAGATGTCATACATATTGTGAGTTTTAATCTATAATAGTGATTTACATATTATATTAATTTTAGAATTTTTTTCTCCAAAGTGACTGTATTTTGTATGATGGGTCCATCTGGAGGACAAAACTAGAATTTCCATAAATTTTTAATCATCCAATTTATATTAATTTGCCAGTTACACAGTTTCTTATTTTAAATTTCGTTGGTTTGCACATTGCAGCAATTTATAATGTCATAAGTATTATTATTGTAATAAAATGCTCATAATAATTTTCTCAAAACATAATCAAATCTTGAGCTCATATTGTAATAACAATTATTAAGCTTTATGAGAAATGTATTACATTATAAACTTACCAAAAATATTGTCATATTGTCATAATAGGCTTTTTAATCATAAAAACATTGGTCTTCCCTTACAGTGTATTTTTGGACTTATTCTTAAACTACCTACGAAATGCACCAGATTTAAATATTCATACAATCATTACTATTATCATTATTATTATTATTGATGTTGATATTATTATTACAAGTAATGTACCATGAAACGGAGCGCTGGAGGCTTAAAGGTGCCAAGGGGGTAATCTTTCAGAAAAAACTGAAGCTTCCCCGGGCGCCACCATTGATTAGCAGACCATCACCTGCTGTAAGCATTCCATTGACTCCCATAACTTTACATCTGAGGCGTTTAAAGACTCCATTTGTCCATTTATTTATTTCTAAAAAAACACGACAATGTATAAAAGGCTCCATTACCTTGTATCTTACGTTATGGCCCCGTAGAAGCAGTTTTTGTAAAAATAGGCTGACGATTGCGTCATAACCACGGAACTCTCTTTCGCACAGTAGAGAGATTACCGTATGGACGGGAGGAGAAGCTTGCGTGCAATTGGGGGGACGTGGAGGCAAAATGACAAAGTAATTAATCAGAATACTTAGCAAAAGTTGCTCCTGCTCCTTTCTCATGGACAGCTCCTACTCACACTCTCTGTCTCTGCAAGTTTCAGAAGGGAATGATTGAGATTTCTCTCGGCACAGCTACTAGAAGACAGACGGGTTCCTCACGTCACATCTACGTCGTCAAGCTCAGCTTGAGTCTGCGCAGTACGCTCAGCCATCAGTAATAGAGAGCTTCTAATTGACTTAACTTTTCTCTGTTGAATCCAATGGGGTCACTGTGTCCATTTCTTTCACTGTCTATGAACGGTACTGATCCACTTTTGTATCGCGACGCCTCCCCACATTGGTACGTTGATGGGCGTTTACCGCTATGGGCGTGGTTTTGACCAAGCAAGAAATGTAGCGTATTAGAATAGAGGACCTGCGTGAGACTTCCCCCCGTCTCCACATGCTCTACTTCTATTGGATAGTCGCGTCGCGTTCAACGGAATTCATTTGCATAAAGATGGGCATAGAGACAGAGTGTATTTAGGCCACGCCCACACCCAGGGGGAAAACCAAGGGTGCAGGGATTTGTATTATTTTGAAGTACCCCCGGGAGCTGCCATTGGCTAACAAGCCTTCACCTGCTGTTAGCATCCAATTGACTCCCATTCATTTTGGCATCACTTTGACAGCGAATAACTTCACATCTGAGGTGTTTAAAGACTCCATTTGTCCATTATTTATTTCTAAAGAAACACTAAAATGTATAAAAGGCTCCATTACCTTGTATCTTACGTTATGGCCCTGTAGAAGCAGTTTTTGTAAAAGTAGGCTAACGATTGCGTCAAAACCACGCGACTCTCTGGAAATTACCGTAGAGACAGGAAGATAATGTCTTCCTGTCTCTACAAATTGCTCGCGGGCAATTTGGGGGACGCGGAGGCATAAAGTCAAAGGAGAAGCCCATAGAGAGTCATGACGTTGCTCCTGCTCCTAGCTCATGGACAGCTAATTCTCACACTCTCCGTCTCTGCAAGATTCGGAAGGGAATGGTTCCGATTTCGTTTGGCACAGCTACTAGAAAACTTAAAACTGTCAGGCAGGCTGCTCACGTCACATCCCCGTCGTCAAGCTCAGTTTGAGTCTGCGCAGTACGCCTGGCAATCAGGAAATGACTGCTTCTAATGTGCTTCACTTTTTCTCCGTTGAAACCTGTGGGGTCGCTGTGTCCAGTTTATATACTGTCTATGCTGTCAATGTGCAGTTGTAGTGACAAAACCTCTAAAAGTAACATGGCTTCATACCGTGAGTAAATGTTGATAGGCCTACCTGTGCATAAACTGATCAAATGTGCATTGAATGTAGTGTAAGTAGATTTGGATGAATTTTGTGTAAAAGAAAACATGAAGAAAATTTGATTTAAGTGTAAGATTGAAACAATAAAAATTATAAAGATTACAATAATTAACGTTCCATTGTACCTTAATGTTTTGGGAAATTGCATAATTGCATATTATTATGGGTAATACTCATAATATTCATGTGTTGTAAGATAACATAAGTTGAACATAAGTTGTTCAAGATCCTCCATGAGACTCGGGTATTTTTGTCTGATGAGTGAAAGTGTAAATCAATGAAATTAATGTTCTTCTGTTACATTATACTTGCTTACAATCTTACAAACTACTTACAATCTTTATGATGTGTAGAAAAACATTTTAAAGCACTTTTATGCATTTATTTAGCTAATGTTAATTGTTTCTTCTTCAGGTGTGTCAGGTGTTGATACAGAAGAAGTGTCAGTGGTGGAGGAAGATTCAGTCATTCTAAACACTGGTGTTCAAACACACCAACAAGACAGAATTACATGGTATTATAATGACATTATCATCGTTCAAATCAGTGGAGATCTCAGTGATATCTGTACAGATGTTCAGTGTAATGAAGTTACTGAGAGATTCAGAGACAGACTGAAGCTGGATCATCAGACTGGATCTCTGACCATCACGAACACCAGAAACACAGACTCTGGAGTTTATAAACTAGTGATCATCAGCGACAGCAACAGTGAAAAGATCTTCAGTGTTTATGTTTATGGTGAGTCTTCATGTTTAAAAGCAAGTCTTGTACATTTATATCACATCATTAATGTGTTTAATAGTTTTGCAGTGACATTCAGGAGTGTTTTCTCTTTACCTGTATATTAATTCACACACAGCATAAAGATCATTTCTACAAAAACACATTTATTCTTAAAGTGTAATTTATAGCTTTAACTTCATATTCAGTGCATTATGATTTAAAAGCGTACTTGTTCTTCTATTGGTGGTAGTTAGTCATATCATCCATCCATTTCAAAGCATCTATTATTTATTGATCCGTGTACCTTCAGATAATTTGTTTTCTCGTTTTTGTCTTAAACGGGAAAAGAAAGAAATCGTTCATTTATCAAAATTTTTCCATCTCTACACGTTCGGGAATAAAACGCCTCTTTCCGCTGATTGGTCAAGCAAAGATCAAGCCGTGATGTCATCAGTTGTTACTAGTGTGAGTCACTGTGGGTGAATAAAAATGTAAATGAAAACTTGTAATTTAAGTGTAAGATTGAAAAGGTAAAATAATAATGATACTTTTTTTTCATTGGATGAAAAATGTTAATGTAAATGTAAATCTTAATGTTTTGGGAAATGGCACAATTTCCTGGAGTATCATAATATTCATGGTTGTATGATGTTCATGAAGTGAGTGTTCATTGTGAATCCAGACATATTTCTCTACTCACAATCTTTATGATATGTAGAAAGCATTTTCAAAGCACTATTATGCATTTGTTTGACTAATGTTAATTGTTTCTTCTTCAGGTGTGTTTGTTTCTAAAGAAGAAGTGTCAGTGATGGAGGGAGATTCAGTCACTCTAAACACTGGTGTTCAAACAAACCAACAAGACAGAATTAGATGGTATTATAATGGCATTCTCATCGTTCAGATCAAAAGAGATCAGCGTGATATCTGTAGTGCAGATGTTCAGTGTAAAGAAGTTAATGAGAGATTCAGAGGCAGACTGAAGCTGGATAATCACACTGGATCTCTGACCATCATGAACATCAGAAACACAGACTCTGGAGTTTATACACTACGAATCATCAGTTACAGCAGATTCAGTGTAAAGATCTTCAGTGTTTCTGTTACTGGTGAGTCTTCATGTTTAAAAGCAAGTCTTGTCCATTTAAATCACATCATTAAAGTGTTTAATAGTTTTGCAGTGACATTCAGGGCTGGTTTCTCTTTACCTGTATATTAATTCACACACAGCATCTACACTTCCAGTCAAACGTTTTGGGTTGGTAAGATTTTTAATGTTTTTGAAAGAAATCTCTTCTGCTCACCAAGGCTGCATTTATTTGATTCTAAAAACAAATACAAAATAATAGTAATATTGTGAAATATTATTACAGTGTAAAACAGCTGTTTTCTGTGTTTTTGTTTCTCTGTGTTATTTATTTCAAATAAATGCTGTTCTTTTAAACTTTCTATTCGTCAAAGAATCCTGAAATAAAAATGTAAATAACTTTTCAACATTGATAATAATATGAATGTTTTTTGAGCATCAAATCATCATATTCGAGTGATTTCTGAAGGATCATGAGACTAGAGTAATGATGCTGAAAATTCAGCTTTGATCACAGGAATAAATTACATTTTAAAATGGAAAACCATTATTTTAAATTGTCATAATAATAATAATAATATATCTTTTTTTAACCAAATAAATGTAGCCTTGGTGAGCAGAAGAGACTCATTTCAAAAATATTAAAAATCTTAAAAAACTATCGACTGGTAGTGTAGATAATTTCTCCAAAACACATTTACTCTTAAACTGTAATTTATAACTTTAACTTCAAATTATGATTTAAAAACAAACTAGTTTTTCTATTGGTGGTAGTTTAACTGTTTTGTTCTGGTCAGTATCATCTCTTATCACCTTTTATTATCATCAGTTTAAATACATTTATTTATTTTTTAGTCCACCAAGAATCCAAAGTGCAGTGGATTTGAAGTTAACACAAAATATGTTCATAAAATGTTTCTATCAACCCAGTAAATGTTTTCATTGAGGTCTGTTTGACAAAAGAATTCTTCACATGCAAAAAAAAAGTTCTTAACTAATGTTATTAAGATGAAAAATGAATGTATGAATAGTCAGTGTTTCTGTGCTGGTGTTTCCAGTTGATCTCACAGTGCTTGATGCTGTTTTAGCTGCTAGTTCTTCAAGAACACACAAGATGGAGCCATTTACCAGTTAAATCAACATCACACAACTGATGACCAAAGTAGACACGTGTAGAAATAAATATCAGACAAAAATACTGTTGAAGTTGAATTATTAGTCACTTTGTAAATAACAATGACTGTCTGTCTTTAACTCTTCCAGATTCAGATCTGACTATGTTACGGTCAAGAATATCTAGAGCTCTTGCTGCTCTTGCTGCTCTTGCTGTTGCTGTCGCTGTTCTTCTGATTGTTGCTGTGATTTACTGTTATTACAAGCGCAGAGCAAGAAGGAACGGTGAGTGTAACATACAAATGATTTAATAAGATTGAAATATGAGATTTAAAAACATTTTTTTACTCTAACCAAAGTAAAGTGTTTAATAGAGTTTGTTGTGTTTCCTCCAGAAGCCAACAGGACGGAGCGCGATAATCAGGTGAGAAACTACACCAACTGAATCTGTCTGACTGCAAAACAGATTCACATCTGTGCGCTCCATAAATGTTTGTGTGTGATTTACATTTTACATTATTATATACTTAGAATAATTATGTAAGGGTTAATGCCCGACGAGGTGTCCATTATCAGGTTTTAATGGACGACGGCGAGGCGCGCGTCGGACGGTTGCCTCCGCCGAAGTCCATTAAGTAAGGGACGCTTAGATAAACATAGCTTCGCGTCGGGGTCCTGTTCAGCCTGTCGGGGTTGTTATTCGCTATAACGACCGCCTCTCTATACATTATCCCGCTTATTACATGGCTAACTACAAAATAAATAAATAATTTGACACGAAATATTGATTTAAAAAGGAGTTTATTGATTTAAAAACGATTGTATTGCTTCCGCCAAAGAAAATAGTCCGTTCCGCGTCCATAGCAACGCGCTGTTTTTCATGGCAACGGTCTGTTATACTTCGCAGCGGTCTGTTATAAAGAAATAACAGACCGCATTCTACATTGGAATTCACCCGCTTATACCATGGTCACTTACGAAAGAAAGAAATATTTAATCAATTAATAATACTTTAATGTGTTTTAGAGTAAAAATCGTGAGGGTTTTTATTTATTAAGTCGAGCGCACTATTTAATATCTCCCGTATACAGGCGTTGCCAAGCAACGTGGCCACAGCGACCCGACCGCAGCAGTTGATAAGTGAGTTTGAGCCAGCAATCATTTAGAACTGTCATCATCAGGCAAATTGACGGGACGCCTTTCCTAGGTGTCCATTATCACTTTTTAACTGACACCCTGCAGCCAATCAGAATCGAGTATTCACCCAGACCATGGTATAATTAAATAATATTTCAAGCATTTAAATGTGCAGGTTGTTTAGGAAACATGAATTATTCTAATAAATGTGTAGAGAAACATCCTACATTTTAAGATATTTTGTTATTTTTTTGCGATTCCAAGCCTTTGAGTAACTCAAACATCAATCCAGTTTATTTCTTTTTCTTTCTGTTTATCTGTGTTTTTTAATAAACAGGAAAGTGGAGCTGAAGACTCGTCCCCTGATCAGAGAGACACTTTTCTGATGAAGAATCTCAGAGACTCGAACCGTTATCAGACTGAGGCTGAGGCGGCCAATGAGACGCCAACATAACACTATTGTTTTAAAACTTTCATTAAAAGAGAAGATTGGAAACAAGAGAAGAAACTCACATCGCTCACAGAGAAAGAGTGTCACGATACCAAGATTTCATTAGTTGGCACCAATACTAGAGACATTTCACCTTGACACCAATTTTAATTCATTCAAAATAGTTTGTTTATTAGTTATTTAAATAATAAGTATCCTAAATATATTTTAAAATATGCAAACATTGCTTCAGAAAAGGCAAACGGTTAATTAGTAAGAAACAAAGGAGAACATTACCATTACCTCCAATAGTACAGAGAGCGCTTGAGGATTTTCAGGGTATTTAAATGTTTATTAAAGCTGCTAAATTGACTCAGACAGAAACAGTCAGGAAGTGATTTCTCCGTTTCTCTGTAATCATTAAAGACCCCTTGAAATAATAATTGAGTTTTTTAGCTTTCAGTATGAATATGTTAGCCTTAAGATTATGAATAAGTTAATGCGCTCCGGAAGAATGGCAAAATTTGCATTTAGGAGATATAAGCTTTCAAAACTTACAGTCTCTCACTTCTGTTAAAATGGATCACAGGTTTTTATGACATCACCGCGGACTTCAGCTTCTCATCACATCTTCTGTCCAATCAAACGCTCTCTAGAATCTAAAGCTCCGCCCCATGTGTTATAAACACCACCTGGCCAAAGCCACCGTTGACAAGTCAGGGAGCAATATGTGTTGGAGATGTGTGTGTGTGTGTTCGCTTACTCAAACGCTCGAGTTTTATTCTGTTTTCCAACTGATTGTTGATTAAGAATGAAATAGAGTTTATTCACACCTCTACTATTGAATCCAGCGTATCATCAGCGCTGGGATTTGCTTCATGGTGCTGTCAAGTACTAATTAAAGTCTGTGAAGCAAACTAAACACTATTGGCTATTTGAAAAGGGGGAGGCCCTATGCCATTCAATATGTCCCGCCTTAGCTTCCTGTTTCAGTGGAAATTACGTCAACGCATCAGACAAACCTGCGCGTTCCCTTCAGTGGGACTTTAATAACAGCAGCATTTACACTACAAGATCTGCACGTTTTTTTTTTTTTTTTTTCTGCTTATGTTTATATTCATTTATAACAGGTTGTGAACATGAATACTTTATCAAGATGAACATTTTAAACAGCTTCAAGTAATTCCATACTGACGGAGAAGCTGTCAGTCAAACAACACACAGGTCACGCCAATACTACCGATACTGGCAATGTTATATTTACAATTTTAGTATTAGCATCTTGACAACACTACAGAGGAACATCCCTGATGAAAACACCAGTATGACTTTATTTCTAACATTAATGTTACTCTAAACTGGTGTTTTCAGCAGAAAATGTTCAAGTTTATGAAGCACTTTGTTTGCGGTGTCGTATCTTTGTGGTTAAAGTGTAAAAGGTTCAAATCCTGCAAGAGTTGATCTATGAAATATCACCATTGTGTCCTTGAGCAAACTCTGAATCTCAGGAACTGAACCTGTAAAACTGCACTGAAAGACACTGAGAAAATATGAGAAAAGATGCCTAATATGAGTTTATGTAATGTATTATATATTATCTTCCATAAGTGTTACTGACTGTTGCATGAACCTTCTACTGGTATTAAGCATGTTTCACAGATATGTGTACTGGTTAAACAACAATATGCATTTTGTATCATAAAGCACGTTTTTGTCTTCGTTAAATGTGCAATAAGTTAATTGCTTTTATTTGTATTTTGTTTTAACAAATGTCTTGAAACATGTAACCTTTTATGAAGCATTTGAGATGGCATGCTGATCTTTTTTTTTTTTTTTTTTTTTACTGTTAATGTTAATTATTCATTATTCATATCATCTCTTCGTTATAAATGTTTTCTCCATTTCATGTCTCTTTTAGTTCTATTCTTAAAGAAGGTTTTGCTGTGCTGTGATTGTCCACTGTTATATGATATGTCATTATTTGTGTCATTTATGTATTTATGCCGGCAGGATTTAGAAGTGCTCATCATCATGTCTGTAGTTATAAATGTTTTCAGAAAAGTCATTTCAGTGTCATAGCTAAAGTATAATATGCCGAACTCCTCACAAAAGCCTGAACCACGACCTTAGTAGAATATAGACCTTTCTCTCTTTTTTTTTTATTTTTTTTTTTACTTTGCATCCGTCAAGGAAAACGTGCTTTGAAGCACATATAAACTATATTATTTCCTGGAAAATAGTAAAGAAATATAATATATATGTGTATGTTCATGTGATAAGTGCAATTAAAACAGATCTGATTCACTTATATCGGCTGAAGTCTTTTATTATATTCTTTTGGATTTTTAAAAACTAATTTTCTGATGCTGTTATGCAAAATTTAGGCAGTATGTTTGTAAAAATAGTAATGATTTAGCTGTAAACTTTAGAAAATCTTGCAGTGGGTCAAAAATAAAATGTTAATAAACATTTTTTTAATTAGCAGTATCCAGGGCCGGCGCTCCGCACACGCACATCACGCACTGCGCGTAGGGCACCAAGTGCTTGGGGGGGCACCAAAAAATCTGGGTCGTGAAAAAAAAGAAGCGTTTTTTTTTTTTTTTTTTGGTGGTGATTTTCGTTTTTTTGCAGAATCTGTTAGTTTTACAAGCCTCTGTATGTTTGAGATAGCAGTATTGGTATATTTAAAAGCGTACATTTTGATTTTGAAATCGGCTTGTTTTTCGGAGATTCTAGCACGCAGTAGGGGCGTGTCATTGTCGGTGTGTATTTCCACTGAATAAGCCGGCGTGGCTACTTATTATGCAGCGCTCTGGCCGGCTCTATCTGATTTCAAAATTCAATGACGATGGACGCAAATAACATTACGATGTCCAGCAATCGATTTAAATAGTAGGTTACATGGGGTTTAATTTGTCGTTTAATGAGATGTAGCCTAATACATGTTGTCAGTCACAATATATAGATCCGCCATCAACATTAACGTGTATCTCAATCGTCCAGTGGTAGAGCTTTCGCCAGCGTGTCAGAGGGTGTGGGTTCAAATCCGCTCTTGTATAGGTTTTTTTTTTCTCGTATAGTTTTTTTTTCTCTCATCAAAACGATTAGGCTATATTCGCAAGTTGTTTTCACTCGACGCGCGCTTCAATCCGTTGCGTTGCGATTGAAGCGCGCGTCGAGTGAAAACAGTGCGGTGTGTGCGCGAGCCACGCGAGAAAACTCTGTATCCATAGTGCCACTGATCGCGGCGGCAACGAGCACTTGATTTAAAAAAACACATTTCAGCGCTAGTATCTTATTTAAAAAACGAACGAAATGAATGCTCTGTCAGTTAACTGGAGATTTATTTATTTGTAGAATTGGTCCATTCGTGTCGCGAGGGGGAGGGAGGGGGGGTACCACCAAGCATTTGTGCCTAGGGCACCCAAATGGCTAGCACCGGCCCTGGCAGTATCTATTAGACAAAGAAGAATGAGCTTAATTGTAATTTAATAATGTACAACTTGTGGCTTACAAGGTTAAAGCTGCAGTCCGTAACTTTTTTGTGTTCAAAATGAATAATAATCGAGTAGTACATCATGAATGCATTTTCCAAACTGCTTTTGAGACTGTCTTTTAAATAGAAAATACTTTGCACATGGTTTGTCTTAAATCATATTAAAAACACCACAGACATATAAACAACATTAAAAGCTTGATTTCTACCACAGGAGACTTTAACTCTTTCCTCGCCACTGACGCCCAGATTGGCTCCACCGTCTCTCATAGAAAGACATGATAGAAAACGTGTTCGTATTTGGTGTAGGAAGGAGCATGTCATTTAAAGAAAAACTGAGTTTAACTTTATTAACTATATTAAATCAAGATCTCTGTTTCGTGAGCAAATCTTTAGAACCGATTCTTTTACATCAACTGGTTCACAATAAATAACATTCATTTGTGAATTCGACTGATGTAGAAGATTAAACTTGCAGTATCTGACAATAACTCAGTGATTTTTGATATATTGTCCTCTTTGTTCTTTTCAATATTTCTAGCCACTTTTTGATTGGCCAGCATTCTGGAGCTGAATTGTTCTCCATTTTTGATCAGAAGTGTGTTGGACTCACTTGGGGCCTTGTTGTTTGGACATGTTTATCTGGTAATGAAGTGGTGCAAATTCATCCGTTTCTTTAAATGTATGTTGTTTGTGTATTTCTTCTTTGTGTGAAGGGCCATGACGGCTAATTTGTTTCAAGTCATTTAAAAATATTTATTTTCATTTATTTCAATCAATTTTGTAAATAAAAATTAAATTAAAATAATACAAAATACAGTTTTATGACTTTGTTTCATACAGATTTTAAAGTTATAAATTAAATAAATTCTGACCTGTTTTTTTTTTAAGATTAGTATGTCGAATTATGTTTTTGTTTTGTGAAGTAATAGGGGAATTAAGTTGTGCATTATACAACACTTTATGTATTTAAAAACAATTGTTTAAAGCTTATGCAGTTGATAAATAATTTACATTTAAAATTCAGCTGTCAGTCATTAATATTCAGAAATCAGGAAAATATATTGTATATTCTCCATTTTACATACTTCCTCTAGACATAGCAAATACGGAGATTCTGTAGCTTACTGTAAAAAAATACAACAATTAAAAAAACAACAACTTTATTTTCTGTAATCAGAGAATACAGTAAAACTGTAAATTAAATTACAGTAACGCTACTGTAAAAAATACAGTAACTGGTGTTGGAAAGTTTTTCTTTCTTCAAAGCAGAGACCAGGAGACAGTTGGGATCGCGTTCAACGGAAGTTATTCTTTATTGAGAACTCCGCTGTACTTTGCTGTAGTGCTTCCAACATGATCTAAAGTACATAAAAGTGCTTACCAACAATTTCCAATGGTTCATTACTCGAAAATGTTCATTAGGGTGTAGGCCTACGATGTGTACAAAAAGATTAATTTCTTAATTTTTTCCCCACTTTATTCTCTACTGGTGTCTCTTTTATATTTTTGTCAGTTAAAGTTTTCTTTATGTCTTTATGGTTCTTAATTTTGCACTGCAGTTTTAATTGTACACAGCAATGCTGCAAATGCTTTGGTAATATAAATCTAAAAATGTCTTGCCAATAAAACATCTTAAGATGAAACTGATTAGCATCTACTGAATAGAGTTCAGTTCAGATCAGTTTATTTATATAAAGCACATTTAAAAACAGACACTGGCCGACCAAAGAGCTGTATGCACAGAAAACTGAATTATATATATCATCACTTTGAAGGGAGTGGATTGGAATCCACTGCTGCTTCAATGTATATGTAATGAGTGATTATAATCAAGGGATTAATCAGTACTTTTCCTTCTAAATATCAAATGAGTTGAATGACTTCTCTGAAGATTTTACTTTGTTATGGAAGAAGTTACCAGTGTGATTACTGAAATGTTCTTTTCATGCATTCTTTTAATGTCTGTATTTGATATCTGAATGCCTATTTATCCCGGCTTCTAGAAATTAAATAGGGATTGGTTTTGAGTTTGAGAAAGATCTTCCGCATGTTAAACACATAGGGTTCATTGAAGTAGTTTAAGAGACCATTTCTCAGTTAAAGCCTTACTTTCCATTTAGACTAAAGTGTCCTATCCTGAGAGAAAGAACTTGTTATCTTGATGTTTTGAGACGAAACTCCAGTTTATAGTTAGAGCCGGGCCGAATCCAACCTTGGAAAAGCTGTGTGTTGGTGTGTGTGTTAGTCTTCTTGCTTACAGGTTAAGGAACCACTGGCATTATAGGAGATTGACAGAGTTGTTGTTCGGGACATGCTGGCACCCAGCAACCCAAATCTGCGACCTGGAAGGTCACGACGTGCCTAACTTCAGGGTCCGAGTGTCAGCTGCATAATCTATGGAGATATGCTTCAGTCTATCTGTATATGTGTAGAAAATTACTATGTTTATCTATTTCTTAGCCAATGAGAGTCATTCAACCTATAAGCAATGACGTAGCTTAGACCTTGGAAATGGTATAACTGCTGTGATCTGTGTAACTGTAAGAGGGGCGTCCTACGAACTCCTGTGTGAGTCTTGAAGCTGAACTTCTGCTGATGAAACTGCAAACTATCTTCAGTAAAACTTTTCTTCAATTTTTTATAATTCTGACTCCGGGTCTTCTTTCAAACATCTGGTCCATGGGTCCTACTAAACTGTTAACCCCTAACAACTTTATGCCCAGGGCAGAGGATATACAGAGGCATACACTCAGACAGGTCTAAATCACTAATTAAAATTAAATAAATCTTTCTTCTTTAAACAAACTGTGCACACCACAGCATAGAGCGCCATCTATTGTCCGAAATAAAAGTCCAACCACCCTGAATCACCCTGAAGTGAAAATGAAGTCATATATTACTTACCCTGGTGTTCTTCTAATGCTGTGTGCACTTCTTTCTATTTATGGACCACAAAAGAGAAATAAAAAAAAAATGTCATCCATGATGGCAGTGAATAGTGATCAGTATCAAGCTTTTTTTTAAAGATGCACAAGTATCACAGAATGATCCCATGTGACACATGCTGTATATCACAAGTGTTCTGGGGGAATGATAGGGTATAATTTGCTCAAATAATGACCATTAATAGCATTTAAACAGTTTATTTCCACACAGACAGTGTAAAGAATGGTCATATCACACACATGTTCATTGAGGGAAAAGAGTGAAACAGTGACAGAGCAATTTTCCCCATTCATGTTCTCCATAAGGACTTCAGAAAAATCAAAGAGTTGTAAACCAGTTCCAAGAAGAACCACAACATTGTTGAGATTCATCCGCTGATCCTATTTTTGTGCACAATGTGTTACTAAAACCCTTATCTGATGTTATCATCAATCTTTTTTTTTCTTTGTTTCATATGTACTGTATATGTATTTGTATGTAATCTCATGAAAATGTTCTTGTTATTGAGCATTAAAAAAATGATGCGCAGACATACGAACACAATATATGAGACAGGGTTTGGAGAGGGCGTGTGTTTGGAGAAAGGAGGCGTGGTCTAATTCAGTCTGGAGGAAGTAAGCAAATAGTTCACACTTGTTCTCTACACATCTTCACTGCAGATGCTCACTAGTTCTCAGACTTGACTGATACTATATCAGACTTCTGAACTATTGAAGAAAATGTTTCACACATTTGCTTTTTTCTGTTTGTGCTGTTGCTGTCTGTTTGGTAAGTTTATGTTGTTTTAACAGTTGTGTGTTATTTGTGTGGAGCTCTAATGAACGTCAGTTGCATCATTAATAAATGAAGATTATTAACTTGTGCGACTGATAAACTGTTCCTATGTTTGTTCTTCAGGAGTGTTTGCTGATTCAGATGCAGTGAAGATCGTTTCAGTGACGGAGGGAGATTCAGTCACTCTAGAATCTGGTGTTACTCAAATACAGAAACAAGATCTGATAACATGGTGGTTTGGACATCAAAAGACTCAAATAGCTGGAATCGATACATACATAGAAAAGTTCTCCACATCTGATGGTCCTGATGGGAGATTCAGAGGCAGACTGAAGCTGGATCATCAGACTGGATCTCTGACCATCATGAACACCAGAACAGAAGACTCTGGAGAATATGAAGTGAAGATCAGCAGCAGCACAGAGACCATATACAGATTCACTGTTACTGTCTACGGTGAGTAGAGAATTACAGCTCACTCTGTTATGTATTAGGCTTTTTTTTTTTTGTCAGAATTATACCTAATACTGTAAACTTGAAATAATTTGTAATAAAATTATATTATATTAATCCAAAGACATTGAAATCTGAGCATGAGAAAAGCCTCTAACTTCTGTAGTGTCATGAATAATGTTGTCCCTGTCATATGAATATGTGAATATGTCATGCAAGCAATGGCCAGGTGCAGATATGATGAAACATCTCCACGCAAAAGCTTTTTATTTTTGCATACTGAGTGTACGTTTACATGACAACGATGTACTAAAGACGGAAACGTTTTTGCAACAAAATCTGGTTCTCTACTGCCTCCACGTTAGTATTTTTCACGCTTCACTTAACCCAGGTTAACCCAGGTCTAAACCCCAGATAAAGCCGCCGTTAACCCAGGTCCAAAAGGTGTGCAGTGTGTGGTGTTACACTCTCAGAAAAAAAGGTACAAAAGCTGTCACTGGGACAGTACCCTTCAAAAGGGTTCTAATATGTACTATATTTACCATTGAGGTACTAATATGTACACTTTTGGAACTAATATGTACACTTTTGGTACCAGTATGTACCTTTGAGGGACTAATATGCACTATTTAGGTACCTTTTTTTCTGAGAGTGTAGGATGTTACGGCTAGATACTCAGCAAACAACAACCAATCACGTGCTTCATATTCACGCGTTTTGGGCACTCATGGAAACACAGCGAGGTCAAGAGACGGTTTCATTCTTACCTTTATAGTCTGAAAAGTACATTCATTATAAATTTGATATTACAGTCAGCAATATATAAGGATTCATGTAAACATGTCATGTGTGGTGTTCATATGGATAACATATGGATGACAATTAAACCCAATCCACCCAGTGTGATAAAACAAAATGTATGTGAAACGAATGTTTAGTTGACAATCTTCACCCGATCTGCTGAGAGTGAGACCATCACAACTTTAAGAAATCAGCTGAAGACAAATGCCTTCACTTGAGACTCAGTGGCTGTTCTCGTGTGTCTCTTCCCCTGTTGAGCTCAGGATCTTTCAGCCTCTTTGAGAAATGAGCTGATGTTCAATGTATATTATGAGAAAATTAAAGTGGTTTTGACATTGGATGCATGTAAATCTAAGTCAGAGACTCAAAAAAAAATGAGGAACCTTTAAAATAGCATAATATGGCACTTTAAGCAACACAATCTGCAGAATGATAGCACATTTAATTTCATGACATTAATGTATTTTTACAGTATTGTATTCTACAGCTCAAGCTACAGAAGGCCTCATTTTCAGATATGGAATATGAATGTAGTTTCATCTGTTGGTTAGAGAGTGTGTGTATGAGAATGTGTTTCATTACTGGACGTTTGTGGTTAATGTGCTTGTGTGTCTTGAGCTGTAAATAGTGTGAGTGTGTGTTTCTGTGAATCGGGTGGGGTTGAAGTGACTTCCACAGTTTAACTTTCTTTTTGAGAAACAGTTTTACTTTGAAAAAGTACAGAATCAGTGAATGCTAATGTTTGACAAATTAAACTTACTGTATGTGAGATGTTAATATATTACTATGTGTGTGTGAAATATAAGATTGATGTTCAACTGCATATGCATCTCTATATATTTCCATGATTTGCATATTAATGCTGTGAGCTTGCAGATAAGCAAGTTTCAGCTGAAGTTATTTCCAGCTCTATTCTTATTAACACACATAGGTCCATGTATCTTCTTTTGTAAAGAACATTTCTTGTTGGTCTGTCAATGTCAAGGAAAAAAACAAGTGAATAATTCTTCAAATTAAAGTATTGTAATGTTATTGTACTGTCATCCAAATTTAGGGAGTTTCTAACTAAAAGTAATAACATTTCTGTTCGCATAATGCCTTTTAAAAAACAACAACAACAAAACAGTGATGCTTTTCCAGTAGCAAACTTCTTTCATCCCCTATAGTGTACCAGTGATGAATAGTGTACCACGACAGTCTTTGTGTCATGTGACTGATCTCCCATTTTTAAATATTATCAATGGAAAAAGTAGTTGTTTGCCTGCAGAATGGTTTACAACAAAGCATGTGAGCATGAGGAGCCTCTGATCCAGTAATGTGTGTCTCTGCTGTTACGACCCGTGCAATAAGGACGAGCTTGACGTGAAACTCCAGCCGACAGATCACCAAAGACACAATACTAAGTTCCACAAAAAGTATAATTTATTTAAGATGGAAAAAGTAATTAAATTAAGGAGCAATGGCTTCAGGACGCCCCAAGGCCAAAATAATAAACTAAATAGATTTATAAATAAAACATGTATAAATGATCTAATCAGAGAATAAACAAAAGTGTGCATAGCATACGGTCAAGTACACAGGAATGTCAAGAGCTTTAATGCTAAAGGCTGCAGTTTCCTTCTGTGTGAAATCTGTTCTGCTTTAAATTTGGCTTGAAACTCTCATGTTTTCTCAGCTCGTCTGCCTGTTCCTGTCATCAGCAGAGACTGTTCTTCGTCATCAAATTGTTCATTGGTGTGTTCATCAGTGTTGAATGTGAGTCATGTGACTCTCTCCTGGTACAAAGGAATCAGTGTATTGTCCAGCATCAGTGCGTCTGATCTCAGCATCAGTCTCTCTCTACCTCTGGAGGTGGAATATCAGGATAAAAACACCTACAGCTGTGTGCTGAACAATCCCATCAGCAACCAGACCACACATCTGGACATCAACACACTCTGTCATGCATGTGCAGGTACCACAGCACTGATGATATATGTGTGTGTTTACTGACCTGATCTCTGTTTTCTGTTGTAGATCAGACTGATGCATTCACTTCTTTCTTTATCATTACAGGGCCTACACAACCAGGGCCTACTTCACAACCAGAGCCTACTTCACAACCAGACTCAACTCAACTCGGCCACACATGTACAGGTACCACAGCACTGATTTGTTGATTTTATTGAGACTTAGATGCCAGACATGATGAATGAGCTTCTGTCATCATTAGAAAATTACAAAAATAGATATTTTTAAATTCATGAAAGACTAAAGTCAACTTATTGAAAATCTTAATTTAATTTATCATTTCTTTCATTAGTTTCTCCAAAAGGCCTCTGTTGTGATTCAGTTGAAGCTGTGCTGCGATTGGTCGTCACTGCGCTGATGGGCGTGGCTTCTGCGGCCGCTGCTGTTCTTCTGGTCAATGACGTCAGAGCTGCAAGAGGCAAAACGGAGAAAACAGAAGAAATATAAAAATTGTGGCATATATTGTATTTTTAATGGAAAAGATGAAAATATGTGTGGTCTAATTGTTTAGTGATGGTAAAACAAAGCTTTCCTTTCCTATTCTCTCCATCTGAGACTAAAACTGTGATTATTATTTAACATTTAGTTTTATCCATTAATGCAACCCATTTAACTTTTTTGTTAATTACATTGTTTTATTTTTTTTCTTAATGTATGTTGCTATTTTAATTTCCTTTCATAAATGTATGCAGCAACTCCACAACTATAAATGTAAAAATATTTGTCACATCAATAAATCACTGTAGAGTTTAACAGAATATTACCTACCGAACTGATATACAGCTATGATCATAAATATGCTTATATTATAACTGAAGGGGAGTCATAATAAGATTAAACTATGAATTCAGATTCAGATTGAATGATGGTTGAATAAAAACACATTTACAACATTAAACAGTTTATTTAAAACACACACAGTGTAAATGTACACATCATAACACATGAGAGGAAGTACAGTTTAAGAGATCATGTTTTCAGCAGACTTAATTCTGGACATTGTCCAGCAAAATCACATCAACATGCAGTAACAGAGCGATAACCAGCCGCTGTTCTTCTGGTCAATGATGATCAATAACAGCAGATAACACTGAATTTGTCCAGTTATTTTGATTCTGTTTTATTTTGTCTACTGTAAGTCTATTAGTCTACTATAAGACTATCCTGGAAAGATTTAGAAATCTATATAATGATATTCATATTCATGATAGAAATGTGTGCATATGATGTGCTTTATGTATTTTTCTCTCTCTTTCTGGCAGCTAATGTAAATAATATGATCATGTTATCTTGTGGCATTGAATAATAAAAAACCTCCATCAGATGTCATACATATTGTGAGTTTTTATCTATAATAGTGATTTATTAATTTTAGATGCTTTTCTCCAAAGTGACTGTATTGTGTATGATGGGTCCATCTGGTGGACAAAACTAGAATTTATCAATATTTCATTTAATTGTCATGATGTCATCCATTTTTGTATTTCTTTGCCAGTTATACAGTTTCTTATTTTACATTTCATTGGTTTGCACATTGTAGCAATTCATAATGTAATAACTGCACATAATGTAAAATTTACACATAATGTAATAAGTATTACATTATTATTGTAATAAAATGCTCATATTGTAATAATTTTCTCAAAATGTAATCAAATCTTGAGCTCATTATGTAATAACAATTATTAGCTTTATGAGAAATGTATTACATTATAAACTTACCAAAAATATCGTCATAATTGTAATAGTTTTTTTAATCATAAAAACATTGGTCTTCCCTTACAGTATATTTTTGGACTTATTCTTAAATTACCTACGAAATGCACCAGATTTAAATATTCCTGCAATCATTACTATAATCATTATTATTATTGCTTATAAAATCACTAAATAAATAACACTGGAACAGTTAAAGCAGCCACATCTATGGTTTAAGACCCATAGTAACTCAATGCATCATGTCAAAAGTTTTCCATGAGGTGGATGAGACTGAAAGCTGGTAAATCCCACGGGAGGAAATTCAACTTCCGATCATTTAACTAATGTCTGGAAAGGCAGAAGTTGATATTGTATCAGCCTTTCGCAACAAAGGCAAAAAGACTGCCTGGCAAACCTGGGACATTTTCCCTGAGGCCTCTCTCATCTTCAGCAAACTAAGTCAATACCCTCCTGTTCTGACTGATAGTGACCTGGAGATCCTTGAGAAGTTTGTGGTCCTGCTGGATGATCGATCAAGCACAACTTGTGAACAACTAGCCAAGTGTGGCTGCAAATCAGAGTGCCGTGGAAGATGCAGATGTTTTAGATTGGGTTTCACTTTCACCGAACTGTGCAATTGCAAATGTGAATAAAAAAGTAAGTAGCCTTGCGGTGGGCCGAGAGCCGGTTTCCTGATCCTGGACCGTGATGTATATGTACACCTTCCTGGATATGTTGCCCCAGTACAACACTTGCTGACTGCCAAGCAGGGAGGCATTGGCTACCATTTTTAACAGTCTTTATTATGACTCGGCAGGGCACAACCTCTCAATCTCAGGTTGGACACTCTAACCACAAGGCCTTTGAGCTGGTAAAAAAGTGAATAGAACTTATGTTTTTTTTTTTTTAATCCTTACTTTTAACTCAGTCCCAACAGAGTACACTATTAAAGCAACACCCACCTTGAAAAATTAATGTTGAATTTTTGCAATTGCATTTTTCTAAAAGTGTGGCCGTTAGAGTATTTTTGCTAACATGCATGTGTGCGTCAGTGTACATACCATAGACATGTATAGAAAGGCTAGATGGCTCAAGGCGGAGTCAGCTGTGTCGTCACTTGGCGGCCATCTTAGGTCAGGAGACTGCGCTGCTGCTCCCTGCTGCTGTGGACGGAAGGTGAGTGACATACGCCAACTAAAATGCTCGTAACTTGCTGAAATCTGGACGGATTTACAAACGGTTTGGTTTCTTACAAACGTTATTAACGTGGCTATAATTCTGAATGCTTAAACATTTTGAACATAATTATTCATATGTATGCAGTATAATAGCTACATCTCTGACGTTTATAACAAACCAAACCGTTTGAAAATCGGTTGAAAATTGAGCAAGTTATGGTTATTTAAAAGTACATGCACCATGTTATGAGTGAGCGAGCATCCTGTCGTAAGATGGCCGCCGTGTGCGGATGTCGAGCTCCATTGGCCAGCAGCGCGGACGAGACATCTAGCCTTTATATGATATCTATGGTACATACTACCGACATGACGGCCATCTTGGAAAAGGTCTCCATCTTGAATTTTTTATTGGCCATCCAATTTTTTCAAAAAGTGGCCTTAACAGAGTATTTGTGGCATATTTTCTGTATTACTATTTTGAACAGTGGCAATGAACATAGGACGGGAATGGCAGCCATCCTGAAAAATGGTTTCCATCCTGAATTTTTACTGACCACTTCCTTTTTCTAACAGTGGCTCTTCCTCTCTGTGGACTGCACCTTGCGGTGGTGGAGAGGCTTGTGTACTCCAGTGAACCTGAAAGCTATGCCGGCGGGGATTTTATATTAACTAAGCCGGACAGGTCAAAGGAGAGGAGGCAGACAAAGCAGACATTATAACTATTTGACAGAAATGGTGGGCATCTTGAAAATGGTCGCCATCCTGAATTTTTGAGTGGCACATACCTTTTTCCAAAATAGTGGCCCTTAGAGAGTATCTGCGCCAAATGTCATGCTTGTATACCAAAGTGAACGATTTTTTTTTACTAATCTGCTGTACTATTATTCATAAAGTGAGTTCCAATCAGCTTTTACTGCACTAGAGCGCCATCTAGTGTTCATTACCAGGAATTAGCCTTCCCAAGATTGACTTCACCATCCAATAATACACTCGATTTATGCATTTTGATAAACAGCCGTTATGAGTGAATCAGATCTGTTTAATGGCGTTTATTACACGCACATAAAAATATATTTTTGGCGCAGATTTGCAAACCACTGATGCTTACCAACAATTTCCAATAGTTCATTACTCTAAAATTTTCAATAGTGTGTAGGCCTACGATGTGTACAAAAAGATTAATTTCCCCACTTTATTCTCTACTGGTGTCTATTTTGTATTTTTGTCAGTTAAAGTTTTCATTATGTCTTTATGGTTCTTACTTTTGCAGTGTTTTACTTGTACGCAGCAATGCTGCAAATGCTTTGCTAATATAAATCTAAAAATGTCTTGCCAATAAACCATATTAAGATGAAACTGAATAGCATCTACTGAATAGAGTTTAGATCAGTTTATTTATATAAAGCACATTTAAAAACGACCACTGGCAAACCAAAGTGCTGAACACATAGAACATTTACATCTATGAATAATGTAGGCAGAGGATATACAGAGGCATACACTCAGACAGATCTAAATCTCAAATTAAAATGAAATAAATCTTTCTTCTTTAAACAAACTGTGCACATCACAGCATAGAGCGCCATCTATTGTCCTAAATAAAAGTCCAACCTGAAAGGGATTGTTCACCCTAAAGTGAAAATGTTGTCATATATTACTCACACTGGTGTTCTTCTAATGCTGTGTGTGCTTCTTTCTTATGGACCACAAAAGAGATATTTTATTGAAAAAAAATATCCCGCTCGCACTCGTCCATGCTGGCAGTGAATAGTGATCAGTAACAAGCTTTTTGTTATCACATGATCCCACATGCTGTATATCACAAGTGTTCTGGGGAATGATAGGGTATAATTTGCTCAAATAATGACCATTAATAGCATTTAAACAGTTTATTTGCACACAGTGTAAAGAATGGTCATATCACACAAACGTTCATTGAGGGAAAAGAGTGAAAGAGTGACAGAGCAATTTTTCACATTCATTTTCTCCATAAGAACTCCATAAAGAAAATCACAAAGAGTTGTAAACCAGTTCCTAGAAGAACCACAACATTGCTGAGATTCATCCGCTGATCCTATTTTTGTGCACAATGTGTTACTAAAATCCTTCATATTATCTGATGTTATCATTAATTTTTTTTCTTTGTTTCATTATATGTATATGTATTTGTATGTAATTCCATGAAATTGGTCTTATGTTATTGAGCATAAAAAAAAATGATACACATACATACACAACACAACATTTGAGACAGGGTTTGGAGAGGGCGTGTCTTTGGAGAAAGGAGGCGTGGCCTAATTCAGTCTGGAGGAAGTCAGCAAATAGTTCACACTTGTTCTCTTCACATCTTCACTGCAGATGCTCACTAGTTCTCAGACTTGACTGATACTATATCAGACTTCTGAACTATTGAAGAAAATGTTTCACACATTTGCTTTTTACTGTTTGTGCTGTTGCTGTCTGGTTGGTAAGTTTATGTTGTTTTAACAGTTGTGTGTTATTTGTGTGGAGCTCTAATGAACGTCAGTTGCATCATTAATAAATGAAGATTATTAACTTGTGTGCCTGATAAACTGTTGTTTGTTCTTCAGGAGTGTTTGCTGATTCAGATGCAGTGAAGATCGTTTCAGTGACGGAGGGAGATTCAGTCACTCTAGAATCTGGTGTTATTGAAATACAGAAACAAGATCTGATAACATGGAGGTTTGGGCATCAAAAGACTCAAATAGCATTAATCGATAAATACAGAGAAATGTTCTCCACATCTGATGTTCTTGATGGGAGATTCAGAGGCAGACTGAAGCTGGATCATCAGATTGGATCTCTGACCATCACAAACACCAGAACAGAAGACTCTGGAGAATATGAAGTGAAGATCAGCAGCAGCACAGAGACCACATACAGATTCACTGTTACTGTCTACGGTGAGTAGAGAATTACAGCTCACTCTGTTATATATTATGCATTTTTTGTCATAATTATCCCTAATACAGTAAATGTATTTATTATTATTAATTATATTATATTAATCCAAAGACATTGAAACTGACCATGACAAAAGCCTCATAACTTCTGTAGTGTCATGAATAATTTGTCCCTGTCATATGAATATGTGAATATGTCTTGCAAGCAATGGCCAGGTGCAGATATGATGAAACATCTCCACGCAAAAGCTTTTTATTTTTGCATACTGAGTGTACGTTTACATGACAACGATGTACTGAAGACGGAAAAGTTTTTGCAACAAAATCTGGTTCTCTACTGCCTCCACGTTAGTATTTTTCACACTGCACTTAACCCAGGTGAACCCAGGTCTAAACCCCAGGTTTAGCACTGCATTGTACCCGGGGTTATGATAGAGCCGCTGTTAACCCGGGTCCAAACGTGTGCAGTGTGTGGTGTTAGGATGTTACGGCTAGATACTCAGCAAACGACAACCAATCACGTGCTTCATATTCACACGTTTTGGGCACTCATGGAAACACAGCGAGGTCAAGAGACGGTTTCAATCTTACCTTTATAGTCTGAAAAGTACATTCATTATACATTTGATATTACAGTCAGCAATATATGAGGATGC
This sequence comes from Leucaspius delineatus, assembly GCA_023718395.1. NCBI lineage: Eukaryota > Metazoa > Chordata > Actinopteri > Cypriniformes > Leuciscidae > Leucaspius > Leucaspius delineatus. The sequence goes on along the minus strand of CM043363.1, from coordinate 48,169,020 downwards.
ATGTAAACATGTCATGTGCGGTGTACATATGGATAACATATGGATGACAATTAACCCAATCCACTCAGTATGATAAAACAAAATGTATGTGAAACGAATGTTTAGTTGACAATCTTCAGCCGATCTGCTGAGAGTGAGACCATCACAACTTTAAGAAATCAGCTGAAGACAAATGCCTTCACTGGAGACTCAGTGGCTGTTCTCGTGTGTCTATTCCCCTTGTTGAGCTCAGGATCTTTCAGCCTCTTTGAGAAATGAGCTGATGTTCAATGTATATTATGAGAAAATTAAAGTGGTTTTGACATTGGATGCATGCAAATCTAAGTCAGAGACTCCAGAACAAAATGAGGAACCTTTAAAATAACATAATAGGGGACTTTAAGCAACACAATCTGCAGAATGGCAGCACATTTAATTTTATGACATTTTTAATGTATTTTACAGTATTGTATTCTACAGCTCAAACTGCAGAAGGCCTCTGTTAGAAGTATAGTTTTCTTATCTCCAGCTCTGTCCAGAGAAAAAGTATGCACGTATGTAATGCACATCTGTTTTATATTAAGAAGGACCCAAAGATTCTGAAGAAGAGAGAGAGTTCTGTTCTTTATGCATTGTGCAAGCCTTTTGGACCGCAAGGCACAGAAGGAAATTTTACCGGATATTTACCATTTATAGATATGTTATACAACATTATGATACTATGATGTCATGTATGATCTTATTGGTTGAATAACGGGATACTCCCTGTATATTCTTACTTTATATTTCATATTCAGAGTTTCGGGAGCTGAGCTATTCTTCTAGCTTCCCGGCGCTGGTCTTCCTCTTGTTTTATTATGCCTAATAAAGACGGAGACAAAAAGGCACTATAATCGTGTTGGAATTCTTCATTTCTAACAGCCTCATTTTCAGATATGGAATATGAATATAGTTTCATCTGTTGGTTAGAGAGTGTGTGCATGAGAATGTGTTTTATCACTGGACGTTTGTGGTTAATGTGCTTTTGTGTTTGCATGTCTTGAGGAGTGAATAGTGTGAGTGTGTGTTTCTGTGAATCACGTGGGGCTGAACAGACTTCCACAATTTAATCTTTTTGTTTGAGAAACAGTTTTACTGTGAAAAAGTTCAGAATCAGTGAAAGCTAATGTTTGACAAATAAAACACTGTATGTGAGATGGTAATATACTATATTACTATGTTAAAGGGGTGGTTGAATATGATTTGACTTTTCTAACTTTAGTTAGTGTGTAATGTTGCTGTTTGATCATAAACAACATCTGCAAAGTTACAACGCTCAAAGTTCAAAGCATAGGGAGAGATTTGCTTTTAAAGAAATCGTTTTTTAAGGACTACAACAAACGGCTGGTATGGACTGCACAACATTCCTCACGGGTTAGTGACATCACCAACCCTAAAATTTACATAAACCCCGCCCCCAGAACACGCAGTTCATGTTGAGAAGAGGAAGAGTTGCTGTAGTCAAACACATTTGTGAGTCAGCTCAAACTGTAGCATCCATCTTTTCACATGCAATAGAAAGTCACTCTGTGTGCATCTCACAACAGTTCCTATACGAGCAATTTATAGATTATCATAACAGAAAGATAGTTAACTCCACATCAGCAACATAAATTCATCAACTAACCAATCAGAGACGTCCTGTTGCATTCTACAATTTGTCATCTTTGTCTGACTCTGTTTAAACATAAAAGGCAGAACAGTTTCTGACATTTTAGTGTGTGTCTGCATGAGGTAATCGGAGCTGCTAACACACGAGCTCTTAAAAACCCTGCCCTCTGTGCCGGGAGCAGCAGCTCATTTGCATTTAAAGGGCCAGACACAAAACGGTGCATTTTTGCTCACCCTCAAAAAGTGACAACTTTAACATGCTATATAAAAATATCTTTGGGGTATTTTAAGCTAAAACTACACACACACACACACACACACACACACACACACACACACACACACACACACACTCTGGGGACATCAGAGATTTTTTTGACATCTTGTGAAAAGGGCATTATACCACCCCATTAAATATAAGATTGATGTTCAGCTGCATATGTATCTCTATATATTTCCATGATTTGCATATTAATGCTATGACCTTGCAGATAAGCATGTTTCAGTAGAAGTTATTTCCAGCTCTATTCTTATTATCACACATAGTTCCATGTATCTTTTTTATAAAGAACATTTCTTGTTGATCTGTCAATGTCAAGGAAAAAAAACAAGTGAATAATTTTCCAAATAAAAGCATTGTAAATTTAATGCTGTCATCCAAATTTAGGGAGTTTCTAACTAAAAGTAATTAAAAAAATCTAGCATAATGCCTTTTTTAAAAACAACAACGACAACAACAAAACAGTCATGCTTTTCCAGTAGCAAACTTTTTTCATCCCTTATAGTGTAGCAGGACTGTACCAGTGATGAATAGTGTAACACGACTGTACCAGTGATTAATAGTGTAACATGACTCTACCAGCGATGAATAGTGTAGCAGGACTGTACCAGCGATGAATAGTGTAACATGACTCTACCAGCGATGAATAGTGTAGCAGGACTGTACCAGCGATGAATAGTGTAACATGACTCTACCAGCGATGAATAGTGTAACACGACTCTACCAGCGATGAATAGTGTAGCAGGACTGTACCAGCGATGAATAGTGTAGCAGGACTGTACCAGCGATGAATAGTGTAACATGACTCTACCAGCGATGAATAGTGTAACACGACTCTACCAGCGATGAATAGTGTAACATGACTCTACCAGCGATGAATAGTGTAACATGACTCTACCAGCGATGAATAGTGTAGCAGGACTGTACCAGCGATGAATAGTGTAGCAGGACTGTATCAGCGATGAATAGTGTAGCAGGACTGTATCAGCGATGAATAGTGTAGCACGACTGTACCACCGATGAAGAGTGTAACACGACTGTACCACCGATGAATAGTGTAGCAGGACTGTACCAGCGATGAATAGTGTAGCACGACTGTATCAGCGATGAATAGTGTAACACGACTGTACCAGCGATGAATAGTGTAACACGACTGTACCACCGATGAATAGTGTAACACGACTGTACCACCGATGAAGAGTGTAGCAGGACTGTATCAGCGATGAATAGTGTAGCAGGACTGTATCAGCGATGAATAGTGTAGCATGACTGTACCACCGATGAAGAGTGTAACACGACTGTACCACCGATGAAGAGTGTAGCAGGACTGTACCACCGATGAATAGTGTAGCAGGACTGTACCAGCGATGAATAGTGTAGCACGACTGTATCAGCGATGAATAGTGTAGCAGGACTGTATCAGCGATGAATAGTGTAGCACGACTGTATCAGCGATGAATAGTGTAGCAGGACTGTATCACCGATGAATAGTGTAACATGACTCTACCAGCGATGAATAGTGTAACATGACTCTACCAGCGATGAATAGTGTAGCAGGACTGTACCAGCGATGAATAGTGTAGCAGGACTGTATCAGCGATGAATAGTGTAACACGACTGTACCACCGATGAAGAATGTAGCAGGACTGTACCACCGATGAATAGTGTAGCAGGACTGTACCAGCGATGAATAGTGTAGCACGACTGTATCAGCGATGAATAGTGTAACACGACTGTACCAGCGATGAATAGTGCAACACGACTGTACCACCGATGAATAGTGTAACACGACTGTACCACCGATGAAGAGTGTAGCAGGACTGTATCAGCGATGAATAGTGTAGCAGGACTGTATCAGCGATGAATAGTGTAGCACGACTGTACCACCGATGAAGAGTGTAACACGACTGTACCACCGATGAAGAGTGTAGCAGGACTGTACCACCGATGAATAGTGTAGCAGGACTGTACCAGCGATGAATAGTGTAGCACGACTGTACCACCGATGAATAGTGTAACACGACTGTACCACCGATGAAGAGTGTAGCACGACTGTACCACCGATGAATAGTGTAACACGACTGTACCAGCGATGAATAGTGTAGCACGACGGTACCACCGATGAATAGTGTAACACGACTCTACCAGCGATGAATAGTGTAGCAGGACTGTACCAGCGATGAATAGTGTTGCAGGACTGTACCAGCGATGAATAGTGTAACACGACTGTACCAGCGATGAATAGTGTAGCAGGACTGTACCAGCGATGAATAGTGTAGCAGGACTGTACCAGCGATGAATAGTGTAACACGACTGTACCAGCGATGAATAGTGTAACACGACTGTACCAGCGATGAATAGTGTAGCAGGACTGTACCAGCGATGAATAGTGTAGCAGGACTGTACCACCGATGAAGAGTGTAGCAGGACTGTACCACCGATGAATAGTGTAGCAGGACTGTACCACCGATGAATAGTGTAGCAGGACTGTATCAGCGATGAATAGTGTAGCAGGACTGTATCAGCGATGAATAGTGTAGCACGACTGTACCACCGATGAAGAGTGTAGCAGGACTGTACCACCGATGAAGAGTGTAGCAGGACTGTACCACCGATGAATAGTGTAGCAGGACTGTACCAGCGATGAAGAGTGTAGCAGGACTGTACCACCGATGAAGAGTGTAGCAGGACTGTACCACCGATGAAGAGTGTAGCAGGACTGTACCACCGATGAATAGTGTAGCAGGACTGTATCAGCGATGAATAGTGTAGCAGGACTGTATCAGCGATGAATAGTGTAGCACGACTGTACAAGCGATGAAGAGTGTAGCACGACTGTACCACCGATGAAGAGTGTAGCAGGACTGTACCACCGATGAAGAGTGTAGCAGGACTGTACCACCGATGAATAGTGTAGCAGGACTGTATCAGCGATGAATAGTGTAGCAGGACTGTATCAGCGATGAATAGTGTAGCACGACTGTACCACCGATGAAGAGTGTAGCAGGACTGTACCACCGATGAATAGTGTAGCAGGACTGTACCACCGATGAAGAGTGTAACACGACTGTATCAGCGATGAATAGTGTAACACGACTGTACCAGCGATGAATAGTGTAACACGACTGTACCAGCGATGAATAGTGTAGCAGGACTGTACCAGCGATGAATAGTGTAGCAGGACTGTACCACCGATGAAGAGTGTAGCAGGACTGTACCACCGATGAATAGTGTAGCAGGACTGTACCACCGATGAATAGTGTAGCAGGACTGTATCAGCGATGAATAGTGTAGCACGACTGTACCAGCGATGAATAGTGTAGCAGGACTGTTCCAGCGATGAATAGTGTAACACGACTGTACCAGCGATGAATAGTGTAGCAGGACTGTAACAGCGATGAATAGTGTAACACGACTCTACCAGTGATGAATAGTGTAGCAGGACTGTACCAGCGATGAATAGTGTAGCAGGACTGTTCCAGTGATGAATAGTGGAACACGACTGTACCAGCGATGAATAGTGTAGCAGGACTGTTCCAGTGATGAATAGTGTAGCAGGACTGTACCAGCGATGAATAGTGTAGCAGGACTGTTCCAGTGATGAATAGTGTAACACGACTGTACCAGCGATGAATAGTGTAGCAGGACTGTTCCAGTGATGAATAGTGTAACACGACTGTTCCAGCGATGAATAGTGTAGCAGGACTGTTCCAGTGATGAATAGTGTAACACGACTGTTCCAGCGATGAATAGTGTAACACGACTGTACCACCGATGAATAGTGTAGCAGGACTGTACCACCGATGAATAGTGTAACACGACTGTACCAGCGATGAATAGTGTAACACGACTGTACCACCGATGAATAGTGTAGCAGGACTGTTCCAGTGATGAATAGTGTAGCAGGACTGTATCAGCGATGAATAGTGTAGCACGACTGTAAATGGTAAAATGGTAAATGGACTGCATTTATATAGCGCTTTCACAGACCTATGGCCACCAAAGCGCTTTATAGCCTCAAATGTGAAAGCAAAATGGCCAGGATCTGTGCATGACTTAAGAATTTTCAGAGATTCACATTTATGCACATTAATTGAAAGTGGTAAGGAAAGTTCCGCAATTAAATATCAAGCTCACTGTATTACATACACTTATGCTGATCCTAACAGAACTGCATTTTTTCATAGGTGATTATGACATGTTCTGCCTGCAGACAGGTGTTTTATGACCCCATTCCCTGACCCAAACCAGTTACAATGCAGCTCTAGCCAGGACAAGGGCACACAATGAAATGAACTTTGGCTAACTAAAGGGAAGATTTCAGTGTCTGAAAAGTCTGAGGGTTTCACAAATGACAGGGCCTGTGACATTGTTGCATGTGCCATATTACACAACATTGCCAAAAAAACACTTTTCATTAAATGTTTAATAAAAGACAAATATGCTTAGCTCCTTGAGTTTTATTTCAATTGATCTTTGTAAAGAAAAGCCAGTGGTCAAGTGCCTGCAACAAGAGATATTAGACACATGCCTCATGCAACAAATAAAAAGGAAAAGTTGGCTATCCACTGCCCACCTGTTGTCAGGATAATAACCAGGAGATCAGAGGTAAGTGATACAAATGAAGCTTTATTCATAGGTGATCAGAGTGTCAGGTGAGTATTAATTCAAATCAAGTGCAGAGTTCGTGATGAGTAGAAGTGAGGCAGATAGCAGGTAAGCACGTTCACTTTAGATAGGCTGATGTCAAGTAGTCACTTGTTCAATAACTTTGTCTCTTCTCTTTCAGATGCAGATAGCAGTAAGCAGAGTCGGAGGACATACACTGGATTCTCGAAGGAGCATAGGATCTCTTGACAGCATGGAGTCGGGCAAGAATTCTGAAGACGGAACAACAGGATACAGAGGTTAGTATGTCAGGTAAGTATACATTACATCTTGGAGTCTGGAAGTATCAGCGACAGCAGAGACAACGGCAAGTGAACTGTTCCTGTTGGAGACTTGACCCAGACTGAAATCACTGTGAGAGTTTTAGTGCTTGATGACGAGGTTGCTGATGGTGAACAGGTGCGGGTGATCAATGATCTGGAGAGTGAATGCAGGTGTGCCAAAAGAGGATTCTGGGAATTGTAGTATTAGAAACAGACGGTGAACGTGACAGTACCTCCCCCTCCTCGAAGGCGCGTCCTCGCGCCATATAACATCAAAAGGGGTGGGAGGGTGGGCATCCTAGACTCCAGGACGGTCCAGGCGGAGCAGGCTGGTCAGGAGACCAGGGCGGAACAGGCTGTGGGCGTGGCCAGGGCGGAGCTGTCGGACCCTCGGGCATCCAGGGCGGTGGTGACCCTTCAGGTGGCCATGGCGGAGATGACCCTTCGGGCGGCCATGGCGGAGATGTTTTTTCTGGTAGCCATGGTGACACTGGAAACCTCGTCGGAGAGACCTCCGCGTTCCCCCTAGCAGGTATACTGCGCCCCCCCAAAATTTTAATGGGGAAATTGACAGGAAAGTGGGGGTCCGGCAGCAAAGAGGGTCTTGGGTTGGGCAGGACCAGCGGTGAAGAGGGCTTTGAGCTAAGCGGGACCAGCAGTGAAGGAAGAGCTTTTGGGAAGACGGGCTCTGGCTCTTGCTCGAAGACGGGCTCTGGCTCTTGCTCGAAGACGGGCTCTGGCTCTTGCTCGAAGACGGGCTCTGGCTCTTGCTCGAAGACGGGCTCTGGCTCTTGCTCGAAGACGGGCTCTGGCTCTTGCTCGAAGACGGGCTCTGGCTCTTGCTCGAAGACGGGCTCTGGCTCTTGCTCGAAGACGGGCTCTGGCTCTTGCTCGAAGACGGGCTCTGGCTCTTGCTCGAAGACGGGCTCTGGCTCTTGCTCGAAGACGGGCTCTGGCTCTTGCTCGAAGACGGGCTCTGGCTCTTGCTCGAAGACGGGCTCTGGCTCTTGCTCGAAGACGGGCTCTGGCTCTTGCTCGAAGACGGGCTCTGGCTCTTGCTCGAAGACGGGCTCTGGCTCTTGCTCGAAGACGGGCTCTGGCTCTTGCTCGAAGACGGGCTCTGGCTCTTGCTCGAAGACGGGCTCTGGCTCTTGCTCGAAGACGGGCTCTGGCTCTTGCTCGAAGACGGGCTCTGGCTCTTGCTCGAAGACGGGCTCTGGCTCTTGCTCGAAGACGGGCTCTGGCTCTTGCTCGAAGACGGACTCGGAACTGGACTCGGAACTGGACTCGGCTCATCTGTGCCGATCATTGGCTCTGGGTTTATGGCGCTCTCAGTCGCAGGCTCGGCGAGCATAACGCTCTCAGTCGCAGGCTCGGCGAGCATGACGCTCTCGGTCTCAGGCTCGGCGTGCATGACCCTCTCGGTCTCAGGCTCGGCGTGCATGACCCTCTCGGTCTCAGGCTCGGCGTGCATGACCCTCTCGGTCTCAGGCTCGGCGTGCATGACCCTCTCGGTCTCAGGCTCGGCTGGACTGGCGTGAAGTGCAGGCTCGGCTGGACTGGCGTGAAGTGCAGGCTCGGCTGGACTGGCGTGAAGTGCAGGCTCGGCTGGACTGGCGTGAAGATGTGGTTCAGGAGACGATGGAGCTGAGGTAGCTGACAGGGAGGCATGTGCGGCCCAGACACACATAATAGCAGTAACATAGAGGGAAAGGATAGTATCTTCAATCTCGACAGAACAGACATGCTGGACAGACTGCTCAGGGATGGCCTCCAGAATTTGGGGAATGCAGGAAGTCTTCCTCCTCCTCCGTTTACGAGAGCGAGGGGGTGTTGCAGCGAATGATGGTTCTGGGTCGGCAGGATTGACGTGAAGCACTGGTTTGACTGGGCAGATAACTGGCTCTGGTTCAACTGGGCTGATGAGAGGAGGGAGATCAGAGAAGTCATCATCCCTGGAGATTGGTTCGATTGAACTGATGAGATGAGGATAGGACTGGATGTGAAGATCTGGTTGGACACGTAGATGTTGGCTCTGGAGAAAGTGTACGGCCCCATATCGTCCACATCCTCCCCTGTGACCTCCACGGATCCCCCTGAACACAGCTTGGCGGGTTCCCACAAAAGCCTGCTTATCCTTCTGGTTGAACATAGTGTATTTCATGGGGTTCACGGAAGCACGGTCTGCGGGCTGTGTTGGATCCATTGCAGTAAGGTCAAGTCTTCTGTCAGGATAATAACCAGGAGATCAGAGGTAAGTGATACAAATGAAGCTTTATTCATAGGTGATCAGAGTGTCAGGTGAGTATTAATTCAAATCAAGTGCAGAGTTCGTGATGAGTAGAAGTGAGGCAGATAGCAGGTAAGCACGTTCACTTTAGATAGGCTGATGTCAAGTAGTCACTTGTTCAATAACTTTGTCACTTCTCTTTCAGATGCAGATAGCAGTAAGCAGAGTCGGAGGACATACACTGGATTCTCGAAGGAGCATAGGATCTCTTGACAGCATGGAGTCGGGCAAGGATTCTGAAGACGGAACAACAGGATACAGAGGTTAGTATGTCAGGTAAGTATACATTACATCTTGGAGTCTGGAAGTATCAGCGACAGCAGAGACAACGGCAAGTGAACTGTTCCTGTTGGAGACTTGACCCAGACTGAAATCACTGTGAGAGTTTTATAGTGCTTGATGACGAGGTTGCTGATGGTGAACAGGTGCGGGTGATCAATGATCTGGAGAGTGAATGCAGGTGTGCCAAAAGAGGATTCTGGGAATTGTAGTATTAGAAACAGACGGTGAACGTGACACCTGTAGGCCTATGTCTCCTCTGTCTGTGCAGACTCTTCTGTAGGCCTTTCTGGAGATGTGGAATCCTGCAACTTATATTGCAGCCATAAAGCACACAAGTATAAATTAAGTAAAGTTAATTTTGAACTTGCAGCTAGGCTAGTTCCTCCATATGACAGTTATCTGAGAGGGTTTATTCACTGTCCAGTGCAACTGAAACAAATGGACATTACAGATGACCTTATAAGAAGTCTTATACTTTCTTTCCTTTGGAAAGTTAGAAAATGTCCACTTACTGCACATATTTCAGCCACCACTTTCTTGGGAACAGATACAAGTGTTGGTGTATTTTGTAAAAGTGCACAAAAGAGGAAAACACAATGTCATTACAATGAACTACACTCGGGAAAAATGTGATCAATAACTCATGGCAAAATATTTTTACATTGACATAAGTTTATCAGTTTTCACTTTCACAAGTCAAAGCAATTCATTATTACTCAAGATTTAACAGTTGAAATGACTATATACGGCCTTAATTTAATGCAGCAAAAATTATTTTACAGTGTAGGCTACTAAGATCTTTTCTATTTTTTTCTCAGCCTTTTTCTTGGTTGCTTTTATAAACAGACAGTGCCTTTTATAAAAGAGACTATAATATAACTAAAAATTACCATTATGTAGAATATTTTTGTACTTCACTTTTATTTGTTCCCATGTTCTAGTGTGGTGACTCTGACATTACAATGAACAAAGTAATTATGCAATTATTAAAATACAAATATATAGGCTAATAAGTGATAAAAACATCTAACATGGCCACTTCTAACGGATTTAAATTGTCTGCTACTTTTTGCCAGCCCTCTCTCCTGGCTTTTGCAGACTTTTAGTTCTTGCTCTGCTGAGGAGAAAAACTGAGCGCGCTCTTTGAACGGGCCCAGGGTTTGGAGAGAGGGTGTGTGTTTGGAGAAAGGGGGCGTGGCCTAATTCAGTCTGGAGGAAGTTAGCAAATAGTTCACACTTGTTCTCGTCACATCTTCACTGCAGATGCTCACAAGTTCTCAGACTTCTGAACTATTGAAGAAAATGTTTCACACATTAGTTTTTTTCTGTTTGTGCTGTTGCTGTCTGTTTGGTAAGTTTATGTTGTTTTAACAGTTGTGTGTTATTTGTGTGGAGCTCTAATGAACGTCAGTTGCATCATTAATAAATGAAGATTATTAACTTGTGAGACTGAAAAACTTTTCCTATGTTTGTTCTTCAGGAGTGTTTGCTGATTCAGATGCAGTGAAGATCGTTTCAGTGACGGAGGGAGATTCAGTCACTCTAGAATCTGGTGTTACTCAAATACAGAAACAAGATCTGATAACATGGAGGTTTGGACATCAAAAGACTCAAATAGCTTTAATCGATAAATTCAAAGAAAAATTCTCCACATCTGATGATCTTGATGGGAGATTCAGAGACAGACTGAGGCTGGATCATCAGACTGGATCTCTGACCATCATGAACACCAGAACAGAAGACTCTGGAGAATATGAAGTGACCATCAGCAGCAGCACAGAGACCATATACAGATTCACTGTTACTGTCTACGGTGAGTAGAGAATTACAGCTCACTCTGTTATGTATTAGGCATTTTTTGTCATTATTATCCATAATACTGTAAATGTATTTATTATTATTAAAATTCTATTATTAATCCAAAGATATTGAAAACTGACCATGACAAAAGCCTCTAACTTCTGTAGTGTCATGAATAATTTGTCCCTGTCATATGAATATGTGAATATGTCATGCAAGCAATGTCCAGGTGCAGATATGATGAAACATCTCCACACAAAAGCTTTTTATTTTTGCATACTGAGTGTACGTTTACATGACAACGATGTACTAAAAACTGAAAAGTTTTTGCAACAAAATCTGGTTCTCTACTGCCTCCACGTTAGTATGTTTCACACTGTGCTTAACCCAGGTGAACCCAGGTCTAAACCCCAGGTTTAGCACCGCATTGTACCCGGGGTTATGATAGAGCCGCTGTTAACCCGGGTCTAAACGTGTGCAGTGTGTGGTGTTAGGATGTTACGGCTAGATACTCAGCAAACGACAACCAATCACGTGCTTCATATTCACATGTTTTGGGCACTCATGGAAACACAGCGAGGTCAAGAGACAGTTTCATTCTTACTTTTATAGTCTGAAAAGTACATTCATTATAAATTTGATATTACAGTCAGCAATATATAAGGATTCATGTAAACATGTCATGTGTGGTGTTCATATGGATAACATATGGATGACAATTAAACCCAATCCACTCAGTATGATAAAACGTTTCGGTTACTCACGTAACCTCTGTTCTCTCTAGAAGAGGGAACGAGTATTGCGTAGTTAGCTTACGCTACGGGAAAGCCTTTCTTTCTCGAGATACTGAAGCCAAAAATTATCCTTAATTTTTATAATCTTGTCAACGCAGTGCGGCAGCCTGCAGACCTAGGGCAAGCTAACTAGCGTGCCCATTGGCTGCCCTGCGGCAACTGCAGCAGCCTACCGCTGAGCCCTTGGCGTGACGTCACGACCAATGAGCGCGCTTGGCGCGCTTAATGCGTCACAGCCCGCGAAAAGGGGTGTGGCTTAGCGTATATAAACAGGGCTCGGAGGCTGCTTCTCTGGTTTCTGTCGCATGAAGCGAAATGAGCTCGTGGCGCGAGCACGGCGGGCTACGCAATACTCGTTCCCTCTTCTAGAGAGAACAGAGGTTACGTGAGTAACCGAAACGTTCTCTTACGAGAGGTTCTCTCGTATTGCGTAGTTAGCTTACGCTACGGGAACGCCCTTGTCAACGCCGTGCGCGCCCAGCATCCACTGAATGAGTCCCAGGGAGAGCCCGGGGAACGTGATAGCGGAGAGCCGGGCAGCCCGAAGAGGGCTAGCGCCGTACATAAGCACACACTAGGGGGTTAGGAGCGGCACGGCCGGTCCTAACTGCCAATTCCCTGTATAGTGCAGCTCAACCAGTAGAGCTAAATCACACAACGTAGCCCGCGCACAGATAGTGGGCTGGCATACGCGAGACTTAGACTGATAAGACTTTCGCCTGCAAGGCGGGAACATCCAGGTTGTAAAACCTAACAAACGTGGAGGGGGAGGCCCAGCCTGCCGCTGCACAAATGTCATGAATGGGAATCCCGCTGGACCATGCCCACGACGAGGCCATGCCTCTAGTGGAATGAGCTCGAACGCTCAGTGGGCACTGCAGGTCTTTAGACGCATAAGCAGCAGCAATAGCGTCCACTATCCATCTGGACAGGCTGTGTTTCGAGGCGGCGAGACCCTTGGTGCGCCCACCAAACGAAACAAAGAGCTGATCCGAGCGCCTGAAAGCGGCGGACCGTGAAATGTAGTTTCTCAACGCCCTGACCGGGCAGAGGAGATTACTATCGGCCTCGCTGCCGTGCGTCGGCAGGGCTGAGAGGGAAATGACCTGTGCTCTGAAGGGAGTGCCCAAAATTTTTGGAACATACCCATGCCTCGGTCTGAGAATAACTTTAGAGTCATTAGGTCCGAACTCGAGGCACGCGGCGTTAACAGATAACGCGTGAAGGTCTCCCACTCGTTTGACTGACGACAGTGCTATCAGAAAAACGGTTTTGAGCGTGAGGTATTTCATATCCACAGTTTCCAAGGGTTCGAAGGGATGCGCTCTCAGGGCCTCCAAGACCAGAGAGAGATCCCACATAGGAACCGAGGGGGGTCGCGGGGGGTTCATCCTCCTGGCTCCCCTAAGGAAGCGGATGACGAGCTCGTTCCTTCCTAATGCGCGGCCCTGCTCAGAAACCGAGAGCGCTGAAATGGCCGCAACATAGACTTTGAGCGTGGAGGGGGACCTGCCCGCGTCCAGTAGCTCTTGAAGGAAACACAGTACTCGCGATACCCCACATGTCTGTGGATCGAGCCCCTTAGCAGTGCACCATGTGTTAAACACTGACCATTTCGACATGTAGAGCCGCCTCGTAGAGGGGGCTCTAGATTGTATGATCGTGTTCATGACCCCGTCTGGCAGATTAGCGTGTAATCGTTGAGGCTCCACGCATGCAGAGACCAGCGCTCTGGATGGGGATGCCATATCGATCCGCGTGCTTGAGAGAGGAGGTCTCTCCTCACCGGTATCGGCCAGGGGGCTGAGTCTGCCAGCTGTATTAGATCCGGGAACCAAGCTTGGTTCTCCCAGCATGGGGCTATGAGGAGCACTGAGTGGCGCGCTTCCCTGATTCTCTCGATGACCTGAGGCAGCAGAGAGACCGGGGGAAAAGCGTACAACGGGCCGCTGGGCCAGATCTGGGCCAGCGCGTCCTCGTTCTTCGAGAAGAACTCTGGGCAGTGAGCGTTGTCTTTTGACGCAAAAAGGTCGACTTTCGCTCTGCCGAACCGTCGCCACAGTGACTGGACTGTTTGGGGGTGTAGAGACCACTCCCCAGGGGGAACGTTGTCCCTGGACAGTCTGTCGGGGCCCTCGTTCAGGTGGCCAGGCACATGCGCGGCTCTCAGCGAGCGCAGAGAGTGCTGAGCCCACACGAGGAGGCGTTCCGCCAGGGTGCAGAGCATCTTTGATCTGACACCGCCCTGGTGATTCACGTAGGCCACTACCGATGTATTGTCCGTACGGACTAGAACATGGTGACCGTGGAGGAATGGGAGGAAGTGTTTGAGCGCTTTCTCGACCGCGAGCATCTCTAGACAGTTTATGTGTAGGAGATTCTCCTGGTCTGACCAGCGGCCATAGACCGGTCTGCCTTCGAAGAGCGCTCCCCAACCTAGGTTGGAAGCGTCTGTCGAGACAACTTTCCGGTGTGAAATCACTCCCATAGTCACTCCTGTGTGATACCATTCGGCTGCCAGCCAGGGCTGCAGGGCTGAAATGCATCCCTGATTCACTCTGACTCGCAAGCCGCCGGCCGCCCAGGCTTGGTGGGGCACGCGCATTTTCAGCCAGCGTTGGAGCGGGCGCATGCGCAGTAAACCCAGCTGGAGCACTGCTGCAGCTGAGGCCATATGCCCCAGGATACGCTGGAATGTCCTCAGCGGAACCCGGCTGCCTATTTGGAGGGATGCGGCGAGAAGGCGGATGCGGCGCGCGCGCTGCTCCGACAGTCTGGCCATCATAGCCACCGAGTCCAGTTCTATTCCAAGAAAGGAAATTGACTGACGGGGTGATAGCGAGCTCTTGGTCCAGTTGACCGAGAGACCCAGCTCCTCCAGATGGCTGAGAAGCGCTGTTCTGTGAGACACAAGTTCCGTCTCTGACTGCGCTAGAATAAGCCAATCGTCCAGATAATTCAGTATTCGCATTCCCTGTTTCCTCAGGGGAGCGAGGGCCGTGTCCATGCATTTCGTAAATGTACGGGGTGCCAAAGACAGGCCGAACGGCAGGACTGTGTACTGATATACTCGACCCTCGAAGGCGAATCTCAAGAATGGCCTGTGACGGGGAGTTATCTGGATCTGAAAGTATGCGTCTTTTAGATCGAGAGAGATAAACCAGTCTCCTGGGCGAATCTGCGCGAGGATTTTTCTGGTTGTGATCATCTTGAACGGCCGTCTCATGAGGGCTTTGTTCAGATGTCTCAGATCTAAAATAGGTCTGAACGCTCCGTCCTTCTTGGGCACGAGGAAGTAGCGGCTGTAAAAGCCCGACTCGCTCAAAGAAGGATGAACCTGTTCTATAGCCCCTTTGCGCAGCAGCTTCGCTATTTCTGCTTGAAGCAAGTGCGCCGCTTCTGAACTCACTCTCGTCTCCGTCTGTGCTGTATAGCGCGGAGGGCGACGAGCGAATTGAAGCGAATAGCCGTGTTTTATAGTTTTCAGCACCCATTCTGACGCGCCCTGAATCGCTTCCCATGCTTCCGCATGCATAGCTAGGGGTCGAATGGTCTCTGGGCTCAGATCGCCGCGCTGCGCGGGATGGGGAGCCTGTATCAGAGAGAAAGGCGCGGCGCGCGCGCCGCTGGTGCTCGAACACGGGGGCTGGTAAACAGTATTGGCCGACTGTACAGCGTTCAGTAGCTCGGTCCCATCGGATGGAGCGTGATTTGCTGTCAAACAACCCAGGCGCGAGAGAGGCGTGGGGATTATCATGTCTACAAGTGAGTGCGCGTGCTCGTGAGCGGGCGCAGGGTTTACACTTATGACACGGCCAGTGTTTGGGAGCTTTAGAGGATCCGTGACCCAAGGTAACTGGCTGGCAGAGCGAGCAGCGGGTAGGTGTGAGCACAAGGTTGTGGGCACATTTCCTACATTTAATACTCGAGCGGCTTGCGACCGCTTTATGAGAGAGCGCTCTGTACGCGTTACCATGGGGACCCTGTTTGTGTGAAGCAGTGAGCACATGGGAGTGGGCACATTTTCTACACTTATAACACCCTCGGCTTGAGCCGCTGTTGCCCGGGGTAACCAAGTGGCAGAGCGAGTTACAGGTAGATGTGAGCACAGAGTTGTGGGCACATTTACTACACTTATTACTCGAGCGGCGTGTGACCGCTTTATGAGAGAGCGCTCTGAACGCGTTACCATGGGGATCGTGTTTGTGTGAAGCAGTGAGCACGTGGGAGTGGGCACATTTTCTACACTTACAACACCTTC
Source organism: Leucaspius delineatus (assembly GCA_023718395.1). Lineage (NCBI taxonomy): Eukaryota > Metazoa > Chordata > Actinopteri > Cypriniformes > Leuciscidae > Leucaspius > Leucaspius delineatus. Next base: position 48,152,753 of record CM043363.1, on the reverse strand, counting down.
GGCCGGAGCCGGAAAGCCCGAATTTACACTCTTTCTGAGATTTATTTGGGCCGCCGTAAAAACGGCGTTTGTGTGCAGGCGAGCGAGTGGTATTACTGGCTCGTTGGCTGCGGTGTAAGCTGCTGCAGTAGCCTGCACTGAGGGGACTGACAGAGCTGGGCGTTTTGATGGCGGTCCGGCCGCAGCGGGACTCAGCCATCTCTTCCTCCCTGCGGGTGCTAGGAGGACTTCGCGGGCTCAGACTTCAGCGTTATCTTGGGACGCGGACCCCGGGGGGGCGGCGGTCTGTGACGGCTGGTCGAGCGCGACCTAGGGCGGCCGCCCTGGCGTCGCTGCGAAGTGGTTGGTGGCCGAGACGAGCGCTGTGTGGAGCTGCGCGCAGGAGGCTGAGCTTGAGAGCGGCCTGCGGCTGGGCTCGAGCGGCGAGGCAGGAAGAGATTCATAGCCTGCGACGCCTTCTGCACTTCAGAGAAGCGGTCCACAATCCCGCTGACCGCAGGGCCGAAGAGGCCGGTGGGCGAGAGCGGGGCGTTGAGGAAGACAGCGCGTTCTGACTCACTCATATCCGCCAGCGTCAACCATAAGTGTCTGTCGATGACGGTGAGCGCGGCCATAGATCTGCCGATGGCTTGTGCAGCGGTCTTAGTAGCACGGAGCGAAAGGTCCGTCGCGCTGCGCAGATCTGTTAAGGCTGTATGATCCGAGCCCTTCTCGTCCAATTCGCGGAGGAGGTCGGCTTGCAGGATCTGAAGAACAGCCATCGAGTGCAGGGCAGAAGCAGCTTGGCCGGAGGCGGCGAATGCGCGGCCGGCGAGAGCTGATGTGGTCCTGCAGGCTTTAGACGGCAGGGCAGACTTTGAGCGCCATCTAGCAGACGGCGGGCAAAGGTGCGTTGCCACCGCTTCCTCAACGGAAGGGATGCCGGTATAGCCTTTCTCGGCGGCCCCGTCCACCTGGGAGAGAGCCGAGGAGACAGACGAGCGGAGTCTAGCGGAGAAGGGCGCGTTCCACGACTTCGACAGCTCCTGGTGGAGCTCAGGCAGGAAGGGTGCTGACCTAGAGGCTGGCGCTTGGCGGCGGCTAGGCAGAAAACACCCGTCGAGTCGGTTAGGCGCGGGCTCCTTGGGTGGGGACCAGTCCAACCCCAGTCGGTCGACCGCTTTGGTGAGGAGGCGGATAAGCTCCGCGTCGACACTGGAGCGGGACCTGCCAGACTCAGGAGTCGAGGAGGCGGAGCGGTGAGAGCCCGACCACTCCTCGCTGTCCGAAGCAAGCAGAGAGCAGCTGTCAGCGGCGTCATCTGCTTCATCCCCTGAGGCGACGGCAGTGCGGGCAGTAGCCGGCCGCTGCGCGTCGGTGAAGGGCGGGGGAGAAGGAGAAAGCGAGGCTCGCGGGAGGGGCTCCGGCGAGCGCTCAGCTATAACCACCGGCTCTGGAGGCCTTTGAGAGCGGCGTTTCTTCTTACGCGGCCCTGAAGAGGCAGCCGGGGAAGGTGGAGGATCGTCAAACATGGCGAGTCGAGCCCGCAGGGTCGACATCGGCAAGTCCTCACACTGTTCGCAGCCGCCCGAGGAGAGGGCGCGGGCTGCGTGGTCGAAGCCCAGGCAGAGAGCGCAAACCACGTGGCGGTCTCCATCGCTGAGCGGGGCTCTGCACGAGCCACAGGATGAGCGAGGCATTTGCAACAACGCCTCGCGCTCTTTTAGATGCAAAAGTGTGTCGCGGGGCGAACACACAAACACATACAAAACAGAGCAGTAAAGGATATGATCGCCGGATAGCGAAGCAGGCAGGGAAAGCTGAAGGCGGCGAAGGCGGCCGGCGTCCTCAGGCTGAGATCCTCGGCGTGCTGGTCGCTTGTTTCGACGGCGGCTTCCTCAGAGAGCAGCGATGCGAAGAGCTTCGCTGAAAAGACAGAAATCAGAGAAGCAGCCTCCGAGCCCTGTTTATATACGCTAAGCCACACCCCTTTTCGCGGGCTGTGACGCATTAAGCGCGCCAAGCGCGCTCATTGGTCGTGACGTCACGCCAAGGGCTCAGCGGTAGGCTGCTGCAGTTGCCGCAGGGCAGCCAATGGGCACGCTAGTTAGCTTGCCCTAGGTCTGCAGGCTGCCGCACTGCGTTGACAAGATTATAAAAATTAAGGATAATTTTTGGCTTCAGTATCTCGAGAAAGAAAGGCTTTCCCGTAGCGTAAGCTAACTACGCAATACGAGAGAACCTCTCGTAAGAGAACAAAATGTATGTGAAACGAATGTTTAGTTGACCATCTTCACCCGATCTGCTGAGAGTGAGACCATCACAACTTTAAGAAATCAGCTGAAGACAAATGCCTTCACTTGAGACTCAGTGGCTGTTCTCGTGTGTCTATTCCCCTTGTTGAGCTCAAGATATTTTAGCCTCTTTGAGAAATGAGGTGATGTTCAATGTATATTATGAGAAAATTAAAGTAGTTTTGACAATGGATGCATGTAAATCTAAGTCAGAGACTCCAAAACAAAATTAGGAACCTTTAAAATAGCATTATAGGGCACTTTAAGCAACAAAATCTGCAGAATGGCAGCACACATTTAATTCATTAGAGGTGGTGTTACGCACCCCTCTTTAGAACTAGCAGAGAAAAGGGTTGCATAACAAAGGACACGTGAGACCTAAATGAAATGCTAGAACATTTATTTAAACAAATGAAATTAGGAAACACGTATCATAACGAAATGAAAACAAAGATATTTCTAAAATAATGACCAAACTATGATAAACAAACGAACAACAAGACACTTCAAAAATATAAAGGTAACGAATATCAACCAAAAATTACAATTAGAAAATTAATCAAAACAGAAAGAAAAACAATTAAGCTGTTTGCTGGTGAATCTCCTCTCCCTTATCATGCATGCTCTGCTTCAGCGTCTTTAATAGCGTCAATCATCAATGCGTACAATGAGATGCAGCCGGTGTACAACAACGCGCAGGTGCACGGAGCGGACCTAGCAATCAAACTCAGACACAGAAACAAAAAACAGAGTCAGGACGTTTTACATCAGGAGAAGAACTCAAAGCCCAGGCCGTAACACTCCCCCAATTAAAAGAAGAACCAGTCTCCTTTTTAGAAAAGAGACAGGTTCTGAGTGAAGCTTACAGTAATAGCAAACAGGAATTACACAAAGTCATAACGAAAAAAAAATATATAAATAAAATTACACATTTACCTAGCCCCGGGAAAGGGCATCTGCCACGACATTTTCACTCCCTTTCTTGTGATGAATCTCAAGATGATAACATTGAGCCATTAGCGTCCAACGCATCAAACGTTGGTTGTGATTGTACATTTTGTTTGGATTTGGATTGTGATCCGTGTAGACCAGGGATGGGCAACTTCGGTCCTGGAGGGCCACTGTCCTACAGAGTTTAGCTCCAACCCTGAAAAAAGCAGCTGCCTGTTATTGTCTAGTAATCCTGAGGACCTTGATTAGCTTGTTCAGGTGTGTTTGATTAGGGTTGAAGCTAAACTCTGTTGGACAGTGGCCCTCCAGGACTGAAGTTGCCCATCCCTGGTGTAGACGATGACGGGAGTAGAGCTGTATCCAACATACACATCGAAGTGCTGCAATTAAAGCAAGCAACAAAGCCAGAGTCTCTTTCTTGATAGTAGAATAATTCAACTGGTGACAATTGAATTTAGATGAAAAATAGGACACTGGATGGGATATGCCATCAGCACCACTCTGAAGCAGGACAGCTCCAACTCCGGTCGCGCTGGCGTCTACCTCGAGCTTGAACGGACGAGCCAGGTCAGGAGCAGACAACACCGGGGCACTGCAAAGGAGAGACTTTGCACAAAGAAAAGCACTTTGACATTCATCAGTCCAATTAAAAACAACTTTAGGACTGCACATCTTTGTCAAGGGAGTGACCATGGTCGAGAAATTTTTACAGAAACACCTGTAATAGCAAGCCATCCCTAAAAATCGACGCAACTCTCGCCTCGTAGTGGGTACAGGATATTCAAGAATAGCGGTCACTTTTGCGTCTACCGGACGTACTTGACCGTTTCCAACCCATTTTCCTAAATATGTGACAAAGGCTTTTGCAAAATCACATTTCATCAAATTTAACGTTAAGGAGGCAGCTGTCAATTGACTAAACACATCGTGCAAGGAAGAAATGTGCTCATTCCACGTAGAAGAATAAATAACTACGTCATCAAGATAAATATTACAATTTGGAACACCCAAAACCGTAGACATTAATCTTTGAAAGGTTGCCGGTGCATTTCGTAGTCCGAATGCCATCCGCGTATACTGAAAGAAAGAATCGGGAGTCACAAAGGCGGAAATGTCAGAAGCACGTTCAGTCAATGGCACCTGCCAATACCCTTTTAAATGGTCTAATTTCGTAATGTACCGAGCAGTACCAAGATTATCGATACAATCCTCTCTGCGAGGCAAAGGAAATGCATCTGGTACGGTCACAGAATTCACTTTGCGAAAATCAGTACAAAAACGGAATGAACCATCAGCTTTAGGTACCAAAATGCACGGTGAACTCTACGGGCTACTACTCTTTTTGGCAGAACCATTCTGGACCAGATAATTCACCTTTGGCTAAGCCACACCCTAGAATGTAGATTGACCAATCACAGCGCAGCAAAGAACGAGCTCCGACAGAGGTCCGACACTTTTTCACAACGCTCCACACACAGTTTAATCCAAAGACGACACTTGTCAGGATTTGACTTCGGTTTTGGGAAGGGGAAAAAAACGGACACCCCCCTCCAACCTCTCTGGGAAACGCGTATCTGTGTTAAAAATGCCCCAGGCACAACGTTTAACCATATTTCTGATAAAACTACGACGGTAATAGCCAGCCGAGACCAAAAATATGAGACGTCTGCGTTAAAGTCAATGGAGCGCTGTGAAAAAGTGTCGGACCTCTGTCGGAGCTCGTTCTTTGCTGCGCTGTGATTGGTCAATCTACATTCTAGGGTGTGGCTTAGCCAAAGGCGAATTCACTTCACATTTCATGATCTCCCTCTTACCTGCTGGACAGCGATACGCATGCTGTTTTATTGGGACTGCATCACCCACCTCAATATCACATCACCAAACAGGTTAGGATAACTGTCTATCAAGTCAATCACATCCTGACGCTGGTCGCTAGATAAATAAGACAATTGAGATGATAAAACTCTTAAAACCTCTGAATTCTTTAAATGACCACCATTTAACATTTCCGTGGACATTTTCAACCCATCATCTACATCCTCAGCATCCATAGAATGGGACAGCAAAGACACTCGTTCCATGTTTGACACCGTCGGCATCTCACACTTAGACAAACTCACCTCATCAGTTTTCTCAGTTCGGGCTACATATGGTTTCAGCATATTTACATGACACAAATGTGTCTTTCGTTGTCGTTCCAGAGTATTGACTATATAATCAGTATCACTCAGCTTACTCTTAATCACATAAGGACCTGCAAATCGTGCAGAACCAGGTGAAGGAAGCAACACTACTACGCTTTCTCCAGGCGTAAAACTCCGCACAACCGCACGCTTGTCAAAACAACGCTTCATTTTCTTTTGCGAGAGAGAAAGAGCTTCTCTTGCAACAGCACAAGCATTTCGCAATCGTTCACGAGTACGAGAAACAAAATCGAGCACATTACGTTTCTCAGTCGAGCAAAAAATTCCCTGTAGCAAAAAATTTGTCTTTCAGCACTTTTAAAGGACCCCATACATCATGTCCAAAGACCAACTCAGACGGACTAAAACCAAGTGACTCTTGTCGCGCTTCACGCAGAGCAAATAAAACCAAAGGGACACGCTTTATTAAGCGTGCAGGGCAACGACCCAGTAGAGCATTACAACAATCTAGCCTTGAGCTCATGAACGCATGAACTAATTGTTCTGCATTTGTCAATGAAAGCATATGACGTAATTTAGATGTATTTTTAAGTTTTACAGATACTAGACACGTGACTTTCAAATGAAAGATTGGTATCAAAGAGCACACCCAGGTTCCTAACCGACGACGAAGACTTAACAGAGCAGCCATCAAGTGTTAGACAGTATTCTAGATTATTACGTGAGGAAGTTTTTTGTCCAATAATTAGAAACTCTGTTTTTTCAGAATTTAGAAGTAGGAAATTGCGAGCCATCAAATTTTTTATATCAGCTATGCATTCCGTTAATTTTGTGAATTGGTAAGTTTCGTTAGGTTTTGAAGAAATATACAGCTGAGTATCATCGGCATAACAGTGAAAGCTAATGCCATGTTTCCTAATGATATCTCCTAAGGGTAGCATGTACAGAGTGAACAGCAGCGGTCCTAGTACTGAGCCTTGTGGTACGCCATACTGAACTTGTGATCGATGAGACATCTCATCATTTACTGCTACAAACTGATAACGGTCAGATAAGTATGATTTAAACCATGCTAGTGCAATTCCACTAATGCCAACATAATTTTCGAGTCTATTTAAAAGAACGTTGTGGTCAATGGTGTCAAATGCAGCACTAAGATCGAGTAACACTAATAGAGAGATACAACCACGATCGGATGATAAGAGCAAATCATTTGTGAATCTAATGAGGGCAGTCTCAGTACTATGGTACGGTCTAAATCCTGACTGAAAATCCTCACAGATATCATTTCTTTCAAGAAAGGAAGTGAAGATACTGCTTTTTCTAATATCTTTGACAGAAAAGGTAGATTCGAGATTGGCCTGTAATTGACAAATTCTGAAGGATCAAGTTGAGGTTTTTTAACAAGCGGTTTAAACATAGCCAGCTTAAAGGTTTTTGGTACGTGTCCTAGAGACAAAGACAAATTAATGATATTAAGAAGAGGATCTATGACCTCTGGAAGTATTTCTTTCAGTAGCTTAGTCGGTATAGGGTCTAACATACATGTTGTCGATTTAGATGATTTCACGAGTTTAGTAAATTCTTCCTCTTCTACAGCAACGAACGAATCAAATTTTTCCTCCGGGAGACTACAATGCACTGCCTGATGCGATACTGTAGTTGACAGTTGCATAGTTATAATTTTCTCCCTGATATTATCAATCTTATAAGTGAAGAAGTTCATTATGTTGCGATTGTTTATTTTCATTAAAATCTCCCTGCATTTGGATCCCTCATCTCTGCCTGCCGTTTTTGATTCCTTCGTCCCGTGACACTTCGTTAGCGCCTCAATAGATCTGCCAATCAGGCTCCTCCGACGGCAGCCAATCCCTGCACACATATACAAAACAACAACCCACACAAACAGATACCGAGGATCATCTCAGCATACAGTCAGGTATACAGGAATGTCAAGGGATTTAAAGCTAAAGGCTGCAGTTTCCTTCTGTGTGAAATCTGTTCTGGTTTAAATTTGGCATGAAACTCATGTTTTCCAGCTCGTCTGCCTGTTCCTGTCATCATCATCAGAGATTCTTCACACTGTTCTTCATCATCATCATCATCATGTTCATTGGTGTGTTCATCAGTGGTGAATGTGAGTCATGTGACTCTCTCCTGGTACAAAGGAATCAGTGTATTGTCCAGCATCAGTGTGTGTGATCTCAGCATCAGTCTCTCTCTACCTCTGGAGGTGGAATATCAGGATAAAAACACCTACAGCTGTGTGCTGAACAATCCCATCAGCAACCAGACCACACATCTGGACATCAACACACTCTGTTACACATGTGCAGGTACGGCAGCGCTGATGATATATGTGTGTATTTACTGACCTGATCTCTGGCCTCTGTTGTAGATCAGACTGATGCGTTCACTTCTTTCTTTATCATTACAGCACTGGACGGTCAGTTCATCACTTCACAACCAGACTCAACTCAACTCGGCCACATGTGCAGGTATGGCAGTGCTGATGATATTATTCACATTCATTCACTAATGTGTGGATTTTATTGAGACTTATAACTTAAGATGCCAGACATGATGAATGAGCTTCTGTCATCTCATGTTTTTAAAACTGTTTTTTATTTTTATTTCTTGTGTGGAGCAGAAAGTTAGATATTTTTAAATTCATATAAAGACTAAAGTCAACTTGTTGAAAATCTTAATTTAATTTATAATTTGTTTCTCCAGAAGGCCACGCCCCCTGTTGTGATTCAGTTGAAGCTGTGCTGCGATTGGTGGACAAAACTAGAATTTTCATCAATATTTCATTTAATTTCCATCCATTTTCATATTTCTTTGTCAGTTACACAGTTTCTTATTTTACATTTCGTTGGTTAGCACATTGTAGCAATTCATTATGTAATAACTGCACATAATGTAATAAGTATATATTGTAATAAAATGCTCATAATGTAATAACAATTATTACTTTATGAGAAATGTATTACATTATAAACTTATACCAAATACCAAAAATATAGTCATCATTTTAACCCTTTCATGCATGAATTATGATAACCTCAGTCATGATTTTTTTCCTATGTGTTTTTATTGCTCTTAGGGCATGAAAAACAAGAATTGATTTTTATTTTATTTTTTTTACAAATTCTTCAAAGAGATCTTCAGATGTCCACTTGAGTGGACAGCATGCGTTTATGGTTTAAACTGAAGATATACTATATTAAATATAAGACAATAATCAAACAGATATAGTATGTGAATTTAACAAACTAATCAATACAATTATATCAAATCATGTGAAAACTATAAAATGTATACAAAAAATATAAATGCAAAATATTGCAAAGGCTTCATACAACTTCATACAAGTTGCACTTCGCGTATCTATGATATCAGAACATGAGGACGTGATTCCATCAGAATTTTCTACAGCCTGTCAAGGTACAACTGTGGAAACCACTCAGATGCTCCCTCCAGTGCACCAGAGTATGGAGATTTACCCCTATTAGTTGATAATTCTGATTATGTTCAAGATGGACATGCACATTTCTATCATAGCCCTCCTCTGAGAAAACCTAGCGATACGTTTTTTCAATCTCATCTGAAATGATCAGTGTTTGGGGTAATGCATTACAACTAACATGCATAACGCATTCAGATTACTTTTTTGATGTTACAACTTACAAGTAAAGTAATGTGTTACAAGTAGCATGCATTACCTAATCATATTGGTTTTTGATCTAACAAGTAATTAACTATAAGTAATGTGCATTACCTAATCAGATAAGAATAAACCATGAATTCAGATTCAGATTGAATGACGGTTGAATGAAAACACATTTACAGCATTAAGCAGTTTATTTTATTTTATTTTTTCTCCATAAGGATTTCACTAAAATAGATATAAGCCATTAAGCAAACCACCAACCATCAGAATGAATCACAGCAGTACAGGTTTGGTAAAAAAAAAAAGAAAAAAAAGAAGAACAACGTATTTGTAAAAATACTTGACATATTTTTTCAATATTTACATAGTATAATATTAGTAACTGTATCTCTCTCACACGTGACCCACATTGTCCTGCAAAATCTCATCGACATGCAGTAACAGAGCGATAACCAGCCGCTGTTCTTCTGGTCAATGATGATCAATAACAGCAGATTTTATCTACTGTAAGTCTATTAGTCTACTATAAGACTATCCTGGAAAGATTTAGAAATTTGCATTAATGATATTCATATTCATATTCATAAATGTGTGCATTTGATGAGCTTTATGTATTTTTCTTTCTCTTTCTGGCAGCTAATGTAAATAATATGATCATGTTATCTTGTGGCATTGAATAAAAAAAAACATCCATCAGATTTCATAAATATTGTGAGTTTTAATCTATAATAGTGATTTACATGTATTAATTTTAGATGCTTTTCTCCAAAGTGACTGTATTGTGTATGTTGGGTCCATCTGGTGGACAAAACTAGAATTTATTAATATTTCATTTAAACGTACAGTATAGGATTTTTTCTCCACTAGGGGTCGCTAACCTATTTACAATAACAAAGGCGTAGTTTGATGACGCAACATTTGCTAAGAATTATGGATCTTGTCGTCGATCTAATTATGTTTATGGATGACTGAATACATCGATGCTTTTATCATGACTGTGATATGAAGCAGTTCGGGATTGCTAAGAGACAGCTATCAGCTCCACACGCGACGCGAGTCCTGTGGATATAAAAGGAATATGGACATTTCATTCTACCGAACTACACGCAGAATTACTACTCACAGGTCAGTTTATTAGACAAATTAAACTTGTGAGGTAACGCAGCGCTGTTTCATTGGTCTAACATTACACTATCACTCTAAACTGCATCTGAATGTGTTGAAATGTATGTTTTAGTCTGCCTGTATGAGACTAGTCTCAGCCTCAGACGTCACGCCCACGGAACGTTGGCTAAACGTCTGATGCATATGGTACACTTAACTGGAAACACTTCAGGAATGTCGAAGTCGTCATCTGATTGGTTGAATTTTATCGGATTTCTGGGGGGCGCGAGTGTCGCGTTTATTATCGGTCAGCCGGGAAACAAAGCGCAGACGTGTGATTGCGGAAGAAAAACTGTTGTGTTTACATGAGTGACAATGAGCATTTATCAAGATCAGCTAAACGTAGGATTCTCAAAAGTATACGTGCACGAATAGATCAATGACTTACTGCTTGTTTTCTTCTCCTTTGATTTTCTATGCTGACTGACTTGTTGCATGCCGGTCTGTTGTTGTGGGGACATTTCCACGCCGCGAAACGTGACGCTGAACGAAACGAACTGTAGTTGGTTGTTTGACATGTCGGTCAAACGGCCTTATGGGCGGGCCTTGGCCAAAGAAAGCTGCTATGAATTCCAGACCTTCAGCCGTCAGTCTGAAGGTCTGGCTACGCGAGACTAGTATGAGACTAGCAGTAAGCTAGATCAACATTAGAATAACATACAGATCATATTCTGACATTTTATCATTGTTGAACTATATAACATTGATTAGTTTTATGTAAATGTGCTCACCTGTTTAATAAAGTACATGTAGGAGTTGTCGAAGTCTCGGACGTGGAGCTCTCGTTTATATACTGTCTATGGGAGCTCTCGGCATCTCGAAAACACTGCGCTGATATTGATTCTTGTTTTAGTTCTCCTTTTTTACCCAAAGTCTGCTTGCCATGGTCCATAATGTTTGAACGAAACAACAACAGCATGCAAATAGACATTGCGAACTACAAAGTTGTCTGCGTCAGTCGCTTTGGTTACTACAGAGGGCTCTGGTTTATAGCTCTGGTTGCCATGGCAGAATGAGCGGAAACCAGAGACAACGCGGATATGACGGTATTGACGGCGACAAAACGGAAATAAAGAAACAGGGCGTTTCTCGAATTAAATTACAAATTTCTCCTGGTTTGAAAGTTTTTGGAAACAGTCGGGATAATGGCATAGATATAGTGATTTTAGAAAAAATACATATTGTGCCTTTAATTAAAATCAGAATCCCCCCCCCCCAACTTTTTTTTTGTTTATTAACACTTTTAAATTATTAAATTAAAATATATAAAATCAACTTAAAATGAAAAACAACTTAACATAAAAAGGCATATCTCCTTCCTTTAAACATTGACCAATGCTTGATGTGTTTCCACTGTCAATTGTCAATGACGCGCATTAAGTCAATAACAGGACAAATTAATACAAAGAGACATAACTACTTGTATAGGTAGTTTATTTAAGTTTAAACATATTTGACAACGTATTACCTACACAAAAACAAGTAAATCAACTAATGGCCAAGACCGCAGACCTCTTTCTCTCTCTCGCCCTCACACGTTCACACTATTTTTTACAGTCTATGCGTTCACACCAAACGCGAATAAAGCGTCTGGCGCTATGGCGCTCGAAATGTTTCATTCGGCGACGAGCATGAGGTGTCATTTCTGCATTTACTTTGCAAACTAAGCAATCATCGTGTCAATCGTCACGAACCTTGCTGTGACCAATGACGTATGATATCGTGCGTGTGGATAAACGCCTGGATATAACGTACGTGTGGATAAAAGTGTGGATTAATTGGATTAATACTTACTATTGTACCTTTTTAATTTTGGATATGATCATAACACACACGTTTTCATGTTTTTGTGGGTTGGGCAACAGTGAAGACACCATGACAATAATTAGTATTATTATATTTACGCAATATTTAAGATATTAATATAGTAGGACTGCAACAAGTGTTAGCTAGGCTATATTACTGAAAGGAATAGTTCTCTTTAAAATGAAAATTCTGTCATACCCTCATGTTGTTTCAATCCTGTGTGAATTTATTTCTTCTGCTGGACAGAGAGGAAGATAACCAGACAGTTCCTGGTCTCATTGACTTCCATAGTATATTTTTTCCTACTATGGAAGTCAATGGGACCCAAACACTGTCAATTTAAAATCGTTTAACATAAATATACTATTTAATAGAGCTACACTACAGTTTTTATAAAGCCTAGCACTCTATTAAATGTAGCCTAGTCATACTGCACATTTTTTTGCTACTATGTTAAGAGCATACATACAAATATATCACCCAACTCAGGCAAAACAATTGACAGCCCTGATAAATAAAGTAAAAGGCTTAAACAGATGCATCTTGTTTTCACATGCAGGAAAAACAAACACTTAAAACAAAAATGACAGTAAATAACCACTAACATCAGTAGGTGGCAGCAGAGGGACACTCATCTGCTCATTAGCCATGTCCACTCCTTGATATACTTGTAGGAAGTTTCATTAAGTCTTGGGTCATTTATTCCTGTACATTAAGGGCTCATTGCATTAACAATTTCTGAAAGGAGCAATGTTCGATATAGTATACATTTGCTTTTGTAAAATATTTTCAGTGCTTTAAATGTCTTACAGATTTGTATTGTATGTGGCTTCTGCATGCATCTTTGGAAGTTATTCCACTAACACAAGATAAATACGGTAATGAGTGAAATGTAAGACTGAAAGATTTTTTAAAATTTATTTTTATGTTTGTAGATGTCATGAAGAGTTTGTAATGTCATTTGTAGCATCTTTTAATTACAGAATAATATACTTAAATGGTCAGAGTATGACTGCTTTATTCTATGGTATTGCCTGCATGCTGGTCCTATTCCTGTCTACCTTATACATGAGATACCCATACCTTTACTCTGCTCTTAAGCACACACAATAATCATAAATGCTACACTAAATCTTTAAATCCTGGGAAATAAAGTTTGTTACATAAATAAGAATTACAGTAAAAAGCATTCACTTAACAATTTCGCAGTTAATGAAGTACATGTTATACAATATAACAGTGTTCAGTATTTTCAGATTTAAACTATGGCTACGATTTATATTTATATTCTTTATATCACAATGACATACATATGTACACATGTGTGTGTGTGTGTGTGTGTGTGCTACATTCTCTATAAAGTATATTTACTCTTATGTAAAATGCAAGTGGAGTACGTATACAGTATTACAGAACTGAAAATAATGTCTGAATACAGAACACACCTGTTCTGTCTACAAACGTTTGAATGATTGAAGACACTGTTGTTCTCCCAACATTCGGCTTTACCTTTTCACCCTCAGTCATTGTAAGGTCATGATTGATGACATTGTCTGCAATAGTGTCCTTATTTCATTTTAAACATGTCCACAATCTTGACCTCTTCCACTAGGGATGGGCATCGTTAAGAAATTATCGATATCGATGCCATTGTCGAGTCTGCTTATCGATGCGATTCCTTATCGATTCCCATATCGATTCCTGTACCATTTGCTGCACACTTACAGCGTGGCTTTGAGAGTTGTTGGCTTTGAATGTCTAATTTAAAGTGGTTTTAGAGAATGAAAACCAAGTGTGCAATATCAATACAGAAGTTGAATGCTTTGACATTTCTAAAAAAAGTAAACATTTCTAAAACAAAGCTTTGTATTGTAAACACACTTAGTCGTGTGTGCTAAACTATAAAAGAGTAAACAACGCATCATGGTTTACATTTTAACTTTAACTTTTATTGTTTTCACAAAAACTTCAATTAATCATTTAACATTTAAAAATTTCTAGCAGTTCTTGTGCAGGAGAACAAGCATGTCTGCTTTGTTTGAGCATATTTGTTGTGCTCCCCCCTGAGATGCTGACACGCATATAAATGATGACAGTTATATGAAATATGCGTCCGAGGTTTTGCGTTCCCAAACGTACATTATCGGAAACCTAAACAAACAGCACATGAGGAGACTGAGTATATGTGGAGCAGCGTTTACTATGAACGGAGCTGATCTGCACGCATATAAATAATTAAAGCCTCGTGCTTCTCTGTAAAAAAAAAAAACAGCGCATATATTTTTGCGCATATCACAGCCTTTACGATTTCATGATAGCACTCTGCTATTTTATGATTGTAACTTGTTTTAAATAGATCGCGTAGCCTTAGAAAACGGTGTAATAATGCGCTTCATGGATTCGATCTAAACAGGCTATGAAAATGTGAACTTGGAATATAAATCTGACGGCACGCACTTATCACACTGTTGGATTGACTTGGTTTACTTCTGTTGGCGGTAAAGAAGATCAAAACAGACTAGCGCGCGAGCCGACAGCATCACCACCACTACCATCTCTCTCTCTCTCTCTCTCTCTCTCTCTCTCTCTCTCTCTCTCTCTCTCTCATCAGAGATGACGTTTCACGGCCAAATCAAATAAACAATCGGAGGAGAGCCCTTCTAGCCAATCAGAGGTGAAAAAGGTGGTAGCCTACCTTCTCCTACCATCCTGGGGAAAAAAAAATATTGCACGCGGGAATGGCGCTTTTGGGGGATTTAAAAATCCAGTCACATACTGTGACGTCGTGCCGCGACGCGGGAATGGACGGAACGGAACGTTCGGAATCGTTAGTGGAATCGTTAACGTGTGGACGTGTACGATTCCGATGGATCGGAATGTTTGGAACCGGTTCCAAACCGGAACTTGGAACCGATTCCCAAGCCTATCTTCCACTGTTTTGCCTTCTTCCACCACACATCATTACTCCTCTTCTTCACGGCTGTTGACCCTGTTTGTTTATGTGTTGTTCTTCCATTATCTAAATGTGTGAAACTGAGTTGTGCTCTGTCAATATATTCTTGTCAAATGAAGCTCCAGGAGATGCACCTCTGAGCTATTTCAGAGACCTGGTTGATTTAATGCCTTCATTAGTGAAATGCAACATTTATAGCCAAGACGGTGTCATTAAAACGTTAAAATGTAGCATGTCATGGGAACCAACAACAGCACATACATTTAGGCTTTACCCATTTAAATTCACATAATGTTTCACTTCTGAGTAACAGAAATATAATGAAATATATATATAATGAAAATGAATTGCCAACATGCCAAGAAAATAAAAAAATACCAAGTAAAACACAAATTTGTAAATATTTGTTTGAATGTGTTTGTAATGAGCAGTTTTTAGAAAACCAGAATGCCTGTAAATAAATAATATATTAATGACTGGCATTTCACACAATAGTCAATGAAAATACAGTTCCAAACAGCGGCACAGCAGAACAACTGCAATTGTCTAAAAGCCAAGGAGTAGTTGTGTGGGTGTTAAATATATATTTATGTTTTTGAAAGAATAGGTTGAACATCAACTAGTAATCTCAATAGAACAGGGCCTTGGCGCCATCTACTGGCAATTTTATATTGATATTTAGTAGTTTAATATTTATTTAGCCTCCGTTCATTTCGGCATTTACAACTCGGTTTAAATGAGCTTGCTAGAAGTTCATAGAACGATTTTTTTATAACAAAGAATTTAAGAATATAATTAAATAATGCATCCACTCTTTTTTTATTATTATTGTAGCCTATAGCCTATTTCTTATTCCCATACATGCTCGTGCATAATTGATATTGCAAAATACATTCAAAGCTTTTTACTGTTGAGATTCGTTTTTTTATTTATCCAAATTTCATAAGCTGTCGACCCCCAAAAACGAGCGTTTGAGGATCCGAACAGATCACGGATCAATGACGATCCGTTGCACCACTACCATTAAAGGGGTGATGAACTGAGAAATCAAATTTTCCTTGAGCTTTTGACATATAAGAGATCATCATACTATAATAATATCCTGTAAGTTTCATAACTGAAAACTACCTTGTTAGTCCAATAAAAGCTTTTATAGACATCAGGCTCAGCAAACGACTCGTTTTTCAAAGTGGGGAACTATGATGTCAAAGAGGATAAAACACCGCCTCCACAAAAGAAGATCAACGCCTACTTCAACACGGCCTGTTTAGCCCCGCCCACCGATTCGCCCCAAACATGCTAAATAACATAGGACGACATGATGATTGCTTACCGGATCGAGCTACTTCCAAGCAATAAACATGCTGTTTACTAAATATTGTGCGTGCCTGTTTGTGGAAGAAGACAGTCTGCATAAGCTTCCTTCGGATTCCAGCATGGTTAAACTTTATTAAATCAGTCAATCACAATTTCCCGACGGATCTGCCAGCAACATGTAAGTAACCATGTGTATTCTAATGTCTGATCTGCGATCAGTGATTTCTGATGTGTAATGATTCAAGTTCAGATATCTTTCTCTTAAAATCGTTCAATACTGTTTATGCATCAGTGACTAAACGATCAACTTCACATAATTTCTCGTAGTATTATGAAAATGATCTTTTTTAAACTGTTATTAAATTATATACAGAAAGCGATCAAAGAACGATCCCTTTCCATTCGCCCAAGCTGTCAATCAAACAGCACAGCGCGAGCCGCGAGAGCTTATCTGGACACTTACCAAACTCGTGATGAAATAATGACACTGTTACACTACACAACGAAGCTCTTACTGTGTATTCACATCATGTTTGCATTGTGATTTGGTGTAAGCATTTGTGAGAGTGCAAAAATTGCGTTGCAATGATAAGATCTTTCACGCGATCAACAGACTGTCTGTCATCTGCTCAGTCAGTGCTCATCATGCTGCAACCTTTCATGCGATGTAATAGATTTAAATATAATGCTTTAAACGATACTTTTCACGATTTGTTAATCTCCATAGCTTTAATAGTAAAAACGTAGTAAAAGTTTGAGAGAGTTCATGTAATACTAGCTATTTCATATGCAAGCATGTCAGCCAATCACAGCAGTGGGCATTTGCACTGCAGTCTCACAGCAGACACGCCCCTTAAAACGGAGCGTTCAAATCTGAGGCTGAAATCAGGCTTGGAAAAATGGCTTTTATTTATAAATAATGACCATTTTTGATGTAAAAATCATACTAACATTATAAGGGCACCCCAGGCAACATTATAAAATAATAAAACGATCCAGTTCATGACCCCTTTAACACAAGGACAACTTCAGCCGAAGCTGTCAAAAGGCCGGTACATTAAAGGTCCCATTCCATGGATTATTTTTATTATTTTATCATGTTTCCAGGGGTGCCCTTATAATGATAGTATGTTTTTTAGATCAAAAATTGTTATAATTTAGAAATAAAAGGCATATTTCTTAGCCTGATTTAATTCCCTGGTTTGAACGCTGTGTTTGAAGGGGCGTGTCTGCTGTGAGACTTCAGTGTAAACGCCCTCTGTTGTGATTGGCTGACATGCTTGCATATGAAATATCTGGCATTACATGTGGAACTATCTGGAAAACTTTTACTATTACAGCTATTATACGTTTTTACTATTACAGCTATCGAGATTAATGAATCGTGAGAAGTTTTTTTAAGTATTTAGATCTATTCCCATCACATAAAAGGTTGCATTGATGAGCATTGAGCAGATGACAGCCTGTTGATCGCGTGAAAAAAGATCTTATCATTGCAACAGTTTCTGCACTCTCACTAATGATTTCACCAATGCAAACATGATGTATATAAATACAGTAAGAGATTCGTTGTGCAGTGTAACAGCGTCATTGATTTCATAACGAGTTTTGGAAAGTGTCCAGATAAACTCGAGCTGTGTGATTGACAGCTTGGGCGATTGGAAAGGGATTGTTCTTTGATCACTTTCTGTATATTAATCACAGTTTAAGTAAGATTATTTTCATCCTACTAAGAGAAACGATGTGAAGTTGATCGCTACTTCCATAGTAAAACACTACTTGTACTTACCGCTTGCTGGAATATAGTTGAAATTGTCCCCTTCGTCAGTATGAAACGCTGAGAGAAGCCTGCTTGATATTATCCCAGGTTAGAAAAACAGTCCGTGGTGAAATGGACAGAGCAAACTAACAACTTCGAATTAAACTTTTGCGGTATCCGATTATAGATAAACATCAACCGTCTGTCGTTCGCCATCAATACGCCTGTGTTCCTGTGGGCGGAGGTTAGTCTAAACACGGTTCTGGTGATGTCATTAATGAAGGAAGTAGAGGGATGTAGTCCAATCCAGCCGTTTTTTGTCAACTTCTGTTAAATAAAATATCTCGCTTGGCATTGAACTTTGAGCTGTATAATTTTACAGATATTATTTATACTCAAACAACAACATTACACACTAACTAAAGTTTGAAACAAGGGGTCACGAAGAACGGGACCTTTAAAGTCTGCGTGAACCGGAAGTTGCAAACGACTTTTCTCCAGAGCTGTGACGTGTTTTCCAGTGAAACGGAATATTGAACAGAGGGCAGGGTTTTACTCTAGCGCTCCTCCTCTCCATCTCTGCTCATAGCAGACTAACGGTTTGAGAGGAGTGGTTAAGCGTTTCCCAAACCAAGTCCTCAAACCTACATCATCAGAGAAGGAACGCCATTCCAGACCGGAAGTAACTTTTCAGACTTTGATTAAAGATTACGACGGCAAACAATTTTTTTCTGTGTTTTAACATGCACGGATTAATTGTTCACCACAAGACTAGTAATATGCGCTAACAAAGTAAATAGGGTCAATTTTGATTTCAGTTGGACTTTAAGACCATGACTAGCCTTATAACATTTTACCAATCGAACAGACGCGGCTACATCACTAAATCTGCCATGCAATTTCGTCTAGCCTACATTTGACAATTTTGGGTTCAAACACGCCCTGCACACCACACATAACAGTGTTAAATAGAAAAATAAATACTGTTCGATAGAACTGCTTGGTATGTTACCAGTTATCTTCGTGCTTCCTCAGCAATGAAGTTCCACATTTGCAGCTATACAACACGAAAATGCATGCAGTAAAGCCTTTGTTTTCTTCAGATAACTCCAAATTTCTCCCATACACTGGACTTGATTTTTGACGACGTATTGTCGAAAATTTTACCATCTCCACTAGCTATTCTTTTCTTCAACTCATCAGCATCCATCTCGACAACTGCAGATCATGTGCGCGGTTATGATGAATTTTTAAAAGTGAAAGTAGGTAGGCTATAGAGATCCTGGGAGGGCGTGGGCACAAATAAACTGATGTGGATTTTAAATTATTTTATCAACTTGAAATACAGGCATATTTTCGTAGATGCGTTCCTAAAAATATGCACATATTTTTAAGTTTGCACGTGATTGTTTTAAACCCGTGTTTAGCCCGTATCCGACACAGTTGGATATTTTTCACCTGTTTGAGCAAAATTTGCGGGTCACCCGTGGGGTACCCGAACCCGTGCAGGACTCTAGTCGGGAGTCAGGGAACACGTTCAAAGGCACATTCTCTGGGTTATTCCTGTTATCAGTGGATTCTGAAAGAAATCAGATTAAAAAGAGATCATATTAAAAGGAAAGCTTTGGTTTATATCTATACATCTATATAAAGTATTCAGACCCCCTTAAATTTTTCACTCTTTGTTATATTGCAGCCATTTGCTAAAATCATATAAGTTCTTTTTTTTCTCTCATTATTGTACACACAGAACCCCATATTGACAGAAAAACACAGAATTGTTGACATTTTTGCACATTTATTAAAAAAAGAAAAACTGAAATATCACATGGTCCTAAGTATTCAGACCCTTTGCTGTGACACCCATATATTTAACTCAGGTGCTGTCCATTTCTTCTGATCATCCTTGAGATGGTTCAACTACACCTTCATTTGAGTCCAGCTGTGTTTGATTATACTGATTGGACTTGATTAGGAAAGCCACACACATGTCTATATAAGACTGTACCGCTCTAGTCACAACACGAAGGCTGAGGTTCTTTTAACTGATGTTTAATGCTCTCTGGACTCAGACATCAACATCAACACCGTAGAACTGAGTAAAAAGGATGAATATACAACAAAAACATGTCATACAGTCAGTTACATGGAAAACACACATGACTTTAAACTCGTACATAAACAAAAAATACATACCACTTTTGCCTGCTTGTGAGCTAAGAGAGGGGGTTACATCTTGAAGCTTCTTGATTGCATGACTTATGATCATAAAGAGAAATACTTTAAACTTTACGATGATTACATCGTTTTATATGATCAGCAGAATTGCTCTGTAAAACTCCGATCGCAGTTCTGACTCTTGTTTTGTGGCAAAAAACAGGAAGTGACATACAAAGGCACGATGGGAACAAAATAAAATATACCCAAAAAACTCTTAGAAAGAATAATTATTGCTCAAATAAACAACAGTTGAGTATATAAATCACAATAAGCATTATAAAATAGTCGAAATATAAAAATATACATATTAAACTGATTAAAAGTTGCTGAAATAAATGAGTGTTTAGGTACACAAGCGCCATCTAGTGGAAATAAACATTATAGACACCAAAAGCTTTGTGACAGCAAGCACAAAGACCTTACAGCTCACAGTGCATGTCAGAGCAAATGAGAATCATGAGGTCAAAGGAACTGCCTGAAGAGCTCAGAGACAGAACTGTGGCAAGGCACAGATCTGGCCAAGGTTACAAAAACATTTCTGCTACACTTAAGGTTCCTAAGAGCACAGTGGCCTCCATAATCCTTAAATGGAAGACGTTTGGGACGACCAGAACCCTTCCTAGAGCTGGCCGTCCGGCCAAACTGAGCTATCGGGGGAGAAGAGCCTGGTGAGAGAGGTAAAGAAGAACCCAAAGATCACTGTGGCTGAGCTCCAGAGATGCAGTCGGGAGATGGGAGAAAGTTGTAGTAAGTCAACCATCACTGCAGCCATCCACCAGTCGGGGCTTTATGGCAGAGTGGCCCGACGGAAGCCTCTCCTCAGTGCAAGACACATGAAAGCACACCTGAAGGACTCCAAGATGGTGATAAATAAGATTCTCTGGTCTGATGAGACCAAGATAGAACTTTTTGGCCTTAATTCTAAGCGGTATGTGTGGAGAAAACCAGGCACTGCTCATCACCAATACAGTCTCAACAGTGGAGCATGGTGGTGGCAGCATCATGCTGTGGGGGGGAGTTTTTCAGCTGCAGGGACAGGACGACTGATTGCAATCGAGGGAAAGATGAATGCGGCCAAGTACAGGGATATGCTGGACGAAAACCTTCTCCAGAGTGCTCTGGACCTCAGACTGGGCTGAAGGTTCACCTTCCAACAAGACAATGACCCTAAGCACACAGCTAAAATAACGAAGGAGTGGCTTCACAACATCTCTGTGACTGTTCTTGAATGGCCCAGCCAGAGCCCTGACTTAAACCCAATTGTGCATCTCTGGAGAGACCTGAAAATGGCTGTCCACCAACGTGTACCATCCAACCTGACAGAACTGGAGAGGATCTGCAAAGAGGGATGGCAGAGGATACCCAAATCCAGGTGTGAAACACTTGTTGCATCTTTCCCAAAAAGTCTCATGGCTGTATTAGATCAAAAGGGTGCTTCTACTAAATACTGAGCAAAGGGTCTGAATACTTAGGACCATGTGATATTTCCGTTTTTCTTTTTTAATAAATGTGCAAAAATGTCAACAATTCTGTGTTTTTCTGTCAATATGGGGTTCTGTGTGTACAATAATGAGGAAAAAAATAAACTTAAATGATTTTAGCAAATGGCTGCAATATAACAAAGAGTGAAAAATTTAAGGGGGTGTGAATACTTTCCGTACCCACTGTATATATATTAACACAAACATTTACAATTACACACACACAGTGACAGAGTCTGTTCTGACAGAAATCAGAAAGTGTCATCATACAAACAAAGTCTTTCATCTAAATGTCTGACAGGGTTGATCTAAAATAAGATTGTTATTATACTGACATATTTGATTTACTCACCAGAGAGAGAAACCCTGAATAATTTAGTTGTGATTATTCCTTCTTCAATTTTGCGTAGCATATAAATTCCAGCATCTGTGGGTCTGATCTTCTTGATGGTCAGTGATCCGGTCGGACGATCCAGCTTCAGTTGGACTTTGAGTATTTTATCAGCAAATGGTGAGATAATCTTGGCCCCTCCTGTGATTTCAGCTAACAGAGTGTTTAGTCCAAACCTCCACTGGATCTGTTCAACTTCTTGTATGTCAGTAACACCAGTCTCCAGTGTGACAGATCCTCCCTTCTTCACTGACACAGTCTCTGGCTTTATTTCTGTCTTAACTACACATACAGAGAAACACTGAACAGAAATCAGAAAACGGAGTAGTAAAAGCAACATGGATAAATTCCTCCATTCCTAAATACCTAAAATGTACTCATTTTATAAATAAAATTAATGTAATTTCTCATTTATAAACATCTAACTGATGGTATAAATCTATAAACAAGTCAAATGGCCTCAGTTCTCATGTGTGTGTGATGTGTGTGTTGGACCAATCATATTCTCTGATTCATGTGTGATCATCAGGATAATAATAATAATAATAATTCGTTACATTTATATAGCGCTTTTTCTGAGACCTCAAAGCGCTTTACATAGATGGGGGAATCTCCTCAACCACCACCAATGTGCAGCATCCACCTGGATGATGCGACGGCAGCCATATTGCGCCAGAACGCTCACCACACACCAGCTTACTGGTGGAGAGGAGACAGTGATGAAGCCAATCAGTATATGGGGATGATTAGGAGGCCATGATGGACAGGGGCCAAGGGGCAAATTTGGCCAGGATGCCGGGGTTACACCCCTACTCTTTTTCGAAGGACATCCTGGGATTTTTAATGACCACAGAAAGTCAGGACCTCGGTTTAACGTCTCATCCGAAGGACGGTGCTCTTTTGGCATCACATCAGTGTTTAATTGTTTATGCCAGGAAACAATATCATCTTTATTGAATATCATGTTTCATTGTGGTTTGTTTTACATTCATCTTTGTTTTCTCTTCTTATTGTTCCAGTAAAAATGTTTTATTCTGATTAACTCTACACTTTATATATTTATAGTGTTGATCTTGAGAAACTGCAGATCATTTTCACTTTCTATCAAAAGACTGATGTGATTTGATTCAATAATATTCATGTGCTAATGTGTTAATGTTTCTCTGTCAGATAGTTGTCAAAGTCTTCAGTGGCTCACAAACACACACCATATTGATCAAGTTTAGTGCAAAATAACTAAAACATTAATCAATACTCATTTGATTTTAAAGTGATTTGAAATGAAACTGTCTTTATATACAGCATAATAGATGTCATTATTCTTCAATACTTGTGCAGAAGACTGTGCATATAAGAAGATATAACCAAATAAACCCATTGTCCTTAATTTAATCAATTCAGCTGATTTAAAATGAAATCATTATTACGTAAAGATTTGAGTTACTCACCAAAGACAGTAACACTGAATCTCTTTATTGAGATATTTCCCGATCTGGTGGTCAGTAGTTCATATTCTCCAGTGTCTGTGGTTCTGGTGTTTGTGATGGTCAGAGATCCAGTCTGATGATCCAGCTTCAGTCTGTCTTTAAATCTCCCATCAGGAAGATCATCATCTACAGTGAAACTATCAGCAGCGCTTTCCTTTTCAGCAATACAAGAGCTTCTAAATATCCACAGTAATTTGTCATCTTTATGTATTTCAGTATCATCAGGGTTTAGAGTGATAGTTTCTCCTGCCATCACTGTCAGTATCGTCCCTTTATCAATCGCTTCACATCAGCAAACAGAAACAGAGAAACACAGAACAGACATTAGCTGGAGAAGAAAAGCAATAAAAGCAGAAAGGAATAAAATCAACATGATCATTCGCTCCACATCTGACTCCTGCTCAATGATTGATCATTAAACCTGTAAACACTGAATCACACTCACAGCAAAAGACAATATAAACTAACACATTATATTATATTCTTCAACATTATTTATAATCTGTGTTTTTTTACCTGTTTGTTTTGTGTTGTGTTCATCATTAATTAAGTGCTTATTTTTTAAATAAAAGTATCTGCTAAATGTGTAAATGTGTTTAATGTTGGACATTCAGAGGCTTTATTTATTTATTTATTTATTTTTCATTTCATTCCATTAATATCTGTGTATTGATTATGTTTCTTTCTAACCCTGCTTTTATGAGCAAAACTACAACACAACACACACATACAAATGTAAAATGTTTGAAACATAATTATGAACAAACATTTTACACTTCACCTCTACTGTAGCATAATAAAGCTTAGTATTTCTCTGAGCTTTTTCTTATTGCTTTATCAGCTGTAATACTCACATGCTTTTAGTTTAGAGTTCTCGAGGCGCTGGTCAATAAAAGCTGTAGCAGCAGCTGCACACACCAGCAGAACAACAACAACAATCACTGCTATAGCACCTGGAGACAGACCTGGATCTGTTGAAGGGGAATCATAAATAAGCCTCTAATGTAATTTCAGATATCATGATTCTCCTTTTCACTGTGTTCATCTTCTGTATTACTGTGTTATAGCAGGTGTTTGATGTGAACACAACTGATCTCAATTAAAATATTACAAACATTAATGCAGATTAAACAGATTAAAAACCTTTAGAAACATGCCAACAGTCTTAAAGCATTTACTGCAGATACAGATGAGCTCTGACACTTTATTTTCTTAGTCATGAGTCTGAGAGCATCATAAATACTTGTATTAAAAATAAGAGAAAACATACAAATGCTTGCAATTTTGGTTTGATCATTAGAGTAATGAATTTGATCAATGTTATCAATCATTTAAATACAACTAAAATGTTAATTAAAAAATTTGTCTCAAGAATGAAATGTTGAGACATTTTTAGTTAAAATAATAATATACCCTTTACAAATATCTTTGGCACCAAAATCTTCGGAATGAATAACCTTAATCTTAAACAGTTCAAGATACAGAGTTTATTTTTAACAATTCAAATTCAGTTTAAATTAATGCTAACTCGTGTTTATTTATGCGTACGCTGCGACCGGCAGTGAGAGTGAGTGAAAGTTTGGCGTGGAAGTTTTAGAGCCCTCATGTTTGTGTTTTTTCCTTCTTTATTTTATTTGGCAAAGTATTTGGTAAAGTTTACGGGTCCATTTTTATAGTCATTTATATATGCGCTCATACACAATGGACATTGTAACCTTTTCTGCCCTCTGGACGCTTTTATGGATTAATTATCTCCTACTTCGTCAAAGGACCTGTTAGCCATGGAAGGCTTCAGTATACACAGTATATGCAGATTATGTGAAGTAAAAATCTACGCATCCACGGTACAATCAGTGTCTACGTCACGGCTCTCAGCCCCAGGGCCGGCGCTAGCCATTTGGGTGCCCTAAGCACAAATGCTTGGTGGTGCCCCCCCCCCAGATCCCCCCCCCACCCCCCCCCCCCCCCCCCCCCCCCCCCACCACCCCACCCCACCCACCAAGGGAATAACAACCATTCAGAATTTCTTAGTTAGGTTCTCTTTACTTCCAAAATAACTGCTGCAAATAAATAATTTTACATTAACAATGGCACCAAACATGAAAAGAAATAAATAATATAAAGGTTAAAATTATAAATACCAAATACCACCACAATTACTAAAAACACAGATTTGGAACTGAACAATGTAAACACAGAAAGTTAAAAGTGCAAAGGTCAGGCACAATATAATAATTCTGTACATAATTTGACAACTCTGTGAATATGAAAATATACAAACACTGAGATTGTGTTTTTTTTTTTTCTTCTAATTGCAGTTTCAAAGTTTAAAAATATATATATATATATTAGCCATGCATGCAGGGCTAAAGCCCCGGATCTTTTGCACTACTATAGCGACGTGTGTTGAAATGTGTTGTTTTTTTAAATCAACTGATCAAAGTGCTCGTTGCCGAGCGATCAGTGGCGCGGATACTATGTTTGTTTCTGGCTCGCGCACAGCCTTCACTCAACGCGCGTTTCAATCCGTTGTGGAGAGACTCTCTATTCGCTCCGGTACAATTAGAAAACAAAAAGCACAAAAAGTGTCCCTGCCTGATGTACAACCACTAAAAAACATAATCGGTTTTGATGAGAAAAAAAAAAAAAACTATATGAGTGCGGATTAGAACTCAGAACCTCTGACACGCTTGGCAAAAATTCTACCACTGGACCACTTAAATACACACATAGTTTTCGTCGGATCAACATATAATAGGCCTCATTGAACGACCACTTAAACCCAATATTAACATGCTTTAGACATATTTTATTTGTTATTTATACTAGTACCCTATTGTGATGATTTTTCACGATCCAGATTTTTTGGTGCCCCCCCAAGCACTTGGTGCCCTACGCGCAGTGCGTGATGTGCGTGTGCGGAGCGCCGGCCCTGCTCAGCCCGCCCTCTGTTCGCTGATTGGCCCGGCTGTTTTCAGGCCGGAGGAAAACGGAAAGCTATTACGCTGTCTCAGACTGACTACAGAAGCGAAATTAAATTGAGCGGAAGTAAGAAGTCTGACGTAGTCAGGCTAGCAGGCTAATTGGTGAGCCACAGCTTAATGTGGAGACCTTGTACACAAAAACAGTTACAGCGCATAACTGGTTCAATCTTAAACGACAGTTCCCATCAGAGTTTCAGCTTCTACCCTCAGGGCATAGGTTTATAATCCCCAGGTGTAAAACAAAAAGTCACAAAAACAGTTTTGTCCCTGCAGTCATTACACTGAGGAATAAGTCATAGCTATATATTTTGCCACAGGTGTTTACTTTGCTTTTATGTATGTATTCATTTACTCTGGGACCAGTAAGAACCTTTTTACTTTTTTTTTTAATTTAATTTAATTTTTCAATTGTTGCCATTTCCTAATTTTTACTGTCTTAAGTTGAATGATGTGTGAATGATATGTGCTCCTCTGTTTTCCATGTTTGTGTATGAGGACTCTACTGCAAACAAAATCTGGGTACAATCTTGAACTTGAACTTTAACTTCAGGGTTGTTCTCAGAGCTCTCATCATATTGGCAGAAACGATCTACTCACCAGTGACAGTAACAGTGAATCTCTTGAGTACGGTGAGTCTGATGCTGCTGATCTTCAGTTCATAGAGTCCAGAGTCTGTGGTTCTGGTGTTCATGATGATCAGAGATCCAGTCTGATGATCCAGCTTCAATCTGCCGTCAGATGTGGAGAATCGATCATCTGCTTTAATGATTTCAGCTATTTGAGAGTCTCCAGAAATCCACTGCATGAAATTATCTGTCTGTATCTCAGTAAGACTAGAGTTTAGTGTGACAGAACCTCCCTCCTTCACTGATAGTGCTGACTTCAGTTCACCTATAACATCAAACACATGAAGATCATTGACAAACACACACTCAAAACATTCCTACAGAAAATCAGTTAACACATCTCACAATAATAAAGCTCAATTAAAGGGATAGTTCGGCCAAAAATGAAAATTCTGTCATCATTTACTCACCCTCAAGTTGTTCCAAACCTGTATGAGTTTCTTTGTTCTGCTGAACACAAAGGAAGATATTTGGAAGAATGTTCGTAACCAAACAGATCTCGGTCCCCATTGACTACCATAGTATATATTTTTTCCTACTATGGAAGTCAATGCGCGTGGACCGAGATCTGTTGATTACAAACATTCTTCCAAATATCTTCCTTTGTGTTCAGCAGAACAAAGAAACTCATACAGGTTTGGAACAACTTGAGGGTGAGTAAATGATGACAGAATTTTCATTTTTGGCCGAACTATCCCTTTAAGTGTCAGTCTCTCTAGGCTCGGTCAGGCCTGGTCCTCGGGGGCGCAGCAAGAGCACCATTAGTTGAAGCTGTAATTAGAGATTGGTCAAACGTTCCAGTTCGTATAAGTGTTTGCGCTCTGGAGAGCATCAAATGTATGCATTCACAACATGCTTTTGCAGTGTTGAGCAATGTAGCAGCTAGCCACTGTGTTAATCTCAGTTACTAAGTCCTCATTAACCAACGTGACACAAATAGTCGGGTCCGTTAAAATTCTTGCAGTGGGCCGCGGAAACTTGTGTGATTGGTTGTGTGGGCCGTGTGTTGGAAAACGATGGGAACCCCTGATCTAAACTATTCACACAGTGAATATTACATCGATGTACTCACCGCTGACAGTCACAGTGAACGACCTGTGTATGGTGTGATTGCTGATGCTGATGTCAACTTCATAATATCCAGAGTGTTTGGTTTCAGTGTTCCTGATGGTCAGAGATCCAGTCCAATAGTCCAGCTGCAGTCTGTCTTTGAATCCCTCATCAGTATTAGATGTAAAGGATTTTCTAGTCTTTCTACTGATTTCAGCTATAGGAGAGTTTAGATGTCCAAACCTCCACTGAATCACATCATATCTCTGTGGTTCAGTAACACCAGTGTTTAGAGTGACTGAATCTCCCACCATCATTGACACTGTCTTCACTGGACTAGCTGGCACAACTGGAGAAGAAACATAATTAATAAGACCTGCACTGCAAATATTCAGATCGTCACTGGTCCAACAGTAAAGAGATTTTCTGGATAAGCCAGCAAAATATAGAAGAGAATGTGTTCATAAAATCAAGCGAGTTACACACACCGTAACTCCTGAGTTCAGACAAATCCACATTTACATTTACATTTATTCATTTAACAGATACTTTTATCCAACGGGTAATAATAATGAGGAAAACAAAGGGATTCATCTTAAGGAGGCAATAACATAAAGTGCTAACAATACAAAGTTTCAAACAATGTGAAGAAAAGTACAAGCTAAAACGGAAATAGTGTAAGAAATAATGAAAACAATGAATTTGTATAAAGATTTCAGCAGGATTCTGTCAAGTGTTCATGGAAAAGATGGGCTTTAGATATTTTTTGGATATTGTAAGGGATTTAGCAGTCCGGGTTGCATTGGAAAGATTTGAATATTATTCTTATTTGCAAGTCACTTTGGCATCTGTTAAATAAATGTATGAAAATGTAAATCAACAAACACATAAAAAACACACCAATCACTTAAATGGTTATTTATTTTATTCAAAGTGACTATTTGGACCTAAAATATTTTAGTAGTACCTGCCACACACAACAGCTATTTATTTTTCACCCTGATAGTCTGATAAAACCGTACAAATTTAGGACAAAGTTTGTCACTGTAAGGCCTGTGAAATTGGTCCAATCTGCCGGTCCGCCAATACACGGGGAAGGTTATCACGTGTTCTGTCCTCACTCATGCAAAGTATTGGTTGTTTAAATTTACAATACATTTAGTTATGTATTCTCTCGTTTATTTCATCTGACTCCATAAATGAAAGGTTTTAATGATATCTGTGGATCATTAATCATTAGTGAATGTTTGACTATTCCGTTTAACTCTTCAATGAAAATAATATCAAAGTCAGTTAGAATAATCAAGTGTAACAATTTATTATGTCAGGTAAATGTATCATGCCAATTCCATAATCAATTCAAAGATAATCGATACAAAACATCAAATGCTCTGGAATAGAGAGAAGATGCAAACCTAACTTTAAGAAATACATGAGGCTGAGAGATTTCTTTCTCTCAGCCCCATGGGCCGATCTGAAATACAGAAAAGGCCCCGATCTCCCTGCTGCAATTCCTTAAATAGACAAACCTTTTACCTGGGAACATGTAACAATAGAAATTTGCATGCAGTGGTCGCACCTTCATGGGGTTGTGGGACCATTTGCTTAGAGACCACCTTCCTCTGTAAGTCAGTTATCCATAAGCTCTTAAAAACCTTATTACCTTTTATTTCATCCTTCTGGATATTAGAGAATTGTACCAGTCGCACTGTGACATTGTAAACGATACCAAACATGAACATACTCTGTGATAATCATTCACATTAAACTATACATTTTCTTGGGTGAAATCAGGTTATCATCTGAGCATGAAAGAGAGGGGGTGAGGGGAGAGGGAAAGAGATGTAGATTAGGATGATTCGGAGGTGAGACTTTCGTCTCGATGGTGCATGAGAGCCAGTTCAAATGCTAATCTCCAGAGAGGTCCTTTTGTCCTCTCAGGGCCTGGTCACCCCCAAAACAGACTGTTTGGAATTTCCTAATTTATCAATTCTTACATCACTCAATGCAGTAAAGTGGAAAATAGAGATCAGAATTTTAATCTGCCTTTTGTGCCACTCTTCTGTTCCAATCTTAATATTTCCTTTAATATTAATAAAAATAATAAAAATGAACATAAGAGTTGATTTATAAGAGTTGATTTCTACAGTGTTTAGGGTCAGCAGGTTCAGAAAAGGGTTTTATTTGGGTAAGGGGAGAGTTCTATCTGTCACATTTGGTTTTCCTTAGACATTTTTTTTTTTTGCTACTGGTTTAACTGTGTTTACTGTAGTAAAACCATTTCAGGTTAGGTTTAGGTGTACAGGCTTGCTCTAGGATTTTTCTTTTTTTCCGTTTTTTTTTTTTTTTTTTTTTTTTTTTTACTGTGAAATTATGTTTTCTTAAATATATCCAAAAGTGCCCTGGTACATAACTGTGAAGACGCATGGACTCCTTGAACATGTTAATTTAATTTCAGAGCATTTAAGTTATTTAGCACTCAGTGAGAAATTATATTAATAAACTAATAATGGTAACATATAGAAGGGCTGTACAGATGGGGGGAAATATCTAATTATGATTTAATTTTCTAAAGTCAAGCTTCAGCTCAATAGTTTCAACAGCGTGCAGCACACACTCTAAATTAAAGGAGTACAACATGCCTTTAACTTTAGACCCCTCCACTACCTTGTAGTCTAACAGATACCATTTTTTGAGCTTCAATGCTTCAGTAGTAATCAACACCGAATATCTGAAGCTTCAGAGGGAGGGGGATGAACATATTCTTCTCTCTAATAAAAACAGGAATGTGTCTGTCTTACTGTTTGCATTTTGATTATGTCAAAAACCGTTTAGAACATTATTCTCTCAACGGACATATAGTCTAGTGTTATAATTGATTTGCGTTTGGTGCACTGTGGAGTGGGTAAAACGTTTTTTAATGGCTGGCTAACATATACCATTGACTCGCGCTAGCCTAGCATCGGCTAACTATCCAAATATAAGGACTGGATAATTAAAAAAAAAAAAAATGTCTCCACTGATGAATAACAACCAGGCTGACTTAAAAATGAGGTCCGATGTCAAAAATCCCGAACCACCCCTTTAAGATCAGAAGACCTCTAGACCTACACGTCTAAATTCATCTCAACAATACAAAATATTCTCACAGCTGTTTTGAGGGTTATCATTTATTCACTGATTGATGAACTGTTCACCAACAAAATAAAATCATTTAAATGACATATTTTAACTGTATTTTTAAGAAATCTAAGTCCAACTGGTGGACTGTACTGATATGATCATTTACCATATAATTAAAATAAATATGAAATCTGCTGTTTTTCTTCTCAGATAATGAGAAATATTTTATTTATAAATATCTCATTTTAAACTGAAATTCTTTGTATAAATGTCAGTTTACCAGTAACATTTTGTATCTTTAACAAACCATTGTTGAGAAATTAAATTGTTCATAGGGTGTTAATTATGTTTAGCAATTATTAAACTATAAACTTAGACACTCACCACTGACACTGATTGTCTTCTCTGAGGACCCTCCAGAGTTTCTGATCTTTAGTTTATATTGTCCAGAGTCAGTGGTGTTGATGTTTGTGATCTTGAGATCTCCAGTCTGTTTGTCCAGCTTCAGTCTGTCTCTGAATCTCTCTTCAGTACTGATGGAGTCATCACTGATTGTAGCAATGCGATTTCCATTTAACCTCCATTCTATCACATCACTACTCTGTATTTCAGTAACATTAGTGTGTAAAGTGACAGAATCTCCCTCAGTGACTGAGACTGTCTCTACTATATCTGCATCACCAAACACACCTGGAGAACAAACAGAAACAGACAGTCAGAAATAAACATATAAAACACTCAGAAGTCTTCAAACTGATCAGTGGCACTAATAACTCTCACATGATTTTCTGCAGTCTGCATTAAATCTGAGTCTACACTGTTCTGTTTATGCCCATCATGTTGCCTATATGCATATATGCATACTACAAACAACAACGGATAAATTTTGCATTTGAGGAACCCAAACTTATAACTCACTCTTAACAACAATTACCTACAAATGAATATACAATTATTAGGCTATATATGTTTGTGTTTCGTCTCAAACAAGCAGTAGAATTTAATTAAATGCATTAGATTCATTGTAACTCTGCCTGCTAGGCTATAAACATTACTCCGACTAAAAAATCATGTAGTAGTCGTTGTTTTTGTGCACTAGGCTAAACAAAAAATGTCCTACATCTAGCAAATATTGAAAAGAATGCTCGTTTTCGGTGTGTAGAAAACGAAACCGAAAGTACTGCAGTTATGTTAAAAAATAACCACTTAACTTACAGATCTCAAATAATAAGAAAAGAACATGTATAAGTGCGCTCTTCATGTTGATGTTGAGATGAGTGATGGATAGTAGATGATCAGTAGAGTTATTAAAGTCTTCTGTTCTCTTAGTGTTTCTGAGCTTATTATACGAGACGAACTATTTACGTTGAGACGTTTAGGCTTACGCCGATTTATTAGCGAGGTGATTGATCCTGGTGATTTCTATTATGCTGATGAAGGCTGATTTATACTTCTGCGTCGGACCTACGCCGGAGCCTCTACGCTGTAGGCAACGCGTTGGTTTTCATTTATACTTCTGCGTCGTTGTCCGTGTTGACGCGCGCAGAGGGAGCATGTGAAACCCGAGTGAGCGGTCCTAGCAGACCAATCACAGCGCTTGCGTCCGCGTAGAGTTGACGCGTTGTTACATTTTTGGAGAGGTGCACGTCAGGGTACGCCGGAGGGTACGCGCGCTACACACAGCCTACGGCGTATGCTACGGCGTAAGTTCGACGCAGAAGTATAAAGTTACATTCGATTCCTCCGTCCTCGCATCTTTTCCTTGCAGCCTTCCCTCGCATCCTACAGGGGGCGGAGCTGAGACGCGAGGAAAGGAAGCGAGGAAAGGAAACGAGGATAGGCTACACAAATGAGAAGCACCCTATATTGCTTATTGATTTAAAAAAAAAAAACCGCAGTTCCGTTTTCAAAAAAGGCTGAATCTTTCTGTTGTTTGTATCAGATACAGCCTACAGCGCCACCTATCAACGAACACCACACGCTCAAAAAACACGCCCATAAACAGCAAGGCATGCGCTACGTCACACAGATCTTCCCGTCCCCATGGTAACAGCATGTATGCTTTTAAAACTTAATTTTGGAAACATTTTGTGTTAAAAATAAAGTTAATATTAACTGACTTTCTATTAACAATGCAGTGAATGTGAAAACATAGTGAATATATAACCTACAGGTTTTCTGGTTAGGCTAATGATTGATTGAATGTATTGTGCCCAAGATTTGATAGATTGTTTAAAAAACATATGAATACGATTGTCTCTGGTTCTGTTTATGGAAGCAAAACCTATTTATGTTATTAGTATAACATTTGAACATTACATTCTTTTAAAATAAATAATAAAAAAGCTTTTTAAAGCACTTAGTCATTAAACTAAAAATGAAAATAAATAGTAAAAAAAGCACAGACTAAATCTGAACTTGTTAGAGGAACACACATTACCTCATCTGAACTAGTTATTAGTATTTGATTTACCCCATTAAAATAGTCCCTTTACAGTTACTTCATAAAAATACACTTACTTTTAGGTTAAAAATTCTACATAAGAATTCCAACAACAAATATTTAAGCAAAATGTATAGCCTATTTTATAGGCAGAATTATTGCGCTCCCATTCTATTGAGCTCCGTTTTGTGAGCAGCAGCGCTCATTCACTGTGAAGTTTGGCGGAGACGGCGGAAATATTTGCATGACTTTCTTACAGCTGTAAAATGTAAGTTGTGCACTGGGGAAAACACCACATCTCAAACGCATTAAACAACCCAAAATATATATTCTGTTTGCATTTCAAATTATCTTTGTTATGTTAAAAATGCCCCTATACCCTCATTCCCTATTCCCTGATTAGTCCACTAATAAAGTCCACTTTAGTCCACTCATTGCAACTCTCACAGTGCATTGTGGGTATTCTCTAGCCGTAGGCCTACATCAGGATGCACAAATAAGAATTGAAAAGCACCCCAGTTGTACACATAGGCTGAATCCGAAATTGCACACTTCATGTGGACTCGTGGTTGAGTCATTTGTTGTATGGTACAGTTTGTCCACTGGGTGGTACTGTGGTTGTGTATAATTAGAGCACCCGAGCAACAAGTGTGTAGGTTGGTAATTGGGAAGCACATTTTTTTGACCGCACAGCAGAGTAGCTCGCAAGGTGGATTTTATAATTATGCTGTCCACAAGGTATATGGCTTTGCATGTACGTGTGTACAAGGAAATGCCACAAGAAGTTTTAAGACAAGTTTTGAGATCATGTTTAATGGAGCACAAGTGATAAAGAAAGGCATTTGTTTGCATCTACATCTGTCTGCATGGAATCTGTTTGTATGCGTTCTTGCTTACTCCTATTATCAACGGCAACAGCATTGGAAAGCCAGTACACCAAGTGTGAACTTGAAGGAGGTCCACAAGGCCGGAGTGTGACATTTGGGATCCAACCTATGATGTTCTCTCATATAGTCCACTATTAAAGGGTAGGCCTATAGGGGCGATTTCAGACACAGCCCTGAACTCATTGAACCTGGGTCAAAGTAGTAGGATTGCGTGAACTTAAATTGGAACCGTCTTAGCCCTGCCTGATTTCTCAGTTTATTCAAGTTAGGTTTTGGACTGTAATCCCCAATTTTCTTAGCACACTTTTTTGAACAGGCCTCAGGAGGGATTATGCTCAGGCTTGATTTTAAAATTGACAATAACAGCAGTCTCATCTGTTACTCAAGCCCTGTCCCAAAGGCACACTTCATATGGTCTTGTGGACTTACTATGGCTGCCGCTTGCACATGTCCGTGAAGTCGATGAGACTGTAGGCTGTCCCATTTGTCATTTTAGATTTCAGAAGGTTTCTTGCGAGCTCCCCCTTTGTGGTCGATATGCGCCCTCGATGAACACCTCTGCCGAGCTGCACTGAAGTGAGCTCCACAGCAGACTTCTTCCCAACAGTCAAATAAGTGTTATGTCATGAAAGTGCAGACTCGTGGGAAGACCTTGAGTGTTTAGGGTGCTATTTGGGACAGGGCTTCTTATATCCTGAATTACTTCAAAGTTAAAGTTCCCCTTAAATAATTGACTGATATTTTTACTGATTATGTTATGCTGAAAAAATTAAACAGAATGTCCCATTAAATAATTTTTTTAAATGTACAATTGACGGAAAGAAAGAAAGAAAGAAAGAAAGAAAGAAAGAAAGAAAGAAAGAAAGAAAGAAAGAAAGAAAGAAAGAAAGAAAGAAAGAAAGAAAGAAAGAAATCCATGTAATTTTCTATTAACTGGACGGCTACAAAATGCAAAATCCCAATTCAGATTCCAGGTCCTCAGGTTCTCAGTGGATGTTTTGCTACAGTCACATAAAAATACTCAGAAAAAAAAAAAAACACTGGGTTTTTTTGTTTGTTTTTCTTTAATAAATTTTAATATCCATGGAAAACATGACAATTTCCCAGCTGGGTGAAAGCCGAATGGGACACAGGCAGAAAGAGAGAGCCTTGACAACAATACCTCTCTTAATAAAATACTGTAAACACTGACAACAGCGATACTTCCCTGCTAATAAATATTGTTAAGCTTTGCTACATGCACAGATTAATGCAAAGCCCCATTCCCTCCTCCTCCTCACAATGTGACATTATATGATTCATCTGTGAGGATCTGATGATGATGGTGTCTGTAATGTTCTCTCCTGTTCAACTTTTCTGGATGTGATGTCATACACCACAATACAGGCAGCAGCCACAGCCACCAGAGCAGAGAGGACCAATCGGGTGACAGCTTCAGAAACATGACAACAGAAAACACAGTCTGAGGAAATAAAAGAACAATATGAATCAGAACAGAACATTTAGGCAAGGCAAGGCAAGTTTATTTATATAGCACATTTCATACACAATGGCAATTCAAAGTGCTTTACATAGAAGAAACTAAAAATAATAAAAAGAAATAAGAATAATTAAAACAGTTTAGAAAAATGAAAAATAAAATAGTTCAGTACAGTACAGTCGGACAAACAGTGGCACAGTGCTCATTCAGTAAATGCACAGCTAAACAAAAGTGTTTTGAGTCTGGATTTGAAAGTGACTACTGTAGGAGCATGTCTGATCTCTTCTGGAAGCTGGTTCCAGCTGTGGCTGGCATAATAGCTAAAAGCAGACTCGCCATGCTTTGAGTGAACCCTTGGTATCCCTAGCTGATATGATCCTAGTGATCCTAGTGATCTGAGTGATCTGAGTGGATTATATTCAGTGAGCTCATCTGCAATATATTGAGGTCCTAGGCCATTGAATGATTTATATACCAGTAATAATACTTTAAAATCAATCCTAAATTTAACTGGGAGCCAGTGTAAAGACCTGAGGACTGGTGTGATGTGTTCATGTTTTCTGGTTCTGCTCAGAATCCTGGCGGCAGCGTTCTGTATGAGCTGCAACTGTCTTATGGTCTTTTTGGGAAGGCCAGTGAGGAGTCCGTTACAATAATCCACCCTGCTGGTGATGAAAGCATGAACAAGTTTCTCTAAGTCTTGTCTGGAAACAAAGCATCTTATTCTTGCAATATTTTTCAGATGATAGTATGCTGATTTAGTTATTGCTTTGACATGACTACTAAAACTAAGGTCTGACTCTGGTGTCACATCAAGTTTCCTGACTTGATGTTTAGTTGTTTGACCCCTAAGGTATGCGTTCACCTTCAGAACTTCATCTTTGTTTCCAAAAGCAATGACTTCAGTTTTGTCTTTGTTTAACTGAAGAAAGTTTTGACACATCCAACTGTTGACTTCATCAATGCATTGAAGCAGAGAGTCAATGGGGCTGTAATCATTAGGCGATAGGGCTAAGTAGAGCTGTGTGTCGTCTGCATAGCTGTGGTAAGAGATTTGGTTCTTTCTCATTATTTGGCTCATTGGGAGCATATACAGGTTGAACAGGAGTGGCGCAAGAATTGAGCCTTGAGGTACTCCGCATGTCATGGATGTCCACTCAGACTTATGGTCTCCTATACTCACATAAAAATGGTGTGGTCGGAAACCAGATTGAAAATGGTCAAAGTATCCATTCGAGCATAAGAATTTGTTCAGCTGATTGAAGACAACTTTTTCATTGATCTTGCCTATGAAAGGAAGATTTGAGATCGGCCTATAGTTGCTTAATATGGTCTTATCCAGATTGCTCTTTTTCAGGAGGGGCTTGACAACTGCAGTTTTCAGGGAGTTTGGAAAACTCCCAGAGAGAAGTGAGGCATTTACCACTTCTAGGAGATCTGCTTCTAAACTGTTTAACACACTTTTGAAAAATGATGTGGGAAGTGTGTCAAGAGCGCAGGTTGATGTTTTAAGGTGCTGTACGGTTTCTTCCAAAATTTTGCCATCAATTTCTTTGAAATCAGACATAGTAACCACTTTCTCAGGTGGTTTGATCTGTCTAACCCCAGGGCAACTCAAGGATGTGCTGATCACCAGAGGTGGGTAGTAACGAAGTACATTTACTTCATTACATTTACCTGAGTACTTTTTTGGAAAAATTGTACTTTTAAGAGTAGATTTGAATGTGGGTACTTATTACTTTTACTCGAGTACATTTCTAATGAAAAAACTGTACTTTTACTTCGTTACGTTGGGCGACGTTCCTCTCGTTACTTTATTTTAATGCAATAGGCCTATGTGTTGTTAAATGCGTAAGTGCGATGTATCTTTTTTCTGGGCTTGAGCGATGCTCAATTCACAAATGAATCACTCTTTTGAGTCGATTCTGTTCAAAGACTTCATCAAACAAGTTGGCAGATCTGTCTAAATCGGTTCGCGAATCAGTTTGAATGAACTGTTCAGTTCCTGCACGCACTGAATCGTCTGAAGCGATTTCAATTCACACTCGACTCGGAGTCGTAACAGGAAGATTTAAGCACATCAAGAGCGTTGGATGAAGTGGCAGTTGACCGTACAGTACAGTCAAGTGAGAGCAAATCTGCAAATGCATCATATATTTGCCAGCGATGAAGATCTTTATTAGTTGAACATCTTCGTAAGCTGTCTGTGAATGAATGATTCCACAGGACGATATATTCGATTTCATTTAACTCAGGTAGCCTAATACATTTTACAACCAAACAGGTTATTACGCCATGATAGCACTACTAGAAAGTATGACATTACCCGTTTTTTTGGACATATACATTTATTTATACATTAATAAGCTACCATTGTTCACAGTTTATGAACACCCGCCATCCCGCGGTAGTTTGTGTGTATTGTTGCGCAGTGTCGTGCGAACTCGACTTGAAAACGAATGCCTTTAATTGCCTGCCGTAGACACAGTTAACCAGTTTAAACATGCTTGCAGAAATATACATTTGATTATATTTTGGAGAACCGACAGAAGAAGATTCGTCGATGTACTTTTTTTTTTTTTGTGTTCAGATATTCAGTAGCAGTCATGAGCGCGAGAACATGTGAAGAGTTTTAACTCTTTCTTCTCTGTGTCAATTGCATGCCTTTGAATGCAACACTCTGCAGATTCACTTTATTTCGACATTGTCAAATAATCCAAATGTAGTTGTATAAGTTATATTACTGTTATACAAACCAAATGACAGGCAATGATTTTCTTTTTCGGGCTACAGATGGGAGAACATGCTTTTTGTTGCAAAGAGAGCCAATCTACTTATGAAAATAATAGTCATTTAAATAAAAATAAAAAATCGAAATAATATAATTTTATATATATGACGACTTCAGATGCAAAAGCCTCTGAGTGCCATCTGAAATTTTCTTCTAAAAGAGCATTTGTATCAAGCTTGTACGTTTATGTTCAGTTATTTCACTTAAATGGCAATGAAAAGTACCTATTAATTGTCATTAAAGTGAAATTACTGAACTTAAATATACAAGCCTGATAAAAATGCTTCTTTTAGAAGAAAGTTTCAGATGGCACTTAGAGGCTTTTGCATCTTAAGTCTTCTTCATAGATATATATATATATATATATCCGAAGTAAGTTACTCGCTACTTGAGTAGTTTTTTCATTGGATATTTTTTTACTCTAACTCAAGTAACTATTAAGATTATTACATTTACTTTGAGTAAATATTTCTATAAGTACTTGTACTTTTACTTGAGTACAGTTTTTGGGTACTCTACCCACCTCTGCTGATCACCTTTCTGATATTATTGATTTTCTCAGAGAAGAAATAAGCAAACTCACTGCACTTGTTGTCTGAGAGCATTTCACTGGGAATCTGGCTTGGAGGGTTTGTCAGTCTCTCTACAGTAGCAAAAAGAGTGTGTGTGTTGTTTAAATTACTGTTTATAATATTTGAGAAGAAAGTCTGTCTAGCTTTGCCTAGTTCCATATTGAAAGCATGAAGGCTGTCTTTGTAGATGTTATAATGGACTACAAGTTTAGTCTTCCGCCACATGCGCTCTGCTTTTCTGCATTGTATTTTCATATTTTGCACAGCTGTTGAGTTTCTCCAAGGTGCTTTTTGTCTGCCACTCTTCTTCCTCACTTTCACAGGAGCAATATCATCAATTACACTTTTAACTTTTGAGTTAAAAGAATCAAGGAGAAAATCAACAGAGTCTGCACATATGCTTGGTGTTAAGGATATAGCCTTCATAAATAGTACACTAGTGTTCTCATTTAAGCATCTCTTCTTGACAGACACAGATCTAGCTTCAGTGGCAGGAGAGATCAATATATCAAAGAAGATACAGAAATGATCAGACAGTGCTACATCCTTAATAACAATCGATGAAATGTTTAGACCCTTACTGATCAGTAAATCTAGAGTGTGTCCACAACAACAGCATTTCACTTGAGAGGGACAGAAGGAAACTTAAATACTGCATTTATTATCATTGAATGTTAAGTGTGTAATTTCTGCATCACTAGTGGCACAAAATGGAATTGCAAAATTAATTACTGTTTCAAAATAGTTTCCTGAACACTCCCTGTGATTTCCATTGGACGTGGCAGTGTCAGGTTGGTCGACACGCTCAAACAAACAGAGCAATTACTTAAGTGACACAGAGATAGTGTTTTAATAGGTGTCTCTGGGAGAAAGTATTTCATTATTGGGGGAAAAAAACACCTTTATTTCAATGAAAGCATTCTCAGCAGATAGTGATGATAAACTTGCTTTTTTTTTTAGCGCAATTTTCCACCGGACAAATTGCGATTGTTAACTCATGATTTCTGTTCTGTGCGTCTGTGCGTACCAATCTTGCACTTCTATCTACTCCTCAACCAGACCACCAAAGATTTACTATCTTTTAGTGTTGTGATCCCATGAGGTGAGAAAATTGCGCTAAAACCCTCAACCAAGTTTTTATTACCTGTTTAATTATTTTTATTAACATTTACATTTTTGAAGTTACATTAACAAACACAAAAGCATATAACAGTCAGGACAACAAAAGATACATTAACACTAGGGCTGTCAAAAGATTAATCGTGATTAATCGCATCCAAAATAAAAGTTTGTGTTTACATAATATATGTTTGTGTACTCTGTATAATTATTTTGTATATATAAATACACACACATGCATGTATATATTTAAGAAATATTTGCATACATATACTGTATATATTTAATTTATATTATATAAAAATATAATTTTTTTATATATAAATTACACATTTTTCTTGCATGTGTGTGTATTTATATATACAAATTTAATTATACACAGTACACACACATATATTATTTTAACACAAACTTTTATTTTTGATGCGATTAATCGTGATTAATCTTTTGACAGCCCTAATTAACACACAACCTAGAGAAAAAACAAACAAACATCTGGATTGCCTCAGTCAGCAAATATATGCAAAATTATTATTGAAAATATAAACATAAATTACAATATTCACAATTGTTTGATGGTCCCCATGTGGCTTCAAATCTTTTTTGTGTGCAGAGCTCCTCAAAATGTAATGTTCCATTTGGATAATATAAAGCATCTCATTTAACCACCTCTGGAAACAAGGGGCTTGTGAAGTTTTCCAGTTGAGGAGTATTACTTTTTTGGCTGCAATCAAGCCTACCATTAGAGCATGCTTAAGATTATGAGGGATAGTATCCATTAGATCAGAATAGCCAAAGATAGCCAGATTGTGGTCAGGTTGAATGTTAATTCTGTATGCGCTTGAAAATAATTCAAAAATGTTAGATCAGTGTTGGAAACTCAGAATCGACGACCAGGGGACTTGGTTCTTTCTTCAGCAGGATTCTTTATTGAGAACCCAAGCTGTCGGTAGCTGCAGTCACCAGTCTAACTAAGTCTAACTAAGGGAACGTTCTCAAACAATTTATATAAATTTAGGAGCAGGAACCAAAACTTTGTGATGAGACAGGTTTAGGAACCTGTTCTAGACTGAGAGTGTTGCCAATCCTAATCCACTCAGCAAATCTATTCAAATGCTGAGACTCGAGTACAGGACTGGCAGGACTCTCTTGCTAAAACACAAGCTCCAAGAGCCATTTGTTAGATTTTGCTGTATTTGGCCGAGCAGTCGTTTGGGTGGCTCGCCAATGTTTTAGATTTCTCCAATACATAAGATAAGTAAGCTTGACCAGAGTTCTTGTGGGGAGAAGAATTTATTGAAGGTTTGTAGTGTAGCAGTCTTTCAGCAGTGATGTTAGCATGTCGCCCTTCAACAATCTTAACCCAAAGTTCTGTCTGTGTGACTGAACTTTATACATGAAGACAAAAGGGCTACAAACAAAGGAAAACTGTTAGGACCTCCCACAGGAGATCGATCTAACTTCGTCACCTTCCTAAAATAATTGCCTAAGTCATTTTTTTACAAAAATGATTTTTTTGCATAAATCATCTCCTCATGATGCTGGCCACCTCTGGTAAAATCGCCCACATCCTCAGTTGAACAGATCATGCAATTCTACCCCTATAGTATAATCGCCTATGTCAAGTGTGTGACTTAGGCAGTTTTATTTTGCTTAAGTCAAAAGGCAATGAGACTTAGGCAATTTTACAAACTTTTCAAGATGGCAGGTGCATCAAGAAGATCGAAAAGCTACTCAACCTCTGAAGTTATTTCCATGATTCAGGGCTTCAGTGATGAGGTTTACTATAATATAGGCTAGACTATAAATATTGCATAGTTTTTTGTCTTTTTTAGTCCGCATTTTAGTCAATAAAAATAGCTAAGTCAATGAAGCTAGCATTAGGCTTTCTGTTAACCCTCTATGGCATGGTGTTGCCCTCAGGCAACAAACTACCCTTTGGACCTCACACCGCCCCTTTAATTTTTTTAATATATTTTTTTAAATAGCCTATAATATCCCCTGACATGTCTGTTCAATGAAATGAGGGGCTGAAGTGGGTGTAACCTTTTGTTTGGGGGTGGAGCAGTCCTTTTTTAATGAAGCAAAGCCACATGGTACACAGTGCCACCAATTAGTAAGATAAATATCACTTTTTAACATGTTTAAGTTAAAATAACTTTATATTAAAAAATATATGCATGTGCATCAGTATGTAAATAAGTAGTATGTTTGATTGTTTAAAGATTTATTTTGTTTTTATTTATATACTAAAACCTCAGGGCAACACTGTGCAGTTAGACCGCTTTTGTTCAGGCAATATCATAGGGTTAGGAGGACCATATGGTGCATTCAAGTTCTCCTGGGAAGTTTGTTTTTACAAGTTCGGAAAACTCAAATAATGCGCATTATGTGTCATAATTTATGTTTCATTATTATTGTTGTTGCTATTATTATTATTATTATTATTATTATTATACTGCCACAGAGAATGATGGGAAATGTAGTTTGGTCACTCATGCCTATCAGCTCATAAACTGGCTAAATGAGTAGTGTTTTCTGGCAAACTTTATCTCTCTTCTTCATTAACAGTACACATAAAACATACACAAACTAAATTGTACTGTCGAAATTCAGAATTAAATTTATCATGATCGAAAACTATTTTCTTCCGCCATTGCTTTCCACTCGTAATTACGACTTTGTGGTGATGTTCATGTGCATTCAACTCGTAATTACAATCTTTCTGACATGACTTGAACGAATCAATAGTCAGTGTTTTTGCAATCTACTGATACTTGCAGGAAATGGATACAAGAACATTTTATGGGTGAAAGGAATATGGTTAGGGTCATTCCTTCTGAGAGTGAGGACAGTGAGCTTAAGGAAAGTCAGGACGAGTGGATCCCTGAATCAGGTTTGAGAGACATTTAGGAGGTCAGGGGTCAGTTAGGGGTCAGTCAGCAAAGTAACGTGTGTGTGTGTGTGTGTAGTGTGATTTTGTGACCATTTGTGATTGATGTTTGTCAAAAAAAACTGTTTCTAATGCACATATTGCATGTTTTCCCTATTCCACCTAGAAAACCTTTGAGTTTTAGTACCCTCGTAGCACATTGTAGCACAAAGCAACAATAGTACCCACGTAGCACAAACCAATATCTGGTTCAGGGGTGGGGTGGGGCACATTTTATGATGGATATATTATCAGGGACCCCCAAGCTCCCAAATAATGAGGTGAACTTTTTTTTTTTCCCCAAAAAACAAAAAAGTCATGACATACAGGATTAACTCTTTTCTGTCTATTTAAACAATATTTCATCTACAGTTTTTGTCTAATTTTTTCCACATCACATGATCTAATTAAGAAAGATTTGAATAGGCTACCGTATTGGAATCAAACAGCTAGAAATGATGTGTATATAATCTGTTTGGTAGTAAAATGTATTACCTGAATGAAATGAAA
This sequence comes from Leucaspius delineatus, assembly GCA_023718395.1. NCBI lineage: Eukaryota > Metazoa > Chordata > Actinopteri > Cypriniformes > Leuciscidae > Leucaspius > Leucaspius delineatus. Next base: position 48,108,617 of record CM043363.1, on the reverse strand, counting down.
TCAAGTATCGTCCTGTGGAATCATTCATTCAGACAGCATACGAAGATGTTCAACTAATAAAGATCTTCATCGCTGGCTAACAAAATAATTAATTTGCAGATTTGCTTTCACTTGACTGTACTGTAGGTCCACGGCCAGTACAGTCGGACGCTTGATGTTCTTAAATCTTCCTGTTATGAGTCCGAGTGTGAAACCACTTCAGATTCAGTGCGTGCAGGAAACCGAACAAATCATTCAAACTGATTCGCAAACTTATTTAGACAGTTCTGCCAACTTATTTGATTAAGTCCCCAGCAAAGAAGAGCTGTAGGTAGAAGTGAGGAGATGCACATGCCTCCTCAGAATGATGTTTAGTTTGTTTGTTAGTGTTTTACTGTTGACAGAGGTGAACATTTAAAATTGCCTAAGTCACAAAGGCATGTTCAGAAATCTGCCTAAGTCATTTATTTCTGTCATGTTACATAATTGACATGCATTGTTATTAGTATGTCAATAGTCATCTTCTGACATAACCTTTTTGAGTGACATTATCAATAAATATCATATATTCAATTATTGGTTCAGTTTTTTGTGGTTTCTGAGAAACCTGAAAAAATGACTTAGGCAATTATTTTAGGAAGGTGACGACTTGCTAATCCACTCTGAGCAATGCTGATTCTTTTTATTCATTCACACCAATCAGTTTCTATGGGCCATACCCCATACACAAAAGAAATATATTTGAATTATATTTTTAGGAAATATTTTGGAATATATGCAAATATTTGAAATTGGCCCAATAAATATATTTCATACTTATATTTCATATATTTTTGTTATATTTCAGAATATATTTCAATGTATTTGGAATATATGCCACATATATTTTTGGCATTTTTGGAGACCCATACAGAAAAAAAATACATTGAAATATATTCTGAAATATAACAAAAATATATGAAATATAAGTATGAAATATATTTATTGGGCCAATTTCAAATATTTGCATATATTCCAAAATATATCCTGAAAATATATTTCTTTTGTGTATGGGACATCTGTATGGGCCATTTGGCACACACCTTTGCAGACACAGACAGAGTGGATTACATCTGATACACAGTCACAATGTAAATGAATCTGATGACTGAAAATACAAAATCTATCACATTAAGAGTTTTCAGGAGAAAACAGCAATTGCAACTTTGCTGAGCCAAATCATTCGTGTGATATCATCATCTTAACCTTAAAAGCTAATACAATATTATTTACCGTGATGTTACTGTATGTACGGAAGCATATTTGAAATAGATTCTTAAATTTGTTATTCCACACCAGAAATCACACAAATTAGGGCAAAACAAAAATAAATGTGCCAATGTCCCCTCCGCCATCTTGAACCTATCACATTGAGAAGATATGGATGGAAATATTTTGTTTAATCTAGTTTTGGAGTAGTGAATGCGGTGTATAGCTTTAAACTGGATTCGATCTCATCAGACACTTCATCATTCAGTTCAGTAGACCAGAGTACTTTGAGGTGGTTGGTGCATATAGATGTTGCAAAAGCCCGAACAAAACAAGATACCACCAAATGTGTGGTTTCAGGATTAGAAGATAAAAGATTGTGAATAATATGGTTTTCAGGTGTATTTATAAACTGTGGAATATAGGATTTTTTCCATCCTGAAAAAGCTCCATCAATCTGAGACGTCTCAAATGAAGGATTGCACGATATTGGAGTATTGAGGGAGACCTTTAGTAATTTATAAAATTTATTTATCTGCTTCAAAATCCTCAAGGAGTTTCTCAACACAAAATGATAGCTTCCTATTTTAAATAAGATATAAAAGTTGAGTCTTTGATTTACATTGGATTGAAACGCCAACAGTAGTTTTTCTTTGGCAAAATACTTTCAAGTTGAAATGTAACTGGGCTATGATCAGATATTAATATATTATGATATTTAGTGCTGCTAATACTAGAAACCAATTCAGACGTTACCAAAAAATAATCAATTCTAGTTTGTGATTTGTGAACATGAGAATAAAATGAATAATCTCTATCTGTCGGATGTTGCAGCCTCCAAATATTAACCATATTTCTAGATTTGATTAAGTTATAAAGTGTTTTTATAGAGGTAATTGTAGGTGGTGGTTTTGAGGAACATCTATCCATATAGGGATCTAAGTAACAGTTGAAATCACCACCTACTATTACATTTGAAGAGTTTGCATCTGGAATTGCATTAAAGATTTTGCGGAAAAATTCCAAGTCATCAAAATTGGGGCCATAAATATTGAGCAAAGTTATGGGGAGAGAATTGATATGTCCAGATACCATTATATATATATCTACCTATATGGGGCCTGGTAAACCTGAGATATCCAGTTGGTCCTGAGTCTGCATTGGTGAGTTACTCTAAAGTGAGTTTCCTGAAGAAATATTAAATCAGCCTTGAGCGATTTCAAATGTGCAAACACTCTACTCATTTTAATTACTCTTACATTCCAAGAAGCCAATATAATAGATTCCCCATTCATATTAGTCATCAATCTCTGTAACAATTAAAGACTGGGATATTGAAATGAGGCAGATAAAAAAAGGGAAACATTAACCATTGACATGCAGAACTCTTCAGGACTTAGAACAAAGTCTGTGTGCTACCTTTAACTCTCTCAGCTCACGCATCACTTCACTGAACGCTCTTCGCTGTTCCATCACTTCTGCAGTATAGTCTGGAAAGATATACACCTTGTGTCCGTTGTAGTCCAGGGTGCGATCTCGGCGAAGTCGAAGGATTAATTCCTTTTCTTGAAAGAAATGCACTCGTGCAATGATGATGCGGGGTCTCTCACCATTTGACGGCCTTGGCTTGAGAGCACGGTGAGCCCGGTCAATGACCAGTGGCACCTGAAAGTGAGTTTCGCCCAGTAGTTTTGGGATCAACGCTGCAGTCGGTCTTCCTCTCTCCTCTCCCTCAGGGATACCAATTATTTTTATATTGTTGCATCGCGATCGCCCTTATAAGTCATTGACCTTCGCTCGAAGAGCTTTATTCTTCTTCTGCAAATCTGACAAAGCCGCTTCGAGAGAGCATAAGCAGCCCTCGTGGTCCCGTGTCTGACCCTCCACAGTCTCCACTCTCTCCACAAATTCCCCTACCAATGTCTGTAGAGATCAAAAGTCTTCCTCAAACTTATTGAATCTTTCATTTATGGTTGCAAGAATCTTGTTTGATATCTTTTCCCACATCAGAGGCATATCATCGTTAGAAGCATAACTATCGGCGAGATTTGCTCCGTCACAGCTAACGCTAGCCGAAGGCTGAGGGCCAGAACTTTGAGGCTTTTGCTGGTTTTAAAGGCATTTTCGCGTATCCAGGTGAGAGACACAAGCTAAGTAGAAGTTCACAATACACTTATATGAAATAAAATATTAAGACGGCACCTAATTCCACCAATTTAAAAACTTGGCGTGGAGGAGCTTGATGAATCACGTCTACTCCATGTGCACCTCAGTAGTGTCTTGCTTAAAAATATTTTTTTTTTAAATAGAATTTCTCCTGAAGGAACAATCAGTGAAAATCTAGAAAGAGTTCAGTGTCCAAGAACATCAACACATCCATTACTAACTTTGTTGATAAAAATACATTAAATCAGTGACCAGGAACACATAAACTCAGTAAATACCTGGTAATATCACTGCATGATATATATGCTGACATACCTGGACATGTCTGGCAGAGCTCAGTGTTGAGATGTGTGGTCCAGTTGGTGAATGAAGAAGTCACCACACAGCTGTAGGAATCATCCAGACACTCAATCTCCAGAGGTAGAGAGAGACTGATGCTGAGATCAGACGCACTGATGTTGGACAATACACTGATTCCTGCGTACCAGGAGAGAGTCACATGACTCACATTTACCACTGAACACAGCAATGAACATGATGATGATGATGATGAACAGTTTGAAGAGTTACTGCTAATGACAGGCAGAGGAGCTGAAAAACATGAAAGAATAGAGAGAATAAGAATAAGTTATGAGGCCATGCATGACCTACACTCCACAAAGCACAATGCAAAAAATAAAATGAATAGAGGCACACCATGTGAGATTCAAACCCACAATGCAATGATTAAGAGCCAACGTCTATCCACTGACCCACACTTCCAACAACTTCTCTACATCGCAAAACTGGCATATGCAAGTTGAGGGTCATTACACAAAAGCACTGCTGTTGCCAGAGCCGCCTTAACCTAATGTTAGGCCCCGGGGCTGAGAGGTTTTGTAGGCCCCCCCATCCCCTCGATTTATAGTCTCATTTTAAAAAAAGTGTAATATCTAGGTAATCTACATCACAGTTGAGAAATTTCAACTTTATGCAAATTAGAAGTGATTTTCGCGAGCGACAACCAATAGGAAAGAAGCCTTTCAGTGAAGCTCAGCTCCTGTCACCGTCTCCAGTGCAGTGCAGGAAAGACAGAAGAGTTCGAAGGCGATTTCACTGTTTTATATGATTTAACTGTAACCACCACAAACATAGATATAATAAAATGATGCAAGGAAAAGAAACTGTTGAAAGTCTTTGAGTTTAATTCACACATTTATAGATGGAGTGTTGTAGTTTTATGATGCAAGTCTAGCACTGCTGCAGTTCATTTTACAGTTTCCTCTGCATCATCTTGACTATTAGGGACAAGACAAATGTATTATGTCAAATTCGGATGACGTTTTAGTAATTTATGACAGTATGAGTGAGTTTAATTTGTAGATTGATCGATCGTTAATCTAGTAAATGATTTAATCCACTGAACACTGCTGTGTGGTAATATAAAAACACTCTCCCAACAGCATACTGTTTCTTTTGAGCCTAATTCCTGGTCAAATTAAAATAATATAGTTGTATGTAACGTGCAATTAGAGTGATTGACAGAAAACCTGACAAGTTACAAAACAATATGACCTTTTCAGCTCATCATGAACCTGAACTTGGGAGGCCCCTGGGCTTCAGCCCAGGTAAACCTGTGCATTAATGCGGCCTTGGCTGTTGCTCTTGCTTCTTGAATAAAAAAACTTATTTAAAGTGGCTGTAGTGCTGATAGACATACACAAGTATGAACACAATATCTAGCAAGTTTAGTTTAAATACACCAAAGTATAGACCTTTCTCACAATAACCGGAAATATGTAATCGTTGTGGAAGCGTAGTTCCTGTCAAGCGTCAACATATCAGAAAAACATACCCGGGCAAGAGAAAATGGATCAGAGAGTCTTTACAACTTCGAAAAAAAAATTAACTTGTCATGGTCCAGTTGTTGATGACTATGTAAATGTGTCATGGTGTGGTGATGCTTGTCTGCAGTTGAATGTATCTAAGACCAAAGATAACTATTGATTTCAGAACTAAAGTTCATTCTTCCCAGTATACGTTCATTAAAGGTGAGAAGGTGGAGTGTGCAGAAAGTTATAAATATTTAGGACTATTATTGACAATAAAATGCGTTTTGGTGTGAATACCAAAAATAAGTCTGTCAGTTTTATTCAACAGTTATGTTCTTAATCATGCTCTTAGGTAGTGACATTTTTTTGCACTCAAAGTTCTCTATTCTGCTCTCGCTAGACTACAAAAGATGAAAAACAATTGATACAAATAAATATTAATTTGTCCCTTGTGCAATCAGATGGAATCAGAAAGAGGTGGAGCTACTTCATAATACATAAATCAAAGGCTAAAGAAAATAAAATTAACATTTGGAGCGTCACACAAACACAATGACGCGTTAGTGAATGGTGACATGAGAAGGAGAAAAGATCATCACAGGATCAATAACATCCCGCCGGATAGCCTGAATCCATTTCCGTCGAACTTCAGCACCAACAGGGAACTGAGGGAAGGAATGAAACCGACAGATATGGCTGCTTTTAGGAATAACAAAAACAGCCCGTTACGCTACAATAACTCTTGCTCGTTGCTGCCTGCTTTGTTTTGACCGGTGCAGAAGAAGATTACCACGACGATTGCGTATTTCCGGAAGTTGTGAGAAAGGTCTATTGCCAAGAAACATCCTGACTTTTGCTTTGGTGTGAAACCGGAATGATGTTGAAAATTAACTCTTTTTTTTTCACTGAAAAAAATTCCACTTTTGCAAGGCTTGGAGCCACTTATGAGGACTGGACAAAAGAGGAGCAGTGGAAAACAAACAAACATTAAAATCCAAAAAAGGCAACAAATCAATGGGTTTTAATGTAATTAGGACAATGTTTCTAAGTTATAGCTTTGAAATTTGAGAATTCAGTGGCATTATTTATGAGACAGACTGACACAGACCCCAAATGTCCAATGCAAGACCCCGTTCCACATTTTTATATTTCATAAGATCAATACTTGTACAATGACAATAAAGTTGAATCATCTTAAAGGGATACTTCACCTCTGGGAAGATGAATGTGTATTTAAAATAGGTCATTTAAGTAGAAGAAATGTGGAGAAATTTTTGAATTTGGAGCTTTCTAGACTGAGAAAAGCCAGAAAATGTATTTTTGGCTTATGTGGATAAAAGACAACAACTCCCAGAATGCACTTGCTTCGCTGCCTTAGGAGGCCACGCCTACCGGTTAGAGAGCACAGTTGAAAACAACAAGGCTAGCCTAAGTAAGTGATGAGTTTGCCAGGGATTTAGAGACCAAAAATGTCCGGGATTCGGCTTTTGCGTTCTACAGTCGCCATTCATCATGTTTACTGTGGCGAGCAGGACGAGGCTGACGGCCGCGGGAGAACGGCGCGAGGCCGGTGGCTTCATTACTGAGACGCGCCGGGTCTCGCATCTCTCACGGAGGAGCGGGAATTTTCTTAGCAATGTTAAAACGCACATCAACCTATCCTAACCTTGTTTAGCGTTCATGTAAACACTACAGTCAGATTCACCGATCGGAATTAATTCAGCTAGATTGAAACGAGAGGTGTGCATGTAAACATTGAATGGCGACCGCAGAACGCAAAAGCCGAATCCCGTACATTTTTAACGATCTCGCCCGCCGGACAAGTCCGGGAAAAAGATGGTAACCCCTACTTACTCAGCTTTCTCCTATTATTCAGCTTTCTCCACAGAACAAGAGCATGCTAGCTTAGCTTCCAAAGAAAGACGGCTGATACTGTGTACATTCTGTGAGTGAGATCCCACCCTCTATGGGCGGGTTGTAAACATGCGGAACAACGCCATCTACTGGCTGTAGTCTTTAGCCTCTGGACAGAAAATCCTCCGATGACGCAAAATGACGATTTTTGCGTCATCGGAGGATTTTTTCCAGACAAAAAATACATAAATCTCTCCTCTCAGGGGGATATGAGGGGGGAAAGCATGGTAATTCGAAAATACTACAGGTTTTCTACTAATACAAAGCTTAATGCTAAATCCTGAAGTAACCCTTTAATTATAACAATATAATGACACTTCTGTAATATGTAGTGACTGTGAGCTGTATTTCCCTACTCACCATAGACAGTAACAGTGAATCTGTGTTTAGTCTCTGAGCTGCTGTTGCTGATCTCAACTTCATAAACTCCAGTATGATTAGCTGTGGTGTCTATGATGGTCAGAGATCCAGTCTTCTTGTCCAGCTTCAGTCTGTCTCTGAATCTCCCATCAAGATAATCAGGAATTGTATTGTTCACTCCATTGGTTTTAGCTATAAGAGGCCCGTTAGTTCTAAATGTCCACAGTATCCAATCACCTGTCTGTATTTCAGTAACATCAGTGTTTAGAGAGACTGAATCTCCCTCCATCACTGACACTGACTTCACTGCATCTGTGTCAGCACACACTCCTGAAGAACACACAGAAACGCTATCTCAGTCACACATTCAACTTTAAGTTGTTATAATTAAGCTTTAACTGAGGTTTGAAGGGGTTTTGAAATAAACGGCACGGTGGAAAACACAGATATCTTCACACACCTTCATTTTACATTTTGGTTTAGTATTATACGTTACATAAATAAACAGTTAGATAATAGACGGTGGAAGTCATTAGAGTTCCACACAAATAACATGTAACTATAAATAAAAAAAAACATACTTTTAACTCACCAACCAGACAGCAAAAGCACAGACAGCAAAAAGCAAATGTGTAAAACATTTTCTTCAACAGTTCAGTGGTCTGAAATAGTGACATTTAAGTGTGAAAACCTGAGAGCATCTGTTGTAAAGATAACAAGCAGTTAACAGTTTAAACTATTCTGTTAACTTCCACCGAACGGAAATAGACCACGACCCCTGCCTTCAACCACACGCGCTCTCTCCAAAACCCACTCAAAGACCTGTCAGCCAATCAGAATGCATTGACAAGTAAGAGAGCCTTCAAGTTTTCTGATAAAAGGCCCCCACAATAATTTGTTTTTTTGCGGTTTACAGCCTGAGAGGAGAGGCTCAGGTAGAAAGGGTGCACAGGGTGCACAGTCGCTGCAAAGGATCATATGATGAAACACCCTGAATTACCATGGCTAATTTTGTACCACTTCAAAAGAAAAATAATTGCTTCCAGTTCACCCACAAGTTAAGAAGAGCAACAGATTAATTTTATATTTAGGGAGAAATGTAAACTCTCAATAATCATGTTCTCTTGAAGACATATACCATCAAAGTTATTTTTTTCCATTCCAAGATTTTGTTGGTCTGAATCAATACAGCATCATTAGCATAATGAGACAGCCCAATGAAAATGTGAAGAAAAAAAACATCACTGTTGCGAAACGCGCTCCACGCATGCTCACTCAGCCAAGACACGGAGACAGAAGTAGAAGTAAGGGTTTTCCTACACGACTTAACTAGAGTCTACATCGCTCTCAGATGAGGGTTTCTAAACACATATTTCAAACCTCAGAGCTGTTGGAAGAAAATGTTTAAAGGAAAAACAGTTTTTTTCTGGCTGTACTTTTGCCGTCTGGATGGTGAGTTACAAACTTTTTTAGTGTTCTGGTAAAAGTTAGTTCAGATCAACAGTCCACATTTAAATCAGTCAGAAGATAAGCTCTTGCTCTTATTCACAGATATTACTGAGATGTAGATGTGACCATGAGAAGTTTCCTACTGTTGTATTTACTCAAATGTAAACTATGTGAAGGTGTGTAAACTCAGATATCTGTGTTTTCCACCCTGCCGTTTATTTCCCATGATACTGTTTCTATCTTTCTACTTTCTCAGAGTTTGTAATTGTTTCAAAACCCCTGCAAACCTCATCTAAAGCTTCGTTATAACAACTTAAAGTTGAATGTGTGTCTGAGAGAGTGTTTCTGTGTGTTCTTCAGGAGTGTGTGCTGACACAGATGCAGTGAAGTCAGTGTCAGTGATGGAGGGAGATTCAGTCTCTCTAAACTCTGGTGTCACTGAAATACAGAGAGGTGATCTGATAATGTGGACATTTGGAACTAACGGGCCTCTTATAGCTAAAACTGATGGAGTGAAAAATACAATCCCTGATAATCTTGATAAGAGATTCAGAGACAGACTGAAGCTGGACAAGAAGACTGGATCTCTGACCATCATGAACATCAGAACTGAAGATGCTGGAGTTTATGAAGTTGAGATCAGCCGCAGCAGCTCAGACACTAAACACAGATTCACTGTTACTGTCTATGGTGAGTAGAGAAATACAGCTGAGCTCACTCTATTATATATTACAGAAGTGCCATTTTATTGTTATAATTCTTCATAATAAATAATATTTATTTGTGATCTTTGAAATTTCTTAATGGCACTGTAATTCCATTTTAAATATGAATCCATAGGCTACTAAAAACCCTGAAAACTGACCAAGCCTCTTGATTCTGACAGTGGATAATGTCATAAATAATTCCTCCCTGTCATACTGTTATAATTTTTCATATAAAAACATAGCTCAGTCCAAATGTTACTTCATGCAAACTTAGCCATATACTTATACGATGAACCGTCTCCACAGAAAAGCTTTTTATTTTTGTATACTAAAACATCTCCATTGACTTCCATTCAAACAGAGCAGCTTCTGGGAGCGTATTACAGAAAGATTATCACTTTATAATCCTGTCTTATCCTTTTGTAACTGTGGCCATTTCAGGGAGGACCTGAACATTCACCTGAAATTGTGTTCTCTTACGAGAGGTTCTCTCGTATTGCGTAAGCTTGCTTACGCAGCGGGAAAAGCCTTCTTTTCTCGAGATACTGAAACCAAAAAATTATCCTTAATTTTCATATTTTGTCAACGCAGTGCAGCTGTAGGCAGCTGAGCTAGAGCGGCATACTGCGCGCTCATTGGCTGCCTCGCGGCAACTGCTTAAGCCTACCAGTGAGCCTGGCGTGACGTCACGCCCAATGGGGGCGCGCGCGACCTCGCGCGTCACAGCCCGCCAGAATGGGCGGCGTCAGAGCGTATATAAGTAAGGCTCGTAGGCTACATTCTCTGATTTCTGTCTTTTCAGCGAAGCACTCGCATCGCTGATCTCTGAGAAGAAACCGTCGCCGTGGCCTTCTTGGATCAAGCTAAAGAGCCAGCTTAGGACAGCCTGAGGAAGCCGGACGATCTCTTCGCCGCCTTCAGCCTGCCGTGCCAGCTCAGCTATCCGGCGATACTTATCCTTTTCTTGCATTGCATTGCATTGTGTGTGTGTGTTCTGCTCGTTTGTGTGTGTTTTTCTACAGCACATCCTGGAGCGGAAGCATTGCTCTAATGCTTCACACCACGTGCGGCTCATGCCGCTCTACGCTCAGCTACGGAGACCGCTATCTTATCTGCGCTCTCTGCCTGGGCCGGAACCACGCAGCCGTCGCGTTGTCTTCGGGCGGCTGTGTTTTCTGTGAAGAGCTTTCGACGTCGACCCTGCGGGCTCGACTCGACCTCTTCACGGAACCCGCTCCACCTGTCCCTGGGCCGCGCGGGATTCTACGCCGCTCTCAAGGACCAACGGAGCCCGAGACCCGAGCCAGGCTTCCGCCGGAGCCCTTCCCGCGAGCCTCGCTCTCTCTTTCTCCATCCCCGCTCCCCGACGTGCAGTCGACGGCTCTCGCCCTCGATGCCGTCGCCTGGGAGGACGAAACGGAGGATGAAGCATCACCATCCGGTCGAACGGGCGGTCGCAGCGCACCTTTGCCCCCATCCGCGAGATGGCGCTCAAGGTCTGCCCTCCCGCCCAAAACCAGCAGGACTACTTCGGCGTTTGTCAGCCGCGCTGTCTCTGCCGCTGGTCAAGCCGCTTCAGCCCTGCACAAAATGATGGATCTCCAGACTCACATCCTCCGCTGGGTGGACGACGGAGGTACGGATAAAGCCGCCTTAACCGACCTGCGCAGCGCGACGGACCTCTCCCTTCGCGCTACGAGGACAGCGGCCCAAGCCATGACTTCGCTTACCGCTGAACAGCACAGGCCGCCACATCCGCAAGGTCCCCGGTCTAGAGTTTCGCCGAAACCCAAGCCGGCAAAGTCCTCCTAGCACTCGCTGAGAGAAAAAGACGGTTAGGTCCCGCTGCGGCCGGACCCCTGTCAAAGCTAACTTGATTCCCTCTGCCAGTCCCCTTGATAAGGCTACTGCAGTAGTGTCCACCGCAGCCAACGAGCCAGTTTGTCAACTCTCTCGCCTGCACACAAGCGCCGTTTCTACGGCAACCCAGATAAATCAAATAAAAAGTGTAAGTCTGGTCATTCGGCTCGCGCCGTCAGTGTTATGAGTGTAGTACATTTGCCCACGACCCTGTGTTCATTGCTACACACAAGCACAATTTCCCCTGTGTACCCCACAGAGTGCATTCACATAAATTCGGCTCACGCCGTCAGTGCTATAAGTGTAGTTATATGCCCATGTTCCATGCTCATTGCTACACACAAGCACAATCTCCACTGTCCATCCACGGGGGCATTTACACGAATTCGGCTCACGCCGTCAGTGCTATAAGTGTAGTTTATATGCCCACGTTCCGTGCTCATAGCTACACACAAACACAATCTTTCCTGTGCACCCCACGGTGTGCACTCACATAAATTCGGCTCACGCCGTCAGTGTTATGAGTGTAGTAAGCTTGCCCACTTCCCAGTGCTCATCGCTACACACAAGCACAAATCCCCCTGTGTACCCCACAGAGTGCACTCACATAAAGCGCGCTACGGCCGCTCGAGTGATAACTGTAGGTCACGTGCCCACACTTCAGTGCTCACACCTACACAGTGCTCGCTCTGTCTCACACGCTTGGGGAACAGATCATTCTGCCACTGGCCGCGTGTTAATAAAGAGCCCTGTGCCCGCTACACAGCGCGCACACTCTCATGTGAACACGTACGAGTCAGCCAACGGCTGTGTGTTAATAAAGAGCCCTGTGCCCGCTACACAGCGCGCACACTCTCATGTAAACACGTACGAGTCAGCCACCGGCTGTGTGTTAATAAAGAGCCATGTGCCCGCTATACAGTGCGCACACTCTCATGTGAACACGTACGAGTCAGCCACCGGCTGTGTGTTAATAAAGAGCCCTGTGCCCGCTACACAGCGCGCACACTCTCATGTAAACACGTACGAGTCAGCCACCGACTATGTGATAACAAGGAGCTCTGTGCCCGCTTTACAGCACGCACACTCCGATAAACATGCTCGAGCCCGCCCCGCTTCCGCGCCGCGAGCCGTCATACACAACGCGCCCTCACAGCGCCGTTCAGCCGGCTGCCGCCATCGGCAAACTCCCGTTCCCCCTCACTGCCACTGCGCGACTCGCGCTTACACCGCCACAGATCCCCCGTCCCGCGCTGTGCGGCGGGCGAGACTCAGAGGCGATTCTACCCCTAGCTTTGAGTGCAAATGCATGGAAAGCTATTCAGGGAGTGTCGAAGTGGGTACTGAACACAGTGATAAAGGGCTATTCGCTTCAATTCGCTCGCCGCCCGCCGCGCTATCGCGCTCGGGCCGAGATTATAGTGAATGCAGATGCAGCGCATCTGCTTCACACAGAAATAGCGAATTTGCTGCACAAAGGGGCGATAGAACGGGTTCTCCCTCCGGGTTCCGAGGCAGGCGTATACAGCCGCTATTTCCTCGTACCCAAGAAGGGCGGAGCACTCAGACCTATATTGGACCTGAGATATTTGAACAGAACGCTTATGAAACGGCCGTTCAAAATGCTCACAACCAGTCAAATCCTCGCGCAGATTCGCCCGGGGGACTGGTTCATATCTCTCGACCTGAAAGACGCGTACTTTCAGATCCAGATTATACCCCGTCACAGGCCATTCTTGAGATTCGCCTTCGACGGCCAGGTATATCAGTACACCGTCCTGCCGTTCGGCCTATCCCTGGCACCCCGTACAATTACGAAGTACATGGACGCGGCTCTCGCACCCCTGATATCGAGGGGAATGCGAATCCTGAACTATCTGGACGATTGGCTCATTATAGCGCGCTCAGCGGAGGAACTAGTTTCCCACAGAGAAGCGCTTCTCGTTCACCTGCAAAGCTTGTGTCTTTCCGTGAACTGGGAGCTTTTTAACCCCCAGCCAGTCTATCATTTTTCTGGGTATAGATCTGGACTCGGCCAGACTGTCCGTACAGCGCGCGTGCTGTGTTCGACACCTCGCCGCCTCCTTTCAGGAGGGAAAAGTTTTTCCATTAAAAACTTTTCAGAGGTTGCTGGGCCACATGGCATCAGCAGCAGCTGTCCTGCAGCTGGGTTTACTCCGAATGCGCCCGCTTCAACGCTGGCTAAAAACGGAAATGCCCCACAAAGCATGGACTTTGGGCCGTGTTCCAATCAGAGTGACTCAGCGCTGTGTTACAGCCCTGCAGCCCTGGCTGGCGGCCGAATGGTATCAGCGGGGAGTGTCGATGGGAACCATCGCACACCACAAAGTGATCTCGACAGACGCGTCCAATATGGGTTGGGGAGCGACTCACGAAGGCAGTCCGATTTGCGGCCCGTGGTCGAATACGGAAAAAGACCTTCACATAAACTGTCTAGAGATGCTGGCGGTCGAGAAAGCGCTGAAGTACTTTCTACCGCTCCTACGGGGACACCATGTGCTAGTTCGCTCAGACAACATGTCAGTGGTGTCGTACGTGAACCGCCAGGGCGGAATCAAATCCAGAACCCTGTGCGCGCTCGCAGAGCGCCTCCTATCCTGGGCTCAAGGCCCGTTGCGCTCCATAAGGGCAGCTCATGTACCCGGCCGTTTGAACGACGGCCCGGACAGACTGTCCAGAGACAACGTTCCCCCAGGGGAATGGTCTCTACACCGCCAGACGATACGGACGCTTTGGCATCGTTCGGCGAAGCGAAGATCGACCTCTTCGCCACGAGCGAGAACGCTCAGTGCCAGAGTTTTTCTCGAAACAGGAGGACGCGCTGGCCCAGACCTGGCCCAGCGCCCCGCTGTACGCGTTCCCACCGATCTTGATGCTACCTCAAGTGCTAGCGAGAATCAGGGAGGCGAACTGCGCAGTGCTCCTCATAGCCCCGCGCTGGGAAAACCAACCATGGTTCCCCGAGCTAATGAGACTGGCAGACACAGCCCCATGGCCGATTCCGGTGAGGAGAGATCTTCTCTCTCAAGCCCGAGGCTCGATTCTGCATCCCCATCCAGAGCACTGGTCTCTGCATGCGTGGATAATCAACGATTACTTGTTGATCTGCCAGAAGGGGTAATTAACACGATCACGCAGTCCAGAGCCCCTCGACGAGGCGGCTCTATGCGTCTAAATGGTCAGTGTTTAACAAGTGGTGTGTGAATATGGGTTCTAATGCTCAGACCTGTGGAGTCCCACAGGTATTGAAATTCCTCCAAGAGACGTTGGACGCGGGCAGGTCCCCCTCCACGCTCAAAGTTTATGTCGCGGCCATAGCAGCGTTCGCTGAGTCGGCGCGCGGCCGTGCACTGGGCAGGAATGAACTCATTACCCGCTTTCTACGCGGGGCCAGGAGAATGAACCCTCCGCGGCCCCCGTCGGTTCCTATTTGGGACCTGTCTCTGGTCCTAGAGTCATTAAAAGCGCATCCCTTTGAGCCTTTGGACTCTGTGGAGCTGAAATACTTAACGCTTAAGACCGTTTTTCTGCTAGCTCTGGCTTCAGTTAAACGTGTGGGTGATTTACATGCGCTGTCCATCAGCGCGTCGTGCCTCGAGTTTGGACCTAACGACTCGTTAGCCATTCTCAAACCGAAGCACGGCTATGTCCCCAAAATGTTAGGCACTCCCTTCAGGTCTCAGATCATTACCCTGTCGGCCTTGCCGTCCTCCAGCAGCGAGGAAGGGGTTGACCGCCTTTGCCCGGTTAGGGCGTTAAGGTGTTACGTGATGCGCTCTGCAGCCTTCAGGCTCTCAGAGCAGCTTTTCGTTTCGTTTGGCGGGCGCACCAAGGGTTGTGCCGCTTCGAAACAGACACTGTCCAGATGGATAGTAGACGCGATTGCAGCAGCTTACGCGTCCAAAGACCTGCAATGCCCGCTAGGCATACGGGCTCATTCCACCAGAGGCATGGCCTCATCGTGGGCATGGTCCAGTGGGATTTCCATTGATGACATTTGTAAGGCGGCGGGCTGGGCGTCCCCCTCCATATTTGTTAGGTTTTATAACCTGGAAGTTCCCGCTATGCAGGCTAAACTTCTGTCAGTCTAGTCGTGTGTCATGTCCTGCCCAAGGGTCAGGCTGTATTACCGATTAGCTTGTCTGTTGAGCTGCACGCTCAGGGTATCAGTGACATGAACTGGCAGTGCCGTTCTGTGTTTTTTCCCTATGTGTGCTCATGAACATGTGTTGGCCCGCACCGCTGGCCACCTGTTTGATCACCTCTATGCTTTTCTATGAGTCATATGTGATTGTTAGGCTCGCACGGCGTGGACAAGCTTACGCAATACGAGAGAACCTCTCGTAAGAGAACGATACTTGGTTACTCACGTAACCTCGGTTCTCTCTAGAGAGGGAACGAGTATTGCGTTCCCTGACCGTGCTGAGCCTATCGCTCGCGTCGCTTCAGTCGACAGAAAACAGAGAATATAGCCTACGAGCCTTCCTTATATACGCTCTGACGCCGCCCATTCTGGCGGGCTGTGACGCGCGAGGTCGCGCGCGCCCCCATTGGGCGTGACGTCACGCCAGGCTCACTGGTAGGCTTAAGCAGTTGCCGCGAGGCAGCCAATGAGCGCGCAGTATGCCGCTCTAGCTCAGCTGCCTACAGCTGCACTGCGTTGACAAAATATGAAAATTAAGGATAATTTTTTGGTTTCAGTATCTCGAGAAAAGAAGGCTTTTCCCGCTGCGTAAGCAAGCTTACGCAATACTCGTTCCCTCTCTAGAGAGAACCGAGGTTACGTGAGTAACCAAGTATCGTTTGATCGTTTGACGTATAAGAGGCTGATTTTTCAGTGTGTTGTACCATATACAGCTATATTCAATGGGTTACTATTACTCAGATTTACTTTGAACACTTAAATGAGAATCAGCTTCAAAACCAAGCGTTTCATTCAGATAAAGGGTGTAAAATGTAGTGTGAAATTATTTATCACATCACAAGTTTAGTTTTTTTTCATGTTTTCATGTCTTTTATTTTGGAATTTAGTCTTGTCATGTGATTCCCTGTTCCCTTGATGTGATCCTGTCATGTGCTTCACCTTTCCATGTGCCTTGTTTTCATTGGTTCGTTTGTTCCATGCAGCATTTACTCATTAGGCTTGTTTGACTTGAACCGGCGCTGCACAGACTGATCGGTTTATGACATCAAAGTACCGCGAGTGATTCAAAAGCATACGCTCTGTCTGTTCTCCAATCGCTCTCGCGATACTTTGATGTCATTCACCGATTGGTCTGCGCAGCACCGTTTCAAGTCAAAAAAGCCTATTGATTCTTGTTTCATTAGTTCTGTCTTTTCATTGGTTGCTTTTGTCATGTGATCCCCATAGTCTTTTATTTAAGCCCTTATGTTTGCCATGTTACTTTGTTGTGTATTCATCAATGTTATGCTGTTTCCATGTTCCACGTGTCACTTATTGTTATCAGTCAAGTTCTTAGTTCATGTTTCACATCTTTGGGTTATTAACTCTCTGGGGTCTAGGGTGTTTTTGGGGCCCTTGGGATGTTTTGACATGCCCTGACATTTGTGCTTTTTTCAGTTATTTATAAACATGATAATGGCAAAGGTGTAAATTCAAGTCAAGTCAAGTCAAGTCAACTTTATTTATATAGCGCTTTTCACAATACAGATTGTATCAAAGCTTCACAGTATTAAATAAAATAGTACATCAGTGTTTGTTTCTAGTGTAAAACGTCCACGTTTGGTAATGCTGATCAATAGTATTGTTGATTGATTAATTACATTAAGTATCCCCAACTGAGCAAGCCAAAGTGGCAAGGAACCGAAAAACTCCATCAGGTGACCTAATGGAGAAAAAAAACCTTGGGAGAACCCAGGCAGTCGGGGGCCAGTTCTCCTCTGGCGTTTATGAACTAAAGACCGGATTTAACTGTAAGATTAAAAATATTATATAAATGCCTGGCTGAAGAGATGCGTCTTTAATCTAGTTTTAAACTGGGAGAGCGAGTCTGAGCAACGAACAGTATCAGGAAGGCTATTCCAGAGTTTTGGAGCTAAATGTGAAAATGCTCTCCCTCCTTTGGTTGATCTGGATATCCTAGGTATGACCAAAAGCCTTGAATTTAGTGATCTTAAAGAGCGCGATGGATTATAGGGCGATAGAAGATCTGTTAAGTTAACTAAAAGCTGCAGTCGGCAAGTCTGGCAGATTGAGTGGACTTAGCCAAAATTTTGAATGTTTATAACTCTCATGACCCTCCCCCACTACCAGCGAGCACCCGCCCATCGTCAGTGCATGTATACCTGATTTTCTGTGAACACGTCCGTCTCTTCAGCATCGATCAACACCATGGACTCGGAGGTAGGCTGCCCTGGCTAATCTATCCATAGATAGCAATAACCGAGAAATTGGAAGCTTGTTAGTAGATTTTCTCCCCGCCATCATGCTTCGTACAATCTTCAGGCGAACTTCAGGCGTGTCGTGTGCATGTGATATTGTAACATGCGCGTCTGCGTGAGGGAGAGGGGATCTGTGGCGTGTGCACGAACTGTGATTGACAGTCAGATCTCACACCCCCCTGCGCTGATTGGACACGATGATCCGGGAGCGGTGGATTTTTGCAAAACAAATAACACGCTCCAGGTGGAGTTAGAAGCTCGGTTTTTTTTCTAAAACCACTTTATTTATGTTGTTCTGTCGGATTATAGTGTCGATTTCACTGAATATGATCAAAAAAATGTTGCAGACGGCAGCTTTAAATAAACTGGAGCTAAGCCGTCTAGGGCTTTATAAGTCAGTAGCAATACCTTGTAATCAATACGGAACTTTATAGGTAACCAATGCAGTGATGATAAAATTGGTGTTATATGGTCAAATTTTCTTGATCTAGTAAGAACTCAAGCGACGGCATTTTGGACTAACTGTAGCTTGTTTATTGAGGATGCAGGACAACCGGCTAATAAATCATTACAGTAATCTAGTCTCGAGGTTATGAATGCATGAACTAACTTTTCTGCATCAGAAACAGATAGCATATTACGTAGCTTAGCAATGTTTCTAAGGTGGAAAAAGGCTGTTTTTGTAACATATGAAATATGATTTTCAAAAGACAGGTTGCAGTCAAGTATAACACCCAGGTCTTTTACCGTAGAGGATAAAGTAACAGGACATCCTACTATGTTAAAGTTGTATTGTGAGAGGTTTTGTGGGCGGTTTTTTGAACCCATAAGTATTACCTCTGTCTTGTCTGGATTTAATAAAAGAAAATTGCACGTCATCCAATCTTTTAGATCTTTAACACACTCTGTCAATTTGGATAATTTAGCGTTTTCATCCGGCCGTGATGAAATATATATTTGAGTGTCATCAGCATAACAATGGAAACTAATTCCATGTTTCCTTATAATATTTCCAAGTGGCAGCATATATATTGACAATAACAGAGGGCCTAACACAGATCCTTGCGGCACTCCATAGTTTACTGGAGTTATGATCGATTGTTCTCCATTTAAATAGACAAAATGGTATCGGTCAGATGGGTATGATCTGAACCAGCTTAATGCTTGTCCTTGAACACCAGTATAATTTTGTAGTCGATCTAAGAGTATTGTGTGATCTATAGTATCGAATGCAGCACTAAGATCAAGTAAAACTAGTATTGAGATACAGCCTTGGTCAGAAGCTAAGAGTAAATCACTTGTGATTTTAACGAGCGCAGTTTCAGTGCTATGATGCGGCCTGAACCCAGACTGAAACTTTTCATAGATGTCATTTTCTTGTAAGAAAGAGCCTAGTTGGGCAGACACAACTTTTTCTAGTATTTTAGACATAAAAGGAAGATTTGAAATGGGTCTATAATTTGCTAGGTTATTTTGGTCTAATTGTGGTTTCTTAATGAGTGGTTTTACAACTGCCAGTTTAAATGTTCTTGGAACATGACCTAAAGATAAAGGTGAGTTAATAATATTGAGGAGAGGCTCTTCCACTATAGGTAACACTTCTTTCAGTAGTTTAGTTGATATGGGATCTAATAAACATGTTGTTGTTTTAGAGGAAGTGATAAGTTTATTTAACTCTTTTTGTTCTATAGTTGTAAAGCACTGTAATTGTTCTTGCGGGGTGATAATCGAGGCTGAGTTATAAGGCGCGATTGAGGATTGAACGTTTGCAATTGTGGTTCTGATATTTTCTATTTTCTCAGTGAAAAAATTCATGAAATCATTACTACTAAACTGTAACGGAATATTTTGTTCAGGTGACACTTGTTTATTTGTTAGTCTAGCCACGGTGTTAAATAAAAACCTAGGCTTGTTTTGGTTATTTTCTATTAGTTTGCGGAGATGCTCAGCCCTGGCTACTTTTAGGGCCTTTTTATAACGTGACATACTGTCTTTCCACGCGATTCTAAAAACCTCTAAATTAGTTTGTTTCCATTTACGCTCTAAATTACGGGTTTCTCTCTTTAGAACACGCATAGTATTGTTGTACCATGGTGCTTTAATTTTCTCTCTGACCTTTTTTATTCTAATAGGTGCAACAATATCCAATTTTCCAGAGAGAATGGTGCTCATAGTGCTGGTTAGTTCCTCTAGTTCATCTGTTTGTTTAGGTTCAGACAGCAGCTGAGACAGATCCGATAAGCTATTTGAAAAATTATCTATGGTGGATGGAAGGATTGTTCTGCCTAATCGATAACGCGGCGCAGCATGATATATTACAGGGGTACGTAATATGCAAGTTACCATGTAATGGTCAGTGACATCATCACTTTGTGGAATGATATCTATACCGGTTGGATCGGTTCCATATGATATAATTAAATCGAGTGTATGATTAAAACGATGAGTTGGTCCGGTAACGTTTTCCTTAACCCCAAAGGAGTTTAATAAATCTTTAAACGCAGCCCCTAACGCATCATTTTGATTATCTACGTGTATGTTAAAATCTCCAACAATTAATGCTTTATCGACATTGACCAAAAGGTCTGAGAGAAAATCTGCAAATTCTTTTAGGAAATCAGCGTAAGGCCCTGGCTGTCTATATACGGTAGCCAAGGCTAAAGATAATAGGGATGTTTTTCTAGCATCTAAGAGCGTAACATTTAGTACAAGTACTTCAAACGAAATCAACTTATAACCCGTTTTCTGAGTAACACTAAGAAAATCTCTATGGATTGTTGCAACACTGCCGCCACGACCAATCAGACGGGGCTCATGCTTATAGGAGTATCCTGATGGAGTAGACTCATTTAGACCGAAATAATCATTTGGTTTAAGCCAGGTTTCAGTAAGGCAAAGTACATCGATGCTATTATCTGTGACTAGACTAGACTAGACTACACTAGTATTTATATCAGTTAATTTGGTGCAGCAGAGACTATGATTTGGACTTTTGGTTACTAGTCAAAAGGTATTTAACATTTTGGAGATGTTATCCGACAGAAGATCCACTCCGAATCTGTTTGGGTGTAAGCCATCGGCACGGAAAAGCCTAGGACGCTCCCAAAACAGATTCCAATTATTTACAAAGAGCAGTTTCTGCTCATTGCACCATGACTTTAACCATTCATTTAGCGCGAATAATCTACTAAACTTGTCATGTCCTAGACGGTACGTGGGAAGCGGCCCTGACACAATGATCGTTATATCAGGCGATGTGCTGCGTACCGTATCGATCAGATTCCTGAAGTCTTTCTTCAGAACTTCCGTCTGGCGCAGCCTGAAGTCATTCACTCCCGCGTGCAAGACCACAGTTCCGACGCGCTCGTTATCGTTCAGAATCTCGGGTACGTGAGCAGTGATTTCAGAAACACGAGCACCAGGAAAGCAGTGACTGTGCACCTTACTTTTACCCAATGTAGCGTGGATGTGCCGAACGATGGAATCGCCGATGATCACAGCATCGCATTCTGTTTCGCGAAGAGGGGAGAAGCGGTTTTGTGTGGATCTCTCGAAAACCGGGAGGGTCGGAGAGAGTCTTGGTCTTGACCTGACTCGCATCTTCTGCTGCGGAACCATCCAGGCTTTGTGGTGGCGTGTTGGAGCCGGAGTGAACTAGACCATGGCTGATCGCGACCTCGGCGCTCGGGACCGATGCTGAGTAATGCACGGAGTAGATGAGGTCAGAATCAGCGGGTTAGTAACGTTAATCACTGATTTGTGTGCATCGGCGTGTGATGTTTCAAGAGCTAACCGCCGGTCTATCAGTTCGGCTTGTCTCACTAAAATGTCGTGGATCTGTTTCTCAACAGCTTCCAGCTCAGACTGCACCGCGTGCAGCTCAAATGTGTCCTCACCTGCACCAAAAGGTAGACTACTTACATCTGATATATTCGCCATTTTAACAGATGGACAGTAAGTTAGCAACGACGCTACCGGTGATGCTATCAATATTAATACTAATTTATGACTGAAGTCTTGGATATAATCCGTTTTTTTTTTTTTTTTGTGGTATGGGTGTAGAGTAGACGCACGATAGGCGAAAAATGTTTGTAAGTGAGTGTTGAGAAGACGCGTTCAGCCGTGATCCACGGACGTAACCTATAGGAGTATCCAGCGTTGGATCACTAATAGGCTTGAGACGCGTCCGCTCAGCAGTCTGCGTTGTAACTATGAGGTTTGAGCAGTAGTGCTTCTCAGTGAGGAAAAGTAGAAAATGTTTGTTGTAAGTAAGTTTAAAGAGTAAAATCAAGAATTATAAATCAAATCGATGGAGCTCCAAAGACAACAACGCGTTCAGACGCGACGCATGCGCATTCTATATAGCACAAACAGGGCTACCATAATATGTAAGCATTGTGTATGTAGATGTTTGTATTTTTAAGAGAATAATGTTTATGCGTGGTCATTGAAAAAAATTTAAATGAAAGTTGCTGAAATAAGACCACAAAACTCATACTAAATATGTGTCAATAAGACTTTTGACTAATGGATGTTGTTGCTACGAGTTCTGGCTTTAAAATTATGTGAAAATAGTCTTGCTTTATCGTTCACATAAAACAATACATTGATTTAAATTGATGTAAAACGCGAGGGGGTTGTGAACGGGGAGTGGTTTACACCTGAGAATACAATGTCCCACCCACTCTGCATAATTAGCCATTCAAGGACAAAATATATATTTAGAAGAAGACTTATATTGACCATTTAAGATTTTGCTTACATCTATCTTGTAAATATCTTTTGCTATTTTATTAAAAAGGTTACAATTACAACCATAATTACAATTTCAACAATATTTCAAGTGTACTCTTTCTTTGTAAAAAAAATTATTATAGGCCTACATTTTATTATGTATTCAGTAGTTTGAATATAGCCAACATTGGAACAGCTAACATCTTAGTTGATGACTTTATTTTTGACAAAAATAGTATATATATATATATATATATATATATATATATATATACATACATACATGTATACATATATATATATATATATATATATATATATATATGTATGTATATGTATGTATGTATATAGGCCTATATATATATATATATATATATATATATACACACATACACACAGTATATATATAACATATGAGCAGAAATTGCTAAACAAAAGCTTATTTGATTTGGCAGTATATTCTACAGTAAAAACTGAACCCAAATCTAGTCAACAAAATGTTGTCTTTCATATTTCGCCTGACTGTAACGTTGTTTTTATGAAATATTAGGGCATATAAATGTTAATTTGCAGTTTAATACGTTGCTTATACAAATAGCCTACATTTTATTTCAACATATTTCAGTCGATTTTTACTCATCTCAGTATAGCAATTTAGTTTGCTAAAACATCATCATTCATTCACACAGAAACGCGAGTGTGCGAGCTGTGGTAAACAGCGCATCTCTGCCGTTCATTCATTCACACAGAAACGCGAATCACTTGAGAAGGGAAAAAAACTTACTACAGTATTCCTTAGCTCAGTCGGATCCTTGCTCCTTGCTCTTTTCTTACAGATTACATGAACTGAGAATATTTGTTTTTTTATATAAATTACTTCATTTAAAAGAAGAGAATTCAAGCTTCATGCCTGTGTGTCTGTATGCCTGATTGACTGAGTATTCAAGAGTTATTATTGTTCATTTTCGGACGCGTTTCAGAATGGACTACACTGACAGAGAGAAGGCAGAACTCGCTTCGTGTTTATTTTTCTTTATTTGGCAAAAAGCACAACACTTTGTTTTTATTTTGAGTATACACAAAAATAATACACATTTAATAGAATCGATTGATGTAAGAAACTTGTTTGTAAATTCAAAGTCAAAAGATTATTTCGGGTCTCAATTCAACTGATAAGGAAAAAGCGAGCAGATCACACCGGCGTGATTACCGACCTCAGAGGGTTAATTAACCTTGTAATAAACTGCGCCTGGGTCCTCCTCTGCACTGTTGTCTTTGTTTGCTTCCATGTCAGCCACACAGATCTGACACTTTTTCCTAATTCACTCACACTAGTGACTGTCTCTCTTTAGCCGCTACAACACCAGACCCACACACACCTTCAGGTCCTCCAAGTCCTCCTCCAGGTCCTGTATCTCCGACAGCACTTATCTCTGCTGCTGCTGCTGGATTTCTGTTGATTGTTGCTGCAGTCGGAATGATCTGGATCTGCAAGAAACACAGAAAAGCTGATCAAGGCAAGTGTTTCCTACTGATACAACTGTTAAACATGCATTAAAGGTGCATTAAGCAACTTTTCATGTTAAAAATACCCATTTTCTAACCCATACATGCTTAAACAATTGCCTGATGGGCTGAATGAGCCCTTCTCTGATCACTGAGATTGTCTCTATAATCCTGTAAAGTAAAATAAATAAGAGGGATTCGGGCCGGAATTTTAGACTGGGCGTGACGCCATGTCGCGTTCATGCACGCTCACCTGGCTATGTCTGGCAGGTTTGTGTATTCGCCGCCATTCTCCGTAGAAGATGGATTCTAAGAGACCGGCTTGTAGTTCATTTCAAACACCAACGCAAACTCCACGGAAGATAAAAAAAAGAAAACGATACTTGGTTACTCACGTAACCTCGGTTCTCTCTAGAGAGGGAACGAGTATTGCGTAAGGAACTTACGCTACGGGAAAAGTCATCTTTTCTCGAGATACTGAAGCCAAAAAATTATCCTTAATTTTTCATAATTTGTCAACGCAGTGCAGCAGGCAGCACAGCAGAGCTAGAGCAGGCAATACTGCGTGCTCATTGGCTGCCGCGCGGCAACTGCTTAAGCCTACCAGTGAGCCCCGCGTGACGTCACGCCCAATCAGGGCGCGCGCGCCCTCGCGCGTCACAGCCCGCCAGAAGGGGCGGCGTCAGAGCGTATATAAACAGGGCTCGGAGGCTTAATTCTCTGGTTTCTGTCGAATGAAGCAACATGAGCTCGAGGCGCAAGCACGGCAGGGAACTTATATATAAGAGCTTTCCCTGAAAGTGCAGCTCGACCAGAAGAGTCAAATCTAATATCCAGCCTGCGAATGAGCAGGGCATGAACATGATTTTAGACTGCAAGAAGTTTAGCCTGCAGGGCGGGAACTTCCAGGTTATAAAACCTAACAAATGTAGACGGGGAGGCCCAGCCTGCTGCCGTACAAATGTCATAATGGAAATCCCACTGGACCATGCCCACGATGAGGCAACGCCTCTGGTGGGATGAGCCCGTATGCCCAGAGGGCACTGCAGGTCTTTGGACGCGTATGCTGTTGCGATAGCGTCCACTATCCATCTGGATAACATCTGTTTCGAGGCGGCGAGACCCTTGGTGCGCCCACCAAACGAAACAAAGAGCTGCTCTGAGAGCCTGAAGGCTGCAGAGCGCGTAATATAAAGCCTTAACGCCCTGACAGGGCAAAGGAGGTTATTATCGACCTCGCTGGCTGCCGGCAGCAGGGCTGAGATGGAGATAACCTGTGCTCTGAAAGGAGTACCCAACACTTTAGGGACATAGCCATGTCTGGGTTTGAGAATGACTAACGAGTCGTTAGGTCCAAACTCGAGACACGACGCGCTAACTGATAGCGCATGTAAGTCACCCACGCGTTTTACTGAGGCGAGGGCCAGCAGAAAAACGGTTTTGAAAGTGAGGTATTTGAGACCCACAGAGTCTAGCGGCTCGAAGGGAAAAGCTTTAAGGGCCTCCAGGACCAAAGACAGATCCCATATCGGAACCGAAGGTGGCCGCGGAGGGTTCAGCCTCCTGGCGCCTCGCAGGAAACGGGTAACGAGTTCGTTTTTTCCAAGTGCGCGGCCGCGCGCCAAGTCGGCGAACGCAGCAATCGCCGCAACATACACCTTGAGCGTGGAGGGGGACCTACCCGCGTCCAAGAGCTCTTGGAGGAAGTTCAGAACCTGTGGAACCTCACAGGACTGAGAGTTCAAACTCTTCCCTGCACACCATTTATTAAACACTGACCATTTAGACGCATAGAGCCGCCTCGTTGAGGGGGCTCTGGACTGCGAGATCGTGTTAACTACCCCTTCTAATTCGGTAACCCGAATATTCGTTGATTACCCACGCAAGCAGAGACCAGTGCTCTGGATGGGGATGCAGAATTGACCCTCGGGCTTGAGAGAGAAGGTCTCTCCTCGCCGGAATCGGCCACGGGGCTGTGTCTGACATGTTCACCAGCTCCGGGAACCAGGGTTGGTTCTCCCAGTGCGGGGCTATGAGGAGCACTGCGCAGCGCGTTTCCCTGATCTTCGCTAATACCTGAGGCAGCATTGAGATCGGGGGGAAAGCGTACAACGGGACACTGGGCCAAGCCCGGGTCAGCGCGTCCTCGCTCTTCGAAAAGAACCTTTTGCACTGAGCGTTCTCGCTTGTGGCAAAAAGGTCCAGTTTCGCTTCGCCAAAGCGGAGCCACAACGTCTGTATCGTCTGGCTGTGTAACGCCCATTCCCCTGGGGGGACATTGTCCCTGGACAGTTTGTCCGGGCCATCGTTCAGGTGCCCGGGCACGTGCGCGGCTCTCAGCGAGCGCAGCGAGCCCTGAGCCCAGACCAAAAGGCGTTCTGTTAGAGCGCGCAGGGCTCTGGATCTGAGTCCGCCCTGGCGGTTCACGTAGGACACCACTGACATGTTGTCTGATCGAATTAGCACGTGGTGTCCCCGCAAGTATGGGAGAAAATGCTTCAAAGCTTTCTCGACCGCTAACATCTCCAGACAGTTTATATGGAGGTTCCGCTCTGGGCCCGACTAGGGGCCGCAGATTGGTCTGCCCTCGTAAAGCGCTCCCCAACCCATGTTGGACACTTCTGTCGAGACCACTTTGTGGTGTGAGATGGCTCCCATTGTCACTCCCTGACGGTACCATTCGGGCGCTAGCCAGGGCTGCAGGGCTGAGACACAGACCTGAGTTACGCTGACTCGAGCGCTGCCCGAAATCCACGCTCCGCGGGGTACTTTCGATTTCAGCCAGCATTGTAGCGGGCGCATACGAAGTAAACCCAGCCGTAGGACCGCTGCGGCTGATGCGATATGGCCTAACAGCCTTTGGAAACGTTTCAGAGGGAGGTATCTGCCCTTTTGGACGGATGCGGCGAGGTGTCGAACACAGCGCGCGCGCTGTTCTGACAGCCTGGCAGTCATCGCCACCGAGTCCAGTTCTATTCCTAGGAAGGAAATAGACTGACTGGGGATAAGTGAGCTCTTGTCCCAGTTCACCGAAAGACCCAGGCTTTCCAGATGACTGAGAAGCGCTATCTTGTGAGAGATGAGTTCCTCTTTTGACTGCGCTAGAATGAGCCAATCGTCCAGATAGTTCAGGATTCGCATGCCCTGTTTTCTCAGGGGAGCGAGAGCTGAATCCATGCACTTCGTAAATGTACGGGGTGCTAGGGACAGGCCGAACGGCAGGACGGTATATTGATACACCTGGCCGTCGAAGGCGAATCTCAAGAATGGCCTGTGACGGGGTATAATCTGGATTTGAAAATACGCGTCTTTCAGATCGAGAGATATAAACCAGTCCCTCGGGCAAATCAGCGAGAGGATCTGCCTGGTCGTAAGCATTTTGAACGGCCGTGTCATGAGGGCTCTGTTCAAATGTCTCAGATCTAATATGGGTCTGAGCCCGCCGTCCTTCTTGGGCACGAGGAAATAACGGCTGTAAAAACCCGCCTCGGTCAGAGAAGGAGGAACTCTCTCTATCGCCTTTTTTCGCAGCAGCTTCGCTATCTCTGCATGAAGCAGATGGGCTGCTTCTGCTTTCACTTTCGTTTCGGTCCGGGCTAGAAAGCGCGGAGGCCGACTACTGAACTGTAGCGAATAGCCCTGTATTACCGTGTCCAGCACCCATGTCGACACACCCGGAATAGCCTTCCATGCATTCGCACTCATAGCTAGGGGTCGAATGGCCTCTGAGTCCTGCCCGTCGCATAGCGCGGGACGAGGAATCTGCAGTGGCGGGCGCGCGCTGCCCGCTGAGACAGTGCTGCGAGACGGGGACTCGCTGATAGCAGTGACCGGCCGAATTGCGCTGGGAGAGCGCGCGTGAGTGTTTACAGCAGAGTGTGAACGCGGGGGAGCGGGCACAGGACTCTTTATTAAAACACGGCCGGTGGCGGTGGCGATATCTGAACCCTGAATGTGTGAGACAGAGCGAGCAGTGTGTGGTTGTGAGCACTCGTGAGCGGGCACATTTCCTACACTTATCACTCGAGCGGCAAGTGCGCGCTTTATGCGAGTGTGCTCTGTAGGGTACACCGGGGGATTTGTGCTTGTGTGTAGAAATGAACACTGGGCTGTGGGCATATTTACTACACTCATAACACTGTCGGCATGAGCCGTTTTGAGATCTGAACCCTGAGTTTGTGAGACAGAGCGGGCAGTGTGTAGGGGTGAACACATTGGCGTGGGCACATTTCCTACACTTAACACTCGAGTGGCGGCTGCACGCTCTATGTGAGTGTGCTCTGTGGGACACACAGGGGAGATCGTGCTTGTGTGTAGACATGAACACTGGGACGTGGGCATATTCACTACACTCATAACACTGCCGGCGTGAGCCAGACATTGAGCTCCTTTTGCTGTTTGTGAGCTTTAGAGGATCTGCAACCCGGGGTAACTGAGTGGCAGAGCGAGCAATGGGTAGATGTGAGCACAGAATTGTGGGCACATTTACTACACTTAGTACTCAAGCGGCGTTTGTCCACTTTATGAGAGTGCGCTTTGTGAGCGTTACCGGGGAGACTGTTTTGTGTGTAACAGTGAGCACGTGGGAGTGGGCACAGTTTCTACACTTATAACACCATTGGCGTTATAGGAAACTGATATTGCGAGATGCGGGTTCGCTTTCTGTTGTAAGAAAGCTGGCCGCGAGCTCGGAGAAGCCAGCAGAAAAAAAATATTTATCTGCAGCCAGAGCCGGATTCGAACACGGGTCTACCGCGTGGAAGCCTAATGTTCTGCCGCTGAGCCACAGGGGCACACATAACTTACAGTTAGTGTGAGCATATGACTGAGCGTCGTGTTTCCTTAGGGCGTCTGTTTGCAGGCGCGCATGTATTAAAACAGGCACGTTTACTGCAGTATTAGTATTTCCAGCCGCCTGAACTTAGAGGGGACTGAGAAATATGCGAGAATTGGAGGTAGTCTGGCCCAGGCGGGACGACAACACTCACTCTTCCTCTTTTCGCCGGTGCCCGTAACGTCCGCTCTGATATCCCTTGAGAACGGCGCAGTTGCGCGGCTCGAACAAAGAGAGAAAGAGCGGGAAGATGTCATCATGTTGAGACATCGTTAGTTTGCAGGCGTGCGTGTATAAAAACAGGCCCGTTTACTGCAATATAGATATTTCTAGTCGCCTGCTAGGAGGGGACTGAGAAATGTGTGAGAACGGAGGTGGCCGGAGAGTGACACACGCGACCGAGACGCGGGGTGGCTTTCTTATAACGTAAAGGAAACCAGCCCGTGACTGTCTACTTCTGACATCCCTTGTGAGCGGCGCGTTTGCGCGGCTCGAACAGAGGGGGAGAGCGCAGGAAGGGGCGTGCGTCATCCGCGGGGGGTAGCTTTCTTGTAACGTAAAGGAAGCTATAGCCCGAGACCGCCCATTTTTGACATCCCTTGTGAGCGGCGCGTATGCGCGGCTCGAACAGAGGGGGAGAGCGCAGGCAGGGGCGTGCGTCATCCGCGGGGGGTAGCTTTCTTGTAACGCAAAGGAAGCTATAGCCCGAGACCATCCATTTCTGACATCCCTTGTAAGCGGCGCCGTTACGCGGCTTGACAGAGGGGAGTAAGCAGCTGTCTATGAAGCAGCGCTGTCTGCTTCATCCCCTGAGGCGACGGCAGTGCGGGCGAAGCCGGCCGCTGCGCGTCGGAGGTGGGGGGGAGAAGGAGACAGCGAGGCTCGCGGGAGTGGCTCCGGCGAGCGCTCAGCTGCTGCATCCGGGACGGGGAGACAGCGGAAGCGTCGAACGTGGCGAGTTGAGCCCGCGGGGTCAACCTCGGCAGTTCTTCGCAGAGTTCGCCGCCGCCCGAAGTAAGGGCGACGGCTGCGCGGTCACGACCCAGGCAGAGAGCACAGAACACAGGCGGTCTCTGTCGCTGAGGTGAGGTGAGAGCGCACAAGGAATTGTAAAGCATTTTGCAACAAACGCCTCTGCTCTTTTAGTAGTGTCGCGAGAGCGAACACACACACACATAGCAGAGAAAGGATATATGTCACCGGATAGCTGAGCTGGCACGGCAGGCTGAAGGCGGCGAGAGATCGACCGGCTTCCTCAGGCGCTGTCCTAAGCTGGCTCGGTGCTTTCTCGACGGCGGCGGCTTTTCTCAGAGATCAGCGATGCGAGCACTTCGCTGAAGAGACAGAAATCAGAGAATTAAGCCTCCGAGCCCTGTTTATATACGCTCTGACGCCGCCCCTTCTGGCGGGCTGTGACGCGCGAGCAGTATTGCCTGCTCTAGCTCTGCTGTGCCGCCTGCTGCACTGCGTTGACAAATTATGAAAAATTAAGGATAATTTTTTGGCTTCAGTATCTCGAGAAAAGATGACTTTTCCCGTAGCGTAAGTTCCTTACGCAATACGAGAGAACCTCTCGTAAGAGAACTTTTGTCCGTGAGCGTGCACACTTCTGGTTGCAGTTTCGCTTGCCGCCAGAGGGGGCATAGTTCTGCAAAAACTCAGAGACTTGCGCAATGCACCTTGAAATATGATAATGAATAATTATACACTTTAATAATACACCTCAAATTATGTATTTTTAGGATGAAAACTGATTTAGTGATTCCACTTTGTTGATTTAATGCATCTATTATTGTTGATTACAGTTGATACTCGTGATGAAGAGATAACCTACGCTGATCCAACATTCTAAAAAGAAACACACAGAAATCGGTAAGATCATTTATGACTGTCATCTGTGCCATTATCAGCAGAATCACATTTAGATGCGTTTAGTGTTTTACTGTATAAGTGTAAATGGCTATGCTTCCTGATTTTCTTGATTATTAAATATTAAAACAAATACAACTACTACTTTTGATTATAAAAACAGATAACACTAAAAGTATGACATTAATCTGACACGACCAGTGGAATATGGTGCACCATGGTTTAAAATCTATGGATGTTT
Source organism: Leucaspius delineatus (assembly GCA_023718395.1). Taxonomy (NCBI): domain Eukaryota; kingdom Metazoa; phylum Chordata; class Actinopteri; order Cypriniformes; family Leuciscidae; genus Leucaspius; species Leucaspius delineatus. Next base: position 48,077,516 of record CM043363.1, on the reverse strand, counting down.
ACAGTAGTCTATATTTGAAGTGGATCAAAAAAGTTCATCAAAGTTGTCTTTAAAATGAATGTATAACTTGAATGAAAGGTTTTGATTCACTTTAAATGCTGATTAGTGTAAATATCTGACTTCATACACTGTAAAAAATTTGCTGTAGTTATGCAGCTATTTGCCAGTAACTTACTGTAGATTTAAATTTATGTTATTTACTGGCAACAGTTTGTTCAAAGTTAAATGAACATTAAACATTAACAAGTCTTTGTCTTTACAGAATAAAACTATAAAATAACAACCTAATGCAAACCATTCTGGGAACCAGAAATCTTCATCAACCCTTTTCTGTTTTTTTCCTTCAGATTTTGGTTCCCAGAATGCTTTGCATGAGGCTGTTATTTTATAGTTTTATTCTGTAAAGACAAAGGCTTGTTAATGTTTAATGTTCATTTAACTTTGAACAAACTGTTGCCAGTAAATAACATCAATTTAAATCTACAGTAAGTTAAAGTAAGTTAAATATAAAGTAATATTGTAATTTCTACAGATTTTTTTTACAGTGTACATTCATTAAAAATGAATGCCGTAACAGTTTAAGTGGGTACAAATTATGTAAAAAAAGTGAAGCTAGTTCTGAAGAAAAGATCATGCATGTCTAACATTTAAATGGGAAGTTCACCCAAACTATATCTATATATATATATATATATATATATATATATATATATATATATATATATATATATATATATATATATATATATATATATATATATATATATATATATATGTACACAGTGAGGAAAATAAGTATTTGAACACCCTGCTATTTTGCAAGTTCTCCCACTTGGAAATCATGGAGGGGTCTGAAATTGTCATCGTAGGTGCATGTCCACTGTGAGAGACATAATCTAAAAAAAAAAAAAAAATCCAGAAATCACAATGTATGATTTTTTAACTATTTAGTTGTATGATACAGCTGCAAATAAGTATTTGAACACCTGTCTATCAGCTAGAATTCTGACCCTCAAAGACCTGTTAGTCTGCCTTTAAAATGTCCACCTCCACTCCATTTATTATCCTAAATTAGATGCTCCTGTTTGAGGTCGTTAGCTGCATAAAGACACCTGTCCACCCCATACAATCAGTAAGAATCCAACTACTAACATGGCCAAGACCAAAGAGCTGTCCAAAGACACTAGAGACAAAATTGTACACCTCCACAAGGCTGGAAAGGGCTACGGGGAAATTGCCAAGCAGCTTGGTGAAAAAAGGTCCACTGTTGGAGCAATCATTAGAAAATGGAAGAAGCTAAACATGACTGTCAATCTCCCTCGGACTGGGGCTCCATGCAAGATCTCACCTCGTGGGGTCTCAATGATCCTAAGAAAGGTGAGAAATCAGCCCAGAACTACACAGGAGGAGCTGGCCAATGACCTGAAAAGAGCTGGGACCACAGTTTCCAAGGTTACTGTTGGTAATACACTAAGACGTCATGGTTTGAAATCATGCATGGCACGGAAGGTTCCCCTGCTTAAACCAGCACATGTCAAGGCCCGTCTTAAGTTTGCCAATGACCATTTGGATGATCCAGAGGAGTCATGGGAGAAAGTCATGTGGTCAGATGAGACCAAAATAGAACTTTTTGGTCATAATTCCAGTAAACGTGTTTGGAGGAAGAAGAATGATGAGTACCACCCCAAGAACACCATCCCTACTGTGAAGCATGGGGGTGGTAGCATCATGCTTTGGGGGTGTTTTTCTGCACATGGGACAGGGCGACTGCACTGTATTAAAGGGATAGTTCACTTTGAAATTAATTTTTGATATGTTTTAGCTTACCTCAAGGGCATCCAAGATGTAGGTGCCTTTGTTTCCGCAGTAGTCTCAATTTTGATATTTTTAGGTCAAACCGTTCTTGTCTGTCAGTCATATAATGCAGGTCGATGGTCACTGGCTCAAAACACAAGCACAGAGTCCAAATTAAAACAATTCCCCATCGTCCAAAAGAAACAATTCCCCATCATAAGTACACATTGATGGCCTAAGACACGAAACGAGCGGTTTGTTTGAGAAAACGAACAGTATTTATATCGTTGTTATCTCTTGAAAACAGCACACGTCCAAATGATCTGACGGCCCGGGCGGGTATAGATGTATACATAGATGTCGCCTTGGCTACGGTTTCGTTCCAATGAACTGCAGTAGCCAAGGCGACATCTATGTATACATCTATACCCGCCCGCGCCGTCAGATTATTTGGACGTGTGCTGTTTTCAAGATATAACAACGATATAAATACTGTTCGTTTTCTCACACAAACCGCTCGTTTCGTGTCTTAGTATTTCGTGTGTACTTATGATTGGGAATTGTTTCATTTGGACGATGGGGAATTGTTTTAATTTGGACTCTATGCTTGTGTTTTGAGACAGTGACCATCGACCTGCATTATATGACTGACAGACAAGAACGGTTTGACCTAAAAATATCAAAATTGAAACTACTGCGGAAACAAAGACACCTACATCTTGGATGCCCTTGAGGTAAGCTAAAACATATCAAAAATTAATTTCAAAGTGAACTATCCCTTTAAGTGAGTGAACTTATATTTATATTTTTGATGTCTGTGTCATATTCTATAAATATTCAGGTATAAAAAAGCCATTTTAAAGTAGTTAAAAAATCTGACTGCTAAAATTGTGTGTCTACCAGCCACCAATGATGTTGTGTGATGCGAAATGGTTGGCTGGTTATTCCAGTTATCCAATCACATCCTCTGTCAAGGTGAATCATACTCATTGCACAACCAAAAACTTGAACCAAAAAACGTGATTTATTCGGAAAATGTGTTTCCATCATAATTTATGCGTAGCTTGTCTTCCTATCATATAAAAAAGTGTATCTGCCTCAGTTAAGTGCATATGTTTATGTTACACGTTTATTGAACTGTTGTATAAAATGAATATCACATTTGTAATCTTGCTGATATTAAAGAAAAAAGCACTCCTCATTATATTGTTTTACTAGATTATGTTGTAAACACAAAAAACAAGAACCCATAGAAATCAAATGAATCATTAATGTACATCAATATTTAATGGAGGATTGATGGCAAAGTAAGACTGACTGTTTTTTTGTTGTTTAAAGGTGCAGATGGGGTATTAGTTTATCCGCAACTGCATCACAAAACTCATCATCCGCACCAACGTTTTTTGACCAGATTTCAAAGCCGCACCAGCCTGCCATCCGCTGATTGTTTTGCGTCCATTAGCTGTGTTCTTACTGTTTTCTGAGGGTGCATGTGTGTGAGAGATAACTAAACTTTCACAAAGGTTTAGTTAAAGCCGATTACTGATATCAGCCACTGTGTACGCAGGTTAAGGATTTGTGTTGTAGGTGATGTAGTGGATGACTTTTGATGATCACCAAGTTGGTGATCAGATTGTTTTAAAGTATAATATTGAGAGGAAGCACTTCTTTACATATAACCAAATACATTGCTTTGTATCAAAAAAGCTAAAGGACCATCCAGACGGCCTTGGTCGGTCTACAATAGAAGAACATCTTAACAAACTGTAATCTTCTCGATCAGTACTTAGCTGTTTTTATAATATAAAAAAAAAGATAATTCAGATAAAGTTAGGAGACTATGGGAAACTGATCTTGGGGTAGAAATACATGAAGCGGATTGGGGGAATGGTATGTGTCACACCTTATTTAGCAGACAATTCATCCTGGGAAATGCAGTTTAAAATACTGCACAGATTACATATCACTCCGGTTCCAGACACAAAATGAACCCCAATTTATCCAGCAGCCTATGCAATAAATGTAAGATCACAGAGGGAACCCTTATGCACTGCTTCATGGGGATGTTTTAAGGTTCAGCAATTCTGGGCGGGGGTTTGTCTAGAAGTCAGTGGGCAAAATCTCTTCCTGATCTTTACAATTAGGGCCTGAGATCTGTTTACTGGGACCTACAGAGGAACTCCCTCATGGTTTTAAGGAGATCAAAAGTATTTTGTTACAATGGATAACTGACATAACCCCATCAGAAGCTCAGTGGATACATATTGTTAAGGCCTTTATTCCTAATGACAGCCTTTTCCACTGCACTAAGAGACAAACCCTTTAGTTCTACAGGATCTGGGGCCCATATAATACCTGTAGATGCAGAACACATGCTATCCTTGGGAATTCAAAATTTAGCTTGGAAGGGGTAGAGGTAATTTTGGGTTGGCTATTTATTTATTCTTATAAATAAGAATAAAATATAAAATCTTTTACTTTTCTTCTTTTTTCTTTTCTTTCAGAGTTTGATATGCATATGAACAGACTTCCAAGTCAAGGATAACAAATAAGGGATTCAGATGGAGGTTTCATATTTTGCTTGCATGTTTGACTTGTAATGTGTTCCCCCCTTTGTTCTTTTCTATGTGTTTTGAAAAATCCCTGTAATGCCTAAAATCACCAGACGTTAATTAAACTCTCTGTGAGGCTTTTTCCTCATTATTGATGTTCTTATCAATAGGGTTTTCATGCACACTAGAAAGCTGGTATTGCAACCAAGCTGTTTAAGATTTGAAGCGTTGCTCACGCTTACATGCACTGCATTAGTAGCAGCTTATGGCCATGCAAAAGCATTAGCTGTGTTCTTACTGTTTTCTGAAGAGTGCATGTGTGTGAGAGGTAACTAAAGTAACACAAAGGTTTAGTTAAAGCCGATTACTGATATCAGCCACTGTGTACACAGGTTAAGAGCATGACATTTACACCGCATTTCTGAATGCTACAATAAAACCCATTTCTTAAGTGCATGTAAACTCTGAACATTCATTTTACCTTTTCTCAAATATGTTCTTAGTTGTGTTGTGTCTTTTTTATTTTTTATTTTTCCTACATTTTCTGTTTATTGTGATCCTGCATGTAAATGTGTGTTTCAGTAATAGTAAAGGTTAAAAGCTAAAAAAAAAAATCACACAGAGATAGTTGAGCATCATGGGACATTAACCAGATTTTATTCAAGAGTTTCTAGCTTTGAATATTTACTTTGGATTCTGAGGCCCAAAACCACAATACCAGACATTTATAATACATTAACTGAATTTAACACAAATTGATGGTGGGAGTGCAAAGTTACATAAGTAACACTATCTCTATGGTCCTGATGTTAAAGCTCACATTTTGAACAGGGTATTTTTCAGTTTTACTCTGTGTGTGTTCAGGAAATCCAAGCTGAGGTTAAACATCATTTATATGTCCTAACAGCACATTCTCAATGCATTCAGATTAAAAGTCACTGATCGATATACATAAATCTGCAGAATAACATTACACGTTTTAATTTCATGATAAAGATGAGCAGCAAACAGATGTTTTTGATGTATTTTTACAGTACTGCATTCAACAGACTCAAACCACAGAAGGTCTCGCAGTTTTAGATCTGGAAAGAAATGTGGTTTCATCTGTTGAGAGCATGAGCAAGAGAACGTGTTTTATAAATGGACGTTTGTGGTTAATGTGCATCAGTGTTTATGTCAAATGCAGTCTTGTGGTGTGAATAGTGTGAGTGTGTGATCCTGTGAATAGTGTGATTAGGTTCCTTTGAATTTTGTGGGGTTGAAGAACTTCCACAGTTTTACTTTCTCTTTTTGAGAAACAATGTTTTACTGCAAAATAAAGTACAGAATGAAAAATGTTTGATAAAAATATACTCTCTGTGATGTGAGATTTTTCTGTGTGAATGAGAAATATTAAAATGTATCATACAATATGTGCATGTGAAATATTGATATTCAGCAGCATTTGCATCTCTCTATATTTCCATGACCTCTTACTCATAAGTGTTAGTTTCAGTGTTATTTGCAGCTCACGCAACACTTCATTGTTTTTAAAAAGATTCCACTAGTCATATCATCAAGCCTGTCTTTTTAGCAAAGACACAAACAAGAGAATCATTTAAAAAAAATAAATGCAATGCCTGATTTACTGCCAGTTGGTATATTGATGTGTTTGCAAGATTTTCAGTGCATCATGCATAAGTGATGATTTATTTGTTTTCATCAATTTTGGGGAGTTTCTTAAAGTGATACATTTCATTAGCATAATTGTGGTTTTAAACATTAAGAAACTTTTTCCAATCACTAGCAATAAAGCATGAAAGACGCCAACCGCCTGGATCATGTCACGTGACTGATCGCTCTAAATCAAAACTTTTTTCAGCAGACAGTGAAAATCCACGTCTATTTTAAAAACACGTTTTACTTATTATACATGTCATCTACAAAGCTGTCTGTTTTCATCAAAGGCAACATAATTCTCAACAATATGATTAAAGTGTGGCGGATGGCTTGTTATGTTACGCACCTCTCACCATACACACCTATACACAATAATCCAGATTTCCCAGCTGGGCTGAGTGATGGGCCGGCACTCTGGAAAAAACAAGGGATTTGTGTCATAGGTGATGTAGTGGAAAACAATAAGTTGATGACTTTTGTTGATGACAATCTGATCATCCAAGTTGGTGATCAGATTGTTTTAAAGCAGTGGTTCTCAACCTTTTTGGGGCCAGCGCCCCCTATCCAATATCCAGGTCCCTGAACGCCCCCCACCCCCAAACTACTGAGCGAGCAGGAATGAGTGAGAGTTAATAGATGAAATAAGTGCAAAATTGTCTTTTGTTAATACAACTGAATTATACTCCACAGTGATTCATCCCAAAAAAAAAAAGTTCTAAATTGCATTGACATAGCAATACCAGTATTTCTCACAGGATTTTGGAAAATGTATGGAGAGTGGACCTCAGGCCTTCTAGGGGGGTCCGGGGGCATGCCCCCCCGTAAGAAAATTTTGTGCATTTTAATGTTAAATTCATCAATCTGGTGCACTTTGAGAGTTCAAAATTAAAAGTGCCAACCCATATTCAGTGTACAAAGAAAAATTCAAACCTCTTTTAGTTGTGTCTGTCTACATTACACTACCCATGACAGTAATAGCCATATATTGTAAAACAAATGCACTGAAAAATAAAGGACGATCATTAAAGTGGTAATGTTTGCACTTAGATTTTATTACGCATTTAGAAGAGTATTGCAAGAAGCTGCTTATATTAACCTTACTTTCGAAAAATAAATAAATAAAATCTTGATTTTTCATGAAAAATTAGGTTAGAATTGTAGGCCTAAAATACCATGGTATCAGCTTGTTTTCTTCAATGGTATATCAAGATACAGGTGTTGGTTTTCCTGCTGGACATCACTGCCTGACGCACCTCCTCCAGTGCCTTTTGAACTGGTGTGCCGCGACACCTCACTGAACACTTCTGTGAGCCTGAGCGGGTCATCAGCTGGGGACCACCACTCATCGACGTTTCGCTCCTTTAACCCCAGTACGTCTCGTGGTGGTGGAGCGATGGCAGGGATCACTCCCTGCCACCCCCTGCTGATGCCCTAGGTGTTTGCCCCCCAACCCTTCTCCTTCCTCCTTAACCACAGCCAGAAGCTGCCTTTCTCTGCCTCCTCCGCCAGCTCTTTCATGGCTTTCCGATGCCTCGCCCCTGTGCATCCCATGTCTCGGAGTAGGCGAGCGGTTGAGGAACCTACGAAGCCCCTACACCCCACTTCCACAGGGCAGATAACGGCTTTCCAGCCCGCTTCCCTGCACTCTGCCGCCAGATCGGAGTACTTGGCTCGCTTCCGCTCATATGCAGCCTCCACCCCTCCCTCCCAAGGTACAGTGAGTTCCACAAGGAGGACGGTCTTGCAAGCCTCTGAACACATGACGAGGTCGGGCCGCAGGGATGTTTCCACTATCTCCCTGGGGAACTGGAGCTGCTTTCCCAAGTCGACCCTCATGGTCCACTCACTTCCCGGTGAGAGGAGCCTTGCTGTATCTCTCTGGCGGGAGGGTCTGACACTCTCTCCAGCCCTCGCGAACTGGATGGAATGTCGTCCTCGAGCGGAAGGTCTGCTGTTCGCCTCCTTTCTGCATGACTCTGACACCTCTGCCAGCTTCTTCTGTACTTGGTCATGTCGCCACCTATAGCGGCCTTGGGACAATGCCGTCGTACAGCCCGACAGGATGTGCTGGAGGCTTGTGTTGCTGGTGTTACAAAGGGAACAGGTCTCTTCGGCACCAAACCATTGGTGGAGGTTTCGGGGACAAGGCAAGGTGTCATAGGTTGCTCTGATCAGGAAGCTGAGCCTAGCTTGGGGGATCTTCCATAGATCTGACCATGACATGGGCCTGTCTGTGAGACCTTCCCATGACGTCCAACCTCCTTGCTGGCCCTGGGACACCGCTTTGATGTTAAGGCGTTCGTGCTCAGTTCTTGCCACTTCCGCCACCACCATGGCTTTCCGCCACCACCATGGCTTTAATATAATTAATACAATTACAATTAATTTGGTTTGTTGTGATTAATTTGTGTTCATAATCAGTAAAAAAAAATCTTCTAACAAGAATAAACACATATGAACAATTACATTATTATTGTATTATTAATTATTTGTATATCTTGAAACTACCCAAGCAGCGTTTCCTGCTCAGATGTGATGGCGGAATGAATACATTACCAAAATGTGATTGCAGAATATATTTAAATTATCCATCAAATTGTCATTTTCTCCTTACTGTCTTGTGAGTTAACAATAATGTAACACAAAGGACAGCCAGTGCATGTAATTAAAAAATTGCTCAAACTCCTCGTGACCAAACCCCATTTGTCGTTGTCTAACTTGATTAGATTAACGCAAATTCTAATACACAAACACCCCTATTGTCTCAAGATTCTTCCTTGAAGGACACAGACCCAACGGCGCCGACAAATGGCGTAAATCATTGAATTGCCTATCTGAAAACAGATCCCTTACTGATCGACCATATGGGACCTCTAGTTTATGGCTCCGCGAACATCCGCTGATCAACAAGAGCAATCCCTCCTGACCAATAAAAGCAATCTCAAGAGGACCCTAGGGACTCTCTCTGTCAGACATTCATTTACATTTAGACACTCAGTCAACACGTAGGAAAACAACCAGCCTCTATTCAACCGCTAATCTAATCAAAACTAGTAACGCGCACACACATAGACTCTCAGCCCGTGCTCGGGGGACAAAAGTTCAACGCGCCAGGGTGCGAATCCTCAACCCCGTTCGCACACACACACAAGGAAACACACACAGATCCTACCATTGTATGGATCGAAATCATCTTGTGAAATGTTTAAAGTGTATTCTCATGATGTAGGCATGATCCCTTATCCATTGATTGTAAAACACACATACATACATACTGGTCTCCCCCTCAGGGAAGAAAGGAGGGGGGGGGGGGAGACGCAGTTCACGCATCGGACACAACAATCTGTGAACTTTTGGCATCCCCTCCACACACACACACACAGAGAAGCTCGGATGTCCGGACATTATGATCAAAAATCACCCTTTTCCAAATGTATTCTTGAAATGTATTTGTTTTATGTCACGGTCCCTATAAATCAGACCGCTATAATCTAGTTTTATGATGTACTCAAAGAATGAAATGTTTGTTATAGTGAAAAATCTTATATCTTTACGACTTTAGATCATGGCATGGTCGTTCACGGTATTGTTCTCTTCCAAAAATCTCAACGGTAGTGAATCTTTAACTCAAAATCTCCGAAGACGCACTCTTTTATTAATTCCGGTGTTATTAATATTGGGACCAAATTTAACTTCTCCATAACTGTTAGAAGGGGCGTGAGCCTCCGCAAAAACGTCAGGAGGTAGTCACCATCGGCCTTCCAGGCGATTGGGTCATACACCTCAAGAGGCGTGAGCTCAGCTCCTTCAAAATGCCGCGTTTTTCTGAAAACATTGCAGTTTGCCAGAGAGAGAAGAAGACAACGCTTCCTTCCTTCCTCCAAGGAAACCTTCGCTCGTCTTTATTTTCATTTTCTTCCAAGTTTCATTTCCTTAAACTATTTTACTCCAGTTAATAGTCTGTTTCAACCAACAACGAAACCAACTTAAAGCTAAGATCAACTTGCTAAGTTTCGCTCGTTTCAAGTCGCCATAGCAACCACAACGCCGTGACCCTCCGCTCCGGTGAACACGTGATCCAGGCGCTTTTGTCTGCACCGACGCGACACACACGCACCAGGAAGGCCGACAAAGAGTAACGTAGACTTTAAATTTGTAATCTGAAGTGCTGTTTCAAATGTCTAATATTACTGTGCCTATTGGGTTTTTGTTGTGAACGACTGAACTGTTTCTTCCTATCTCTCAATTCTCTCACTCACACTTCATCACATACACAGAAATACATGACCACGTGGCTCTGGACAAAACACAAGACCACGTGCTCCCACACACCCACACACTTGCTTCTCCTCACCACGCTCTCACCAGTGTACACACACACACACACACACACACACACACACGAAGTCATTCTTAAAATCACTCTTACTCTCTTTTGCTCATCTCTCTCTCTCTCTCTCTCTCTCTCTTATATTCTCCTTTTCTTCCCCTGTATTAACCTTTGATTCTTACGTTTATTTTGTTGTATTTCTTATTGCGATCGTATATTGTTTGTTTATGCATATTTACTCCTGTGTGATTTTAAAGTAGTTAGTTCATTTAAATAAACTTGTTAAATCATTTGAATCAAGTTTGCTTTGTTTGTTTCAAATCTGAGTCCCTGAGTAGTGCAGATCTTACCTCTTAAGCTCTACGGTCAATTTTACTATTGAAAGAAATCTCAAATTGTCTAAACACGAGGATAATTATTTTCTTTGTGGCCACAGGAAAAGTGTTATCTTTTGGTGTTAAAGACGCTAGATTTCCGTTCAGAAATTGTACAATTCGTGTGCTGGACGCACATTTTGTACAATAAATGAACCTTCTTCAACTTATACCTAAAATTACCCCAAATTGAAACATAATTCTACCTGCCTATATCATTAATTACAACGAGAAATCGTGTAATTGTTGATATACGTTGAAATTGACCTACTCCCTATTTGGGAATTATTTAATTCATGTAAGCAACATATGCATATTCACATTAATGCTAATTTGAGCTAATTACTTCCCCAAAATAAGTCATTGTTGTTACAATAATGCCTGACCAGTAAATTACTTGGTGAACAAAGAAAACATTTTGGCATTTGGGATTTGAATTAGTTAACGCCTAAAAATGTCAAAGTTTTACCTTATAAATAGAATACAGTTTAATTAATTTTAAAATTCGTCACTAGAGTGAATGGGAACATGGTTTATTTAAAATATGTGTTTCTTAAGTCAATACTTTTTAATGGCTTGTCAACTTTCCATACCTTTGATTCTAGTACTGTAAGTGCTGGATTCTCAGCACCACCGGATTGTTGTCAGCGCCAAACACATTTTTGAGCTCGTGATTGCTGATTCTTATCAGCGCTGGATTCTAGTCAGTGCTTGAGCGCTGGTCTATATGACTGGAAAAATAATAGATTCGTTGCAAAAGTAACGATAGGCTACATGTTGCATAAAACTGGAAGATTTTAGAATGTTAGGCATTCTAAACTTTTGAATAAGAAATAATATCAAGTCGTCAAAATACAACTCGTCAAAACTCCTCGAATCACAACAAGCGCGCGCGGTGAGAACACTCACAGCACACCCGAACTTGACTGCACATCATATTTTTTACATTATTGATACTGCTTTCAATCGTAATGCAAAAGAAATGAAGACAAAATTTTTTTTTGGAGCGCTGAGGTATTCTTTCACGCGCATCATAGATGCACACAATGGGTCTCATTCATGAAACACGAGCAGAACGAATTTTTGTGTAAATTGTGTGTAAAGTGATTCTGGCGTAAATTTTCGGATTCATTAAAATGTTCGTATTTCCCAAATGTTAGTTGGTACGAAAGAAATCTACACCTGGTCCCAGCCACGCGTAAATAGTGCGTTTAACATCCGAACGTTTTGCTCATTAATAAGGCTGCCTTTTAATTCACCGTAATCGGGTACATATTTACACAGCATTTTGAAAAAATATTATATATAGTAATTACATACGGTTTTTCTATTTACTCATCTGCAAACGGAACACAAGTCCGCAAGTTTTTTTTATTTTATTTTTTTATATTCAAGCTGTTTTTTTTTTGTGTGTGTGTCCGCAAGTCACAAGTGTTGCAGTCAAGCTTCGTGTCGAACCATTTTCTTTTCACTTCTGGGACTGTTCGATTAACAGATGAAACTCCATTAACTGCATCTGTAATATGCTGCCAAGCATTTTTACCTAAAGCATTTAGGTATTACCTAAAAAATCATTTTTTTTAGGACCTGATATGCCACTATGTACGCTTGAAAATAAAATGTGGCTTTTTGAACGAACTTCTGATAATAAACTTCAATTTCTGCATCTGAGAATTTTATCTTCTTCATTCGCTTTTGAGAAGACATGTTGAAATCCTTCGTTTCGTGTCATAATATGATGCCCATATATAGTTGTCAGTCGGTTTTAATGGGCGGGATTTATGGTAATTGCGAATGAGCGTGCACGCGCGTCCCATTTACGACTGATTGGAATTCATTAACCCACACACACATTTCACTATCAAATCTGACGTTTACGAAGTATTTGTGAATCAGGAGAAGAGTTTTCGGGAATGTCTCTTTACGCGCAAATCACTCACATATTTACTCGTATATTTACGAATGTTTCATGAATGAGACCCAATGATATCACACTCTGCGCATATGTTTTACAACATAATTTAACAAAAACATAGTCCTAATGCTTTTTAAATAGCCCACTAACAGTGTTTATTGCAACTACTAAATGCTTAAAATGAAAAAAATAAAAACTTTGCGTTACATATTTAAACTTGTGAACGCCCCCCATTAACACGTGAACGCCCCCCTTTCAAAAATCTTGCTTCCAACGCCCCCCGTTGTTCTCTGAACGCCCCCCCCCCCGTTGAGAACCACTATTTTAAAGTATAATATTGACAGGAAGCACTTCTTTACATATAACCAAATACATTGCTTTGTATCAAAAAAGCTAAAGGACCATCCAGGTTTTAAAGTATAATATTGACAGGAAGCACTTCTTTACATATAACCAAATACATTGCTTTGTATCAAAAAAGCTAAAGGACCATCCAGGCGGCCTTGGTCGGTCTACAATAGAAGAACAGCTTAACAAACTCATCTTCTTGATCAGTACTTAGCCGTTTTTATAATATTCTCACGATTTCAAAGAAGGATAATTCAGATAAAGTTAGGAGACTATGGGAAACTGATCTTGGGGTAGAAATACATGAAGCGGATTGGGGAATGGTATGTGTAACACCTTATTTAGCAGACAATTCATCCTGGGGAATGCAGTTTAAAATACTGAATATTTTTTCTTTTTCTTTTGAACAACCCATTTTTCAAGATTTGATCCAATCCGATAGCCGAAATCAGATCATATTACTTTTGCACAACTGGCCCCTGTTAGAGTGCCATAATACCACGAGTTTACACTGGCGCTATCTAGTGTTCAAGAATACTGTAGCTCTACTATTAACAGATGGGGCAATATAGATAGATCTCACAGTAGAGCAACAAATCAAGTTTGAATTCAATTTTAAGAAAATGATTAAAACATTTAGTCACAATTAAATAAAAAATGTTCATGTTTATATATATATATATATATATATATATATATATATATATATATATATATATATATATATATATATTATATTTAATTCAGGTCTAAAATGGTTTTATCTGCAGTAAAGAGTCGTTCACAAATAAGTTTAAAGGAGTCATAATGTAGAAATTTCACTTTTCCATGAGAATCAATGTATGTTATGATTGCATAATGATTGTACACTGGCCGGGAAGCCGATATTTAAAAGTGAAGCGTTTGTTTACCTCGGGGTTTGTAAAATAGGCCACGTGCACGCGCACGAAAAAACGAGATTTTGATTTCTTCCCCTTCTTGACGTCAAGACGGGGGAGGATATACCAAATATGGACACCGCAAACCTATGCCGCGGGAAGCCCGCCCCTCTCCCCCTCAGATTCAGTTTAGTTGACTCGAGAAAGATGGAGAAATCGAGTGCACACCTGAGATGCTCTGTGGGTGACTGCCACAAACAACATGCAAATGTGTTTTATCTACCAAAAACGGACGAAACTATCAGGGAACAGTGGATGAAATTCATTTTTAATGACGCTGTCCCAACAACTCTTTCAAGTGGCGTATCGTTAGGTGTGTGTGCTAAATCTTTTACAAATTTGGGGCAATATCAGGCGAACTTGGCCTCGAAGCTCCGTTTGGGAAAAGGTGCCATCCCAACCATCAGGGACTTGCCAGAAATTGAAAAGGTAAGACTGTGTTTTTATTGCTCTACTGTGGTTAACAAATAGCAGCTAACAGCTAATGCGGCTATTGTATGTAACGTTACCTTCGAGGTAAACACGGGGAATGGACTCTACGAATGCTAGCCACATCTTTCGACTTTGTTTTACACTAGCAGCTACAGTAGTGACGGTACAGGAGTCCATGCTCAGTGGCTAAAACTGTTTAAATGCAAGTATGAAAACAATATATGCACCGAATATTCGGCCACCGAAATTTTCGGCCGAAAATGGCCCAAAAGTGCATTTTCGGTTTTCGGCCGAAAGACTTATCACCGAAACAATACGGCCGAAATGTTGTGATGACGCAAACAGCAGACACCGCGACCTGCACGTGCTTGTCTGAAGCAACATTACATATCTGCGGTGTGGACGTATTTAAATATATAGAGTGACCCACGGACAGCGATTTTCAAAACACAGACATCCCAAGTCTTCCGGAAGTTCCGGGAGTCTCCCGCGTATTGATACCGGCTCCCTAATGCCCGCAAATTAGTTTAAATCTCCCGGAATCGCGAGTAGTGATGTGTCATGCGCAAAAGATGCGGCTCTGAGAGCCGATGCTTTGTAGTGAATCAGAAGAGCCGGCTCGCATCGAGTGAGAGCCGGCTCCCAGTTTTTTTTCTTTCTCTGCTTTCCTCAAGGCAGAACTTTGTTTTGATTGGTCAGCAATCGCATCGCGGCCAATCAGATGTAAGGATATGGGATCATACCATTATGTAAAAACAGAGAGGTGGGTGAAGCGAAGCAGAACTCCACTGCAAGTTAACGAGTCGTAACAACGTTAAAGGGTTAGTTCACCCCAAAATGAAAATTCTGTCAGTAATTACTCACCCTCATGTTGTTTTAACCCCGTAAGACCTTCGTTCATCTTCGGAACACAAATGACGATATTTTTGATTAAATTTGAGAGCTGGATCACTTCTCCATAGGCATATAAGGGATTGAAACTTGCTGGCCCAGAAAAGTTATTAAAGAGATCGTTAATATAGTCTAAGTGACTACAGTGGCTCAATGTTAAATATATCAAGCGACGAGAATACTTTTTGCGCGCAAAAACTAACAAAAATAACGACTTTATTCCACTATTCATTTCCTTCTCTCTGGGCCTCGAGTTAGTTCGCGTAGTGTTTTTGCGCAGCGTGTCTGTGTTACACGTCACCACATAGGCTCACTATTGGCCGACGCTGGTCATGTGTGTGATGCGTGATGACGTGCAACACAGACGCGCAGCGCAAAAACACTACGTGAAAAGACTCGAGGCCCAGAGAGAAGGAAATTAATAGTGGAATAAAGTCGTTATTTTTGTTTGTTTTTGCGCACAAGAAGTATTCTCGTCGCTTTATATAGGATCCCTAGGTTTAAAAAACTTGCATTCAATGACAACAGAGCTGTTTATTTGCTGTTTTGTTGTTAATTTGTGCAATAAATGCATAAAAACACTGCACATGAAAGGGTTTTCAACACACAAACCATTCATTTTTGCAAAGTTATGGTAAAATAAAGGCCTACAAAAAAATCCTAAATTAAGAGCCTTTCGGGAGTCGAAAGAGCCGGCTCTTCTTTGGGAGCTGAGCCAAAAGAGCCGGCTCTCTGAAAAGAGCCGAACTTCCCATCACTAATCGCGAGCGAGCATGAGCGCGCATACGTAGCGCGCGCGGCAGAGAGAGGGAGCGAGAGACCTTTGCGTGTGTGTGCAGAGCAGCCGTCATTTCTCAGAGGTTTACCTGAGCTGTTTATGGTTTTTGCAACTCACGTCCATGAGCATATAACTGCAGATATTATTTTGGGCTATGGCAGTATTGACCTAAAATATCGAAAATAGCTTTCAGTTAGTGGGGCTTCTGTAAGAATGTATATGGCAATGGTGTATTTTTTCTTTTTTCTTTGGTTGTGATTACAATTTCACTAACAATAAGTACCGTCACATTTATTGAGCTATTGCAGTATTTTGTCTATGTTTTTGTACCGCTTGGAAGTAGTAAAATACATTCCTGCAACCAATCAACGCGCCCCTCATTTGCATTATTATAATGACCGTCCACGACAGCCAAAACATCGCATCAGATCTCGCGAGACAATAATGCCTTTAGAAATAAGCGTCTGAGGGGCTCTGTGTTGATTTTTTTTTCCACTTTTCTTTTTTAGAAGTGCCTAAAATACTATAATAGAGCATTTGGGTATCCAAGGTAACACAACATTATGACTCCTTTAATAAAGCTTAATAAAGACCTTAGACATTGGCAGACAATGCATTAGTTTGATTTCAAATGACTGTCAGTAAAGATTCGCTTCATGCAGGGCTCTTTTGGTTCTCTGTATTGTTGCTAGTGAAAATCTGCTCCAAAAGATTCATGGTCAGACATTAATGGGAGAGTAAAAAAACATACTGTAATAATTTATTCACCCTCAGATTTTTTTTTTTTTTCACTATAATTTATTTTACAAGTCAAATGGTTACCCACATTCTTCAAAATAAATATTTTGTTTAGCAGAAGAAACTCATACAGGTTTGGAACAATGATCTGAACGATTCCAAATTGCACAAATAAAAAGATGATTTATGTTTGAAAGTAAATGATGACAGAATTTTCATTTTTGGGTGAACTATCCCTTTAAAGAATCATTCAGACTGAATCGCGATTCGATTCAAATCATTCTGCTAACCCGTTTGGCTAGATTCATTGAAAAGAACCGAGTCAAAAGAACGATTCATTCACGAATTGGATTGGTTCTAATTCTAACAGCCGACAGAAAATACCGGATGGCGAAATAAGGAAATGTCTATTAAATGTAGGCTATATGGCTAATACTTTTCTAATGGTGACGGAGAATATGATTGTGATTTGCGGTATACAGACATGGCCTCTTTAT
The DNA here is from genome assembly GCA_023718395.1 of Leucaspius delineatus. NCBI lineage: Eukaryota > Metazoa > Chordata > Actinopteri > Cypriniformes > Leuciscidae > Leucaspius > Leucaspius delineatus. Next base: position 48,060,270 of record CM043363.1, on the reverse strand, counting down.
ACAGTTAATCGCTCTCTACATAAAGGCCCATATTCTTGTATATTGCCCTTAATAAATTGACGTAATAACCTTTACAAACGATTTATAAATTCTGCAACTCCAAAATATACAAGAAATGCGGTAAATGACCGCTTAAAATCGTATTCAACCGTAATTCAAATATCAATTTGAAACAACTAAATTTCACGCAGAAGAACAGTGTTGGGAAAATGGAATTAAATCCCAAAATGTGTCTGGAAAAGGCGTTTAACCAAAAGTTACCAAACAAAATCTCACCTGAGGGATCCTGATGGCGTCAAACTCCAGACTTCTGAGGGACTGATGAAGATCTGCACCTTCTCCAGCTTTGCAATAGTCAAGGTTTCAGAGACCTCCTATGTGGTGGATATGGTGTTCCGTGTGGTTGCTAGTGGTTGTTTACTAGGCTAAAGAGTCAAATCAACTATGAATCTGCTCGGGTCCCTCATTCGTTCGTTCCAAGTCTGTGGGAATTTTTCATCTGTTTATCATCCTCCAAGTGTAAATCGTAAATGTGATCATTTGTACTTGCAAATTGTAACTGTGCACTATTATTTTTAAGATTTAATGTTAATTACTCCACCTACAAAGTGATACATTCCAACTTCTGCTAAGAAAAGTCTCTAAAAATCGGATTTATAACTCATGCAGAGCAGCGGAAGTCCATATAACTTTTGTTCCCGAGATGCGAGCGCGACAACGCGTGACGTCACGCGAACATGGCGCCACGCAGCGAGTAGTGTAGTAGTCTCAGCCTCAGACGTCACGCCCACGGAACGTTGGCTAAACGTCTGATGCATATGGTACACTTAACTGGAAACACTTCAGGAATGTCGAAGTCGTCATCTGATTGGTTGAATTTTATCGGATTTCCGGGGGGCGCGAGTGTCGCGTTTATTTTCGGTCAGCCGGGAAACAAAGCGCAGACGTGTGATTGCGGAAGAAAAACTGTTGTGTTTACATGAGTGACAATGAGCATTTATCAAACTCAGCTAAACGTAGGATTCTCAAAAGTACACGTGCACGAACAATGACAATGACTCCTTCTTTGATTTTCTATGCTGACTGACTTGTTGCACGCCGGTTTGTTGTTGTGGGGACATTTCCACCCCCCGAAACGTGACGCTGAACGAAACGAACTGTAATTGGTTGTTTGACATGTCGGTCAAACGGCCTTATGGGCGGGCCTTGGCCAAAGAAAGCTGCTATGAAAAGCTGCTACACGAGACTAGTAGTGTAGTGATATAAGGTGTGTTCGACATCGGCTGCGGCTGGATGCAACCGATCGGCAAGAGTAGCCGCGTGCAGGCGGGGAGGAGCTGCAAACGGAGACGTGAAGTCGGACACTTTCCGGTTCCCGTAGTGACCGCTCACGTGGTGTTTGCATACTTTACCACAGCTGCAGTGAAATAAATGCAATATTTGCCAAATAATGCACAGATGTTTCAGAGACATTTTCATTCAATACTTTATGTAGCCTACTGCTTCATCCAGCGTCTGTTAGAACAAGAATAAAGTTCAACATAAGCTACTATCAATGAAGTGGAGTCTACGTTTTTTAAGCAGTTTTAATTTGATAAACATGACACAATATAACATGACAATGACATGAAAAGAGTGTTCACTGTTATAATAAACTGATTTGAGAGCTTTAGAGGAACTAACATAGACAGTATATAAACTGGACACAGCGACCCCATAGGTTTCAACGGAGAGAAGTGAAGCACATTAGAAGCCCTCATTTCCTGATTGCCAAGCGTACTGCGCAGACTCAAACTGAGCTTGACAACGTGGATGTGATGTGAGCAGCCTGCCTGACAGTTGTAAGTTTTCTAGTAGCTGTGCCAAACGAAATCTGAACCATTCCTTTCCGAATCTTGCAGAGATGGAAAGCGTGAGTAGGATCTGTCCATGAGCTAGGAGCAGGATCAACGTCATGACTCTCTATGGCCTTCTCCCTTGACTTTATCGGACTTTATGCCTCCACGTCCCCCCGATTGCATGCGAGCTTCTCTTCCTGTCTCTACGGTAATTTCCAGAGAGTCGCGTGGTTATGACGCAATCGTTAGCCTACTTTTACAAAAACTGCTTCTACGGGCCCTGCATAACGTAAGATACAAGGTAATGGAGCCTTTTATACATTGTCGTGTTTCTTTAGAAATAAACCATGGACAAATGGAGTCTTTAAACGCCTCAGATGTAAAGTTATTCGCTGTCAAAGTGACGCCAAAATGAATGGGAGTCAATGGGATGCTAACAGCAGGTGAAGGCTTGTTAGCCAATGGCGGCTCCCGGGGGTACCTTCAAAGTAATATGAAACGCTTACCCACTGGGAACTAAAGGTGTTCGAATAAACACGAAACACACGTGATCGTTGTCATGCGGTGAATCCGGCCAATCGTGGAACAGCTTTGTCGTCATCAGCCCTCCTGCAGCCCAGTGCAGCCGCTCTTGAGAAGCTGCGCTGGCTGAGTTCTCCGGCTACTCTCGAATTGCTCTCGCGGTACTTTGATGGCATACGTCACAGTCACGTGGTGTCGGCGCTGTATCAAGTCGGACAAAATTTCTAACCGGCATGCACTGCTTTAAGTCAGCCGCCGATCGGTCTGCGCAGAGCTGCATGAAGTCGAACAAGCCTACTGTCTATGGTAGTGATGTGACAAAAAAAAAAAAAAAAAGTAGTGATGTGACAAAAAAAAAAAAAAACCTGGCTCCGTTACCCTTTTCCTGGTAATGGAGCCAGCAAGAAAGAGGGAATCCTCCCCTGTCTGGGCTCAACAGAAGCATCAGTCCTCATTTGTACCACTGCCATTTTTACGTTCCCCTGCATTCTCTGTTCCTTGTGAAAGGATCTTTTCCAAGGCTCGAGAGATGTTGTCCAAGAAGAGGAATCGTCTAAACCCCAACACACTTGAAATAATTCTGTTTCTCAAAACAAAAATCTATAGTAATCCTTCCTTCTGGACTATTCTGTTGCAGTTTACTTTAATCTGTTATCTATAATCTGCTAAATTAATATAAATGTACTTTATTATACTCCCTCTAACATAAGCACTGCACTCAACACAGTGTCACTGCTGTTTTTCATACTGTCACTATCCAATTTATCCAAACAATTTATGAATAATTAATTAACAGTGTGTGTGACTGCACAAGTCAATTCAGACAGAGAAAGATACATTTTATATTATACACAGTAATGGACAAATGTCTGATCATGTCTTTTTATTATTGCAAATGAAAGGTTACAGACATCAACAGTGAGTACAAACTAAATAAATAAATATTTTTATTTATAAAAATATTTTTTATAAAATATACATTTAAATATAAATATAAAAATAAATATTTATTTGTATATTTACATTACAAATACATATTTTTATTTATAAAAGTATTTTTTATAAAATATACATTTTGTTTTATAAAAAATATATTTTTTTATAAAATTAGGGAGGGAGGGAGGGAGGGAGGGAGGGACTTCAGAGTGAATTAATCGGTCTGCTATTTCTTTGCACAGTAGCTACACTGAAAAAAATGATTCATTGACTAGTTGAATTTACAAAAAAAAATTATGTTAATTGGTTCCACATAATTGATTTTAGCTACATTTAAACAAATGCATTACGTTGAACTAAGTTCAGCTTAATGCATTTGTTTAAATGTAGCTAAAATCAATTGTGTGGAATCACTTACGATAAATTTATCGACAGCCTAATATTACCAAATAGCCTAACATTTTCTAGAGTTAAATATCATAAATCTGTATATTTACAACACAAGACAACATTGTATTATGTTCACTGGGTTAAGTTGATGTTACTTATTGTCTAAGTGACAATCGATCACACCTTAATGTGGTGTAATAATCACAATTAACAACCATTTTGTTTTTTGCAAACACAATGTGCCATATTCGCACAGTTATTTTATGTCAATGCCTATAATAACAATTTACTAAATTGATAGCTAGACGTTGCTCTCTTCAGTGTCAAGTTAGCGGTAAAGTTATCCATAGGCTATCGCATAGACTATAGCATCGGCATCAACTTCTGAAAATATTTTCTAAACACAAAATTTGAATAAAGCCACTTATATTAATCACTAACAATTATAAACTTACCACCAAGAAGTAGGATTTTTGCAGGCAGTATCTTGATCTGTCCGTGTCGGCTTCGACTTGGCAGGCGCACCTCTATGTAACCGTCTTCACTTTCGAATTGTTCGCGGGAGTTGACCTGGTTTTCTTGTCGTCTGTGTTCTCTTAATATAATATCGGTGCTATCCACTTTCACTAGGTCAGAGTCAGGGAAATAATACAGTGCATAGTTTGGAAAAGACATGATTCCTGATGTTGAAGTATCCATATGGCTAGTTGGAAATGTAATACATAGCCTACAGTAGGCCTATCCGTTGCTCCGCCTGCCAAATTGCGCCAAATTGAACTTTGAAATGGCGTTGTGTGATTGTACGATTGGTTTGAAATGCTTGGCTCTGATTGGTCTAAATGAATGCACTGCGAATTACAGCCTATAACAGTTTATTATTATTATTATTATTTTTAATTTGAATTTGACGCATTGGTCTTACATTACACCGAAATCTGTTGGTGAAATAGCATTTGGTACCGAAGTGTATAAATACAAAGAAATGAAGAAATACAAATCTTTCCTAATTACACAAGATGAAGAGATTCCGAAAACGACAGAAAAACGTCGCCTTAAGAAGCTGGATACAAAAAATAAAGAGGTAAATGACTTTTATTTTTAATCGCTGTTTTAAACATTTAATTGTCCTGCACTGTTTCAATACAACATTAATTATTTATTATTAGATGTGCATAGTATTTCTGCAGTGGAAAGGTTTCCAACAATGCTTTATTTTTCTTCCAGGAATTGAAACAAATCTTTATGCCATTTCTTTCTTTTCAGAATTCATCCCATGATGGTTACAAGAACTATATGTCAATAAATGTTGCTGAATTTCCAAAAACAACTAAATACCGGAGAAGGAAAACACCGGTAAAATTGTTATTCCGTCAGTATGGTTTGAAGTAATATTAATTAATAATAATCCTGACGCCACTATTATATGATTAGCCTAAGTGTCTTTTACTTAGTCTTGTAAGGAGAGTAATGTTAACATCAACTTGTTGAATTTTAGCTTTCGGTTAATTGCGAAAGCAATGAGGCAACCAAGGAAAATGACAGTGTCCACAATTCTCCGTGCCCAAGACCAGCAAAGAGATACAAAATGGAAGACCAAGTGCAGGAAAAAGTTGAATGGGTAAGTATGAAATATTGTGTCAACATCAGTTTATTATATAAAATTAAAAATAATTTTTGGTATTAAGTCTGTGAATTATCTAAGAAATATAAATATATATATATATATATATATATATTAATAAATGTAGAATGAATATATATATATATATATATATATATATATATATATATATATATATATATATATATATATATAATAGAATGAATATATAATTATATATTCATTCTATTTATTACATACTTCGCAGACTTAATACCAAACATTTTTTTTTTTTTTTACACATTGCATGTCCATCAGGAAGTCATTCATCTTTCATACAGAACATTTACATTTATCTTTTTTTAGAGTATTAATGTGAACAACATTGATCAAAGAGGGCAGCCTAACCAGTTCAACTCGTGCCAGTCTCTTGAGAGTATTCATCATCAAACAAACATTAACTCTCAGGTAAATATTTTTTATTTATTTATCACATTAACAATTTGCATATGTGGCCATATGGCTTATGTGACAATACTGTCATATCATATCATGAAAATATTATATATTTCATGCCTTTGTTGTCTGTTACAAATTAATATTTTAAAATAAAAAATTAATCATAATTGTGAAAGTGTTACATGTTTATTTTTCTTTGTAAATTCAATCATTATTATTAGTTAATTGTATTAATCTATTATTTGTTTAGAGCTTTAATTCCTTTGGAGCAATTACTTTAGACTGTTTTTATATTTTCATATATCCAGACACTTAATATATGGTATGTATTAAACAGTTACAGATTAGTAACTGGGACAGCTGAGTACAGTCATAATTCTAACAGCTGAGGGAGGCTGTTGTGAAGCAATAATATAACTAATATCAGTATTTTAAAAGTGTTAATTTAAATTGTTCAACACAAAAGTTGATGCTTGAAAAACTCAGACATGCATCTATATTTAACAGATAATTGTAGATAAGCCTGTTTGTGAGGGACGCCCTGACCACAATGCTGATTTGCAACAAGAACCAGAGATACCTAACCTTGATCATGGACCAAACTCAAATCCATCACAGGTATTGTAATAAAGTATTTATCGTGTGGCTTTGTGTGCCATCTATGAGTAGTAGCCATGTAATAAATTACATTTATAATTATATCAAACACAAAGTTATCTAGCTTTGTAGCATTTACATGCTGGCTCTTCCAAGGACCATGAGTCAATGCAAGTTGCATGTGCAATATTTGCATTGGTGTTTTTCATCTCTCGGCAAGTTTTCTTAGAAAAAAAAGACAAGGTAGAGAGGTAGAGCATGGGCTAATCTGTGTTTTAATTCAGATTATTTTATTTTAAAACTTTGAGATAGATCACTGGGCCTGGCAGTGGGCCATTACGAAATAGCCAAGACTAATTGTCACCTGATACCAAATAAATTCAACTTCATAAATAGGCCTTTATCCATTGCAAACATATTTTATTATTAGTCTTAAAATGTCCATAACATAAAATCATTTTAGAGCCACAACATTGTCAACATATTATAGTTTGACTTGTACTCCACTGCGCAGATTTCTAAACACTGCTTCACAGTGCCGGCGAATAGCGTCTTGAGCTCAAACAACGCTAAGAGAGCGCTTACGAATGGTTCAAACCAACCTTATGAAAGTGTGACTTACAGAAGCAGACTGATCTCATGATATAGCGTATGTATGACACGCCAATTCGTATTTCCATTTGTGGCTTGTTTTCAAGACACATAATTGGCAATTGCTTTTTAGCATGTTTATCAACGCCGTTTGGCCTCCATTGACTTAACATTAAATTACTATAAATATATATGACCTACCCCAACCCCGCCCCTAAACCTAACCGTCACTGGGGTTAAGAACATTCATGTCTCTTCCCCTACCATCCTAAGAAAAAAAAAAAAAATTTGCTCCCCAGATATAGATATACATTTTGCTATAACATTTAACAGCATAGACATACACGCGGAATCACATCATACACGCGGATAGCTCGAAATGCATATAGATAACACGTCACTCGGCTTTAAAAGTGGCGTGTATATTTACGCAAACATGATGTCATGTTGTACAGAAGATATACTTAGAGTACTAACGTGTCATCATGCCATAAAGTTAAGAGAGAGGTTAAGGAATAGGTTAAGAACTACTTAGCAATAAGAACGTTTTGGTGAACCAGGCCCTGTTTATGTAGTTATTCAATTGTTTATTATATTATTTTTTATTAATTTTCTTCCTGTAGAAATCAGATGAAGAAGAACTCATTTACCCAGGAGCACCTATCTCCAGAGGACAGAGTCTACTTCTTTTGATGTCCTTCATTTTGAGACACAACCTCACAGGGACAGCTCTTGAAGACCTCCTCAAATTGTTTAATGAACATTTCCCAGGATCAGTTCCAGCTACTTCTTACCTATTTCATAAAGCTTATGGGCAGTATGGACAATATGAAACACATTTTTACTGTTCTGGATGCACCAACTATATAGGTAAGGTTAATGGTCAGACACAATGTTCTGTATGTCACATGTTGTTCGATGCTGACACAAATTTAAAAAATGGTTTGTATTTTCTGGTTTTGAAATTATCTAGCCAAATTAAGGACATTCTGGAAAATCCTAAGAATACATTAGAAAGAAAAATGTCAAGTAATGGCATTATTAATGACATACATTCCGGAATAGAGTATGAAAAACTAATCAGGAGTGGTAAAATTAGTGAAGAGGATGTGAGTTTACTGTGGAACTGTGATGGTATCCCAGTTTTCAAGAGCTCCAATTGTCAGCTATGGCCAATTCAGTGTCAGATCATTGAACTTGACCCAAAAGAACGCAAAAATAATATCTGCATACCATGTATTTGGTTTGGAGAGAAGAAACCCAATATGACAACTCTGTTAACTCCATTTGTTGATGAGCTTCAAGAACTGGAGCAAAATGGAATTAAATGGTCAGACACACAGAGCCAGCAACATTCATCTAAAGTGCATGCACTGATTTGTAGTTCAGATTCAGTTGCTCGTCCACAAATTCGAAACACGAAACAGTTCAATGGCATATATGGCTGTGACTTTTGCTACCATAAAGGAGGGGGTTCATACTCTTATATAAGTCCTGAACCTCTTCTCAGATGTGAATCTGAGCATTTTCAACATGCTATGGCTGGTACTCCTAAGCAGCCTGTAATGGGAGTGAAAGGACCATCTCCTTTAATGAAACTAGCAAACTTTCAGATGATCAATGGGTTTGTTCCTGAATACCAGCACAGTGTTTGCCTAGGAGTAACTCGGCAGCTAATGACATTATGGCTGGATTCCACTAACCATGATAAACCATGGTACATGGGCACAAAAACCGAAGAAATTGATAAGCAGTTACTAGCAATCCAGCCTCCAAGAGAGTTAACTAGAGTCCCACGTTCTGTAAAAGAACGCAAATTTTGGAAGGCCTCAGAATGGAGATCTTTTCTTCTATTCTATTCTTTACCAGTGCTTTGTGGTATTCTTTCTAAGAAATACTGGAACCATCTCTTCCTTCTTGTTTTTGGCATTTATACTTTGCTTCAAGAAAAGATACAAATGGTTGATATTGATAATGCAGAAAAAGCACTGAAGAAATTCGTTATGGAATTTCAAAAACTGTATGGCACGGAAAATATGTCATTTAATGTGCACTTGATGACACACATTTCTGCAAGTGTGAGAAACTGGGGACCTCTGTGGGCTACATCCACATTTTCTTTTGAATCTTTCAATGGCACACTATTGAAATTCTTTAATGGAACCACGCATGTCCAACAACAAATAGTCAAGAGATTCCTCAAGTGGAGAGACCTGACTATTAAAGCAGATAAGCACATGAGGAATGCCAAAGACAGTCAAAAAACTGTTTGATGACATGCAAAACAGTAAGCAAAAGACGGCTAAATCAACACAACTTTCAGAAATGGTTAGGGTTTTTGGTAATCCTCATCCAGTGACCATTCCAGTACGGCACATGCTTGCTATACAGGATCTTTTTGATGTCCGGGTACAGCAATGCTTGTATTATGAACGTTTTATTATCGATGGTGTCCTTTATCACACAGAAACTAACAAACGGCTACAAAAAAGAAACAACTCTGTAGTAGAGTTAACTGATGGCACATTATGCAAGATTCTGAGCATTGTGGCATTTAACTCTGAAGGTTGTAATGAACAAATTAGCTGTGTTTTGGTTAAGGAGCTTTGCAGGACTGCAAGACCCCTTTGTAGGGATTCTGACCTTAGAATTTCTTCCAAGTTCATTCATGAGGTAAAAGAGTCAAACACTATTTATGCAGTGCATACACAGTTTTTAAAAAGAAAATGTGTAATGATTAAGTTGAAAGACAAAATGTATGTTGTAGCCCTGCCAAATAATATTGAAAGGGACTGAAATCATTGCAGTTGAATTGCAATTCAACACTTTAATTAGTGAAGTTTAAATGAAATGCTCTCTAAACTTTTTTTTATTATTATTCCTTTTGCTATTCATGAGCTTTGGTAAAATGTAAGAATTAAGATTTAGAATGTTTAAATTTTATAGTAGGCCTATGTGTATTTTTTATATTGATGTGTTAAAGTACTGGTGTTCACATTCAGGTTTTAAATGGATTGTTCAAACTGCCTTTTGTCATTACTGCACTAGTACTGAAAGATAAAATGTTAAAGCAACTGTCGTCAGTGGATATCATTTATTTTGACAATTATTTGCACTTGTTTGTAGTGAACTTATGTTGTGGAAAAAGACTTTTCACAAATAATGTGCATTAATTATTAATGTCCATACTAATTAATGCAAAATATTTGATGTACATGTTTTTGAGGTGCAATTAATTGTTATTAATTTTTTTCAAAATTACAAAAAAATAAACAAAACAAATTGATTTAATACTCCCAGAAAATAAGTGCATTACTTAGTTATTTAAATTGTATTCCTTATCATAATTATAGCAAATAAATTAAGAAAAAAATGAACAGTTACACATAAAACACAATATAAAGTGTGAAATAAACATGCATGCAGTTTTTAAAGCATGGTAGTTAGGTATATTTCTTAAAAGCATAACTGAGCACATATTTGAAATTTCAATAATTATAGCCTTTGTAGAAATATATAAAAAATAATTTCAATTACTGTTTAATTCACTTCATGTTAGGACTTGCATTTTTTAAGCTTTGCCACACAAAACAATTTGTGGATGTGTTATTTAAATATATAAAAATTTAATTCACAATATTATTAAAAAACCAGGGCTAAAGCATGTGCTATTACATACATATTAAACATATATTGTAGGCCTTTACAATAGTTATAAAAAAGGTATTTATTACCAAATAAAATATTAATTGTTTTGCTACACACAAAGTAAATATAAATCAACTTTAGTTACACAAGTATTGTTTTTTTAATCATACTAAAACTAAACTGACTACAGTAACATATGTTCTTTTTAAAAACACTAAAACTTCACAAAAATTGTATGATTGTGTTTTTTAAAGTTATTAATCATATATATATTAACAAAGTAGCCTACTTTATAGCATACTTTTTAGAAATATAATAAATATTACACTTGTGTTTAGCATATTTCTAAAAAGTATAATTAAGCATATATTTATATCAAAGTACTTGTAGTATACTTGTTATAAATATACTAAAATGATGCTTGTGTTTAACATATTTCTTTAAAGTATAATTAAGCATATATTTATTACCAATATACTTCTAGTATACTTTTTAGAAATATATTAAAACTATGCTAGTGTTCAGCATATTTCTTAAAAGTGTAATAAAGCATATATTTATTACCAATGTACTTCTAATATACTTGTTAGAAATATACTTAAATCATGCTAGCTATTAACATATTTATTAAAAGTGTAATAAAGCATATATTTATTACTAATGTACTTCTAGTATACTTGTTAGAAATATACTTAAGTTATGCTTTTTTTTAGCATATTTCTTAAAAGTATAATTAAGCATATATTTATTACCAATGTACTTCCAGTATACTTTTTAGAAATATACTAAAATCATGCTAGCTATTAACATATTTCTTAAAAGTGTAATAAAGCATATACTTATTACTAATGTACTTCTAGTATACTTGTTAGAAATATACTAAAATTATGCTAGCTTTTATAATATTTCTTAAAAGTGTAATAAAGCATATATTTATTACTAATGTACTTCTAGTATAATTGTTAGAAATATATTAAAATTATGTTAGTGTTTAGCATATTTTTTAAAAGTGTAATTAAGCATATATTTATTACCAATGTACTTCTAGTATACTTTTTAGAAATATATTAAAATTCATGTAAATGAATTTTTAATGCACTTCAAATAAGCATGTTGATAATACAAATGTATTGTAAACATACTTTTTGCATTTAAAGTATATTTTTAATACATTTAATACTACGTCTTTTTCACCTGGGAAAACATTTAGTAAATTCAATGAATTTACTGAAATCATTGAATTTACTAAAAAAAAATATCGTAAGTGGTTCCACACAATTGATTTTAGCTACATTTAAACAAATGCATTAAGCTGAACTTAGTTCAACGTACAATTTACTTTTTTTGTAAAATCAACTAGTCAATGAATCATTTTTTTCAGTGTAGGTGTCACTAGTGAGCAATGCTGAATGAAGCTTCGAGTAATGAACCTTTGGCTGAAGCAATGGGCTGCACTCATAAGAAAATGGATAAGTAGCTACATAATCAAATTCACAAATATTACACCATTTAAAAAATACCAACCCGTTCTCACTTCCAAGGCGTCAAAAACTGAAGCATGGTCAAGCGCCCTCGGCGTCACAAAGAGGACTCCAAAGGCGCCCCTCGGCGTCACTCTGTGACTAATTTGGAAATCCGTTGCTTTCAATGGGAAACCTGCGGCGTCAAAAATAGACGCGTAGTAGGAAATCCTATTTTATCAGTAGGAAATCGCGCTGAAGAAGTCTCATTCCGACACAACACATCGCGATATTTGGTGTCAGTTCACGTGTGCCAGATAGTAGGCTTGTTTGAGATGAGCAAAATCTGCGCAGAACCGATCACCGGTGATCAGCGCGAGATGCATGCCGGTTAGAAATGTGTCCGAGAGCGTTCCGCCTTGCTCTGATGTCATGCTGACGTATGTCAAAAATCTCTCGCGAGCGCAAGGCGCACCTGTCGGATTCTGCAGTCGAGCGCAGTTGCTCTCCACTGACTGCGCTGATCAAAAGCATGATGGGAAACGACTTGCTGACGACACAGCTTAATGTTCATTGGTTTAAACAACCGTGATGTATTTTTCTCTTTTAAAATGTTTGATTTTAAAACTCTGATATCATGTTTTATGTGTACGTTATGTGGTAATATTCCCAAACTACCTCAGTGCGATCTCTATGGGTTATGCAATGTAATTTTTATTTAAAAAAAAAAAGAAAAGAAAAAAAACACAAGAAAAAAGACTGATAAACATGTATTTGGAATGGAATTAAATAAGTAGGCTACTTTGGGTGTCTTGTTTATTATATTTATTTTCATATAAAAGCAACAGAACTTAAATTCCATTCAGTTTATTAGCAACACTGTGCACGAGCGTGAATCCGGTGAATCCCGCGATATCTGTCTTTGATCTCGCAGGTGTCAGATCCACTGCGAGAAGAGAGAACTGTCTGTCTTGCCTGCACTTTTTTCACACCTCCCCTCACTGCAGCCGCCTACTCTCGCATACATTTCAGGCGAGGCGAGGCGCATCTCAAACAAGCCTGTTGGTAAGTGTAAATACGCCTTCCTAGTAATAATGTTTGATATAATGTATGTTCTGTTTGTCGATATTAATCAGATTAGCTCACGTTCAGTCACTGCATTATATCTGTCATCTCCACGGAGGTTTTGCGTTTAATTACTTTCTAAATCAAAACATGGTGATTAAACATTAGGCTTGTTTGAGATGAGCAAAATCTGCGCAGAATCGATCACCGGTGATCAGCGCGAGATGCATGCCGGTTATAAATGTGTTTTTTTTTATTTTTATTTTTTTTTATTGGACATTAGACATAACAAACATCAAAAAACACAATAACAAGACATCCAAAAAGATAGCAATCTAAAAACAATTTTTTAAAGAAAAATTCCAGAATAGAAAAAATAAAAATAAAAATAAAATGTAAGGGGATAAAACCAATCTATTATGTATAGAAACCAATAAATGGTACTACTTAAAAAAAAAAAAAAACATTACATCAATTTTCAATTAACTTCAGTTCTTTAGCAAATATAATTGTATCACTACATTTTTTGTTATCAATACATTTGAGAGACTCAATATACAATTCGAATTCACTCAAAAAAAACTTCAAACATGGTTTAGAATTACTCAATTTACTCTTATGAATATGAAATTTACCTAACAATACCATAAGATTCATCATAAAATTAACAGAAGCAATTTTCGATTCAAAATAAATGATAACATCTTTGGATGCAAGTTCACAATTATGACCAGACTTCTGTTGAAAATGCCTAGAAAGATCATCCCAAAATTTTTTAGAATGATAACATTCAAAGAAAAGATGTAGAATTTTTTCTGGCTGATCCAAACAAAAAGTACAATTTTCATCAATATCCATAAATTTTGATAAAGTATAATTACTAACATAAATATTATGAAGAATTTTCAAATGTACTTCTCGAAGTTTGTTAAATATACAAAACCGAAAGGGAAGCAACCAAGCTTTTTTCCAGATAATTTCTGAGAATCAAATATTCCAGAAAATTTTCCCCCTAGGCTGAACAAATCTATTTTTATAAAATATATTTCTAATGAATTTATTTGAGCACTTTTTACTGGTAATGTCTACACCATTTAAATAAAGAATGGGATCAATTCTACAAATGTTAAGGGACATCATATGACTTCTCATTAACATCATTAGACCAGTAGGAATGGCTTTTATTACATAATAATACTCTTTATATTTAATAGGAAATGCCCACTTATTCATGAAATTTTCATAAGAAAGAAACTGAGCTGACTGATCTAAAAGGTCAGATAAGAAGTAAATTCCTTTATCTTTCCAACTCTGTAAATAAAGAGATTTCCGGTTTACTGTAATATACGTATTATTCCACAAGATTGCTTTATGTGGGGAAAAGTTATGTACATAACATAACTTCCAGGCCTTAAGAGCTTGTTGGTAAAAGTTGGATAATGTCACAGGCAGTTTGCTAATAGAGTAATCACATACTAACAAAAAATTTAAACCTCCAATCTTTTTAAAAATATTATATGGAATAAAAAACCATATTGAGTCTGATTTAAGAAGACAGTTTCTGAGCCATTTTACTTTGAAAGTATAATTTAAATCGAAAAAATCCAAAAGCTCAAAACTACCTTCATTTCTTGGACCATGAAGAACCTCCTTTCTTAAATGATGATGTTTATTCTTCCAAACAAATTTTGTAAATAACTCATTGATTTTCTTACAAATCGAATCTTGAACAGCAAGAGATAAAGCTGGATAAACAAATCTAGATACCCCTTCTGCTTTGGTTAATAGGACTCTGCCTATGATAGTCAAGTCTCTTTGAAGCCAATTATTAAAGATGTTTTGAGTTTTTTTTAAGTTTGGGGGAAAAAATTAATTCTTGTCTTTCCGCTATATCTTTTGTTACATTTATTCCTAAATACTTAACCTTGTTTTTTACTGGGATATTACATATATGTTTTTCTTTTGAGTCATAGAGACACATTATTTCACATTTATTTACATTTAGCTTTAATCCGGAGGCATCAGAAAATGCACCTACTAGCTGCAATACTGCGGGCAACTGTTCTTTATCTTTCAAAAAAAGAACAGTATCATCCGCAAGCTGAGTTAGTCTAAGCTGTTTATTGAAGATGGTAAGTCCTTGAATATTTGGAGAATTCAAGATGTTTATGGAAAGAAACTCAACTACAGTGAGGAACAAAAAAGGGGCTATAGGACAACCTTGGCGCACTCCTCTACAGATGGGGAATCGTTTAGAGGTGTTAGGATATAAATTAATCGAGCTATTAATACCTTTATGGAACATTTTAATTATAGAAATAAATCTTTCCCCAAAACCAAAGGATTCAAAAGCCCTATACATAAACTGATGCTCAATCGTATCAAACGCTTTGTGGAAGTCTAAGAAAACAATTAAAGCCTCTGAATCTACTAAATTTGAGTAGTCTAATAAGTCCAAAATTAGTCTAATGTTCCAACTTATGTGCCGTCCAGCCATAAATCCAGTTTGACACTCATTAATTATTTCGTCTAGACCTTTTTTCAAACGAACTGCATAAACAAGAGATAACAATTTATAATCTACATTTAATAATGTTATAGGGCGCCAATTATCCAAGATCAATGGATCTTTATCAGGTTTCGGAAGGAGGGTTATTAATCCCTGTTTCATCGAAGTCGATAACTCATTAGAATCAATACATTCCTTATACATTTCAAGTAAGGGGTTTTCAATAATATCCCAGAAGCAGAGATAAAATTCAACTGAGAGACCATCTGTGCCTGGCGATTTTTTCTTCTTCATTGAATGAATAGCTGTAAACAACTCTTGTTTCCTTAGTTCTTCATCACAAAGGTCTCGAAATTGAATAGAAATAGATGAGACAGATTGCTTAACTGACACAAAAAAGTCGGAACATTTATCAGATTCAAAAACTGATTCATATAACTTAGTGTAGAATGATTCCACATAATTTGTAATCAATTTTGGATTTGAAGTTAGTACATCATTAATTTTAAGAGAGGAGATCATTTGTCTTTTATAATTTCGTTTTTCTAGAGAAAAAAAATAACTAGTATTCTTTTCCCCCTTTTCTAACCACTTAGCTCTTGAACGAATGAATGCCCCTTTTGCTAAATTAATATATATATATGATCAATTTGAGTTTGTATTGTCTCCAATCTGACTTTTTCTACTTCTGTAAGATTAACTTTTTTCAAAAGAAAATCTAATTCTGTCATAAGAGCCTTTTCCTTATTCAAATTTTTATTTTTAACTTTCTTACTAAAATAAACAGCTGACTGTCTAATTTTAAACTTAAATAATTCCCATTTTTTAACATGAGACATTTTCTTATTTCCAAAAATGAGTTGAGCTACTTCTCGAACCTGGGTAACAAACCCTTCATTGCTTAGCAAGTTGTTATTTAATTTCCAATAGCCTCGTATACTATTATTTTTACTATCAGTTCCAGAAAGAGTCAAAACAATCATCTTATGATCCGAAAGAGGTGCATGACAGTATGTAACATCAATAACGTATTGGGTAGATTCTGGGTTAATTAACCATAGATCAATCCTTGATTGTAAAGACTTTGATGAATTACTCCAAGAATAACATTTTTCATTAAAATTCAAGAATCTCCAAACATCCACTAAAGAAAGATTGGTACATAATGCAGTAGTAAACTTACATTTTGAAGTAGAAAACATATGAGGTGGGAAACGATCTAAAAAATCATCTGGGGCGTCATTAAAATCACCACCCATTATCAAAAAAGCGCCTTGATATTTCCCCAACAAAGCTGAAATAGAATGAATAACCTCCGTAGACATAATTTTGGCTTGAACTGAAGAATTATGACCATAAAAATTCCCTAAAACAAAAACAGAATTATCCAATTTAACAACCATAAGTAACCATCTACCTTCTTTGGAGCTAACCAATTCTAATACGTCACCTTTAAATTTATTTAGTAGAGTAGCGACACCTGCCGAATGATGAGAACCATGAGAAAAGAAGATTTGATCGCCCCACTGAGAACGCCACCATTTAACATCAGATTCACACGAATGAGTCTCTTGTAAAAAAATTATATTTGCATTTGCACGCCTAACAAAAATAAACATGGACTTCCTTTTAGTGCTGTCACGTAAACCCCTAACATTAAGAGAAACAACCTTTAAGCAACTAAAAACAAAATCAGACATTAAAAAAATTAAAAAAGAATCTTATTTGGATGTCAGAACAGTGTTATATAAAGAACCCTGAAACAACAAAAATTCAAAAACCAGTCGGTATTGATCCACTCCAAATTATGAGGAGTCACATCACGTGGACGAACGCAAATGGCCTGAAGACCGCGCAAGATTTCAGTTCGAGTTTCTACCAAGCATAGTCCTTTCTCAGTTAATACTCATCTTGAAAGTCATTCACAGACAATTTTTCTCCATCAATAAAAGCATCTGCTCCACGAAAGTAAGCTCTCTTCCCCTCTTCTCTCACCGCCTTTACCTTTGGCCATAGCAGCTTCCTCTGTTGCCTTTCTGCAAATGTCAGGTCCTCAGCCAGGCGAACCCCTCTTTCCTTAAGTGCAGGATGATCCCATGCAGCTTTCCAAACTTTCTCTCTGTAGGTCCTGAGCGCGAACTGGATTATGACCGGCCTAGGACGGTTACTTCCAGAACCAGGACGTCCAATCCTATGGATTGTGTCGACAGAAAATCGGATGTCATCTTCCTCGTCCGGAGTCAACATTTTCAGGATTTCGAGCACTTTGATTCTTATATTTTCTCCATCCGTTTCTCTCAGATTATTTAGCCTCAAATTCCATCTCCTACTGTAGATCTCGGCTTGATCGCACTTGCCTTGAACCAACCGGGCCACCTGTTCAATCTGCGCTACCTTGTTCTCATTAGACTTGACCCTTGCAGAAAGAGATTTCATCTCCTCGGCCACAAAGTCAGTCGTCTTTGCTAGATTAACTATAGCGACCGAGTTCTGGGCAATTTGTTGTTCCACCGATGAAAAGCGATCATTAAGAGCATTAACAGCACGAAGTATATCGGCATTAGAGACTTTGAGGTCTTCTTCCTGACATACTTTTTTTGAAAGAGGACTACCTGTTGGAGTATTTGGGGATGAATCAGCTCCAGAAGATGCTTCGAAAAGCGAAGAGAGTAACTTTCTGTCCTTGTTCTTTGGCATTTTGGAAAATCCACACGTGGACTTGCAGAGTAATGGTCAAATAGGCTTGGGTGACAGTATGATGAGATTTCTATGAAGTAAATTTAAAACATTCTACCTTAAAAATAGTTATCACGCCATGTCTTGTAATTAAAGTAAACAGATTCGGCCAGAAAATGCAACTCCTCAAAACGCCTCAGAGCTCGAACCAACACAACTGTTCAGGTCGCCATCTTGCGCCACCCCCCGCCGGTTAGAAATGTGTCCGAGTGCGGTCCGCCTTGCTCTGATGTCATGGTGACGTATGTCAAAAATCTCTCGCGAGCGCAAGGCACACCTGTCGGATTCTGCAGTCGAGCGCTCTCCACTGACTGCGCTGATCAAAAGCATGATGGGAAACGACTTGCTGACGACACAGCTTAATGTTCATTGGTTTAAACAACCATGATGTATTGTTCTCTTTTAAAATGTTTGATTTTAAAACTCTGATATCATGTTTTATGTATGTGTGAATATTCCCAAACTGTTCCCAAACAGTGCGATCTCTATGGATTATGCAATGTATTTTTTATAAAAAAGAAAAGAAAAAAAAAACACATGTCTGTATTAAAGAAAAAAAGACTAATAAACATGTATTTGGAATGGAATTAAATAAGTAGGCTACTTTGGGTGTCTTGTTCATTATATTTATTTTCATATAAAAGCAACAGAATTTAAAATTCCATCCAGTTTATTAGCAACACTGTGCACGAGCGTGAATCCCGCGATATCCATCTTTGATCTCACAGCTGTCAGATCCACTGCGAGAAGAGAGAACTGTCCGGCTTTCCTGCGCTTTTTTCACTCCTCCTCTCACTGCAGCCGCCTACTCTCGCGTACATTTCAGGCGAGGCGAGGCGCATCTCAAACAAGCCTAATGTCTGTCACGTACGTCACGTGACAGACAATGTTTAATAAAACAATGACAAAAAAAACAAACACTTAATTACTTCTTGTGGCCTGCGTATTCACAACGAGTACAAATAGCGATGCAGATTAACACTAGGCGATTTCCTATGCAGATATTGACTTGGGACTATATTAGGGGGAAGCACAGGCGAAGCACTGCTACTTGGTTGCAGAGATATCATGCCCAAGTAGCAGTACTTCGCCTGTGTTTCCCCCTAATATAGTCCTTAATATATAAGTCAATATCTGCCTAGGAAATCGCCTAGTGTTAATCTGCATCGCTATTTGTACTCGTTGTGAATACGCAGGCCACAAGAAGTAATTAGGTGGGGGTTTTTTTATATCACTTTTACTCAGGACATGCTAGCTGGCAACAAAGGATTCCATTCATTATGCTAAGCTAAGCTAGCGCCGACCCTGTCAAACTAAAACAATGCATGCACTGAGACAAAAATGCATTTGCCCACCTATCTAAATGTAGGAAAGAAGGTGAATAAGCCCTATTTCAAGAAACGGTGGAGTGTTCCTTTAAGACATTTATTACACTATTTGGGAAATGTAAGCATATTTACAGCATTAAAATTATGAACAATGAATTTAAGATATAAGGACAGGGGGGAACACTGATATTTACGGAAATCCGTCGTATACTCTCGTAGCGACTGAGAACTTTAATCCCTGTATATATTATGAAGCGTATTACTGAATATAAAATTACATACATTATGATATATTCTTAAATATATGTCTGACATTTTTAAATATATGAAAATTCTTTATGTATTATTCAATATATTGTAATGTTAACACAATATATTATTCTTTATATTTTCAAATATACTGTTAAACCATTCAATATATTGATCATTCATATATAGGGAAATATATTTTCTTTTCATAAGGGGACCCGGCATGTGATTGATCTTGTGATTTTGTAACATCATGATTTTTTAAAACATGTAATATCACTCACTTCATTCATGTTTTTAGTCTAACCATTTTTAAATTATTTGCCTTAATTTCATTATTAGACCTACTAGCAACGTTAGGTCAAATTCACTGTAAAGATGTACAATTCTTAGTTTCATTCATGGTGGTAACATGAAAAATTAGCCATTTTCTAGTCACTAGTGGAAGATTGCTGCAATCTCCGGGACAAACTAACTAACGCTTAATAACATGAAATTTTAACAAAAGCCACTAGATTTCAAACATAGCAATCAGACATTTCAATTTTTTTTTTTTTTTTTAGCTATAGTAAGTGTGAGCTTAGTCATCAAGTGCCATGCCAGAATGAATGGAACTTTTGTTTCAGCAAACGTCAAGAATAATTAGTAACCTTTGTCCAATTTCGATCTTGTCACAGCTCCCTGAAAACTATCAACAAAACAGACAACATCTGCTATTCTTACTTTTGTCAGATATATTAATGTCCATTTTGAGAATGAATGGCGATCGTAGCGGGCGGCGGCGCGACCGGAAGTATCGCTACCCTACTTCCGGTCTCGGTCGCCATTTTGTGAAATAGGCCTATTGGTTTCACCAACCACTCACAACCAAAACAAATAGTGTTCCAACCAATCATCGACCGGGGTGGGTGTTGTGAGGTTTTGTGCTCATGCACGGCTGCATGCGAAGTCCGAGCTGAAAAAGAAGCTGGCTCAAAACCTCACAACACCCACCCCTGTCAGTGATTGGTTGGAACACTATTTGTTTTGGTTGTGAGTGGTTGGTGAAACCAATTGTTTTTGTGTGCAGATCTCAGAGCCTAGGCTGCCTACATAGACGCGTTTTTTTGACGGCATGCTTATGAGGCGGGCAGCTAGCGGATCGTTAGGAAAGATTAGATGAATGTGATAAAAAAAAATTTGGGCCTGAAATCACTGATACAACCTTTAAGATGCCAGATATGATGAATGAGCTTCTGTCATCTCATGTTTTTAAAACTGTTTTTAATTTGTATTTCTTGTGTGGAGCAGAAAATTAGATATTTTTAAATTCATGAAAGACTAAAGTCAACTTGTTGAAAATCTTAATTTAATTCATCATTTGTTTCATTAGTTTCTCCAGAAGGCCACGCCTCCTTTTGTGATTCATTTGAAGCTGTGCTGCGATTGGTCGTCACTGCGCTGATGGGCGTGGCTTCTGGGGCCGCTGTTGTTCTTCTGGTCAATGACGTCAGAGCTTCAAGAGGTAAAACGGAGAAAGGGGCCATTCCTGGGTGCCCAGGTGGGAAAAATGGCGGAAGGAGGAGCGGAGTGGGGAGACACCTCGGATGATGATAATGGTCAAGATATGGAGTATCAGGAAGTAAGATACAATAAAAGGAAAAAAAAGAGTAGTTTGGGTGATGGATCTGATTGTGAACAAAGAAGACACACGAGAAGTGAAGCTACTAAAGAGATGTCAGGGAAAGAAATCAAAGTGATTATTACATTTGCTAAGCAGACAGAACAGCAAGCCCATCCTGTCAAAATATCGAAAATAATCGAGAAAGAGATAGGAGTAGTGAAAGCTGTATCTTGTCTTAGCAATGGAAGAATAATGATTAAATGCATGGATCAGAAGCAGAAGGAAAAAATAATGAAAATGAAAATGCTAGCAGGGGCACGGATAACGTGCACAGAAATAGGCAATAAAGTTCAAGGTGTTATTTCGGGAGTACCTCTTAATGTAAGTATGGATGATATCAAAGGCAGCCTGAGTGGAGGCACAGTCATTTCTGCTAGAAGGCTACAGATGTGGAAAGACAATAAAAAATGTGAAAGCATGAGCGTGATGATACAGTTTGAAGGGAAAAATCTTCCGATAAGAGTAAAACTAGGATTTGTAAGCTTCTCAGTGAGAGAGTACGTACCTCCGCCTTTAAGGTGCTTTAAATGCCAACGCATGGGACATACTGCTAGTATCTGTAAAGGGAAAATGCGTTGTGCAAAATGTGGGGGAGAACATGATTATGGAAAGTGTGAGGAGGGTGCAGAGATAAAATGTTGCAATTGCGGAGGAAGACACAGTGCAGCATATGCAGGATGTCCAGTGCAACAAGAAGCCCGTGAAGTACAAAAAATAAAAACGGTACAACATTTAACATATGCAGAAGCAACTCGTAAGGTGAAAGGTGCAGTTGAAACAAAAATGACTAATGTGCAAGGAACTATGGCAGAATCCTTTCTTCAGAAAGATGTAAATGATGTGAGAAATAAACCAGACCAACATATTGTGATGAACAAAATTGATTTTGTGGCTTTTATTTGTGCGGTGGTTAATGGTACCTCGCAAGTGGAAAGGAAGTCAGATAAGATAAAGATTATTGTTGGGTGTGCTAATAAATTTCTGAAGTTAGCAGGTGTTACAGCAGAGGAGGTCCATGAGATTTTGAAAGCTAAGGAAGGAAATGTTGCTTTGGATATGACTCAGAATAATACTTAGGTATATAATGTCTTTCCTATTACTACATTGGAACGCCAGGAGCTTAATATCAAATGGGCAAGGTTTTAAAAAACATATCGTAGAAATGGGAAAATTGCCAGACATCATGTGTATTCAGGAGACATGGTTAAATAGCTCTTTGGATTTTAAGATCGATGGATATGTAGTTGAAAGGAAAGACAGAGAAGCTGGAAGAGGTGGAGGGTGTGCAACATTTATTAAAGAGAGCATTGCATATAAAAGAGTATTCACAAGTAATAGTTTAGAATGTGTAACCATAGACGTATTGGGAAAACAAGAAGGAATCAGAATTACAAATTTCTACAATCCATGTAAAGAAATAAGTAATGATATATTAAAAGAAATGATGGGTAATATTCAGGGCAAATTTATCATATGTGGGGATTTTAATGCACATAATGGTTTGTGGGGTAGTGAAAATACAGATAACAATGGGGTAATCGTAGAAGAATTTATAGAAGAAAACTCACTTGTGTGCTTGAATGATGGGAAACCAACAAGAATGGATATAGTAAAAGGTGGTATGTCATGTTTGGATCTAACAATAATGTCAGCAGCTTTAGCTGGTAAGTGTACTTGGAGTGTACTTGAAGATAACTTGGGCAGTGATCATTGGCCTGTAATATGTGAGATCCAGAGTACAGTGCAAAAGGAAAATATGGGTCAATTTGCAAGATGGGGATTTAGGCAGGCAAATTGGGAGGAATTTTATATGTTGTGTGAAGAAAATTTCAAAAACATTAAGCTGGAAGGAAATATTGAAGAGAAATATAATAAGGTAGTAGGAGGAATAATTTCTGCAGCAAATCAGACTATACCATTAATAACAGGTAATGGAAAGAAAAAGAAAAATGTGCCATGGTGGTCTGAAGAGTGCTCAGTGGCAGTGAGAGAGAGGAATAAGGCATTCCGGATTTTAAAAAGAGTAATAACTCAAGATACCGTAATAGAGTATCAGAAAAAAAGGGCTATTGCAAGGAAGGTAATTAAAAGCGCAAAGAGAAAGGCTTGGCAGGAATTCTGTAATACAATTGGGAGAGAAACTGGAATGAATGTGGTTTGGAGAATGATTAGGAAAATGAATGGTGTTAATAGTTGTAAGAAGATTCCTGTAATTGAAGAGGAAGGGAAAGTGGCCATAACAAATAAAGAGAAGACAGAAGTCCTAGCTAAAACATTTTCTAAAGTCCATAGTATTGAAAATTTAAGTGACAAATTTTTAAATAAAAGACAGGAATTAAGCAGAATATATGAGAATGTTCGTGTGAAAAAACAAGGAGCTGAAAATAGTTTGGATGAGGATTTTAATGTTTTTGAGTTAAAAATAGCTATTAACAACTCAAAGAATACAACTCCAGGGAAAGACATGATTACTTATAGTATGTTAAAGAATTTACCAGAGGTAGCAATTAAAACAATGTTGGATTTATACAATCATATATGGAATGAAGGTTATTTACCCAAAGATTGGAAGAGTGCAATAGTAATACCAGTAGTGAAACCAGGTAAGGATGCAACAAAATCTAATAGCTACAGGCCAATCGCTCTTACATCTACATTATGCAAAGTAATGGAGAAAATGTTAGTAAGAAGGTTAAATTATTTTCTGGAAAAGAAAGAAATATTAACACCAGTTCAGTGTGGTTTTAGAAAAAAAAGATCAACAATGGATGCTCTTTTATTGTTTGAAAATGAGGTTAGGAAGGCATTAATAATGAAGGAGTTTCTTGTAGCAGTTTTCTTTGATATTGAAAAAGCGTATGACACTCTATGGAGGGAAGGTCTGTTAATTAAGTTAGATAGAATTAATGTAGGAGGGAAAATGTATAACTGGATATTAGATTTTTTATTTGAACGTACATTTCAGGTAAGAATAGGTGAGGAAACATCAGCATCATATGGTATCCTGAATGGGACCCCACAAGGAAGCGTGATTAGCCCAATTTTATTTAATTTAATGATCAATGATATATTTGAAAAAGTTAAACCAAGCATTGGGAAGGCGTTGTATGCGGATGATGGTGCTATATGGAAAAGAGGTAGGAATATAGGAAATGTAATTAAAGGAGTACAAGAAGCTATAAATGAAGTTGAAAGATGGTCAGTAGATTGGGGAATGAAGTTTTCAGTATCAAAAATTCAATATGTGGTTTTCTCAAGGAAAAAGAAAATTGAACAGATTACATTGAAATTATATGATCAACTTTTAGAGAGAGTGACAGAGTTTAAGTATCTTGGTTTAATCTTTGATGAGAAGATGACTTGGAAACAACATATTAAGAAAATTGAAAATAAATGCAAAAGAGTAATAAATTGTATGACCTCAATAACTAAATATGAATGGGGAGCAAGGAAAAGTGCAATGTTATGTATATATCAAGCCCTTGTACGTTCTAGCATAGATTACGGATGTGCAGTGTATGGTGATGCAGCTATATCTCAGTTAAAGAAACTGGAGAACATACAATCTAGAGCACTTAGAATCTGCTGTGGAGCTATAAGATCAACTCCTCTAGATGCTGTCAGGGTTGAAATGGGGGAAATGCCATTAGACCTGAGAAGAGAAAAGCTTGCAATGATGTATTGGGCTAACTTAAAAGGTGGTAAGAAGAATCATTGTACACGCGTAATACTAAATGACTGTTGGAAATACAAAAAGAATGGAGGAAATAGCTTTGGCTGGAAATATGGACAGTGGGTCAAGGATTATGGTATAGAGGATGAAGCAATTTGTCCTAACATGCCATTAAGTGGTGTGGCAGTGTGGAATATTACTGAACCTGTTGTTGAAATGAGATTATTGGAGGCTCGGGAAAAAGCAGAAGAAATATGCAGTAATAGTTATAGAGTTAATGTTTTTATGAGAGAAAACTTTAATTCTTTTGTGCAGATTTACACAGATGGATCTAAGGATCCAATTGAGCAAAAAGTGGGCATAGGAGTGTATATTCCCAATTTTAAGACAAAAATAAGCTTGAGGCTAAGTAACAAACTGTCTGTGTACACTACTGAGTTAACTGCAATTATAGTAGGACTACAATGGGTTGAACAGGTTAGGCCAAACAGGATTTTAATTTGCTCAGATTCTTCATCAGCTCTTAAAAGTATAAAATCTACAAAAAGTGATAGAGAAGATTTGTTAGTGGAAATTTATACTTTATTGTACAGACTGAAAATGGAAGGTATAACTGTATATTTTTGTTGGGTGCCAGCACATATCGGGATAATAGGGAATGAAACAGCTGATAAATTAGCAAAAGAGGCATTAAAGAAAAACGTGGTGGAAGTTAAAGTCCCTTTGGGTAGAAGTGAAATAAAATCTGATTAATAGGAAATTAATACAAAAATGGCAACAAAGATGGGAAAATAGCAGTACAGGTAGGTGGTTTTATAGTATTGAGAAATCAGTAGGGAAAAAAGTGCAGTTTTTTGGAAGATATAGAAAAGAAGAAGTAATGATATCTAGATTAAGAATGGGACATACAGGATTAAACTCAACATTAGCATTAATGGGGAAGCATGACAGTGGGATGTGTAACGAATGCAATATTTTAGAAACAGTTGAGCATGTGCTTTTTAAGTGTGGTAAGTATGATGGTCAGCGTGACAGTCTTTTTAATAGTATTAAAAATAGGCCAGTGAGTGTTGTGGATCTTCTGGGGAAGGGTTTAAGTGACAATCAGATATATAGGGCTGTTTTAATCTTTTTGGAGGTTACAGGTATATGTTACAGGATATAGGAATATAGGGTCTGAGGGTGAGATGTATGGTGCCTCTGCCTGCCTTAGAGGCTGAGGAGCCCAGTGTGGAAGCTGGAGGAGCTGAACACGCAGCGTCAGCTGAAGCCTGGGCTCTGATCCTTTGGGGTGGGTGGGATATTCACCCCCCTTCAATAATTTTTTTTTTTTTTTTTTTTTTTTTTTTTTTAAGAAAGGAAAGGAAGGAAAGGTGAAAGAAAGAAAAGAAAAGAAAACAATACAGATTCATCACCCAGGTGGATAAAAAAAATTCAGTAGGTGGCGGTAATGCTCCTATGGAGTAAACGGCCAGATAACTAAAAGAAGAAGAAGAAGAAGAAGAAGGGCCATTCCTGCTCTTTTTTCCTGGAATAATTTTCAAATACCGGCACCGAGGGCGAGCGTGTGGGAGCGGAGACCCAGAGCGGATAGCCCTCCTCCTGTCCATTACATCGACTCAGAAGAAGAGATGGAGCTGGCTACCCTGGCACCAGATCATGATTACTGTATTACTCCTACCACAGCAATGGTCGCAGATCAGTTAGCTGAGGAAAACGATACACTTCGCCAGAAAGTAAAGGAGCTCGAACTACAAATTCAGGCTCTCCAGCTGCGGAGTTGTTTAGGACTGAAGCGCTTTGCAGGATCGGACGAGGACATCCGATTTTATACCAGGTGAGTCATAATTAAGTGTTTTGAATTGCAGGAAGCTGATATCTTGTACCATATTAACAGTGATGGAAAAAAAAATCACACAAGTCATGCACTTTAGTGAAAGTAAAGATGGGCTACTACTACACATGTAAAATGTTGCTCCACTAAAAGTCCACCTTACAAGAGGAAGAGTATTTTCCTTCAAGTGTACATCAAATATCAAAAGTAAAAGTAATGTAATTTATGACTAACATAATGAGATCAGGCCAAAACGTGTGCTACCTACATTACTCAACACAACCTTTCATTGTCTTTTCTTCATATAAAATAAATGTAGTGAATAAAAATTAAGATAATTGATCATGTGTAACTAAATTAGACTACCATGACTAACAGCAATGTTATTTTTGTGTTTTTTGTTTAAAAGATTCCATTCTTATGACCACTTGATGGCATTCTGGAGGCTCATCGAACCAGCAACATCAAGGATGATCCGTGTGACAAGTGTGGCAGAGAAGACAACATCGAGCAGATCAACTAAGTTGCTGCCCATAGATGAGTTATTTCTTTTTCTAAATTATCTATCAACCGGATGCACACAGAGAGAGCTTGGCCACCGATTTAACATCCATCGGACAACAGCCGGCAGGATCATCACAACCTGGGCCAACTTTCTTTACTGTGTACTGGGAGCTGTGTGTATCTGGATGACACCTGAAGAAATCACAGCCAGCCTACCTCCTGAGTTCAAGGAATATGCAGACACTCAGGTCATTGTTGACTGCACAGAACTGCGGTGTCAAACTCCATCCTCACTTGTGCTACAGAGTGAGGTGTACTCGCACTACAAATCACACTGTACCTTCAAGGCCATGATTGGCATGGCACCACATGGTCCTCTGACATTTGTTTCTGCTCTCTATGGGGGCTCTATCAGTGACCGTGAGCTCTTCAGAATGTCTGGCATCATACCTCTCCTGTCCCCTGACATGGCTGTGATGGTGGACAAGGGCTTTAGGGTGGACAACCTTGTGCCAGGAAGACTTCACAGGCCTGCCTTCCACTCCAACAAGGAACAAATGGCAGCACAGGACGTCCTGGAGACAGTCAATCGCGCGGCTGCGAGTTCATGTTGAAAGGCTGATCAGGCGGGTTAAGGAGAACAAACTTTTTGACACAGTAATCCCTTTGTCTATTTCAGGGAGCATTAACCAACTTTTCACTGTAGCTTGTATCTTGTGCAACTACCAAAATGGACCTCTGGTCAAAGACTGGAGAGAACATAAGAGCCAGGTAGAAATCTGACTGTTTGCTTCATGGCTGGCTGCTGCTCTTCCTCATTTTCCTTTTTTTTTTTACAAACAATATACTGATTCACACCACAATTTAGTTTTAGCTTACATTTACTGACTTTTTTTAATTAATAAATTATTTATTTGAAATCTATATTAACTTGGTCTCTCTTTGTGTTGTTTAATTTCCCCCAAAGTGGGCCTGACTCATTGAATATTAGTTTAACTTCTAGCAATACATTGGTGTGGGTTCACCTTTGCTGTGTACACTTTAAGGCAAGTGGTCAATCCTGTGTTACAACACTGTTTAGCACATATTTTCTGATTAGTAACTTGACAAATTTAAATTAACTTAAAACAACCCACTTGAAGGCCTCACACTATAATGAGATATCAACAAGAACAAAGACAGTTATTGTTTACTGATAATTCATTTTATTACTGCAGATATGCATGTAGGTATGTGTTGAATAAAAAGAAGTCTGCTCTCTCTCTTATTTTTTGCATCACACCATTGTCCCGGTATATTCTTTGAATCAGGGTGTCTTCCTCCGCAAACACCACAAAATCGCACCACTCCATCCCTGTTAGGAGCAGCTGACCCTGCACCTGCCAGTAGTAACCATGACCCTGCTTCAATTCCAAGTTGCCGTCTTTCATTTTCAGATGTGGATAATCCACATAGCTCTTAATGTTTGGACATTTTATTTCCACAAGGCCGAATTCAGAACTTTCTGTTGGGTCAAAGACAACCCCATCTGGGGATGTACCTAGCCATGGAGTGTCAGGGTGTATTATGAAGCCACAAGGGTAGTAGTTCACCCTCTTGAGCTTGCAGTACTCTTTGATGGCATCAGCTTCCATTTCGAGACCCCTCTTCATTGCTGCTGTCTGACGGACCCCTTTGAGCAGCCGGTCTGCCATCTTATCTAAGGTGCATGGTTTAGCATGGCATATTTCCCCAAAATGTGAGGAAGTGAGTCTAGGTTTTCTCAGTCTATGCCAGTCTGCTGATGAACTTTGACTCCTAGTTGCATCCTCTATTTTGTTAGCCATCTCCCAGGTAACCTCAAGTGACTTGAAGTGCAGCTGTTGATGCTCAGTGAAAACGAACATACTGCATGATGTCTCCAGTCTGCAGCCAGCCAATGGCAAATCTGGGCGTGGTGGAGCGTCATGGTGAGGAAAAGGGCGACTTCTTGCCTTGGGTTGTTGGTATGACAGGGGACTGCCTGCTTGTACCAAACCGAGTGCAGAGTCCACTAGTGGCACCTCACAGGTGATACCCATTGTACAAATGGTTGGTGCAGAAACAGGGGTGAACTCTTTGTAGATCTCTGACACTCTGAGAATGGACAGGTCCAGCAACTCTCCACTGATGGCTTTGTACAGTGTGGACCTATTTGAAACAAATTGAGAAACACCAGTAAGATATATCACTTCTAGGGGTGGAACGATACATGTATTCGTATTGAACTGAAACGGTACGGGAGTCACGCTTCGGTGCTTAAATTTACACAGAGAATACACGGTATAAAAATAAATAAATAATAAAAATGTACTCCATCATTTTGACATCATTCAAAATGCAAAGTGTTTAAGTTACCGTTAATTAAAATGTAATTTTACATTTTTAGGAAAACAAATATATTAGTCAAATGTAGCAAATTCATTTTCAATTCATTCAGGTACAATTAAACATATCTCAAGGTCTTTTTGTCTTTTTATTAATTTAATTAATAAACTCATTATATAAAACTTTTGTCAGTGGACTACAGATAAACTGGCTCTATGCCTTTACTTTATTAATAAAACTTCTCTTTTTTTTGCTTTTTCCTCCATTGTACCGAACTCGTACCAAACCGTGATGTCTGAACCGAGGTATGAATCGAACCATGACTACTGTGTACCGTTCCACCACTAATCACTTAAAGGAGAAGATCACTTTTAAAATGAAAATTCTGTCATCATATACTCACCCTCATGTTGTTTCAAACATGTATGAATTTCTTTCTTCTGCTGAACACAAAGGAATATATTTAGAAGAATGTCAGTAACCAGACAGTTTTTGGGTACCATTGACTTCTATAGTAGGAAAAATATATACTATGGAAGTCAATGGTACCAAAAACTGTCTGGTTTTCGCACGTGAACCGATCATCTCTACTAGTAGCTAATAGTAGTTTTTTCCCTGCAGCGGGTGGTTGTGGTGGTGGTAAGGGTCTCTTGCCAAGGGCTTCAGCCATTCTTCCGCTCTCTTCCCTGAACTGAAATGTAGTAGTGGGCTGTACTGTATTGACATCAGGTTCAAGAGTTATTCGTGTATTGCACAAGTTATTGGCTGGTGGTTATGTTGCCCGCATACCGCCTCCCATGGCCGAAACTGGTATTATGACACCTGTCGGGCTGTGGCTAGTAATTTAGCATGCTAATTCAGGTTGATATCTCTGCAGCACTATAACTTGTCATTTTTTTAATGACATCATTTCTTATTTCTTCTCATTCTTTTGATGCGTGTAGCTCATTTTTTGGATATTTTTACCTCAATTCTTACACATGGCACCTTTAAACCATTTTGTTTTTGTTTTTTTTCTCTCTATAAGGTTTTCACTAAAATAGTTATAAGCCATTAACCAAACCGCCAACCTTCAGTATGAATCACAGCAGTGCAGGTTTGATCTAAAGCAACAAAAAAAGAAGAAAAAAAAGAATGTATTTGTAAGAATACTTGAGATATGTTTTCATTATTTACATAGTATAATATTAGTAACTGTATCTCTCTCACACGTGTCCCAGATTGTCCTGCAAAATCACATCAACATGCAGTAACAGAGCGATTACCAGCCGCTGTTCTTCTGGTCAATGATGATCAATAACAGCAGACAACACTGAATTTGTCCAGTTATTTTGAATCTGTTTTATTTTGTCTACTGTAAGTCTATTAGTCTACTATAAGACTATCCTGGAAAGATTTAGAAATCTGCATTAATGATATTCATATTCATGATAGAAATGTGTGCATTTGATGTGCTTTATGTATTTTTCTCTCCTTCTGGCAGCTAATGTAAATAATGAGATTATGTTATCTTGTGGCATTGAATAAAAAAACATCCATCAGATGTCATACATATTGTGAGTTTTAATCTATAGTAGTGAGAAATGTATTACATTATTAACTTACCAAAAATATTGTCATAATTGTAAGGGGCATTTTAATCATAAAAACATTGGTCTTCCCTTACAGTATATTTTTGGACTTATTCTTAAACTACCTACAAAATGCACCAGATTTAAATATTCATGCAATCATTATTATTATTATTATTATTATTGATGTTGATATTATTATTATCATGGTACATTACTTGCATATATTTTTTTAATTCAACACAAAAAGTGTACACTAACAACACTGTTGTACAAAGTATAGCTTATGTTGTAAAAAATAACTCAGTTTCAATATACCAAAAGAAAAGAAAAAAAAGTCCAAAACTTTAAAAAATAATGCTTATAAAATCCCTAAATAAATAACACTGGAACAGTTAAAGCAGCCACATCTATGGTTTAAGACCCATAGTAACTCAATGCGTCATGTCAAAACGTTTTCCATAAGGTGGATGAGATTGAAAGCTGGTAAATCCCATGGGAGGAAATTCAACTTCCGATAATTTAACTAATGTCTCGAAAGGCGGAAGTGAAACTGTATCAACCTTTCGCAACAAAGGCAAAAAGACTGCCTGGCAAACCTGGGACATTGGTGAACAATGGAGGGTCTTCTGGATAGCAAATGCACCAGTTGCACAAAGCTGTGAACAACTAGGCAAGTGTGGCTGCAAATCAGAGTGCCGTGGAAGATGCAGATGTTTTAGATTGGGTTTCACCTTCACAGAACTGTGCAATTGCAAATGTGAATAAAAAAGTAAGTAGCCTTGCGGTGGGCCGAGAGCCGGTTTCCTGATTCTGGACCGTGATGTTTATGTACACCTTCCTGGATATGTTGCCCCCAATACAACACTTGCTGACTGCCAAGCAGGGAGGCATTGGCTGCCATTTTTAACAGTCTTTATTATGATTCGGCAGGGCACAACCTCTCAATCTCAGGTTGGACACTCTAACCTCAAGGCCTTTCAGCTGGTCAAAATGTGAATAGAACTTATGTTGTTTTTTTCAATCCTTACTTTTAACTCAGTCCCAACAGAGTACACTATTAAAGCAACACCCACCTTGAAAAATGAATCTTGAATTTTTGCAATTGCATTTTTCTAAAAGTGTGGCCGTTAGAGTATTTTTGCTAACATGCATGTGTGCGTCAGTGTACATACTACCGACATGACGGCCATCTTGGAAAAGGTCTCCATCTTGAATTTTTTATTGGCCATCCAATTTTTCCAAAAAGTGGCCTTAAAGCTACACTGTGTGATTTTTACCCCCATCTAGCGGTGAAATTGTATATGACTACCCAGTGAAAATTAGTTTCTGTTCCTCTCAATTTCGAGAGCGTTTTAACTCCTACGGTGGCCGTATTATTCCAAGATTAACATGGCTTCCAGTTATCACTTCGTCCACGACAATAATAAACAATACGTCTAAAATGAATAAAACTACAGGACAGATGTCAGGAGGTAAACGTCACCCTTGGAATCGGCTATCCCAGCATAATCAGATTAGGCTAATGTTACAATGTGTACAAAGTAAAAGCAATTAAAAATAACTAAAATTTACAGTGTCCTTTTTTTTATATAGCTATGTTACAAGGTAAACAATACTTTTTCACCATTGACGCGAGGATGAAGTTAAACTAGAGGTCGTTCTGCCGTTATGCACAACCTATGGTTAGACAAGCAACTATAAAACTTCGAATTTACACAAATGAATTACAACAGGCTGAATTACCTGTCGAGAAGAAAGCAGGCAACCTCGGCGTCCGTTTTAAAATATTTTCTCCTCATGAGCTCTTTCCATCTGGGAAAAGTTACTCCAATATTGACTATGGTCTTGCTGATTTGTCTGTCGCGTTGACGTTTTAATTCTCTCTTTCAAATGTGAGTACGCACCACGCACGCACACACACACACCACACTATCTTTAAAATCTGCCGGCACTCGCGAGCTCGCGAGTAATCTCCCCCTCGCATTCGTCACGGTGTCACTGAGTGAAAAACGCAAAAGGCGAAGCTTGAATTTACAGGCATGTCCCTCTTTGGCTAATGTAGTTTCAAGATGGAGGGGCAACATGGCGACCGGCATATACCCCTCACCCGTATGTACTTTCAATGGCAGATTATAAACTTAAGAGAATACTTTATTACTTGAAAGAAGTAAATATACATTAATGAGCACATATATTTTTGAAAGAACTAAGTGTTTTTTGCTAAGAATCAACTAAAAAAGTTACACAGTGTAGCTTTAACAGAGTATTTGTGGCATATTTTCTGTATTACTATTTTGGAAAGGATAGGACATAGGACAGGAATGGCAGCCATCTTGAAAAATGGTTTCCATCCTGAATTTTTACTGGCCACTTCCTTTTTCTAACAGAGGCTCTTCCTCTCTGTGGACTGCACCTTGTGGTGGTGGAGAGGCTTGTGTACTCCAGTGAACCTGAGAGCTATGCCGGCGGGGATTTTATATTAACTAAGCCGGACAGGTCAAAGGAGAGGAGGCAGACAAAGCAGACATTATAACTATTTGACAGAAATGGTAGTCATCTTGAAAATGGTCGCCATCCTGTATTTTTGAGTGGCACATACCTTTTTCCAAAATAGTGGCCCTTAGAGAGTGTCTGTGCCAAATTTCATGCTTGTATACCAAAGTGAAAGATTTTTTTTTACTAATCTGCTGCACTATTATTCATAAAGAGAGTTCCAGACAGCTTTTACTGCACTAGAGCGCCATCTAGTGTTCATTACCAGGAATTAGCCTTCCCAAGATTGACTTCACCATCCAATAATACACTCGATTTATGCATTTTGATAAACAGCCGTTATGAGTGAATCAGATCTGTTTAATGGTGTTTATTATTACACGCACATAAAAAGATTTTTTTGGCTCAGCTTTGCAAATCACTGATGCTTACCAACAATTAATGGTTCATTACTCGAAAATGTTCAATAGGGTGTAGGCCTACGATGTGTACAAAAAGATTAATTTCTTCATTGTCCCCCACTTTATTCTCTACTGGTGTCTCTTTTGTAGTTTTGTCAGTTAAAGTTTTCTTTATGTCTTTATGGTTCTTAATTTTGCACTGTTTTAATTGTACACAGCAATGCTGCAAATGCTTTGGTAATATAAATATAAAAATGTCTTGCCAATAAAACATCTTAAGATGAAACTGAATAGTACCTACTGAATTAATTTCAGTTCAGTTCATATCAGTTTATTTATAGCACGGCCACTGGCCGACCAAAGTGCTGTACACATAGAACATTTACATCTATGAATAATAGGCATCATCGTTTTATGCCCAGGGCAGAGGATATACAGAAGAATACACTCAGACAGGTCTAAATCTCAAATTAAATTTAAATAAATTAACCATTTAAACTCTTTCTTGAAAAATTGTGGACAAATTGTGCACACCACAGCATAGAGCGCCATCTATTGTCCGAAATAAAAGTCCAACCTGAAAGGGATTGTTCACCCTAAAGTGAAAATTTTGTCATATATTACTCACACTGGTGTTCTTCTAATGCTATGTGTGCTTCTGTCTTATGGACCACAAAAGAGACATTTTCTTTAAAAAAAAAAGTCCCGCTCGCACTCGTCCTTGATGGCAGTGAATAGTACGGAGCCCCTGAGGGGACCTGTGAAAAAAAAAAAAAAATAGGACTTTCGCGTGCGCACGAGAAACTTTCGGTTTGCATTATAGCGTCATTAATACAAATGTGGAAATATGGATGATGTATATATCATTTATGTTGTTGTTTGACATGTTTTGAAGTGTTTATTTTAGCAAAAATCTCAAGCAAGGTGCTATTAAAGACAAGACTTAGAGGCATATTTTAGTCACAATTCAAATAATTGTATTAACTTTGAATATACTTTGAATAAACTTTGTATTTGTATGTGTATTGATAAAAAATAAACAACAGGCTAATAATCTTCTGCTACTGAGATGAAGGAAACATTTTTTTAAAGAATTAAAGTTCACAAGATTGCTATTTATCTTGATCAAACTGTTCCGTCATCAGCTCTTCCTCAGTTCCGCACTGCAGAATAAAATAGTCATCCTCTGCTGCAGTTGTACGGATTCTTAACGCATTTATTGCAACTACATTTCATATTTTTCTCATCAAACAACCAGATTAACGAATGCTTCGACACAACCCGTACCGAAGAGACAGGTCTTTCTTCTGTATACTGTATACAGGGTGAATGACGACTGTTGGCCTACCATGGTCGCCCTCGTCAGTAAGTTTTAAATAATAATAATAATAATAATAATAATAATAAATTAAGATATAAATCAATATAATTCGTTGTAAATTAAATATTTTAAACAATAGCTACAAAAAGGTAATAATTGTATAGTCCTAACGTTCATGCATGAACTGTCATTCAGACTTACTGTCTAACAACCAGAGAACAGAGAACATCAGAGATATTAAAATACATACTCTTCTGAGTTTTATGATGTAGGCCTTTTTTTTATTAAAATGTATCGGCCTATAATTTATATCTCAAGGATGCGAGCTTGTGCGTGGCGCACTCAGTCATGTTGAGAGGGAAACACGCATTATATTATTAGGCTAGTCTATTCAGAAATAGTGTAAAAGACCTGTAAATAAAATACAACATTAACATTATAAACACTATTAATAACATATAGGCTATGCGTATTTTACTTCCCCATAGCCAAATCCTTAAATGAATGGAATCAGAAAACAACGAGAAATGAAAAATAAGTAACCACTTATAATAATAATAATAATAAATACATAGTAGTCTATAAAAATGGCCCATTGTGTCCTTTATTACAAACAACTTTTAGCCTATTTTAAACGCCAAGCCTAAACGAATTTATTTGAATCGAAACTGAAACTATACCGCAAAGTTGGGTTCGCGCATCTTTCGTTTGGTCCAAAGTTTAACCCTCTATTGCATAGCGTTGCCATATGGCAACAATTACTTTATCTTAATTTTTTTTTAAAGCTGTGATATAAAATCTATGTTTTTACAGTTAGTTGTGAAAAGGGGGCTTTAACTTTTAAGAAAATACAATTTATGAGGTCACATGACCAGGATATCCTGTTTGCCAGTCCTTTTTGCTCATGGACATTGACATGCAAACATCACTGTCTGGGGCTCCTGAAGACAGCCTTTTATTCAGAATTTTGGAAAAAATTCATCAAATAAAAAAATTAAATCAGTATCTGGGGTAAGTAAACTTTAATTTTTTAACATTAAATTCAGTTTTGATTTTATAAGTTTTTTGTAATATGCTAAAATACATTTGTTGCCATATGGCAACTATATGCAACTATGGAAACGTCCTGGTGCATTCAACCTAATGGAGTCCCATTGACTTACATAGCATGAAACTACTCTGAGACTATGTTTACAACTTTTGCTTATATTTTAAAGGTAAAAACATTAGACCTTCACAAGCTGTTGTGGTGGGGAAAAATAAAAGAGGGCCCCAAAGCTTTGTCCCGCCAGATCCTGTCCGCAGAGACCGCACAGACCACTGGCCCTTGCATGCATCTGAGAAGGGCAGATGCAAAATGCCAGGATGCAAGGGCATTGTAAGAAGCAAGTGCTCCAAGTGTTTAGTTTTCCTCTGCTTCACTGACTTTCACAAGTCATGAAGAGAATTAAATGAAATGAAACAGCAAAAAAAATGACTAAATGAAATGAAACGAATGAATAGTGTATTTCAGTGAGACAGGTTCCAGGTTCCTGGTTATTATTACCAGACATTTCAGATAACTGTTGAAATTATATAATGTTTTTACTGTATAAATGTTTGTTTAAACATTTCACTAAGTATGAGATGGATTTGTTGAGTCTTGTTTTAAATAAAATTAGTTTTTTTATTTTTTTTTTATTTTATGGTACTTTCCACGATTGCATATTGTTGCCATATGGCAACAATTTACCAACGACCCCCCTTTAAACTTTTTTTTAGATTTTTTTTACATATATCTGTTATTTAGCTCATGTTAAGTAATAAAAACATGCAAAACATTTTTTACAATGTCTAATTAATAATGCGTGCAATAGAGGGTTAATACTGAACAGGAATTAATAATCATTTAGGCTAATAATGAACCGGCTGTGATGTCAAGTTAATGGCAGAAGTGAACCGATGTTGTTATCGCGATTCGCCGGCGCCATCACTTGAATTTGTTCCTTGAATTTCTTTCTTTTTCAAAGGCATGACATTTTGTAGTCATTTTGAATGTACACAAATAAAAATATACATTTTACTGTTTCGAATGACAGAGTATGAAACGATAAAGTATTAAGTTATTTCCCCAACTGAGGAACAAATTAGGAACAACTGTTCCCCAACTGAGGAACAAACTAAATGATTATTAATTCCTGTTCAGTATTAAACTTTGGACCGAACGAAAGATGCGCGAACCCAACTTTGCGGTATAGTTTCAGTTTCGATTCAAATAAATTCGTTTAGGCTTGGCGTTTAAAATAGGCTAAAAGTTGTTTGTAATAAAGGGCACAATGGGCTATTTTTATAGACTACTATGTATTTATTATTATTATTATTATTATTATTATTATTATAAGTGGTTACTTATTTTTCATTTCTCGTTGTTTTCTGATTCCATTCATTTAAGGATTTGGCTATGGGGAAGTAAAATACGCATAGCCTATATGTTATTAATAGTGTTTATAATGTTAATGTTGTATTTTATTTACAGGTCTTTTACACTATTTCTGAATAGACTAGCCTAATAATATAATGCGTGTTTCCCTCTCAACATGACTGAGTGCGCCACGCACAAGCTCGCATCCTTGAGATATAAATTATAGGCCGATACATTTTAATAAAAAAAGGCCTACATCATAAAACTCAGAAGAGTATGTATTTTAATATCTCTGATGTTCTCTGTTCTCTGGTTGTTAGACAGTAAGTCTGAATGACAGTTCATGCATGAACGTTAGGACTATACAATTATTACCTTTTTGTAGCTATTGTTTAAAATATTTAATATACAACGAATTATATTGATTTATATCTTAATTTATTATTATTATTATTATTATTTAAAACTTACTGACGAGGGCGACCATGGTAGGCCAACAGTCGTCATTCACCCTGTATACAGTATACAGAAGAAAGACCTGTCTCTTCGGTACGGGTTGTGTCGAAGCATTCGTTAATCTGGTTGTTTGATGAGAAAAATATGAAATGTGGTTGCAATAAATGCGTTAAGAATCCGTACAACTGCAGCAGAGGATGACTATTTTATTCTGCAGTGCGGAACTGAGGAAGAGCTGATGACGGAACAGTTTGATCAAGATAAATAGCAATCTTGTGAACTTTAATTCTTTAAAAAAATGTTTCCTTCATCTCAGTAGCAGAAGATTATTAGCCTGTTGTTTATTTTTTATCAATACACATACAAATACAAAGTTTATTCAAAGTATATTCAAAGTTAATACAATTATTTGAATAGTGACTAAAATATGCCTCTAAGTCTTGTCTTTAATAGCACCTTGCTTGAGATTTTTGTTAAAATAAACACTTAAACATGTCAAACAACAACATAAATGATATATACATCATCCATATTTCTACATTTGTATTAATGACGCTATAGCAAACCTAAAGTTTCTCATGCGCACGCGAAAGTTTCTCGTGCGCACACGATAGTTTCTCGTGCCCACGCGATAGTTTCTCGTGCGCACGCGAAAGTCCTATTTTTTTTTTTTTTTCACAGGTCCCCTCAGGGGCTCCGTAGAATAGTGATCAGTATCAAGCTTTTTTTAAAGATGCACAACTATCACAGGATGATCCCATGCGACACATGCTGTATATCCCAAGTGTTCTGGGGGAATGATAGGGTATAATTTGCTCAAATAATGACCATTAATAGCATTTAAACAGTTTATTTGCACACAGACAGTGTAAAGAATGGTCATATCACACACACGTTCATTGAGGGAAAAGAGTGAAACAGTGACAGAGCAATTTTTCACATTCATTTTCTCCATAAAAACTCCATAAAGAAAATCACAAAGAGTTGTAAACCAGTTCCAAGAAGAACCACAACACTGCTGAGATTCATCCGCTGATCCTCGATGACTGTGTGTGCACAATGTGTTATTGAAATACTTCATATTATCTGATTAATTACACATCTAATTACACTGTTATAGATTTCACGCTGTAGAATCAAAGAGTTACTATCAATAATGTGAAATTAATAATTTACATAATCATAAAGATAACTGTAAAATTAATTTTAGTTTAGGGAAATACTGTAGGCCTATATGTAAACCATTACAGCTTTAAATAATGAATGAATGATTTTTGTGTCATTCATTTATCCCAAAAATTTGGATAATCGATTTTATGTAAGCAGAGAATGAGTAGATGGGCAGTGATGCCTCCACAGTAAAAACAAAACCACAAAGAAATTTCGGTAAGACACATGAAAAGCCCAAACAGGTTTGCCCCTGACTGGTTATGTCCCTCTCCTATGTCCTCCTCCTGAGCTCCCGCCTTTAGTTCTGTTCTTAGTGATTGTTGTTGTCGTTACCGGAGTCTAGTTTGTTTCAATGTTTTTAATTAGTCCTCATCTGTTCCCTGATCAGTTAATCTTCTCCCTCTGTGTATTTACACCCTCCGTTCTATTTGATCAGTGTTCCGTGTTGTCTATAGGCTAGGTTGTGTTTGCTCCCTATGCTCGTTCCTGTATGTTATTGATATTCTGATTAAAGCCTGTGATTACTAACAGCAACGCAGCGTGACAGGATATGATTAGGACATTTTCAGACAGAAGTGTTGTTCCAGGATCAACAAAATATGTTGACCAAGGAACTTGTCTAACTAGGCAAAATAAGGAAATGCTGACGTCGAGCAGATCTCAGGTATGCAAATGTTCTTTCTAATTCACCTTTGAATGATCTAGATGGCCTGGAACATACAATTTAATTATTTTTCCTAAAAAAAAAAAAAAATCCCTTTAATGATGAAAACTTTATGAAAAGTTTTTGTACTGCATTTTAACAGTCCCAAATACAAAAATGTTCTACATAATGCATTTACTTTAGCTTTTTATCTGGGTTTCCGCGGGGCATTAAAAAGCATTAAAAGTCATTAAATGGATTTTGCGATAATTTAGGCCTGAAATGGCATTAAAAAGCATTACATTGTAATCCTACAGGCATTACATTTTTTTTATTGTTTTGAAGAAAATGTTATATTATCAATTTATTTGAATAGTCTTCATGATTAATAATTTTTATTTGCTGTCGTCGCAAAATATGTACGTTAGTGTGATTAATAAGCATTAGTTTATATTTAATCTATAATTTATGCTGTGCAGACTGTTTGATAACGTATGTTAGACAGGAAGGCCAAAGGTAAATATGACATTTATTATAGGTTTATGTGAGGATTGTTTGTTAAGTTCACTTAAATTAAAAGTTGTCATATTTTTTTTTGAAGCCTAATGTTAAAAACTTGATTGCTTTTAATTACACTGTAATGTTGGATGGCTATAATTAATGTTTAAAATTAGGAGGGAGAAATCATTTTTATCCAGATATCAATAGCTGTATTAGTATCAGTGAGACTGGCCTTTATGTTGTCTCTACATTCATTTGTAGATTAGCTGTGAAATGATTACATTATAAAATATATAAACCTAAACAAATGTAAGTGTTTTAATTGCGGAAAAAACGTGTGATTAATCAAGTTAATATATATATATATACATACATACATACATACATACATACATACATGCATACATAATATCCGTGGTTAGTCATGGGTCGTGTATGGCATTAAAAAAAAAAAGGCATTAAAAAGGCATTAAATTTAAATTGAAGATCCCTGCAGAAACCCTGTTTATTGTAGAGTGTTGTGTCTCTTGTCACCTGATGCCAGACTTATAAGATCTGCATGTTTGTGCATTTTGTTTATGTTTCAATTTAGGAACTTCAGGATGCAGAGTCTATTACTACTGTATCAATGTGATCTACACATTACATATTTTAAAAACAGTTTGCATTAGAGAACATGCAAGTCCTAACCCTATTCCAAAGTCCTTTTTAGGCAAGTCACTGACAACCCTTTGCCACTCTATCAGGGCTATTAATTTATCTGATCTGTAAAACCTAATTATGATTCACAAAAAAACATATTTGTTGCTTAGTTTGCATAAAATCAGTCATTTATTGAGAGCAGTAAAAGAAGCTAAACAAAACAGAATGACAAGAGATTCATTTGAAGCAATTGTTGTAATGTACTGTAATGTTACTGTGATATATAAGCTTACTTGTATGTTTTGTACTTGCTGAGAAAGTGTGATAGTTAATGTGTAAATGACAGTTTTCTAAGAATAGCTCTAATATCTTGAAACCTCAACTAAAACCCGAGCTCTGCGCCTGCAGCTCTCTACGAAGGCTCTGCGCATGTAGCGGTCTGGAATTTCCTTAGGCACGAGGATCTGAGAAATGGTGGTGCTTTCACCAGCCTTTCGTTTCTTATTTATCTGGATCTGCAGGTTGTAGAAGAGCTGATTGTTTTTTTTAAAGGTACTCTGTATGTCAATGCGGAGATTTTCAGATTTGATCACATTTGAGCGGATCTGATCCACCAGATATGTATTGTCCCAGCGACTGATTAAGTTTTCCGCCTCGTTTCGCCAATTACTGTAGTCAGTGATGTCATCAGGAGCGGGCTCCGCAGAAAAGATTGTTTTTATATGCTTATACTGGTCATCCACAGTGGCTATCACTTCTTGGACTCTCTTGTTGCGATGGCGAGAGGTGATGATAGTGCCTTCTCCAGATTCAATGGTCTTGTCGTCCTTCACCAGCCCACAGTATCCCCAACTAAAGATATTGATTCTGCACCAGCAGTAGTCTTCTCCATGCTTCCCACACACACTGTCAGCTCTGCACTGCCTACCCCAGTAGTCCATGTTTTCCTGAGGTGAACAGTACATAGTTTGGCTCCTTCCATCTTTATCAATCGTCTTGCACTTGTACTCGCCGCCGTCGGGCTTGCAGTCTTCTAGACACTGCGTTTCGAGATGGGTCACGAAAGCTGTCCCAGCACTTGGCCATGGGGAACAGAAGAGGACGAGCAAAATGATATAGGTGTGCAGATTTTCCATTCTTTCTGTGTAGAGGAGAATGAAGTGAAGAGTAAGAGGCAGAAGTAAACAGACATGCTGTAATGTAATAACATCATAAGTGCATTAGGGCATAAGTTTACATATTCTTAAATGTTTTGCCTGATAATATTCACTCACGTTCACGCATCTGTTGAAATGGCTATGAAGGGAATGTATCCACTGCACACCTGTGCAAACCTTGTTTGACTGCATTTGTGGCCAACAGTGTTACATTATATCCAGTTCCACTGGGCGTGGCATTATGAATATTTATGAGTTTCCTCTTATTATAAGCATACCCTTTAGATAATGTGCATAACAAATGGATAAAATTAATTGAACTGAAGTTTAGTATCGAGTATTAACCCCTTAAGCCCTGAGGGCATTTTTAGAGTTGTTTTTTCTGAGTAACACATAGCTCAAAAACTATAGCAAGGAGAGTCAAAAGGTCTTATGCCGAGAAACTGCTGATAAAAGACAAAATATATATATAATTTTTATTATGATTTTGCATATCTTTCTTGTTCGACATGCAATAACTCAGGAAGGAAATAAGGTAGGAGGAAAATCTTTTGTGGTGAAGTCCCTTTACATGTGAGCTGCGTATACACATCTATATGAACCGTTCCTAAAATAACACAATTCCCCACACTACATCTTTCTCATTGGCTTCATGTAATCCATTCTCCCCAATTATTTTCCATGTCATCTGATTGCTAACAGAATAATTGTGGTGAGCGCAGAACATTATTTTAATTAAAATGATTGGGTTATATGAAGGAAACTTTTAATCAGTCAATGTGTTTTTCCGGGTATGCCAATAAAATAGCATAATGGTGGTTACACCCATCATTGGTTGATAATCATGATAATTCATGTTACCCATGGTCATATTTATCACCCAAGTCATTCATTAGTTAACAAATTAATTAGAAAATGTATGTATATAATGATATACCTAACATATATCCATTTGAAATGTTTAAAAAGGCGATTATTTGCAATTTTTGGTGAAATGTCCGCCATCTTGGATTTTGGGCCTGTGCAGCCCAGGAAAAAATCGGAAACAAGTAGTTTTGAAACTATAGGGTCTGAAGAAGTCAAAAAACATAATTTGCAAAAATCTATATGAAATGTTCCAAACACTTTATTTTGCTACATATGGCCCTGCACTATGTGTGCTTGATCTCGACCACCTCACCTGTAACAATGAATGTATGTAATTGTATCCAATACAATTTTAGTGCCATTTTGTTATATCTCTGTCATGTCATCTTTTGTTTTTCATTGTTTTTGTGTAATAATTTCCTTTGTTTTATTATATGTATTTGTATGTTACTCATGGACAATGCTCTTATGTTATTGATAATAAGAAAAAGATGCACAGACATACACAACACATCTTTGAGACAGGGTTTGGAGAGAGGGCGTGTGTTTGGAGTCAGGGGGCGTGGCCTAATTCAGTCTGGAGGAAGTCAGCAAATAGTTCACACTTGTTCTCTTCACATCTTCACTGCAGATGCTCACAAGTTCTCAGACTTGACTGATACTATATCAGACTTCTGAACTATTGAAGAAAATGTTCCACACATTTG
The DNA here is from genome assembly GCA_023718395.1 of Leucaspius delineatus. NCBI lineage: Eukaryota > Metazoa > Chordata > Actinopteri > Cypriniformes > Leuciscidae > Leucaspius > Leucaspius delineatus. Next base: position 48,015,989 of record CM043363.1, on the reverse strand, counting down.
TTTTTTTCTGTTTGTTCTGTTGCTGTCTGTTTGGTAAGTGTATGTTGTTTTAACAGTTGTGTGTTATTTGTGTGGAGCTCTAATGAACTTCAGAATCTGGTGTTACTCAAATACAGAGAGATGATCTGATAACATGGAGGTTTGGACATCAAAAGACTCAAATAGCTCTAATCGATAAATACAGAGAAAAGTTCTCCACATCTGATGGTCCTGATGGGAGATTCAGAGGCAGACTGAAGCTGGATCATCAGACTGGATCTCTGACCATCATGAATACCAGAACAGAAGACTCTGGAGAATATGAAGTGAAGATCAGCAGCAGCACAGAGACCATATACAGATTCACTGTTACTGTCTACGGTGAGTAGAGAATTACAGCTCACTCTGTTTTATATTAGGCATATTTTTTGTCATAATTATCCTTAATACTGTAAATGTATTTATTATTATTAAAATGATATTATATTAATCCAAAGACATTGAAAACTGACCATGAGAAAAGCCTCTAACTTCTATATAGTGTCATGAATAATTTGTCCCTGTCATATGAATATGTGAATATGTCATGCAAGCAATGGCCAGGTGCAGATATGAAACGCAAAAGCTTTTTATTTTTGCATACTGAGTGTACGTTTATATGACAACGATGTACTAAAAACGGAAACGTTTTTGCTTAACCCAGGTTAACCCCAGGTTTAGCACCGCATTGTACCCGGGGTTATGAAAGAGCCGCTGTTAACCCGGGTCCAAACGTGTGCAGTGTGTGGTGTTAGGATGTTACGGCTAGATACTCAGCAAACGACAACCAATCACGTGCTTCATATTCACACGTTTTGGGCACTCATGGAAACACAGCGAGGTCAAGAGACGGTTTCAATCTTACCTTTATAGTCTGAAAAGTACATTTATTATACATTTGATATTACAGTCAGCAATGAGGATGCATGTAAACATATCATGTGCGGTGTACGTAAGGGATAATGTATAGTGAGCCGGTTGTTATAGTGAATAACAACCCCGACAGGCTGAACGGGATCCCGACGCGAAGCGGAGGAGGGATCTTGAATCAGCCTGAAGGGGTTGTTATTCACTATAACAACCAGGCCCGGATTAAGAGGACTTTGGGCCCTGGGGCTATAGCAACACCAAGGGCCCCCTTTCATCTGATTGCCACGCCACAGTCTTCTACCGCAATAAATATATTTTTTTATTGTTATTAATCAATGTATTTAATTAATGTTTTTATTTATCATTATTTATTATTATTATTTTTGCACACTAAATAGTCCAGGCTATTTAACACATTAACCCTCTACTGCACAGATTTTGATGGAACATCATGATAAAAATTACTCCACATAATTTCTTGGTTCATTTTGGGAACATTTTATTGATAAAATATGTTTACCCCCTCCTCCATAAGTGCTATTTCTCTCATTTTTATCTAAAGGGACAAAGTAAGCATTAATGAAACATTTGCTTTCTAAAGCCCTATTCAGATGATAATTGTTTCTCATGTGGACATCTGTAAAAAATATTAATAGCCTACATTTACACTGCATTTACAATTACATAAATGCTATGATTGTTATTTTATTTAATATTTAAATATAAAAATTATTTCTAATTATTATTTTTTATTTAAAGGGTACTTTAATTATGAACCTAAAACTCACAGTATGGTGGCGGCAAGTCAGCGAGTCATTCATTCAACCGATTTGTTCAAACGGCTGTTTGATTCAACGACGAAGCAAACGAGGAGTCAATGAATCATTAAATGAACCCATTCGTTCAAAACGCGGATTATTCAGTAACGAATCACCACTATCAGTTTCAGAGATTGTTTATGCTGTGGTTTCATTTTGGAATTTTCATTGGCGAAATGACGATAAATCAAAACGTAACTCTCAATGTTAAAGGCCATGTTGCAGGTTAACCACCACTGTCGATTAATGGGTACATAAATCACTCAAGATATGTATATCATTTTTAAAATTTCCCAAAAATGGCCTTAAAGACCAGTTTTTTACGTTTTTGGTATTAACGTTTTTTTTTCGCAATTCGGTGATGACGTCACGTTGGGGAGAAGTGGAGGAAAGCTAGCCTCAGCCTAGTATTATGGTGCGTTCAAGTCATCTCGTATAGATCGTATTTACGAGTTGAACGCAATTAAACGCCACCACAATGTCGTAAATATTTAATAATTAAATGCATGGTCCGATGAGAATGAGTGGAGAGCATTTTTTACAGTCTATGGTGGAGAGTTGGTGAAGTGTCGTGGTGAGTTGCTATCATTTAGCAACGCAGCAATGAGCACTGGAGCTAGTCTACGAGCAGCAGTGCACAATAACAACACTTTTTTTCTTTCTTTTTTTTTTACTGTCATTGAATAGCACAGAGTGAAAAATCAACGTTTTCTAATATCTAAGCAGTGATCATGACGTTAGTTCAGATAAGTACCGGTAACCTTTGTCATAGTGTAGTACTGGTAAACTTTGTCTTTGTCATCTAGAAATAGAAGGCATCATGCTAGCTATATGGGTGTTTCTAAGCGTTTATCTCTTCCTCCGTTGAAAATGTTGTTGCAAACGTAGCCGCCGCGTGTCTGTTGCTGTGTTTGGCAGGTGCTTGTGTGAGCGCCGGCGGTGCCGTCCCATGGGAACTGCGTTGGAAAGCTTGTGCTGTAGGGAAGTGAGTGCGTTTTAGTCGCTGGACCCCGCGACCAGATGTGACGTGCCTCACTCAGCATCCAGAGTTTTTACACCAGCACAAACACAGTAGTTCACCATTGTCAATCTACCTATATATTTCTATATATTTATCTATCTAGCTGCTAGCTATCTATGCTAACGTTATGCTATCTGGCTGTCTGCCTATCTCTCTCTATACTAGCCTATCTATCTATATCTATCTATCTATTTATCTGTCTGTCTATCTATATCTATGTATTTATCTATAATCTGCGCTAACGTTATCTGAATACTCTCGTCTGCTACTCGTCTCTCTAGTCACTCTCAATGCGGGCCGCGGGCTTTGGTAAATTCTCTCCCCAACGTGACGTAATGCAATGCATTGCGGGGGAAAGGAGAGTCGTTGCAAACCGCTACTTTTTCGTATTATATTCCGCTTTGTGATGCCCAACAACATAAAATACAATGGATAACAGTTTAAATGTTTATTACCAACAAGTAAATAGCACAAATTCGATGAAAAAAAAAACCTGCAACACGGCCTTTAACTTATTGGTCAACTCATTTATTGTTGCATAATATATAGCCTATATCACATTAGCAATTGTGCTGATATTTGGGGAAAACTGTGCTTTACTTGTGTGATATATTTATTTTATATTATGTAATATTACAAATACAATAAGACAAAAACTCATCGGGGCAAAAATGCCCATATACCTTGGATATTGGACCTTGATGTTCGTCAAAAAACAGTAATTCGGCCGGGGATTTTTACACGGATGGGTGGTGGGAGAAAAAACACTGACTTTCTATATTCAGACTTCAATAAAATCACCGACTATATAGCCCCTATGAATATTGAAAATACCTTACGACTCCACGAGAAACAATTACCATCCAAATAGTGCTTAACTCATTAACTTAGTACTTCAGCCGCTTGCTTACCTTCTTCGACATATAAAACAAGCGGATCGGTGACGACGCAGGAGGGTGAAGCTAACTGTGGGCTGCTGCCTGGCACTGCACTCGGGGTCTTCCACGGTCACGGATGAAAGTTAACCAAAGTAGTTAGTTAGTTTAGGAATTTTTGCATCCCTTTTCTGCCTTTCGAGTTTGTTTTTCCTTTTTTGTGCACCACTATCACTTTTTTTCATCATTTTTGAACTCCCGCGAGCGATTTATACATGTTCTACATGAACGCATAACGAAAAGAGGCGTTTCCCAACATCAAGGCGCAAATTGTAGAGTTAATTTGATTGGTCAGTGAATTATATCAGTCAGGCACATTTTCCAATAACTTCTTGTTATTTTATTATACACAAATCAACCACCTATGATTTGACAATCTCATTTCACCTAGCCAATCACGGGCCCCCTAATCCCGCGGGCCCTGGGGCTTCAGCCCCACCTAGCCCTTATGTTAATCCGGCCCTGATAACAACCGGCTCACTATACATTATCCCGCTTATTACGTGGCTACCTACAAAATAAATAAATAATTTGACACAAATTATTTATTTAAAAAGGAGTTTATTGATTTAAAAACGATTGTATTGCTTCCGCTAAAGAAAATAGTCCGTTCCGCGTCCATAGCAACGCGTTGTTTTTCATGAAAAAATATCAAGAAATAACAGACCGCATTCTACCTTGGAATTCAGCCAAGCCATGTAATAAGTAAGGGATAATGTATAGTGAGCCGGTTGTTATAGTGAATAACAACCCCGACAGGCTGAACGGGATCCCGACGCGAAGCGGAGGGATCTTGAATCAGCCTGAAGGGGTTGTTATTCACTATAACAACCGGCTCACTATACATTAACCCGCTTATAACATGGCTACCTACAAAATAAATAAATAATTTGACACAAATTATTTATTCAAAAAGGATTTTATTGATTTAAAAACGATTGTATTGCTTCCGCTAAAGAAAATAGTCCGTTCCGCGTCCATAGCAACGCGCTGTTTTTCATGGCAACGGTCTGTTATACTTCGCAGCGGTCTGTTATCAAGAAATAACAGACCGCATTCTACATTGGAATTCAGCCAAGCCATGTAATAAATATGGATAACATATGGATGACAATTAAACCCAATCCACCCAGTGTGATAAAACAAAAGTTATGTGAAACGAATGTTTAGTTGATAATCTTCACCCGATCTGCTGAGAGTGAGTATGAAGGACTAAAAATGACAAAACGAAAAAAAAAAAAAAAAAAAAAAAAAAGTAGAAATAAATAAATAAATGCAGAAATAATAGTAAAAATAAATACATTTTGGTAATATAAATGGCTATTTCTGTATTTTTACATGTATTTTTTTATTTATTTATGCATTTCTATATGTATTTATTTAGGTATTTATACATTTATTTATATATTTATGTATTTATACATTTATTTATTTATATATTTATATATGTATTTATTTATACATTTATTTATTCCTACATTTATTTATTTCTGTATTTCCACATTTCTACATTTATTTTTCCCTGCGCATGTATGCTAATTGACCTATGGCTAACCACGCCCCCTCCACTCACTCAGTCAACATTCGGTAACAGGCGCTAAGGCAGCTGTCACAGTAGGACATTTCACAGGAGGCAATTGAGGATTTTTTGGAGACAGAAAGATTATATATCATCTCGATGTCACCAAAAGGGCCTTAAATATGCATTGGAGGGTTATATTAATAATTTTATTGTTGAGAAGGTCGATGCTTCAGCTCCAGAACAAAGATTTACAGTTCACAGTGTAAACGTTATAGTTGGGTGCTATTTCGCTTCAAACGCTCGCTTTGTACGCGCGTCCTATTCGCTTTGGATTCAAAATTTTCAAGCGTCGAACTAGACGCGGATACGCGCGAATTTGACGCTCTATTTGCGTTTGGTGGGAGCACAGAATAATGAACAGGCTGCGATGTCAAGATTGCATTGCTGGAATGTGTGTGTGTGTGTGTGTGTGTGTCAGTGTGTTCTTGTTTTCATGACAACTGAGGACATTTTTATGATAACACACCAGCAATATGAGGACACTCGGAAAAATGAGGACATTTTGGGGGTCCTCATTTTTCCACGCTCACTAAACAGTTGTAGATGCTCCTAGAATGCCTCTAAACCAAAAATCTCCAAAGTCCTGAAACATCACAATTTTATGACATGAAGTGTTTAAGTGTGTTTATGGTTTTTGCTCGTTTGCGGATACGCCAACTAGTGGTCAGATCTGGAAGTTTAACACACTTTTAACACACATTGATGACGCAATCAACGGGTCCTCATATTGTACGTTTTCGCAATATAAGGCCTAAAAAAAAAAAAGTTTGGTTCCGGTTGGTTGTCAGTTGAGGTCATGGGTCGGTAGGGATTTTTTTTTATTTTATTTATTTATTTATTTTCCTCCAGTGGCAGTTTTACACACACACACACACACACACACACGCGCGCTGATTTTAAATGAGTGTACCGGTACTTTTTTCTACTAAAAACCAGACATCTCAAGCAATGTTTCATCTAATATCTTTAATAGTATTAACCTCAATACAAATCTTCTCAGAAAATCTTCAAAATAAAATGTAACAATTCAAACCGTTGAACTTAAGGAAACTTATGGCAGCCATTGACTCTGCTCACTAAATACCTGAACTGAAATAAGGACGTCACACCACTGACAACCGAACCAAGCTGGTGAGTTGGTGTCGACACCACATCGCTTGCTAGGTCTGTCCATTTCTCAGCTCTGTCGACTTTGCCGGCAGCTGATACGAATCTACAAGAGCATTTTTTGACTTCTTGAAGCACGGTTTCAAATGTTTTTAAACCCAATTTTACAATTTTGGTTGACATGCTAGTGTTGCATGGGCAAATAATTATCACGTTACACATGTCCATCATTGCAAAAGAAAGAATAATATGTTGATATGGACTAGGCTAAAGTTACGCTACTGTATTTGATATTACTATTTACGCGGGCGAATCAAACTTTTACGACAGTGATTCTGTATTCCCGTTTAAAGTCTGTTGTTGCCAAGACACGCAAAACGCACACACACACACAAAAAGCCTTCGCGGGAGTTTGACAGGCGATCTCATAGTAGATTAACATGGAGGATTTGAACTTGAAAAACGGAGTGTACAGACATCTTTTTGTAGTCAAACAACATTCTTTGTTATGTTCATTTATGTGGTTTATTTGATTTTGATGCTATAAATTAACTAGAAGCAAGAGACGATCAGTTAGTTTTAACTGATGATCTAACTCACAGCGATCTGTTCGACACATTCAAGAGCCACAAAACGGTATTTATTGTTTACATTTCTTTAAAAAATGACCACATTTGAAAGGTGAAATAACCAAATGAGACTTTGTTTCATATTAAAAGTAAGCTGGTAATGTTAACTATGTCCTGTCTGTCAGCATGTTGTCAGTGCCCTCTCTGTTCCGCGATATGTTGTTGACTCCCCCCCCCCCCCGTGTTTCTCTTAATGTTACGATTTCCAAACCTTAAGTTATAGCTCACTTTAGGAATTGACAGTTAAATGGTTTTGATGCAATACTTAATGGTTTTTAACGGATTACTTAAGTGTAAAACAGCATTTAAAGGAAACTGTAATTTAATTAACGATGTGTGAAAGACCGTTCTTCCCCAGTCTCATAAAATAAATTTGGGTCGCACATAAATTGACAGGGTCGGTCGGAAACCGGAACCAAACAAATTTTTTTTTTAGGCCTAAAGAATTTATGATTGTTGTTCTTTATTTATGACTTGTTAATTTGAAAGATATGTGATATCTATCCTGTGAAGCGTTCTTGTTGTACATGCTGTTGTGATGATTGTTGTATGATTCGAGTCATTGGTTTCAATAATAAAAAATAAAAAACGTTTTCATACACACCAACTTTTTAAGCTAGTTTAGAATTAGCCTACTGTAATTAACATATTCCACGTAACCAGAGTAAAATAATAACATCACCAATTTGCTACTGCTGATTAAGTATCCTGTTCACTTGGAAGATAATCAGTTCCTCAATTAATTGAAATTAATCAGCTGGATAAGATAATGTTAGTTTATTAAACTAAAAGGACAACATCATTAATAGCCTGGGAATATCTGGACTCTTCTTTTTAAAAGCTTACATAAACACACATGTATTTAAAAAATGATAAATAAAAAGAACTTGCAGATTGGTAGTGAATTTAAATATGCCTTGTTTTAGTCATGGCATGTCAGAATATCACAGATAGATGAATAACTCCACACATAATATAAGAAATAGGCTACTACTATAAAAACAGATCTAACACTGCAAAACTCTGGTTATAAGAGCCACATCCAAACTGAACATGCATATTAATTAAAATAAATGCAATTAACTTACTTTCAGAAACAGCATAATCACGCCACAGTGGGCCAGCGTAAAAACCCGGTCCGGAGCTGCCACATAAGGTGGAGTCTCTCCTGGTCTTTGAAAACCTTGATTATGCCATAATCCGAACTATCAATAATGTTTAATATATATATTTGGGAGTCTAAATGGCCAAATGACCACCCAAATAACAGCAGTAAGTGGCACTTTTTCCTCCCATCGTCCGGTTATCTGTTTGGACAAGTGAAGTGCAGCCTGTATGCTATGTGCCGGCTTTTCCCGCATACCCAGAGCCAGCGACCGTCGTCTCTGCTGCTGCAGTCTCTTCAGGCATGGCCTGGTAAGTGGTAAGTTAATTAACGTTACTTTTCTTCATTTTAAACCACAACGAAAGTTATTCTTTGAGTATATGTTAAATTTGACCGTTTTTTAACATAAATTTATGCTTTGCATTACACTGTTGTAGCTGCAGTTGCACAGTGTTAGCATCAATCAATTAGCCTAATTAGCTAAAGTTAATGACATGCATTGGTGAGAAAATGAGTAATGTTAATGTTAAGCTAAAGTTATTATTTCTATGGGCAGGGTAATACCATTTATACATCCTATTTTATTCAAGTATGGGTCTTTTTTGGTACTTGTCTTGCTGACTTTTTTGTCTTTATTATCTATGTAGTTAGATCTTTGCTAATTGAGGAGCACATGTATGGCCGAAGAGCATGTCAAAAAGGAGAACCAAACTTAGTCCTCAGGCTGAGGCTATTCAGTTTATTTTTTCTGGACGTGAAAAAACTTGTTTTAAGGTCAAGTGGATCAGTGACTTTAAAGGTATGTCATATGTGGTCGAAACTTAAATATTTATATTATAAATATGATAGCAACTGTTACAGTACACAGCATTAGCCGACTTAACCTGCCACTGTGCAACATTAACACTCTATTAAAAGTCTGATATTTGTTTATTTTGTAGTTTGTCAATATATAATAGCGATTAATATCTAATTTTAGTTGCATAACTTGACACTATTTTATTCATTTTTCCTCAGGACGTGGTGTATTTACCTGCACACCAATTGAAAAGGGATCGTTTGTCGCCAAGTACCGTGGGGAGTTAATATCACAATATGAACAGGACAAGAGGCAGAAGAAGTACACAGAAAAACAAAATGCTTTCTTGTTTGATTTTGAATGGAACAATAGTGCATGGTGGTAAGTCATGGCCTATACAAGATCAGTTATTCTCTAAAGCCTTGTGTTGTTTTGTGGAAAAACCTTTTGTTTCCTCCTACTTTAGCATAGATGCGTCCCGCGAAGATACCTCGCTAGGAAGGCTGGTGAATGATTGCCACAAGTCACCAAATTGTAAAATGAGAAGGTTGACAGTCCAGGGTAAACCTCATCTTTGCTTATTTGCAATTGAAAACATTCAAGCAGAGACTGAAATAACCTACGATTATGGAGATTCTCAATGGCCATGGCGTAATCTGGTAAGTAAGACCTCTTGATAGATCATACGGTATAGGATCTGTTAAAATATAATTAGTTACATTTCCCTTCAGGAGTGTATGCTCCCCCTCAATATCTTCTTGTGGAATTACTTTACTGATGAAATTGTATAGACTATGTCCAGTTAATTATGCACCATGAGGTGTGCTTGCATGCAATGAAGGAAAGATTCTTTAAAAAAAACATTAAATACTAATTGTTTGATGAAAAGAAGTGAAGGTAGAAAACCGGGCTTTGTCTAATATGCATTGATACTTTAATTAAAACTTATTGTTGTATTATAGTACAATTAGGGATGGGGCCGATCCGATCCAGTATCGGTATCGGGACCCGATACCAGCATAATTCACGTATCGGATTTTCCCGATCCAACCTGCGGAGATATCCGATATCCATGAATCATGTCTGCGCTTTAACGTTGTCTGCTGAAATCCAAAAGTGATTCCCCCGGCTAGTCTGCTAGCTGGCTGCAAACTGCGGAATGGATTTCCTGAACGGAGGCGCGGCTCAATGAGACAGAGTCATGACTCATGAGACACGCTCCCGCTCAGGAAATCCATTCCGCAGTTTGCGACTAGCCAACAACGTCTGCTGTGTGGAAATACTTAACTTCATACCTATTTTTTTACAGTCTATGCTTCATACTGGAAACACCGCAGAGCAAGACAGCAAAATGCAATGTTTGCGAAGCCGTAATTCAGAGCTCTTTTAAGCTCCCTCGCGTCGTACAACACAACGAACGCAATCAAACATTTAAAAAAGCACCACGTTACTGAATAGCGCGTCAAATTCTCGTCTACCGCGTCTAGTTGGACGCTTGAATATTTTGAATCCATTCGCGTGTCCAGAGAGAGAGTTAACGTTACCGCATCGGAGCGAAGATTACCCTTCAGATAGTGTGTGTGTAAGATGTTTACACTTGCACTTTTCTTATATTTCAACACTCAAGCATTTGACTTTTTGGGAACGTAATAAATATTGACATGACAATAAATTTGAAACCCTTACAGTTGCATATTTGTTTTCAGAATGGGATTTTTCCTGTTAACAGGATTTCCTGTTTTTCTGACTTCCTTTTTTGACCTTATTCTTACCTCAAGTTGCCTTTTGGGACATGCATACGTACTTTAAGTTACATATCATACTTGCCTGTTGAGAGAAGTTTATTTCAGCATCATATAAAATAAACAATAATGATAATAATAATATTAAAGCAAACACAGCTCTGGTATCGGAATAGTATCGGTATCGGCCGATATCCAAATTCAGGTATCGGGATCGGATCGGAAGTGAAAAAATGTGGATCGGTGCATCCCTAAGTACAATATATTTCTGTCTGATAATTGTTGTTGTACTTCATTGCAGACACCAAGTGGCATGATCCAGACTCAAGATTCAGGAGACCCAGAAGTGAGCGAGAGACCCAGTTCATCCTTCCAACAGGTTACTACGCATTTACTCTGGATTTCTTCTAGTTTAATACGCCTCACACGAGTCCTGTGCATCAATAAAATGCATTTTCACCTTCTTCAAGCAGACAAACGTGAAATGTTGAAGAATCAATATTACCATCACAAGTTTCAGCATACTATCTTGTGTAAGGAAATTACCCCTAGCATTTGATGGAACTAACTACCCCTCAAAACATAAAAAATTCTTAATTTTCACAAAATTCAATGTTTTTATATACTTCAAACACATTTATTGCCCATGTAAGCTTCTATTTATCAGTTTACATGGTTTAACTTCTAAGGAAGTAGATCCCTGTCCATTACTGTGGAGGTTTTAGGTTTCTTTTACTACAACAGTATAACTTAGAAGACAGGAACGCTGACTCTTTGTGTGTTCAGTCGTCATGTCCTCATTTTGTTTTAGGCTGTGAAAGACTGAACTGTGTTTCAGACGACGTCCTGATATTGTATGATCTGACACGTGTAGTGTGTGTGTTCAGTCATGTCCTCATTTTGTTTTAGGCTGTGAAAGACTGAACTGTGTTTCAGACGACGTCCTGATATTGTATGATCTGACACGTGTAGTGTGTGTGTGTGTTCAGTCGTCATGTCCTCATTTTGTTTTAGGCTGTGAAAGACTGAACTGTGTTTCAGACGACGTCCTGATATTGTATGATCTGACACGTGTAGTGTGTGTGTGTGTTCAGTCGTCATGTCCTCATTTTGTTTTAGGCTGTGAAAGACTGAACTGTGTTTCAGACGACGTCCTGATATTGTATGATCTGACACGTGTAGTGTGTGTGTTTAGTCATGTCCTCATTTTGTTTTAGGCTGTGAAAGACTGAACTGTGTTTCAGACGACGTCCTGATATTGTATGATCTGACACGTGTAGTGTGTGTGTTCAGTCGTCATGTCCTCATTTTGTTTTAGGCTGTGAAAGACTGAACTGTGTTTCAGACGACGTCCTGATATTGTATGATCTGACACGTGTAGTGTGTGTGTTTAGTCATGTCCTCATTTTGTTTTAGGCTGTGAAAGACTGAACTGTGTTTCAGACGACGTCCTGATATTGTATGATCTGACACGTGTAGTGTGTGTGTTTAGTCATGTCCTCATTTTGTTTTAGGCTGTGAAAGACTGAACTGTGTTTCAGACGACGTCCTGATATTGTATGTTTCAATGTTTAGAGTGTGTGTGTGTTTAACAATGTCCTCATATTGTGGGTAACTGGTATTGTGCAGTTTTAGATATTTCCATAGAGTCTTGAATGAAAAGCCCAGGTCCTCACATTAGCTAATTTTACTACAATTTGTGTTCCTTAAATGCAAAGTTGAGCCCTTGACTTCAGCAATGAGTCTCAGCCCAAAGGTGGTCATTATGATAGATTGAGGTGGGATTTCTTTGAACTGAAATGGGTAGGATCATTAGTTTGTTATAGTTCTGAATATTTCTGACTGATAAATGTTGTTGTACTTCATTGCAGACACCAAGTGGCATGATCCAGACTCAAGATTCAGGAGACCCAGAAGTGAGCGAGAGACCCAGTTCATCCTTCCAAAAGGTTACTACGCATTTACTCTGGATTTCTGTTTTTTAAAGTTACATAATTCTTTTAGTTTTCATGTAAATTACACCCCTTTTTACCTTGCTACAACAAACATTTTTGTATTTTTGTTTAAAACTTCAGTATGTTGCAATTTAATCTCTATCATATGACACAATGTTTGTAACATGTAAGTAAATTGTCCTCAGGGTTAGGTTGAGCATCAAAATGTTCACCTATGAACCAAAATGATTTTCATAATTAGTGTTATGTATTTTAGTACTATTACTGAAAATAACAAATTTATTCTTCTTTTCATTTAAGGCCAACCACTCCACTGGAATTGCATGCTTCCATCATGTACTTGCTGCAGAGCAGGTGAGACAGCTACATTCAAAGTTATTTTTCTTCATTAACTAATGTGAATATTTACTGTTAGGAAATAGTGTATAATTCCAGGTGAGACTACGGGTTTGTACACATGATGTTTGATTTGAACAGCTTAGAGTAAAACAGCGTCTGCAAAATCTGAAGCGTCATCATGATTGTTGTGAGGATCGTTATGAGAAGGCTGAAAAAGAGAGAATTGCGAGAGAGAGACAGATGACTTTGAGTTTGGTCACCAGAATTAATGATTCTGTGAGTATGTACATCCAAGCCTAAATCAAACCATCTTGTAATTATAAGAAAAGTATTTATCTTTAGTATTTTAATGCTACAAGAACATTATTTCTATAACATAAATTAGCCTAGCCTTTTAAGAGTAGATTAATTTCTTACTCCAAAGACTTGAGATAAATGTTTCTCAGATGGTTAATCTGAGAAACATTGACATCTGAATGTATTTACAATTATATTTAAAAAGATATTTGTTTTTGCTTTAAATCTGATGCTAAATTATGTGGAGATTATTAATTTGTCTATAACAAGTAGAATAGATATGATGCAAATTATTGACAACAGGTTCCTAGGTACGTATCAAATATGCACAAACTGGCATTGGGGGAAAACATACGCTATCTGGGCTGCAGTCTGAATGGAAGCAGTGTGATATGAATTTGCGACAATAAGCATTAAGTGGATATAACTTGGGGTGAACATTTCTGTTTGATGAAAATTATTAATCATTTCAAAGGTTGGACCTCCCTCAGTCGATGATGGTGGATTTCATGATGGAAACGCAACAAGCCCAAATGACCTGGTAATAAATACCATTAGACAACAATAATGAAATAGTAAAACACAAATCATATTAAGAAGCTCAAATGTTACTTTTAATTTTATGTTTTTATTCATGTTTAAGTTTTGTGTTGTGTTATGCACAATGTGATGGTACTAGGAGAACAATATTCTAGCTATTATTAAATGTTTAACTTCTTGATGGAATGAGATGCTTTTCTCTCCATTTTCCTTTAGATCTATAATGACATGACTGATGAATCTTCGGATGCTTCAGACTATGATGATGCCAACTATGTTCCAGATTCAAGTGGCAGCTCCTCTGACACAAGTTCTAATAGTAGAGATCTAAAAATCATAGACAATCATCTTCCCCACAAAGTGTTCAAGGAAATATCATTGGGGATGGCTACAGCCCACAGTTCGGACAGTACCAACAGTCCCATGGAGCAGAGAAGTTTTAGTTCCTCAAAGATGAGCAGCGGCCATTGTAGTTCAGGGATAAGTTGCAGTGACAGTTCATCAGAGAAGACATCGCACAGCTCCATAAATGTCACTTCATTGCCAAACACAGCAAAACGAAGCAAGTACAAGAAGAAACAATACTGTCTTTATTGTAGTAAGGCCATTTCTAAATTGGCAAGACACCTCGAATCCGCTCACAGTACACAGCCTGATGTTGCAAAAGCTTTGTTTTAATAAGAGATCTCGCGAAAGAAAAGATTTGTTACGCTCTCTTAAGAAGAGGGGAAACTTAAACCATAATGCCACAGTGGCAAGCAGTGGTGATGGAGAAATGGTTGCTTGTCGAAGACCCACTAGAGTCAGACAATCTAATGACTTCAGTCACTGCAAGTTTTGTCAAGGACTCTATGCAAGAGATTGTCTATGGAGACATGTCAGAAACTGCCCTCAGAAGTCTGTTGAGGTGGAGACTAGAGTTGGGCAAAAACGGATACACATTGACCTACCAAAAGCTGAAACAGTTCATGAAGCTGTTTGGAAGATTGCTTGTGAAATGAACCAGGATGACATTTCTTTAGTTGTAAGGAGTGAAAGAGACATCCTTAGTCTTGGCGAGTCAATGTACAATAGCAGGAAACCAAATGAGAAAAGAAACGATTACATACGTCAAAAAATGAGAGAGATGGCAAGACTCTTGATAGCTGCAAGAGCTACAACACCTTTGAAGACCACTGAAGACCTTGTTATGCCCAGTAATTTCCCCCACGTGATACAAGCAGTGAGATCTGTTGCTGGTTATGACTTGGATACCAACTCATATAAAATCCCATCATTGGCTTTAAAATTGGGTCACAGTTTGGCTAAGGTTGCAGGCATTGTGCAATGCAATGCCATCATTGCAAATCGCAATGTCGTCGCAGAGTCTGCCAAGCAATTCGCCACTCTGTATGAGAAAAGATGGGCGGAATCCATTTCAAGTGCTGCACTGGGTACACTTCATCAAGCCAAATGGAATAAACCACATGTTTTGCCCTTTACACAGGATGTGCACCTGCTGCACAAGTTTCTTGCTACTGAGCGTGCTAAGTGCATGAAGGACCTTGAGGAAGACCCCAACATCAAAAGCTTTGGGAATCTTGCACAAGTGACTTTGACGCAGGTGGTACTATTTAACAGAAGACGGCAAGGGGAAGTTTCAAAAATGGAACTCCAGGCTTTCACATCCAGAAACCGTACCGAGTTGAATCCTGACATTATGACGGGCCTTACTGAGTTTGAGAGGAAGGTTGCAAAGTACTTTGACAGAGTTGAGATTCGAGGCAAAAGGTCACGAATGGTGCCCGTGCTTCTCACACCTGACATGATCGCTGCAATGGACCTCCTCATTAAAAACAGGAATGAGTGTCAAGTCCACACAGAGAATGTGTACTTGTTTGCACGGCCATGTGTGCTTTCCCATTACAGAGGCTCTGACTGCTTCCGCAAGTATTCAAAACAATGTGGTGCAAAAAACCCAGAGTCACTCACCTCAACAAGATTGAGGAAACAAGTTGCCACTTTGTCAACAGTACTAAACTTGAAAGAAAATGAAATGGATCAACTTGCTACCTTTCTAGGACATGATATAAGGGTCCACAGGGAATTCTATCGGCTTCCAGAGAGTACACTGCAGCTTGCAAAAGTTAGCAAACTGTTGATAGCAATGGAAAAAGGAAGACTGTCTGACCTGCAAGGGAAAGGGCTGGATGACATTGAAATCAATCCTGAAGGTGAAGTTTAGTTTTAAATGTAGTTTAGAAGTACTTCTCATATCACAATTATAATTGTATTTAGTCTTTGTTTTAAATACTTGGTCCAAACTGTTTTTTTTTTTTACCCAACCAGATCAAGTAGGCACGAGTGATGATGATTCCAGTGAAGAAACCATTGCTGACCTACATCAACATGAAGGTATACTGACTTATGTGATGATATCTTTAGGTTATGACCAGGGAGACAGACAGTAGAGACCTAATGATAATGTTAGATGGGCTGAACGGAACAGTGGTAAATAAATTAAAAAAGATGGGAGAGATTATGTATAAACATGGTGCTGAATTATTTAGAATCATTGATAGAAAGAAGGTGGACAGGTTTTAATCAATTAAGTCTAAACAGTAGCAAGAGATAAAGAAATGGTGAATGAGAGAAGACAACTAAGAAAGCAATAGTTACAGTACATGATAAAGGTAATTAATGTTTTGCAAAAAGTCTGGTTAGCAGTACAGGTGGAGTAAGTTAGGACAGCCTTTTATTGGGATGTGAAGTCAAAAGGAAAAAGGTAACTTTGAACATTTAAAGTTAGAGGTAGAGGAATAGTTAGCTTAAAAGATTACTCAGATACAGGAAACAATAGAGAGCTGGGCTTTCCTCTTGATATCCCACCATGAGGAGAGATACAGTATACTTTTTGATATGAGTGGGCCTTTTCAAGCCAGCAGATTCAGACTTCCACTAAGTTCTTTTGTTGTCTGACATTGAGGTTAACTTAATAGAATAATACATTCAAACAAACTCATTGTCATTAATGGTCATATTTCATTTTTACTTTTCAAAGGCTCAAGAACTGAAACTTCTGGGGATCGGACACTTCTGAGGGACTTGCATGCTTCAACCACCCTGGATAATTTGGAGAGCACTTCTGCCTCAACCGTCTTGGACAACGCAAACGTCAGCAACACTCAACCAATACATGGTAAAATATAAAAGGCACCGAAATAAAAAATTTGCTCACCAAAAAGTGAATGCGTTCATAATGAAAACAGTGATTTATTCTTGCCTTCACAGAGATGGCAGTATGTGAAGTTGTGCTTTTATCTGAAAAAATTTTAAATTAATTGTTTTCAGATTCCCAGCAGAACACAGCACTTCAAGTGGTTACATCCCAAACTTATTCAAAGTGCTCCACTGCAAAGCAAGGTAAATACTGTAAGCATGTGGATACACCACATTACTCTTTTAGAAAAATGTATTAAATTTAATGAATGCTATATAATATCATAACTACTAAATTATCACGACTGGTAATGGCAGTCAGGTATCCAAATCACAAGGCTTAGGCTGAGTCAAGGTACACAGAATAAAGGTCAATATAACAGTACCCAGTACCTAAGTACCCCTTTTCCACCAAGGCAGTGCTGGTGCCGGTTCGGAGCCGGTGCCTACTCGTGAACCAGTTCTTTGTGTTTCGACAGCCAAAGAACCGGTTCTCGGCTAGGAAAATTGGTTCCAAAGCGGCACCAACTCTTTGCTGGACTAGAACTGTTCTTTTACCACGTCATGCTTACGTTGGGGGCGGGGTTATTGTCGAACTTCTTCTCGAACGTAACCTCCGTCTATAGTAATCCAGACGAGCAGCACAAAGGTGTTCTAAACGTCTTCTTCTGACCCCAATATAGGATTGCAAAGCCAGGAGAAACATTTGAATAAAGACGATGTAGTCCGCCATTGTAATTGTTATGCTTGAAGTTGGGAAAGCTAAGACGTATGGCAACGTACACAGTGACGTAACGACGTCGTTCGCTAGGCTCTCTAGTCAGTGGAAAAACAAACTGGTTCTGAGAAGATTCGCAAGTTGAACCAACTTTGAACCAGCACCAGTTCCGAACCAGTTCTTTTTTGGTGGAAAAGGGGTTTAGGAGACTAACACTGGGAAACAAACTATGCTGGAACACTTACTGATACAAATGAGACAAACTAGCATCCACAAATGGGGACAGACATGTGAAATAAAACAGGAAATACTAAACGGAGAAAAAAAAACATAACTTATCGGAGAATGGATTTAACAAAATATATTTTTTTTTATCAAATCCTCAATGTTTCACTTTAGCAGAGCCATTGTTTCATCTTTAATACATGTCTTTTGTTTACATTCGACAGCTGGGAAGGTGAGGAGCAAGTGGACAGGTAATGAAGTGAAGGCTGTGGAGCGGCACATGATTAATTTCATAACCAGCTGCAAGGTGCCAGGTAAAAAGGACTGTGACTCCTGCCTCCAGGCAGAACCAGTGGCTCTGAAAGACCGAGACTGGGCTGCAATCAAATACTACATTCACAATAGAATCATATCAATGAAAAGGAAGATGAATAGATAGAACTAGAACAGTGGTTCCCAAACCTGTCCTGGTGTACCCCCAACACTGCACGTGTTCTTTGTCTCCCTAATCAAACACACGAGATTCAACTCATCAGCTCATCACATGGGTTAAAATGAGCTGATGAGTTGAATCTGGTGTGTTTGATTAGGGAGACAAAGAAAACTACTCCAGGAGCAGGTTTGGGGAACACTGAACTAGAACATGCCAACTGTGGCTCATGTGCATTTTAATTTCTGTTGAACTTAGAAAAATGCTCACTGTGTACGGTTATAATCAGTGTCACCTTAGATATCCAGCGAAAATGTTTGTAATGGGTTTCGTTTTGATTTTCTCATTTTCATTCAAGGATTGCTATTGATGTTTTCTTGTACAAGCATGCCACCTAGTTTTGACTGAAGCTGCCATGTTGACATGTATTTATGAGGGCTATTAATGATGGGTTTTTTTATCTCCACCCTTCAGACACTATTACTTTTTTCTTACTACCTCAGGATCATATTATAATGCATTGTTTCAAGTAACTGACATAATGTCTTTCATAAAATAAGGTTTCAATGTATATGTAATCTATACCCTCTGTGTCAACAAGCAAGTACTTTAAGGGATTGTTACTTTCACACACATTTCCCAGGTTTTCAGTGTTTTGTTTTTGATGTTAAAGAGAGTAGTTCTTTAATTTCAAATAAGCTATGTCTTTTGTACAGCCTTATCCTGTATTGTGGTTGGTTGTTCAATGCTTTAAAACATTTGATGAGGGCTGCCATTTCTTAATTTAGTTAAGCCCTAGTTATAATAAGTCCACCCATATGCAGCATTGGTTAAGTATTATGTCCTTATGGATAACTGTAGGAATATTCATGAGGCCAGCCAATGAAGGTCAATCATTTTCATACTTGTACCGATTTTGGTTAAGCGATTAATGCAAGTAAGAAAGACCTGAAGTGTTACCTCTTTCTTTCACATAACATCTACTGCGAAATTCATGAATAGACAGTGAGACAAGCGCGATTTTCATTTTTGTCTCCAATCGTAGGCCTCTCTCCTTGATCCGCTAGCTTCCTGCCCCCTGAATACTCTGTGAAAAAGCCCGGTCTCGGGAGACAACACAGGAATCGTAATGTCAAAAAAACACTAGGTGCACAGGTTCTGCACCAAAATACAACAAACCACATTCCAGCCAATCACCGACAAGATGGCTGCCTTTTTCTATCGCAGGAAGGACGGATTCTACAAGAAGTGTTTCTTTTGCATAAGCTCATAAGAATTTTCAATATATCAGCTGTAACTAATAACCTAATATCGTAAAAATATTGTAAAAACATGCTCTGTTTTGTTTGGTATTTACTTAGAATTTCAACAGAAGTGTCACCATGCAGGAACACATAGTGCACCTTTCATGAGCTACGACCCCTTTGAGTTAGCTTTTATATATCTCTGAGCCACTCAGTTTTACTAGATTTTATCAACCTGTAAATGTGAAAAAGGTTTACTGAACATTGAGCATGACTATATTGTACACCGCTGCTTCTAATGTAGAAAGAAATTTCAAACATTTAACAGCAGCCAAGTTGCAAATATGCACCCTATTTGATTTGTTACCGAGTCTTTATAAGTCATTTAAACCTGAAAATTGAGTGTGTATCTATGGGCTTCACAATTCACTTAAACATGAAATGACAGTGTTTGTTGCTATGACCTCATAAGTCACAAAAACCCAAACATGTCCTCACAAGTAGCATAGGAATCAAGTCTGCGCAAAATATAGCCTTAGACAAAATCTCAACAGATGGGTGTATTCCTTGAAGCATTGGTAGGAAATTATTTGATAACAGGTCTGTTGGACCTTGGGAAAGGCATGTCCTAATATTTCACGTTTTTTTCACAAGTCCCGATATATCATGAAAACAAGTGTGTGTGTGTGTGTGTGTGTGTGTGTGTGTGTGTGTGTGTGTGTGTGTGTGTGTGTGTGTGTGTGTCAGAGAGCGGGCGCCGGGGCGCGATCGAACAGTGGAAACATAAAAACATACTCCATTTTGTTCATACAGGACATAATTAAAACTGCAAAGTGTTTAGCCTACTTATATTTGTGTAAAACACAACATTGTGCTTTTGTCAAACTGTAACCTACAACTGTCACCCAACCAAAATCACACACACACGCTGTTTAAAAGCCAAAATGACAAGAAAAAACATAAAAACGAATGAAAACTGATAACCGCAATGCATTGCAATGGACGAGGAAGCAGAGATTAGGCTTGTTTGAGATGCGCCTTGCCTATGTCAAAAATCTCTCGCGAGCGCAAGGCACACCTGTCGGATTCTGCAGTCGCGCGCAGTTGCTCCACTGACTGCGCTGATCAAAAGCATGATGGGAAACGACTTGCTGACGACACAGCTTAATGTTCATTGGTTTAAACAACCGTGATGTAGGCTTGTTCTCTTTTAAAATGTTTGATTTTAAATCTGTATCATGTTTTATGTATGTGTGAATATTCCCAAACTAGCCTATCTAACAGTGCGATCTCTATGGATTATGCAATGTATTTTTTATAAAAAAGAAAAGAAAAAAACACATGTCTGTATTAAAGAAAAAAAGATGTTTTTGGAATGGAATTAAATAAGTAGGCTACTTTGGGTGTCTTGTTCATTATATTTATTTTCATATAAAAGCAACAGAATTTAAAATTCCATCCAGTTTATTAGCAACACTGTGCACGAGCGTGAATCCCGCGATATCCATCTTTGATCTCACAGCTGTCAGATCCACTGCGAGAAGAGAGAACTGTCCGGATTGCCTGCGCTTTTTTCACTCCTCCTCTCACTGCAGCCGCCTACTCTCGACTACATTTCAGGCGAGGCAAGCGTCAGCATGACATCAGAGCAAGTCGGACCGCACTCGGACACATTTCTAACCGGCATGCATCTCGCGCTGATCACCGGTGATCGATTCTGCGCAGATTTTGCTCATCTCAAACAAGCCTAATGTCCAAGTGTATTGGGTTAGCTATGCGTACTGTGATTGGCTCATCGCGTTTGGGGGCGTGGCTTAGCCATTGTCAATTAGCATACATGCGCAGGGAAAAAGAAATGTGGAAATACAGAAATAAATAAATGTAGAAATGTGGAAATACAGAAATAAATAAATATAGAAATGTGGAAATACAGAAATAAATAAATGTAGGAATAAATAAATGTATAAATAAATACATATATAAATATATAAATAAATACATATATAAATATATAAATAAATGTATAAATAAATGTATAAATACATAAATAAATACATATAGAAATGCATAAATAAATAAATAAAATGCATGTAAAAATACAGAAAAAGCCATTTATATTACCAAAATGTATTTATTTTTACTATTATTTCTGCATTTATTTATTTATTTCTACTTTTATTTATTTATTTATTTTTCGTTCTGTCATTTTTATTCCTTCATAAGTGAGACCATCACAACTTTAAGAAATCAGCTGAAGACAAATGCCTTCACTTGAGACTCAGTGGCTGTTCTCGTGTGTCTATTCCCCTGTTGATCTCAGGATCTTTCAGCCTCTTTGAGAAATGAGGTGATGTTCAATGTATATTATGAGAAAATTAAAGTGGTTTAGACATTGGATGCATGCAAATCTAAGTCAGAGACTCCAAAACAAAATTAGGAATCTTTAAAATAGCATATTAGGGCACTTTAAGCAACACAATCTGCAGAATGGCAGCACACATTTAATTTAATTATATTTTTTATGTATTTTTACAGTATTGTATTCTACAGCTCAAGCTACAGAAGGCCTCATTTTCAGATATGGAATATGAATGTAATTTCATCTGTTGGTTAGAGAGTGTGTGCATGAGAATGTGTTTCATTACTGGATGTTTGTGGTTAATGTGCTTTTGTGTTTGCATGTCTTGAGGTGTGAATAGTGTGAGTGTGTGTTTCTGTGAATAGTGTGAGTGTGTGTTTCTGTGAATAGTGTGAGTGTGTGTTTCTGTGAATCGTGTGGGGTTGAAAGGACTTCCACAATTTAACTTCATCTTTTTGAGAAACAGTTTTACTGTGAAAAAGTACAGAATCAGTGAATGCTAATGTTTGACAAATTAAACTTACTGTATGTGAGATGTTAATATATTACTATGTGAAATATAAGAGTGATGTTCAGCTGCATATGCATCTCTATATATTTCCATGATTTGCATATTAATGCTGTGAGCTTGCAGATAAGCAAGTTTCAGCTGAAGTTATTTCCAGCTCTATTCTTATTAACACACACAGGTCCATGTATCTTTTTTGTAAAGAACATTTCTTGTTGGTCTGTCAATGTCAAGGAAAAAAAACAAGTGAATAATTCTTCAAATTAAAGCATTGTAAATGTAATTGTATTGTCATCCAAATTTAGGGATTTTCTAACTAAAAGTATTTTTAAAAATTCTAGTGTAATGCCTTTTTAAAAACAACAACAAAACAGTGATGCTTTTCCAGTACACTGTAAAAAATGAATCATGAGTCTTGTAATTTTCATTAAAAAATTGAGGTGATCATTAAAAATATTGTGAAAATTGTGGTTCAGTGTTTTGTTGAAAATATTGAGAACATTTCTCTAATAACACCAAGAGATGCATTTTCCTATTTTTTTAAGGAAACATATACAATTTTAAGGCTTGAATTGAGGAACTGATAAACCTCATAAAATTAAGGAAAAGGGGCTACCTATTTATTTTAAGAGAATTAGCTAATTTATGCGGTTTTATTTGGGGACACCATTGTTTGTTCCCAGCATGCTTTGCACATGGCTGGAAATGGAGTGTAAATCTTGAAATTAAGTGTTATTTCATGTGTTTTTGAGTAAAGGGAAACATCTGTTAATGTTTAATGTTCAGGTATGTTTGACATTTGAAAGAGTTTCTATTATGTTAAAGTTTTGATGGTTACTATTGTGCAGAAGAGTAGGGCTTATGGTTAGGTTGTGAATAACTGCATTTTTTAATATGGTATTCTGAAGTATGTTAGAAGCAATAACTTTGCTAATGATAGTGCAGTAACATGTTTGATTCTGTGCTGTCCTAGCAACATACAGACTTTTTATAAAAAATATTATCTCAAAGTTAAAAATAAATGGGTCATATCCATTCACTTGACTTCACACAATTTTGAGAATAAAAAATACTTCAAATAAAAAAGCACATTTCACTAAAAAAATGTAATTCATTATGTCATAGACTAAATAAATTAGGGCATTTTAGATGATTTATTCAGGTAGATTCCATGAATGAAATCAAGCTTTAACTACTCCAAAATATTATGTGTAATAGTGTTACCATATTTTTTTTTAAGTAAATAGCAGTAACATTTTTTACAGTGTAGCAAACTTTTCTTATCCCCTATAGTGTAGCAGGACTGTACCAGTGATGAATAGTGTAGCACAGTAGAATAGTGTAAAATGTTTAAATACAACAAAGCATGTGAGCATGAGGAGCCTCTGATCCAGTAATGTGTGTCTCTGCTGTTACGACCCGTGCAATAAGGACGAGCTTGACGTGAAAGATGGAAAAAGATGGAAAGATGGAGAAAGTAATTAAATTAAGGAGCAATGGCTTCAGGACGACCCAAGACCAAAATAATAAACTAAATAGATTTATAAATAAAACATGTTTAAATTATCTAATCAGGGAATAAACAAAATCACAAAGAAACTTCCCTAACTCCCTATAAATAAACAAATCACAAACAAAGTCAAGATAAATGTCAGGACACCCCTACGCTCCTAAAACATAATAACCGAATTAAATCATCACAAACAAACGAACATGATCAACAGCAGGTTTTGGGAACTGGAATCCGGAGCTCCTCACGCCAGAATGAGCTCCACATCTTCGGTTAGCGCCTCAGTAGATCCGCCAATCAGGCTCCTCCGACAGCAGCCAATCCCTGCACACATATACAAAACAACAACCCACACAAACAGATACAGAGGATCATCTCAGCATACGCTCAAGTACACAGTAACGTCAAGGGCTTTAAAGGCCAAGTTCGGTATTTTACGCTTAAAGCCCTGTTTACAGATCGTTTCTGATGAAATAGAACGGTTAAGATTAAAATTTGGACACATGCTGCTGTCCCGAGAAGTTTAGGTTTCTTTCGCTTTCCCCTCCACCTCCACAATGGCTGCATAGGTGCACTGGAACAATCCTTCCTAAAACGCATTAAACTTTCGTTTACAAAGACGTGAAACTCACCGAGTGGTCAGGGGTGTTCACTGATATGCTCACACAACAATCACTGCAAAAGATGCTTAAGTCTAGATCAGACTGATGCATTCACTTCTTTCTTTATCATTACAGGGCCTACTTCACAACCAGAGCCTACTTCACAACCAGAGCCTACTTCACAACCAGAGCCTACTTCACACACTTCACAACCAGACTCAACTCAACTCGGCCACACATGTGCAGGTACCACAGCACTGATGATATTATTCACATTCATTCACTAATGTGTGGATTTTATCAAGACTTATAAATTAAGATGTCAAACATGATGAACGAGCTTCTGTCATCTAAGGTTTTTAAAACTGTTTTTAATTTTTATTTCTTGTGTGGAGCAGAACATTAGATATTTTTAAATTCATGAAAGACTTAAGTCAGCTTGTTGAAAATCTTAATTGAATTTATCATTTGTTTCATTAGTTTCCCCTGAAGGCCACGCCCCCTGTTGTGATTCAGTTGAAGCTGTGCTGCGATTGGTCGTCACTGCGCTGATGGGCGTGGCTTCTGCGGCCGCTGCTGTTCTTCTGGTCAATGACGTCAGAGCTGCAAGAGGCAAAACAGAGAAAACAGAAGAGATATAAAAATTGTGGCATACATACATTGTGGCATGTAAAGATGAAAATATGTGTGGTCTAATTGTTTAGTGATGGTAAAACGAAGCTTTGCTTTCCTATTCTCTCCATCTGAGGCTAAAACTGTGAATATTCTTGAATATTTATTTTTATTCTTTAATGCATCCCATTTCCATTTTTTTTACCAGGAATTAGCCTTCCCAAGATTGACTTCACCATCCAATAATACACTCGATTTATGCATTTTGATAAACAGCCGTTATGAGTGAATCGGATCTGTTTAATGGCGTTTATTATTACACGCACATAAAAAGATCTTTTTGGCTCAGCTTTGCAAATCACTGATGCTTACCAACAATTAACAATGATTCATTACTCGAACATTTTCATTAGGGTGTAGGCCTATGTGTACAAAAAGATTAATTTCTTCATTTTTTCCCCACTTTATTCTCTACTGGTGTCTATTTTATATTTTTGTCAGTTAAAGTTTTCTTTATGTCTTTATGGTTCTTACTTTTGCACTGTTTTATTGTACGCAGCAATGCTGCAAATGCTTTGGTAATATAAATCTAAAAATGTCTTGCCAATAAAACATCTTAAGATGAAACTGAATAGCATCTACTGGATAGAGTTCAGTTCAGTTCAGTTTATTTATATAAAGCACATTTAAAAACGACCAAAGTGCTGTACACATAGAAAACTGACATCTATGAATTATATATATCATGGCTTTATGCCCAGGGCAGAGGATCTACAGAGGCATACACTCAGACAGATCTAAATCTCTAATTAAAATGAAATAATTTTTTCTTCTTTAAACAAATTGTGCACATCACAGCATAGAGCGCCATCTACTGTCCGAAATAAAAGTCCAACCACCCTGAATCACCCTGAAGTGAAAATGAAGTCATATATTACTCACACTGGTGTTCTTCTAATGCTGTGTGCACTTCTTTCTTTCTTATGGACCACAAAAGAGAAATAAAATAAAAGTCCCGCTCGCACTCGCCCATGATGGCAGTGAATATTGATCAGTATCAAGCTTTTTTTAAAGATGCACAACTATCACAGGATGATCTCATGCGACACATGCTGTATATCACAAGTGTTCTGGGGGAATGATAGGGTATAATTTGCTCAAATAATGACCATTAATAGCATTTAAACAGTGTATTTGCACACAGACAGTGTAAAGAATGGTCATATCACACACACGTTCATTGAGGGAAAAGAGTGAAACAGTGACAGAGCAATGTTTCACATTCATTTTCTCCATAAGGACTTCAGAAAAATCACAAAGAGTTGTAAACCAGTTATGAACCACAACATTGTTGAGATTCATCCGCTGATCCTCGATGACTGTGTGTGTCTAAATGTGTTATTGAAATACTTCATATTATCTGATTAATTACACATCTAATTACACTGTTAGATTTCACGCTGTAGAATCAAAGAGCAATAATGTGAAATTAATAACATCATCTACATAATCATAAAGATAACTGTAAAATGAATTCATATACATGACATGTTTATTACAATTTAAGCAGGTTATTGTATAGTTTATGGTCAATTCACCATATTTACTGTTTCAGGTTAAACATGTTACTTCAGCTGATGTTTATGTTCATTAATGGTAACGTTTGTCACACTGTGCTGTCATAGATTATTTTATTTTTTTTGTTCAGTGTGTGTCTATATGTAAGAAATGTAATTGTTTACCACTGTATTTGTTTTGAAGTCACCATAATTGTGATTAGTGTACAATTCGCTTGGGATCTTAGACCTTGTATATTCATATTCAAATTTCAGAAAGTCATAAGTGTGACAAATGGAAAAATTTGTTAAATTTATGAAAAGCTGCAATATGAAATAAGCCAATTACTTGATTTTAAACTATTCTTAGCATGAATATGAATATTTTATTGTAGTATTAATGTTAGTTATTTCACAGTCATAAATGCTTGTAGATGAAACTTTCATAGTGAAGCAACTGCTGAGATTAATCTTTAAAAGATCTGACTAAACCAACATCACCTAATAATGCACAGACATACACAACACAACATTTGTGGGCGGGGTTTCAGAGAGAGGGCGTGTGTTTGGAGGCAGGGGGCGTGGCCTAAGTCTGGAGGAAGTTAGCGAATAGTTAAGATTGTCAACACTTGTTCTCTACAGATCTTCACTGCAGACACTCACAGGTTTAGACTGACTGGAACTATTTCAGACCACTGAACTGTTGAAAATGTTTCATACATTTGCGCTTTGCTGTCTGTGCTGTTGCTGTCTGGTTGGTAAGTAAGACAAGTTTATAATTTTTTACAGTTGCATATTGTTTATGTGGAGCTCTGATGAACTTCAGTTCCACCTCACTGTTGAATTTACTTGTGTATCTCTTAACACTACAATAAAAATGTACAATATAAGAAGAGGTTCAGATAACTGTTCTCCACTGTTTCCATCTTTTTTCATTTCTATCTTTATGCCTTCTCACATTTTTTAATGATTTCAAAACCCCTTCAAACTTCAGTTAAAGCTTCTTAAAACAACTTAAAGTTGAATGTGTGACTGAGAGAGTGTTTCTGTGTGTTCTTCAGGAGTGTGTGCTGACACAGATGCAGTGAAGTCAGTGTCAGTGATGGAGGGAGATTCAGTCACTCTAAACTCTAGTCTCACTGAAATACAGATAGATGAAGAGATATTCTGGAGGTTCGGAACTAACGGGCCTCTTATAGCTAAAACTGATGGAGTGAAAAATACGATCCCTGATTATCTTGATGAGAGATTCAGAGACAGACTGAAGCTGGACAAGAAGACTGGATCTCTGACCATCATGAACATCACAGCTAATCATACTGGAGTTTATGAAGTTGAGATCATCAGCAGCAGCTCAGAGACTAAACACAGATTCACTGTTACTGTCTATGGTGAGTAGAGAAATATAGCTCACTCTATTATATATTACAGAAGTGCCACTTTATTGTTACAATTCTTCTTAATACTACAAAAAAAAAAAATAATAATTTCTTTGTGATCTTTGAAATTTCCATTTTAAATAATAATCCATATAGGTTTCTAAAAACAGTGAAAACTGACCATGAGAAAAGCCTCAAACTTTTGTAGTGTGGATAATTTAACCCTTTCACACCTGTCATGCTGTCATAGTGTTTTAAACTCATAAAGCTCACTCAGAAATGAATGTCATGCAAGCAATGACCAGGTGCAAATATGATGAACTACTGTATCTCCACACAAAAGCTTTTTATTTTTGCACACTGAGGATACGTTTACACATCAACAATGTAATAAAATCTGAATATTGTTTTCTTCGCGTTTTTCACGTATAGATGACACCATTATCAAAAATGTATACAGCAATGTATTCTGCTGCCAGGCCAGTAGTTGGCAATGTTTGTAAAGAAAAACTAAACCTTCTAAAGACTGGACACATAATACACATGCACATGATGTCACCGTTTTCACAAATGTAATTTTTTTGGTAGTTTACACAGCCACGAAAAAACTCATTTTATCACACTGATGTAAGTTCAAATGTTCATCTTTTAAATAAGTTTGGTTTTAGTTATTTGATGATGATTTAAAACGGGGGTGTGACGTCATGATTGACAGCAGAGTAGACCAACCACAACAGACTGAGCCATCTGATCAATCAGGTCATTTTCTTTGACATTGGATGCATGTAAATCTATTGTTGCAGACTCCAAAACAAACCTATATAGAAACCTTTAAAATAGCATAATAGCAACACTTTAAGCAACAAAATCTGCAGAATGGCAGCACACATTTAATTTCATGACATTTTTAATGTATTTTACAGTATTGTATTCTACAGCTCAAACTACAGAAGGCCTCATTTTCAGATCTGGAATATGAATGTAGTTTCATCTGTTGGTTAGAGAGTGTGTGCATGAGAACATGTTTACCACTGGACGTTTGTGGTTAATGTGCTTTTGTGTTGCATGTCTTGAGCCGTAAATAGTGTGTGTTTCTGTGAATCGTGTGGGTTGAAGTGACTTCCACAATTTAACTTCATCTTTTTGAGAAACAGTTTTACTGTGAAAAAGTACAGAATCCGTGAATGCTAATGTTTGACAAATAAAACTTACTGTATGTGAGATGTTAATATACTATATTACTATGTGTAGGCCTATGTGAAATATAAGATTGATGTTCAGCTGCATATGCATCTCTATATATTTCCATGATTTGCATATTAATGCCGTGAGCTTGCAGATAAGCAAGTTTCAGCAGAAGTTATTTCCAGCTCTATTCTTATTAACACACATAGGTCCATGTATCTTTTTTGTAAAGAACATTTCTTGTTGATTTGTCAATGTCAAGGAAAAAAAAAAGTGAATAATTCTTCACATTAAAGCATTGTAAATGTAATTGTACTGTCATCCAAATTTACGGATTTTCTAACTATAAGTATTTGTAAAAATTCTAGCGTAATGCCTTTTTAAAAACAACAACTATAGTGTAGCATGACAGTACCAGTGATGAATAGTGTAGCACGACAGTCTTCGTGTCATGTGACTGATCACTCTATATTAAAATATCTCCCATTTTTAAATATCATCAATGGAAAAAGATTTTTTGCCTGCAAAATGGTTTAAATACAACGAAGCATGTGAGCATGAGGAGCCTCATTGTCACACATGTGCAGGTACGGCAGCGCTGGTGATGATATGTGTGTATTTACTGACCTGATCTCTGTCTTCTGTTGTAGATCAGACTGATGCATTCACTTCTTTCTTTATCATTACAGAGCCTCCACAACCAGACTCAACTCAACTCAGCCACACATCTGCAGGTACGACAGCGCTGATGATATTATTCACATTCATTCACTAATATGTTGATTTTATCAAGACTTATTACTTAAGATGCCAGACATGATGAATGAGCTTCTGTCATCTCATGTTTTTAAAACTGTTTTTAATTTTTATTTCTTGTGTGAAGCAGAACATTTGATATTTTTAAATTCATGAAAGACTAAAGTCAACTTGTAAAAATATCATTAAATTCATTAGCTATCTCTCCCTTTTCTATCCTAGACTCAGTTAAATTCCAATTGATTCTTTATTTTTTGCACCAGCCATTACTTTTATTTCTTCCCATGCTGACTGAATATTTCCCTTAATAAACTTCTCCTCCACTGATGCCTTATATTTCATTTTTGCCCTCCTAATTTCTCATTTTACTTCCTTATTAACCTGCCTCTTTTCCAAATCTGTTCCTTGGTAAACAACCCGTTTCTTCTCATTTAAAAGAACACTCCACCGTTTTTTTGAAATAGGGCTTATTCACCTTCTTTCCTACATTTAGATAGGTGGGCAAATGCATTTTTGTCTCAGTGCATGCATTGTTTTAGTTTGACAGGGTCGGCACTAGCTTAGCTTAGCATAATGAATGGAATCCTTTGTTGCCAGCTAGCATGGCCTGAGTAAAAGTGATATAAAAAATAAAATAAAAACACCTAATTACTTCTTGTGGCCTGCGTATTCACAACAAGTACAAATAGCGATGCAGATTAACACTAGGCGATTTCCTAGGCAGATATTGACTTATATATTAAGGACTATATTAGGGGAAGCACAGGCGAAGCACTGCTACTTGGGCGTGATATCTCTGCGCCCAAGTAGCAGTGCTTCGCCTGTGCTTCCCCCTAATATAGTCCCAAGTCAATATCTGCCTAGGAAATCGCCTAGTGTTAATCTGCATCGCTATTTGTACTTGTTGTGAATACGCAGGCCACAAGAAGTAATTAGGTGGGGTTTTTTTTATTTTTATATCACTTTTACTCAGGACATGCTAGCTGGCAACAAAGGATTCCATTCATTGTGCTAAGCTAAGCTAACGCCGACCCTGTCAAACTAAAACAATGCATGCACTGAGAAAAAAATGCATTTTCCCACCTATCTAAATGTAGGAAAGAAGGTGAATAAGCCCTATTTCAAAAAACGGTGGAGTGTTCCTTTAAAACATGTTTCAATGATTTTGTCACCCAAGGCTTATTATTTGAGTAGATTCTTACATTTTTCCTAGGTATCACAGACTCTTCACAAAAGTGAATATAAGAACTCACAACATTCGCTAGGTCATCATTGTCTACACAAGAAGTTTTAAAAATATCCCATTCGGTGCGATCAAAACAGTCTTGTAACTGTAAGATATTATCATCAGTCCATCTTTGAAATGACCTAATGACTGGCCTTGTTCTCTGCAACACTGGTTTATCACATGGTTGCAAAGAGACTGCATTATGGTCTGAACAACCAGTTGGGGGTCTGGAAAAGGATCTATATGCGTCCATATTGACCCATAACATAAATCAAGTGTTTTTTGATGACGTGTAGGACAGTCAATATATTGCGGGAAATTTAAAACTCCCTCCAAAGAACATTTGATAAAATCCCCAATAATAAAATGTGGAGCATCCGGTGAACGCAACTGATACCACTGCACCACCTGACTGATGATATCCGTTGACTTCTGAATATCGGACTTCGGGTGAATATACCACTGAAACAAAAAGTTGCTGAAATTCTCTAGGCAAATAAAAAGGCCGGATAGCAGTACACATTTCCTCACATACAATCACTGTCTTTGCCCATCGATTGTTCACGTACAGACACCTCCTCCTTGAGACTTCCCTGTGACTGAAGGGTCACGGTCCAGCCGTAGAGGTGTCCCAAACCCGTCCAAAGACAGTTCGGTGTCACAATCCTTTCCGTTTAACCAGGTCTCTGTCAATGCAATCATACAAGCATCTCTGTACTCCCGTAAACAGCGCGCATTTGCTTGCAGTTCGTTTATTTTTCCTTGTTAGGATTGCACATTCGCAAGAATAATACTGGGCAGTGGGATGCGCTTAAACCCCAACTTTTTTAGCAGAACTTGCTCACCACCTTCTGTGTGAAATCTGTTCTGGTTTAAATTTGGCATGAAACTCTCATGTTGTCCAGCTCGTCTGCCTGTTCCTGTCATCAGCAGAGACTGTTCTTCATCATCATCATCATGTTCATTGGTGTGTTCATCAGTGGTTAATGTGAGTCATGTGACTCTCTCCTGGTACGCAGGAATCAGTGTGTTGATTTTATCGAGACTTAGATGCCAGACATGATGAGCTTCTGTCATCTCATGTTTTTAAAACTGTTTTTCATTTTTATTTATTGTGTGAAGCAGAAAATTTGATATTTTTAAATTCATGAAAGACTGAAGTCAACTTGTTGAAAATCTTAATTTAATTTATCATTTGTTTCATTAGTTTCTCCAGACGTCCACGCCTCCTGTTGTGATTCAGTTGAAGCTGTGCTGCGATTGGTCGTCACTGCGCTGATGGGCGTGGCTTCTGCGGCCGCTGCTGTTCTTCTGGTCAATGACGTCAGAGCTGCAAGAGGTAAAATGAAGAAAACAGAAGAGATATAAAAAAAAATTGTGGCATATATTGTATTTTTAATTGTAAAGATGAAAATATTTGTGGTCTAATTGTTTAGTGATGGTAAAATTAAGCTTTGCTTTCCTGTTCTCTCCATCTGAGGCTAAAACTGTGAATATTCTTGAATATTTCATTTTATTCTTTAATGCATCCCATTTCAAATTTCTTTAATTACATTGTTTTATTTTTTTCTTAATGTATGTTATGTTGCTATTTTAATTTTCTTTCTTAAATGTATGCAGCAACTCCACAAATACAAATGTATTATATGTATATTACTTACCGAACTGATGTACAGCTATGATCATAAACATGCTTTATTAACTGAAGGGGAGTCATAATAAGAATATTCATGACGGTTGAATGAAAACACATTTAAAGCATTAAGCGGTTTATTTATTTTTTAATTTTTTTCTCCATAAGGATTTCACTAAAATAGTTATAAGCCATTAACCAAACCACCAACCATCAGTATGAATCACAGCAGGTTTGGTCTAAAGCAACACAAAAAAAAAAAAGAAGAAAAAAAAAGAAGAACGTATTTGTAAAAAATACTTGACATTTTTTCAATATTTTTTTCAATAATAGTATAATATTAGTAAATGTATCTCTCTCACACGTGTCCCACATTGTCCTGCAAAATCACATCAACATGCAGTAACAGAGCGATAACCAGCCGCTGTTCTTCTGGTCAATGATGATCAATAACAGCAGATAACACTGAATTTGGCCAGTTATTCTGAATCTGTTTTATTTTGTCTACTGTAAGTCTATTAGTAGTAGAAGACTATAAGACTATCCTGGAAAGATTTAGAAATCTGCATTAATGATATTCATATTCATATTCATACTCAGAAATGTGTGCATTTGATGAGCTTTATGTATTTTTTCTCAGTTTCTGGCAGCTAATGTAAATAATGTGATTATGTTATCTTGTGGCATTGAATAAAAAAAAAAACATCCATCAGATGTCATACATATTGTGAGTTTTAATCTATAATAGTGATTTACATGTATTAATTTTAGATGCTTTTCTCCAAAGTGACTGTATTGTGTATGATGGGTCCATCTAGTGGACAAAACTAGAATTTTCATCAATATTTCATTTAATTTCCATCCATTTTATATTTCTTTGCCAGTTTCTTATTTTACATTTCGTTGGTTTGCACATTGTAGCAATTCATTATGTAATAACTGCACATAATGTAGAATCTGCACATAATATAATAAGTATTACATTATTATTGTAATAAAATGCTCATATTGTAATAATTTTCTCAAAATGTAATAAAAACTTGAGCTCATAATGTAATAACAATTATTAGCTTTATGAAATATGTATTACATTATACTATTACCAAAAATATTGTCATATTGTCATAATTGTAATAGGTGTTGGTCTTGGTTTTCCCTTACAGTATATTTTTGGACTTATTCTTAAACTACCTACGAAATGCACCAGATTTAAATATTCATGCAATCATTATTATTATTATTATTGATGTTGATATTATTATCATGGTACATTACTTACATATATATTTTTAATTTGACACAAAAAGTGTACATAACAACACTGTATACAAAGTATAGCTTATGTTGTAAAAAATAACTCACAGTTTCAATATAGCAAAAAGAAAAAAAATCATTAAAAAAAAGCCCTTAAAAAAAAAAGCTTATAAAATCACTAAATAAATAACACTGGAACAGTTAAAGCAGCCGCATCTATGGTTTAAGACCCATAGAAACTCAATGCGTCATGTCAAAACGCTTTCCATGAGGTGGATGAGATTGAAAGCTGGTAAATCCCACGGGAGGAAATTCAACTTCCGATCATTTAACTAATGTCTCGAAAGGCGGAAGTGAAACTGTATCAGCCTTTCGCAACAAAGGCAAAAAGACTGCCTGGCAAACCTGGGACATTTTCCCTGAGGCCTCTCTCATCTTCAGCAAACTAAGTCAATATCCTCCTGTTCTGACTGATAGTGACCTGGAGATCCTTGAGAAGTTTGTGGTCCTGCTGTATGATCGATCAAGCACAGCTGTTAGTGTAGATGAGGCTAGACTTGACATGTTTGCCCAAAAGCAGAGGCCATATATAGTAAGTTGTGAACATCTAGCCAAGTGTGGCTGCAAATCAGAGTGCCGTGGAAGATGCAGATGTTTTAGATTGGGTTTCACCTGCACAGAACTGTGCAATTGCAAATGTGAATAAAAAAGTAAGTAGCCTTGCGGTGGGCCGAGAGCCGGTTTCCTGATCCTGGACCGTGATGTATATGTACACCTTCCTGGATATGTTGCCCCAGTACAACACTTGCTGACTGCCAAGCAGGGGGGCATTGGCTGCCATTTTTAACAGTCTTTATTATGACTCGGCAGGGCACAACCTCTCAATCTCAGGTTGGACACTCTAACCACAAGGCCTTTGAGCTGGTCAAAATGTGAATAGAACTTATGGTTTTTTTTTTCAGTCCTTACTTTTAACTAAGTCCCAACAGAGTACACTATTAAAGCAACACCCACCTTGAAAAATGAATCTTGAATTTTTGCGATTGCATTTTTCTCATACTACCGACATGACGGTCATCTTGGAAAAGATCTCCATATTGAATTTTTATTGGCCATCCAATTTTTCCAAAAAGTGGCCTTAACAGAGTATTTGTGGCATATTTTCTTTATCACTATTTTGGAAACAGTGGCAATGATTCATGAACATAGGACAGGAATGGCAGCCATCTTGAAAAATCCTGAATTCCATCCTGAATTTTTACTGGCCACTTCCTTTTCCTAACAGTGGCTCTTCCTCTCTGTGGACTGCACCTTGTGGTGGTGGAGAGGCTTGTGTACTCCAGTGAACCTGAGAGCTATGCCGGCGGGGATTTTATATTAACTAAGCCGGACAGGTCAAAGGAGAGGAGGCAGACAAAGCAGACATTATGACTATTTGACAGAAAAGGTGGCCATCTTGAAAATGGTCGCCATCCTGAATTTTTGAGTGGCACATACCTTTTTCCAAAATAGTGGCCCTTAGAGAGTATCTGCGCCAAATGTCATGCTTGTATACCAAAGTGAACGATTTTTTTTACTAATCTGCTGCACTATTATTCATAAAGTGAGTTCCAGACAGCTTTTACTGCACTAGAGCGCCATCTAGTGTTCATTACCAGGAATTAGCCTTCCCAAGATTGACTTCACCATCCAATAATACACTCGATTTATGCATTTCGATAAACAGCCGTTATGAGTGAATCGGATCTGTTTAATGGCGTTTATTATTACACGCACATAAAAAGATCCGTTTGGCGCAGATTTGCAAATCACTGATGCTTACCAACAACCTCCAATGGTTCATTACTTGAAAATGTTCAATAGGGTGTAGACCTACGATGTGTACAAAAATATTAATTTCTTCATTTTTTCCCCACTTTATTCTCTACTGGTGTCTATTTTGTATTTTTGTCAGTTAAAGTTTTCTTTATGTCTTTATGGTTCTTAATTTTGCAGTGTTTTAATTGTACGCAGCAATGCTGCAAATGCTTTGGTAATATAAATCTAAAAATGTCTTGCCAATAAAGCATCTTAAGATTAAACTGAATAGCATCTACTGAATAGAGTTCAGATCAGTTTATTTATATAGAGCACATTTAAAAACGGCCACTGGCTGACCAAAGTGCTGTACACATAGAAAACTGACATCTATGAATTATATATAGGCATCATCGCTTTATGCCCAAGGCAGAGGGTCTACAGAGGCATACACTCAGACAGGTCTAAATCTCGAATTAAAATGAAATAAATCTTTCTTCTTTAAACAAATTGTGCACACCACAGCATAGAGCGCCATCTATTGTCCGAAATAAAAGTCCAACCTGAAAGGGATTGTTCACCCTAAAGTGACAATTTTGTCATATATTACTCACACTGGCGTTGTTCTTCTTTCTTATGGACCACAAAAGAGAAATTTTATTGAAAAAAATATCCCGCTCGCACTCGTCCATGCTGGCAGTGAATAGTGATCAGTATCAAGCTTTTTGTTATCACAAAATGATCTCATGCGACACATGCTGTATATCCCAAGTGTTCTGGGGGAATGATTGGGTATAATTTGCTCAAATAATGACCATTAATAGCATTTAAACAGTTTATTTGCACACAGACAGTGTAAAGAATGGTCATATCACACACACGTTCATTGGGGGAAAAGAGTGAAACAGTGACAGAGCAATTTTTCACATTCATGTCCTCCATAAGGACCTCATAAAGAAAATTCACAAAGAGTTGTAAACCAGTTCCTAGAAGAACCACAACATTGTTGAGAATCATCCGCTGATCCTTTTTTTGTGCACAATGTGTTACTAAAATCCTTCATATTATCTGATGTTATCATTAATTTTTTTTTCTTTGTTTCATTATGTATTTGTATGTAATTCCATGACATTGGTCTTATGTTATTGAGCATAAAAAAAGAAAATGATGCACAGACATACACAACACAACATTTGAGACAGTGTTGAGAGAGGGCGTGTGTTTGGAGAAAGGGGGCGTGGCCTAATTCAGTCTGGAGGAAGTCAGCAAATAGTTCACACTTGTTCTCTACACATCTTCACTGCAGACGCTCACAAGTTCTCAGACTGACTGATACTATATCAGACACTGAACTATTGAAGAAAATGTTTCACACATTTGCTTTTTGCTGTTGCTGTCTGTTTGGTAAGTTTATGTTGTTTTAACAGTTGTGTGTTATTTGTGTGGAGCTCTAATGAACTTCAGTTGCATCATTAATAAATTAAGATTATTAACTTGTGTGACTGATAAACTGTTACTATGTTTGTTCTTCAGGTGTGTTTGTTGATTCAGATGCAGTGAAGATCGTTTCAGTGAAGGAGGGAGATTCGGTCACTCTAGAATCTGGTGTTACTGAAATACAGAGAGAAGATCTGATAACATGGAGGTTTGGACATCCAAAGACTGAAATAGCTAAAATCGATAAAGACATAGAAAAGTTCTCCACATATGATGGTCCTGATGGGAGATTCAGAGGCAGACTGAAGCTGGATCATCAGACTGGATCTCTGACCATCACAAACACCACAACTGAAGACTCTGGAGAATATGAAGTGACCATTAGCAGCAGCAGAGTTACCACATACAGATTCACTGTTACTGTCGTCTACGGTGAGTAGAGAATTACAGCTCACTCTGTTATATATTAGGCATATTTTTTTGTCATAATTATCCCTAATACTGTAAATGTATTTATTATTATTATTACAATTATATTATATTAATCCAAAGACATTGAAAACTGACCATGAGAAAAGCCTCTAACTTCTGTAGTGTCATGAATAATTTGTCCCTGTCATATGAATATGTGAATATGTCATGCAAGCAATGGCCAGGTGCAGATATGAAACATCTCCACGCAAAAGCTTTTTATTTTTGCATTCTGAGTGTACGTTTACATGACAACGATGTACTAAAAACGGAAACGTTTTTGCTTAACCCAGGTCTAAACCCCAGGTTTAGCACCGCATTGTACCCGGGGTTATGAAAGAGCCGCTGTTAACCCGGGTCCAAACGTGTGCAGTGTGTGGTGTTAGGATGTTACGGCTAGATACTCAGCAAACAACAACCAATCACGTGCTTCATATTCATGTGTTTTGGGCACTCATGGAAACACAGCGAGGTCAAGAGACGGTTTCATTCTTACCTTTATAGTCTGAAAAGTACATTCATTATAAATTTGATATTAGCGTCAGCAATATATGAGGATGCATGTAAACATGTCATGTGCGGTGTATATATGAATAACATGACAATTAAACCCAATCCACCCAGTGTGATAAAACAAAATGTATGTGAAAGGAATGTTTAGTTGACAATCTTCACCCGATCTGCTGAGAGTGAGACCATCACAACTTTAAGAAATCAGCTGAAGACAAATGCCTTCACTGGAGACTCAGTGGCTGTTCTCGTGTGTCTCTTCCCCTGTTGATCTCAGGATCTTTCAGCCTCTTTGAGAAATGAGGTGATGTTCAATGTATATTATGAGAAAATAAAAGTGGGTTTGACATTGGATGCATGTAAAACTAAAGGTGATGATACACACGGCAACTTTTTGAGCAATGTTGCTGGCCAATCTTTCCTAGTGATTGTTCCTTGGGCACTTTCTCATTGAAAATGGGCAATAAATATATTTGGATAATTTAGATCGGTCTTGGGCCTTGTCTCATCTGGTTGCCCGTTGACGGCAACATTGCCCAAAAAGTTGCCCTGTGTATCATCACCTTAAGTCAGAGACTCTAAAACAAAATTAGGAACCTTTAAAATAGCATAATGGGGCACTTTAAGCAACACAATCTGCAGAATGGCAGCACACATTTAATTTCATGACATTTTTAACATATTTTTACAGTATTGTATTCTACAGCTCAAACTGCAGAAGGCCTCATTTTCAGATCTGGAATATGAATGTAGTT
The DNA here is from genome assembly GCA_023718395.1 of Leucaspius delineatus. Classification (NCBI taxonomy): domain Eukaryota; kingdom Metazoa; phylum Chordata; class Actinopteri; order Cypriniformes; family Leuciscidae; genus Leucaspius; species Leucaspius delineatus. The sequence goes on along the minus strand of CM043363.1, from coordinate 47,976,865 downwards.
TCATCTGTTGGTTAGAGAGTGTGTGCATGACAATGTTTATTACTGGACGTTTGTGGTTAATGTGCTTTTGTGTTTGCATGTCTTGAGCCGTAAATAGTGTGTGTGTGTGTGTGTGTTTCTGTGAATCGTGTGGGGTTGAAAGGACTTCCACAGTTTAACTTCATCTTTATGAGAAAAAGTTTTACTGTGAAAAAGTACAGAATCAGTGAATGCTAATGTTTGACAAATAAAACTTATTGTATGTGAGATGTTAATATATTACTATGTGTAGGCCTATGTGAAATATAAGATTGATGTTCAGCTGCAAATGCATCTCTCTATTTCCATGATTGGAATATAAATGCTGTGATCTTGCAGATAAGCAAGTGTCAGTAGAAGTTATTTCCAGCTCTATTCTTATTAACACACACAGGTCCATGTATCTTTTTTGTAAAGAACATTTCTTGTTGGTTTGTCAATGTCAAGAAAAAAAAGTGAATAATTCTTCAAAGAAAAGCATTGTAATGTAATTGTACTGTCATCCAAATTTAGGGAGTTTCTAACTAAAAGTATTTTTAAAAATTCTCGCGTAATGCTTTTTTAAAAACAACAACAACAACAACAAAACAGTGATGCTTTTCCAGTAGCAAACTTCTTTCATCCCCTATAGTGTAGCATGACTGTACCAGTGATGAATAGTGTAGCACGACAGTCTTCGTGTCATGTGACTGATCGCTCTATATTAAAATATCTCCCATTTTTAAATATCATAAATTGGAAAAAGTAGATTTTTGCCTGCAAAATGATTTAAATACAACAAAGCATGTGAGCATGATGTGTCTCAGCTGCTGTTATGTGCAATAAGCACAGACTCAACGTGAAACCCCAGCCGACAGATCACCAAAGACACAATACTTAGTTCCACAAAAACTATAATTTATTTAAGGTGGAAAAAGTAATTAAATTAAGGAGCAATGGCTTCAGGACGCCCCAAGGCCAAAATAATAAACTAAATAGACTTATAAATAAAACATGTATAAAATATCTAATCAGGGAATAAACAAAAGTGTGCATACGCTCAAGTACACAGTAACGTCAAAGGCTTTAAAGCTAAAGGCTGCTGTTTCCTTCTGTGTGAAATCTGTTCTGGTTTAAATTTGGCTTGAAACTCTCATGTTTTCCAGCTCGTCTGCCTGTTCCTGTCATCAGCAGAGACTGTTCTTCATCTTCATCATCATCATGTTCATTGGTGTGTTCATCAGTGGTGAATGTGAGTCATGTGACTCTCTCCTGGTACGCAGGAATCAGTGTATTGTCCAGCATCAGTGTGTGTGATCTCAGCATCAGTCTCTCTCTACCTCTGGAGGTGGAATATCAGGATAAAAACACCTACAGCTGTGTGCTGAACAATCCCATCAGCAACCAGACCACACATCTGGACATCAACACACTCTGTCACACATGTGCAGGTACAGCAGCACTGATGATATTATTCACATTCATTCACTAATGTGTTGATTTTATCAAGACTTAGATGCCAGACATGATGAATGAGCTTCTGTCATCTTTAGAAAATTAGATATTTTTAAATTCATGAAAGACTAAAGTCTAAAACTAAACTAAACTTATTGAAAATCTTAATTTAATTTATCATTTGTTTCATTAGTTTCTCCAGAAGGCCACGCCCTCTGTTGTGATTCTGTTGAAGCTGTGCTGCGATTGGTCGTCACTGCGCTGATGGGCGTGGCTTCTGCGGCCGCTGCTGTTCTTCTGGTCAATGACGTCAGAGCATCAAGAGGCAAAACGGAGAAAACAGAAGAAATATAGAAAAAATTGTGGCATATATTGTATTTTTAATCGTAAAGATGAAAATATGTGTGGTCTAATTGTTTAGTGATGGCAAAACGAAGCTTTGCTTTCCTATTCTCTCCATCTGAGGCTAAAACTGTGAATATTCTTGAATATTTAATTTTATTCTTTAATGCATCCCATTTAATTTCTTTTTTGTTAATTACATTGTTTTATTTTTTTCCTAATGTATGTTATGTTGCTATTTTAATTTTCTTTCTTAAATGTATGCAGCAACTCCACAAATACAAATGTAAAAATATTTGTCAGACCAATAAATCACTGTAGAGATTAAGAGAATATTACCGAACTGATATACAGCTATGATCATAAATATGCTTATATTATATGCTTATGAATAGGAGTCATAATAAGAATAAACTATGAATTCAGATTCAGATTGAATGACGGTTGAATGAAAACACATTTAAAGCATTAAGTAGTTTATTTATTTATTTATTTATTTTCTCCATAATGATTTCACTAAAATAGTTATAAGCCATTAACCAAACCACCAACCATCAGTATGAATCACAGCAGTACAGGTTTGGTCTAAAAGCAACACACAAAAAAGAAGAAAAAAAGAAGAACGTATTTGTAAAAATACTTGACATATTTTTTCAATATTTAAATAGTATAATATTAGTAAATGTATCTCTCTCACACGTGTCCCACATTGTCGTGCAAAATCACATCAACATGCAGTAACAGAGCGATAACCAGCCGCTGTTCTTCTGGTCAATGATGATCAATAACAGCAGATAACACTGAATTTGTCCAGTTATTTTGAATCTGTTTTATTTGTCTACTGTAAGTCTAGTCTACTATAAGACTATCCTGGAAAGATTTAGAAATCTGCATTAATGATATTCATATTCATATTTATATTCAGAAATGTGTGCATTTGATGTGCTTTGTGTATTTTCTCTCTCTTTCTGACAGCTAATGTAAATAATGTGATTATGTTATATTGTGGCATTGAATAAAAAAAAACATTACATACATTTTGTGAGTTTTAATCTATAATAGTGATTTACAAGTATTTTAGATGCTTTTCTCCAAAGTGACTGTATTGTGTATGTTGGGTCCATCTGGTGGACAAAACTAGAATTTTCTTATTCTAGAAATAAAATAATTATCTAAAATAATACACAGTTTCTTATTTTACATTTCATTGGTTAGCACATTGTAGCAATTTATAATGTAATAACTGCACATAATGTAGAATCTACACATAATGTAATAAGTATTACACTATTATTGTAATAAAATGCTCATATTGTAATAATCTTCTCAAAATGTAATAATTATTAGCTTTATGAGAAATGTATTACATTATAAACTTACCAAAAATATTGTATTGTCATAATTGTAAGGGGCGTTTTAATCATAAAAACATTGGTCTTCCCTTACAGTGTATTTTTGGACTTATTCTTAAACTACCTACAAAATGCACCAGATTTAAATATTCATGCAATCATTATTATTATTATTGATGTTGATATTATTATTATCATGGTACATTACTTGCATATATTTTTTTAATTCGACACAAAACGTGTACACTAACAACACTGTATACAAAGTAAAGCTTATGTTGTAAAAAATAACTCACAGTTTCAATATAGTGAAAGAAAAAAAAAATCATTAAAAAAAAGTCCAAAACTTAAAAAAATAATGCTTATAAAATCACTAAATAAATAACACTGGAACAGTTAAAGCAGCCGCATCTATGGTTTAAGACCCATAGTAACTCAATGCGTCATGTCAAAACGTTTTCCATGAGGTGGATGAGACTGAAAGCTGGTAAATCCCACGGGAGGAAATTCAACTTCCGATCATTTAACTAATGTCTCGAAAGGCAGAAGTTGATATTGTATCAGCCTTTCGCAACAAAGGCAAAAAGACTGCCTGGCAAACCTGGGACATTTTCCCTGAGGCCTCTCTCATCTTCAGCAAACTAAGTCAATACCCTCCTGTTCTGACTGATAGTGACCTGGAGATCCTTGAGAAGTTTGTGGTCCTGCTGTATGATCGATCAAGCACAGCTGTTAGTGTAGATGAGGCTAGACTTGACATGTTTGCCCAAAAGCAGAGGCCATATATAGTAAGTTGTGAACATCTAGCCAAGTGTGGCTGCAAATCAGAGTGCCGTGGAAGATGCAGATGTTTTAGATTGGGTTTCACCTGCACAGAACTGTGCAATTGCAAATGTGAATAAAAAAGTAAGTAGCCTTGCGGTGGGCCGAGAGCCGGTTTCCTGATCCTGAACTGTGATGTATATGTACACCTTCCTGGATATGTTGCCCCAGTACAACACTTGCTGACTGCCAAGCAGGGAGGCATTGGCTGCCATTTTTAACAGTCTTTATTATGACTCGGCAGGGCACAACCTCTCAATCTCAGGTTGGACACTCTCACCACAAGGCCTTTGAGCTGGTCAAAATGTGAATAGAACTTGTGTTTTTTTTTCCAATCCTTACTTTTAACTCAGTCCCAACAGAGTACACTATTAAAGCAACACCCACCTTGAAAAATGAATCTTGAATTTTTGCGATTGCATTTTTCTAAAAGTGTGTCCGTTAGAGTATTTTTGCTGACATGCCTGTGTGCATCAGTGTACATAGGGGAGAGCGGGGCACAACCTAACGCTTTTTGACTTTCTCAGTTTGTGTAAATCTACTTATGGTTCAGAGTATTTATTTTTTCCCACATTAATTTCCCACATGTCTAGTACAATTGTGTGTTTTTGTTTTATTAATACAGTATATACTTTTTTCTTGATATACCCCGAAAGAATGGAAGTGAAATGTGACAACATGCCCCATAGGTGGGGTACATTGTAACATGTGTGGGGCACATTGTAACATAACATGTGGCAGCTTAAAATGTTATCTGATCTAAAAAAAATTATATACAAGACAAACTAAAATATTTTCTAAATAAAATACAATTAAAAAACTTTTTCATATAAAATAATGGCAATTTTTAATAATTAAATATAAACTCATTTTTGAGTTTTGACTACGAACACATGAAAACACAGCTATACAACATAGTTCAAAACAAATAAATAATTAGTAATTTCTGAACATTGACTCTCAGTCTTTATTCACCTTTTTCTCACGTTTTCTCAATAAAATTAATAAAAGTATAGAATATAATAGCATATTTCTAATAGGGGAACATTGTAACGCAGTGTGACAACATGCCCCCGCCTGCACAACTGGGATTTAAACCCTGCTAGTGTCTTCTGCTAGTTAGAGAAGCATTAAATAACTATCTCAACTGTTAAATAACATCTTGGAGATTAAAATAATATCAGATTTGTCTTATTTTAAATAAACACAAAAAATAGAGATGAAAAATTAACTTAAGTAATTTACTTTTGCTATGGTTTAATAAATGTCTATGGATATCTTCCAAAAAAAAAAAAAATTTTGGCGGATTTTTTTTTTCTATATAGTGTTGATATGGCAACTAGTAAATACACAAAGTTTCGTCATCCAAGCATGTGCGGAAGTATTTAAAACAAGCGTGTTACAACTAACCCCGCGTTAGGTTGTGCCCCGCGCTCCCCTACTACTGAAATGACGGCCATCTTGGAAAAGGTCTCCATCTTGAAGTTTTTACTGGCCATCCAATTTTTCCAAAAAGTGGCCTTTACAGAGTATTTGTCGCATATTTTCTGTATTACTATTTTGGAAACAGTGGCAATGAACATAGGACAGGAATGGCAGCCATCTTGAAAAATGGTTTCCATCCTGAATTTTTACTGGCCACTTCCTTTTTCTAACAGTGGCTCTTCCTCTCTGTGGACTGCACCTTGTGGTGGTGGAGAGGCTTGTGTACTCCAGTGAACCTGAGAGCTATGCCGGCGGGGATTTTATATTAACTAAGCCGGACAGGTCAAAGGAGAGGAGGCAGACAAAGCAGACATTATAACTATTTGACAGAAAAGGTGGCCATCTTGAAAATGGTCGCCATCCTGAATTTTTGAGTGGCACATACCTTTTTCCAAAATAGTGGCCCTTAGAGAGTATCTGCGCCAAATGTCATGCTTGTATACCAAAGTGAACGATTTTTTTTACTAATCTGCTGCACTATTATTCATAAAGAGAGTTCCAGACAGCTTTTACTGCACTAGAGCGCCATCTAGTGTTCATTACCAGGAATTAGCCTTCCCAAGATTGACTTCACCATCCAATAATACACTCGATAAACAGCCATTATGAGAGAATCGGATCTGTTTAATGGTGTTTATTATTACACGCACATAAAAAGATCTTTTTGGCTCAGATTTGCAAACCACTGATGCTTACCAACAATTTCCAATGGTTCATTACTCGGAAATGTTCAATAGGGTGTAGACCAACGATGTGTACAAAAAGATTAATTTCTTCATTTTTTCCCCACTTTATTCTCTACTGGTGTCTATTTTGTATTTTTGTCAGTTAAAGTTTTCTTTATGTATTTATGGTTCTTAATTTTGCACTGTTTTATTGTAATGCTTTGGTAATATAAATCTAAAAATGTCTTGCCAATAAAGCATCTTAAGATGGAAACTGAATAGCATCTACTGAATTAATTTCAGTTCAGTTCAGTTTATTTATATAGAGCACATTTAAAAACGGACACTGGCCGACCAAAGTGCTGAACACAGAAAATTTTAATTTACATCTATGAATTATTTAAAGGCATATTTATGCCCAGGGCAGAGGATATACAGAGGCATACACTCATATCTAAATCTCAAATTAAAATTAAAGGAGTCATAATGTTGTGTTACCTTGGATACCCAATGCTCTATTATAGTCTTTCAGGCACTTCTAAAAAAGAAAAGTGGAAAAAAAATCAACACAGAGCCCCTCAGACCCTTATTTCTAAAGGCATTATTGTCTCGCGAGATCTGATGCGATATTTTGGCTGTCGTGGACGGTCATTATAATAATGCAAATGAGGGGCGCGTTGATTGGTCGTAGAAAAAATACACCATTTCCAGATACATTCTTACAGAAGCCCCACTAACTGAAAGCTATTTTCAAACTGCATGTTTTGCATGAGTTTGGCTAATAATGTTTAGTGGTATATTGTTTTCATACTTGAACAAAACAATACTAAAACAGTTTTAGCCACTGAGCATGGACTCCTGTAGGCTACCGTCACTACTGTAGCTGCTAGTGTAAAACAAAGTGGAAAGATGTGGCTAGCATTCGTAGAGTCCATTCCCCGTGTTTACCTCGAAGGTAACGTTACATACAATAGCCGCATTAGCAGTTAGCTGTTAACCACAGTAGAGCAATAAAAACACAGTCTTACCTTTTCAATTTCTGGCAAGTCCCTGATGGTTGGGATGGCACCTTTTCCCAAACGGAGCTTCGAGGCCAAGTTCGCCTGATATTGCCCCAAATTTGTAACGTTAAATGATTCCGGTGTAAAATGTTTAACGCACACACACCTAACGATACGCCACTTGAAAGAGTTGTTGGGACAGCGTCATTAAAAATGAATTTCCTCCACTGTTCCCTGATAGTTTCGTCCGTTTTTGGTAGATAAAACACATTTGCATGTTGTTTGTGGCAGTCACCCACAGAGCATCTCAGGTGTGCACTCGGTTTCTCCATCTTTCTCGAGTCAACTAAACTGAATCTGAGGGGGAGAGGGGGAGAGGGGGAGAGGGGCGGGCTTCCCGCGGCATAGGTTGAGATGGTCCTCAATGCAGAGCATAAAATCCGGGGGGAGGAGTTGGATAAAATCCAACTCCTCCCACCTTACATACCTAAACCTACCAATCTCCACCCCCTGATCCCTAAACCCACCCCTAAACCTACCCATCTCCACCCCTAAACCTACCAATCTCCACCCCTTATATAAGATCCGACTCCTCCCCTCGGATCTTGTGTACTGCATTGAGGTGCTACTGGAGAGGTTTGCGGTGTCCATATTTGGTATATCCTCCCCCGTCTTGACGTCAAGAGGGGGAAGAAATCAAAATCTCGTTTTTTCGTGCGCGTGCACGTGGCCTATTTTACAAACCCTGAGGTAAACAAACGCTTCACTTTTAAATATCGGCTTCCCGGCCAGTGTACAATCATTATGCAATCATAACATACATTGATTCTCATGGAAAAGTGAAATTTCTACATTATGACTCCTTTAAATAAATTAACCATTTAACCTCTTTCTTCTTTAAACAAATTGTGCACACCACAGCATAGAGCGCCATCTATTGTCCAAAATAAAAGTCCAACCTGAAAGGGATTGTTCACCCTAAAGTGAAAATGAAGTCATATATCACTCACCCTGGTGTTCTTCTAATGCTGTGTGCACTTCTTTCTATTTATGGACCACAAAAGAGAAATTTTATAAAAATAAAAAAAGTCCCGCTCGCACTCGTCCATGATGGCAGTGAATAGTGATCAGTATCAAGCTTTTCTTTTTAAAAGATGCACAAGTATCACAGGATGATCTCATGCGACACATGCTGTATATCCCAAGTGTTGTGGGGGTATTATAGGGTATAATTTGCTCAAATAATGACCATTAATAGCATTTAAACAGTTTATTTGCACACAGATAGTGTAAAGAATGGTCATATCACACAAACGTTCATTGAGGGAAAAGAGTGAAACAGTGACAGAGCAATTTTTCACATTCATTTTCTCCATAAGAACTCCATAAAGAAAAATCACAAAGAGTTGTAAACCAGTTCCTAGAAGAACCACAACACTGCTGAGATTCATCCACTGATCGTTTATTTTGTGCACAATGTGTTACTAAAATCCTTCATATTATCTGATGTTATCATTAATCTTTTTTTTTCTTTGTTTCATTATATGTATATGTATTTGTATGTAATTCCATGACAATGTTATTATGTTATTGAGCATAAAAATAAAATGATGCACAGACATACACAACACAACATATGAGACAGGGTTTGGAGAGAGGGCGTGTGTTTGGAGAAAGGGGGCGTGGCCTAATTCAGTCTGGAGGAAGTAAGCAAATAGTTCACACTTGTTCTCTACACATCTTCACTGCAGACGCTCACAAGTTCTCAGACTGACTGATACTATATCTGACGACTGAACTATTGAAGAAAATGTTTCACACATTTGCTTTTTGCTGTTGCTGTCTGTTTGGTAAGTTTATGTTGTTTTAACAGTTGTGTGTTATTTGTGTGGAGCTCTAATGAACTTCAGTTGCATCATTAATAAATGAAGATTATTAACTTGTGTACTTATGTACTGTGACTGATAAACTGTTACTATTGTGATTGCTTTAGGCCTATCTGTAAATTAAATTAGTGCTTTTTCAATTACTGAATTCATTGAAATAAAACAAATTCTTTGATTTGAATATTTTTTGGCAATGTGTCATGTAGGTCTTATATTTCTTAATCTTTATGGTCTTAAAATGTATTAAAAAGATCTTAAATTTGACTTACTGAAACCTGCAAGAACCCTGATTATATTAATCCAAAGACATTGAAAACCGACCATAAGAAAAGCTTCTAACTTCTGTAGTGTCATGGATAATTTGTCCCTGTCATATGAATATGTGAATATGTCATGCAAGCAATGGCCAGGTGCAGATATGAAACATCTCCACGCAAAAGCTTTTTATTTTTGCAAACTGAGAGTACGTTTACATGACAACGATGTACTGAAGACGGAAAAGGAGAACTCCATTAAGTCTCATGATATGTGAAGTAACAACATTTGAGCCGTATAAAATGTAATTAATTTACATACATTTTCGTCATAACTTTACAAACATGTTTGTCTAGCCTCAGGCTGTTGGTGCCTGTTACTGGTTAAAGGGTTTGGAGTAATTAAGATGTTTTTATGTTTCTGAAAGAGTCTCTTCTGCTCACCAAAGCTGCATAAAAATACAGTGAAAACAGTGAAATATTATTTGAATGTAAAACAGCTGTTTTCTATGTGAATATAGTAAAGTGTAATTTATTCCTGTGATCAAAGCTGAATGTTCAGCATCATTACTCCAGTCTTCAGTGTCACATGATCCTTCAGAAATCATTCTCATATGATGATTTGATGCTCAAGAAACATTTATGATTATTATCACTGTTAAAAACAGTTTTGCTGCTTCCGATTTTTGTTGAAACTGTCATGCATTTTTTTTTCAGAATTCTTTGATGAATAGAAAGTTCAAAAGAACAGCATTTATTTGTAAAAAAAAAAAAAAAAAAAAAAAAATTATAAATGTCTCTAACACTTTTATGATTATGCAATGCATCCTCAGTGAATAGAAGTGCTACACAAATTAATGACCACAAACTTTTGAATGATAATGTAACACAGTTTCCACTAAAATATTAGGAAGTAAAAAGTTTTCAGCATTGAAAAGGGTAGTGTGTGTGTGTGTGTGAGAGAGAGAGAGAGAGAGAGAGTGTGTTTGTGTGTGTGTTTGTGAATGTGTTTGTGTGACTGTGTGTGTGAGTGAGTGAGTGAGTGAGTGAATGTGTACGTGTGTGTGTGTTATATGTAATAGTTTGTCTTACATAGAGGTGTGTGAGTCTGATGTTTCTGCAGTCTTAAATGTAAACTCACTATGGTTCATCAAATTGTGTGTTTCACAGGAGTGCAAGTCGCTTCTTCGGCCATGACTGTGACGATCCCACAGAAACGATATAAGATTGCCAGAGGTGATAATGTGACGATACCCTGCAGATTTACACCCCAGCCAGCGGGTCAGTTCGTCCAGATCATGTGGTCAGCAGCTCCAGATGTGCCGGGAGATCCAGCGGTACTGAAACACATCAGCTTCATCCAGCATCACTGATAGAGCTCATATCCATGTGTGTTCATGCTGTGCGCTCGCACTATTTTTTTTCACAGATCAAAATCACCACTTACAACAGTCCCACTTCAATTAAGGTGCAGGCGAAATATAAAGGCAGGGCGAATCTATTACAAGATATCCCGAGAGGAATAGCCGACCTGCAGCTCTTGAGAGTCACTAGCGCAGACACGCGCGTTTACGAGTGTGGATTGAGAATCTGTCTAATGATGAGGACGGTGTGTCTGCCATGACCAGTCTCGTAGTCTTGGGTAAGACACACACACACACACATGTACACACACACACACACACACACACACACACACACACACACACACACACACACACACACACACACACACACACACACACACGTCTACTAACAGGGGACTTTCGGTCTACACTGGCCAAGAGGGGACTAGTGTTTCTGGTCATTTTGAAGAAACAAAAATGACATACAAAATTTTCTTTTAAGGTCTTTTTTCATAATATAACTTTAAAAATGCATTTTTTATTTTTAAAAAACATGCCAAGTGGGGACCTGCAACTCTCTACCGATCTCTACAGGGGACTCCCATAGCCTGCAATGGAACTGTGTGTGTGTGAACAGTGAAGTGAACTGGCAGTGAAGTCTGTCTTCATTTTGTGTATATATATATATAAAGAGTTCAGATGCAAAAGCCTCTTAGTGCCATCTGAAAATTTCTTCTAGAATGGTCATTTTTATCTAGCTTGTATAAAGTTATCATTTTCATTTAAGTGAAATTACTGAACTTAAATACACACACACACACACACACACAGTTCCATTGCAGGCTATGGGAGTCAAGGTTTTTTTCGTAAATGAAAAATGAAACTAAGACTAAAACTATGGGTCAAAAAACATTTTCGTAAACTGAAATAAAATAGAAATTTCAACAAAAATGAAAAACTAAAACTAAACGAAACTAACGACACTTACTAAAAAACTAACTGAAATAAAATAATATTTAGAAAAATTAAATAATCGTATTCGTAATTAAGAAGCTCTCATCCTGTAGCCTACTGGACAATCACTTTTTTCCATTCCACTGCGTTACTTTATTTTGTTAATATTAATGTCTGGTCTGAATAGAACATTTGAATATGAGTATATGATTTTAAACGATGCAATAGACAAAAAGCATAAATGTATCAATACAAGAATAATTTTTGAAAGGATTAATCATAGAAATAACCTTAAAGAATAATCATAATAATCATACGCAATTTTTCCCCCCTTTTCTTATCCACCATGTTTAACAAGATTTAATTTTTAATATGAATGAGTATGAATGAGTGATTTTGTAGTTATCATAGTTGCATATGTTTGGTTCTTTGTTCATCCTCAAACTTTTTATTATTAAGAGGTTTTCACAAGAGTTAACTGTAAAGTGCAAACATTAAACTTTGCTGAAATTAATTGTCTTTAACTGGAAGTGTTCTGTTAACTCTGCTAAACTAATACTAAAGCTATAACTGAAACTAAATATATAAAAACTAAATAGAAATGTGTTCACAAAATAAAAAATAAAAATAACAAAACCATTAATGAAACTAACTAAAACTAAACTGAAATGTATTTATTAATAAAATTTATTAACTAATTTAAAAATGCCAGACTACAATAACCTTGATGGGAGTCCCCTGTTGGATAGGTAGACGTCGGTCAGAGAGTCCCCTCTTGGCCAGTGTAGAGCTATAGTGCTCTGTTAGTTATATATACATGTATGTGTGTGTGTGTGTGTGTGTGTGTGTGTGTGTGTGTGTGTGTGTGTGTGTGTGTGTGCAATGGCACATAACAATGGCAAGTAATTGTTAGGAACTGCATAACCAAGCATAGAAAGTATCTATAAAGAGAGAGCGTTAAATAAGAAAAATAATATTATGAATGATTATGATGAATTGAACTGTTGCCGCCGTCTGTATATTTACCCCGTTGAATGAAAAACAGGTTCAAATGGTCTTTCCTCAAAAAATGATTTTATTAAATATGAATATTTTATTAAAATTAAATACATATATTTAACTGAGCCTTTAAATCTCCTTTATAAACGCTTTACAAGGCATAACTAGTCCTCACTTTAGATGAGCTCACAAAAATAGTTAACTGACCACTAGCTTTATAACTACCTGAATTAACCCTGAATTACAGTAGAAATAAATGTTAATAAACCATTTATTAACACACTAGTAACTATTACTATATGTCTGAATAATAAGATGTATGAATGTACATTGAAATAGTTTATCAATCATTTACTTACACATTCTAAGTGATCTTATGAACCACTGACAACTCCTAAATAACATTTTTGTAAATAATGCTATATTTCATTTACAAATGATAAATTGATCATTGATAAAGTATGAAAATACAATTATTAAACACATTATAGATATGCTTTTAAAACAAGAATAAAGCATTTATAGCTGTATTTATAAACTGCTTATTAATGTCTATTAATGCTTTATAAATGAATTAACTGTTTACTAATGCTTAACTATGATTAATAGCGTGGAGTTATTATAACGTGTTACTGAAAGGTCCTGAATTAAGCAGCTCTACAGTCTCAGAGCCTCTCCTGGATACCAAGCCATTCAAACAATAGAGAAGTGTGAACGAGGTGTGTTAATGGGCCATTGCAGTTCCTGCTCCAGCCTACAGGAGCGCTGCTGAGTATGGACTTAAACACACACACACACGTAGGTCCCCACTTGGTCAAAAATGTAAAAAATTCACCAGAGCGTGTTTTAGCTGATTTTAACATGTTTTAAAGCATGACCAACAGGGGACTTGACAAATGTCCCCACTTGGCTCAGCGGTTCCCTGTTGGTGAGTGTGTAACGACACCAAGGTCCCCACTTAGGTAGACGAGTACACACACACACACACACACACACACAGATCTGCTGGACACTTCAGAGAGATGCTTATGGAGAATATTTTAGCAAAACAGACTTCGACAAGAGTGATCAGGACTCGACTACTTGCCACATAATAAATACCCAGCAAGCAATTCTGCTTTTAGAAGACGTCTAATAGCGTCCAAAAAAAAAAAAAAAAAACCTATGTCTAAAACAAGGCAAAATTTGGGCTGTCAGTGAAAGTTTAACAGACGTCTAAACCATCGCCCAAGATGACTAGTCTATTCTTGGGCGATGGTTTAGACGTCAGGGCTGTGTTTGGACGCGATAAGACGTCTTTTAAAAGCAGAATTGCTTGCGAATTGCTGAAATATTTAATTAGCTTATTAAACGCAAAGCTTCCGCGTAGAAAAACAGTTCCTTGTGAGTGGCTTTGAGCCTAGACGAACAAATAAGTTTCAAGACCGACATTTAAAGGGATACTTCAGGATTTAGCATTAAGCTTTGTATTAGTAGAAATCCTGTAGTATTTTCGAATTACCGTGCTTTCCACCCTCATATCCCCCTGAGACGAGAGATTTATGTATTTTTTGTCTGGAAAAAATCCTCCGATGACGCAACAATCGTCCTTTTGCACCATCTGAGAATTTTTTGGCCAGAGGCGAGAGACTACAGCCAGTAGGAGGGGCTGTCCCACATGTGTTCAACCCGCCCACAGAGGGAGGGATCTCACTCACAGAATGTACACACAGTGTCAGCCATCTTTCTTTGGAAGCTAAGCTAAATAGGCTCTTGTTCTGTGGAGAAAGCTGAGTATTAGGGGTTACCATCCTCTTTTTCCTGGACATGTCCGGCCGTCGAGATCGTCCAAAATGTTCGGGATTCGGCTTTTGCTTTCTGCGGTCGCCATTCATTGTTTACATGCACACCTTTTGTTTCAATCGAACTGAATTCATTCTGACTGGTGAATCTGAATGTAGTGTTTACATGAACGCTAAACAAGTGATCGGTTGATGTGCGTTTTACCATTGCTAAGAAAATTCCCGCTCCTCCGTGAGAGATACGAGACCGGTGCGTCTCACATCACACCATAGCGCCGTTCTCCCGCGGCCGTCAGCCTCGTCCTGGTCGCCACAGTAAACATGATGAATGGCGACTGTAGAACGCAAAAGCCGAATCCCGGACATTTTTGGCGGTCTCGAAATCCAGGGCAGACTCTTCACGGAGACTCACTAGTAGCTTAGCTTTGTTGTTTAACTGCTCTCTAACCATTAGGCGTGGCTTGGGAGTGGCCTAGTAGAGCAGCGAAGCAAGTGCATTCTGGGAGTTGTTGTCTTTCATCCACATGAGCCAAAAATACATTTTCTGGCTTTTCTCAGTCTTGAAAGCTCCAAATTCAAAAATAATTTCACATTTCTTCTACATAAATGACCCATTTTAAATACACATTCATCTTTCCAGAGTTTAAGTATCCCTTTAAGGGATGATATAGGTAAGAGAGCCGGGACAGTTGAAACACTTTTCAGATAAATGTCGTTTTCTAAGATAAGGTTACAGATAGATTTTTTTTTTTTTTTTGTGATCAACAACTCACATGTGTTCTCTTAGTATCATGTGTATGACAATTAAACCCAATCCACCCAGTGTGATAAAACAAAATGTATGTGAAAGGAATGTTTAGTTGACAATCTTCACCCGATCTGCTGAGAGTGAGACCATCACAACTTTAAGAAAGCAGCTGAAGACAAATGCCTTCACTGGAGACTCAGTGGCTATTCTCGTGTGTCTATTCCCCTTGTTGAGCTCAGGATCTTTCAGCCTCTTTGAGAAATGAGCTGATGTTCAATGTATATTATGAGAAAATTAAAGTGGTTTTGACATTGGACGCATGCAAAAGTCAGAGACTCCAAACCAAAATTAGGAACCTTTAAAATAGCATAATAGGGGCACTTTAAGCAACAAAATCTGCAGAATGACAGCACACATTTAATTTCATGACATTTTAATGTATTTTTTTACAGTATTGTATTCTACAGCTCAAACTACAGAAGGCCTCATTTTCAGATCTGGAATATGAATGTAGTTTCATCTGTTGGATAGAGAGTGTGTGCATGAGAATGTGTTTCATTACTGGACGTTTGTGGTTAATGTGCTTTTGTGTCTTGAGGCGTGAATAGCGTGAGTGTGTGTTTCTGTGAATCGTGTGGGGTTGAAAGGACTTTCACAATTTAACTTCCTCATATGAGAATTAAAAATTAAACTTACTGTATGTGAGATGTTAAATATCACTATGTGTATGTGAAATATAAGATTGATGTTCAGCTTCATATATATTCACAGCTCCTCTCTATATTTCCATGATTTCCAGCTCTATTCTTATTATAACACATACGTCTTTGTATCTTTTTTGTAAAATTTTATGTTGGTCTGTCAATGTCAAGGACAAAAACAAGTGAATCAATTTTCAAATGAAAGCATTGTAATGTTATTGTAGTGTGATCCAAATTTAGGGAGTTTCTAATGTGACTATCCAAGGGGCTATGGTCCTTTATTTTGTCCAGCAGGTGTCTCTGGGTAACACTTTTTGTGTCTTCAGGTTAAATGTTTCTACACAGGTGTGGAGAATTGACAGTGATTAACCATGCTGCTTATAAGATGCTGGCTTTCTCATAGTGATGACCAGATCGAGGCCTCGTGAAGCAATTGAAACAGTTGAACCAAATGTGCCATATTGTTTCGAGGCTTCGAATCAATCCGACACCCGTCTCAACGGTGACACCTAGTGGTCACTTGCAGGTGTTGATCTGAAACAACCTTGACGAGCCATTAAATTTTTTTTTTTTTTTTTTTTTATTATTATAATTTTCTAATATGTGAAGATTGTAACCTATAGGCTCCTCACTTTGGTCTTGCAAAATGAATATTAATAAAAGAAATCAAGCCACAATGTCTCACTTTTTTAGAGATTTTTATTCAAAAATATTAATTTCTCTGCTGTGGAAGGACTTAGACTACTTCTTTTTTTACAGATAATTTCTCCAGCCTTTGAAAAAATCCTCTCACAAGGGACACTTGTTACTGGCATGCAAAGATATATATATATAATTTTTTTTTTTGGTGATTTTCCTTTTATTGTGACAGGACAGAGAGATGACAAAAAACTAGGCGGGAAAGGTCCACGAGCCGGGACTCCCGAGTGCAAAGACGCTACATGTCGGCGCACTGACCACGAGGCCATTGACGCCGACGGCGGAGATATTTTTTTTAGCTAGGACATACAAATGAGGAAAGATTACTGCTATCTCTTTCTAGTTTCATTTAAATTCATGTTAAATTTAAATGCAAGCCTAAATAGCCTATAACTAATCAAATCGCACTATGTCACTATATCACCAAAAATCCGCTATCTCAAAATCAAACTCCTCTCACAAAAACCCACGAGGTCAAGATGCGTTGATTTCACTTTTATACAGATGTGCGACTGTGTGGTCTAGCTCTGTTCCCGACCGTGTCAATCAAACGCTGATTCGGCGGACCACACCTGATGAAACACTTAGTGAAACACTTCGAGGCTTCGTTTGGCCATAGTCACGTGACATAGGTGTTTTGAATCACGCTTCGGATCAGTGTTTCGACACATCTGCGCTTCGGGATCTCGCAAAGCTTCGGAACGACTGTTTCGCGTCAGCCATCCTTACTTTCTCACTCTCGGGAGTCAAAAGCTTGGGGTTTGGTCGCTGCGGTTCTCGCTGTTTGGTTGTCATGCTGGCTTTCTCACCCTCTCCAGTCCAAGGCTTGATGTTGTTGGTTTTTGTATCTTTATATTTTACTTTTTGTTTGATGTAGTTATGTCTGTTTTCTTGATTAAATATTTGTTGTTTCAAATTTGATTACGTGTTTGGCCTCCCTATTCATGTTGCTACTCCTTGAGCCAAGGGGTCGTTGTTACAGGGGCTGTTCCATAAAAGCCGCTTAGAAAAGCGGGGATTAAACTCCAAAACCGGACTTGAATGAGCCTAACAAATGAGTTGGGGCTAAAGTGGGCTGCGTTCGAAACCGCATACTCAATGAGTAGGTACTTAATTTCAATGAGTACTTACTTAACGAGCGCTAAAAGAGTAGGTACTTTATAGCCAGATCTCGTTGAGTATGAATGAGAACCGGACATCTGCCATGTTGACGTTATCATGTGACCTACGACGCGTTATCACAAGCGCAACAACTTAAAAGATTTGAACGACACGTTTAATTCATCTGTCTGTAAATATCATGATATTGATTAAACTTGCTCATTTTGTGGTCTTTTTGAAGAAACTGCTGCCCATTTATTGTGTGAGTACATTTAGGGTTGATTTAAGTTCTTATATTTAACCCTACTAATGTGACCCACCGTTTTATCCTGAACGATATTTATTTTTATTACGAAATCCCCAAATTGTCATCTCTTGAATATGTTGTTAATTTCTTTATTTTATATCCAAACATTTTCATCCATAAGCAAAAGTGGCTTACTGCTTTGTTTTCCTTTTTCTTGTTAAATTTAACTCTCGTTTCATCCCTCAGGCCTATAAATAACAGAAAATGCATTTTTTTTTAAATGTATTATATAATTAATTATTTAAGAAAATATATATTGATATTCAACCTTATAGGTTTTTTCCTGTGTATAAAATCTCATAATATGTTTGCAAACCCATGATATATATATATATATATATATATATATATATATATATATATATATATATATATATATATATATATAAATACATACATACATTTACCTCACATTTACTCGACAGCCCTACCTAGAACGGTTTTCCTCAGCGTTTGTAATGTCTGCACAAAGGGAGATTCACCTTTGGAGAAAACTGTTGATTTTATACTCGAAAAATTTAAGTATCATTATTAAAAATTAATATTACCCCAGAATGAATTGCATTGCTATCCCAGCCCAAAACATACAACAATAACAACGATAAATGCTGATCAATTAATTATATTACTTTTTACTGTAAATTATATAATTCAATTAAACAAACAAAATGTAATGTATGTCATTTGAAATAGCTATGCATGAATACACTCTAGATGTGTATATAGTAAACATCTACATTTTCATTCAAACAATAAATAAAGCATTAATTAATTGTATTTTATTTACTGACAACAATGAGAAATATTAATAAATTAGTAAAAGAATGAATCAAAGTCACCATCACACAATAAACAAATGCATATACAAGTCAACACATGAAACAAAGCTTTATTCAAACTACAATCATGTATGTAGGCTACAGACGCTGAACCCCACATCCTTCTGCCATCTCAACACAGCGGTTCCCATTCTGCAGCTTTATTCTGATGAATCAGCTGACCGCCAGAGGTGAGCCGTGCCTTCGTGCCGGAGGTTGTTGCGTGATGTGTTGTGCTTCACAATCTGAGGCAATAAGGACAGGTGGAGTGATGGTGGGTCTCATGAGGGCAGGTGGAGTGATGGTGGGTCTCATGAGGGCAGGTGGAGTGATGGAGGGACTCGTCCATGGCACCATCTCCAGGATTCAGCTCTGTGCTCCTCATCCTCAGTGCTCACACCAGCCTGCTGGCATTTCAGATCCTACAAAATACACAAACATAACACAAAAGCAGTCATTTTAACAGCACAATGTCATTTGATTTCAGTATTATTTAGAAGACAAAAAACGCTTTTTTTCACAAATGCCGCCATCATCTTCCCTTGCAGGTCCTGCTCCACAAAAGCTGTGCAGCAAATGCATAGAAATCAAGAATCAGAAAAGTGCTGTAATAGCTGTGTTTGAAATTACAATAATTAAAATAAACTACAACTTAATATTTAAATAGTTGTTGTTATTCATTTCTGTAATGTCACAAAGTCTTTGATGGCAGCATTCAGCTTCATGAGCCACTCTCCACCGGATAAACACATCTGTTCATCTGACCCTGTAACATCCAGACATGATTCACATAACCTCTGATTTATGAGCTCAACACTACATTTACATGTTGAGGTTGTTTTAACTTTTTATCCTACATAAATGTTCCTTAATTTATCAACAGTACTAATGGACAAATAAAATAGATAACTTATGTTTAGTTACTTTATAGATTTGTTCTACATAATAACACACATACATCACTCAGATGCTTATTTCATATTTAATCTGCAATTCTTATAGAAGAGTTTCTTGCCAGATATTAAATAGACATTTAGTAATTGTATTTAAGATGTATACGGTTTAAAATGTATGCAAATCCACTTAGGAGACATATGTGTCCTTACTGGAGCTTCTCTGTTAGCTATACATAATAAAATGTGATTTACAGCAAAATCACAAATATATAGCGTCTTTACATCTTCAACAATGCAACAGTTTACTGTACAGTAGTTCAACACATGCGATCATTTGATTTGTAATACTCACATTTGAGTCTCGTCCGTCATCCTTTCCGTCACGTTCGAGTATGACCTATCCTTCTTCTTCTTTTTTTATGACGTATCCTCTCGCGTGGCCTCCTGGGATAGAAGAGTATCCATCGTTGAACACTCAAAAATCTGGGCGGAAGCGAGTAAGCCATCCGGGAACTTCTCGCCTACTCTTTTATGAATACTGATGTTTCGAACGTACTGCTTCCTTCACGTACTGTTTTCGCCTACTATATAGTAGGAAAGTAGGCATATTCGAACGCACTTAAGTCCGAATCTCGCGATAATTAGTACGTCACCCAGGTAATTCTCGCCTACTCTTTTGGATTCGTACATACTTTTTCGCTCGCCTACTCTTTTTCCCATACTAAATAGTAGGGAAGTATGCGGTTTCGAACGCAGCCGTGGTTCCATAAAAGGTAATTGAAGCTCACGCAATCTCACTAATTTGATCCAGGTTTATCTAGTCTAGATAATTGCGTGTGCACGCATTTCTTAAACAGCCCTAGAGGTCGATCGTGGATCAAATCGATCCACCATCAAACAGCGTATATTTTGTGCTGTTTTATGCGTTTGTGACATGTCCCCCCCCCCCCCCTTAGTTCAAAACTTACATTTTACAGTTATATTCTCCATCTGTAAATGTTCGAAAGTCATGCAAATGTATCCATTTTGCTACTAATCTTCATATTGAACGAGCGCTGCTGCGCGCATGCGCGCCAAATAGGAGCGCAATAATTCTGACTAAAATATACATTTTGCTTGGAAAATTAATATGCGATATTTTATAACACTAGAAATATCTTCTAATTATAATAATTTATCTTTAGGATGTTGGATAAGTTGCAGTGAACTTCTAGCGAACAGATACTTCAGTGAAGTAGCCTATAATTCAGGGAAGATTTTTTTTTAAGAAACTAAATATATAGAGATACAAAATATAGTTTTGGGTATAGGACCTATGCTACTTAATAAAGATGATGGTATACTTATTTAGAATGCTGAGAATTACAGCTTTTAATGCAATATTTTTTTGGAGAAAGCAAGAATCCCCAGTTTTAAATGAGTAGATAGTTTCTAAAGTACATTATGGAGAGGATAACATTAAATTAAGAGCAAATGTATACATTTTGAAAAGATATGTGCAACTCTAAAATCAAAGAATATTCCATAAAATAAAGGTATATATATTAGCCTACATTAACTACATTTTTATATAACCCTCCCTCCTTTTTATTCTAGTTATTTGTTATTTTATTTATTTACTTATTTAATATTGAATATTTGATATTCAAATAATATTACTTGAATAACTATTAGGAATTATGCAATATTATATAAGAGTTTGATATAAATATGTGAATGTTAAATTTGTATTAATATTTATTTATTGTTTTTTGTCTTTTCCCCCTTAAATCATATGTAAAAGTGTCTATGTACTTTTTGGTTATTGTTCTAATCATGTGTGTTTTTAGGCTATGTGTTGGTGGGTATTATCACAACAGAAAAAAAGTAGAAGGAAAAATAAGGAATATTTATTGGGGAAAATATGATGTCTTTAAAGGAACTGTCAATTTGTATAATTGTGTTAAATGTGTTTGAATTGAAAGACATATAAAGTACATTATATATATATATATATATATATATATATATATATATATACATACACACTAAAATATTTGTTATTTGGACATTAGATGTCCCTTATTTAGAATTTTAAACCTGTGTGTATTTTTATGATAGCAATAACTGTAAAGGGGTAATAACTATTGTAATGGGGTAAATCAAATGTAGGCTAATATACTGTCAATTACTAAGCTCAGATTCATCTTACCAGTTAAAATTTATACTCTGCTTTTGTAATTATTTATTTGTAATTTTGGGATTTTAACTTCTGCTTTACAAAGCTTTTTTTAGATTGTGTTCTAATGTTCTTCTAATCATAAACATGTACTACAGCTGCCAAACAAAACCAGAGAGAAATGTATTCATAAATCTTTAAAACAATCTAATTAAATCTTGGGCACAAAACATTCAGCCAGTAAAAAAACCTGTAGTATATATATTGTATTTAGGCTTATCTATCTATCTATATATATATATAGGTCTATATTGTCTAATTTATCATTGTAGCCTTATTTAAGTTGATTTTCTGTATACTGTGTATTTATTTTTGGACTAATAGTGGTTAATAAAGTCCAATAATGGTATGAGAGAGTGTCAGTGGTAATATCATTGTGTTCCTATTGGTCAGTGTTAGAGGATCTGTGTAACAAATGAGGCTTAGCCTGACAGTTAGCCTGTCCTGGACCAGGCTAGTTTCCCAGCATAAGTTGCCAGGGTAACTGAGTTTGAACTTTTTTAAGTTTGCTTTATGAAACCGAATCTACCAAAAATAAGCCTGACTGACCGAAATAAGCCTGGCTTATACTCTAATCTTGGTTTATGGAACAGCCCCCTGTTGTACTGCTTAGGCAGCAGCTCCACCTTGTGGAAAACTTGGGTATGTTAACATGTAACAGTAAGTCAGCAGTTTTGTGCTATGGGTGCATGTGAGTTCTGCGATATACAAATACACGGATCTTAACCCACTGTAGGTGTAGCGTCCTTATTCACCAACTTGCAACAGTCGTAACACTAACTAAGAGTAATAACATTTCTGTTTGCGTAATGCCTTTTTAAAAACAACAACAACAAAACAGTGATGCTTTTCCAGTAGCAAACTTTTTTCATCCCCTATAGTGTAGCATGACTGTACCAGTGATGAATAGTGTAGCACGACAGTCTTCATGTCATGTGACTGATCGCTCTATATTAAAATTTCTCCCATTTTTAAATATCATCATTTGAAAAAGTGGTTTAAATACAACAAAGCATGAGGAGCCTCTGAGGTGTCTGATCCAGAAATGTGTGTCTCTGCTGTGACGACCCGTGCAATAAGGACGAGCTTGACGTGAAACCCCAACCGACAGATCACCAAAGACACAATACTAAGTTCCACAAAAAGTATAATTTATTTAAAGGGGGGGGGGGGGGGTGAAACACTCATTTTCAGTCAATCTTATGTTAATCTTGAGTACCTATAGAGTAGTACTGCATCCTTCATATCTCCAAAAAGTCTTTAGTTTTATTGTATTTATAAAAGAAAGATTGGCAGTTCCGAGTCTTTCCGGAAAAAAACGAGTGGCTGGAGGCGTGCCGTGTGGGCTGTGCTTATGCGCCGATAGCTAACAACACATAGACATTTGAAGCTGACAAGCAACTTTACTCACCGCCTGCGGTTCCAACGCACGACCGTGAACCTTTATCATTGGGACTGCATCCTTAAGCATTAGACGATCTGCAAATCTGGCGTCGATCTGGGCTTTGTTAATAAAACAATTATCATCGAAATGCAGGGAACAAACAGTCTTGCACAACTCTGTTGATGCTCTGGAAAAACAAACTCCATCCACTAGTCCCTTAACGCTGGGTTCTTTGGGAATCTGTGCAGGGATGTCTTGCCCTGGCAAATAAAAACCCACTTCTTTGGTGACACTGACTTCCCTAAAGCCGAGCACAGCGCTGTGATGATGGGCGAACTGCTTTCGCTCTCTTGCTCTGGTCTATGGTTGCGCACACGCCCGCGCTCTTCCGATAGAAGTGCCCTTAGGACCCATATAAGGAAATTCCGCCCCATCTGACGTCACACATGCCCATACTCGAAAAAAACTTTCCGAAACTTGTGACAAACCGGAAGGAGCATTTTTGGCACAGAAATACTCCTTCAAACGTACAATTTAATTTTTGAAACTTTGTCCATGTTTAGCATGGGAATCCAACTCTTTAACAGTGTAAAAAACTCAGTATGCATGAAATAGCATTTCACCCCCCCTTTAAGGTGGAAAAGTAATTAAATTAAGGAGCAATGGCTTCAGGACGCCCCAAGACCAAAATAATAAACTAAATAGATTTATAAATAAAACATGTATAAAATATCTAATCAGGGAATAAACAAAAGTGTGCATACGGTCAACAGTAACGTCAAGGGCTTTAAAGCTAAAGGCTGCTGTTTCCTTCTGTGTGAAATCTGTTCTGGTTTAAATTTGTATGAAACTCTCATGTTTTCCAGCTCCTCTGCCTGTTCCTGTCATCAGCAGAGACTGTTCTTCATCATCCTCATGTTCATGTTCATTGGTGTGTTCATCAGCGGTGAATGTGAGTCATGCGACTCTCTCCTGGTACGCAGGAATCAGTGTATTGTCCAGCATCAGTGCGTCTGATCTCAGCATCAGTCTCTCTCTACCTCTGGAGGTGGAATATCAGGATAAAAACACCTACAGCTGTGTGCTGAACAATCCCATCAGCAACCAGACCACACATCTGGACATCAACACACTCTGTCACACATGTGCAGGTACAACAGCGCTGATGATATATGTGTTTATTTACTGAGCTGATCTCTGTCTTCTGTTGTAAATCAGACTGATGCATTCACTTCTTTCTTTATCATTACAGAGCCTCCACAACCAGACTCAACTCAACTCTGCCACACATGTGCAGGTAGGACAGCGCTGATGATATTATTCACATTCATTCACTAATGTGTGGATTTTATCAAGACATAACTTAAAGGGATACTCCACTTTCTTTTTGGAAATAGGCTCATTTTACAGCTCCCCCAGAGTTAAACAGTTGAGTTTTACCGTTTTCGAATTCATTCAGCCGATCTCGGGGGCTGGCGGTCCCTCTTTTAGCATAGCTTAGCATAGATCATTGAATCGGACAAGACCATTAGCATCTCTCTCAAAAAAATGACCAAAGAGTTTAGATATTTTTCCTATTTAAAACTTGACTCTTCTGTAGTTACATCGTGTACTAAGACCGACGGAAGATGAAAAGTTGTGATTTTTCTAGGCTGATATGGCTAGGAACTATACACTCATTCCTGCCTAATAATCAGGAAACTTTGCTGCCGTACCATGAGTCCAGCAGGCGTAATGATATGACGCAGCACCTGAAAATAGTCCCCAGCTCGGTAGACTATAGGGTCGACTATTTTCAGGCGCTGCGTCATATCATTACGCCTGCTGAACTCATGGTACGGCAGCAAAGTTTCCTGATTATTACGCAGGAATGAGACTACAGTTTCTAGCCATATCAGCCTAGAAAAATTGCAACTTTTAATTTTCCGTCGGTGGGAGTTGTAAAATTAGCCTATTTCCAAAAAAAAGTGGAGTATCCCTTTAAGATGCCAGACATGATGAATGAGCTTCTGTCGTCTCATGTTGTTAAAAACATGTTTTTCATTTTTATTTCTTATGTGAAGCAGAAAATTAGATATTTTTAAATTCATGAAAGAATAAAGTCAACTTGTTGAAAATCTAATTTAATTTAAATTTAATTTATTTTTTATTAATATATATTAATATATTAACATATATTATATATAGAATATATTAATATATTAATTTGTTTCTCCAGAAGTCCACACCCCCTTTTGTGATTCAGTTGAAGCTGTGCTGCGATTGGTCGTCACTGCGCTGATGGGCGTGGCTTCTGCGGCCGCTGCTGTTCTTCTGGTCAATGACATCAGAGCTTCAAGAGGTAAAATGAAGAAAACAGAAGAAATATAAAAAAAATGTGGCATATATTGTATTTTTAATCGTAAAGATAAAATATATATCTGGTCTAATTGTTTAGTGATTGTAAAACGAAGCTTTGCTTTCCTATTCTCTCCATCTGAGGCTAAAACTATGAATATTCTTGAATATTTCATTTTATTCTTTAATGCATCCTATTTCAATTTTGTTTTGTTAATTACATTGTTTTATTTTTTTCTTAATGTATGTTATGTTGCTATTTTAATTTCCTTTCATAAATGTATATGCAGCAACTCCACAAATACAAATGTAAATATATTTGTCACACCAATAAATCACTGTAGAGTTTAAGAGAATATTACCTACCGAACTGATATACAGCTATGATCATAATGCTTATATTATAACTGAAGGGGAGTCATAATAAGAATAAACCATGAATTCAGATTCAGATTGAATGACAGTTGAATGAAAACACATTTAAAGGATTAAGCAGTTTTTTTATTTTTTCTCCATAATGATTTCACTAAAATAGTTATAAGCCATTAACCAAACCACCAACCATCAGTATGAATCACAGCAGTGCAGGTTTGGTCTAAAAGCAAAAAAAAAAAAAGGATAACGACTGCTTGACGTATTTTTTCAATATTTACATAGTATAATATTAGTAAATGTACTGTATGTCTCTCACACGTGTCCCACATTGTCCTGCAAAATCACATCAACATGCAGTAACAGAGCGATAACCAGCCGCTGTTCTTCTGGTCAATGATGATCAATAACAGCAGATAACACTGAAGTTGTCCAGTTATTCTGAATCTGTTTTATTGTGTCTACTGTAAGTCTATTACTCTACTATAAGACTATTCTGGAAAGATTTAGAAATCTACATAAATGATATTCATATCCATGGTAGAAATGTGTGCATTTGATGTGCTTTATGTATTTTTCTCTCTCTTTCTGGCAGTTAATGTAAATAATGTGATTGTGTTATCTTGTGGCATTGAATAAAAAAACATCCATCAGATATCATACATATTGTGAATTTTAATCTATAATAGTGATTTACATGTATTCATTTTAGATGCTTTTCTCCAAAGTGACTGTATTGTGTATGTTGGGTCCATCTAGTGGACAAAACTAGAATTTTCATCAATATTTCATTTAATTTCCATCCATTTTATATTTCTTTGTCAGTTACATCAGTTTCTTACATTGGTTTGCACATTGTAGCAATTCATAATGTAATAACTGCACATAATGTAGAATCTACACATGATGTAATAAGTATTACATTATTATTGTAATAAAATGCTCATATTGTAAAATTTTCTCAAATGTAATAAAATATTGAGCTCATAATGTAATAACAATTATTACTCTATGAGAAATGTATTACATTATAAACTTACCAAAAATATTGTCATATTTTCATAATTGTAATAGGCTTTTTAATCATAAAAACATTGGTTTTCCCTTACAGTATATTTTTGGACTTATTCTTAAACTACCTATGAAATGCACCAGATTTAAATATTCATGCTATTATTATTATTATTATTATTATTATTATTATTATTGATGTTGATATTATTATTATCATGGTACATTACTTATATATATATATATATATATATATATATATATATATATATATATATATATATATATTTATTTTTTTTTTTTTATTTTTTTTCGACAACAAAAGTGCACACTAACAACACTGTATACAAAGTATAGCTTATGCTGTAAAAAATAAATTACAGTAGCCTATCAATATAGCAAAAGAAAAAAATCATAACTTTAAAAAATAATGCTTATAAAATCACTAAATAAATAACACTGGAAAAGCAGTCACATCTATGGTTTAAGACCCATAGAAACTCAGTGCGTCATGTCAAAACGTTTTCCATTAGGTGGATGAGACTGAAAGCTGGTATATCCCACGGGATTGAGGAAATTCAACTTCCTATCATTTAACATGTCTTACTTTACTCGAAAGGCGGAAATACTGGATTCAGGGCGTCAACATGATTCCCAAAGAGAATATAATCCACTAATGATTCTTACTTAGTTATAAAGTAGCCTATCTTTATTGTTGTTCAGTCGGTTAGATATAAAAATAATAATAGTAAGAAAACTGTGTCGCAGTCAGATCGTAGACCTGTTGCTAAACGGAGCGCTGGAGGCTAATCTTAGGCTAACCGTAAACAAATTCAAGAACGCAAGAAGTCTTTATTAAATCGCGTTTGACTCACACAAAACAACAAAATGAAGATCGCTGGTTTATTTTTATGCTTTATACTGAAAGGTAAGTCTTTAGCTTCGAGACTTTCACTTTCACTTCTCTCTACGTCACTATTAAGTGTAGTACTAGGCTAATGAAATCGCGATCAACTCTAATTAAGTTAAGCTATTCATTACCTCATTTGGATTTGATTAACGTAATGAAAATCTTAGAAACTGGTTATGTTTGCTCTCCAGGTGTGTTTGGTGATGATACGTTTGTGTTGGAGGGAGATTCTGTCACGCTACACACTGATCTTACTAATATACAGAAATATGAACGCATACTGTGGACATTTGGAACCGACAGCACTCGAATAGCTCAAATCATCAACGCTGTCAATAAGGTCTCATTATATGATGGTCCTGGTGGGAGATTCAGAGACAGACTGAAGCTGGACAATCAAACTGGATCTCTGACCATCACAAACTCCAGAACTGAACACTCTGGACTTTATCAGCTACAGATCATTGGTGGAAATGAGTTCCCACCAAAGAAATTCAGTATTATTGTTTCTGGTGAGTAGTTTTGTAG
Source organism: Leucaspius delineatus (assembly GCA_023718395.1). Classification (NCBI taxonomy): domain Eukaryota; kingdom Metazoa; phylum Chordata; class Actinopteri; order Cypriniformes; family Leuciscidae; genus Leucaspius; species Leucaspius delineatus. Next base: position 47,948,496 of record CM043363.1, on the reverse strand, counting down.
CATTGCAGCACTGAACCACACTGAACGTACAATATTGTCCCAGTAACCTGAGACACAAATGTAGCCAAAGTCAAGAGTTGAATGTACAGTATCGGGTTTCTATTGTGAAGGGTAAAATGAGACCTAAGTCTATGTAATTTGTGGCGAGCGACCAAAAGAGACAGTGTAAGTGGAAAGTTTTCATTGCCATTTTACATGGGTGATGTTTAGGACTTTTACAATTGCATTTTGGTCTTATTGTAAATATTACTGTTACTTTTTGTAACTGAGATAATGACATTGATGGGTATGTGTAATGTTAGCGTAGGCTACTGTGAATGTTTGCTTAAAGGGACACTGTGCATTTTTCCGTTTTTGTCAAACAGCGACCCCTAGAGTCGCGGTGGAGTACTTGTATTTATTGTACTGTCGTAAATACCACTCGCGCAGAGCCATCTCTGCACTCACGGCCTGATCCCCTCCCCCCTCTATACTGGTACCTGTTCAGTAGAGCCCTTTTCACGCAAACACAACCTGGGATTGATGCCGGCATCGATGCTGGGTTGGGAATCTAGTAACATTACCGTGTTCAGTCCCGGAACGCGCGCTGTGTGAACAAAAGCTGTAATAATGCCGTGTCGTAGTGATGACGCTGAAGCCAGGATCGTTCGCCCGCTAGTGAAACGGTACGTAATGCGCAAGTTTATGATCGAATCAGAGAAAAAAATGCACAAGCGTGGTTTCTCGAGAGAGAAATCGCAGCTCATAAGCAAACTTAAGACGCTGCTGAGACATTACAAGTCACATCAATGTCTTGTGTCTTTACGGGTTTTTTACGGGTTGTGTGTGAACGCACGCTCTGATTACGTAAAATCACTGGCAGTGTGAATGAACCAAAATCTAACGAACCCGAGTCAAATCCCGGGTCACTTTGTGTATTTTCTGGAATCTCTGTGAAAGAGGCTTAGGACTAGGGTTGGGTATCGTTTCATTTTTAGCGATTCCGATTCCGATTCTGCTTATCGAATCCGGTTCTTATTGATTCTTGTTTCCGATTCCAATATTTTTTAGAGGGAGAAAAAAGGGCAAATACTTGAATAAATATTTCTACCTTTTATTCTTGCCAATTTTAAGCAATAACCAATAAAATGGCTGAAGTGAAAGGAGTCTCTTCAAGGTGTTGATTACATTGTTACTCCAGCAGTAGGTGGCAAAAATCGACAGTTTTTTTTTCATTGAATTATTTATTGAAGAAGACTTTAGAGATTCGTTCAAAAACGGCGAATCATTCATTCATTAAACAAGTATTTATGAGACACCTAATTAATTAGTGTTTGAATTAATAATTCAAACTAGTTTAAAAAAAATAGACTATTAGACTAAACATGTTGTCTGATGTATGTAATCGTGATCTCCATTTTAAACAAAACAAAAATGATTTTAAGCCACATAGATTCTGACTAGGGACCGTTCACATATCGCGTCTAAAAATGCATGGAAAAGCACGGCCGCGCCGCATTCTCCTTCTTTCCACAAGCGCTTGCGCTCCCGTGGCGTCTGTCGTTGCTATGCAACCAACCATTTACTAGGCTACTAGATATATTTATCGAGATGAGAAATAAAACCCGCCCTGTTCAGCTATGATCAGCTGTTCAGCCGAGCTTTTGATGTTACAGACCTGCGCACCGCTTGCGCCATTCTGAAAAGTTGAGATGTTTTCATCTCGCCGAGGCATAAGCGTGCCTGCAAAAACGAGCGCCGCGCACCGTATGCTCATGTCGCTTCTATTATGAACGTGCTTGCCGCGCGCCTACATTTGAAATAACGGATAGTCAGGAATCAATAAGAGGAATCGTAATGCGTGCTTCTTATCGAATACCCGGTTTTTGGAAATTTGTTACCAGTTCTAAAATGGAACCGGTTCTTGATACCCAACCCTACTTAGGACGGAAGCTGTTATGAGTGGAAATAAGGTGTGGCCCCTTTAAGAGCTAAAATAAGGTGTGGCCCCTTTAAGAGCTGTGTGCGCCCTGTTGAACTGTCGGCAGTCTGTATTGTATGTGCACCTCGAACACCCTTTTCTTTTCCTTGACTCTTCCGACCACGTTTTCTTCGTCGACCCTGACATGATTCATGTCTGTAATGTGTGCTAGTGTCTTCCATAGAGGCTGCTTCATATGTTGTTGATATATGCGGCGTTGTGCCGTAAAGCAAGTCGTGATTCTCGCGAGATTTGTCGGGGCGCCACCTCTCAAACTTGCATTGCTGGTATTTTGCATATTTTTTTTTATTAAGGTTGATCTTTTGCCTGTTTATTCTCTCATCTTGTCCAGCTCCACTGCCCATTCCTGTCATCATCAGTAACTCTTCACACTGTTCTTCATCATCTTCATCATCATCATGTTCATTGGTGTGTTCATCAGTGGTGAATGTGAGTCATGTGACTCTCTCCTGGTACGCAGGAATCAGTGTATTGTCCAGCATCAGTGCGTCTGATCTCAGCATCAGTCTCTCTCTACCTCTGGAGGTGGAATATCAGGATAAAAACACCTACAGCTGTGTGCTGAACAATCCCATCAGCAACCAGACCACACATCTGGACATCAACACACTCTGTCACACATGTGCAGGTACGGCAGTAGTATTGTTAACTGATGTGTTCTGTTCTCTACTTGCAGGTCAAAGGTATTATGTGTTAACTCACTGATCTACTGTTTCGTAGTGGATGCATCGAGTTTCAATGCAAACGAGAGCTTACCCTTCAGTCATGTGGTGATGATCTTTGTTGGTATATTAGTTACTCTACTAGTCTTGGCTGTAGCTGGGATGTTAAGTATCTACTGGAAATATAGAAAAACACATCAAGCGGGTAAGTATTACTCACAGATAGAGCAAGAGTATCTACATTGTGTAAAAGTGTAAAAAAGAAACTTGTTATTTAAGTCTGTGGTTTGTGTTTAAACAGCCCAGACTCCAAATCAAGAATACACTGAGCTGAGTAATGGTAAGATTCTCTAATATTAATGTCCAATATGTCATCAAACTCATAGGATCTGCTCTGGTTATCAGTATTAACCTGTTAACTGATCCCTTTCTGAGCACAGAGCTGAACTTGCTCAAATGATATCGAAATTATGATGATTTCTAAAAAAAAAGTCACTAAAAAGTGTGGCAAGTGTCCAGCTAGCGGTTATATCATGCTTTTACTGAGTGTTTAATCTCTCTCTGTGTTCCTGTATGTTGTCCAGGTGAAGTTGTGGATCAAACAGACGTAATAAAGACCGTGTCAGTGATGTTGGGAGAGTCCGTCACTCTAAACACTGGCCTCACTGAAATACAACGCTTCGATATGTTACAGTGGAGGTTTGGAGAATTAGGCACAGATCAAACTAATCCATTTTTAGTCATCAACAGAGCGAATAAACCGAACAATAGCGGTTGTGATGATTATGATGAGAGATTCAAAGACAGAATACAGCTGGATCAACAAACTGGATATCTCACAATCAATGACATCAGACCTACAGACTTTGGCATTTATAAACTAATTCTCGGAATTGGACAAAATATGATCTCCAAAACATTTATTGTCCTAAGTGAGTACCTCAAATCTGTCCAGTGTGAACAAGTTAGATGCTCTGAAATGAACCATTTATACGTTTTACTGGGTTGTTTGACTGAATTTTCCTATAATGCATTAAAATAATTATTATTTAATAATCAAGTGTAGGAGACAGTAATGTGGTTCAGTGTTTGTTGTTTATACTTCATTAATCATATCAGTATCATATGGCATGTGAAAAGGTCAGATTTGGTTTACAAGAAAGGAAAAACACATTACTGTACAGAAACAAAAGAAATCCAGAATCAACCAAATAAGAGCTAAATGTTTCAAACAAGAATCTTTCTTTGTTTTCTTTCAGATTCCTCAAATTCACCGCTAATGAATGGAGATGTCTCTGAAACAACTTGTTAGCAACTTTTACATTATCCTTATTTAAAATAAAAAGGTTCTGCATGTATGAGCCTTTACAACTGGAAAAGTGTTTAAAATGAATGGTGTTAATACCTGTGAAAAGTAACATGACAAAGTGTTATGATGTTAATGTTATGTTTACTGCATGTCTGTTACATTTTTTAGAGTCAGTTTTAACTTTTACAGTGTTTATGAATGACATTGTGTATGTTTGAACGTTTTCTGCCCTCAAGTGGGCAATGTAAGTTGTGCCGTTTCAAACAGTTGTATAATGTGAATGAGAGACTGCAGGCAGTTTGTCTGATAACTCAATTTTAGCCTCACTAACCACGAAATTCAAATTGATTTTTTTTGTAACTTTTTAATTAAAAAAAAATTGTCTCGTGAATTTATTTGTGTTGTATCTATGTAAAATAAGAACTACTCGAAATGACAGAAACAATCTTTGGGGAGAAAAAAAAAATATATATATATATATATATTTGTAGTGTAATTTGATTTCATTGGATCAGATAGAGAGGGCGGGGTTTAAGGCTGTACTGCAGCCGGACACCATTGGGGCAATAGAAATGTTTTGGTTTCACTTTTCGGGAAGTGCTGGGTACACTTGTCATGAACAAAAAGTTTGACCTTGAATTTTGACCTGTTGGTGGCACTCGCACTTTCTAACACTTTTTTTTTCTAATTTATTTCCTATTTATTTCTTCTTTATCCTTATTTATCACTTTATCGAATGCAGATCGAATGTCAAAATAATAGTTTAAGGAGTGATGCTTCCGGTAGGCTATGAGTTAATGGAAAATTTTTCATTCAAGTTCCCATTGGGAAATTCTAATGAACTTACTTCCCCTTTATTTCTTATAAGAAAATCGGGTTTACTGCTTTTACAGATTTGCCCAGCATTGGAATTAAGAAGAGTCACCAATTTTCACTCGGATAAACCTCTTGGCTAAAAATACAGTAAAACGATTTATAAAAAGGAAACTATTAATAATCATCATCACTGTCAAGATGTGAATTAGGTCATTTAGAAACGGTTGGACGTCGAACGGAGTTTAATATCTATAATAGATCATTTTTCACCCACCTTTTAGGCTACTCGGATCAGAAATATGAAGATGTTTTTTTTATTTTTCGTCCCGTTACTCGTGGATGATGGTGAGTAGCCTAGCCTACATTTAAGTTTTACTTTCACTTTACAAACTTAACGAAATATAAACTATAAGAAATTATGATGATAACGATTATGATTATTAATATGATTTAAATTGCCGAATTAATGTTAATTTAGATCTGTTTTTGGATCTTAAAAGTAGTCTAGAGAAAGAAAAACGCCCAGATTAAGTGCAAAAGTATTTTGTTCAACATCAATAAATGTAACAAAATAAAACATGTTGGAAACATGTTTATCACATAATTACTGTATTTTCACTGTATTATTTTAAAGATTGGAAACACAATGAATTTATGGTAAAACTAAACATGTATTATTATATTACTAAAACATTATTTTCAGGAACAGCTTATTTAATTTCTAAGTAAGTTGATCACTGAGCATGCGTGATCGCACCATCTCTGAAACGAACTTTCTCTCGGCCAGCGGGGACTGATACCGGTGCTGATGATACACATGAGCACGGGTGAACCGAGGACTGTTTATTTAAATGTAAGTTTATTTAGTAACAAATAAAATAAAATTGATGAAGACCAGTTTATTCACTTCAGATCTTTAAGACATAGGCTATGTAAAACATCCGTGTTTGCACATCGCCTGTAGGCTACAGGTTCATTTGCAAAACATAAATGTAAGAAACTTATCCAAGATGATTATGACAATGAGTACTATTATTTAACTGAAGTTATGATTACAAATGCCTTTATTTGAATGTATTTTTATCCGCCGGGATGATGGAATTGACGTCATTACGCGAGGACGTAAAAGAACTGGTGAACTGTTTTTTTTAACCGGTTCATTGAAACGAACTGTCCGAAAGAACTGGTTCGCGGAAAAGATCCTGACTTCCCATAATCTTTGCATTTTTGTTGGTTTCAAATATTTTGTAATAGTACTAGCACCTGCTATACAAACACATTAAAATTGCACGCATGCTTAGCTCATCAGCTTCTCATTATGTCAAACGTGTCCGAATGAAACAGTTACGTTAGGCCCTACTCATAAATATTCACTTGACTTAGGCCTACCGGATATCTGCATTCAGCATTTTGTTGTTCCTGTTCTTGTAAAATATATTGCTGAATTTGAAATGTAGTTGTAGCTAATTATATTCATTCTTAAAAAGCACAACAGAGTAGTCATACAGTCATACATCAAAAAATATCAAAAACATTGCAAGGGGTTAATATTTCAGTCAATCATTTCACAATATAGTCAAAATAAACAGAACATTGAGTCCATTTTCAAAGTTCCATTTGACCAAGGTTACATTGAGTCAAAAGTTTGTTAGAAGGTTAGATCGAAAGTTCGTCTGGTGGCTAAATCCTAAGTAAGAATTTCTTTTGTTTGTTTTATTGTTAGATCTGGAATGGAAAGTTAGTAACCATCAGACATAAAAATGGGAAGTGTGATAAAAGTTTAGCATAAGTTTAAAATCTAAAGTCAGATTTCCATGGTTAGTAACATAATTAATCTTATCTATAAAAGACCGCATTAGACACAAAATACCATAAATGAAGAGTGAATAGAATAGAATATTCAGTATCTGCATTTAAGAAACTGTCTCGGTTTGTTTTTCAGGTGTGTTTGGTGATGATGCAGTGAAGACATTATCAGTGATGGAGGGAGATTCTGTTACTCTACAAGCTGATGTTACTGAGATACAGAAAGCTGAGCTGATACTGTGGACATTTGGACCTGAAAGAACTCGCATCGCTCAAATCAACAGACTGGTCAATAAGGTCTCCTTATATGATGATGTTCTTGATGGGAGATTCAGAGGCAGACTGAAGCTGGATCATCAGACTGGATCTCTGACCATCACAGACACCAGAACTGAACACACTGGAGTTTATGGATTTTTAAAGATCATTGGTGGAAAAGAGGTCCCACCCAAGAAATACAATATTATTGTTTCCAGTGAGTCACATTTAATTTCATTGCATTGCAGTATTGAACTGTTTTGTATTTGCCACATTTATATTTATGAAAAAATGTTTGACACCTACATTCATTTTTTTTAAATAATATTCTCTCATGTTTTCCAGCTCGTCTGCCTGTTCCTGTCATCATCAGTAACTCTTCACACTGTCCTTCATCATCATGTTCATTGGTGTGTTCATCAGTGGTGAATGTGAGTCATGTGACTCTCTCCTGGTACGCAGGAATCAGTGTATTGTCCAGCATCAGTGCGTCTGATCTCAGCATCAGTCTCTCTCTACCTCTGGAGGTGGAATATCAGGATAAAAACACCTACAGCTGTGTGCTGAACAATCCCATCAGCAACCAGACCACACATCTGGACATCAACACACTCTGTCACACATGTGTAGGTACGGCAACTGTCCATTTATTCACAGAGATGTTCTCAGATTCTGTTACAATATTGACACTCTGTCTCTTTTTCCATTATAGCAGCAGGTTTGTCTGCACTTTATATAGTGCTGGTGTGTGTTTGTGTTCTGGTTGTGACTGCAGTTTCGTGTGGTATTTACCGTTGCCATCAACACAAGACATCTAAATCAGCAGATCTACAGGGTATGTGATACCATCAGCTAATTTCATAAAATAAACATTTGAGTTTTATTAAAATTATGAATTTACTTCTACTTCATTCTTGAAATTGAGTCATTGTTTTATACAGGCCCAGCTAATGGAGCTGAACTTACTGCTATTCTAACTAAAGGTAAGATACAGTTTAAATAGTGATGCACGGAAATTTTGCCAGCCAAAAAGTTTTAGATTAAACAACAAAAAACTAAGTTTTGGTTTCTTCCAGAATGGTTTTAAAGGGCCGAAAAGATTGACAGAAACAGTGACATCAAATGAGCCATGACTGGCCTTTAAATTTAAAAAAAAAAAAATTGGTTTAAAATATATTCCTTGTGGTTTTCTTATTATTATTTTCAACCCTCATTCTAATTCTCTGCCTGAAATGATCGGTAAGACTTTATTTTAGGGTCCAATTCTGACTATTAACTAGTAGCTTATTAGCATGCATATTACTAGCATGTTGGCTCTTTATTAGTACTTATAAAGCACATATTACTGCCTTAATCTGCATGACCATTTATACTCAATACCTAAACTAAACAACTACCATACTAACTATTAATTAGCAGTAATTAGGAGTTTACTGAGGCAAAAGTCATAGTTCATAGTTAGTTAATAGAGAGATTTGGACCCTAAACTAAAGTGAGTCAGTTTTTAAAGCGGCTTTTCTTAGGCTTGCCAGTAAACAGACTCAGCTTTATGATTGGCTATCTTAAGTCACTGCATTAGAAATAGTATCATTGCCCACTCATTGTTGCTTACGAGTAATTGTTTTACAAACATTATCCATATGAAACCATAATTTACATATAAAGGATTATGAAATCATTTACTTGTGGTTTGTGATGCAGCTGCTGTCAGATCCAATATAGTCGGATTCATCTTTCAACAAAAACTTTTTGTAAACTCTCCATTACACTGTGTCTTGTTTGAAAAACAAAATGCTCCGAACAAACATATAATCTTCCAACTTGATCCAGGCACCTTTAAAATAAACAATCCACTTGTTTCAGACGCTGCCCAATCAGTAATATAGTGTCGGCCCAGATCCGGCCCACATCTGGTACGTGTTGAATTCACAGATGTGGCCCGGATCTGGGCCGACACTATGTTGCTGTCTGGGTGGGATCTTCTGAAGTCTATATAGAGACGCAAAAAAGCTGTTTAAACTGGATGCGTCAAAGCGAACATTCTTTCACTCTTTCATTTGTCCGGTTGTCGAAAGACTCAAGCGTGTGGAGTTTGTCAGAAACTGAAATCACATCTGTATACTGTATCAGTCTAGACACCATCAGTTGTTATATTGGGTTCTATTTGCTTTCACGATGCTCGCATGCAGTGTAGGCAAATATCAGCAGTTAAAGGGATAGTTCACCCAAAAATGAAATTTAGCCCATGATTTACTCACCCTGAAGCCATCCTAGGTGTATATGACATTCTTCTTTCAGACGAATACAATCAGAGTTATGTTAAAAAAATGTCCTGGCTCTTCCAGGGTCTTCCAAGTCCATAAAAGTGCATCTATCCATAATAAAAGTGCATCTGTCCATCATAAACGTGCATCTGTCCATCATAAAAGTGCATCTGTCCATCATAAAAGTGCATCTGTCCATCATAAAAGGGCATCTATCCATCATAAAAGTGCATCTATCCATCATAAAAGTGCATCTATCCATCATAAAAGTGCATCTGTCCATCATAAAAGTGCATCTGTCCATCATAAAAGGGCATCTATCCATCATAAAAGTGCATCTATCCATCATAAAAGTGCATCTGTCCATCATAAAAGTGCATCTGTCCATCATAAAAGTGCATCTGTCCATCATAAAAGTGCATCTGTCCATCATAAAAGGGCATCTATCCATCATAAAAGTGCATCTATCCATCATAAAAGTGCATCTGTCCATCATAAAAGTGCATCTGTCCATCATAAAAGGGCATCTATCCATCATAAAAGGGCATCTATCCATCATAAAAGTGCATCTATCCATCATAAAAGTGCATCTGTCCATCATAAAAGTGCATCTGTCCATCATAAAAGTGCATCTGTCCATCATAAAAGTGCATCTGTCCATCATAAAAGTGCATCTATCCATGATAAAACTGCATCTATCCATCATAAAAGTGCATCTGTCCATCATAAAAGTACATCTGTCATCATAAAAGTGCATCTATCATCATAAAAGTGCATCTGTCCATCATAAAAGTGCATCTGTCCATCATAAAAGTGCATCTGTCCATCATAAAAGGGCATCTATCCATCATAAAAGTGCATCTGTCCATCATAAAAGTGCATCTGTCCATCATAAAAGTGCATCTATCCATCATAAAAGTGCATCTGTCCATCATAAAAGTGCATCTGTCCATCATAAAAGGGCATCTATCCATCATAAAAGTGCATCTATCCATCATAAAAGGGCATCTGTCCATCATAAAAGTGCATCTATCATTATAAAAGTGCATCTGTCCATCATAAAAGTGCATCTGTCCATCATAAAAGTGCATCTGTCCATCATAAAAGGGCATCTATCCATCATAAAAGTGCATCTATCCATCATAAAAGTGCATCTGTCCATCATAAAAGTGCATCTGTCCATCATAAAAGTGCATCTGTCCATCATAAAAGTGCATCTGTCCATCATAAAAGGGCATCTATCCATCATAAAAGTGCATCTGTCCATCATAAAAGTGCATCTGTCCATCATAAAAGTGCATCTGTCCATCATAAAAGGGCATCTATCCATCATAAAAGTGCATCTATCCATCATAAAAGGGCATCTGTCCATCATAAAAGTGCATCTATCATCATAAAAGTGCATCTGTCCATCATAAAAGTGCATCTATCATCATAAAAGTGCATCTGTCCATCGTAAAAGTGCATCTGTCCATCATAAAAGTGCATCTATCATCATAAAAGTGCATCTGTCCATCATAAAAGTGCATCTGTCCATCATAAAAGTGCATCTGTCCATCATAAAAGTGCATCTATCATCATAAAAGTGCATCTATCATCATAAAAGTGCTCCAGGGGTTAATAAAGGCCTGAAGTGAAGCCATGTGTTTGTGTAAGAAAATTATCCATTTTTAAAACTTTATCGACTAAAATAACGTACGCAAGTCGACTTACACCAAAGAACACTTGATGATGTATGACGTAGGATGTAGTAGTAGTGTAAGCTTAGATGTCTCTCGCGGTTCAAAAAACAGGGCACCACCATCAAGTTCAAGTGTTACTCTTTTGGCATAAGTCGACTTGCGTACGGCCGTTTGTAGATATTTTAGTCAATAAAGTTTTAAATAAGGATAATTTTCTCACACTAACACATCGCTTCGCTTCAGAAGGCCTTCATTAACCCCTGGAGATGTGTGGAGCACTTTAATCATGAATAGATTTTTTATCTTTAATCACACTTTGATGGACTTCCAAAAAAATATAAGCATTGACTCCCATTATAAAGCTTGGAAGAGCCAGGACATTTTTTAATATCTAGGATGGCTTGAGGGTGAGTAAATCATGGGGTAAACTTCATTTTTGGATGAACTATCCCTTTAAGAGACTGAATGCCAGTGGGCGGGGCCTATGGTGTGATGATGTATAACTTATTTGTTGATGTCCTGCTCTGGAGGCGGGCATATGCAAATATATTTGCTGGTGTTACATCACGGATCCCGCAATATCAAAGTGAGCTGTTTTAGGAGCTTGATTAAATAAATGCTTTGTTTATAAAATCTATAACATCAGCATCATTAGAATCTGTACATAAGTTGTAATGACTGAAGTCTCAAGGTTTGCTGGACAAGATCTCTGTTACACACAGTGTTGCACAAGTTTGATCCCTGTCTGAGAAACTCTTTCTGTTTGTTCTCCAGGTCAGTTTGTTGAGAAAGATGAAATCGTGTCATTATTAGTGACGGTAGGACAACCTGTGACGCTACACACTGATATCACTGAAATACAGGATAATCAGCGGATATGCTGGAAGTTTGCTGACTCCAAAGAACGCAGTTGCGCTAAATTTACTGTCATCGCTAAATGTGATAAAACACATGATGAGGAATACTTATATAATGAAGAAATATTCATAGACTGTTTGAAACTGGATCACAAAACTGGATCTCTCACCATCACTAACATCGCAGCTAATCTCGGTGGACATTATAAACTCCACATCACCAGCGAGACACAGAATATCTCAAAGACGTTCAATGTTGTTGCTCTTGTGAGTTGGTTGAGTCTTTTAAAGTCATAATTGTCTTACTGAAGTCTGTAACTGATCAACTATTATATATGGCAAGTGAATGTGAAGAAGAACCCCTAAAGGGACGTGGTGGTGGGAAAATTTGGGATGGGAGAAAGAAATATTTTTCAAATCTTCCCTCGCAAAAACTGTCGTGAGCTCGGACAGAGACTTTAATGTCCCACTGGGAATGTTTCAGAGCTCCATATGTTAACAATGGAGCGTTTCATTTTGAACTTGGACTCAAATATAAAGAAATGCAGTCAGTGCTTAACTCAAGGAGTTGTCCACCACCACCTCCCTTTTAGAGCCTCTGTAGAAACCATCTTTTTGAAATCAAGACACACATGATGATTGATGATTAGATTAATGGGAATATCAGTTCAAACACTTTCCCTGTTTTTACCTTTGATGCTTCTTTGTTTCCTAACAGGTTCCAGAAAAAAGAGAGCGCAAACCCCGGAGGAGACTAACCTCTCCTTAACAATGCAGGAGGACCATAAACACTGGATATCCACATTTGAATTCCAAGAAACATTTCTATTTTCACAACCATCTAAAATCCTATGTGACAAACTAAGTAAAGTTAAGCATGCAACAAAAGCTGACTTAAAGCTCCAATATGTAAAAAATTTTGACCACAAGAGGGCGCAGTTTCCAACAATAACAAAGGCGAAGCTTGATGACGCTATGAAGGAGGTGACGATGGGAGATGTGGTTTTTAATGCGTTTTCACCATCTAGCAATGTATCTAAATGGAATTAATGAATCATGATCACGGATGAGGTAATTTATTCGTTTTTGTATTACCTGTATGTCTGATCGTATTATTTTATGTCATCATAATTAATGAACTGCAAGGAACGTGAAATGTTATGCTATATTATCCCGTTACAATTTACAGCTATTTGTCATTAATTCATATCTATTAAAATCATCTTTACTGTAACTATTACGTTACTATTACGTTAAATTGATTTGCTTACCTGTCTATCAATACACTCGTGAGAGCAGAGTCTCTGTCAAGTCCAAGATTGTCGCGCAGCTCTCTCCATCTCGAACGCCTGGCCGATATTTATCCGGGTTTTATTCCTCCGTTTGTCACACAGTCTGCGTGTATCCGAATATGGACGCTTTCGTTTTGTTGGCACTTCAATACTCGCCAAAGAGTAATCGTGATCCATAACAGCTATAACCATACAGTCTATGGCTATAACGCTATAACCACCATTTCCGCATTTGACCATGTGATATTCCGGTGTGGTGGAATATCACATGGTCCACACCGGAAAAAAAGGATTGTGCGGACATTGCGTCACTGAGAGGCGACATTTCTTTTCCGGGACGGACAGTTATTTAAAATTGGAATTTCTCTGAAATAAAAAATCTTTGGACACTGTGCAAGTTATTTTCGGAAATTTTATTACAAAATTGTTACATATTGGAGCTTTAAGAGAGTGTATGTTTTGTCACACTTAGTGGTCAGGAGACAGTTTCTACAGTACTATAACCAACAGTTTTATAAACCGCTGAACTGTGTAAAAAAAAAAGGGGGGGGGGGGGGATTCTCCATGATTAATAATTTATTGTTTACATTTTATGCATTTTTTTTTCAATGCAAACTCAAGGTGCCCTGTAAGGGAAACATACAAAAAAAGTATTTGCGTTTTTCACTGTATAATTAGGAAATAGTTAGGCTGTTTAGTTTTTAGTTACTTTTTTTCTGATGAAATGCTCTTGATGATCATTGTTTTTCCATTAAAGAAAAAGTAAATCTGGGGGAAGAAAATATATTACCAGATGTTGACAACTTGTTTTGGAAAATCAAATCAACTACAGTTGTTTAATGTGTTCATGCTTTTTAGCATGTATAATTGTAAAACAATATTTGTAATATATATACATTTTAAACTTTAAACTTTTTTCTTTCTTTAAATTTTTCATTAAATATATTTTCTAAATAAATATGTGATGGTTGTTTGTATGATAAGAGCCCTTAAAGGTAAATGGTGATGGTAAAAATATTAGATGGAGGAAAAAATTTACCATTGTGTTTTCTCGCAAATGTTTTGTGTTCTCCCGACATTGTGCTCCCTCACAAAAACACACACAGAAGTTTGATAATGCGTTGAAATGCAAATCAAATTGAATTGTCCTTTGAAAATTACATTTCACGTATTGAAATAAAAAAAGATTGTAAAAAGAAAAAAAAAACATTAATGTCGTGTGAAGAAATAAGTCTGTGTACAATTAATTTATTCATTTTTCAATGAGTGAACGCAAAGTTTCTCAGGGGAATGCAAAACATTTGTGAATAATAATAATTACTATTTATGTTATTAAATACTTACATTTATTGTGGAAATAGTTTTATTAGCCTACAATAGTAGTCTAATATTTCTTATTTTGTTTATTATTTTATAAAGTAATAATAATAATCAGCTCAGCTAGTCGAGAGATTTAGATGATGACAGAAATTTTTTGTATTTTCAAGTGCTCATCCAAAACGGGTGGATTTTGTTTGTATTGTGATTAGTGATATTGGACTATGTAACATAACTGACTTCATGTTAAGCAAGAGAGTCTGCCATTTAAAAAAATAAAAATAAAAATTATGGTGTGCATAAAGGGACATTCTGCATTGTGTTTATTAGTTTGTATGTTTTACTCAGTCACGTGAAAAAGTTTCGATGAAACAGGTAATTCAGGTTTACGAGATTACTCAAAATCCTCCCTCAGAAACTTCCTGATATTCAACTTACCAATTTTTCCTCGAGACGTTTACTGGTTTACCAGCAACCATTAGGAGTATAATTCAAAATATAGTCTCTATTGTTGTTAAGTCGGTTAGATATAATAATATTAGTTACATTATTAATTAGATAAAATTAGCCTACCGGTATGTTAATCGTCGCTGTCAGCGCGTTTAAGAAACTGTGTGCTGAAAGATGAGCTAGAGAACGCACCTCCGATGACCAAATACACTTCAACTTTAGGCTATTTTAAATCAGATTTCATTTTAATCTACATCAGCGTAATGATCTGGCTTTTATTGACCTACTTTTTACTCTTGAAAGGTAAGTACAGATTTTGAAAACCTTTCGCTTTCATACGTTTCATTCATTTCGTTTTTTGTTGTTGTTGTTGTAGGGTTCAAGCGTACATGTTTAGTTTTACCATCCATTCATTGTGTTTCCAATCTTTAAAATAATACATTGAAAATACAGCAATTATGTGATAAACATGTTTCCAACATGTTTTATTTGGTTACTTATTGATGTCCAACAAAATACTTTTGCACTTAAAATTGCACGCATGCTCAGCTCATCTGGTTCTCATTATGTCAAACGTGTCCGAAAGAAACAGTTCTCGGTTCTGTGCTGGTGATTTGGGAACCGCTGAAGCCTGTACGTTCGGTAGTTCGCGCATGCTCAGTATCAGCTGCTCGTGCTCATGAGTTCTCTCAGCACAACACGTCTCAGTTGCAGTGAAATGTTGGAGTTACTGGAATAAAATATACTCCGGGATACTAGCTAAGTTTCCATCCACTTGTCAATCGAATTATCTGAAGTTCGGTAAAAAAAAAAACTCATGCGAATAAAGCTGGTGAAAGTGTGTTTCCATCCAACGGCTTTAAAGTGAATAAAAACCTGTGCGCAATGACGTCACATGCTGTTTTGCGATCAAATTGGTATATAGAATTGATTTGAGACATTTTAAGGTGTTTCCATTCATTTTCGCACTGAATCGCACAACATTCAAGCAAACATTTGCGAACAAAGTTTTGCTAGACAAAATGGATTTATACAAATAATATTTCCATCAGCGTTTATCGCATAAGCCGTATATCGGTCAAGATAAAATCCGATGAGACCGAACGTATTTCATTTGAGTCGATATTTATGAAATTCAGTCAAATTTTACTGTTTCCATAAGGCATTTTTCATTCGATATCACTTAGGCTAATTCAGCTAAAAACGTGTGGATGGAAACATTGGTTTATTTCGAGTCGGTAGGACTGTCAGGCATGTTTCGAACGATTCAGTCTGATTTAGTGTAGCCTATTAAAAGTAATTTACGTTACTCATCATAATTCACTTAACTTACCGGATATCTGCATCCACCATTTTGTTGTTCCTGTTCTTGTAAAATATCTTGCTGAATTTGAAACGTAGTTGTAGCTAATTATATTTATTCTTAAATGTTTTCAGTGTATACTACTGTAATTGAGTACAACCGAGTAGCTGTAATTATTTAAAAAACTGGTCAAAAGTAAATAGATTTGACTACATTTTTGTTGTTGAGTTTTATTTACCTTTGAGTTAAAATCTAGTACTAGTACTTTTCAAAAATGTATTAATACTACAACACCAAATCAGAAAAAGTTGGGACACTGTACAAATTGTGAATAAAAACAGAATGCAATGATGTAGAAGTTTCAAATTTCAATATTTTATTCAGAATACAACATAGATGTCATATCAAATGTTTAAACTGAGAAAATGTATAATTTTAAGGGAAAATAAGTTGATTTTAAATTTCATGGCATCAACACATCTCAAAAAAACAAGTAATAAAAACTCAGTGAGTGTTTTAGCGCAATTTTCTCACCTCATGGGATCAAGACACTAAGAGATAGTAAATCTTTTCCTGGATTTTTTTTGTGCGTTCCCGAGATTAGACCTTCCTTAACATAATGCCGAAAACCCGAAGTCTCTAGGTGGTCTGGTTGAGGAGTATAGAAGTGCAAGATTGGTGCGCACAGACGCACAGAACAGAAATCATGAGTTAACAATCGCAATTTGTCCGGTGGAAAATTGCGCTAAAAAGTTGGGACAAGGCCATGTTAACCACTGTGTGGCATCCCCTCTTCTTTTTATAACAGTCTGCAAACGTCTGGGGACTGAGGAGAAGTTGCTCAAGTTTAGGAATAGGAATATTGTCCCATTCTTGTCTAATACAGGCTTCTAGTTGCTCAACTGTCTTAGGTCTTCTTTGTTGCATTTTCCTCATTATGATGCACCAAATGTTTCTATGGGTGAAAGATCTGGACTGCAGGCTGGCCATTTCAGTACCCGGATCCTTCTACGCAGCCATGATATTGTAATTGATGCAGTATGTGGTCTGGCATTGTCATGTTGGAAAATGCAAGGTCTTCCCTGAAAGAAACGACGTCTGGATGGGAGCATATGTTGTTCTAGAACTTGGATATACCTTTCAGCATTGATGGTGCCTTTCCAGATGTGTAAGCGGCCCATGCCACACGCACTCATGCAACCCCATACCATCAGAGATGCAGGCTTCTGAACTGAGCGCTGATAACAACTTGGGTTGCCCTTGTCCTCTTTAGTCCGGATGACATGGCGTCCCAGTTTTCCAAAAAGAACTTCAAATTTTGATTCGTCTGACCAAACAGTTTTCCTCTTTGCCACAGTCCATTTTAAATGAGCCTTGGCCCAGAGAAAACGCCTGCGCTTCTGGATCCTGTTTAGATATGGCTTCTTTTTTGACCTATAGAGTTTTAGCTGGCAACGGCGAATGTCACGGTGGATTGTGTTCTAGGGGTGTGCATTGGCACTGCCCTCACGATTCGATTCGATTACGATTCACCAGGTAACGATTCGATTCAATTCGATTCTCCGATGCATTGCGATGCATCAAAATTCTACTGCACACAACAAGGGAAAATTTTCATCAGTCATGTGGCAATACAAGCAGTCAGATATTGAACAACAGATTTTATTGGCTGCTATGTGTGTATTATCACTCTCCTGTATCTTTGACATAAATGTGACCCTGGACCACAAAACCATGGCCGTAGCCAGCTATGAGGTCACCGAGGTCCGGACCTCGGTCAATTTTTTATATTCAAAAATAAAATGTCAAGATTTCTGAATGATTAATTAGCCGTTTAAACCGCGTCATATGTGTGTTTGCGATTTATGTCGCTGCGAGAAGGTAGAACAGTGAACGGGGCTTGAGAGCGTGTTGTGAGCAGACTGTAAAAAATGCGGCAGAGCGCTTTATGCCACTTTATTATAATTTATAAATAAAGTGCAAAAGAAACTACAAGCATGATGCAACGGCATCGTAGTTGATGTCAATTTGTAAGTCATGAAATGACCAAAAAGTGCAAATAAACTTTTTTTTTTTCTTTTACATTTCCGATAATGGCGCGTATAATTTGCACTAAGTGCCTGTCTTTTTAGCAAAATAAGACACCCTTTACTAAATAGCTACAGTGGCATAGGTCGTTGGGCGTGCGTGAGGTGTTTGAAACTAAGTAGCTTTTGACGCGTTCGACTCCAGTTCGAATCCGCCTTTTGCCGAACTCGCTCTTCTCCCTCTTCTCCCTTTTACCAATACATGAGATGTAAAATGTATAGCCTAACATAAAGGTCTCTAGCGTTATATTTTGCCAACGAACTAATATCGAAACCGTGATATGGTTTTGTGCTTTATAAAACAGCACAAGACTTTGTATCCTACATTATGTTTGTGCTGCGTGATTTAAAGAAAAGTGCGCACTTTGCTCACGCGATCAAAGGGTTTATTTCTTGCAAGTGAAGCCATTAGGACAAACGTATTGTAATTTTCCTATAGTGTAATGTAAAATATACTTGAGAAATATTCATTTTCATTTATTAGGCTATATGGATAATGATAGAAATCATTATTATATTATTATACTAATTGTTTGGCATACTAAAACACCAGTGATAATGTAATGTAGGCTGAAACTCTATATCATAACTAAAAAATATGTTTGAGCCCCCTTTAATGTCCCGGTACAAGTCAATGTTTTTTCTTTGTGCACAGTTCATGGGTTGAAGCCTGTTGAAGCTCTTAATTTTGAGCTCTCAAAGAGCACCAGATTGATGCATTTAACCTAAAAATGTACAAAATTTTCTTGCGGGGGAGCATGCCCCCGAACCCCCCTAGAGGAACAGAGCTTTACCCAACATAGTTTTACAAAATCCTATGGGAAAGATCGATCATTTATGAACTTTACTCCAGCATAGTACAACAAAGTTCCTTTTAAGTCAATAAACTAAAACTCTTAATGCAAAATTAAAATGTCCTTGGACAAACTATACATTTGGCCTGCCTAAGGGGGGGGCCTACAAGACATTGATTGTGCCCAGGGGCCTCTGAATTCTTAAACCGGCCCTGCACCTCACCCCGGACCTCACTAAATTTCAAACCCTGGTTACGGCCTTGCACAAAACCAGTCTTATGTGTAATTATTTTTAAATTGAGATTTATACATCATCTGAAAGCTGAATACATAATCTTTCCATTGATGTATGGTTTGTTAGGATAGGACAATATTTGGTCAAGATACAACTATTTGAAGATCTGGAATCTGAGGGTGCAGAAAAATCGAAATATTGAGAAAATCACCTTTAAAGTTGTCCATTTCTATTGGCGATAGTGCTGCATCCATTCACAAAAATAAATGTTTTATATATTTAAGGTGGGAAATTTACAAAATATCTTCATGGAACATGATCTTTACTTAATATCCTAATGATTTTTGGCATAAAAGAAAAATCTATAATTTTGACCCATACAATGTTTTGTTGGCTATTGCCACAAATATACCTGTGCAACATAAGACTGGTTTTGTGATCCAGGGTCACAAATGTCATTAAATAAAATAAAATTGAATGGTTCAGGGTATTGAATATGGCATTTTCAAACCTGAAAAAGAAAGCATAAATCACTGCTTTCAGTGCTTTGAATGCGAAATGTTTCTCTTCTCTCTGCTTGAGAACCATTTGAAATTAAATTTCAACTTTATTGTCCAACTCAAGGACAGAAAATAAACAGTGTAGGGGTGTAACGGTTCAATACGATACACTTGTGTCACGGTTCGGTACGTTTTCGATACAGCAAAAATAAAGAAATGCCAGAGAAATTTCCTTGATTTTTTTTTTATTCTTTTTTTATTAGAGCTAACATCATAAAGTATGACATGTTTTTCTTTGAGCAATGATGGAGCTATAATTGACTACTCTTATGAGCATATAAAACAAAACTCCTTGGAAAAAAATAATTTTGTTTAGTTCAGATTAACATTTGAGGGCAGCAATGTTATTCATAATGTCGAAATAAATCCGACATAACGTTACTTGAAAGCATTACTTGCATTTAGCCTGTAAATAAAAGCATTAGCCTGTACTATTCCTGCCAAACTTCCAAAGTTGCAGTTAGTGTTAATATTGCAGATCTGTGGACACTGGATTGTTCATTCATGTCACAATGTTTCTTCCTGGCTTCCACGTCAGCGCTGTTTGATCCGTTAATAACGGAGAAATGTGAATGTTTCTCACTAGATCTCGCAGCGATGTTATTACTTTAGTGGCGAGTTCAAATGCTTTCTTTACTGGATCTCTAGCGCTGTGTAGTAGCCTATAAGATCGGCTCGCGCTGCGTTGGTCCAAACTGATAAACAGTCCGTCACGAGTAGCTCAGTTTCGTTCCGCTTACATTGCGTTTGCCATTTGATGTTGTGGTCGCGCCAGCGTCTACATTATGAACGCGCTCGCGACGCGCTTACATTTGAAATAACCGTTCGGTTTGAAAATGCGTGCCTTGTACCGAACGGTTTAATACGAATACGCGTACCGTTACACCCCTAAAACAGTGACATAATCGATTATGGCACTTTGCCGCATCGATGCTGAATCGTGCATGCCCCGCATTGCGATGCGTCGCCGAATCGATTATTGTTGACACCACTATTGTGTTCACCGACAATGTTTTCTTGAAGTATTCCTGAGCCCACGTTGTGATTTCCATTACAGTATTATTCCTGTATGTGATGCAGTGCCGTCTAAGTGCCGGAAGATCACGGGCATCCAGTATGGTTTTCCGGCCTTGACCCTTACGCACAGAGATTGTTCCAGATTCTCTGAATCTTTGGATGATATTATGCACTGTAGATGATGATAACTTCAAACTCTTTGCAATTTTTCTCTGAGAAACTCCTTTCTGATATTGCTCCACTATTTTTCGCCGCAGCATTGGGGGAATTGGTGATCCTCTGCCCATCTTGACTTCTGAGAGACACTGCCACTCTGAGAGGCTCTTATACCCAATCATGTTGCCAATTGACCTAATAAGTTGCAATTGGTCCTCCAGCTGTTCCTTATATGTACATTTAACTTTTCCGGCCTCTTATTGCTACCTGTCCCAACTTTTTTGGAATGTGTAGCTCTCATGAAATCCAAAATGAGCCAATATTTGGCATGACATTTCAAAATGTCTCACTTTCAACATTTGATATATCTATATTCTATTGTGAATAAAATATAAGTTTATGAGATTTGTAAATTATTCCATTCCTTTTTTACTCACAATTTGTACAGTGTCCCAACTTTTTCTGATTTGGGGTTGTAGTTAGATTTTAACAGAGCTCAACCATGCTAATATTGCATACAAGGCTCACTTTTGGGCCACATGAAATTGTATTATTTGACTCATTCTTGATGAGTTATGGCACTACTTTGGTTCAGTTCTGGCAAAGAAGATGTGGGCCATATCTGGGCCGGCAAACGCAATCTAATCTGGGCCACGCTCATGTCGCTCCAACTCAAAAAGAGGATGTTAGACACAAAATGCCATAAATAAAGAGTGAATAGGATAGAAAACAGCAAGGCCAATGATAAAATATTCAGTTTATATCTGCATTTAAGAAAGTGTCTTGGGTTGTTCTTCAGGTGTGTTTGGTGATGATACAGTGAAGACATTATCCGTGATGGAGGGAGATTCTGTTACTCTACAAGCTGATGTTACTGAGATACAGAAAGCTGAGCTGATACTGTGGACATTTGGACCTGACAACACTCGTATAGTTCAGATCAACAGACTGGCCAATAAGGTCTCAATATATGATGATGTTCTTGGCGGGAGATTCAGAGACAGACTGAAGCTGGATCATCAGACTGGATCTCTGACCATCACAAACACCACAACTGAACACTCTGGACTTTTTCAGCTACAGATCATTGGTGGAAAAGAGGTCCCACCAAAGAAATTCAGTATTATTGTTTCTGGTGAGTCATTCTAGTTTCATTGCATTGCAGTATTGAACTATTTTGTATTTGCCACATTTATATTTATGATCATATCAAACTGGTGCATTAAGAGTGTTGTTTGACACTTACAATAATTTTTTTTAATAATATTCTCTCATGTTTTCCAGCTCGTCTGCCTGTTCCTGTCATCAGTAACTCTTCACACTGTTCTTCATCATCATGTTCATTGGTGTGTTCATCAGTGGTGAATGTGAGTCATGTGACTCTCTCCTGGTACGCAGGAATCAGTGTATTGTCCAGCATCAGTGCGTCTGATCTCAGCATCAGTCTCTCTCTACCTCTGGAGGTGGAATATCAGGATAAAAACACCTACAGCTGTGTGCTGAACAATCCCATCAGCAACCAGACCACACATCTGGACATCAACACACTCTGTCACACATGTGCAGGTATGGCAGAGGTCCATTAATTCACAGTGATGTTCTCAGATTCTGTTACAATATTGACACTCTGTCTCTTTTTCCATTATAGCAGCAGGTGAAATAGCGCTGGTGTGTGTTTGTGTTCTGGCTGTGGTTGCGGTTGCGACTGCAGTTTCGTGTGGTATTTACTGGTGCCATCAACACAAGACATCTAAACAAGCAGATCTACAGGGTAGGTGTTACCAACAGCTAATTTCATAAAATAAACATTTGAGTTTTATTAAAATGTTGAATTTACTTCTACTTCATTCTTTAAATTGAGTCATTGTTTTTATACAGGCCAAGCTAATGGAGATGAACTTACTGCTATTCTAACTAATGGTAAGATACAGTTTAAATAGTGATGCACTGAAATTTTGCCAGCCAAAAAGTTTTAGATTAAACAACGAAAAACTAATTTTTGGTTTCGTCCAGAATGGTTTAAGAGGGCAGAAAAGATTGAAACAGAAACAGTGACATCAGATGAGCCATGACTGGCCTTTAAATTATATATATATATATATATTCCTTGAGTTCTCTTACGAGAGATACTCTCGTACTGCGTAGAATACGCTAGGGGAAAATCCTTTTCCACGAGAATACTGAAGCCAACAAATTATCCTTTAATTTTGCATTAATGTAAAACGCATTGCTGCAGCATACAGACATAGGCGAGGCAGCTCGCGCGCCTATTGGCTGGTCTGCTGGCAACTGCTTAAGCCTATCGAGCGAGACCTAGAGTGACGTCAGACCCAATGAGGGCGCTTCGCGCCCTCTGCGTCACGTCCCGCCGAAACGGGCGTGGCTTAGGTCTATAAATACCGCTCGCAGGTCTTAATTCTCTGATTTTTCATCCTTCAGCGAAGCAACTCACATCGCTGGATCCGAGAAGAAGCCGCGCTGTTGAAGGAGCACCTCAGCGGGACGAGTCGAGAAGCTGCTGGCCGCGCCGCCTTCATCGCCTTCCTGCTGCGCTATCCAGCGCCCATATCCTTTCTTACTCTGTGTGTGTGTGTTCGCCGGCGCGACTCACACTATCTAAAAGAGCTGCGTCTTTTTCAAGATGCCTGCGTGTGGCTCGTGCAGAGCCCCACTCAGCGACGGGGAACGCCATGTCATCTGCGCTTCCTGCCTGGGTCAAGAACACGCAGCTCTCGCGCTCGCTGATGGCGGCTGCCATCACTGCGAGCTGTTGCCTTTAGCGACTCTGAGGACTCGCTTGGCACTGTTCACCGAGACTGCGCCCACACCTGCTGTTGTGCCGCGCCGTAAAAAGCGCCGCGCTCAGCGGATCCCGGAGCCCTCTCTCAGCCGTCAAAGCTCGCCGGTGCGCCCGCCTGCTTCCCCGGTTTCATCAGCTTCGCTCACGGACGGACAGCGGCCGCGGTCTGCCGCCGCTTCTGTCGATGACGCTGATGAGATCGATGCGCTGCTTCGAGAGGAGGATTCCTGCTCTCTCATAGCATCAGGCAGTGAGGATTGGGCGGGCTCTGAGGACCCCACCCCTCCTGCCCGTGCTTCTACGGGAAAGAGAGCGAGCATTGAGGCGGAGCTCATGCGTGTACTCACTCAGGCCACGGCGAGCCTCGGCCTCGAGTGGACTACGCCTGAGCAGCCTGCTCATAACCGGCTGGACGGCTTCTTCCTGCCTGGGGAGCGCGTTTCACCTGCATCCAAGCCAGCGCCTTTTCTTCCTGAGCTTCATGAAGAAGTCGCTAAATCTTGGGACTCCCCTTTTTCAGCCAGGACTCGGTCCTCTGTCTCTTTGGCGTTCTCCGCTGTCGACGACGCAAAGAACAGAGGCTACCACTCCCTGCCGCCGGTCGAAGAGGCTATCGCAGCGCACTTATGCCCGCCCTCCGCTGGACGGCGTGCTAAGATGGCGCTGCCCTCAAAAGCCTGCCGCACGACGTCGACTCTGCTCCGCCGCGCTTTCTCCGCCGCCGGGCAGGCCGCGTCAGCGTTGCACACCATGGCCACGCTTCAGATATACCAGGCCGATCTCCTCCGCCAGATGGACGAGAAAGGACCTGACGCAATCTGTGTGCCGGACTTGAGGAGCGCTACAGACCTCGCTCTTCGCGCCACCAAGTCAGCAGCACAGGCCATCGGACGGAGCATGGCCTCGCTCACCGTGTCTGAGAGACATCTGTGGCTTACACTCTCTGACATGTCTGAGTCGGAGCGCACCGCGTTCCTCGATGCGCCGCTTTCCCCTGCCGGCCTCTTCGGAACCTCGGTCAAAGATTTCACCGATAGGTTCGCTGAGGTGCAGAAAGCGACCCAGGCCATGAAGCACTTCCTCCCGAAGCGCTCCAGTTCTGCAGCAGGCCGTGCGAAACCGTCTGCTCAGAGCTCACAGCCTAAGCCTCCGCCCGCCGCCTCCTCTTCTCAACACCGCCAAGCCCAGAGCTCGAGACCGCGCTCTCGCTCATCCAGCCGCCGCCCCGCCCCGCGTGGCCCGCGGCAGAAGGTTGTGTTGAAGCCAGAGGCCCCGAAATCATCCTAGCACGCCTAGGAAAGCGACGGTGTCCAAGTCCCGCTGTGGCCGGACTTCCACCAAAGCTTGCCGCTCGTCCAGTTCCAGGAAATGTGACTGGTCCAGCGTATTTAGCAGCCAACAAGCCGGTTCCATTACCCGCTTGCCTGCACACAAAAGCCGTTTTTACGGCTACCCAGATAAATCCCTTAAAGAGTGTATTTTCTGGTGTCCCGGCCACGGCCGACGGTGTTTCATGTGTAGAAAAAATGCCCGCTACTCAGCGCCCATTCCTGCACACAAGCACAGCCCTTCACACAGGGCGCGCGCACATAAAATCGACTCAGATCGATTGCGCTTCAAATGTAGCAAAAGTGCCCACTACCCAGTGCCCACTAACGCTACTTCCCACATGTCTCACGGTCCCTGTGAATACAGGACCCGTATGCATATGCTCTGCTCACGCGAGCAATGCTGTAAAGGTGGTGTACGTGCCCGCCGCTCCGCGCCCACGCCCACACACAGACATGAAACTAGCCCAGCCCTCCTCCTCTCAGCTAAACACTGCGGAGGAGTCGAGCGCGGGCATTCTGCCCGCTGTTATCAGCGCGCCCCCTGCCTCAGACGTCATGAGCGCGACGCTTATGTCACAGCACACAAAAGCCGCTGCATCGCGAGCCGATCAGAGCGCGCTTCGCATCCGGCCCCTAGCTACTCGCGCACCTGCGTGGGAAAAGCTTCCCGGGGTTTCGAGATGGGTGCTGAACGTCATAAAAGGAGGCTATTCGCTGCAGTTTCGCCGACGCCCCCCACGCTTCACGGCGCGCGTCGAGACCACGGTAGAATCGAAAGTAGCCCATCTACTTCGAACCGAGATTTCGAAACTGTTGAGCAAAGGGGCTATAGAACCCCTATCTCAAGCTCAAAGCGAGAGGGGGTTATACAGCAGATACTTCCTGGTGCCCAAAAAAGACGGGGGTCTCAGACCCATACTAGATCTGCGGCAGTTGAACAGAGCGCTTATGAAGCGCACGTTCAGGATGCTCACAACCAGAAAAATCCTCGCGCACGTCCGCCAGGGGGACTGGTTTGTGTCAATAGATCTAAAAGACGCGTATTTTCAAATACAGATAGCGTCACGTCACAGGCGATTTTTGAGATTCACCTTCGAGGGCCAGGCATATCAGTATACAGTCCTGCCTTTCGGCTTGTCCCTGGCACCCCGTACATTTACGAAGTGCATGGATGCAGCGCTCGCACCCCTCAGATTACGGGGCATACGAGTGCTGAACTATCTGGACGACTGGCTGATTCTAGCCCAATCTCGCTCAGAGCTCGTAGAGCACAGAACCATTTTACTCGATCACCTCGAGAACCTCGGTCTCACAGTGAATTGGGAGAAGAGCTCACTTTTCCCCAGACAGATTATATCTTTCCTGGGAATAGAGCTGAACTCGCTGCTAATGACAGCACGCCTGTCATCTCAGCGCACACTAGACATTCGTCGCGCAGCCGGCGCGTTCCGCTGCGGCGCGATAGTCCCTCTCAAAGCCTTTCAGAGGATGCTCGGCCTGATGGCCTCAGCATCTTCAGTTCTCCAGTTGGGCCTTCTGCGCATGCGCCCACTGCAGATCTGGCTCAGAAAGAGAGTACCACGCTCAGCGTGGGCCTCCGGTCGGCTTCGCGTCAAGGTCAATCGAGCATGCATTGCAGCTTTGAAACCTTGGGAGGCAAAAGACTGGTACCAATCAGGTGTAAGCCTGGGGACTTCCTCGAGAGTGATGGTGGTGTCCACGGACGCATCCACCTCGGGATGGGGAGCGCTGCTCGAGGGCAGACCGCTTTTTGGCCTATGGTCAAAGCGGGAGAAGCTCTTACATATCAACTGCCTCGAAATGTTGGCAGTGAGCAAAGCGCTCACGCGCTTTTGTCCCCTCATACAGGGACACCACGTGCTAATACGTTCAGACAACGTCTCAGTGGTGTCCTACATAAATCGCCAGGGCGGCCTCAGGTCCCTGATTCTGTACAGGCTAACCAAGCGCCTCCTGATATGGGCCCGCAGCAACCTGCTCTCGCTGAGAGCAGCGCATGTGCCAGGGCTCCTAAACATAGGACCAGACAGACTGTCCAGGAACCAAGTTCCGACAGGGGAATGGTCTTTGCACCCGCAGACAGTCCAGCTGCTGTGGAAGAAATTCGGCAGAGCGGAAGTAGACCTGTTCGCGTCTCAGGAAAACGCTCACTGTCCAGAATTTTTCTCGAAGAGCAAGGACGCGCTGACCCACGAGTGGCCTCGCCGTCCTCTCTACGCTTTTCCCCCCGTCTCCCTCCTGACTCAGGTGGTAGAACGGGTCAGGGAAGAAGGATGCTCAGTGCTGCTTGTAGCCCCACTTTGGATGAGCCAACCTTGGTTCCCAATCGTGATGCAGTTAGCAAGCACCGACCCGTGGCCAGTGCCTCTGAGGAGGGATCTCCTCTCTCAAGCCAACGGCTCGATTTGGCATCCTCACCCAGAGCTGTGGTCCCTCCATGTGTGGGCCATCAACGGGTACCCGCTGACCTCCCACAGGGAGTGCTAAACACTATCACACAGGCCAGAGCTCCGTCTACGCGACGTCTCTATGCCTCAAAATGGTCAGTGTTCTCTAGCTGGTGCACAGCTCGTGGTGTGTCACCCCTGCATTGCGGTGTGACGGAGGTTCTTTCCTTCCTACAGGAGCTGTTGGATAAGGGCAGGTCCCCTTCCACGCTCAAAGTCTATGTAGCGGCCATAGCAGTGTTCTCTTCGACCACGCTCGGCCAGTCTATTGGAAGGAATGATTTAGTTATTCGCTTCCTTCGTGGAGCTAAGAGACTGAATCCTCCCAGACCTCCCACAGTCCCTATATGGGACCTTTCTACGGTACTGGAAGCCATGAAAGGTCATCCATTTGAGCCCTTGCAGGAGATTGATCTTAAACACCTGTCTTTCAAGACGGCGTTTCTTCTGGCTCTCGCTTCAGTGAAGCGCATAGGGGACTTACACGCGCTCTCAGTAAGCGCGACGTGCATGGAGTTTGGGCCGAATGACTCTAGAGTTATACTCAAACCTAAGCACGGTTATGTTCCTAAATCCCTCAATACACCGTTCAGAGCACAGGTCATTTCCCTGTCCGCCCTGCCGGTCACTGAAGGAAATATGGATGAAAGCTCCCTTTGCCCAGTCAGGGCGTTAAGAGCTTATGTGTCTCGCTCGTCTGTTTTCAGACAGACGGAGCAGCTATTTGTTTCGTTCAGCGGACGTTCTAAGGGACAAGCCGCTTCGAAACAGACCCTATCCAGATGGGTAGTGGACGCGATAGCGCTAGCTTACACAACCAAGGGCATGCAGTGCCCGCTGGGTGTCAAAGCGCACTCCACGAGAAGCATGGCTTCATCGTGGGCATGGTCAAGTGGGATTGCCTTGCAAGATATTTGTATGGCGGCAGGCTGGGCCTCTCCGTCTACATTTATAAGGTTTTACAACCTAGAGGTTCCCGCACTACAGGCCAGACTACTGTCGGTCTAGTATGGCCAAAATCTCATAGCTGGCGTTGCCAGTTATGCAGCTATTGAGTACTGCAATCCTTGCTCTATGCTGCTATAAGGAAGATAGTGGCTAACCCCCCTTTGTCTTCCAGGACTCCCTGTGGGTCCCCTGGGTGATTATGTACTGTATGAACTCCGGGCTGTCGCCCTTGAGTCTATGGTATCAGATCCCAGCACGCACGGCGTTTTACATTAGGTTCCCCTAGCGTATTCTACGCAGTACGAGAGTATCTCTCGTAAGAGAACGTACTCGGTTACTAACGTAACCTCGGTTCTCTCTAGAGAGAGGAACGAGTACTGCGTATCCTGCCGTGCCTGCACGCGCTCTGGTTGCTTCGACTATGAAAAACCAGAGAATTAAGACCTGCGAGCGGTATTTATAGACCTAAGCCACGCCCGTTTCGGCGGGACGTGACGCAGAGGGCGCGAAGCGCCCTCATTGGGTCTGACGTCACTCTAGGTCTCGCTCGATAGGCTTAAGCAGTTGCCAGCAGACCAGCCAATAGGCGCGCGAGCTGCCTCGCCTATGTCTGTATGCTGCAGCAATGCGTTTTACATTAATGCAAAATTAAAGGATAATTTGTTGGCTTCAGTATTCTCGTGGAAAAGGATTTTCCCCTAGCGTATTCTACGCAGTACTCGTTCCTCTCTCTAGAGAGAACCGAGGTTACGTTAGTAACCGAGTACGTTTTTTTTATTATTATTTTCAACCCTCATTATAATTCTCTGCCTGAAATGATCGGTAATACTTTAGTTTAGGGTCCAATTCTTACTATTAGCTAGTAGCTTATTATGACCGCTGCTAGCATAGCTAGTTATGACCGCCGCTAGCATAGCTAGTTATGACCGCCGCATAGCTAGCGAAGCGGTCATGTAGGGATTGTCAAAGTTTTTTTTTTTTTTTTTTGTCATCTACTTCCTGAATTTTTGGTCAACGATACCAGGGACACCGAAACACCGGGGAACATGAAATTTGGTGGGTATGTAGCCCCACTAGACTTTTACGGAAAAATTTTGTTTGGTCCCCGGGGGCCACTCCCCCCCTGCGCTGGGCCCCCCCGAAACCCAAAAAATGCAGTTTTTCCTAAATAACTACCTGAACCGTGGCACCGAGGATGAAGAAATTTTTATGGTATGTTGCTCTTAAGGGCCCACATCAACCTAGCCCATAATCACTCATTTGTGATTTGCGCCCCTCCCATTAAAAATGAAAATGCAATATTATTCTGCTTTAATCGCCCCTATCTTCAGTTGAGATGTTCAGAACTGCACCATATTTCATGTGTATGATTAACTTGACATCCTCTGGGGGTATCCTCTGCTAAGTTTCGTAGAATTTCATCCATGGGGGGGTATAAAATAAATTCATTTATGTGCACATTTAGTGACTGTACACTCATCGGCCTGTAGATGGTGGTGTTGAGCGAAGGGTTGCTGGTTTAGGATGATACTGTCACACACACACATGCAGGAATACAAACAAACGCAAGCATGCACACACACTGACATCCACACGCACAGACACACACACAAACACACACGCGCACACACATGTACGCACGCATACATACACGCACAGACACACACACACACAGACACACACACACACACACACACACACACACACACACACACACACACACACACACACAGACAGACAGACATGCACATACTACTACTTTTTTTAGGTATCAGCCATATACCCGATTTACCAATACCCAATGTGTTATGCTTGGGCAGTATACTAATGAGGTGGGTGGGACATGTTTCATGCCATGTTAGACCACATCCTGAGAGTCTACGCTTTCAGAAAATATATAGTTTATATAGTTAAATCAGTTTTCTCTTCATGGTACAGACCAAAATGTATTATGTGTACACTTTCTTCACCTAAATCCATAAAATCCCATTAATTTCAATGGGACATTTACTTAAGTGTTCTACTAGGTACAGTGGGAAAGAGTTTAATTTTGTTAACATTGTTTTTTTAAAACTCTGGGACCAGGGCTACAAGATAAAACCACTTTTTTGGGGAAAAAATGTTTTTTATTTCAGTAAAACTCTCTGTGGTCATTAAAAATCCCATGGCATTTCTCGTAAAGAGTAGGGGTGTAACCCCGGTGTCCTGGCCACATTCCACCATTGGCCCTTACCAATCATGGCCTCCTAATAATCCCCTTCCATTGAATTGGCTCTATCACTCTCTCTCCTCTCCACCTATAGCTGGTGTGTGGTGAGCGCACTGGCGCCGTTGTTCTGTGGCTGCCGTCGCATCATCCAAGTGGATGCTGCACACTGGTGGTGTTGAGGAGAGATCCCCTGATATGATTGTAAAGCACTTTGGGTGTACAGTAGTACATATGAAAGCGCTATATAAATGCCCGATTCTATTCTATTCGATTCTATTCTAAAACACAACAAACCCATGCCAAAGTCAGATAACTGACTTTTACCATCAACAGGCACCTCAACCGTTTGGTAGAGGTTTGTAGAAATTGAATGGGAGGGTCCTTTGAAAAAAAAAATCACTGATTTTTCATACTTAGTATGTATAAGTATATATACTATTTTGATGCCGTGAGGGAAATTTGGTCTCTGCATTTATCCCAATCCGTGAATTAGTGAAACACACTCAGCACACAGTGAACACACAATGAGGTGAAGCACACACTAATCTCGGCGCAGTGAGCTGCCTGCAACAACAGCGGCGCTCGGGGAGCAGTGAGGGGTTAGGTGCCTTGCTCAAGGGCACTTCAGTCGCTTTTTACTGGTCGGGGTTCGAACCGGCAACCCTTTGGTTACAAATTTGAAGTGCTAGCAAGATAAAACAAAAAAATATTTTTTTTCATCACTTTATCATGGTGTGCATGTGAAAGGGTTAATGATTGAGCACCCATCGGCCTGTATATGGTGGTGTTGAGTGAAGATTGGGTGAGAGAGTTGATGTTGAAATGTCTTTTCTGCTGAGATAAACACACACATTCATGGACATACAACCCCCTCTTGTAATGTTGCAACATGTTATAACATTCACACAGTTATAAACTGGAACATATACATATCAACTCACTCACATATTGGACTCACTCAGAAGGTTGCGTTATGGTTATTTGTTATGTGTAACATAACACTATAAAAGGCTCTTTTATAGCAGGACTTTGTATTTCTCATGTTGATACTTTGCATGGTTGTTATCCATTGTTATCATTTGATGACAAAAATCTCTTCTGTGAATTATTAAACAAACTGCCGATGTATCATGAAAAAGACTTGCTTGAACACAATAAGTGTGTTTTTGAAACTCATTTTTGTAATACATTATGTAGGGAAAACCACTGTTATGGATGTGACGTTTTCACATTATGGATGTTAAGTGTCTAAACTAATGACTTTTGATATAAAACTTAAATAGTAATGGCAAATAATTACAAAACTCTAAATTATCCATGATCCACAGGAATACTCCAGACAGTCTTTTAAAATATACAACTTATATACATAAACACGCAATACAGCCAAATTGCTCCACGTCATTTATTTTTGTGGAAAGCCAGTGCAGGCCCTGAGCGGCGGTCATATTTTGTACCGCCATGCGGTACATCTAGTTAGCATGCATATTACTAGCATGTTGGCTCTTTATTAGTACTTCTAAAGCACATATTAATGCCTTAATCTGCATGACCATATTCTACATCCCTTAATCCTACTCAATACCTAAACTTAACAATTACCATACTAACTATTAATTTGTAGTAATTAGGAGTTTACTGACTTGAGATTGGCATGGTTTTATTTCAGTTAGCCTAATAGCTAGTTTGATTTACATTGAGAGATGATCTTATGGAAAGTACTCCATGCCAGTCTCTAGGTATGGTGAAGGCTATGTGATGATGTGGGGCTATTTTAATTCCAAAGGCCAAGGGAACTTTATCAGGATGCATAGTATCCCGGGTTCATGAAGTAACTGGCCTTTAAAAATAAAAATCTGCCTGCCTCTATGGGAATTTAACATAGGGGTGTCCAGACTTATGCACCCTGTATTTTAAGGAAGAACATTCATTTATTTACGATACATTATTCATTCACAAAGAAAATTGGTGTCCTTAAAGGTTGGATTTTTCCTAATTTTTTTTAATTAAGGCATTAAGTTCAATTTCCAAAAGATGATTTTTTTATTCCTCTTTTTAGTCAACTTTAGCATGGGTGTCTAAACTTATGCATAGCACTGTATATCATAAAAGTGCATCTATCCATGATAAAAGTGCATCTATCCATCATAAAAGTGCATCTGTCCATCATAAAAGTGCATCTATCCATCATAAAAGTGCATCTATCCATCATAAAAGTGCATCTATCCATGATAAAAGTGCATCTGTCCATCATAAAAGTGCATCTATCCATGATAAAAGTGCATCTATCCATGATAAAAGTGCATCTATCCATCATAAAAGTGCATCTATCCATGATAAAAGTGCATCTGTCCATGATAAAAGTGCATCTATCCATGATAAAAGTGCATCTATCCATGATAAAAGTGCATCTATCCATGATAAAAGTGCATCTGTCCATGATAAAAGTGCATCCATGATAAAAGTGCATCTGTCCATGATAAAAGTGCATCCATGATAAAAGTGCATCTGTCCATGATAAAAGTGCATCCATGATAAAAGTGCATCTGTCCATCATAAAAGTGCATCTATCCATCATAAAAGTGCATCTGTCCATCATAAAAGTGCATCTATCCATCATAAAAGTGCATCTATCCATCATAAAAGTGCATCTATCCATGATAAAAGTGCATCTGTCCATCATAAAAGTGCATCTATACATGATAAAAGTGCATCTATCCATCATAAAAGTGCATCTATCCATCATAAAAGTGCATCTATCCATGATAAAAGTACATCTGTCCATGATAAAAGTGCATCTATCATCATAAAAGTGCATCTATCCATAATAAAAGTGCATCTGTCCATCATAAAAGTGCATCTGTCCATCATAAAAGTGCATCTGTCCATGATAAAAGTGCATCTATCCATGATAAAAGTGCATCTATCCATGATAAAAGTGCATCTATCCATGATAAAAGTGCATCTGTCCATGATAAAAGTGCATCTATCCATGATAAAAGTGCATCTATCCATCATAAAAGTGCATCTGTCCATCATAAAAGTGCATCTATCCATCATAAAAGTGCATCTATCCATCATAAAAGTGCATCTATCCATGATAAAAGTGCATCTGTCCATCATAAAAGTGCATCTATCCATGATAAAAGTGCATCTATCCATCATAAAAGTGCATCTATCCATCATAAAAGTGCATCTATCCATGATAAAAGTGCATCTGTCCATGATAAAAGTGCATCTATCCATGATAAAAGTGCATCTATCCATGATAAAAGTGCATCTGTCCATGATTAAAGTGCATCCATGATAAAAGTGCATCTATCCATGATAAAAGTGCATCTGTCCATGATAAAAGTGCATCCATGATAAAAGTGCATCTGTCCATGATAAAAGTGCATCCATGATAAAAGTGCATCTGTCCATCATAAAAGTGCATCTATCCATCATAAAAGTGCATCTGTCCATCATAAAAGTGCATCTATCCATCATAAAAGTGCATCTATCCATCATAAAAGTGCATCTATCCATGATAAAAGTGCATCTGTCCATCATAAAAGTGCATCTATCCATGATAAAAGTGCATCTATCCATCATAAAAGTGCATCTATCCATCATAAAAGTGCATCTATCCATGATAAAAGTACATCTGTCCATGATAAAAGTGCATCTATCATCATAAAAGTGCATCTATCCATAATAAAAGTGCATCTGTCCATCATAAAAGTGCATCTGTCCATCATAAAAGTGCATCTGTCCATGATAAAAGTGCATCTATCCATGATAAAAGTGCATCTATCCATGATAAAAGTGCATCTATCCATGATAAAAGTGCATCTGTCCATGATAAAAGTGCATCTGTCCATCATAAAAGTGCATCTATCCATGATAAAAGTGCATCTATCCATGATAAAAGTGCATCTATCCATGATAAAAGTGCATCTGTCCATGATAAAAGTGCATCTGTCCATCATAAAAGTGCATCTATCCATCATAAAAGTGCATCTGTCCATCATAAAAGTGCATCTATCCATCATAAAAGTGCATCTGTCCATCATAAAAGTGCATCTATCCATCATAAAAGTGCATCTATCCATGATAAAAGTGCATCTGTCCATCATAAAAGTGCATCTATCCATGATAAAAGTGCATCTATCCATCATAAAAGTGCATCTATCCATCATAAAAGTGCATCTATCCATGATAAAAGTACATCTGTCCATGATAAAAGTGCATCTATCATCATAAAAGTGCATCTATCCATAATAAAAGTGCATCTGTCCATCATAAAAGTGCATCTGTCCATCATAAAAGTGCATCTGTCCATGATAAAAGTGCATCTATCCATGATAAAAGTGCATCTATCCATGATAAAAGTGCATCTATCCATGATAAAAGTGCATCTGTCCATGATAAAAGTGCATCTGTCCATCATAAAAGTGCATCTATCCATGATAAAAGTGCATCTGTCCATCATAAAAGTGCATCTATCCATCATAAAAGTGCATCTGTCCATCATAAAAGTGCATCTATCCATCATAAAAGTGCATCTATCCATCATAAAAGTGCATCTATCCATGATAAAAGTGCATCTGTCCATCATAAAAGTGCATCTATCCATGATAAAAGTGCATCTATCCATCATTAAAGTGCATCTATCCATCATAAAAGTGCATCTATCCATGATAAAAGTACATCTGTCCATGATAAAAGTGCATCTATCATCATAAAAGTGCATCTATCCATAATAAAAGTGCATCTGTCCATCATAAAAGTGCATCTGTCCATCATAAAAGTGCATCTGTCCATGATAAAAGTGCATCTATCCATGATAAAAGTGCATCTATCCATGATAAAAGTGCATCTATCCATGATAAAAGTGCATCTGTCCATGATAAAAGTGCATCTATCCATGATAAAAGTGCATCTATCCATGATAAAAGTGCATCTATCCATCATAAAAGTGCATCTATCCATCATAAAAGTGCATCTATCCATGATAAAAGTGCATCTGTCCATCATAAAAGTGCATCTATCCATGATAAAAGTGCATCTATCCATCATAAAAGTGCATCTATCCATCATAAAAGTGCATCTATCCATGATAAAAGTACATCTGTCCATGATAAAAGTGCATCTATCATCATAAAAGTGCATCTATCCATAATAAAAGTGCATCTGTCCATCATAAAAGTGCATCTGTCCATCATAAAAGTGCATCTGTCCATGATAAAAGTGCATCTATCCATGATAAAAGTGCATCTATCCATGATAAAAGTGCATCTATCCATGATAAAAGTGCATCTGTCCATGATAAAAGTGCATCTGTCCATCATAAAAGTGCATCTATCCATGATAAAAGTGCATCTATCCATGATAAAAGTGCATCTATCCATGATAAAAGTGCATCTGTCCATGATAAAAGTGCATCTGTCCATCATAAAAGTGCATCTATCCATCATAAAAGTGCATCTGTCCATCATAAAAGTGCATCTATCCATCATAAAAGTGCATCTGTCCATCATAAAAGTGCATCTATCCATCATAAAAGTGCATCTATCCATGATAAAAGTGCATCTGTCCATCATAAAAGTGCATCTATCCATGATAAAAGTGCATCTATCCATCATAAAAGTGCATCTATCCATCATAAAAGTGCATCTATCCATGATAAAAGTACATCTGTCCATGATAAAAGTGCATCTATCATCATAAAAGTGCATCTATCCATAATAAAAGTGCATCTGTCCATCATAAAAGTGCATCTGTCCATCATAAAAGTGCATCTGTCCATGATAAAAGTGCATCTATCCATGATAAAAGTGCATCTATCCATGATAAAAGTGCATCTATCCATGATAAAAGTGCATCTGTCCATGATAAAAGTGCATCTGTCCATCATAAAAGTGCATCTATCCATGATAAAAGTGCATCTGTCCATCATAAAAGTGCATCTATCCATCATAAAAGTGCATCTGTCCATCATAAAAGTGCATCTATCCATCATAAAAGTGCATCTATCCATCATAAAAGTGCATCTATCCATGATAAAAGTGCATCTGTCCATCA
The DNA here is from genome assembly GCA_023718395.1 of Leucaspius delineatus. NCBI lineage: Eukaryota > Metazoa > Chordata > Actinopteri > Cypriniformes > Leuciscidae > Leucaspius > Leucaspius delineatus. The sequence goes on along the minus strand of CM043363.1, from coordinate 47,911,828 downwards.
TAAAAGTGCATCTATCCATGATAAAAGTGCATCTATCCATCATTAAAGTGCATCTATCCATCATAAAAGTGCATCTATCCATGATAAAAGTACATCTGTCCATGATAAAAGTGCATCTATCATCATAAAAGTGCATCTATCCATAATAAAAGTGCATCTGTCCATCATAAAAGTGCATCTGTCCATCATAAAAGTGCATCTGTCCATGATAAAAGTGCATCTATCCATGATAAAAGTGCATCTATCCATGATAAAAGTGCATCTATCCATGATAAAAGTGCATCTGTCCATGATAAAAGTGCATCTATCCATGATAAAAGTGCATCTATCCATGATAAAAGTGCATCTATCCATGATAAAAGTGCATCTGTCCATCATAAAAGTGCATCTGTCCATGATAAAAGTGCATCTGTCCATGATAAAAGTGCATCTATCCATGATAAAAGTGCATCTATCCATGATAAAAGTGCATCTGTCCATCATAAAAGTGCATCTGTCCATGATAAAAGTGCATCTATCCATGATAAAAGTGCATCTATCCATGATAAAAGTGCATCTATCCATGATAAAAGTGCATCTATCCATCATAAAAGTGCATCTGTCCATGATATAAGTGCATCTATCCATGATAAAAGTGCATCTATCCATGATAAAAGTGCATCTATCCATGATAAAAGTGCATCTATCCATGATAAAAGTGCATCTGTCCATGATAAAAGTGCATCCATGATAAAAGTGCATCTGTCCATGATAAAAGTGCATCTATCCATGATAAAAGTGCATCTATCCATGATAAAAGTGCATCTATCCATGATAAAAGTGCATCTGTCCATGATAAAAGTGCATCCATGATAAAAGTGCATCTATCCATGATAAAAGTGCATCTGTCCATCATAAAAGTGCATCTATCATCATAATAGGCTAGTTGCACGTGGCCGCCATTTTGGATTTCGGATCAGCGAGGGTGTGCTTAGACACTTCCGGTTTCGCATTACGCCCGGTGCAGGGAGCCGGAGAAAGCCGAAATTTATCTTTTATAGTTGTTTATAGAATCAATTATCACTTAAAATACTACTAAGATCCACATTACTATCACACGAGCTAATGGCAATTAAATGCACGGATGCGTAGTCAGATTAATGAATGAAATACAACTGTTCACGAACAGAAGATTGTATTTGACTCATCTTGCATACGCATACGCAATGACAGTTATGCCGCCTACTGTAAATAATATAGAGCTACAACTACGATTAAATTTATTTGCATAAAATGCACCGTGAACATTCACATGTTTGCCCTTTGATAGGCTACAATTTATCTCCATAAATACTATTTTCTCAATTCTGCATGCATTTTTACTTATATCAATTGCTCGATCAATATTAGCTGGTGTGTGGTGGGCGTACTGGCGCAATATGGCTGCCGTCGCATCATCCAGGTGGATGCTGCACATTGGTGTTGGTTGAGGAGATTCCCCCCTTCTATGTAAAGCGCTTTGAGTGCAGAGAAAAGCGCTATATAAATGTAAGGAATTATTATTATTATTATCATCACATATTTTACATTTACATTTTTACTGTAGGTACCACAAACAATTTAATATAGGTAAGTTTGTGTATATTTTACTCGTAGTACAATACTGTATGTGCTGCTTATAAACACCAGACAGATTATTATTATTATTTATGAAACAGATCTTTACTCATCTCACTTGCACAAAATAAATGCAGTAGCTAATAGAAAGCATATAAACGCACAGGTGAAATACACTGAAAATTATATGCATTTAAAAATTTGGTCGGGTTGAAGTTATCCCTCGGGATCTTCTGCATCCACTCAGCCCGTACCGCAGCGTCAACGGGGAATGTATGAAAGCTGACTTCTCTGTTGTAATGTGACGAAATGGTACAAAACGGCACACAGCGATTAAGTGCTGAGGCTGTCACCGTCTGAAAGGCAAGTCACCTCTCTTGAATACTCATTGTGAAAAAAAATATCTCTGTGGTAATGGAACTCGGTCGCTGTTGTCTCTCGCTCTCGCTGTCAGATCACGTCATGGTTCACGTGCATTTTATGCAAACAACTCTCACTGGAGGTACTGGGCCACACACTCAAGTTCGAACATCAACGGTCGCCGTGCATGGAGAGAATTGTAGCCTATCACAGGGCAAACATGTGAATGTTCACGTGCATTTTATGCAAACAACTCTAATCGTAGTTGTAATTCTATATTTACAGTAGGCATAACTGTCATTGCGTATGCGTATGCAGCATGAGTCAAATACAATCTTCTGTTCGTGAACAGTTGTATTTCATTCATTAATCTGACTACGCATCCGTGCATTTAATTGCCATTAGCTCGTGTGATAGTATGGATCTTAGTAGTATTTTAAATGATAATTGATTCTATAAACAACTATAAAAGATAAATTTCGGCTTTCTCCGGCTCCCTGCACCGGGCGTAATGCGAAACCGGAAGTGTCTAAGCACACACTCGCTGATCTGAAATCCAAAATGGCGGCCACGTGCAACTAGCCTATAGTGCATCTGTCCATCATAAAAGTGCATACAGTATATCATCATAATAGTGATCCACGTGGCTCCAGGGGTTAATAAAGGCCTTCTGAAGTGAAGCCATGTGTTTGTGTAAGAAAATTATCCATATTTAAAACTTTATCGACTAAAATAACGTACGCAAGTCGACTTACACCAAAGAACACTTGATGTATGACGTAGGATGTTGTAGTAGCGTAAGCTTAGACGTCTCTCGCGGTTCAAAAAACATGTTCACAAAACGTACTCGGTTACTAACGTAACCTCGGTTCTCTCTAGAAGAGGGAACGAGTACTGCGTTTTATTCAAAACGCTACGGGAAAAGTCTCTTTTCACGAAACACTGAAGCAAAAAATTATCCTTTAATTTTCATATATGTAAAACGCGTTGCGGCAGCAGCAGACAGCTATGGCGAGACGGCTTGCTCGCTCATTGGCTGCTCTGCGGCAACTGCTTAAGCCAATCGAGCGAGGCCTGGGATGACATCAGGCCAATGAGGGCGCTTCGCGCCCTCCTCGCCACTTCCCGCCGAAACGGGCATGGCTTACCTCTATAAAAGGAGCTCGAGAAGGCTGACTCACTTGATTTTGATCGCCGAAGCGAACCAGAGTGAACCGTACGCACGGCAGAGAACGCAGTACTCGTTCCCTCTTCTAGAGAGAACCGAGGTTACGTTAGTAACCGAGTACGTTCTCTTACGAGAGTCCTCTCGTACTGCGTTTTATTCAAAACGCTACGGGAACCCCTTGCAAAACGCCGTGCGTGCTGGGATAAAAAACACTGATCACCGGAAGCTTTTTCAGGCATACAGTGCATAATCACCAGATTGACTCACACAGAGTCAGGGAATAAGGGTGAGAGCCTTAAATCCCTATATTTTAGCGTCGTAGAAAAACATGTCCACAGACGCAAGTATAATCATCACATAGACAGGGTAGGGAACCTGAACTAATGTGGAAAGTGTGGGTCTTACACAGTTCTGCCCAAGATAGTCGGTAGCGCATAGCGCATGAGTTTCAGCGGTCTGATTAGACGGCTGAACAGATTACACCGACAAAAGCTTAGCCTGCAAGGCGGGAACCTCTAGGTTATAAAACCTGATAAATGTAGACGGCGAGGCCCAACCTGCCGCCGTACATATATCCTGTAGGGAAATCCCGCTGGACCAAGCCCACGAAGAAGCAACGCTTCTCGTAGAGTGCGCTCTGACTCCCAACGGGCATGGAATGCCCTTGGCAGTATAAGCCAGCGCTATGGCGTCAACTATCCATCTGGATAGACTTTGTTTCGAAACAGCCATTCCTTTAGAACGTCCGCTGAACGAGACAAAGAGTTGCTCTGTCTGTCTGAAGACAGCAGAGCGGGACATATAAGCTCTTAAAGCCCTAACAGGGCAAAGAAAACTCGAGTCCCCTTCCTCACTCGATGCCGGCAGGGCAGCCAGGGATATAACCTGAGCCCGAAAAGGCGTGTTGAGGGATTTCGGCACATAGCCATGCTTAGGTTTGAGTATGACTTTAGAGTCATTAGGACCAAACTCCAAGCACGCCGGGCTCACAGAGAGCGCGTGCAGGTCGCCTATGCGCTTCACTGAAGCGAGAGCCATCAAAAACACTGTTTTGAAAGACAAATGTTTGAGGCTAATAGACTGGATAGGCTCGAAAGGGGCACCTTTCATGGCCGCTAGGACCGTAGAAAGGTCCCACAAAGGAACTGAAGGAGGTCTGGGTGGATTCAGTCTCCTAGCTCCCCTGAGGAAGCGGATGACTAAATCATTCCTTCCCAGCGACTGACCCAGCGTTGAACCAAAGAACGCTGAAATAGCCGCCACATACACTTTGAGCGTGGAAGGGGATCTGCCCTTATCCAACAGCTCTTGTAGGAAGGAGAGAACCTCCGTTACCTCACATTCGAGGGGTGAAATGCTCCGAGCTGCACACCAGCCGGAGAAAACCGACCACTTCGAAGCATAAAGCCGCCGTGTCGACGGTGCTCTAGCCTGAGTGATGGTATTCACGACTCCCTCTGTGAGACCAACGGGTATCCGTTGAGCACCCACACATGAAGGGACCACAGTTCCGGGTGTGGGTGCCAAATCGAGCCCCCGGCCTGCGAGAGGAGATCTCTCCTCAACGGCAGCGGCCATGGAGCGATATCTGCCAACTGCATCAGAACTGGGAACCATGTTCGGTTCTCCCAGAACGGAGCTACAAGCAGGACTGGGCATTTCGTTTCCCTGACCCGTTCCAGCACCTGTGGCAGGAGGGAGACGGGGGGAAAAGCGTATAACGGGCAGCGCGGCCACCTCCGGGACAGCGCGCTGTCGGTCTTTGAAAAGAACGCGGGGCAGTGCGCGTTTTCGCGGGATGCGAAAAGGTCCACCTCCGCTCTGCCGAATCTCTCCCACAACAGCCGGACTGTTTGTGGGTGTAGAGACCATTCGCCCGGGGGAACATTGTTCCTGGACAGTCTGTCTGGGCCCACATTCTGAAGCCCAGGTACATGCACTGCTCTCAGCGAGCGTAAGTTGTGCTGAGCCCATAGTAGGAGGCGTTTCGCCAGCCTGTACAGGGATATGGATTTCAGACCGCCCTGGCGATTTATGTAGGACACCACAGCCATGTTGTCCGAACGGACTATGACGTGTTCGTCCTTGATGCGGGGACAAAAACGCGTCATCGCGTTGTGCACTGCCAGCATTTCTAGGCAGTTTATGTGTAGGAGCTTTTCTCGTTCCGACCACAGGCCGAAGAACGGTCTGCCCTCGAGCAGAGCCCCCCATCCCGAGGTGGATGCGTCTGTCGACACCATCCTCACTCTCGAGGAAGTCCCCAGGCTTACACCTGATTGGTACCAGTCGTCCGCCGTCCAAGGCACCAGGGCTGAAACACAGCTCTGATCGACCTTGAGGCGTAATCGACCGGACGCCCACGCTCCGCGCGGTACCCGCGTTTTCAACCAGAACTGCAGCGGGCGCATGTGGAGCAAGCCCAGCCGGAGAACTGACGATGCTGAAGCCATGAGACCCAGCATCTTTTGAAACTTCCTGAGCGGGGTGACAGCGCCGCGGCGGAAAGACCTCGCCGCGCGCTGAATGATCAACACGCGCTGTGGTGACAGCCGCGCTGTCATAGACTGTGAGTCCAGAACGACGCCCAGGAACAAAATCGATTGACTGGGGTTCAATGAACTCTTTGTCCAGTTGACTGTGATACCAAGATTCTCGAGGTGATCGAGTAAAATGGTTCTGTGCTCCACGAGCTGTGATCGTGATTGAGCTAGGATCAACCAGTCGTCCAAATAGTTCAGCACTCGCATGCCTCTGAGTCTGAGAGGAGCGAGCGCTGCGTCCATGCATTTCGTAAATGTACGGGGTGCTAGGGACAAGCCGAATGGCAGGACTGTATACTGGTATGTCTGACCCTCGAAGGCGAATCTCAAGTATCGCCTGTGGTGTGACGCTATTTGTATTTGAAAATACGCGTCCTTCAGATCTATTGACATGAACCAGTCTTCTCGGCGAACATGCGCGAGAATTTTGCTGGTTGTGAGCATTTTGAAACTGCGTTTCACCAACACTCTGTTCAACCGTCTTAGATCCAGTATGGGTCTGATACCGCCGTCCTTTTTGGGGACTAGAAAGTATCTGCTGTATAGCCCTCCTTCGCTTAGAGCTGGGGGAACGCGCTCTATCGCCCCTTTGCTTATCAGTTTTGATATTTCGGCTCGAAGTAGGTGAGCTACTTCCAACGAGACCGTAGTTTCGACGCGCGCTATGAAGCGGGGAGGGCGTCGACAAAACTGTAGCGAGAAGCCTCTCTTTATAATGCCTAGCACCCAGTCCGAAACCCCTGGGAGCGCTGCCCATGCTTCTGCATGGCTGGCTAGGGGCTGGATACGGAGCGCGCTCTGATCGCCGTGCGACAGAGGTGCTTCGGGGGATACAAACATAGGCGTTATGCCTGTGGCATTTGAGGCGGGGCGCGCGCTTAATACAGCGGGCGAGACGCTCGTCCTCGACCTTACTACAGTGCTTGGCTGAGTGAGGGAGGACTGAGAAAGTCTCATAGGACCCATGTGAGCGAGTAGATGTGGGCTGGGAGCGGGCACATTTACTGCTTTGGGCGCGGCGTCTGCCTGAGCAGAGCGCGCGCTCACAGTTCTCGTTTTTACAGAGAGCCTGTGATGTGTTAGACATAGTGTTCGTGGGCACTGGGAAGTGGGCACTCTCACTATGCTGGAAGCGCAACCGACCTGAGTCGATTTTATGTGCGCGAGCCCTACGTGTAGGGCTGTGCTTATGTGTAGTGATGGGCACTGAGGAGTGGGCATCGAGACTACATTTATAGCACCATCGGCCGTGGCCGGGACACCAGAAAACACACTCTTTTCGAGATTTATCTGGGTAGCCGTGAGAACGGCTTTTGCGTGCAGGCAAGCGGGCGGCAGTGCAGGCTTGCTCTCTGCAGAAAACACTGGAACAGTCGCAAACCTTGGGACTGAAACAGCGGGGCGCTTGGGTGGGAGGCCGGCCGCAACGGGACTCACACACCTGCGCTTTCCCAGGCTTGCTAGGACTTCTTCGGCACTTCCGGTTTTACCACAACCCTCGATCGCGGCCCGCGCGAAGAGGGGCGCCGGGCGCTGGACCGAGAGCGGGGCCTCGAGCTGCGCTGTTGTGGCTGCTGCGAAGAGGCGGCCGAAGGCGGGGGCTGAGGCTGAGAGCTCCGCGGGGTCCGTTTGTCACGAACCGCTGCAGAACCGGAGCGCTTCGGTAGGAAGTGCTTGAAGGCTTGAGACGCTTTCTGGGCCTCGGTAAATCTCTCCACGAACTCGGAGAGAGAAGAACCAAAAAGGCCGGTGGAAGACAGCGGGGCATCGAGAAACGCAGTGCGCTCGGAATCGGCCATCTCCGTGAGCGTCAGCCATAAGTGCCTCTCAGCGACAGTGGCGGAAGCCATACACCGTCCCATGGCTAGTGCGGCGGCTTTAGTAGCTCGGAGCGTGAGATCTGAGGCGCTCCTTAGATCCGCTATGCAGATAGCGTCAGGTCCCATCTCGTCCAGCTTACGGAGGAGATCACCCTGGTAAATCTGCAGCGTAGCCATGGTGTGTAGCGATGACGCGGCCTGCCCAGCGGCGGAGAAGATTCGCGCGAGCAGCGTCGACGTCATGCGGCAGGCTTTGGAAGGCAACACCGGTTTAGTCCGCCGTCCAGCAGAGGGCGGGCAAAGGTGGGTCGCTATCGCCTGTTCCACCGGCGGAAGAGAGAGGTAGCCTCGGTCACTGGCATTATCCAGAGAGGAAAACGCGGGTGACACAGATGAGCGCGTCCGCGCAGAGTAGGGCGCGTTACAAGCCTTCGCAACTTCTTCGTGTAACTCAGGAAGAAAAGGAGCGGGCTTAGATTCCGGAGAAGTGCGCTCACCAGGGAGGAAACTACCATCCAGCCGGGTTCGAGAGGGGGGCTCCGGTGCAGACCACTCGAGGCAGAGGCTCGCCGCGGCCAGTGCGAGTACCCGCATGAGCTCCGTCTCAATGTTGGCTCTCGTTGAGGGCTTGCGGGCAGGGGGCGCGAGATCCTCAAAGCTCGCCCAATCCTCGCTGCCTGAAGCTAGCAGAGAGCAGGAATCCTTCTCCCCCGACGCGGCCTCTGAACCGACTTCCTCTGATGAAGCGGCGGCAGACTGCGGGCGCTGAGCATCAGGAAGTGATTCGAGAGAGGGCGGTGAAGCTGGCGGGCGAACCGGCGAGCTGGGTCGGGCTGGAGCGGGTTCCGGGACCCGCTGCGAGCGGCGCTTTTTACGGCGCGGCATCGCGGCGGTGAATGCAGGCTTGGAAAAGGATGCCAGGCGAGTCCTCAGAGTCACCGTCGGCAAAAGCTCGCAGTGAGGGCATCCGCCGTCAGCGAGCGCGAGCGCTGCATGGTCCTCACCCAGGCAGGAAACACAGATGACGTGCTTGTCTCCCTCGGTGAGTGGGGCTCGGCACGAGCCGCAGGAAGGCATCTTGAAAAAGACGCAGCTCTCTTAGGGGTGAGTGTTGCGAAGAACACACACACACACACACAGAAAAGCAATAATATGAAAAGGATATAGGCGTCGGAAAGCGCAGCAGGTACGGCTGTAGAAGGCGGCGTTGGCCAGCGGCTTCGAGGGCTCGTCCCGCTGATGTGCTTGCCTCAACGACGCTGCTTCCGTGATCCAGCGATGCGTGCGCTTCGCTGAAGAGATTAAAATCAAGTGAGTCAGCCTTCTCGAGCTCCTTTTATAGAGGTAAGCCACGCCCGTTTCGGCGGGAAGTGGCGAGGAGGGCGCGAAGCGCCCTCATTGGCCTGATGTCATCCCAGGCCTCGCTCGATTGGCTTAAGCAGTTGCCGCAGAGCAGCCAATGAGCGAGCAAGCCGTCTCGCCATAGCTGTCTGCTGCTGCCGCAACGTGTTTTACATATATGAAAATTAAAGGATAATTTTTTGCTTCAGTGTTTCGTGAAAAGAGACTTTTCCTGTAGCGTTTTGAATAAAACGCAGTACGAGAGGACTCTCGTAAGAGAACTGGGCACCATTTCATTGTGCATCAAGTTCAAGAGTTACTCTTTTGGCGTTAGTCGACTTGCGTATGGCCGTCTGCCGGAAGCTAGTTATTTTAGTTTTATATATGGATATTTTTCTTACACGAACACATCGCTTCTTTTTATCTTTAATCACGCTTTGATGGACTTCCAAAAAAATATAAGCATTGACTCCCATTATAAAGCTTGGAAGAGTCAGGATATTTTTTAATATCTAGGATGGCTTAAGGGAGAGTAAATCATGGGGTAAACTTCATTTTTGGATGAACTATCCCTTTAAGAGACTGAATGCCAGTGGGCGGGGCCTATGGTGTGATAATGTATAACTATTCGTTGATGTCCTGCTCTGGAGGCGGGCATATGCAAATGTATTTGCTGGTGTTACATCACGGATCCCGCAATATCAAAATGAGCTGTTTTAGGAGCTTGATTAAATAAATGCTTTGTTTTTAAAATCTATAACTTCAGCATCATTAGTATCTGTACATTTAGTTGCAATGACTCATGGGAGGAAGTCTCATGATTTGCTGGACAAGATCTCTGTTACACACAGTCTCGCACAAGTTTGATCCCTGTCTGAGAAACTCTTTCTGTTTGTTCTCCAGGTCAGTTTGTTGAGACAGATGAAATCAATACATTATTAGTGACGGTAGGACAACCTGTGACGCTACACACTGATATCACTGAAATACAGGATAATCAGTGGATATGCTGGAAGTTTGCTGACTCTAAAGAATGCAGTTGCGCTGAATTTACTGTCATCGCTAAATGGGATAAAACACATGATGAGGAATACTTATATAATGAAGAAAGATTCAAAGACTGTTTGAAACTGGATCACAAAACTGGATCTCTCACCATCACTAACATCGCAGCTAATCTCGGTGGACATTATAAACTCCACATCACCAGCGAGACACAGAAGATATTCAATGTTGTTGCTCTTGTGAGTTGGTTGAGTCTTTTAAAGTCATAATTGTCTTACTGAAGTCTGTAACTGATCAACTATTATATATGGCAAGTGAATGTGAAGAAGAACCCCTAAAGGGACGTGGTGGTGGGAAAATTTGGGATGGGAGAAAGAAATATTTTTCAAATCTTCCCTCGCAAAAACTGTTGTGAGCTCGGACAGAGACTTTAATGTCCCACTGGGAATGTTTCAGAGCTCCATATGTTAACAATGGAGCGTTTCATTTTGAACTTGGACTCAAATATAAAGAAATGCAGTCAGTGCTTAACTCAAGGAGTTGTCCACCACCATGTCCCTTTTAGAGCCTCTGTAGAAACCATCTTTTTGAAATCCAGAGACACATGATGATTGATGATTAGATTAATGGGAATATCAGTTCAAACACTTTCCCTGTTTTTACCTTTGATGCTTCTTTGTTTCCTAACAGGTTCCAATAAAAAGAGAGTGCAAACCCCAGAGGAGACTAACCTCTCCTTAACAATGCAGGAGGACCATAAACACTGGATATCCACATTTGAATTCCAAGAAACATTTCTATTTTCACAACCATCTAAATTCCTAAGTGACAAAATCAGTAAAGTTGAGCATGCAACAAAAGCCGACTTGAGAGTGTATGTTTTTCACACTTAATGGTCAGGAGACAGTTTCTACAGTACTATAATAACCAACAGTATTATAAACCGCTGAACTCTTATCACACTATATGAAAAGGCAAGATGAAATGCCTCTGTGTAAAAAGGGGGAGGGGGGGGGGGGGGTATTCTCCATGATTAATAATTTAATGTTTACATTTTATGCATTTTTTTTTCAATGCAAACTCAAGGTGCCCTGGAAAGGCAACATACAAAAAAGTATTTGCGTTTTTCACTGTATAATTAGGAAATAGTTATAGGCTGTTTAGTTTTTAGTTACTTTTTTTCTGATGAAATGCTCTTGATGATCATTGTTTTTCCATTAAAGAAAAAGTAAATCTGGGGGAAGAAAATATATTACCAGATGTTGACAACTTATTCAAATCAAATCAACTGCAGTTGTTAAATGTTTTCATGCTTTTTAGCATGTATAATTGTAAAACAATATTTGTAATATATACACTTTAAACTTTTTTCTTTCTTTAAATTTTTTCATTAAACATATTTTCTAAATAAATATGTGATGGTTGTTTGTATGATAAGAGCCCCTAAAGGGAAATGGTGATGGAAAAAATATTAGATGGAAGGAAAAATTTGACCATTGCATTTTCTCGCAAATGTTTTGTGTTCTCCCGACATTGTGCTCCCTCGCAAAAACACACACACAGAAGTTTGATAATGCGTTGAAATGCAAATCAAATTGAATTGTCCTTTGACGATTCGGGTAAAAATATGAAAAATAATACTTCTCTCTTGAGATAAGTTTTTCCACTAAACAAAAGTTTTGTGTAAAATATAATGATGATAATAATAATAATTACTATTTATGTTATTAAATACTTAGATTTATAGTGGAAATAGTGTTATTAAAATAGTATGGCTAATATTTCTTATTTTGTTTATTATTTTATAAAGTAGCCTAATAATAATAATCAGCTCAGCTAGTCGAGAGATTTAGATGATGACAGGAAAATTTTGTATTTTCAAGTGCTCAACCAAAACGGGTGGATTTTGTTTGTTTTGTGATTAGTGATATTGGACTATGACTGACTTAATGTTAAGCAAGAGGTGTAATGTCCCTGCAGTCTGCCATTTTTTAAAAACAATTTATAGTGTGCATAAAGGAACATAATGCATTGTGTTTATTAGTTTGTATGTTTTACTCGGTCACGTGGAAAAGTTTCGATGAAACAGGTAATTCAAGTTTACGTGGTTACTCAAAATCCTCTCTCAGAAATTTCCTGATCTTCAACTTACCAACTTTTCCTCGAGACGCAGGTTTACTGGTTTACCAGCAACCATTAGGCTATCATTCAAAACATAGTCTCTCTATTGTTGTTAAGTCGGTTAGATATAATAATATTAGTTCCGTTGTTAATTAGATAAAATTAGCGTGTTAATCGTCGCTGTCAGCGCGTTTAAGAAACGCAGCGCTACCTGAAAGATGAACTAGAGAACGCACCTCCGATGACCAAATACACTACAACTTTAGGCTATTTTAAAATTTCAGATTTCATTTTAATCTACATCAGCGTAATGATCTGGCTTTTATTGATCTACTTTTTACTCTTGAAAGGTAAGTACAGATTTTAAAAACCTCAGAGAAATAGTTTTAGAAACCTCTTTCGCTTTCAATCTCTAAGCCTATCGTTTTTTTGCTAGGGTTCAAGCGTAGGCTATTTGCTATTAAACGAAATAATTTTAAATGCTTTGATTATACATATATAGGCTGTATATATAACAAAATGTTACTAAAGTATTTAATATAAAACATGTCTAAGTGGTTTACCAAATGCAACGTCTCATTAAAATGCTGATGTTGGCATCCATTTACCTATAGCCTATTGTTTGGCAACACTCTTTAATTAGTGGTGCGGCTAAGCAAATCATTGTTCTCTGGCATGCTTCTTCTTCATCTTCTTCTGGACAAGATAGTGTCTAGGTGTCAAATCGAGCGGCTTGAGGAGAGGTGTGCTATGACTTTTTTTAAATCGATCGGGCGTACGATGTTCGCTTATCGCTCATAAAAAAAGTCCCATAGACTTAACATTGCCACGAATTTTGACAGCTCCAAACGCGAATTTTGTAGAAACGTGGTTTACCACATTTAAAGGAGAAGTTCACTTTTAAAATGAAAATTCTGTCATCATATACTCACCCTTATGTTGTTTCAAAGCTGTATGAATTTCTTTCTTATGCTGAACAGAAAAGAAGATATTTAGAAGATTATCAGTAACCAGACAGTTTTTGGGTCCCAATGACTTCCATAGTAGGAAAAAAAAATACTATGGAAGTCATTGGGACCCAAAAACTGTCTGGTTACTGATAATCTTCTAAATATCTTCTTTTCTGTTCATCAATTCATACAGGTTTGAAACAACATGAGGGTGAGTATATGATGACAGAATTTTCATTTTAAAAGTGAACTTCTCCTTTAAAGAGGCCGACAAGCTCTGTAAGAACATAAATTCCCCTGGGAGGCAAGAGCTGCCTAGAATTGCCTCATACTACAGTGAAGGGACTGCCGATGAAACAGGTGCGCACACGTGTTTTTTCTACTATGGTAACTTGCATATTCATTTTTTATTGCACAAACTTTAAGGCTAACTAGATCACAATGTCATAGAGACATGAGGGTGGGCTTATTTTACTCAGGCAACCAAACAGTCTATCTGGATGACAGTGAAGCTATCAAGCCACGCCCTAGCAACCATTTAGAGCACCCTAGCAACAAGCTCCATAGATGTCAATTCAAAGAGATAAAAAGGGATACAGAAATGTCTAAAGCTATGTTCACACTGTCAGTCCAAATCCGATTTGTATCCGTGTGTATCCGTCTGGAATCTGATCTAATGACTGTTCACAATTGTGTATCGCTAGCCTGGGAAAACCCAGACAAACTTCCAGCAAATTTAGATTTGCTCTGCAAGTAGTCTGGCAAAGAGCTCATTCAAGCCGATTTCTAATCCGTCCAAATCGCGGCACCAATCAGAAACGTTGAGGCAGGCTTTACACGATGACGATCGCTCTGATTGGTTTTAGGTCTATCCAATTGCGCCCAGAGGCGTTTGAGCGACGTCTGTTGGTGAAGCGCACCAACTTTTAAATGCATTATTATATTCAAATTGCAAACACATGAGAACAGTTTCCATGAAAGACCCACTGGCAGATTAACGTGCGACTACATTTCTCTCCGAAACGGTAGGAAATTAAATTCGATTTAATAGAGTACATACTTTTATGGCGTAGTGTAACTTAGACGAATTGGGATGCAGTATGGCTTTACACAATGACGATCGCTCTGATTGGTTTTAGGTCTATCCAATTGCGCCCAGAGGCATTTGACCGACATTCGTTGGTGACGCCCCTTTGGAAATGAGTTATTAATGAAGCTTTAACTGACCATAACTCAGTTACTACTGAAAATGGTCTGGTTTTAACCAGGATAGTGTATCGTAGACAGAAACGTAGAAGGCTGTTCCTCCCGTACTTTGTTAATAAAACATCATTTGTCATTTTTCTGCATATCGGGCACTTTACAACAACACAGCTTTCCTAATACAGCGCAGGGCTCGACATAACACTTGTCCGGGGCAAGTGGATTTTTTAAAGGGGCAAGTGAAAACATTTTTACCTTGCCTGGACAAGTAGCCAGATTAAAACTTCAATAACAACAAAATAACCAGGGAATCACTAAAACAAGAGAATTCTCATTTTATTACATTTAGTGTAAGTGGCAATTGATATGTGTTAGTACATAAACTAGCCTATGTACTGACGGTAACAAGGTTTTCTGTTGAGGCTAAATGTGTTTATTGAATAACGTCATTTCACCCAAATGCAATCAACATCGTTTCAATGTTAGGTAAGCAAACATCGGCATCGGAGATCAACGTTGTTTCATTGCCACGAGAAACATAATTTCTACATTGATTCTGTCAGTTTGCTGCCTGGGTCGCACAGTCTCCCGAGGAGGAATCGAAACAAATGAGAGCAGCACAAACAAACTCAGTTAACATACTACGGCAAAAATCCAAAATGTGTAGTTTTTATGTTTATAACATATGACACTACCAAGAGTGAATACCATCACGATTAAAAATGTGACACTGATTTTATAAAACAGTTCAATAAACAAGTAGTTAATGTTAATTTCACACATACAGCGGGGGAAATAAGTCACCATTTTTCTCAGTAAATATATTTCCAAAGGTGCTATTGACATGAAATATTCACCAGATGTTGATAACAACCCAAGGAATCAGTACATACAAAGAAACCAAAACAAATAAGCTCAGAAATTAAGTTATGTGTAATAATGTGAAATGACACAGGGAAAAAGTATTGAACACATGAAGAAAGGGAGGTGCGAAAAGGCATGGAAAGCCAAGACAACAGCTTAAAACTATTAGTAATTGCCAAGGTGTCACACAAGACACATCTCATGATGGGTAAAAGCAAAGAGCTGTCTCAAGACCTTCGCAACCTAATTGTTGCAACACATAATGATGGCATTGGTTATAGGCGCCATTCTAAGCTTCTGAATGGTCCAGTGAGCACTGTTGGGACCATAATACGGAAGTGGAATGACAATAATTTCACCATAAATTTGCCTCGACCAGTGCTCCTCGCAAGATTTCTGACAGAGGAGTGAAAAGAATAATCAGAAGAGTTGTCCAAGAGCCAAGGGCCACTTGTGGAGAGCTTCAAATAGACCTGCAGATAGCAGGTACTGTGTTCTCAAAGAAAACAGCAAGTAATGCACTCCACCGCCATGGCCTGTATGCACGCTCACCACGCAAGACTCCATTACTGAAAACAAGTAATAAAAACTCGGTGAGTGTTTTAGCGCAATTTTCTGACCTCATGGGATCACAACACTAAGAGATAGTAAATCTTTTCCTGGATTGTTTTTGTGCGTTCCCGAGATTAGACCTTCCTTAACATAATGCCGAAAACCCGAAGTCTCTAGGTGGTCTGGTTGAGGAGTAGATAGAAGTGCAAGATTGGTGCGCACAGACGCACAGAACAGAAGTTAACAATTACAGAGTGAATTACATTAAGTCAGAACAGAGTTAACAATCGCAATTTGTCCGGTGGAAAATTGCGCTAAAAAAGCATGTTGAAGATTGTTTAAAGTTTGCTGCACAACATTTGGAAAAGCCAGGGAAATACTGAGAGAATTTAGTGTATAATTTAGTGTTAATTCAGTGCACATTACCCTAAAAACGCCATACACCTTGGTGTTGGCTCTTGGACAACTCTTCTGATTATTCTTTTCACTCCTCTGTCAGAAATCTTGCGAGGAGCACTGGTCGAGGCATATTTATGGTGAAATGATTGTCTTTCCACTTCCGTATTATGGTCCTAACAGTGCTCACTGGACCATTCAGAAGCTTAGAATGGCGCCTATAACCAATGCCATCATTATGTGATGGAACAATTAGGTTGCGAAGGTCTTGAGACAGCTCTTTGCTTTCACCCATCATGAGATGTGTCTTGTGTGACACCTTGGCAATGAGACCTTTTTGATTCCTTTTTGATTCTGATTCCTTGGGTTGTTATCAACATCTGGTGAAAATTTCATGTCAATAGCACCTTTGGAAATATATTTACCGAGAAAAATGGTGACGTGTTCAATACTTATTTCCCCGCTGTATTAGACACAATATTGTCTGTTTTGCTCTATATTAGAAGTGGAAATAGTTCCAAACAAAGATCACAGCATTTTGAACTAATCAGTCAAGTGAAGTAATTCAATGAACCATTCATAAACAATTACCCAATTCAGAGGCTGCACCCTTCGAAGGGCACATTTGAAGACCTAATAACCCAATTAAAATTAATCTCAGTTTATTGCCTAAAACGTAATTATAGCAATATGTCTACACAAAAGAGAGTCCTGCCTAGGTTCTGCCCCGGTACAGTTTGGGTCAAGCCATTGGGTTGTCTGGTTTGAGGAGAAAGAGATTTAATGGTGTTGCAATAAACTCATTTAGAATCGGTAGAAAGGGGCGTTTCATTCCTGCCCATGTAGAGATTGAGTATTTAAGCTGTTTATCCAGTTTGGTTTTATATCCATTGGTAAATTAGAACAAAGTGTGATGAAAACGAAAATAAAAATATAACAAAAAAAACCCACACGAGATTCGTTTTTTAATGTTCATGAGAAGGGATGTATATTTTTTAGTAGTGTGGGATACAGTTGTACTCACTCGGAGAGATTCCATGTAGGCTACCGTCCGACTAGACAGAATATCAATGTTGGTACTTGCCAACCCTTTAAATTGTATGAAGTTTCATGAAGTTGTTTAGACAGAAATGATCTCCATTTGAGAAACTGTTTGTTTGTTCCTCAGGTGTGTTTGGTGCTGAAGACGCAGTGTCGGTGATGGAGGGAGATTCTGTCACTCTAAACACTGATACTGAAATACAGAAAGATGATCTGATACTGTGGACGTTTGGACCTGACAACACTCGTATAGCTCAGATCAACAAAATGATCAATATGGTCTCATTATACAGTAATGCTCTTGATGGGAGATTCAGAGACAGACTGCATCTGGATGATCAGACTGGAGATCTTACAATCAGAAACATCAAAACTGAACACTCTGGACTTTATGAGCTACAGATCGCTGGCGAAAAGGAGGTCATCAAAAAAATCAGTATTATTGTTTCTGGTGAGTAGTTAAAATATATGCATTTGGTTTGATTTCATTGCTTTGCAAAAAAGTGACATTAAGTTAAAACTAACTAACTTTATAGTACATACAGTATATAATATAATAAATTAAATATATAACTTTAGTTCCAAAATTAAACGTCGCATAATTAAGGTGCAACAAGATTTATTATTGGTATAACAAATTAAAGTCTAAAAGTTTTTAAAAGGCCACGCGCATCAATTGTCGGGGTCCAAGCACAAATGGCTTGTGTAGACGATACAGTTATTCATTGGCCTTGTCTCTTTTCAAACATTAGTCTTTGAGAGTCTCAGTATGGAAGTATTATTCTATATACTAGATTACAATAGAGAATATTGTCTCTTCATTTTAATTGGACAGCAATGCATTCAGTCATGTCTAGCAACTTGACACAGTATGAATACGATATGTAAAAATAAAAGTAATTTGGAGATCACAGATTTCTTTGCAAACTGATTAGACTTTAATTAAATTAGACATTAAAATGTATGAAACTATAATGTATGTTATGCATAACCAGTCTTTTGAGCCATTTTACACAGATTTTGTCTGATATATATTGATGATATTTAAAACAACTCTGCATGTTTACTCAGAATGTCCTGTTATGAATTTGAATATGTGCATCAAGTTTCATTAATTTTGGACATTGCGTTCAGCAGAAATAGATCGATTTGTGTAAATGGGCATTACCAGACCCATAATGAACTTATATCATGGCATTGCTTTGGCAAATCAAAATGATTTTTTTAACTATTTGTTCCCTGACCCTGACTCTCTTTCTACTTAAAACTATGGAAGCCCATTTCTGCCACATAAGAAAAAAAAAAATGTTTTGATAAAATCATAATTATGGCATTAAAAAAAGTCATAATTAACTAAATGTATTGAACTTCAAAAGGTAGGAATCAGGTTAGGAATCAAATTAGCAAGCACAACTATTGTAATTTTTTGTTGGACAATATCCCTGGCTTCATTGTTTCACTGTGATGATATGTAACATTAACTATTTACAACTCATTCAATTCCTACATTATTCTTCTCATTGAATATCCTGTCTCACTCATCTTTTCTGCCACATGATGGAAGTAAAATGTGTTTGCTTGTTGACTTTAAGAAGTTTGTTATTAAAATCTACCATTCAAGAGCCAATAATATAATATTTCACATTGACACTTACCCAGATTTTCCTCTTTTGCAGTAGAAATTGCACTTTTATAGATTGCAAGTTAAACTTCTTCAAACTACTTCATCAAGGTGGCTCTATTTAGAGAAATATTTATATAAAGGATGATTCACCTGTAATTGTAATCATTCTTCGTTTATTCTCTCATGTTTTCCAGCTCGTCTGCCTGTTCCTGTCATCAACAGAGACTGTTCATCATCATCATCATCATCTTCATGTTCATTGGTGTGTTCATCAGTGGTGAATGTGAGTCATGTGACTCTCTCCTGGTACGCAGGAATCAGTGTATTGTCCAGCATCAGTGCGTCTGATCTCAGCATCAGTCTCTCTCTACCTCTGGAGGTGGAATATCAGGATAAAAACACCTACAGCTGTGTGCTGAACAATCCCATCAGCAACCAGACCACACATCTGGACATCAACACACTCTGTCACACATGTTCAGGTACCACAGCGCTGATTTGTTCTGCTCTGCATTATTGATACTGTAAAGCCCACCCATTAGCCCAATGAAGGAATCCAACGGTGTGGGCGAAGGTGTAATGTGTGTGTGTCTTTTCAGCGCTCCATTGAAGTTAGCCAGTTCTGAAATAGTCAGAGGATACAGTGCAAACTATTTTACCCTAAGCGGCCGCTCACTGCTGACAAAAGGTGTCATTTTTTTAATAGTCGCAAGATGCACCATGCTAAGTCAGTGATCGGAAGGTCTCCTTAATGATGTGCTCCATACTCCATTCATAGTGCCTTCGGTTTGATCTATCCTGGACAGAGATTTGAGGAAACACCAGACTACACATTAATCCATACTAGAAAAATGATTTCAGAATAATGCAGAATAAAGCAAATATAACATTTTATTTGTCAGGTAAAATTGTAGCATGCCAATTACACAAGTAAATGAATAAAAGCCAATTCAGAAATAATAAATACATGATGACATCAATTATTCAAAGATGACTCTAAGAGTAAGCAATGCATTCCTGACAGAGACACACAGTATAAGACTTGAGAAAACACTGACACACACTGTATGGGGGATGTTCCTGGTTACAGATTCCCAAAGTCTGCTCTGCTTTTAGAGTTGTTTTGGGTCAATTCATGTACCCCAGGGGGTAACACCTAGCCTGGCTCCGCCCTCCTGCGTACTTCCGCTCAATTTTATTTCCCTTCAGTATTAGGTCTGGGATTGTGGTGTATTCTTTGGTTTTCATTTTTTTGGCGGCCCAATCAGCGAACAGAGGGAGCGGCTGAGAGTGATGACGTTGATGTCGTGCGTTAGTTTGAGTTGTAGTTCAGTAATGGCAGCGGAGAAAGATGTGAGCAAAGCCATTCGGTCCGTTATGGCAACACTGACGAATATCCAGAAGTTAAAGCCGGAGCAAGAACAATCTTTGCTGAGTTTTGTTGGTGGCCATGATGTTGTGGCCCTCCTCCCCACGGGGTTCGTCACGACCATACGTTAGCGATTGGTTATGGCAGATCCAGAGTGACTCTGGGCAGATCCAATAGTTTTAAACTTCAACAGAGTATCCGCCTACAAGGAAGTTAACGCTTGTCAATGGAGAGAGGCCAGACTCTCTGTACAAATGAAATGTACGAGAGTCTGGTAGAACCAGGCTAGGTAACATCTGGGTTTGAGGAGAATTATCAGATATCTTGAAGAGACGCAACCCAAAGAGGAGAACAGGATTCTCCTAAGTTTTCATTCTTTCTCATAATAGCAATGACTGCAATTAAATTAAGACCATTTTACCAATCGCACTGAGACATTTAAAATGATACCAAACATGAAAAGGAAAAACAATAGATTCACAAGATACATCATATGTGATATATAGACATTCTTAGTGAACTTTAAGTGACTTGACTCACGGGGAATATGAAGGGAGGAGGGAGAGGGGGATGCAGAGATAAGGAAGGAGATAAGTTTGGGCAGGACAATGTCCTGTGCTCTTTCTTTGTGATCTTCTGTCCAGGGTGCGTTTTATTGCTTTATTGCAGGATGAGTTTTATATCAGCTTTTGTCTTAGCAGGAAAATCAGTTCTTACAATACCTCTCGACTTTATTTCCAGTTCTCAAGTGTCCCATAATTACAATGTCAACATTTTTGTAATCTCACCAGTTTTATACTCACAAGTTTTGCGTGTTAACTCTCTCTAATGCATTATATTACAGTGGACGGGTCGACAGAAGGAGGTTTATCATCCAGTTATATAGTGCTGATCTGTGGTTTTGTTGGAGTAATTGTTTTAGCTGTTGTTGGAATATTCATCATCCGCAGGAAATATAGAAATACAGATCACATGGGTAAGTTTGATCTAGAGTTAAAAAATAGAAAATATGAGCTTTATATATATATGTATACACATTACTCAGCTCAGTGTCTTGCCCACGAGTTTGGCCTGATTAAGCAAAAGGTAAAATAAATGTTTTATATATATATATATATATATATATATATATACACTCACCTAAAGGATTATTAGGAACACCTGTTCAATTTCTCATTAATGCAATTATCTAATCAACCAATCACATGGCAGTTGCTTCAATGCATTTAGGGGTATGGTCCTGGGCCGGGTTTCCCGATAACGATGTATCTTAGCTCTTAAGAGCGCTTTCTACGTGCAAGGTTACGAACGCTCGCAGCAATTCCACGAGTGTTTCCCAAAAATGCACTTAACATGAACGCGTGAGAACGCGCTCTACGTGCTACTTAAGAGTCGCTGTCCATTCTCGAAGTGCTGAAATATAACCTTTGGAATCGTATTCTAAATGTTTAACCTAATAATTGTCATCTGTTGTGGATTAGCAATCAAGACAAGTATATATAAAGCACCTACAGGCGGAGGCACTGACAAAATGGCTGAAAAAAACAAACAAAAAAACAAAAACAAGAAAAGATACTTTTCAAAAAGATGAAATTAATGTCCTTTTAGAGGAGATAGAGCGAAACAAAGATGTAATTTTTAACAGATTTAAAGGATTTTTTTTGTTCATTCATTTAATTTTGATTAAAATTATTAGATTAAATTATTTCTATTTTTTGTTTTGTTTTCTGACCTTTTTAATTATTTAATTTATACATTAATTTAACCAACAACAAAAAAGAGTAATAAAGTGTACAATAAAGTACAATCAAAACCTTATATTATAATCACATTGCATTTGAATAAAGTTAAAGGTGTAATCTGCCGGTTGTCCTGCAGGTGTCCTCATAAATCTGTCTTCTTACGATGCACTTGGGGATGTACGATTACTCCAGAGCACTCGTAGATCTACGAAGATTTTCAAGTGCTACTTAAGCTACGATGCTTTTGGGAAACAGACCGTAATATTAAGATCAGTCGTACGATCGTTTTTACGATCAACTTAGGCTTACGATGCTTTTGGGAAACGCAGCCCTGGTCAAGACAATCTCCTGAACTCCAAACTGAATGTCAGAATGGGAAAGAAATGTGATTTAAGCAATTTTGAGCGTGGTTCACTGTACTAAAATGGCCCCCACAGTCACCAGATCTCAACCCAATAGAGCATCTTTGGGATGTGGTGGAACGGGAGCTTCGTGCCCTGGATGTGCATCCCACAAATCTCCATCAACTGCAAGATGCTATCCTATCAATATGGGCCAACATGTCTAAAGAATGCTTTCAGCACCTTGTTGAATCAATGCCACGTAGAATTAAGGCAGTTCTGAAGGCGAAAGGGGGTCAAACACAGTATTAGTATGGTGTTCCTAATAATCCTTTAGGTGAGTGTATATATATATATATATATATATATATATATATATATAAAAAAAACATTTTTACTTGCATTTTGTTTAATCAGACCAAACTCGTGGGCAAGACACTGAGCTGAGTAATGGTAAGATACTGTATCTGAGTCTATTCTGTTATTAAACACCACTACAATGTTTAATCTCTACCTCCATTCCCGTTTGTTCAGCAGACGAGGTTGTTGCTGAGAAAGTTGAAATGAAGACCGTGTCAGTGACGGTGGGAGAGTCCGTCACTCTAAACACTGGCCTCACTGAAATACAGAGCTGTGATGTGTTACAGTGGAGGTTTGGAGAATCAGGCACAGATCAAACTAATCCTTTTAAAGTCATCACCAGACTGAATGAACTGAACAATAGCGGTTGTCACAATCATGATGACCGAGTTCACCTGGATCGCAAAACTGGATATCTCACCATCAATGACATCAGACCTACAGACTTTGGCATTTATAAACTCAATATCACCAGGAATGGGAGAAGTATGATCTCAAAGACATTTCTTGTCCAAGGTGAGTAGCTCAAACCTGTCAGTGTAATAGTTTTTAAAGTCCCTATGAAATCAAAATTAAAGTTTTTTGGGCTTTCAGTATGAATATGTTAGCCTTACTGTTATCTATAAGCTAGTGTGCTCCAATGACAAAATTCACATTTAGATTATATAAGCATTTAAAACTAAGTCTGCCAATATGGATCTCTGATTTTGATGACATCACTCTGCACTTCATCTTCTCATCAGATTTTCCATCCAATTCTCTAGAATCTGAAGCTCCGATTTTATATATATATATATATATAATTATTATACATTATAAATAGATGCTGAAATCGGTCACTTGTTAAAACAGTTATTATTTTCTACATGGTGAATGGCACATAGGGCACTATATAGGGCAGGGTTTCTCAAACTCGGTCCTGGGGGGCCACTGTCCTGCACAGTTTAGCTCCAACCCTGATCAAACACTCCAGGGCCGAGTTTGAGAAACCCTGATATAGGGGATAGGCAACGATTCAGACAGCGTAATATGCTTTCCATTGGGGCGAAGGAAGTCTGGTTTCACATTAGTGTCACGCGAACCGCCACAGCTCCAGTCCAGAGACAAAACAGCAGCAGATCATAAGATTTAGTCGACGTAGACTACAAAAAAAATCGGACCCATTTGAATTCTGCACAGAATGCTGTATTTTAAAACAAAATGGAGGAGAAACAGTTCGACAAACTCAGCACTGACGAATAGAAGAGATAACACCAAATAAACACCAACATAAATTACACACTCTTCAATCTACACATCCTCAGTATGATTATGATCACTGTTTTGTTTTAAAGGAGAACTCGGCAACTCTAGCGAACTCTAGTCACTTCTTCGCTGATTTTCCCTTTTGTTGTCCCATGTTTTCCCCACGAGCTCCCCCTACAGCTGTGGGGCGTATATTTCACAACACGGTCGTAAAAAACTCACTTGCGGCGTCCTCCTCCCCCTCTCTACCGCTGCTCATGTGCGTTTGTTTTGGTCGGAGCAAGCCAACTGTATCGTGTGGAGCTATGTCTACCGAGGTGGGTAATCTGGTAATACATCATACATGCGTGTGTGTTTATGTTGAATTGCCGTAAAGCGATTCGTGTTTCACGCTCGCTCTCGTTCTCGCTTCTCACGAGACTTCCAATTTCTATTTTGCCGGGACGGTAGTCCCCAAGTTGCAAGGTTGTTTTTCCGCCTGGGAACGCTGGGGGGAGCGGGGAAAGTCACCAATATCACCAGAACAGGTTGTTTAACCATCCAAATGATTTCTAGACAGTTTTATTAAGTTAAAAAAGTTACCAAGTTCTCCTTTAATAAGAGTTTCACATTAAATCTAAAAGGGGAATCTAGACTGCCATAAGCTGTGAAATGCGGCTTTACCTAGCTCAACAGCTCTGACCGACTCGTGATATAAACGACACGCTATTGGCTATTTAAAAAAGGGGAGGAGCTGTTCGATATGTCCTGCCCTGTCTTCCTGTTTAAGTGGGAATTACGTCAACACAATGAATAATGCTGTGCATTTCAAGGCACTTCAGTGGGAATTAAAGTGCTTATAGACACTATGTGAACAAGTTTCAACAAGTAATACATTTTTACTGGATTTATTGGCTAAATTTGGCATACAGTTCATATATTGCATTCAAATTTTATTTAATAATATAGTGCTGGAGACGAAAATGCAATGCTTTTTTACTTTCATTAATCCTTTCAATATCTATTGGCAGAATCAATTTCCAAATATTAGCTAAACATTAAAAACCCTGATCTAAATGATTGTTCTTTGTTCTAATCTCTTTTTGTTCTGTATTTCTCCCTTCTTGTATATTTTAGGGTATATATTTGGGTAACGGTCACATCCACACTAGATGTAGATGGAGCTAAAACTTTAATTTTACTGAACCTTTCTATCCTACCTTACAGATTCCTTAGAAAGAGAAGATGTGTCAGAGACAAACTCACTGTTGAAGGATGGACAGATCTCTGAAAGCTCTTGTCTATAGCAACATTATCCCTGAATGCTTTGGCAAATGTGTTTGAAATGATTCTGCACGCCTGTGAAAAGTATATTGACAAAGGGCTTCTTTAAACTTCAAACTAACATTTTTTTGTGTGTGGTTATTTTAAAGTTGATGGAACATGTTTCCATTAACTGTGATCTTGTCTGTTATGCAGATATTAATGTCATGTATTGTTCATGTCTGTTACATTATATAGAGTCAGTTTCGCTGTTTTGATCAGTGTTAATATGAACTGAACAAAACAGGTGTTTGAGCGTTTTCTGTCCTCTAGTGGACAATCAATATGATACAGTTATATTATTTGAATGAGAAACTATAGTTTTCGCCTGAAACTAAGCCTAATTTAAAACAAAACATGTTTTATTTTTAAATATATTTTTTTGGCTATACATTTTTAATTTTAATAAAAAACTTGTCTTAAGTAATGATGTCAACTGTCTAATTAATTGTGTTGGTAACAACATTTTCATACTCATATAATTTGCAGCATAATTCCTTCATGATATAAATGTTACAATTTAACTTTTTTTAGGATTTTACTGTAGCCCATTTAATTGTTTTCCATTAAAATTATTAGCTTTCATTTTTTTAAGTGTTGAAGACATTAGTTTGAATTTGAACTTTGGTGGAGCTTACATTTTCTAACACACCCATTCACAGCGTCAAATGTCAAAACGTCTGATAGTTGTTGTTATCTACTTCCGGTGTGGGAAATCAAATCTGATCCATTTAAATCCCAATGAATGATGAACTTGCTTCCTCATTTTTACGTAACGTGGTAACTCGCTTAGAAAAGAAGAATGACGGTAATCGTCGCTGTCAGCTCGTTTAAAAACCCGATGACATCGAACAGTCTGACACACAATGGAAAACTTTCATAACTACAATGGACTTTGTTTACTAATTTTTTACTCACACGTACAGTGACACAGGTCAGGGGATCTCTGGATAATCCGTAATTCGTTTGTAATTATAAAACGAAAATACCGTTTTTCTGTTTTTTGTTTCAAAACGAAAAACCAAATAACCGTTTTTGGTGTCAGAATCAAAAAACGAAAAACCAATTAAAAACGGCCCGTTTTTCGTTTTTTGGCGATCATTTTATCGTTATTCCTTTTAGAACAAAGAATGAAGAGAGTCTTTGAACTTCAGTCAATTCGTTTTCCGTTTATAAACCAAAAACGGAATTTCGGCTTGATTTTTCGTTTTTTAGTTCACAGGCAAAAAACGAATAAATGACTTCAAAATTCGTTTTCCACATGTGGCGGCCTGACACGCCCCCTTCCGCCGATTGGTCAAGCAAGTCTGAGCATGTGACGTCATCAGTTGTCGCTCAGGTCTGTTCATCAAAATAATAGTCCTCTACTATGGCTACAGATTCTTAAACTGTACAGGACATGTCCTATTGGGCTTTCTTCTTTTTCACAGAAATCTTTACATCAGAAATATTAATTATTAGTCTGCCACCAGCCTGTTTTATTTAGCTGTGTGTGGTGAAGCTGTGCTTGACAGCGCCGAGCGGGAGAGGCTCACTGACCAATGTTCAGTCAGCAGTCAGAACTTTTCTTTTAGACGCTCCGTTTTACCACGGGATGGTGATTGCAAATACTGCCAATCGGCTGAGGGTGGGTACTGATGATGGTAAAATACATTTTTACTGAAACTGTAATCATAGCCGCGACCCGCATGAATGAGACAGATGATTGACAGGACGATAGCGGAGGCAATTAAAGGCGCAAGATAACTTCTGTTAACAAAAACATAAATAAAAAAGTGTTTAATATAAGTGACATTGTCTTTGTTTTATTGTTTTTGTTGCTTTTAATCAAATAATTGTGAACCACAAACTGAGCCTTCCAAATATATTTTATGTATTTGTTATAATATGGGTATTTTATAATACAGCTTAACCCTAAAACCGTATTCTGGACAAATGTGGGCAAAATAATTTGTATTAATTTTTTAAAAATACTTTCCTTAATCTGAGCGGTACGAGACTTGGCTACTTTTCCTAAGTTTGCCACCTGAACACACACAAAAAAAATTGACTCAATTCAAGAATGTTAAATGGGTGAAAAAAAAAACTCCTTAATCCCGTATTTGGGTCAAAAATGGGCACCCATAGGAATGAATGGGAAAAACTGTAATTCAGAGCTTTTTTTTTTTTTTTGTCAAAAAAAAAAATCATTAGATCCAACACAATGCATATCATACATACACACAAATGAAGGGGTGATCCTGTACAACAATCTCATTGTGGCAAACACTCACACACACATACACACACACACACAAACACACACAAACACACAGACACACACACAAAGCAAGCATTCAATGAGCCAATAACAGAGCTGTTTTTTTTTTTTTTTATAAAAAGTCACTCACACATAAAAACAAAGTATTGAATGAGCCAATGACTGAATTTTAATTTTATTTTCTAAAATCACCTGTGCACACGCACACACAAACACACATGCGCACAAATGCATGAACACATAACTATGATTATTGTTTGTTCTTACCTGTTTATTCTTACCTAACACTTACTTTTTTGAGTTATTATTGTTTATTCTTACCTGTTTGGTACCAATTAGTTTTTTGAGTTATTGAAATTTGATGTTTTTGTGTAAAATAAATGATAAATGATCAACTACTTTGTATTTTCCTTATAGCATCATATTTGATGGGTCATATTTGTCTAAGCATATTTTGGTATCTTTGTACAGTCTCACCTAACAAAGATATATATTATATATATTATTACAATTTTAACTCGTGATAAAGTCAAAAACTTGGTGGTTAAATTCATAATAACAGTGTTTTATAGAGTTATAGAGCCTACATGCAGCCCTTTAGTAGAGCCATCTAGTGGCTATTGATATTATTTATTTATTTATTTATTTTTGTTAATTTTATACCAACAGAAGACACCAGGTGTCACTAAAGTAATTTATTCTTTCCAGTTTTGTACCAATACATTTTTTTAAAAAAAAATTTTTATGTTTTTTGTTTAAAATATAGAATAAATGGTCTACTACTTATTTGTCATATTTGGTCATATTTGGTCATATCTGTCTAAGCATATTTTGCATTTTTGTATTGTCTCACCAAACACAGATATATATATATATTTTAAATTACAGTTCTAACTTGTGATAAAGTCAAAAACTTACATTTATTATAACAGTTTTATAGAGTTCAGCCTATATGCAGCCATTGAGTACTAAAGCCATATTTACTATTGAAATAATTGAGATTATTGCTTTTTTTGTAAATTTTATACCAACATAAGACACCAGATGTCACAAAAGTCACCTCATTTTTTAAGTTTTAGCTATCTGAATTTAATGAAATGAAGTTTTTTACTGAAGTTAAAAAAATATTAAATATAACATAAAAATAAGCATATTTTAAATAAAAAATATGGTATTATTAATTTAAATAAATTCAAAAATACCTCACAAATAAAAAAAAAAAACACCATAAATTGATAGTTTTTATTTTATCGAAGATAGTGATATATCATTTATTTAAAAAAATTTGTTGGATCACACCTGAGACCCCCGTGCCCACATTTGTCCACAATTACAGGATTAAGGGCTGTAAAGTGAATACGGTTTGAGGGTTAAATAAAAACAAGCACACGTAATATGTATGCCTATAGGCAAAACACCACAGTTTCTTGGTTTTGTTTGTGTGAACTTTTATCCCCAAACATATTTCTTCATGGGCTCCACGCCAGGGGTCACGCTCAGCACCCCTATACTTCCCATGGTACTAACTGTAATTAACAGTATGCTGACCCAGTTTATATGTAAAATCTTTGGTATATGTAATCTATATGTAATATCTAAAAACACTTTACAGTGTGACGGAAATAAACTTTTCTTAAAGCGTCTTGTATATCCACCACAGATTTATTGACACCCTTCTATCTGTGTTGTATACTGTAATAGACAATTGTCCTGCAGAATGATGAGGTTTTTTGTAAGAAAAACATTGCGAGCAAATCTCGAATTGTTGTTTGAAATATAAATAAACAACGTAAGAGGTTTTAGGCTTTTCTGACCCTGCATTTAGATGTACATTACACACTGTCTAATGCAGCTCAAAGGAGGCACTGTGAATTTGCATAGCAATTTCATCCTAAGAGGCTATTAAATGTGAAGTGACAACATGAAACACTACTTTCAATATATGAAAAAAAAACACCAGTAGTTGGTGGCAAGTCAGCCTGATAATGATTGAATACCAATTTACTCATTTAGGCTAACAATAAGCAGATTACATAATTATACCAAAAAAAAAAAAAAAAAAAAAAAAAAGATATATATATATATATATATATATATATATATATATATATATATATATATATATATATATATATATATATATATGGATCACTTACTGGTGGAACCCAAACGGAAGTCCAGTTCTGGCTGTATAATCAAATAATAAAAATGAGAAACAATGCATGCCATCAAGAACATTTATTGATTCCACAGGAACTTGATCAAGTTTCCCCCATTTTTACTAATAACTACTTTGTGTTAATTCAGAGGACAGTAAGGCAAACTATTAAGCATGAACTCGAACAGGATCAATTAAGATTTTCAAAGCATTTTGGAACTCTTCTTGGTGGAAATTGACAGCACGTTCAAAAAGAGATAATGCATCATGCTGCAGTAGCATTATGGGGTGCAAATTGTGCGTCAACCAATGGGAGGCAACATCTACACAGTGCCCTAAATGCCACTCCGAAGAGTACAACATCACTGAGGCTGCGGGTCTCTCCAGTGCCCTGGACGCAACTAAAAATATTGTTTAATTTTCAATTCAGTGTTTCAATGAGTTTCAACTTTGGGGAGAATCCATTTCAGTCACCAGAGGACCAGGATGGTGTGGAGAGGCAGTTTTCTATGCAGTGTCCTGACATTTCATCTCTTTTTGAACGTGCTGTCAATTTCCACCAAGAAGAGTTCCAAAATGCTTTGAAAATCTTAATTGATCCTGTTCGAGTTCATGCTTAATAGTTTGCCTTACTGTCCTCTGAATTAACACAAAGTAGTTATTAGTAAAAATGGGGGAAACTTGATCAAGTTCCTGTGGAATCAATAAATGTTCTTGATGGCATGCATTGTTTCTCGTTTTTATTGTTTGATTATACAGCCAGGACTGGACTTCCGTTTGGGTTCCACCAGTAAGTGATCCTGCCATATATATATATCTTTTTTTATTTATTTTTTGCCACCAACTACTGGTGTTTTTTTTTTTTTTTTCATATATTGAAAGTAGTGTTTCATGTTGTCACTTCACATTTAATAGCCTCTTAGGATGAAATTGCTATGCAAATTCACAGTGCCTCCTTTGAGCTGCATTAGACAGTGTGTAATGTACATCTAAATGCAGGGTCAGAAAAGCCTAAAACCTCTTACGTTGTTTATTTATATTTCAAACAACAATTCGAGATTTGCTCGCAATGTTTTTCTTACAAAAAACCTCATCATTCTGCAGGACAATTGTCTATTACAGTATACAACACAGATAGAAGGGTGTCAATAAATCTGTGGTGGATATACAAGACGCTTTAAGAAAAGTTTATTTCCGTCACACTGTAAAGTGTTTTTAGATATTACATATAGATTACATATACCAAAGATTTTACATATAAACTGGGTCAGCATACTGTTAATTACAGTTAGTACCATGGGAAGTATAGGGGTGCTGAGCGTGACCCCTGGCGTGGAGCCCATGAAGAAATATGTTTGGGGATAAAAGTTCACACAAACAAAACCAAGAAACTGTGGTGTTTTGCCTATAGGCATACATATTACGTGTGCTTGTTTTTATTTATGCTGTATTATAAAATACCCATATTATAACAAATACATAAAATATATTTGGAAGGCTCAGTTTGTGGTCCACAATTATTTGATTAAAAACAACAAAAACAATAAAACAAAGACAATGTCACTTATATTTAAACACTTTTTTATTTATGTTTTTGTTAACAGAAGTTATCTTGTGCCTTTAATTGCCTCCGCTATCGTCCTGTCAATCATCTGTCTCATTCATGCGGGTCGCGGCTATGATTACAGTTTCAGTAAAAATGTATTTTACCATCATCAGTACCCACCCTCAGC
This sequence comes from Leucaspius delineatus, assembly GCA_023718395.1. Lineage (NCBI taxonomy): Eukaryota > Metazoa > Chordata > Actinopteri > Cypriniformes > Leuciscidae > Leucaspius > Leucaspius delineatus. Next base: position 47,880,734 of record CM043363.1, on the reverse strand, counting down.
CGATTGGCATTACAGTATTTGCAATCACCATCCCGTGGCAAAACGGAGCGTCTAAAAGAAAAGTTCTGACTGCTGACTGAACATTGGTCAGTGAGCCTCTCCCGCTCGGCGCTGTCAAGCACAGCTTCACCACACACAGCTAAATAAAACAGGCTGGTGGCAGACTAATAATTAATATTTCTGATGTAAAGATTTCTGTGAAACAGAAGAAAGCCCAATAGGACATGCCCTGTACAGTTTAAGAATCTGTAGCCATAGTAGAGGACTATTATTTTGATGAATAGACCTGAGCGACAACTGATGACGTCACATGATCAGACTTGCTTGACCAATCGGCAGAAGGGGGCGTGTCAGGCCGCCACATGTGGAAAACGAATTTTGAAGTCATTTATTCGTTTTTTGCCTGTGAACTAAAAAACGAAAAATCAAGCCGAAATTCCGTTTTTGGTTTATAAACGAAAAACGAATTGACTGAAGTTCAAAGACTCTCTTCATTCTTTGTTCTAAAAGGAATAACGATAAAATGATCGCCAAAAAACGAAAAACGGGCCGTTTTTAATTGGTTTTTCGTTTTTTGATTCTGACACCAAAAACGGTTATTTGGTTTTTCGTTTTGAAACAAAAAACAGAAAAACGGTATTTTCGTTTTATAATTACAAACGAATTACGGATTATCCAGAGATCCCCTGACCGACACAGGCCATCCACTGGCACATGCCATTGAAGACCGGATGTGCAAATATGCATAGTGACGTGCCATTGGCTTCTGTGCGTCAGATGCCATGTCACTTAATCACTAAACTGCTGCTGGGGTTTCCGCAACTTTCATTTTTACTATCAATAGCCTACTTTGCGCCGGATTCCCAGGATGTGCCGATTTTGTTCTCTCAAAAACATGGGATAAACAATATTTCTTTTATATTGCTTTTTGTTTTATCACATTATTCTCACTATAGACTCTTGTTTATGGTTAATATAGCCCATTTATTTAAGTTGTATTTAGATGTCTGATCCGAGTAGTGTCAGAGTAAATATGTAATCTGTGGTGTGTGATGACCTCTAGCGGTGAGTTTGAGGAACTGTAGATTCATCATTAAACACTGATGCTGTTTGACCATCATGTATGTCAGTGGTTCTCAATTCCAGTCCTCGTGACCCACATTTTGTATGTCTCTCTTATCTGACACACTCAGTTCAGTTCATGGAGTCTCTCCTAACGAGCTGATGATCTGGTAGAGATGTGTTAAATAAGGGAGAGATACAAAATGTGCAGAGCAGTGGGTCACGAGGACTGGAATTGAGAAAAGTCCTGGTAATCATGAAGACAAGAACGTTTCTTTCTTCTTCAAGGTTTATTCCAACCCACAAGCAATACAACAGTGCCAGGCGTTTACATGATTAAGCAGCAGGTGCAACCATAGATATCATAAAGTAGGGTGACCATACGTCCTCTTTTTCCAGGTCATGTCCGGCCGGGATTTCGAGATCGCCCAAAATATCCGGGATTCGGCTTTTGCTTTCTACAGTCACCATTCATTATGTTTACATTATTACATTATTTGACACTGACACGTACATGCCAGCTTTGCAGGTCATGCATTCTGCTTCACACGGATCCCGATCGAGACGAAAACACAGGAATTTTCTTAGCAACCGATCACTTGTTTAGCGTTCATGTAAACACTACATTCAGATTCACCAATCGGAATTAATTCAGTCCTATTGAATCAAAAGGTGTGCATGTAAACAAAATGAATGGCGACGAGAAAGCAAAAGCCGAATCCCGGATATTTTGGGCGATCTCGAAATCCCGGCCGGACATGACCTGGAAAAAGAGGACGTATGGTCACCCTATCATAAAGGCTAGATGTCTTAAGGCGGAGTCACTTCCGGCATCACCGGCGGCCAACTTAGGACAGGGTTCTGTGAATTAAGGCGAGTGAGCAGCACGCACACAAATCCTCTGATCTCGCTGAAATCTGGACGGATTTACAAACGGTTTGGTTTCTTACAAACGTTATTAACGTGGCTATAATTCTGAATGCTAAAACATTTTGAACATAATTATTCATATGTATGCAGTATAATAGCTACATCTCTGACGTTTATAACAAACCAAACCGTTTGAAAATCAGTAGAAAATTGAGCAAGTTATGGTTATTTAAAAGTACATGCACCATGTTATGAGTGAGCGAGCACCCTGTGGTAAGATGGCCGCCGTGTGCGGATGTCGAGCTCCATTGGCCAGCAGCGCGGACGAGACATCTAGCCTTTATGATATCTATGGGTGCAACAACTTCCATTCTTACTCTACACCTTCTATAGGTAACAACATGTGGACTACAGCGCCATCTCCTGACAAGTACATAAACACAACATTCCCCCTTTACTCAAAACTGTAAATTCCACCCAAAATACATAGTTGGTGCAATAGGTAAAACCTATACAATATTTATATCCAATTCAATTAGTTTAACAATATATTCTACATTCTGTAACCAGACATATTAGAACTAGAATTAATTTCTCATTTAGCAGAAGGTAATCAATGTCTTTTGTACTAAGTGACATAATCATGCAACCAACGCGGAGGGCGTTTCACTCGTGATGAAGACCTTACAGGAACAGATGGAAAAGCAATTTGATTAGGCAAGTTCACAAGTTCATTTTTAGGCAAAACTGTAGAGGAAGGAACAGACTGGAGGGGCAAGGACACCAGTTCAATCTCAATGACATTTTCCACAGGTGCACAAGCTGGAGAAAGATGAGACGCATGCCAATTTTTCCCATCTGATAACTGGTAAGTGCATGGACCAAGTTGATATGCAATTTTCAAAGGCTTTGAGAATCAAGGATGTCCTTTTGGAATATGAACTGGAATTTTTATACGCACCCAGTCTCCAGGTTTGAGCTCAGGAGTACAGGCTCTTCGTTTGAGGTCTGTGTACATCTTCATCTTATTTTGAGACAATGACACTTTCTGACTCACAGCAGGATCCTTACAAGTTATAGGAAGAGGGAGAACATTTAGACGAGTACGCATTTTTCTGCCACAGAGTAATTCAGAAGGAGACCGTCCAGTAACAGCATGGGGAGTAGCACGGTAAGTTTGAAGAAACTCTGTTACTGTTGATTTCCATGGCTTTCCAGACAGAATAGCAGATTGAACAGAACTCTTCAGTACTCGATGGAATCGCTCAATAGCTCCATTTGCAGCTGGATGATACACTGACGTATGTATGTGTTGAATGTCTCGATCTTTCAGAAATGCAGCAAACTCCACTGACTTCAATTGACATCCATTGCCAGATACAATGTAATGAGGATTTCCAAATATGCTGAAAACTGACGTCAAGTCATTTTTACTTGTAATTGAAGTGAATGCTATTCTGGCCACTTACTATGATAGTCAATCAATGTCATAAAGTACCGACAATCCCAGGTAGCGGTTTCAAATGGGCCAACAATGTCAACAGCCACTTTTTCCCATGGCATAGATGGAAAAGGTACAGGTTGTAAAGGTGCAGCACGAACAGTTGTAACCTTATCAGAAGACAAGCAAACTTCACAATTCTTGATCTGTTCCTTAACCAAGCAGTCAATACCAGGCCACCAGTAAAGTTCACGAATGCGCTGTTTCGTACGCACTATTCCTTGATGACCTTCATGGGCCAGATTCACCAAGACATGTCGCAATGCAACAGGAACAACAAGAAGATTTGCACAGCAAGTTCATCACGTACTTGCAACAAAAAATGCAACAAACTCCGGTTCAGTATCGGAAAAATCCTCATCAGAAGCAGGCAAATGTAGGCGTGAAAGATAATCAGCAACCTGCTTTTGAGAGCCAGGATAATAATTCACCTCATAGTTAAAACACAAGAGTTGCTCTGCCCAACGCGCAATCCTCATTCCAGCATGATCTGTGCCTTTAGAGGAGAGGAGCACTATCAAGACCTGATGATCCGTACGTAGAAGAAACTTTTGACCCCAGAGGTAAGTTCTCCATTTTTCAACAGCCCAGACACATGCTAAAGTTTTTATGAATTTGAGAGAATACAGCACCTAGTCCATAATCTGATGCATCCGTTGAAACGACAGTGGGCAAGTTAGGGTCAAACAATGCTAAAGCAGGGCTTTGGAGTAACAACTCCTTTACAGTACTGAAACTCTTCTGAGCCTCATCTGACCAGTTGAACTCAGAACCTTGGCTGATGCAAGCACGAAATGGTTCTACAACTGTAGCGAAATTTGGAATGAATTTATTGTACCATGACAACAATCCAAGAAGGGAACAGAGCTGATGTGCATCTTTAGGAACAGGAGCATGAAGCATTGCACTAAGATTATCCTCATCTGGGTGAATACCCTGTGCAGATACAGTATGATCAAGGAAGCGCAAACTGCTTTTATTAAAGTGACATTTTGAATCATTCAACTGTAAGCCTGCATCGTGTATGCGCTGAATAACCACTTTGAGGATGTGGTCATGGTCACTTTTTGTATGTCCCCAGACAATGACATCAAGATAATTACGTTTGGCAATCCTTGCAGTACAGTTGCTAGCATTTTCTGAAACGCAGATGGAGCTGAAGCAAGGCCATAAGGTAGGCCTACTCGACAGAATCTGAATAGTCCTTCATGGGTGATGAATGCAGTCAGATCACGACTTTCTTCATGTAACAAAAGCTGGAAATAAGCATTCTCTAAATCAATTGTAGAAAAGACAGTTGCTCCACGCAGCATAGACATCATCTCATCAACATGGGGCAAAAGATAACTGTCCGCAACAACAGCTTTATTTGGTTCTCGCAGGTCCACACACATGCGAATACCACCGGTCTTCTTCTGAACAACTACAATTGGAGAAATCCACGGTGATACATCCACTCGTTCAATAACACCCAAGTCAAGAAGGTGTTGAAGTTCATCACTGACAGCATTTCGAACAGATAATGGCAACCATTCTGAGTTTCTGACGTACAGGTTTCACCACTGGAGAAGTCTTTACCTTATGCACAAAGCCTTATGCACATCCTAGCTTAGCAACAGGCACAGAAGCAGAAAGTCGCATTACAGGGGCTGAAGACTAAGCCGGTCCTGGAAGTATGGAAGAACCTTCAAACTTGAGATGCAATCCATTATTTAAATCTATTCCAAGAAGAGCAGTGCCACATTCAACTATAAAGATTGACGTATTACAGTTAACAGTAACAGGTAGACAACCAAGCACTGGTATTGGATCTCGTGAATACGTCACCAATTTCACAGAAGGAGGCAGCAAAGAGTCTTGTTTAAAGTGTTTTTCATACACAGATTTTGGCAGAATGGAAACGGAAGATCCAGAATCCACATTCAACTCCACAGGTACAGGGGCATCCCAGCACCTGCATTTACAGACTTTTGGGTACTTTTCCATTTGTGAGTATTTTCTGCTGGGCATTACAGCATTCAGACTTTTACATGAGGGAAATTCTTCAACAGTGGTTGTCAATGTTACTAATCTAAACACGATCTAAACAGGCTATGAAATTGTGAACTTGGAATATAAATCTAAAGACACGCACATATAGCGCTTATCTTAGTAGGACAGCGCGGGGCACAATGTAACACACTTGTTTTAAATACTTCCACACATGCTAGCATGACGAAACTTGGTGTATTTACTAGTTGCCATATGAACACTATATAGAGAAAAATTGCGCCAAAATATATATATATATATTGTTTTTTTGAAAGATATCCATAGACATTTATTAAACCATCGCAAAAGTAAATTTCTTAGTTAAGTTAAATTTTCTTTTTTTGTGTGTTTATTTAAAATTAGACAAATCTGATATTATTTTAATCTCCAATATGTTATTTAACAGTTGAGATAGCTCTTTAATGCTTCACTAACTAGCAGAAGACACTCTCCGGGTTTAAATCCCAGTTGTGCAGGCGGGGGCATGTTGTAACACTGCGTTACAATGTGCCCCTATTAGAAATATGCTATTATATTCTATACTTTTATTAATTTTATTGAGAAAACGTGAGAAAAAGGTGAATAAAGACTGAGAGTCAATGTTCAGAAATTATTACTAGTTTTTATTTGTTTTGAACTATGTTGTATAGCTGTGTTTTCCTGTGTTTGTAGTCGAAACTCAAAAATGAGTTATTTAATATATTTAATTATTAAAAAATGCCATTATTTTATATGAAAAAGTTAATAATTGTATTTAATTAAGAAAATATTTTAGTTTGTCTTGTATATTTTTTTATTAGATCAGATAACATTTTAAGCTGTCATATGTCATGTTACAATGTGCCCCACACATGTTACAATGTACTCCACCTATGGGGCATGTTGTCACATTTCACTTTCATTCTTTCGGAAAAAAAGTATATACTGTAGGCCTATTAATAAAACAAAACCACATAATTGTACTAGACATGAGGGAAATGAATGTGGGAAAAAATAAATGAACCAAGTAGATTTACACAAACTGAGAAAGTAAAAAAGCGTTACTTTGTCACCCGCTCTCCCTTAGGCAATGTTGGATTGACTTCGTTTACTTATGTTGTAAAGACGATCAAAATATACTAGCCCACAGTCTGCCATGAACGTGAGATGACGTTTCACGGCCAAATCAAATAACCAATCGGAGGAGAGCCCTTCTAGCCAATCAGAGGCGGAAAAGGCGGTACCTACCTTCCCCTACCATCCTGGGAAAAAAAATATCGTTCGCCGGCGGGAGATGGTCCTCATTGCAGAACATGAATCCAGGGGGAGGAGTCGGATCCAGATCCAACTCCTCCCACCTTACATATACCGCCCTAAACCTACCAATCTCCACCCCCTTATATGTGGATCCAACTCCGCCCCCTGGATCTCGTGTAGTGCATTGAGGTGCTGTCCGGCGGCGGTGTGAACGTAAGGGAGTGTCCTAACTCTGTTATTCAACGGTGCTGGTCGCCACTAATACAGAGTAACAACCGATCACTTTTACTTCACTGAATCTGCGTTCATCTTTGAGCAAAAAGCGAAAATGAAGCATGTCTCTAGATCTCTTTTCTTACTGTTGGTGTGCTTACGTCTGCATGGTAAGACAATCATACATTACTAACTCTTTTCCCGGTAAAACGACCGACAAAGTTTCATAATATGCTCTATTAGCTTTATAATATTCGACGGATATTCATGTATTTTTTGTCTTCTACTCCATCAATGTAAGCCGTTATCTCTTTTCTGGTCAACGATAAAAATGAACGATGAACGAATTTCGCGGCACAGCCCAGCTTCATTCAAAACATGGACAAAATATTAAATTATATTAAATATGTCCCTATCAATGTGCAGTTGTAGTGACATGGTATAAAAAACACTAAAAGTAACATGGCTTCATACCGTGATTTGCATAAACTGATCAAATGTGCATCGAATGTAGTGTAAGTAGCTTTAAAGCGTAACAGAAAACATAATTTAATTTAAGTGTAACATTGAAACAGTAAAAATTATAACGATTACAATAATAAACGTTCCATCGTACCTTAATGTTTTGGGAAAATGGCACATTTTTTCTAACGTATTTTTATGGGTAATACTCATAATGTCCATGTGTTGTAAGATAACACAAGTTGAACATAAGTTGCTCCATGAGCCTCGTGAATTTTGTCTTATGAGTGAAAGTGTTGTATCAAATTAGATCTATGAAATATTAATAATCAATAATAACTGGTTATAATTGATTATGAATATTTGGATCAGTTAATATAATTACCTAAATGTCGTAAATTAATATTACAATCAATTAGCCTGTTTGTCCCGTGAACATTCAGGATTAATTGTTTATTAACTCTAAGAAATGTACATTTCCGGGGCATGTGAAATGTCTTTCTTAATTTACAGTACTACTAAGAGCAAGTAAACAAAAACTATGATTAGTGACTCCAGTTATGAGCTTGAGACACAGACAACTTTACGTGTGACATGAACAAGATTTTATTAACTAGTCTAAACACTTAAACTACTCTAACATACACACACATACATGCATACAGTTTACCAAGGGAAAGAGAGCTGAAGCAGAATACAGGAAAGCAAGAAATTATAGCATTGTTTGAAATCATTGTTTGTCAGCAGATCAACAGCCTTGAGCAAACCATCAGTTTAGTTCTAACACGCCCTTCTTTAAAGGGGTACGGATACTTAATGTATCAAATAATGAGACTAAGTTTGATACTTGCATGTCTCGCCCATTTGAATTAAACAAATGATGATGTGATGTGTAGAAAACATTTTTACAGCACTATTATGCATTTATTTGGCTAATGTTAATTGTTTCTTCTTCAGGTGTGTCTGGTGCCGCTGATAAAGTTAGAGTGGCAGTGAAGGAGGGAGATTCAGTCACTTTATACACTGGTGTTCAAACACACCAACATGAAAATATTGATTGGTATATTGGCTATCTCCTCGCTCGGATCAATGGAGATCTCAGTAATATCTGTACAGATGTTCAGTGTAATGAATATACTGAGAGATTCAGAGGCAGACTGAAGCTGGATCATCAGACTGGATCTCTGACCATCATGAACACCAGAAACACAGACTCTGGAGATTATGCACTACATATCACCAGCGACAGCAGCTTCAGTGAAAAGATCTTCAGTGTTTATGTTACTGGTGAGTCTTCATGTTTAAAAGCAAGTCTTGTCCATTTAAATCACATCACACAAGTGTTTAATACTTTTTACAGTGACATTATTTATTGGTCCGTGTACCTTCGGATAATTTGTTTTCTCGTTTTTGTCTTAAACGGAAAAACAAAGAAATCGTTCATTTATCACATATTCAACCCTTCTCATGAACATAAAGAAAGAAATTGCAAATCTTTTTTTTTTTTTTTTTTCATCAAACTTTGTTGTAATCCGCCAAATGGAAAGACAGTAAAACCAAACTGGATACACACGTTGTATTTTTCCATCTCTACACGAGCGGGAATAAAACGCCTCTTTCCGCTGATTGATCAAGCAAAGATCAAGCCGTGATGTCATCAGTTGTTACTAGTGGCAATGTGGGTGAATAAAAGTGTAAATGAAAACATGTTATTTAAGTCTACAATTGAAACGGTAAAATAATAATGATAAAAAAAAATTCTTCAATTGGATCTTACTGTTTTGGGAAATGGCAGTATCATAATATTCATGGTTGTATGATGTTCATGAAGGGAATGTTCACCGTGAATCCAGACATATTTCTTTACACACAATCTTTATGATATATAGGAAAGCATTTTCAAAGCACTATTATGCATTTGTTTGACTAATGTTAATTGTTTCTTCTTCAGGTGTGTCTGGTGTTGATAGAGTGTCTGTGATGGAGGGAGATTCAGTCATTCTAAACTCTGGTGTTCAAACACACCAACAAGACAGAATGACATGGTATCTTAATGGCATTCGTATCGCTCTAATCAACAGAGATCAGAGTAAGATCTGTACAGATGTTCAGTGTAATAATACTGAGAGATTCAGAGGCAGACTGAAGCTGGATCATCAGACTGGATCTCTGACCATCATGAACACCAGAAACACAGACTCTGGAGAATATACACTACTGATCAACAACAGAAACAGATTCAGTGTAAAGATCTTCAGTGTTTCTTTTCGTGGTGAGTCTTCAAGTCTTATCCATTTAAATCACATAATTAAAGTGTTTAATAGTTTTGCAGTGACATTCAGGGCTGTTTTCTCTTTACCTGTATATTAATTCACACACAGCATAAAGATCATTTCTTCAAAAACACATTTATTCATGGTTGTATGATGTTCATAAAGTGAATGTTCACCGTGAATCTAGAAATATCTCTCTACTTAAAATCTTTATGACATGTAGAAAAAGCATTTTCAAAGCACTATTATGCATTTGTTCGACTAATGTTAATCGTTTCTTCTCCAGGTGTGTCTGGGGTTGATACGGAAGAAACGATGGAGGGAGATCCTTTAATTCTAAACACTGGTGTTCTAACAAACCAACAATTACTGATTAGATGGTATTATATGGGCATTCTCATCGCTGAAATCACTGGAGAAAATGCAAGCATTAGAGATTCCAGTTTTATCTGTAGTACAGATGTTCAGTGTAATGAAGTTACTGAGAGATTCAGAGACAGACTGAAGCTGTATCATCACACTGGATCTCTGAGCATCATGAACACCAGAAACACAGACTCTGGAGTTTATACACTAATGATCATCAGCGACAGCAGAATCAGCGAAAAGATCTTCAGTGTTTCTGTTCATGGTGAGTCTTCATGTTTAAAAGCAAGTCTTGTCCATTTAAATCACATCATTAAAGTGTTTAATACTTTTGCAGTGACATTCAGGGGTGTTTTCTTTACCTGTATATTAATTCACACACAGCATCTACACTTCCAGTCAAAAGTTTTGGGTCGGTAAGATTTTTAATGTTTTTGAAAGGAGTCTCTTCTGCTCACCAAGGCTGCATTTATTTCATAAAAAAAAAAAAAAAAAAAAAGTGAAATATTTTTGCACTTTAAAATAGATGTTTTCTATGTATTTTTGTTTCTATGTGTTTTTGTTTCTAAATAAATGCTGTTCTTTTAAACTTTCTATTCGTCAAAAAAATCCTGAAATAAAAATCTAAATAACTTTTCAACATTGATAATAATATGAATGTTTTTTGAGCATCAAATCATCATATCAGAATGATTTCTGAAGGATCATGTGACACTGAAGACTGGAGAAATGATGCGAGAAATTCAGCTTTGATCACAGGAATGAATTACATTTTAAAATAGAAAACCATTTTTTAAAATTGTCATAACCGAGCAGAAGAGACTAATTTCGAAAAATCTTACCAAAACTATCGACTTGTATTGTAGCTAATTTGTCCCAAACACATTTACTCTTAAACTGTCATTTATAGCTTTAACTTTTTCTATTGGTGGTAGTTTAAACTCTTTTGTTCTGGACAATATCATCTCTTATTACCTTTTATTATCGTCAATTTAAATACATCTATTTATTTTTTTAGTTCACCAAGAATCCAAAGTGCAGTGGATTTGAAGTTAACACAAAAAAATGTTTTCATTGAGATCTGTTTGACAAAAGAATTCTTCACATGCAAAAAAAAAAAGTGAACTAATGTTATTAAGATGAAAAATGAATGTATAAATAGTCTGTTTCTGTGCTGGTGTTTCCAGTTGATCTCACAGTGTGTGATGCTGGTTTAGCTGCTAGTTCTTCAAAAACACACAAGATGGAGCCATTTACCGCTTAAATCAACATCATACAACTGATGACCAAAGTAGAAACATGTAGAAATGGATATCAGACAAAAATACTGTTGAAGTTGAATTATTAGTCACTTTGTAACTGTCTGTCTTTAGCTCTTCCAGGTCCAGGTCCGACTCCATTCTGGCCAGGAATATATGCAGCTGTTGCTGTCGCTGTCGCTGTTCTTCTTCTGATTCTTGCTGTGATTTACTGTTATTGCAAGCGCAGAGCAAGAAGGAACGGTGAGTGTAACATACTGTACACATGATTTAATAAGATTGAAATATGAGATTTAAAAACATCTTTAAAAGATATTTTTTTACTCTAACCAAAGTAAAGTGTTTAATAGAGTTTGTTGTTTTTCCTCCAGAAGCGAACAGGACGAAGCGCGATACACAGGTGAGAAACTACATGACCCGAATCTGTCTGACTGCAAAATAGATTCACATCTGTGCGCTCAATAAATGTTTGTGTGTGGTTCACATTTTATAGTATTATATACTTAGAATAATTTGTTTAAATAATATTTCAAGCATTTAAATGTGCAGGTTCTTTAGGAAAGATGAATTATTGTATTAAATGTGAAGAGAAACATCCTACATTTTAAGATATTTAGTTATTTTTTGCAATTCCAAGCCTTTGAGTAACATCAATCCGGTTTACTTTTACCTTTTGTGAATTTGTGTTCTTTTATATACAGGCAAGTGGAGCTGAAGTCTCACGAAGAAACACTTATTAACACCTACATAACACTTATTATTATACTTGAGTACCTCTCATTTGTGTTACCATCTTACAATTAATAACCTGTTTGAACCTCTTCAGTCAGGTTTTCGTAAATTCCACAGTACTGAAACGGCTTTAGTAAAAGTTACCAATGATTTGTTGATGGCTTCTGACTCTGGTGTAATTTCCATTCTCATCCTTCTTGATTTAAGAGCAGCTTTTGATACTGTTGATCATAGTCTTTTACTCACCCGCCTTGAACAAGATTTTGGTGTCGGGGACATCTTTGAAGTGGTTTAAATCCTATTTCACCGACCGTTCTCAGTTTGTTTCCATGGGCGGTTTCAGGTCTGAGATTAGCTCTGTTCTCACTGGTGTTCCCCAGGGCTCAGTCTTGGGCCCTCTGCTCTTTAATATTTATCTGTCACCGCTTGGTCATTTGTTACGATCGCTTGGCCTCTATTTTTGATACTAGTCTTTCATTTGATTATTTTGTCCAGAGTACAGTTAAATCATCCTTTTTTTCACCTCAGATATATAGCTAGATTACGTCCTATGCTAAATTTCTCAGTAGCTGAAAACCTGATGAATTCCTTTGTCGTCTTTAGGATAGATTATTGTAACGCCCTTTTAGCTGGAGTCTTAAAATCAAACTGAAATATGTACAGAACTCAGATATTGACTGAGTCCAGGGTATGCAATCATATCACTCCAGTTTTGGAGGCCTTACACTGGTTTCCAGTCAGATTCAGAGTTGATTTTAAAATTATGATGCTGACATATAAAGCATTGCTTGGCTCCTTATTATTGATCTGAATTGTTAATTTTTCCTATACCCCAACTCGGAGACTGTGATCTTCATAATCCAACTTGTTGGTTCCTCATACACACTTACGATCTATGGGTGACAGGGCTTCATATGCTCCTGTCCTTTGACATTCTCTTCCGCTTGATCTTAGGGAAGCCCAGAGCTACAACATTTTTTAAGGTAGACTTAAGACATATTTTTTCAAATTAGCATTTAATTGTTGATGTTACATTTGTTTTGCTTATTTTGTGTATAGCGCTCTGAGAAGTTGCTTTTAAAGGTGCTTTATAAAATAAAGTTTATTAATATTATCATTATTTTGATACTTTCATTAAAAGAGAACTTGAAAAGAAAATGGGAAACAACAGAAGAAACTCGCATCGCTCACAGCTAAAAATAGTCACGATTTCAAGATTTCTTTAGTACCAATACTAGTGAAATTTCACTAGAAATCAAGGCCCCCTGAAATCAAAATTAAACTTTTTTAGCTTTCAGTATGAATATGTTAACCTTAAAGGGTTAGTTCACCCAAAAATGAAAATTCTGTCAGTAATTACTCAGTCTATTTAAACCCTGTAAGACTTTCGTTCATCTTCGCAATGCAAATTAAGATATTTTTGATGAAATCTGAGAGCTGTCTCCCTCCTCCATAGGCTGCAAGAAAATTGATATCTGCCGGCCCCGAAAGTTAAAGACAATGTTTAAAATAGTCCAAGTGACTACAGTGGCTCAACCTTAAGTTTATCAAATGACAAGAATACTTTCTGTGCGCAAAAAAACGACTTTATTCAACTCTTCATTTTCTTCTGTGTGTTCCTCTGAGTGAGTTCACGTAGTGTAACAGCGCAACGCTTCTGGGTTGTACGTCAGAACGTAGGCTCACTATTGGCAAGCATCACACACATGACCAGCGTCGGCCAATTATGAGCCTACATTATGACTCTCATCAACCAAAAAAATAAAGAAATAAAGAAATAAATTGACTAAAGACTAAAACAAATAATCTGAAATAACCCATTAACTGTCGAATTCTATTCTACTGGGTTACATTCAAAACTTACAGTCTCTTCCGCTTCTGCTAAAATGGATCACGGATTTTTATGACATCACTGCAGACTTTAGCTTCTCATCACATCTTTTGTCCAATCAAACGCTCTCTAGAATCTAAAGCTCCGCCCCCTATGTTATAAACCCCACCTGGCCAAAGCCACTGTTAACACATCAGGGAGCAATATGTGTTGGAGATGTGTGTTCGCTTACTCAAACGCTCGAGTTTTATTCTGTTTTCCAACTGTACGGTGATTAAGAATGAAATGGCTAGAGTTTATTCACACCTCTACTATTGAATTCAGCGTATCATCAGCGCTGGGATTCGCTTCATGGTGCTGTCAAGTACGAATTGAAGTCTTAAGTCTTGATCAAACTCTGAATCTCAGGAATTTTGTATTTTTGTTTTAATAAATGTCTTTTAACATTGTAACCTTTTATGAAGCATTTGAGATGGCATGCTGATCTTTAAATTTTATTTTTACTGTCAAGTGTATTTTTTTACTGGGATTTAACGGTAATGATGTACTTATTCACATCATCTCTTTGTTTTAAATGTATTCTCCTTTGCATGCCTCTTTTAGTTCTATTCTTGAAGAATGTTTTGCTGTGCTGTGATTGTCCACTGTTAATTATTTGTGTCATTTATGAGCTTGTATTTTATGATATTATCACGTGTGATGGAAATATGTTTATCTGCAGATCTGTGCGCTTCCTGGTTATAAGGCCGGCAGGATTTAGAAGTGTTCGTCATCGTGTTCATCAAATGTTTTCAGAAAAGTAATTTCAGTGTCATAGCAAAAGTATAATATGCTAAACTCCTCACAAAAGCCTGAACCACGACCTTAGTAGAATATAGACTTTTCTCTCTCTCTTTTTATTTTAGGAAAATGTGCTTTGAAGCACCTTCTTTCCTCCAACGCTGGCCCGGAGGGGGTGGGTGTGTGTGTGTGTGTGTGTGTGTGTGTGTGTGTGTGGGGTGGGGGGGTGTACGACCGTTTGATTGACGAACTCACTGTCCAATGATTCTAGGTGGTCTTGGAAATGATTGGCTGGAGTTTTTCGAGTCCTGCCCGTTCCACAGATGATTAAATTGCTTAATTTTCATTTCAGTGCTTCTAACTCAATGGCTGTTAGTGGGTTAGGAATAGGATTTTAAGTGATTTTGAAAAAATGGACAATAAAGAGAATCACATACCCCACCTTTAAAAAGTCAGTTCTTGGTTCCTCGTAATGTAGGTCAAAGCCAGTACACAAACACACACAAAATCTATAAGCATAGGTGATCTGAGGTCATGATGGTCAAATATCTCAGGGTTTCAGGCTTTCCACAAGATCTCCACAAGTTGCACTGCACAAATGTGTACAAGCAACACATTATAAGTTTTGCATCATGGGTTTGGTTTACCCCTAGTCTTCACTCTAAAGCATGATGTGAGGTACATCCAGAAATGCTTGCACAGATGGTATAGCTTAATCATGCTTACATTACTCATTTAATGACCTAACTAATGAAATTCCATAGTGCTCAGTTGTTTCTTGTAATAACCAGCACTGAGGTAAAACTCAACAAACGAAGTCAATGTAAAGAAGTATTTTTCATCATTACAATTACTGTTGTATTGCATTAGCAAAATAAGAAGCATATAGGCCCAGTTCACTGTAATGGTTCAAAATGGCTTTAATGAAGAATACAAAGAATCTCAATTCATACTTCAAAGATGACTTTAGTCCGCTGTATAGTGGCATGTTAAAAAAAAAAAAAAAAAAAACGACTTTATACTAAAACATTGCTAATTGCCCTTGAGATTTCATATAATTGGATTACATTAAATATATCTTTATATTTTTTTATATTTAAGCCATTGTTTACCTCATATTGTATATCTCAATGGAAAGAATTGATTGTGCAATGTCTATGAAACAAAAAGTTCAAAATGTAGTTTCCCTGATTGTGGCCATTTGCGACATTTTCATCTTAATGTCACCAGCCTGTGGTCAGCTGTGAGAGATGCAGAAGCAGAACAAAAGTATTTTGGTGCAATAACTTTAAAGTGGCACTTAATTTCATGAGATCTATATCAGGGAGGAATCAGCTTGACCTAAATGCATTTATATGCCAAAAATATAGCATATAGAAAACAGGCCCCGTGTGCCCAGTTTAATTGTCAAGTACTTGCTTAGTCAGCCTGATTTTGATTGAAAATATATATAATAGCATCTTGCCTCTCAATTATCAATTATAGTGAAAATGACATCAGAGGACTTCAGTGTCTTCACTGTAATATTGTTGCCAAAGGCGGAGGGTGAACCAACAAGCACCTCGGCTCTCTAGGCCCCTTGGTCAAGTCGAGCCTCAGAAACCTGGGGGTTGTGTTTGACCAGGAAATGTCTTTGGAGACACACTCTAAACAGCTTGTACGAAATTGCTTTCATCACCTTAGAAATATATCTAAAATTCGTAAAATGGTGTCGAAAAATGATCTGGAAATGATAATTCACGCTTTCATATCAACAAGACTGGACTACTGCAACTCTGTTTTTACCTGTCTAAATAAGTCTGCTCTCAACAAACTACAAACTGTTCAAAATTCTGCTGCTAGACTTTTAACAGGTGTCCCTCGAAGGTCTCATATCACTCCAGTCCTGTCGGCTCTCCATTGGCTCCCTGTAAAATTCAGGATCGATTTTAAGATTTTAGTACTGACTTTCAGAGCCTTAAAGGGGCAAGCCCCACAGTACATTCTGGACCTTTTGAAGCCCTATTCTGCTGGCCGGACTCTTCGGTCCTCTGGCCAGAACCTGCTTGTTGTCCCTAAGACTCGTTATAAGACACGAGGGGACCTGTCCTTTGAGTCTGTTGCTCCCAGATTGTGGAATGCTTTACCCCTATCCATACGCATGTTAGACTCTATTACCTCTTTTAAAATTAATTTGAAAACATGTTTATTTAGGCAAGCTTTTGGTTGATGGGTTTTCATTAGTCTCACAAAAATTTTTACATATGTAAATGTTTTATATTTGTTTGTTTTTCTTATGTTTTTGTACAGCACTTTGTGATTTTATCTGCGAAAAGCGCTTTATAAATAAATTTTACTTACTTACTTACTTACTTACAACGGGGTGAGGCTAAAGAGATGTGCTTCCCCTTAAAAAATAATGCTGGGCAATCTTGCCGATCGATTGTTGCTTGGGCATTTTCCCATTGAAAATTGGTAGTAAATTTCTGTCTGGATAATTTAGATCAGTCGTGGGCCCTGTGTCTCATCTGGTTGCCCATTGACGGCAACATTGCCCAGCAAGATTGCTCAAAAAGTTGCCCTGTGTATCATCACCTTTAAGCCTTGTCCAGCCTTACACACACTCCACCTACGAGTGTTGCAGTGTCTGTCTTGTTGATAGGCCGATTTATTAGTGAAAGTTTAAGATAATATACAGGTAAGATAATAATTGCAACTCAAATCAATATTTATTATTTATTATTCACATTTAAGAGGGTAACAGGAACAATACTGTACCCAAAAGAGGTGTCTGTTTGTGTTTTCATAGAAGTTTGTAAGAGGCAAACAACTTGAGTTGAGTTTCAGGAGAAAGGTTTGCATGCATTATTTTAGAATTAATGGAGCCAGTGGTAGATGTGAAAGACTTCTTTGGTTTAGAACATAAAGTAGTTAACTGCCACCTAGAAAGCACATCCTGTCAAATAGTCATCTCTGTACCCCTAGGCCGGTGACACACTGGATGCGTGGCGTAAGCGTCTCAGCTGCGTGGCGTGTCCGTTTTTATTTCGGCTCCCACGTTAACAGGTTGCACACTGCGTGCGTGACACGCGCGTCTCAGGCGCGGCTTGAGCCGCGCGGAAAACGCGTTCTTGCTAGAAATAGAACCGACGCCTTTTTTTCACGCGACACGCAAGCGTCTTGGAAGCGTTTCCAAGCAAAATTGAATAGGAAAAGATGTTTATATGAAATTTTGACACGAATACATGTTAATAAATGTCATTTTGATGTTTGAAAGTGTCTAGGGTTTGACATAAATGCAAATATAAATGCAATTTAAAAAAATATTATCGATTTTCAAATACTGCACCTGTCAATACAGAACGAAATATTCTATAGTCTATATTGCCGTCAACACTGCCGAAGTTGTCTTTGCTGCTATATATTTGTTTAACATGAAGTATAGGCCTTCCACAACTCTCTCCCCATGTCACCAATATGTCACCTAGCAGCAGCAGCGCCGCGTCAGACACGCTTCTGGTGTGCAAAGACATGCAAAGACAAAGGCTGCATCGCGTTTTCTGTGTCTTTGCACACCAGAAGCGTGTCTGACGCGGCGCTGCTGCTGCTAGGTGACATATTGGTGACATGGGGAGAGAGTTGTGGAAGGCCTATACTTCATGTTAAACATAAATATATAGCAGCAAAGACAACATCGGCAGTGTTGACGGCAATATAGACTATAGAATATTTCGTTCTGTATTGACAGGTGCAGTATTTGAAAATCGATAATATTTTTTTTAAATTGCATTTATATTTGCATTTATGTCAAACCCTAGACACTTTCAAACATCAAAATGACATTTATTAATATGTATTCGTGTCAAAATGTCATATAAACATCTTTTCCTATTCAATGTTGCCTGGAAACGCTTCCAAGACGCTTGCGTGTCGCGTGAAAAATAGGCGTCGGTTCTATTTCTAGCAGGCACGCGTTTTCCGCGCGGCTCGAGCCGCGCCTGAGACGCGCGTGTCACGCACGCAGTGTGCAAGCTCTAACCTGTTAACGTGGGAGCCGAAATAAAAACGGACACGCCACGCAGCTGAGACGCTTACGCCACGCAGCCAGTGTGTAGCCGGCCTTAACGTGGGAGCCGAAATAAAAACGGACACGCCACGCATCCAGTGTGTCACCGTACAGTCATCTCTGTATGTGTGAGTTTACCTCACCTGTGAGAGTTGGCTCAGTGCACATATAGCGATTCAACCATCTGTGTAAAAAGAAACGTCAGAGATGAGATATTCAGTTCACTGCTTTTATATCTGAAAAGCTTACAGAAGATTCCCGCAACTGCTGGAAAAAAAAGGATAATGTTAAAACATATAAGACCAATCAAAAATGTAATTACTTTTTTTAAAATGTCATTTTTTCTTCTTTCAGAATTCATTTACACAGATTAACTAGAAATGTATCCATTGTCTTATATATTTAGATAGATAGAATGATAGATTGATAGATCGAACGAACGATAGACAGATTGAACGATAAGACAGACAGACAGAAGAAAGAACGAACGAACGAACGATAGAGAGATAGTGTTTTGGCAATCCTTGCCTTGCTGTACCTCTATAGCTTTAGTTTTTAAGCAGACACACAAAGATTTTCCAGAGATTATTGCAGCTGAGGCTTGTGGTTTATTGTAGTAAATTGTACAAACAGATGAACATACCGGTTGATTTCTTATTTTGTTTCCGGTTGTATTCTGATCTGTAGACTCTAATCTGCTAATCCGTGCTCTGTGCTCTGTTGTCTGGTGAGAACTGTGTGTGCTCCCCCTACCTGTGAAATAAAAAGCTGCTATGTGTGGGATGGGCAAAACCAGAATATTTTTTTGGTACAATTTGAACATACCGATACTGCTACCGCTTTTGTTTTTAATTGTACATGTGATTTAAAAAAATAATAATGTAAATTTTACTAAAATTTTATCATTACACTTACATGCAAATTACATCCACGTGACACATACTGGCCATTAATAAATGTATTACAAAAGCTAATTTTACAACAAATAAATAAACATGTTTAAAATAATACAGTTTTTTACAAAATAATATTGATTAATAAAATAAAATAGCGACAACATAAATTGTGCATATTTGCACTTTTTTAAATTTTTTTTGCTTTTAAACAGGCCATTTTTTCTTCATTTTCAACTTCATACATATTTTTCCTATTTAGCAATATTCTGATGGACATTTAAATTTCAATGTCTTTTTATTTTTTAATTGCTGATACAGTTTGTCTAATCTTTAAGCTTCAGATTGGTGTTGCATCTAAATTACATTTGAAAATATATTTAAAAAAAACAAACAAAAAAACAGTAATTTTAAATTGTAAAAATATATGTATTGCTGTGTTTATTGTATTTTTGATCAAATAGATGCAACAATTGTGAACAACTATTATTTTGAAAAAATGTATATTACAAACCCCATTAGTATGTATATAGCCTAATATAATGTAGGTTGTCCGAAGGCTAATGTATATAGGCTATTAGGTTTTTACCCTAATGTAGCCTAACGAAAGAGAGAGAGAAGGAGTAATAACTGAATGTGCACTCTGTAGTAGGCTACCTAGGGTCTGCCTCCCTGAAAACTCTCCTGCAACGTCTTTGTCAGACAGAGGGTGGAGTGGGAGACTGGGCAACTTGTTTTTTGTTCAGCCTCTTTATACGTTTCAGGGTGTGCTGTTTTTAAATGTATAAATAGGTTGCTTGTGTCGCTGCTGTGTGAAACTTTCTTGTCACAAATATTGCATCTTGCAATATTTTTGTCTGCCGTTGAAAAGTAGCACCACACTTCGCTTTCTTTCTGCCATATTCTGTTTATGCGGAAGTGTACAACTAGTGTGCCCATATATGTGCCGTGTACTGGTGCGTGTACTACGTGTACGTGTGGGCAGGGCCCGTCGCTGGCTCCTCTCACGGGCCAGCTAAATATGTCAGGAGAGGGGTGTTTTCTATTTAGCACAAACCTTAAAAAGAAGTACCAAAAACACTTAGTGATGCCGAAATTATTAATATAATTTTAATATAGATATTTTTGTACAGGTATCGATACCAAGTAGCCTATCTTGTGAGTATCGATATATCGATACTGCAGCATCGATCTGGCCACCCCTCCCCTAGTACTTGGTGATGACAAAGAAATATGCTAATGATTGCCAGTAAATCAAAATCAAGTGACTTGACCCCCACCCCCACCCACAGGAAGCTAGGTATTTTCTGCTATAAACTAAGCCCGTCTGTACATATCAGTGCAGAAGGTGCAAGTCTGAGTGTTGTGGAGGGCTTTCCCGTGAGGCTGAAGGCGCTCCGTTCTGAATGTCTTCAATGAGTCGCAATGTTTTTTTTTCATTTTTTTTTTTCATTTGTGTAAACGCGTATAAATCTCGATCTGAAGTCAGTTTATAAACTCGCTAGAAAAGTGGAAGAATAATCGTTGCTCGTTTAAAAACGGCTCAATGACATTGAACAATCTGACACTCAATGGAACACTTTCATAACAATATGGACTTTGTGTACTCATTTTTTACTCGTACAGAAATATGATGTTTATTTTAATCTTCGGCGGATTACTCGTGGACGGTGAGTAGTAGATATGATGGTTTCGCACTTCACTTTACAAACATAAAAAAAAAATTAATAATAATAATTTAGGGGGAATTAAAAAAATGTCTTTGTGGTCTAGAGGTCTTGAAACTGTCTGGAGATTGTGAATGAAAAATGTCTTATTCTACAGGTGCAAGTAGCCTAGTAAAAACCCTTACGAAAATAAACCATGGTTTTGCTACACTAATATAGTTTAACCATGGTATATTTCTTTGCAGTAAAACTGTGGTTATACAAATGGTAATCAATCTTCCAAGAAACCTTGGTTATTACACTTTTACTATAGTAAACCATGGTTAGTTTTCTTAAGGTATGAAACCAACATGATGCTTTGTTTCTGTGCTGATGTCTTGTTCACTATTGCATTAACATTACTCAGGATTCATTCAGTGAACTTACCTTAGAACTAATTTCTTATTCACCATTTTGTTGTTACTGTATCCTGCGGGACTTTAAATCTGTCCTTGCATCTGTAAAGATTTGAACAGGATTGCAGGAGTAATAAGACTTAAAGGAATAGTTCACCAAAACATTAATTCTGTCATCATTTACTCAGCCTCATGTTGTTCCAAATCAATCAATCCTACTTTATTTCTTATGTGGAACACAAAGCTGAACTCTCTGCCTGAGAAACTGTCTCTTTTCTTCAGGTGTGTTTGGTGTTACAGGTGAAGTAAAGTCAGTGTTCGTGATGGAGGGAGATTCTGTCACGCTACACACTGATCTTACTAATATACAGAAATATGAACGCATACTGTGGACATTTGGAACCGACAGCACTCGAATAGCTCAAATCATCAACGCTGTCAATAAGGTCTCATTATATGATGATGTTCTTGATGGGAGATTCAGAGATAGTCTGCATCTGGACAAGACTGGATCTCTGACCATCACAAACACCACAACTGAACACAGTGGTGTTTATGAACTACAGATCTTTGGTGGAAATGAGTTCCCACCAAAGAAATTCAGCATTATTGTTTCTGGTGAGTCGTTCTCTTGATGCATTTGGTTTGATTTCATTGCATTGCTGTGTCGATAGAGTGAAAAATGTTATTCTCTGATGTTTTCCAGCTCCTCTGCCTGTTCCTGTCATCATCAGTAACTCTTCACACTGTTCTTCATCGTCATGTTCATTGGTTTGTTCATCAGTGGTGAATGTGAGTCATGTGACTCTCTCCTGGTACGCAGGAATCAGTGTATTGTCCAGCATCAGTGCGTCTGATCTCAGCATCAGTCTCTCTCTACCTCTGGAGGTGGAATATCAGGATAAAAACACCTACAGCTGTGTGCTGAACAATCCCATCAGCAACCAGACCACACATCTGGACATCAACACACTCTGTCACACATGTGCAGGTACGGCAGCGCTGATATCTAACATCAGTGCTGAGCTAATCAATAAAGTTTTATCAGTTCTAATACTGATATGGTTTCTCTCTTCCATTATAGCAGCAGGTTTGTCTGCAGGTGAAATAGCGCTGGTGTGTGTTTGTGCTCTGGCTCTGGCTGCAGTTTTGTGTGGTGTTTACTGGTACCATCAACATAAGCTTAAACGTGCAGATCAAGCTGGTACGTGTAGAGCTGATTTCACAAAAGAATGCTTAATTATGCAAAATATAGTTTTGTAAGAAAGGTTACATTTACTTCTGTGTTCTTGTTTCATATACATTCACATTCAAGACATTATCTGTGTTTTTTTTCTCAGATGGGAAAACGTATAATGTGGACAGATGTTCACAAAATGGTAAGTTACTGTACAACTGTGTGTATCTTGGTTGAAAGTTACTATGTCAAAAGGTGTTATTTAATGAAGTCTGTGATTTTGGTTAAAACAGGTGCAGTTCCTTTGTTAGCCGTGGAGACAGACGGTAAGATATCATGTGCTAATATTGCAGGATACTGTGTCTTTGTTCAGGATATGGTTCATGTTGTCATGAAGCACAATCGAAACTGGCAGCGTATATCCCAGCTAACAAAAGTCTGTTCAACATTTTGCTAACGTTCACATTAAGTTGGTTATGTTTTGTTGGTAATGGGAACGTTAGAGAATTCCATTCTATTTTAGAATTTTGCAAACCGTTTTAGAATGTTATTTTTTTTAATTTCTCTGAACCATGAGACTAGTTAGCTATTTCTAAATGTTGAGTATACCCAGTATTATAAGGTGAGGTTGAACAGAAAACTGGAGGAGCAGGTTTATAGATTTTCCTCAGGTGAGGAGTGTGACTGAGAGGATGGCAGCGTGGGTTGTAGGAAAGCACATGGGAACTCCAAATAAGGATAATGTACATCCAGCCGGCTGTTATCGCAGAATTAATGTTCTGCATTTTCTGGGTTTAGACTGTTGGGTAAAGACGCTGGGTTCATTTAACCCAATTTGGATTGAAAGTCATTCTTAATCTGTTAATTTGCTAAAAAATAAATAAATAAATTGGTCACGTTAACTTGTGTTAAAGAGTTATTAGAACTCCTATTATATAGCTCCATATTTTTTCTCAAATAGAGTAGGCAATAAACTATAGAAACTTTTGTAAACAACTTAAGATTATGCATTTATAGTTAAAAGTTTAGAGTTGAGTGAACTTAAATTTGGAAGTTACTTGTTACCTTTGTTTGCTTGAATAAGTTGGTGCAATATTAAATTCCTTAAAGTTGAAACCAATAAATCATTTTATAGTGTAGTTTTTTTGTTGGTGGTGTGTCTCATGTGACCTTGTTATTTGTACACGCTGTGACTATACAAATCACAACATGTAAATAGGAAAATGTTGGCGTTATTTTGTCACTTATTGGGAGCAGTATGCTAGCTGGAGCCGTTTACCTCCAGTCTTTGTGCTAAGCTAGGCTAGCGGTGGGTGCGTTAGACAGAGTTACGGCACGCACGGAGATGAGAAGTGTGTGTATGGACTTATCTAACTCTGGGGGATACGGTGAATAAGCTATAGTCCCAAAAAGTCGGCGTGTTCCTTTAAGCAGAGGGGTTGCCATGTGTGTCCATCCGCTACGCCACTAGTAGTGTATGTAAATCAACAATGTTTACTCGTTCTTATTGTTAGCTGGACTGAGAAATTCACGTTTATTTGTCAGCAAATGTCCGCCTGACAACAATAATAGTGTTGTCACGATACTGGAATTTTCAAATACCTTGAAAAATATCTGTGGCAAGCAGGACGAGGCCGAGGCATAAAAGGAGGAGCGACGACAGTGAAGGATGAGACAGGACCAGGCCTGGATTTTACGTTGATGTTTTGTTTATGCTTTATTATGTGTGTGCGGCAGTCATCCGTTGACATCCGCCATTACTTTTGTTTTTAGTTTATTTATTTATTAAAGTTGGCGATACGAGGCTGGTGCGCAGGTGACACTCGATAGTTATGATTTAATTTGCACAATACTTAGCATGCATCAGTCCCAGACCCTCATAACAATGACTTAGTTGTTTGATCTATCTGAAAGTGGGATAAAGATGACTGGCTAATCCTAAAGTAAAGTGAGTTACAGTAATCCAATCAGTAAAATCCTTTTTTTTCGAATTTTTTCTTGACGGAATAGGTTTTACTTTTACTAGTAGTCGAAGCTGAAAGAAGCATGTTTGACCACTGTATTTATGTGAGAATTTCAGATTTCAGTATTTCTTTCTTGTCTAGAGAGTCATTTCCAAATCTATAGAGAAACATTAGAGTCAGAATGATCGCCGGTGTGTGAAAGAGAAACTAAAACATGAGTAAATGAGGTGATGATGAACTGTTTTAAACTATCGGTCGAGTGCTTGACTACACTGACCCACAATTACAACATGGATTTGTGCAGGGAGTTGTCACACAGAGGAGAGATGTGTATTTTGCAGATATTACAAATAATCAAACCTGTTTGCTGGGATCTGTGGCGGAAAGGGTGTTGCTGTGTCCTCTGAGCAAATCCAGGTTTCAACCTTTGGATGATGAGCTTTATTGATTGGCATTTCCACAGTCCCAAACACAGAGAGCAATGAGGAGCTAGGTGGAAAGAGACTGCAGGCTTGTTGGATCATGTTGTCCAGCACTTCTCTGTTCCTCTGTGAAATTTGTCCGCCCTTTAGAAGTTTCTAACAAAACTACTTCTTTAAACTCCTCCTCGGCTGTTGGTACAATTCGAATGATATATTCGTGATCTGGAGACCCTCATGACAAACAAAATATACAATTTTGTTTTTTCGTTTGATTGTTTCCAATTTAAGCCAAAGATTTTGGGTGAGTTTAGCCTATGATGAATAATTGACTTGTATCTTCAATCTGCCAAGCAAAGGTTGAGCAAAGGTTTTGAGAGCGAGCGCAAAGTTTCTCGGGGAAACGCAAACGATTTGCGAGCGGAAGAAAAGTTTATCGGGCGAATGTAAACGCTTTGCAAGAGAGCGCTAAGTTTATCGGGGGGGGGGGGGGGGGGGGGAAGCAAAACATTTTGCGAGCAAATGCAATGTTTCTCTGGGAAACGCTAAAGCATTGACTACTTGTTTTTCCTCCCAACAATTCTGATGTCTGGTGTTTGGCAATACAATTGTGGTTCAATCACATCTGAAAAACTGTTTCTGTTTGTTCTCCAGATGTGTTTGTTAAGGAAGATAAAATCACGTCAGTGTCAGTGATGGAAGGACAACCCGTCACGCTACACACTGATGATGCTGAAATACAGGGAATGGAGAAGATATGTTGGAAGTTTGCGGATTCCAAAAAACACAATGCTAAATTTGTTGTCATAGCTACACTGGATAAAACGAACAATGAGGAACTTCCATATAATGGAAAAATTCTCAAATTCAAAGACAGTTTAAAACTGAACCTCAACACCGGATCTCTCACCATCACTAACATCACACCTAAACTCTGTGGACATTATAAACTCCACATCACCAGCAATGGACAGATGAGCATGCATACATTCATCGTTGCTCATGTGAGTTTCTTTCAAAGCTTTAAATGTCTTACTAAGATGAAAACTATTAATAAAGAGTTATGTTCTTTGCATCTTTTTTTAATATAAACAGATATATTATATATATATATATTTTTTTTTGTCTTTGTCAGAGCGTCATATTTCATTGTGAATAGTTAAAAATCACTGTAGTGGGAAGACTAATTTAATTTGTAGATTGATGGGAACATTCAAATACTTTCCATATTTTTACCTTCTATGATTCTTTTTTTTTTTTAGATTCCATTGAATAGAGAGCGGATCCTAAGCCGAAGACAAACCTGCCCTTGATTACAGTATATAAACACTGGAATATCATCCACATTTAAATTCCACCGACAAAAATAAGAAACATTTTGCTTTTTTTTTAACCATCTAACATCCCTAATGACAAAATGCCTTATTGATAAAGATAAGAGTTCTGTAAGGCTGACATAAAACGTATGTATATTTTGTCACACTACACCTATTTGTCAGGAGAAAGGAGCTATTAAACACACCAGTTAATTTGTGTATATTTTAAAACTGCTGAACTATTATTATACTAGTATTTTTTGTATTTTAGTATTAACTCTTTCCCTACCAGTGTTTTTTTTTTTTTTTAAGTTACCAGCCACTGTTAAATTAATCATTTATTCAACACTTGAATGTGGTTAAGTTTCATTAAAAAAAAGCAACATTTTGAGCAAAAAGCTGAGAAAATCACTTTTTTTGTCAAAGACTACATCCAGATCAGATTCAGAACGATGATCAAAACACCGATTGAGTAGATCGAGTCCATCAACACCCCTAAAGCTTCACAGTCCTCTAGCTCGTCCTGGGTCGACATTTCATTCTGTAAAACTAGGCAGTTTGGATTTATATGCTGTTTAATGTTGATGATCGCGTTATTTTACATATGCATATGATTACATATGAGATCTCTTGTTTCTGCATCATCTGCGCATGTGTGTTGATCAGGAGATCAGTACTCTTTCAGAAGATGTGTAATAGCGCCCCCTACCGTATAACAGTGAAAGTCGATAAATTCAGTCAATGGCAGGGAAAGAGTTAATTGTAAAAGTTTTTTTTTTCGTTTTCTGCATATCTTTCCCAAAAATTTATTTTTATATATATATATATATATATATATATATATATATATATATATATGTATGTATATATGTATGTATATATATATATATATATATATATGTATAAAGTATTTAATGAAGTCATGACATGCAAAATCAAATGTGCCTTGATCTTTTGACATACAAGAGGTCTTTGTAAATAAAGCAAAAAGTGATGAAAATTGAATAAACTGCACTTAAGTATTTTCATGCTTCTTATACGAATCATTGTAAAACAATATATTTTTAAAATGTATAAATATACAACCTTTTATTTTTTATTTGTACAGCTTTGTAAATTGTATTTTTTTGTTATTCTCTCTCTCTCTCTGTGTGTGTGTGTATATATATATATATATATATATATATATATATATATATATATATATATATATATATTCACATTTTTAAGGAAATATATATTTTTAATCAAAGCTGTGTTTGGTCCTTATATGTTCAAAATATCACACATTTAAATGTGCAGATGTTTTTGTAGATTATGTGCTGAACTGCAGTCGAATCTAATCATTCATTTAAAAATTACATTTCTTGCATTGAAATGAGTAAAAAATGATGATCGTAAGAAAAAAGAAAGAAATTCAGAAACTTCTGAGAAGAGCAAATCAACTTTCAAACACATTTATGACGGTGGCATCACATTCTTACAAGTTATTTAAGGCAACTAGTGTTGATTATAGGTTTTATTGAGTATATTAGGGTTGCTGTTATTAACTTGATGTGTAAAAATGTACGTTTTCAAATATGAACAACTGCTTCGAAATTACTCACGTTGAAAAACCCACTCGAGGGGGCGGTGCTTAGACGCCATGCATCTACGAATCACCTCTTACAAGAGGCGGAGCAACTTTCACTTTTACAGAGAAGGCGCATTTTTTGAAATTTGTTTCATCTGAGATGAAGTATGACTCTGTTATTAGCGGCTAATTCTGAGGATATCCCTCACACACAGTACAACACGTACCGACGGTAAGACGGCTTTCTCAATTTAAACTGCACGATGTTCTATCAACATTTATTTTCAGTGTACTCGTGAATTTCGAAGTGTTTTTAGGCGTGTGATATTGAATTATTGTTTTTTTAGTCAGTATGTAGGCTACTATGATGTAAAGCGCAATGTGTGATAGATTGACCCTATATACGTGCAATAGATTTTTTTTAAAGAAATTATTCAGGGATATTTTTTAAATTTATTAATTCAAAATTATGTTTCATGGCCTGTTTCAATTCAACACTCAATGACAGACACAGACAACTTAACGAACATGAGCATAACGCTGTGAACTGTAAACACGTAGTGAATCATGCACTACGATTCATGTTTCATATTCATTCCCTTGAACAAAATAGGTGTCAGTCAACAGACTTGGACCAATCAAGCTTAGCCTCAACTGTCAAAGCCAATAAGAGAGGCGGTATCGGCTTCTTATCACATTTGAAAGAGGATGGTTGATGATTTTTTATTTTATTTTTGGATAATGTTGGCGGAATATTTTGAATGACTTTTTATGGTCTTGACATTGCTCAGCATAACTGTTATTCTCTCTTGATCTTCAGATGCTGTTTCATGTATTTGCTGGTCCTGTTGATAGATACCGGTAAGAACAGAGCAAATACTGTAGCCTACAGTAGTGATGGTCGATTTCGAAACACTTTGTGAAACTTAGAAACCTTTATGAATCTTTTGTTTAGAATTAGTTTAGCCTGTATTAAACTGCCAAAGTCACGTGATTTCAGTAACGGCTCATAATCTATTTTTTTTACAGTCTCTGAACGAGGCTTCGTTACGTCGTAATGGTTTTGAATCGTTTCGAAATGTAATGTTCACCGCTAGGGGGCGATGATCACTGTGAACCCATGAATCATGCAGATTCAGTGAGATCGCCCCGCAGCGGCGAACCATTGAATGGTATTTACCTGATATCTCTAATCAGTTTCATACATTTGTGGACGTTTTAATAAGACATTATAATTGAAAGGAATAATAGTAGGCTAGTTAATAGTCTCTTATTGGTTTGTTTTGCTGAGCAATCCATGGAACAAAAAAAAAAAAAAAAAAACAAGCCCTGGGAATTGATAAAATAACACATATTACACAGACACTTGATAATCTTATTAGATAATTAGATAATTGCATTTGATAGATTTGACTTAAAAAAAAAAACACATTTGGAATGGGTTTGTAAAAGTTTTTTTTTTTTTGCCATTACAATTTATTTGCAAAACATTTCCAACATGATTTAAGAAGTTCCAAAGAACATTTTACATTTGAATAAAGAAAATCTGAATGTACAAAGAGTCACTGATCAGTATACATTTTTAAGCATTTCGGACATAGAATTTTTTTTCTTTTTTTCATTGTGGTTTCAGACTTTTGGACCCCACTGTTTAATAATAGTGAACGATTTAATTGCTGTTAAACATAGTTTTTTTGTGTGTTTTCTAGCTTCTGTGCATCCAGTATTTGAAGGCATTGAAGGAGGCTCTGTTGTTTTGCCGTGCAGTGACAGAAGAATTGTACTTGAAGAAAAACACCTGACAGTCTACTGGAGACACAACGACACCAGGAATGTATACGATATTATCCATGGAAAAGTTTCTGTTAAGGAACAAGACCCAGCGTACAAGAACAGAGCAGAAGTTTTACCTGAAGAGCTCAAGAAGGGCCAGATCTCTCTCAAACTCACCGATCTTCAGCTCTCCGATAGAGGAACGTACATCTGTTTCGTTCCAGATGTGACAGTTCATCACAGTACACGACTGGTGGTCAGAGGTGTGCTGTAATGCCTCCTAATTTAATACATTTGGAGTTCATAAGTGATTGAAATTTAAACAGAGTTGGTATAAATAGTCAAACATGTTGTACAATATTGTTTTGCATGGCAGATAGTACACATATTTTGGTCTATTAGCAAAATATCTAATAATTTTCAAAGCATTTAATTTTTCTCCTAATTTTTGCCTCCACAGAACGGCCAGTAACAGAACACAGAGCAGTTCCAGTAAGAAGCCATGGCACAGAAACAAGCCTGGGAAGAACTCTGAAACTCCTACTTCTTTTATCTGGAATCATTCGGCAATTTATTTGATTCTGCCCCGTTGTATTGTTCCATTGATGAATACATTTTACTTGTTTAAATGTTGTTTGTTTATAGATGATGTGCGGTACTACATTTTTTACACTACACAATGCAAATGAACAGTGCATTCAAAATGGCAACTAAAAATGAAAAAAAAAAAAAAAAAAAAAAATTACATTGACTCAGGGATTTTTAAGCCGACAAAGTTTAAAACCATTTCTGGCTTGCACGATTTGTAAATAAAATATTTTTTAATCAAAGCTATGTGTTTGGTCTATATGTTCAAAATATCACACATTTAAATGTGCAGATGTGTTTGTAGACTATGTGCTTAACTGCAATCAAATCGAATCATTCATTATTTAAAAATCGCATTTCGTGCATTGAAATTAGTAAAAAAAATGAGGCCATGTAAGAAAAAAAATAAAACTAAATTCATAAACTTCATTGAGAAGAGCAAATCAACTTTCAAACATATTTACAATGGTGGCGTCACATTCTTACATTTTATTAAATGCAAATAGTGTTAATTACAGGTTTGATTGAGTATATTAGGATGCATCTTATTTACTTGATGTATTCAGTTTGCTTTAACTTGTCTGTGTGTGTTTGTTTGGGCTCAACCGCTGAGGAACCGATATCGTTGGCAGTATAGATCACTATATCATTTACTTTACGTTTTTAAATATGAACATATCTGCTTTAAAATTACTCATACACCCACTCGAAGTAACCATGCAGGGATGACGTCACGTCATCAATCTACGATCACCTCCCGGGGGCGGAACAACATTCACGATTTAAGTGTTTGAAGTGAGGGCGCCTTTGTTAAAAAATGAGTTATATCAGAGATGCAGTGACTGTTGTTGACGGCTAATTCTGAGAATAACCTTCACACACACACAACACGTACCGACGGTAAGACGACTTTCTCAATTTATACTGTACGATGTAGAGTTAAATATAAGTCTTTCATCATTAGTTTTCAGTGTATGTACAATGTACTCGTGAGATTTGAAGGGTTTTTAGGCGTGTGATATTGAATTAATGTTTCAGTTAGTCAGTATGGTTTACAGCGCAATGTGTGATATCATTTATGTAGGCTACACATGTGCAGTAGATTGTATTTTTCCAAGAAACAACATGGATATATGAAATCAATACCCTGTAACAGAAAGTCATATTTTGATTAGACAAATTCACTAAAATATAATGTCCATTACAGTGAACACAAGTCTATTCCTGAGTCCCACCACACCTCTCCTTAGCAAATGCACTTTATACAATATATTACTGCCACCCTCTGGACTAAATATAACTTCTTATATTACACTGAGCTTTACTGTTAAGGTTTGGACTTTAGTCGTTGGAGAACCCATGTGGAGTTGCTGACTCCTCCTATGAGAGGCGGAGAAACAGTCCAGTCTTATCTTATTGCAGATTAACCCACTGATGTTTAAATCCCCTTGTATTTCTGTACAGCTGCTTTGGAGTTCGAGAGTATCCCTCACACACTTCTGACTACAACATGCACCGACGGTAAAAACTGCACGTTGTTGAGTTTAATAACAGTCTCAATGGGCTTTTACACCTGTGACATTAAGTTCATGTGTGATTTAGATAGCATGTAGGCTAACCATATTGAAATTCAGAAAATTAACCATGGTTTTTACTACAAATAAAACAAAAACAAAAAAATGGTTATTGTAGTACAAACCATTTTGTAGTTAACCCATTAACCAAAGTGACATGACTTGTAGCCAATGGTCTGTTGTCTGACAGAAAATATGTAAATGAGAACAGCTTTTTTTTGGACATTCGGCTGTATTATATATTAAAATACAGTGTGTGAGCACGGATTAGGAACACAAACAAACATTATACAGAATGCAAGTAGGCTACGACGTGACTATAGAATAAAGCATGAAGAAAAATATGAAGGTAAAAGAGTAGCAAAACTCGAGAGCATGTAGATGTGAATTTGAGAACTTGTACAATGAATATTCGTAGGCTATGACTGTGAAAACCTGTCAAATAAAAATCTGAAGTTGAAGTTGGTGAGATTTGCAAAAGGCAAGAGAGAAAGGAGGAGAAGGGGGAGGGGGTGAAGGAAGGAAAGGACTCTTTAATTTGCGCCCTGCCCCGCCCCCGCCTTCCTCTCTTGCCTTCCTCTCTTGCCTCGCCGCCACAGGGTTTCAAGTGCGGAAGTTAGTTCTGCATCTAATATATCGCGAAAAGAGAAGCAAAAGAAGCAAAAGTCAATGCATGAGATTGGAAATTGCAGTGACAGATTTGCAAAGTTGTACAGTAAATGTGAATGAAAGAATAAGTGCAACTATGTAGGCCTACTACAAATTTGTGTCTGTCATTGTATTTTTGTGAATGGTATTTTACACATTTGTGACTACTTGTCTGCAGCTTCAAATTCAGAATACAGGTTGTAACTTAGTGCATTTATGGTAATTTGAGGTACAATGAGAACTGCGCATGTGCGAAGAGAGTGAGTCTGTAATAGATGATGTAACAGGTGCGCAGGAGAAGAGAGAACCGCTCTATCGACTTTCGTACACTTTTTTAAATTTCCTTTTCTATTTGTGACCAGAGTTTAATGTTTATTTGTATATGTTTTTTTCCTCACCCAATCCCCATGTATGCGGATGAGTGTGACGTTTAAGTCATTTTATTAAACCCAGGGAAATTACGCCATCTCTCATCTCTCGTGCTTTTCCTCCGACACCACATATTGTGTTCTCTCTCTCTCTCGGCAACAACATCTGAACTTTGCGTTACAAGGTTTGTGACTATTGTCTGCGGCTGCAAATCTTAACATTCAGATTCAGAATTTTAGGTTTTCACATCGGAGCTGTGAGTGTACATTTTAGTGTAGCTTACACGTAGAAATATTCATTGTACAAGTTCTCAAACTCACATCTACATGCTATCAAGTTTTGCTACTCTTTTACTTTCACAGATAAACAAGTTGTAAAGTCTGACTCTTTGGGCAGGCTTTAGCTACTTTCCTTTGAAAATAGTGGGCAACACTGCATTTCACCACACACACACACACACACACACACACACACACACACACACACACACACACACACACACACACACACACACACACACACACACACACACACACACACACACACACAGACTGAACATTGAACTGTAGAGCTGTCAAAGCATGATCAGGTGTTCAGGTTGATCATTCACGTATTGTGCAGGGATGACACGTTATTGGAAAACAAATTTCGCATATGCTGTGCCTTTTATTTTTTTGAGATGGAAAAATATTTCTCACTTTATGAGGACTCACTTTATGGATTTAATACCAGCATGTTCTACTCATGGTTTGCAGATGCTGTTCCATCTGTGTGTTGATGTTGTTAATAGATACAGGTAAGAACACCCTGGTGAAAAAAAAAATATAGCTTATGTTAAGTATACTTGCAGCCAGACTAATTCAGGATACTTCAACTGTGTTAATGATTAGTTAACTTGAAGTGTGCTATTTTGAAACAACTCATTTTGTACTAAGTATATTTTAGTTGTTAAAATATACTTGTATATATTTGTGTTACAAGTACATTACAAATTCATTACGAGTGTCTTCGAAACATACAAGCAATATACCATAAGTATATTATATTTAAGGAAAAAGTATATGCTCAGTAATACCTTTGGCTTATTCCAAATACTACAAATTGCACACTTTGTCTTCAATAACAAATGCACATTAATAAACAAATATTACTTGGCTAACCTTAATTAAAAAATAGTTTTTCAATGCATTTATCATATGCTTTAATACTTTCTGAAAGCTATTTATGTCCATGTAATGAAGTGAATTCCAAGCATGAGGAAGTAAACTTAAAACTTACTGTAAAATTTAACTTAAAATATACTACAACTTCAGCATATATAATAATGTATTTTGAAAGTATACTTTCAATGCATTGTTACAATGATCATTTTCAGCACATTGTTAAAAATATACCTAAAATATATTTTTAAGTGCAAATAAATACACTTTTACACATAATTGTATATTTTATTTTCTTAAATATACTAAAGTACAATTATTTTAAAGTGTGTTAAAAGTTGTATTGTGAAAATAGGAAAAAGTATGATGCTAATGTCATTTTTATATATTTAAAGATAGTAAAACATTTTGTTAGTATATTTGCAATGTACAAATACAATAAAGTATACTTTTTAAATAAAGTAAACAGGCTAGTGTCACTGGGGTCCAAAAGTTGGTGACCACTAATAAAAATGGTTTTACTTTGCATTTTTATGATGTAACACTTATTTCATTACATACTGTATTATCTGCAAAAACATTTTGAGTTAAAAGTTAGCCTGTATAAACTACATTGATCTGAGAACGTCTTTCCTCTTTCCTCAGTGACAGCAGCGCTGGAGCTACATGAACAAAACATGATGAATATGTTCTGAATGATTTGAGATGTCACATGATCAATGGCACTCACTTACATTTTTTTTAAGTAAAAGTTTGCCTCAAATTTTTTCGACAGCACTGATTAATGATCAAAAATGAAAGACATAACATACTGTTTTAGCCTCTCAGCACAGGTTGGTTGAAGGCGTTGAAGGAGGCTCTGTCGATTTGCCGTGCAGCGACAGAAGATTTGTACTTGAAGAAAAACAACTGACAATCCACTGGATACACAACGACACCAGGAATGTGTACGACATTATCCGTGGAAAAGTTTCTGTTAAGGAACAAGACCCAGCGTACAAGAACAGAGCAGAAGTTTTACCTGAAGAGCTCAAGAACAGCCAGATCTCTCTCAAACTCACCGATCTTCAGCTCTCCGATAGAGGAACGTACATCTGTTTCATTCCAGCTGTGGGAGTTCATCACAGTACACAACTGGTGGTCAGAGGTGTGATGTAATACCTATACTTTTGTTCATCAGTTTTAATTTCCATGTGTTTATAATCAAAGTAATCTAAGCTGTGCACTTATTTCGCTCAAATCATAATAACGTGTTTATAGTAGCCCTACTGTTTTTACTCCTAATACTGCTTTGTTTTTGCTTGTTGGTTTGCCTCACAGAAAGATCATTCACAATATGCACAACGGCTCAAATAAGAAGCGATGGAACAAAAGCAAGGCTGGGAATGACTCTGCTCCTCCTAATGTCATCTGGATTCATCCTGCGCATTATTTAAATATGAATTTTGACCGTTCAATGTAACCTGTTTATATTTAATCTATGGAGTTTACTATTTAAAAACTGTTTGAATATAGTATAAACACATATCCCAATCAGAACGCCTGGATGACGAGAGAGGTCAAGAGACTTTTTTTCGCACTGCATTAGCACTTTCCAGTATTGGGATTTTTTTTTTTTTTTTTTTTATACTGCCTCTATGTGACCGGTCCTATTATGTGTATGTGTCGGTATGGTTTTTGCCTGATAGTATGACTTGAGTGAGTGTATGAATGTATTCTTCTATGCACCAGGAGTAGCAGTTTAAATTGCATTGTGACAGTGTTTTACAATGGCAAATAAAAATGATTCTGATAAAACGTGGAGAAAAATATGAAGGTAAAAGAGTAGCAAAACTCGAGAGCATGTAGATGTGAATTTGAGAAACTTGTACAATAAATATTTGTATGTGTACACTAAAGTTTACACTCACAGCTCCAGTGTGAAAACCTGTCAAATTAAAATGTGAAGTTGAATGGTGAGATTTGCAAAAGGCGAGGGAGAGGTGGAGGGCACAAAGGAAGGAAAGGACGCTCATATCAAATCACCACACATCTCTTTAGCAAATGCACTTAACTTTACAGTCTATTACTGCCACCTGCTGGACTATATAACATCCTACTCATTACACTGAGCATACTGTTAAAGGAACACGCCGAATTTTTGGGACTAGCTTATTCATCCCCAGAGTTAGATAAATCCACCCTTCTCACCTCTGTGCGTGCCGTAACTCTGTCTGACGCACCCACCGCTAGCCTAGCTTAGCACAAATACTGGAGGTAAACGGCTCCAGCTAGCATACTGCTCCCAATAAGTGACAAAATAACGCTAACATTTTCCTATTTACATGTTGTGCTTTGTGTAGTCACAGTGTGTACAAATAACAAGGTCACATGAGACACAGCCATCTTCTAACCGTATACATACTGGGAACTATATTCTCAGAAGGCGAAGCACTGCTACTTCTGCGGAGTGATTTGCTCGCAGCAGCTGAGAAGCTCAGAGTGTTGCGCTAATCACTCTACAGACAGTGTAACGATAGACAGTGAAATGATCTGCACTACGGAATAAAATATCTGTCGATATTCAGTTGGGCTTCACTCTCTTCACTCCGCCTACAGAAGACCATTTCTTTTTGTGAATTGAAAAATTAAAAATACACACAGTTGGATCAAATGGACAAAGTAATGATATATGAACTACTGTAGAATAGTTACAATCACCATAGGTTTTTAAATACAGGAGACTGAGTGATATATGTATAAATGTGAATTTATATAAAGTTACATTTAGATATGAACCATATTTAGCCCATTAGACTTACCGTGTAATCATATGGAATATCTGCTGTACTCACTATTGGTCACCATTGGCACTATACAGCTACAGAACAGTGTCCTACATATGAAGACAAACACAACTGATCCCTTTTCTAAAATTCACAGGCCCATTTAGAAGAATGAGACAATATTGTTATTCACAAAATAGCTATTTATTAACATCATTTATGAATTAGGATGACTCTCGTAGATGACTCCCCTATGGCTTGCCACTCTTCTTTAACTGTTTTTCTATCCTCCTGTCAAAGTGCTCCCCCTCACTGATAAAAAGGAAGCAAAAGTTGGATAGTGGTAGAAAAAATAGTTATTTGTAAATAATGTCATGTTTGACCATTTATTCCTTTATAGGATCCTTACAGTACCTTATGTTGATGACAGGTCACACACCTTTATGAGAGATGTGCGATCAGAGTATAAACTCACATTACGTGCACACATTTTTGTACAAATCAGTAAGCTATTTTAAGCCTACCAATCTCCACCCCTTAGATCTGGATCCAACTCCGCCTCCTGGATCTCGTGTACTGCAGTGAGGTGCTACTGCCTGCACGCGGCTACATCCAGCCGCAGACGAACACACCTTTGGACTTTAGTCTTTGAAGAACCCATGTGGAGTTGCCCGCTGAATTTGAATTTCCAAACAGCTGCTTCAGAGTCCGAGAGAGCTCACACACATCTGACTACAACATGCACCGACGGTAAGACTTTCTCAAGTTAAACTGCACGTAGTTGAGCTAAGTTTCAGTGTACAATAATGAGAATCATTATTATGTGGTATAGCGTTTTGATTTATGATGTCTTTGCAACACAAAGACCATTCATTCTTTCACCATTCACGGGTAGGTAAAAAACAAACAAAACAAACAAAAAAAAAAACCTAATGAAAACTGTGCATGACGCGAGACTGAGACTGCAAACAAGACAAGCCAGTGCACACTCATATCGACTGTCGTGCAAACGTGCAGACCAGTAGAAAGTTTCACGCATACCGTGTCAAGAGCTGTCAGCGCCGAGGGCTCGGGTACGTTAGGGACTTACCCAACGAACACATTTGCGTTGTGGCAATGTCTGTGACACGTTGCATCCATGTCTACGCGCTCGCAACATTGTAACAAAGTAGAATTGTTCCTTGATTGTTATTTTTATTACATGGCTTTGTTGAATTCTAATGTAGAATGCGGTGTGTTATTTCTTGATAACAGACCGCTGCGAAGTATAACACACCGTTGCCATGAAAAACAGAGCGTTGCTATGGACGCAGGATTCTAACCGTAGAGACGGAACGGACTATTTTCTTTAACGGAGGCAATACAATCGTTTTTAAATCAATAAACTCCCTTTTAAATAAATATTTTGTGTCAAATGATTGATTTATTTGGTAGGTAGCCATGTAATAAGCAGGATAATGTAGAGCGAGGCGGTTGTTATAGCGAATACAAGCCCTTGACGCTGTGAACTGTAAACAAGACGTAGTAAATGCTGCACAAATATTCACAACAGTCTTCATTCATTTCATTGAACAAAGTAGCTGTCAGTAACTAACTAACTAATCAAGTTTACCCTCAACTGTTGGCTACAGTCAAGATAGGATGAAAATAAAATATAAAATAATGCACATTTGAAAGAGGATATCGTTGAGGATTTTTTTTTATGGATAATGATGACGGAAATATTTTGAATGACTTTTTATGGACTTGACATTGCTCAGCTTAATTGTTATTTAAATGTTCTCGCTTGATTTCCAGATGCTGTTTAATCTATCTGTCGGTACTGTTAATAGATACAGGTAAGAACAGAGCAAATACTGTACAGATGCACTGCTTAGAAACCTTTATGAGTCTTTTGTTTCGAATCAGTGTTGTGTTTCAAACTGCCAAAGTCACGTGATTTCAGTAGATAAGGCCAGAGCCATTGTGGATTAGAGAGCTAACTTTATGGTTAATGAATCATGAGGATTCAGTGAGATTATTGAACAAATATCTAGTTTTCTTTTATTTTAGTTTTTTACCAGATCTCTAATCAGTTTTATACATTTGTGGACGTTTTAATGAGACATTAGTAGCCTATAATTGATAGGAATAATAGTAGTTTAGTTGAGCAATCCATGGAACAAACAAAACAAGCCCTGGAAATTGATAAAAGAACACATATTACACAGAGACTGGATAATTAATCTTATTAGATGATTAGATAATTGCATTTGATAGATTTTACTTAAAAAAAAAAAAAACAAACAAAAAAAAAAACATTTGGAATGGGTTTGTAAAAGGTGTTTTATGCATGTTTGGCCTGAGTATCTGTTTCAAGTACACCGTTGTGACCAGCAGGGGTCGCCAGAGTTTTGAACACTTCGAAACAGTGAATCATTTTGCGATGCAATTGGTTAAATTGATTCAAAGCTTTTCTCCCATCACTACTGTACAGTAGGGTACTAAGGTTTGAAACTACTAGTGAAACCTTTGCAGTTTTATAACTTAATACTTTTTTTTCCATTACAATTTATTTGCAAAACATTTCCAGCATGATTTAAGAAGTTCCAAAGAACATTTTACATTTGAATTAAAGAACATCTGAATGTTCAAAGAGTCACTGATCAATGTAAATTTTTAAACAACACTTGATTTCAGAGCTTAAATTCAGAAATAATTGTAATATTAAATATTTGAGAAAAAAAAAAAACACAGATTTTCAATGTGGTTTCAGAGTTTTGGACCCCACTGTATAATAATAGTGAACGATTAAATTTATCTAAAACTAAAAAAAATAGTTTTCTAGCTTCTCTGCATCCGGTATTTGAAGACATTGAAGGAGGCTCTGTCGTTTTGCCGTGCAGTGACAGAAGAATTGTACTTGAAGAAAAACACCTGACAGTCTACTGGAGACACAACGACACCAGGAATGTATACGATATTATCCGTGGAGAAGTTTCTGTTAAGGAACAAGACCCAGCGTACAAGAACAGAGCAGAAGTTTTACCTGAACATCTCAAGAAGGGCCAGATCTCTCTCAAACTCACCGATCTTCAGCTCTCCGATAGAGGAACGTACATCTGTTTCGTTCCAGATGCGGGAGTTCATCACAGTACAAAACTGGTGGTCAGAGGTGTGTTGTAATGCCTCCTAATTTAATACATTTGGAGTTTATAAGTGATTGAAATCTAAACAGAGTTAGTTTAAATAGTCAAACATTTTTTTACAATATTGCTTTTGCATGGCGGACAGCACACAAAGTGACAGTTTCCTCCTAATTTTTGCCTCCACAGAACGGCCAGTAACAGAACGGCCAGTAACAGAACACAGATCAGCTCAAGTAAGAAGCCATGGCACAGAAACAAGCCTGGGAAGAAGTCTGCAACTCCTTTTATCTGGATTCATTTTTGTGGATTTTTGCGTTGTCTGTTTATAGATGATGTGCTATACTACTTTTACACTCCATTAAAAATGAACACATTTTACTCAGGTATTTTTAATAAAACACTGCAGTTTTAAATAATGAATTAATGATTTTTGTGTTCGTTAATTTGAGGTTCTGTAAATTCATTGAAAGGTGATAATTAGGAATATCGATTATGAAGAACAGGCAGAGAATGATGCAGAAGAAACTGGAAAAATGTAATATTGTGCAAAAGTTAATAAGTCAGTAATTCAACTTAAAAGGTGAAACTAATATATTATTTAGACTCATTACACGCAAAGTGAGGTATTTCAAGCCTTTATTTGTTTTAATTTTGATGATTATGGCTTACAGCTTATGAAAATAATGAATTTTTTGAAAAGCTGTAAGCCATAATCATCAAAATAACAAATAAAAGCTTGAAATATCTCACTTTGCATGTAACGAGTCTAATATATTAGTTTCACCTTTTAAGTTGAATTACTGAAATAAATGAACTTTTGCACGATATTCAAATTTTTCGAGTTTCACCTGTAGATGGTCAGTGATACCTCGAGTGAAAATGAAGCCACAAAGTATTATGGGTAAGACACATGAAAAGCACACAAGTTTGCGGCCAGTACAAATTGTATTGTAAGAAAATAATTAGTTTCATTTCTCCAATAAATGCGAAAAACATCACTGAGGACAGAAAAACAGCGACACTTTTAGGCACATACGGTCCACGTGATGCAAAACAATTGACATCATAAACATCCAGCCGGCATTCGTTCCATACTATTCAATCATGACAACATTCAACAGCAGACGTATCGCTGGACTTTAGTATTAAACATAATGGCTTAGCCACTAACTGTATTTAGTCCTACACAAAGCTATTCTGAATAGACATCCACGCAGATCCAAAGTGTCATATCGCTTATCAGAATTAAAAAAAGAGTTTGAGTTATTATGAGAAATTGCATTCGGTTGTGGCATTCTGGTCCAAGAGGAAAGTGGCTAGTATCTTTCCCCCTCCAGTCAAAACTTGTCCATTGAGTGTTTGTGCAGAACTTTAGGGAGGATCTACAGCTTAAAAGTCTTAAGATGAACCAATATTCCTCAAGGTTGAGTTTATTTTTCCTGTTCGTTAAGGACACAAAAAGGTGCAGGACTGTTTTTTTCTTGATGCTAAAAAGTAAAATAAAAAAAAAATCAAGCAACAAACATTGACATGGCAACGTCTGTATGCAGCAAAAATCTGAGTCTTAAAAAAAAGTCTTAAAATCCAATATATTATTAGTATGGAAAAGTGCTAGGTGAGACAATTCTCTTTATCAGTCACTATGACCGTGGCAAAGCAGTCGCTGTCTATGGCGACAACCAATCGAAGCGCTCTTTCGAGAGCAGGCAAGCTTTGCAACTCAAACCGTGTCGTTTACGAAAGCAAGGTCCGGGTCGGAGAATCGTCGGGAGGAGGTCGGGAGCTCCGGTGTGCTGGAGGTGTTTGAGGACTCGGTTGAGGACGGGAAGAGGAGATCTGCTCCTGCTGTGATGTAGAGGGACTGGATGCTGTCTTTGCGACGGCCGGGATGCTCGCGCCGCTGGACGAGGGTGAGCGACAGGGATTTTCGGGGAGGGAGGGACCGGACAGCCGGGTGGCACAGGACTCCTGGGGGAAGTTTGACCGTTCCCGGGATGATAGGGAGGCGACGCTGGAGCTGAAGCCTGGGAGAAGGAAGAGAGGAGCCGTCAGCCCGTGTGCTGCTTCCCTGGGCCAGGACGACAGACTTAGGAAGGCAAGCTGGTTTGGATAATCTTGGCACTACCATTGGTTGTCCTACAATAAGGAGACAGAACCAATCAGCCCCCAAAGCAGGAGAAAACCCAATGCAGAACCCAAGACATGCCACCAACAGTCATTAAAGGAAGACAACATGCAGTGTCTTATTCAACATACACCCTTTCTAAATGTTATAATCATTTATTCATTATTTTAATGAGCTCATTGTTTCTGCATTAAATGATTACATTGTTTAAAGCTACACTGTTTCATTTTTTTTTTGTTGATTCTTAGCAAAAAACACTTAGTTCTTTCAAAAATATATGTGCTCATTAATGTATATTTACTTCTTTCAAGTAATAAAGTATTCTCTTAAGTTTATAATCTGCCATTGAAAGTACATACGGGTGAGGGGTTCGAATGCCGGTCGCCATGTTGCCCCTCCATCTTGAAACTACATTAGCCAAAGAGGGACATGCCTGTAAATTCAAGCTTCGCCTTTCACGCTTTACACTCAGTGACGCAGAGACGAATGCGGGGGGAGATTACTCGCGACTGCCGGCAGATTTGAAAGATTGCTGATGGAGGATCACGCCTATTTTCGAGGACATGTAGCAGAGGCAAGGAAGCGAAAGAGAGAATTAAAACGTCAACGCAACAGGCAAATCAGCAAGACCAAAGTCAATATTGGAGTAACTTTTCCCAGATGGAAAGAGCTCATGAGGAGCAAAGATTTTAAAAGGGACGCCGAGGTTGCCTGCTTTCTTCTCGACAGGTAATTCAGCCTATTTGTGTAAATTCAAAGTTTTATAGTTGCTTGTCTAACCATAGCATGGTTGTGCATAACGCCAGAACAACCTCTAGTATAACTTCATCCTCGCGTCAATGGTGAAAAAGTATTGTTTACCTTGTAACATAAATCTGTGCTGCGACGGATCACAGGTGATGAATAGTTTTAAAGGCGCAATTGGACTAAGTCAAACTGGAAGCCATGTTAATCTTGGAATAATACGGCCACCGTAGGAGTTAAAACGCCCTCGAAATTGAAAGGAACAGAAACTATTATTCACTGGGTAGTCATATACAATTTCACTGCTAGATGGGGGAAAATATCACACAGTGTAGCTTTAAATTAATACCTTTTTCGCTAACTGCGATTTTGTATATGTACATTTCTGAAACACTTAACTCAGACAGTTACCTCTGATAACAGATCGCTCTAAAGCCT
Source organism: Leucaspius delineatus (assembly GCA_023718395.1). Classification (NCBI taxonomy): domain Eukaryota; kingdom Metazoa; phylum Chordata; class Actinopteri; order Cypriniformes; family Leuciscidae; genus Leucaspius; species Leucaspius delineatus. The sequence continues at coordinate 47,837,357 of CM043363.1, read as the reverse complement.
GGAACACACCAAGCCCTGATGAAAGCCGACTGTGTTGTTGCCTCGTGTCGGGGTAAAAAGCTGCACTTGAACACACCGAGAGAACTACAGCCGACTGTAAATGAGACAACTGTCTATTTCTGCAGATATATTCGTCTATATTCATCATTCAAAAAGGGAAACCGACGCTTACCGTTTTGAATATCAATCCTGCTAAACACTTTCTTTATTCCTCTCCTCTCGTGTTAATATTGAAATATTCGTCAAGGAACACTCAGGTAAGATGACGTAACATTAGAACAGCTTCTATCTGTACCGTTTTGACTTCTTTGCTATTATTCTCATTCACTAAGCTGAACAGTCAATCAGAGTTCCCTCTTTCACCGACGGCGTTTCAACGTGTCGAATTGGCCGAAAAAAAGCCGGCGTGGACCAATTTCAGCTGACGGTGAAGACGTACAAAAAATGCCCGACGGCCGACCGTCGGCTTGGTGTGCTCCAGGCTTAAATTGTAATTTGGACTCATGCATTTTCTGTAAAGCTGCTTTGAAATGATGTGTATTGTGAAAAGCGCCATATAAATAAATGTGAAGTGAATTGAATCCCGTCACCGCAAACATGCACATAACACCGAAACACTTGGGTTAGAAGAGATCACAACCTGCTACAGAGTGGACGGCACCGCCACCCTCTTTAAATGCGCCAGGAGCATCCCGTCCAGACCTGCGCTACACACAACAGGGACAGGACCCACACATGGGTGACTACTGCAGAGGAGAGACAAGGAGATTGGACCGAAACGGAGGGAGTCTGTACCTTAATACTGACCTTCCGTGTCCGAACAAACTGCTCGCTCGTCCAGTAGACTCTCAGAGCTGACTGACGCCTCCGAGTCAATGTTCTCCTGGTCAGAACCGGGCTGGTCTAGTTCAGGAAGCCTGCAGGCGAGCTCCTCTCTGGAAGACAAACACCATTCAAGTGTCATGCAATCTGTCTCGAATGATACAAGTGGTCTTGTGAGACGACTTCAACATACTTTTCTTGCTTGATGGACTTGATTCGTTCCAACAGGCTTCGCTCAGCTTCTGCGTCTGAATCCAGGGGCTCGTTCTCAGGTACAACACGAAGGTCGGAAGCTGGCTTCTCCCGAACCTAGAGTCCAAATAGATAGACAATTTAACTCAAGATGAGACAGACATTAAAGATTCTTCCCTCATTGCCATAAAAAGGGAAACACAGAAAGGAGGTTCTTCAGTGAAGGGTCTCCCGTTCAGTTAGCCTATGGCCCTGTTTACACCTTGTATTAAAATGCGTTTTGAGGGATCGGATCACAAGTAGACGAGGCAGACGTTTACACCTGGTGTTTTAAGTCTCTTTTATCCACTTTCAACCACTTCTCTCCTGGTTTCTTCGAGGGGAGGGTCTATGGGCGGGTAAATGTATGGGCTTTTTCAGATCTTTTGATCTAATGGACAAAATGAGCTTGCAAAATTTACATATGAACGCGAAAGGAGTTACTGGAAAACACATGGAGAGCAGCAACTTTTGATTCTGCTTTGAGAGCCGCAACATAACGCCGAATGTGGCTGTTCGAATGCAGTTAGCCACATGAGCCTTTACACTGCGAAAGCAGTCTGATCTAATGTGCTTTTTGACTACCTCTGGAAGTGGTGGAAAGTGGACAAGCTCAAAATGTTTTCGACCCCGTTTACACCTGTATACCCACTTACACCTGTCCACTTGTGATCTAATTGACGAAATTGCTTTTTAAAAGTTTTTAAGTGTGGCACAGCCATCCCTTTCGAAGTGGAAATGAAGAGTGCTAGAGATGTTTCATTAAAGTAAGTCTGGAAGAAGGAAAGGTTCAACCATTTGGATGGATGTTAAATTGTATTGAGGAACTAAATACAATTCAAGTCTGGAAGTTTCCATGGCATGAGATTCAAAGGTTTGTAGGAATCAAAAACAAAAGACTAACAGTCAGACTTTACAACTTATTTGTCTTCATGCTTTATACTATTAATGTTCAAGAAACACCAATTTAAAAAACAAATTGCCTGTTGCTTAATATACAAACAGCATTCGTATTGCTTAATATTCAGCACAACTGATTTCGCATAACTTTGAAATTCATGCCATTCACTGCAGTGACCACCCAAAACCAGCACACATCTACACCGACACCCTCTTGAATGTCTACAGGTCTAAAGTGACACTAACACATGCAGTGGGTTTAGTTAGTATTAGTAGGGTATCACTTTTGCACTGCATGCACACACTGGATGCATAAACATGCCACACTACTGGGGTTCACAATACCACAGGGGCATACGTACCGCCACTTCTTTGTAAGGAGTGATAAATCTGAGAGGTAAATGCCAGCACTACAGAGACATTAAAAAAAAGAGAAGCAAAAAAAGTGTTGCGACAGTTACTCTCTGTTGGTGCCTTGTGGAAGGTTGCGGACTGTTGGGAAAAGTAGTTGTTCAGGGGGGAAAATATGGGCATTTGTCACAGGCATCTAGAAACAAACCACTTCCAAATAATGCAGAAATGCATTCTGATAAACGGCAGGTATAAGGCAAGTTTACCGTGTTTTGTCTTTTTAGCTTGAGCTGATTGACAGCCAATGCCTCAGCGTATTCCAGATGCTCGATCTCCTCCATTTTTTCGTTGTATCTCCGGATCTGTTCGTGAAGTATCATCTCCACACAACTGAGGATAGTAAAGATTCAGTCTTGAGACTTGACTTTAAAACAACAGATTCTTATTAAAGACACACTATAATTTGCAGTGTTCTTACGTGGTGGTTTTGGCAACGTCCTTCATGCTCATGAGCGGGTCGGCGCTGTCCGGACAGCGGAGAATGCAGGGGGCAAAAACAATGGCCAGAGAGTTTGGCGTCATCCGATTGCTTTTCTCCTCCTTCGCAACCCTGAAATGTAACCAGAGCATTAACACCTGACTTCTGCACGGTTTTCTACACACAGCGTTTGTTGTGTACGGAATAAACTCATCTGTACCTGACAAGGTGGAAAATGAGTCTCTCTAAGGTGTTGAAGTTTGCTGTTGGAAGCTGTTCCAAAACTTTGTAAATGGCTTGCAATTGCTCTTGCTTCTCAGGCAGTTCTATGAAAGACAACAAAAGCGTTATAGCAAGCCTGAGGGATACCATAAGGGCAAGAGAAAGGTGTCATGGGGACCAACCTATGGCACGGAGGAAGTCATTGTAGTGCGTGAAGGTCATGAGAGGTTCGGGCAACTCCCGTAGCCACTGTTTGACCAAGCCAGTGACCGCATGGATGGGGTAATCCTCCAGACAAACATTCTCTGGGCCTTCACAAAGTTATCAAAGTGGGCAGAGTAAGCTACTGCCAACAGTCAAAAGTCTGGCTATGTGAGACTACAAAGAGGTCGCCTTCCCAATATGCCATTGAGTTCTAGTAATATCCATGATGGCTCACCTGCTTCCAACAGCTGGTGTAGCTCCTTCATGCGATTGGCTGAGCCGGACTTCCTATAAATGCCCTCTGTGTACAGGCCGTTCATTTCCACGTGTTCCATCATTATCTCCAGAACCACTGGCACAGGGGTCTTGTTATTGACCAGGTGGCACACGCGCACACCAAAGTGTTGAGATCCAGGCTCATCATCACACTAGACCCAGAGCACACAAAGATCAACAAGATGTTAACATGACTGCTTCTCCGAAATGCTTAGGATTGGATTCTTACCTTCTTGGAGCAGAATGTAGAGCAGTCTATGACTATTTTACTAATGCACTTCTTATGGCAAACCATTTTGCAATCTGAAACAAAAATTGTTCGTCATCAATGTCGTCAGCCCGATTGAAGGGGAATCGATAGGGTAACATATCAGAGATACTCACAACTGCACATGTAGGCCTTCTCCATACCCCAGATGTATGAGTTGCACTGATCACAAGACTGAATGATATTGACTTGGTAGTTTGAAAACACATGGTCCAATGGATTCTCCAACTAATTCCAGACAAAACGTTTACATTTATTCACATTGCAGAGTCAGTCTGAGAGAATGGATGGTTGGCTAGAAATACTTACGCTTTTAGCCTTCTTCCTTCTCATCTTACGACCTTTGGGGGGCTAAGACAGATTTTTCCCAAGGCAAGTTAAAAAGTTAGCATGTATTTAAGTCATCAACATTAATAACTGTTATTTAAATCAGATAATGGGGGATGCATGAACTTTCACCTTGACTGGTTCGGCCTCTTCTTTTTTGATCTCTGCTCTGATGAAGCCGTCCAGAACTGACTGGAAGAGATTGACCACCAGCGGTACCTCACCCTTCTGCTTTTCTCCAGCCAGACTGATCACCTTATTCTGGTAGCAATTCATCAAAGCCTTATACCCAATTTGTGATTTCTGTAGATGCGTGAAGGAAGAAATCAATAACTACATGTTTAAGTATTCTGAATATAAGTTGTGTTTGCCCACGCAAAGCTTGGATGATGTAGGCAATTTCCAGGGCTTTGCTTTCTAGTTGCTAAGATGCTTTTGTCCACATGGCTGTGCAGTTGTTAGCATAATGTGAGCAGTTGCTTGCAAGCCCAATCAAAAGATCTCAAGTCCCTCTATCAATGAAAATATCATTAAGACATACAATAAGATTAAGACATATCTTTAATGTCCATTGTACAAATGGTTTGTTATTTTCCTAAGTTTAAAATTCAATGTTAATGATTTGAGCAAACTTGTAATAAACAATAATAATGATTGACCTAGCAAATCGATTGATAGGATGTAGAGTATGTGGTCTACAGCAGTTTTGGGGTGTGTTGGTTGTATTAGCTCTACTCACAGAGATTGAGTACATCCCCTTGATGTTTTCTCTAAACTGCACAGTTGCTGTAATGAAGATGTGCTCTGTTCCTGAAAGCTGTTTTCCCCGTGAGCGCAGGTCATTCACCTACACCGCAAGAGGGAAAGAACAAGTCTGAGTGGATGCAAAGTCTGTCAGAAATTGTATATATATTATAAACAGTTTTTTTCAATCACTACAATAACCATTCAATCAAACATCTTGCAGTCATATCCATTCTTCATACCTGATTGCCCAGAAACTCATCGAGGTTGCGTAGCTCATTCGTGTTGGTGATCACACGGTTTAGCGAGGCGTTCCACTGCTCAGAGGCCCGAGTCGTCGAGTGACTGATCATGATGCTGGGCGTCCGACCTAGTCGTCCCGGATGAGACTTTGAATTGTGTGAGCGTGATGGAGAAGTGGCTATGAAAAAGAACAATAGAATGAATGAAGGAAGATACATTGATCTAAATGAATCACTATGTTATCTTTGCAGTTATGCACCTTCTTTTTGATCCAAAAAGGAAGCCATGCTCGGGTCTCCATCTTCTGGGGTCTGAGCTTCTTTATGTGGACGCTTCTTCAGGATCTTCCTGAAAAACCCTGTTGTCCTATGGAACAAAAAAAATACCATTTCATAAAGTTAGCTGTTACAAGGCTTTGGATCTTTATTAATAAACACCCTAGTAAAACATGCTGGGAGGTCCCGTTAGGAAGGGATTTGACACAAAACACTCAAGAAATCACACACCTCTGCACAACGGAATTTTAGGAATCTCCCTCTCTCATAGCAAATGCCTTGCATCCATATAAAGGAGTATGTAACCTATGCCAGGAGTCAGACAAATGACTACCACTGATTTGAGCCAGTGGCCTTGTTTTCCCATGAGTCCAAATGAGTCAGATTTCCTGTGTGACCATGTTCTACTACTGATAAGAGTATACATTTGGGTTGGATGAGTCAATTAGTTTTTTTTGTTGTTTTTTTAGTCGTGCAAATAAAGCAACAGCCTGACACATAGTCTATGCAAATATGTGAAAAAAGGTTTCTAGCTATGCTCAGTTTCACACATTGTGAAATGAGTCAAAATGAAGGTCATAACACAATACAAGAATGCGTTACATTATCAAGAGATGCTCTAGAGGACTCTAGAATAAACTGTCCTCTTCGACAGTCTGATCTGTCTTGGTGAAGCAACAGTTTGAAAAGAATCAAAGGTAGGTAGGACAGTACCTCTCTGGGGTCGATGGCTGGAGAGGCGATACTTCTTGCAGGCTTTGGCTGTCGTGAACTTTTTCCTTCAACGTGTTGGCCTTTGTTCTATCAGCACCAGTGCTGGACTGTGTCTACACCAAAATTAAAGAGCACAGTAAATGTATTAATACAGCACAGTCTAGTGTACAGTAACAACCATTTTTGCTGATTAGATAACAATGGCATAATGGGCAGTCTATAAAGTTTCCTTCTTCCTGTGTAGATAACACCCTAAAAGGAAGTTAGTGTAAATGCATCCCTTTATTTATCCCAAACCTAGTAATTACAAAGTGATTATTTACTTAAAAAAAAGAATCAAGAATGGAGCTTTGAAAGAACAACAATATGGAAAGATAGAAGAAATAAAAGTAAATCAAAGTCTAAATTTTCTGACATTACAAGTTGAGGTTTTAGTCTGTTATCCCATAAGCCCAGTTGCAAAACCCACTGAGCTGTCAGAATAAAAACTGCAGTGCAATTATTTTTTTCACTCAGAGCAAGCTCTACTCTGTTGGCAGTTTGACAATAGGTCGCTCATTTAAAGGGTTAGTTCACCCAAAAATGAAAATTCTCTCTGTAATTACTCTCCCTCATGTTGTTCCAACCCTGTAAGACTTTCGTTCATCTTCGGAACACAAATTAAGATATTTTTGATGAAATCTGAGAGCTGGATCACTCCTCCTGCAGGCTTATGGACACTATAACTTGCTGGCCCAGAAAATGAGATCCAGAGAGAGGGAAATGAAAAGTGGAATAAAGTCGTCATTTTGTTTGTTTTTGCGCACAAAAAGTATTCTCGTCGGTTTATAAACTTAAAATTGAGCCACTGGAGTCACTTGGACTATATTAACGATCTCTTTAATACATTTTCTGGGCCAGCAAGTTATAGTGTCCATAAGCCTGCAGGAGGAGTGATCCAGCTCTCAGATTTCATCAAAAATATCTTAATTTGTGCTCCGAAGATGAACGAAGGTCTTACGGGGTTGGAACAACATGAGGGTGAGTAATTACTGACAGAATTTTCATTTTTGGGTGAACTAACCCTTTAAATCTGACAGTACAGCATTTGAAATGCTGTGTCCTAAAAAAACCTCTGCCTATTTGGATAACAGACTAAAGGTCTTCAGGATAATTTATTTTCCCTCAGTGTAGCAAAAGTTCAAGATATCTGCAATCCCTCCCATGATTCCAAGCACTTAATCCACCAGCAACCCGCACACCACAGCTCCCTGGACGGCATCTAATATCAGGCTGCAATACAACACCTCAAATGGACTCATAGGGGGCAAAGGAAGAGCCCAGTACTCTGCATCCTCCATTTCAACACTTTTAATGGGCAAACATATACGTGCAAGGGCGAGCCGCGGCCTGCGTCTCAGACGAGCTTTTCCCTAAATCAGCCAGAGAAGCATAATAACTTAAATTTAAGTGATTGTTTCATTTATAATCCTAAATTTCCAATGCAACCAGAACAGCAGCTTTTTCGGTTGCATTCAGAGGCAAATTAGCCACTATGGGAAGCTTGCAGTGAAACTAAATTTCAAGGCACAGAATCAATATATCCCTTCACGTTTACCATTGTATTAACCAGCTGAATCAAGTAAACGTTACCTGTGATGAGCCACCTGAACCTATTTTGGATACATCATCTAGTGACATAGAGATCCCGCGATTCCTGGTAAAGTTTGGAAAACCACATGAAAAAATATTGTTAGACTCAGAGGAGATGAAGAAAGGTATAAAAGGTAGAATAACATAGGAAGCCATACTGGAGAGATTTGATGTTCCTCTCCTCCAGACTGCGGGGTCCTGCTATGAGGTTTTCTGGCTGAGTGTTGCTTCTCGATGGTTCCTTTCTCCTGTTGGCCTCTTCTTTGGCAAGAGCAGGTTGAGCAGCGATGGCTGAGTCACTGTATCCATTTCTTCCAGGTCCAGAAGTAGGGATATCTAAGGGTAAGGTGGATGGTCGAACAAGTTCGGCTGGGACATCTTTAGTATCCTTTTTGCTCTTGTCCCCTTTCCAAGCCACAAAGGTGTACTGATCCAACTCTTTGCTGTCAGACCGCTCCTTCAATTTGCCTTCTGCTTTTCCTGGACTCTCTAGAGTTTTGCTCTTGAAAGGAGTATCTTCTTTCCAGGCCGAAGCCGCCCGCTCACTTTCTCTCTGGCTGTGCTCTAGGCCACGTTGTCTCCTCAACTCCCGTTTTTCCTGACTTCTGGATACTGGAAGTTTGGAAAGCGGAGGAGCTCTGTTTGGGCTCTGTCCACTCTGGGTTTCAGGAGACATGGGTTTACCTTGTGTCCTTTCATCTCTGGGAAGTGCGGATGATTCTTTCTCAGTTTGCTTCTGTTGCTCCTTGACCTCAAGGGGAGGACCAGCCTCTACTTGAAGGATCTTCTCAGAATGATTTTGCTTTTTTGGGACAGAAACATCATCAACATGGGCCCTGCCCTTACCTTCAATCTCAACATCCACAGGAGCCTCATTGTGCTCCAGCACTAGTGTCTTCTCATCACCAGGCTGCTTGCCTGATGTTGGAACTGTTGGTTGTTGTAGTGGCGTCTTCTCCTGCTGCTCAGCCTCCAAAGCAAGCCGAGCTTCCCTTTCCTCTTGCTCTTTCTGTCTTCTAGCTGCTTCCTCTTCCTCTCTGGCTTTCCTGGCAGTCTCTTCTTCCTCTTTGAGTCGCCTGGCTGCCTCCTCAACTTCTTTAGCTCGCCTAGCCGCCTCTTCGGCTTCCTTGGCTCGTCGAGCTGCTTCCTCCTCCTCTTTTCTCCTCCGAGCTTCCTCTTCCTCTCGCTTCCTTTTCTCTTCCTTTAGGAAGTAGTACCTAACCAGATCAAATCCAAAACTTACTGAATCATGTTCAATAATCAAAAAATCTGTATTAAGGTGATTTCATGTTGACTTGTGTGAGGTCTATACCGTTTGCGAGCAGATTGCCCCCTTGCAAGTGCCTGTATCTTTGTGATGGAGGCTCGTGTTTTTCGATATTCAGCTCTTTGTTTGAAACCTCGCCATGCTGTCTGGATCAGAACCACGGCTTGGTAGAACTTCTCTTTGCGGAACCTACGCCATGAGCGCTGTAGAAAAGGTCAATCAAATATTAGACGTGACTAGATTGCCAAGCAAGACATCTGCAAGAATACTACCCAAACACAAGTTTTTGATATACCTGGATCACGATGGCTGCCTCTCTCATTCTAATAAAGTCCATCCTCTCAATTTTGCCTCTAAACCAGCGCTGCAAGAAAATTATTTTTTGCATGACATCCTTGTGCAAGATGTCCTGAAGCTTTTGCCTTTCAAGCTCTTTGAGATACACCTGTAGAAGTGGAACAATACCAGACATAAATGTTAAGAGTCAATAACTAGAGACATTGTCACTTAAAACTTTTTAGGGAAAAAATGTAACCTTGGTTTTTCCAATCTGGCAGGTAGTGTGGTCAAAGCCAAGCTTGTGCAACAGAGATGATATTTCCTCAAGGGACGTAGCGTTCTTTGGCAGCAATACACGAAATTGCTCCGTAAACTCCTGTAATGCAGAAAAGGAGCTTTGCTTATTCAGACAAACTATGTTACACATTTAGTTTAATTCGTAGGGTTAGGGCTTCTTTCCAATCACTTGGTCAGATCTATGCGTTACCTGAAAGGTGTATTTGGCTCCATAACCCGACCGTCTGATGCGCACTGTTTCCAACATGCCTGTGTACCGCAGTTGCTGCACAATGAGCGCCTCATCAAAACACATTTCCCTCTGAATGTAAAATTTAAAATGAGACAAAATAACTTTAGTTAAAAGACAGATCTCATTTAAAATGATTTCTAAAGACTAATGTGCATTGATGAACAGTTTAAATTAAGACCAGGAATGTGTATTGTTGTCAAATTGACTTTAATTAGTGAACAAGGTGAACAAGGATGTGTTATTTGCACCTTCTCAGCATTGGAGCGGAGGCATCGAATGAAGAATGGTTCCGCCTTCCCCAGCGTTTCCAGAAGCTTACTTAGAGATGTCTACAAGATAGAGAGGAGGACCAGAAGAGAACCACACATGATGCCTTCAGCCTATTACATCCATTGGAGAATAATATTCTAAGCATGCTCTGATGCTAGCATTTGAAATGTAAGAGCTAGAGTTTAAAGCTGTTCCAAAACATAGTGAGATTTCTGTTATTCCTTTCTGTCTACTGCCCAACATAAGCAGCTGTACACCAATAACACGTGGCATGTTTATTAGCATCTTGCTAAGCTAACAGCATGTTACACTAAGCATAAAAATACATATAAAAATACATTATTTTAATTAATATTTGTTTGCTATGTAGACTGAACAGTTGTACTGATCGTTTTTCAGCACTGAATGACATATATGTTTATGCACGAGCACCATTTGGAACAGCTTGGTGCTTATAATGCCTTTCAATGCTACCTCCACTAGGTTTTGGAACAGAGCATATGTTTTTAGGCTGAACCACCAAACTTGGCATGAACAGCCATGCTAATCTAATATAGTTTTTTACTTGAAACTGGGCGCTGATGCTGGGAGGACGTTTCTTCTTGTGTAGATGAAGCAAAGACTTGGTGGTGCGGTCATGGAGGCCAACTATGAACTTCAGCGAACGAGAGTCCAACAGACTCTGCCCAAACACACATAAACAGAAAGTGAATTTCTCACACACAGAGACTTTCTTTTGCCACATGAGTGCCATGGGAACATGACGGCATGGAAACTCTCATTCCAGACAGAGCCCAAGCGGTAGAGTCTTCAAAACATTTACCCTGCACAGCACATGTAACGGTAAGTCATAAACAATCAAATGGTTATGGAAATGAGAATGTACCAGCTGTGCTGCAAATGCTCACAGGTTAAAGGTTTTGAATGGCCACACACACAAGTTGTCTATGCAGGACAAAAGCATTATTCAAAGGAGCCCTCTATTTTGTATATAAAGTACAGTTTGCGGAGTAGACTATGTTTTTCTGCTTGCATACCGATGTTTTTGTTACTCTAAGTATGGTTGAAGTTATCAAACGAGCAGAAATCACTTGCAAGCACCTTGAATGTCAAACAAACACCTAGACTCTGTTATTTTAAATCTGCACAGTTTGATCAATTCAGAAAGCGAGAGGTATACCTTGGGAATGAGTTGCTTGGTCTTGGTGTTCTTGTTTTTCCTGTAAGGAGGAAGAGGAAGGTTGATGGTTTGTTGAGATAAGAAGTGAATGGATATAAAGTGTTAGTAGAGTGAGTCATGCATTTGCTTGTGAGACATGAGTAACACACTTGAGAAGCTCTGATGGAACATTTGAAGAAGAATAATGTGTAAGATATGTTTACGCAATGGTGTGGAATATGCCGGGTCTACATTTGAGCCCAATCAGTTGTCTAACATCCCCATTGAAATGAAAGGATTCACAGTGTTCTTGGATGTTAAATCTGGCATGTAGGCAGAGAGGAAGATGCAAGATGTTGCAATGGTGTGGGTCCACATTCCAGCACTTGAGTTTGTCAACCATCTCCATTGAAATCCATGGATTTGCGGTGTTATCTAAGGTTAAATCTAGCATGTAGATGACATAGCAGCAAAGATGGTTTCAACAGAGATAAGAGTGTCATGGGAGGAGGGAATGTTGTCTCTTGATACACCTAACCTAGAGGAAAGATATTCCTACTTCAGGGTGGACGACAGCTAGGATGTAAAATGTTTAGAAGTGGAGTCGATGTATGTGGTCTTCGTAAGCAGTGATTCTGCAGCTTTCCACACCTCATAAAACATAACAGACTTAATGGGTGGGTCTCGAGAACCAATAAGCTCATGCAGCATGTTAGCATGTGGATACCATTCCGAGCTAGCGTTAATGAAGATCATACTGCTTTCATCTCATAAACTCTGCATTCCTCTTACATACACCACTAGAGAGCTTTCTAAAACATAATTGAAATACTTGTTAGATGGGTATTAATAGAACAGGGTTAAAGGGTGGTTTGAGTTACGCAGTAAATCACAAGGTTAGCTGACAAGTAATGCTGCAGATTTGGGAAAGTTTGGGAGCAGGGGCTGTTTTGCCAAGATTTCTCACAACTAAGCTTAGCAGAGAGCCAAAAGCATTGGCTTCAATGCCAAGGCATGAAGGGTCGGGCAAGGTGGACCCATCCATTCCATGCCAGAGAGGAGTCAGTGGTCAAACTCACTGGAGGACGTGACGCGGGAACCGTAGGCGACCCCAGGACTGAAGCAGCTTACGTGGATCTTCCCCATCCAACTGCAAGTCCTTAATGGAGTTGATGATTTGGGCATGCATGTCCCTGATTCAGCCCGGTGGAAAGGTGGGAGAGTGAGGGGAGGAGACAGAGGGAGTAGGTAAGATTTGCAGGGAAGGGTAAGTACAGGAACCCAACACCAATGTTGTTAACAGACTTCAGGGAAAGCAAACGCCCTCCACCACACACAAAAAACAGGAATCCATAATGTGGACATGAACAAACGCAGGCAAGTGTGTTAAATTTGAAATTAAAAGACCCTTAATTTGGTGAACTATCCCTTTAAGCTTCAGTGGTGAATCCATGCTGTTGTTACTCTGGTTTTGACCTGACGGAGTGTTAAATGGGGGTCGGCACCCCATTCAGCGAAGGCCTGGATTCATGCACTGGTTGACTTACCACACGGATCAGAACAGGAGGTCAAACAGGTAGGATTGGCACTGGGGGCTGGGGACACACTTCTAATAGCTCATCCACAAACCAGGATGTGAACCCGCTTCTTTAAAGGATATTTTATTGTTTCCTTCCCACTTGGGAGCACTTAGAGGTAATAAACCTCACAAGGTCCCAACAGGGATTTATGAGAGTATGCTGTGGATTGCGCATTGCTTTGAACAAACCAGGTTAAATACAAACTCTGGCTTGGCCTTTGCTCACATAAAGAAAGAACAGCTTGCATAGTTAGTTTCTGCATTCTGCGAATGTGGTATTTGAGTTTGCTCACAATACCGGAAACCCAGCCTTCCCAAGCCGCCAAACTCTCCGTCTGACCTCAATGTTCTGCTTAAGTCCACTTACTTCTTACTCTCATAACTAGAAAAGATGTCCTCAAAAGCCTCTAGAGGACGCTCCTCTGAATGATCAAAGGAGAAATCAAGCATAGGAGCATGGCTGTAGAAAATAAACACCACACACACAGTCACTCGAGGGCCGACGCCACCAGCAGGTGCTGATCTATGACCAGCTTTATTGCCCATACGGGTTAAACTTTAGTGAAACTGATCACAGGTCAGTAAGTGAGGGGAAACCCTTGAAAAACACCAGAGGAAAAGAAGAGGGACATTGCAGGGATATACTTGATAATTCTCACAAAATATATATTCAGAACATGTTATATTTCACCCAAAAATAAAAATAAATAAAAAGTAAAGGACTGCATTTTGCATAAATTATACAAACGTGATCACCATTATTGTGATCATGACATTTTAATGAAAAGTAAGCAACTTTCATTGGTGTAAAGTGGGTAAAATAATGTTAAATTGTCTGTAATTTATGGTGATTAGCATGAAATAATTGATTCAGCGGTATTTAAATACATAAAATGTTCATTTAGTCTACTTAAAATAGTGTAGATTGTGTTTTGTAAAATTCAAAGCTATAATATTACTTCTTCATGCAAAATATAATTTCCTATTTTTGTTCTTTTGATTTTGAGATGAAATATGACCTGGACGTGTTTTTGTGACATTCACGCAATATATACTGTGTTATATTGTGTAGTTGCATTAACACTCAAAAAATAGGACGAAGTGTATGAGATTACTGTGAGAATCGGCCTGCAATGTGCCTTTGTGGAGAAACCGTGGTCACATGATCACCTGCCACACAAAGGCTACGAAAGGACAGGATGAGATCAAGTTCCTCACAATACTTCCCCTCTCTTTCTCTCTCTCTCTCTCTCTCACTCTTTTAGTCACACCAGCCTGAGTCCAAAGCTTACCGATACATCCTCTCAATAGGCACGTTGGATCTCTGCAGCTCTCCTAGTGGAACTCTGGAGTTTGGTCTGACCACACCTGTACACATTCACACACACAGACACAAACAGAGTTGACGGCGTTATTTCAACATGCAACGAGACACCCCACCCAAAATGTCTTGCAAACAACCTTACTCACTTATTTTTTATTATCCCTTCCTAGTTTAATCTTTCCAAAATCCTTCTAAATATGACTGTTTGCGTCACCAGGCAGCTTTCTCACGTGCAGGTTTTAAATAACCTTCTTAGACCCTGAGAATCCAAAGTTTTGGGCTAATCTGAAACTAATCCATAATGCCTGGTGAGTTACCCGCAGTTTTGGCCGCCCAGCGGCGACCGGCCTCGTTGAAGGCGGCTAATGCGCGGACGCTGGCACGGAGGATCCCCCACCGGAACATGGCCACCGGATCCATCCCGATCAGCTGCCGGACATAAGCTCGGTCACTGCTCCGCAAGAGAGCCACGATATCCGGACGCATGTGATCCGTGTTCTTCTCGCGGAAATCCTGTCGTATCCAATGTACATGATGAACGTTAGCAGAGTCATTCAATGAAACAGGTGTCTTTTGCAATGCATTAATATTAATATCAATAGATTCAAAGATAATAAAAACTATTTTATTTTTATTAGCATTTATAAATTTTTTAATGAATCATTTTACTGGGTGTCAGTTTGATAACACATTTTGTAAACATCAATTTTATTTTGGTGCCAGAAAAATTAAATATCAATGAAACTATTAAATATTAATATGAATAAATACAATACTTTTTTGTATTATAACTTTAACAGTTAATAATTGTACTGGGTGTCATTAAAGGCATTTTGTAAACATAAAAATATTTTATTATTTGACCTGGCCAAAAAATAATATAATATATATCATACATACAAAATACAGCTTAAAAATGATTTTTTTTTCACTATGTGTCATTAAAGACATTTAAAAAAATAAACATCAACAAAATTAAAAAATAATAATATTAATATTAATATATAATTGTTAAAGTCATAATAATAACTATTTTATTGTATTTATTCATATTAATATTTAACATATTAATGATTTTTTATACAGGTAGAATAATTTATATTTAATATATTTATTACTTTTTAAATAATGAACAAAATATTATGTTAATACTTAGTATATTAATATTTATTATATAGTAAAATTATATTACTATATTTGACGATATTTAAATATAGTAAAATCATAACATGTTACACCTGTAAACAATTTTTATTGTGTATGTTAATATTTAGTATATTAATTTAACAAAATAATAAAAATATATATTTTTTTAAGTTTACAAAATGCCTTTAGTAAAATTATTAATTGTTAAAGGCATTTTGTACATTTGATTTTCATTTTAAATTCATTTCATGCATGATATAGTCTTATACTCAGTTGCCGTTACCTTAATCTGGTATTTGACCTTCCCAGCAAAATGGAGGATGACGAAAGCTGGCTCCATCACTGGAGTCGCCACAAAGTACTGATTCTGTTGGTGCTGCTGTTTGAACTTGGCCAGCAAGGTTTTATCAGTGGCGTGAGGAAAGCTACAAAGAAAGTGTGTTATAAATACACTTTGGCAATGCTGAGCAATGAACCAGAGAGAGATGAATGCTCTTACTTGCTCTCCTCGTCCAGTAAATAGAGGAGTCCAGTGGGCTTCTTGCTGATGAGGTGAATACATCCCACATTATCGGTGTAGTCGATGTTGTGCCAGGTGATGCCCTCGGACTGATACTCCTCCTGCCGGGGGAGCAAACACACTTCACGCTCAGTTCGCCATTGGAAAAAGAGGTTGCGAAACCCACACTAACCTGTTCAAGTTTAAAGATGTGCTGGTTGAAGTAATACTGAAGCTGCTCGTTGGCGTAGTTGATGCAGAATTGTTCAAAGCTGTTGGTCTCGAAGTCTTCGAAGCCGAAGATATCAAGCACACCAATAGACAAACACTGAAATATAACGCAGAAACAACATGAGACCTTGAGCATCCTTGAATTCAACACTGGCTATGTTTACATGCAACCAAATAATCCGTTAGTAATGGGATTGGCCGCTCAATCGGACTGTAAAGCCTTTATGTAAACGCCTTAATCGGTCAGATTGAGCTCGATCCGAATGACATTTCGATACGATTGAAATGGGCGGTTTATTCCTTTTCTAATCCGATCCAGAGAACATGTAAACACTTGATCGGATTGAAAACCAAACCAAACATCAACCGATCACGTGTTTAGCGTTCATGTAAACACATTCGGATTCATCAATCGGAATCAATTCAGTCCGATTGAAACAAAAGGTGTGCATGTAAGCATAGCCACTGACTGCGGCGGTTCCCATCTCACCGAAACAGACTCCTCCATGTCTTTCTTATTGAGCAGCGCGTGATTGATCCGCAGGACGATCCAGTCGAACAGGGCGCTGTACAGGGACTTGGCCATGGAGTCCCGCGCCGTGATGGCCTGAAGGAACGACACTCGTTTAGCTAGTGAACATCTGGTAGATGTATGAGGGCGTTTGTTTCTGGCCTACCTCGCTGTGGCTGTAGGGCAGAATCAGCTTGTCGTTTACAGTCACCGTTTTCCTCTTGGTAAGAGCCTCCACCAACAACTCCTCCTTCACCTGCAGCGAAACACACGAGAACGCTTGAGGAACGACACACTTCAGAGAGCACGAAACACACGAGAACGCTTGAGGAACGCCACACTTCAGAGAGCATGAAACATGTGTGACCAGCTAACCACAGGAATGAAGGAAAAGATTTCATAATTATAATAGAAAGAAAACATTTATGACATTATGTATAAAATAATATAATAGAAAATATTATAAAATAATACAAACAAAAATAAAAAATATTTATTTTTTTAAATAAAAAATTACTATTTATTTCTTTCATTTTTTTAATAAAATTTTTATCCAAGCTATTTTTTAAATAAAAATATTTATTTTTTTGTTTAAATAAAAAATAAACAAAAAAGGAATATTAGTATATATTACTAGCAATAATGCTATTGTAATGTAAAAAATATTTAATAATATAAAATAATAATAATTATTCTTATTCAAACTCTTTTTGTTAATATTTTATTTATTTTATTATTTTAAATATACTCATTTAAATCAATTAAGAAATATATGAATACTGTAATAATACTATTGTACTGTATAATAATATAAAAGATTATTTATAAAATTATGTATAAAATAATATTTTAAAAATATATAAAATATTTACAATAATAACATAATTTTGTATTTTATTGTTACATTACAAAAAATAAATAAAAAAGGAATGTGTAAGTATATATTACTATTGCAATAATATTATTCATACAATGATACTATTGTACAAAAATTATGTAATATAATTATAATAATAATAATAATTATTATTATTATTATATAAAATAAAATAATTATTATTATTTGTTGTTAATATTTAATTTCTATAATAATAATAATACTCTAAAAATATTATTGTACTGTAAAATATATATAAAAAAAAAAAAAAAAAAAAAAAAAAAAATATATATATATATATATATATATATATATATATATATATATATATATATATATATATATATATATATATATTTAATTATTTTACTTTACAGAGCAACAATAAAAATAATTTTTTTTATTTATGGATGTAGGAGATCTTAGAGCGTCCCTTTTGTTGACAACAAATTTATATTTTTCTCATGACAAATTTGTGAAGGAATCCAAGCATTAAATACATGTTTATTAAAGGCAGGGTAGGTAGGATTAAAAAAAAAAAAAAAAAAAAAAAAAAACCTTCCAAATTTGTTTAAACTGTCTTTATATACCAATACATAATTAAAATGTAAGTACTCTGAAAAAGAGAGTATAAAAATCGAGTGTCTGTAGACCTCTCACGACTAACTACTAGTGCTAATTATTTCCATTCACTCCACCCCCTCCCTTCTGGGCTCCTTCCAAAACCACGCCCCCAAAACACATGAACGTGCGACGCCAAACGCTCAGGCTCAGCTGGAAGACGCATTTATTACCTGAGACGAGTGGAGAGGAAGGAGCGCAGTGCATGCAGTGACATCATGTCAGAATCACATGTAATAAAATCACTAATAATATCAACATAAGATTTCTTTTAGTACTCACTATCAAGCTAGCATATCGATACTGGTAAAGTTTAAAATATACTTTGTTTGATTCGGTAATGAGCTATATTTAGGCTATAGGTAACGAGCTATATTTATAAGGCAAAACTAAAAACAGGTTGCATTGATACACGTTTTTCCATTACCATCAGTTACACTGTGATGAAGGTGAATTTCGCGTAAGATTCATAACATATACGGTGTTTTGCGAGTTTCCATGATGAAAACATTGTTGACTCTGATGAGGACTACACTCCGGAGACAAGTACCGCATCGTCGGTTCGAGGACAGGTCCGGGGTCGAGGGCGAAGCAGAGGAGGTCGTTCAAGAGTGCGGGCAACCAGGGTCCGAGGAAGTAGTATTTGCCTTGTTTGCCTTCACTGACTGCATATGCAGGTGCTTTGGATTTTGAATGCTCTTTCTCTGCCATAATTTTACTTTTCGTAGGTTCCGCGCCTCCTCAAATCAAACGGGTGCGCGCGCATATGGGCAGATCTAGCAGCAGGGGTGGTAGCCATGGTTGCGAGAGTGAGTGACAGTCGCCCAAACCAATCAATTCGTCCCGAATGGAAATAAAGAGCTGTGTTTATTGCAGATTAAAAGGTCTACAGTCACTCGATTTTTATACTCTCTTTTTCAGAGCACTTACATTTTAATTATGTATTGGTATATAGGGGTGTGACGATAACCGCATCACCGCAATATCGCGTTGATGAGATGCCTACCGCGGTGTGAGGTCATCACCGCACGTTTTTTTTTTTTTTTCTGAAAGTTACAGGAGTGCATATGGTGTGTGATATGAACTATAAACACATTAATATTTTGCTTATAATTTACTGTATTCTGCGAGTCCCATGTTCAAGGGCTTCTGGAGAAAAAAAAACGCTTAGGGAGTCGAGGGACAGTCCGTTAAACATGGGATTTATTTTTTTGTGTGTCTGATTATTAATTAACTGCTAGGTTTTGTGATGTTTACAGATAATGTTCAATTAAATACAAACAAACACAGGAATAAAAGACAAGCATAACGTAAACAGTTGGAGTTAGATTTTAATTGCAAGTAGCGATCTCTCTTAGGCTATATGGTATCGGAAATAACAGTTGACGGCGCTAGCCGAATGATTCAAAAAATAGCCACAAATCTAGTGTCTAAGCCAAATACTGTGTCGCCTTTGAGGCAGGTGACAATTAAGGGGAAGCCGGTGAATTTGGACAAGGCGCACAAATGTATCCGTCTCGTGAGGAAATACCACTAACCAATAACTAGACCACATCTTAGAAAAATTAACCGTCCTGTGGCGTTTGCAGGACTTAAGTGCAGCACACCTACCTTAGGTCGGCGACACACTGGCTGCGTGGCGTGTCCGTTTTTATTTCGGCTCCCATGTTAACAGGTTAGAGCTTGAGAGCGTGAGACGCGCTTCTCAGTTGCGGCACGAGCCGCGCGGAAAACGCGTGCATGCCAGAAATAGAACCAACGCCTATTTTTCACGCGACACGCAAGCCTGTTGGAAGAGTTTCCTGGTAAAATATAATAGGAAAAGATGTTTGTATGTCATTTTGACATGAATACATATTAATAAATTACATTTTGATGTGTGAAAGTTAAGGTTTTGACATAAATGTAGATATAAATGTAATTAAAAAAATATTATCGATTTTCAAATATTGCACCTGTCAATACAGAACGAAATATTCTGTAGCCTTTTTTTGCCGTCAATACTGCCGAGTGCCGACGCTGTCTTTGCTGCTATATATATGTTTAACATTAAGTAGCCTAGGCCTTCCACAACTCTCTCCCCATTTGTCGAATATATCACCAATGAGGCGTATATGTCAGCAGCAGCGTTTTTCAAAGACATAGAAAAAGACACGCAACAGAAACGCTACACTCACACCACACAGCCAGTGTGTCGCCGGCCTTAAGACTACCTAATTAATAGTTAATTATTAATATTTTCAATTTAATATAAATGTTAATTTGTTTATTTTTTAATAAAGAATACTGCTTTATGATTATTCATTTCCATTGTCATTTACAAGCTACATGCGGTCTTGATCGCGTCTGCACTGTGTGATGAGGCCGCGGGTGATTTTTTTTTTTGGGGGGGGGGGGGGGGGGGGGGTGTCGGTTAACCGCCAAACCGCGATATTTGTTGCTTCTTCACCGCGGTAAGAAAAAATCCCATACCGTCACAGCCCTATTGGTATATAAAGACAGTTTAAACAAATTTGAAAAAAAGTTTTTTTATAAAAATCCTACCTACCCTACCTTTAAATGCATTTGAAAACACAGCAAATTGTTTTTGTCCCTGGATTTAAGCAATTCACTTAGGTCATACTTCCGGTAAAAAAAAAAAAAAATATTATGCAAAAAAAGGAGTTTTTTTTTTTTATGTAAAGAAAGAAAGAAAGAAAGATTGCATCCCTGATGTAAAGCACACTCGCCTTGAGCAGGTCTGAGAGTGTGGAGAGCACCTCCGGAGGCCCGACGTTGAGCCCTTCCTCTCTGCCCGACGACTTCTGACTGTACGTCACGTTACCCAGGTACAAGATGGCCGACAGCACCGAGAATATCCTACAGGGAACACAACAACCAAACAGATCTCAGATACGATTCTACAAAGACATTCGTTTTTTTTGGTTTCTGTTTTACTACTGTTTTTTGCTTGATTTCTGTGTATTTTTATTACTATTGTTGAACAGCACTTTGGTCTTTTTAAACGTGCTCAAGAAATAAACCAACTTAAACTTGAACTACTTTGACAGGGGACTCACTGTCTTTTGGTGGCGGGCAGGAATCCCACCATCTCCATGGCCTGCTGCAGTCGCTCGAAGTCGTGCCGGAGGTCGTCCGCATCTTCAATCGCGAAGTTTTCCTGCAGGCGAAGAGCAAAAGACCGTTGCAGTTCTAGGCTAAGGGGATGTTGCGGTCCTGAAGGACTGTAAATGAGCCTCACCTGTTTGAGGTAGAAGTATTCTTCAGGCTGCAGGAGTCTGAACTCTCGCCGCTCGTCCTCCGACGCGCCCACCAGCAGATAGTAAAACACGTGGTAGTTCCTGCGCCAAGAGGAAACGCCAATAAACAACAGTCAGTCTGGGGCCTGTACCATGATGGTGGCTGAACAAACTCGGGGTTGCAGGATTAGTTTCGAGTTGACAAAACCAAACCAATCCAACCAGGCTTTCTTGGTACCATGAGTACAATATTCACGAGATTCACTACAGAATATTATGAGATTGAAACATATAAAGAATTAAGACAGATTTACACAGCAGGAAGAAAATAGCTGTCTATGAAAGAGGACAACTAAAAGAAAAAGTCTTGCTATATCAGTGCAAGTAAGTTGTGAAGTTAGTTTATAAAGTTGATAAAGGTACAGAGAGAATTGAACATTTAAGCTCACATGCTTTATCTTTTGATTCTAAAGTGTATTATATTACCTTTATATATTTATTCATTTAAACTGTGCGTAATAATAATTGATGAACTAAAATTGTACATGTGTGATCAATTAAGGGTATAATAATTACATAATATCTAAATCATAAAAATGTATTCTAAATAAGCCAGACGATTTTGTCTTTAAAAATCATTTGCTATGTAGTGATCTTTAATTTGGAGTGGAAACAGGTGGAGTGACTTTATCCTATCAGACATGAGACACTTTGCTCACAGCTGATTGGTCCAACCTCTCACCTGGAACATCACCTGACCCAGACCCGCGGAGCGTAAGTTACTATGGCGATAAACACTGCTAAAAGCCAAACCACTTTCATGGTGCTTAAAACCCAGGGTTGGCACAAACTAAACTGAAACATATCGGGCTAGCCACCTAAACCGGCTTCATGGTATCGGCCCCCAATCCAGTGTAGTGACAACTGGGTCCGTATTAGTTAGCTTATATACTAGCATAGCATAAGCGGATATCCTGATAGCTTAGTTTATACACACACTTACCTTACACATATTCTCAATTATCTTTAATGTAGTTATGTGTTAATTTCAGTGTTAAATGTCCAAATATTTAAATTATAAATAAAACAAATGAATGATGTTTAATTATTCACTAAACAGGCTATTATTAAGAAATTGTTCAATTGGTTTTATTATGCACTAGTGTGTTTTCGTATGCATTATATAGTAAGCTATGCGTATTTTAAATTAATATAATTTGTATATATTTAGGATAATCATTAACTGACAGTTTGGGGAAACGCCATTTCGAGGGAGGATCTGATCACAATGCAAATCACAATGCTACGTGCTAATCTTAGCTTGTTACTCAAAAAGCTGCTTTACTGTACAATATTTTGGAAACAGCTGCCCTATATTAAATTTGAAGAAGGTGATATCTGGTTTTTGGACCAATACCATTTATACGGACCAATTTGGATGAATCAGTTCATAAATAATGGTACTATTTAATTTAAATTAGTGCTATCAAACTGATTAAATGGCATAACATAAAAAAAAAATGTGTATACATATATACACACAATATATATATTTACAAACTTTTATGTTAGATGCAATTAATTGATTGGACAAATAATACACCCCCCCCCCCCTTTTTAAATTTGAAGCATGTGATGTTTTAACTAATTTACCTTAACCATTTAAATAATCAATCAATTAATTCATAAACTATAGTAGTATTTATGTTGATTTAAATAAAAATACTCATTGAGGGTTTTTTATTACCTGAATTTATTTATAAAAATGTATTTATATATATAAAATTTTAAGTAGTTGACATCTTGTTTTTTTGGACCGAATCAATTATTATAACATGGTAATATTAAATTATCATGAATATATTTATTCACATACATTAAAATTGAAGGATGTGATATCTTGTTTTTGGACCAATTCATTTACATTATAAAATCAAATGAATCAATTAATTCATAAAAGACTTTTAAAAAGATTTTTATTCAAAACCTGTATTTTTTATTATATATATTTAATTAATTTAAATGTATTTACATATTTAATTTATTTATTTATTACATTTGAAAGAGGCAATATCTTGTTTTTGGATCAAACTCATTTACCTGAACCATTTAAATTAAAATATGTATTATAATACAGTTTGTACCCCAAAATATAATATATTTATGTAATTTAATTGATATATTAAATGTATTGACATTGAAGGAGGTGACATCTTGTTTTTGGATCAAACTCATTTACATCAACCATTTAAATCAAAATATGTATTATAATACAGTTTTTACCCCAAAATATAATATATTTATGTAATTTAATTGATATATTAAATGTATTTACACATTTTATCTTGTTTTTGGACCAATTTTTTCACATGAACTATTGAATGAATCAGTTCACTAAGGGAAATCCCAATGCCACAAGCAAGTTAGCTACTCAGTTACTCAGAAAGATATTTTACAATATTTTGGAAACATCGGAGCTTGAAAAATGTTGCCAAGTTTGTTGCGTCACTATTTTTAGCCCTGACAGTGCAGGGTCTGTTTTTCAAGTTCTGCAACCTGATTATCTTTCACGACATCCACAGCGATCTGATAATAATGCGGTTAGCGCTGCAGAAATGAGTGTGTGAGCGATGGGTTGACAGATACGCAGACTCATCTGTGAGAACCATCTGTCTCGTACCAAGCCTGGTTTTATGTCGTTAACTCGAAACGTCCTGAAAGCTTTTACCTCTCGTTCTTCTCTCTGGAGACCAAGCGGGATTTCTCCAGCAGATATTTTTCAACCACAGCCCTGAAAGACAACGAGAAACATTACAAACGTCAGATGCCAGCGGCTCTTTGTCATAAATCTGGGCTTCAAAAGCGCACAGATGTCAATCAAAGCAGCAGATGGCCTAAAGAAAACTCTCAATGGAGTGCGACAGTGAACACCCACTTTATCCCATTCATTTTCCTCAAAAAGATATTCGATAAAACATTCTAAGACTTGAAACAAACCAACCAGATCTGGGATGAATCCCAATACTACAAACTTTGATTTGAAACAAAAGACTGTGTACTAGTGTGTAGTGTCCACTTAATGACCGTCATCTGATGAAGTAGTCCACAGTACACTGGGCCAGAGAACAATAGGGCCAGTGAAAGCATCCGTATGGCTTTATTGACGTCTCTCAGCCTTTCTTTAGAGGAGCACAAGTAAAGTACCACCATTAGGGATAGTTATAGGAACTAGTCGGCAGGGGTGCGTAACTCAATGCTTTACTACCATAGTTACGATGCATCTTTCATTGCAGAAATCAACTAGCTAGTCACGACTGTTTCCCGAAACCATACGTGACCCTGCACCACAAAATCAGTCACAAGGGTCAATTTTCTGAAATTTAGGGATGAGATTTATTTATAATCTGAAAGCTGAATAAATAAGCTTTACATTGACGTATGGTTTGTTATGATAGGACAATATTTGGCTGAGATACAACTATCTGAACATCTGGAATCTGAGGGTGCAAAAAAATCTAAATATTGAGAAAATCTCCTTTAAAGTTGTGCATTTATGTTCATGATTGTGCTGCATTCACTCACAAAAATACATGTTTTATATATTTATGTTATGAAATTTACAAAATATCTTCATGGAACATGATCTTTACTTAATATCCTAATCATTTTTGGCATAAAAGAAAAATCGATAATTTTGACCCATACAATGTATTGTTGGCTATTGCCACAAATATACCATGTGACTGGTTTTGTGATCCAGGCTTACATATTGTTGTAAATTGGTCGTTCAACCACGTTGGTTAATGATGTAATTAACCCGTTTGAGATTGAATTAACGCTAGATGTGTTTCTATAAATATACGGACAAATTTCTCATTTTTCTCAGATTCGATCATAGGCTCGTCCTTACATAGTGAGGATGTTCGCACAAGCGCACTCTTCAAAAACAGTGACATTTATAAATGACATTTGTAAGATAAGGATTTATTAAGTCCACATGTTATAAAAACAAGAAACTCTGCTTCTAACCACAGCTCGAGATCTGTCGTTTCAAACGATGGTTTCGGGAAACACAGACTCGTTAAACTGCTGATAACGACAGAACTTGCGACCATATTTGGCTACTGATGCTTTCGGGAAACACACCCCTGTTTAAAAGTGGCGTCTGCCGGAGTCTCGCATACTTTAGGCCAATCACTTACACACTTACATCTCTGTTAACAGATCATGTAAACAGTTGAGAAATAAAACACATGTGTAACAATATATAGGATCCGTGCATACACTCTTAAAGTGACAGCAGCCTAATATTCCTGTTGCTATATATGAAGAGCTCTTTTCCAAAACGGGATAAACGCCATTTTAAAAAAAAATGAGTTTGTCATGTCATTTTGCTGTGTACTGGACCTATTCACTGCTCCATCAACGTTTCATGACAAATCGCTATATTTACTTGTTTAAAATGTACTGCAAGATGCAGTTTCTTTCCAAAACGAGATAAGCGCCAAACCTATTTTTAGCCTAAACGGGATATATCCTCTCAACCAATCAGAATTCGGTGAGCGTTCTATGCAATCCAAATAGGCGGCGATCTGAACAGAGGTTTGTTACTTTGTTTATGTTCATTCATTCCTCAAAATGAGTGCTTTGAACTGTAGTAACACTTTTGATGGCCTTGATGAGCCAGTGAGACCTACACCTGGGGGTAGAAAACGCAGACTGGACAAAGAAAATCACAAAAAACAACAAAAAAAGAAGGTTCGTCACTCGGGTGGCGCGTTAATACCAACAGTGGGATGTCAACACAAAGCTGCCGCCAAAGGTTTCTGTCAGGCCGAGAGGCTGTCGCCGGACGATCTGATGGTAAATTTCAACTATTTTTATGAATAACAAAACAAGGTTGACCAGGACCAGGCCATACTTCATCTCCTGGACATCACGCAAGTGACAAGGAAGCGTCCGAAAGTCCAGGACATTAACAAACAAAAATACCGGAACGTATCTGTTAAGTACAGTCTTTTGTGCAACAGACATCCGGAGAATGTGCCCGTTTGCAAGGCGACCTTCATAAAAGTGTTTGGTGAGTACAACTTTCGTTTCAGAATTGACTAGTATAATACTGTTTTGTAGGTTTCCCCCTCGCGATAAAGATATTTTCCTGTAAAGAAGCCTGCTAACGTGACATTAAAAGTACTGAATAGTTCTAATAGCCTAATAGCCTAAATGTGTTACTAAATGATTTGAATGTATTTTTAACATTGTTGTATTTAAGGACTGGTATTTGTATGTGTGTTATTTTTAAATTATTTGTTTTATGTGGTGGACAATATTAGAACATGTCACTGGAAATATGTATTTTATTTTTACTATTTATTTTATTTTATTTTACTATTTATTTTATTTGGCTTTTATTTATTTCATGCATTTGCACTTATTTAATTTATATTCATTTATACTATGAGTACCATGGTTATATGTTGCATGTTCTCTGGTTTGTTTTTTAAAAGACAAACCATCATTTTTTTTCCAAAAATTGATGGATTTATACCGTTTTGAAAAATAAATAAATAAACTTTGAATTTATCATCAACAATATTGTTGTTTGATTTAATAATCATTGTTCAACGTGTTCAGACTGAGCCAAAAAAACATTTTAATTAGGATAAATTGAATATTCACAAAATGTGTGGGTCTAGGTAAAAAAATGTAATTTTCCTGAAAACTACTGAAATGGATTTATCCCTTTTTGGAAAAGAGCTTCTCATATGTTTTTATTACAATTATTTAGTAGTTATATATATATATATATATAAATCCTTAATAAATCCTTTTACTATACATCAGATCTGAGAACCGGAAATAGAGCACGGGGGTCATTCAATACTTAAATATAAATATTATATTAATATAATTATTTATTTATTTTTAATAAGAAGAACATTTATATTTATAACAATAGGAATGTATAATAAATATATAATTAATATAACTTTTGTTTATTATTAAAGTTGGATATATACACACATACAAATTATGTTTGTTCACATATAATAAATAATTAAATAATTATTATAGAATAATAACTTAATTTAATATAAATATCAATTTATATAAAATATATACAAATTAGAAAATATATATTAATGTATAATAATAATTTATATTTAAATAAATAAATAAATAAATAAATAAATAAATAAATAAATAATCTTAATATAATAATTATTTTTTAATAAGAACATTTATATATATATAAAAATGTATTTATACATTATATTTTATTAATATTAATTGATTTATTAAATTTTTTCTTTATTACCTGAACTTATTGTGCTAGTTTTTATTTATTTTATTTACACTGCATAAGGGCTAAACTCACCTGGAGGTAAATATTAAACTGGTCATGTGGATGGAAATGTATATAATTATATTTTAAATGTATTTTTTTTATGTAAATAAGTTTGTATTTATTATTACATTTAGTTGTTTTTCTTGCATTTATTATTAATTTTTACATATTATGATTATTTATATGTAACATTTATTAATGTTTTTACTATTAATTTCATGAGCTCGTCTGCAAATCGGCTCAATATAAAAGCGGTCATTAAACGTATAAAAAGAAAACTAGTTCTTCGAATTGGGAGTCAGTTGCCCAGAATGAGCTCAACGTCTCGGCCGAGGAGGAACCATGTCAGTTCCACTGGTTCCTTAATTGTGTTTATACAGCGTCTGCCACAATGGAGGAGGAAGTGATGCGTCTGACCGGGGTGTGACGTCAGGGGCAGATGGCAGGGTGTGTGAGAGCGAGCAGCGGCTGATAAGAGCTTCAAAGCCAAGGGTCACTTTCTGAAGGCCACAGGCTCGACACACATCAAATGAAAGCGAAATGAAGGCTTGCTCACCCGCGCACCACTCCACTCTCTAGGTAATTGACCTGGATGAACTTTCCGAATCGGCTGGAGTTGTTGTTGTGGGCGGTCTTTGCGTTTCCAAATGCCTGTTGAGAGAAAAAAAAACAAAAAAAAAAACAGGATGTGTGATTTTGTAAAATGATACGTTTTTGTTTCGCTTATTTTTAATGGAAGATATGCACCCCTGGTAAATATGTTCAGAAATGGCTGTAAAAAATACATCCGCATCGTTTATCCTTTTGATCTTTCATTCAAAAAATGTGCAAAAATCTAACCTTTGAAGTAAAAGAACTGAAAGTGCGGGGGAAATCACATAATAAATGATCATGAGTCATATTTACCAGGGGTGCCAATAATTTTGAGCACAACTGTATATGCATTATTTTTCAAATGCGAAAACAAAATTATATTTTGCAGTTAAATTTATATTCTTTACATAAACCAAACATTTTGTTAGACAAATCATAAAAATTGGTGTTCTTAATTCAAAACATTAGAAATTATATTAATAAAAAATATTATAATTATTACAATTTTGTATAATAATAGAATTTATTAATTATGATCATTAACAATAATAAATAGCTAAACAATAAACTGTTTACTTTAAAACGTATATTATTGAAACACTATTATTAATTATGATCATTATCGCTATTTTTCTGTAAACAATACTTATTTTTACTATTAAAAAAAGAAATAGAAATTATAACAATAGATACAAAAACTATTTCAATTAAAAAAATTGAGAAAATATTATTAGTTAAATCATTATTACCACTATGTTTATTATAATCATTAAATGACTTTTAATAAGAAAAAAAGTGTTATTATCATTTCTATACATAATCATAAAAATTATTATTATACCAAATTATTAATAATACAAATCAACATTAAGAGAAATAGACTATTTCAACACCAATACAAATTTATTATTAAAAAACAATTAATTATGACTATCATTATTTGAATAATAACAATAATAATTCTTAATGCAATTACCAATTATTAATAAGACAGATTAAAATTACAATATTATTATAAAATCAGAATATATGTCATAAAATTGTACACTTTTTTTTTAAACAAAATACAAAACCACATGTAAAAATACATATTTAAACAGTCGATAAAGACAAGAGGAACATGGTTTAATCATAAATAAGATTAAATCATGTTTCAGATGCAAATAACTCCAGTCCGAGTGGCTAAAACAAACAAATATTCTTTATTTGCGTGAAGCGGCTGATTATGTGCCGCGACTCTTGATGTTATCATGGCCTGTAAAGTCACATGACCCCGTTCACAGTCACACCTCGCCTGTGTGAAACGCTGTGATTAATGTGTCTCTGGCGAGGAAGAGCCGCGGGGCGATGCCAACCCCTGCCCGAGGAACAGTGTTCGCCCACATCGCCCAACAAAAGCCCTGTCCCGGGGCGAGAGAGGCTCTGTGCATGTTAAAGAGAGAGGCTTTGTGCCAGACACCAGTGGAAAACACACGGGGGGAGGGGAAGGGCTCGAACCTAATTAAGATTCCCTGCAGTCGACCTGTGACCCCTTTCACCAAACACACCACTCCATATAGGGAAAGCTCAGTGTATAGTGTAGCCAATCAGGACGGCTGAACTGCCCAAACATTAGCATTCTGTCACTGTTTACTTGCTCTCGTGTGGAAGACAAAGCAAGAAACTTCATGCAACTCTTTCCTAACAACAGTGTAAAGCAAGTCAAGCTCACAATAAAAGCCTCACAACAGTTGTCCATTTGAGCAGTAGCTTCCCAATAAAGCCATTTCCAGTGGTTTTCCTTCCAGCGAATACATTTATGTTTATGTCATACAGTATATAGTGTGCATCATCTCATATGGACTAGTTTTATGATGCTTTAACAGTGTACATTTTTTTTTGGAGATTGATAGACATAGTTAATATAAACCGTTGAAAAATGGAAAAGAACGACAAAGATTTCTCAAATGAATAAAAATAAAAACATTTAATAGCGTAAATAAATAATGAATAAATAGCTAAATAAATAAAATGACTGAGTATATAAAAACTGCATAAGTAAATAAATATAAATAGACTAAGCAGGTAAAAATAAACATGTAAATAAATAAAACCGTAAATAAATAGAGTAAAAAAACTAAACAAAAACAAAACGTATATATATATATATATATATATATATATATATATATATATATATATATATATATATATATATATATATATATATATATATATATAAACCAATAATTAATTAAATTTAAATCAGTAAATAAATACCTAAATAAATAAAATAAATAAGCAAATAAATGACCAAGTAAATACATAATAAAAGCATAAAAAAGTAAAAAAGAAAAAAAAGACTAAATAAAAATGCACAAGTAAATAAATATAAATAGACTAAGCTGGTAAAAATAAACATGTAAATAAATAAAACCGTAAATAAATAGAGTAAATAAAAAATAAATAAATAAATAAATAAATAAATAAATATATATATATATATATATATATATAAATAAACCAATAATTAATTCAATTTAAATCAGTAAATAAATACCTAAATAAATAAAATGAATAAGCAAATAAATGACCAAGTAAATACATAATAAAAGCATAAAAAAGTAAAAAAAAGAAAAAAAAGACTAAATAAAAATGCACAAGTAAACAAATATAAATAGACTAAGCAAATAAAACTAAACAAATAACTACATGAATAAAATAAGCAAATAAATAAATAAACAAGTAAATTAAAATAAATGAACAAACAATGACTAAATGTAGTAAATGTATAAAGAATCCATATAAAATAACTATGTAAATAAAAAAAGTAAATAAATCAGTTAACAAATAAACAAAGCAATAAATAAAGAATCAGACTAAGCAAATATATATAAAAAAAACTTTCTAAGTAATTAAAAATATCTATCTATAGCTATATCTAATTATCTATATATCTTAAAGGTTCTCAAGGTTCGACAAACATTTTTTGGGACATGTTCATGAAGTAAGTTCATGAGAAGAGAAATCACAAGATTCACTGAAAAAACACAGAAGTGAAAGAATCGTTTGACAGTGGATCTGACAGTCGCTAGATAAACAATGCAACACATTTCACTCATGCAGTTCAGATTGAAACATGTCTACACACACTCTCTGTGATTGGCTGAGGGACTCCTGGGTATGAGGAAACTCAAGCCAAGAAGAGCATTTCTCTGAGTGTCGCAACAGCAAACGTGCAAACATGGGAAAGGAAATAAAAAGGGGTAGGGGAGAAGACAGAAACCTGCCGACCTGTCGGGACTAGTTCTTATTCCTGCTGTTATTTGGGAGTCAGCAGCCTCTCGTTCCGTACAGAAACTACAACTTCAACAACAATAAATACCATTTAGCTTAACCGAGATTTGAGCAGAAAGAGGGCCGTAAACTTCACTGAAATAACAACAACAGCTTCAGCATGTGAAACTCCCTCACCTTCTACTATACATCAGATCTGAGAACCGGAAATAGAGCACGGGGGTCATTCAATACTTAAATATAAATATTATATTAATATAATTATTTATTTATTTTTAATAAGAAGAACATTTATATTTATAACAATAGAAATGTATAATAAATATATAATTAATATAACTTTTGTTTATTATTAACATTGGATATATACACACATACAAATTATGTTTGTTCACATATAATAAATAATTAAATAATTATTATAGAATAATAACTTAATTTAATATAAATATCAATTTATATAAAATATATACAAATTAGAAAATATATATTAATGTATAATAATAATAATTTATATTTAAATAAATAAATAAATTATCTTAATATAATAATTATTTTTTAATAAGAACATTTATATTTAAAACAATAAAATTAATAATAAATATATAATAATATAACTTGTTTATTATTTACACTGGATATATACACATACAAATTATGTTTGTTTACATATAATACATAATTAAATAATTATCATATAATAATTTAATGTAACTTAATACATATGAATTAATAGTACATGCAAGTACAATATGTATTACAAATTATTTATATTAAATATATACAAATTATACATGTATAATAATAATAATAATATATACAAATTATAAATGTATATTAATGTATAATAATAATAATAATAATAATAATAATAATAATATTATACAAATTATACATTTATATTAATGTATAATAATAATAATAAAAATAATAATATACAAATTATAAATTTATATTAATGTATAATAATAATAATAATAATATATACAAATTATAAATGTATATTAATGTATAATAATAATAATATACAAATTATAAATTTATATTAATGTATAATAATAATAATAATAATAGTAATAAAAAAAAAATATATATATAAAAAATAAACAAACAGATAATATAAAATAAAATACATTATATAGTATAATAATGTATTAAATTATTATACAAATAACGAATTAAATATCTAAAATAAATATATTAATATACTAATTATAATATTAATTTTATAGTAATAATATTAATTTATACTTATTAAAATATTAATAAATATATAAATAATATATTTATTATTATATTCACCCACAAACATATGTACATATCAATATCTATTTGTCAGCTACAGCATACACCCAAAATCTAAGAAATATTTGTATATATATTTAGATCACAAAACAAACTATTCCTTTATATATATATTGCTGCCAGACCTGCCCGTTCACCCATCTGGTTTGACGGCCACTGAAATCTGAGTCATCAATACAATGCATCACGAATCAACAAAGGCCCTATTCTCAAAGAGATTATCATAAAAAGGCCAGCAGAATCCTATTACTCACAAATAACACTATGGGACACTCACATGACTGTTAAATATAGCAGCTTCTCCTTTTATTCCCGGAGCAATGAAATCGTCCAAATATCAGGCCAAGGCCATCTCAAGTGAACTGTATGACTTCATTCTTGTTTCTGCCTCTTCAGCATTAGCGCAAAAAGACGACTCCGGAAGGTTTTGTTCAGTGTTATTATGATATCGTGTTAGCTGGTGACAGCGTGTACGAGCGCTAATTGAGATCACGGACACAATGGCATATAAACAAACGTCCTTCAAGCCGAATGAGGCATCGATTCATTAGCTCACAATAACAAACAATCTACATCTGTACATTTTATAACTCTATAAGTACTAGGGAAAGAAAGCGTGATGCTTGTCCTAGCATTAGCGCCAATTACAACAGCTATACCTTTAATGAATAAAAAAAATGGAGTGCTCTCAAGAACAATAGTCTTAAAAATGGTGTTCAAATCACACAAACAAGACCTGAATCCAGACTTTTAGTGTTTGAGTATACAGCCATTTAGATCTTTAAATTAACATACGCTTATTTCAAGCAACCTGGAAATTGTAGACAACTGAGATCGTAGGCCTCCAATTAGCCTTTAATGACAGAATGGACTCTTGGGCTATTTCATTTTACAAACTTTTCCACATGTCGACATCCCACGTGTCTTGTTACAGTTGTACCACCAAAAATAGCTCATACCATCTCATGAGCCAAAGTCCACACAGGACTAACACAAAGCCGAGAGATAAACAATGGCCACAAAATAGCCATTACAGCTTCCTGAGGAACAATATGCTGACTCTAAACACCCAGAGCTCAGATCGGCCAATGACGGAGTGAAGGCTCTGCAGCTACCACTTCCTGTTGCAAAAAAACAAAAAAAAACTGCTTCCTGTTGAAGTGATCAGCCAAAGGGAACTTCCTGTCTGTGGGCCGCAGAAGCATTACTTCAGAGAGGACTCATATTAGCATTACCTGTGAACCAAACCCTCACCGTTCTCGGCAATGCCTGAAAAACAGAAAGCAGGGGTGTTTGCAGAGACGTCCTGTTCAACAGCAAAAAAAAAAAAAAAAAAACCTTTGCAGGGTCTGTGGCAAAACAAAAAAACTCTCCTGTTATCTGATACTCAATGACGTAATGCACTAAAAGCCACTTGGATCTGGAAGAAAACCACATTTTTGGCTTGATGGATTCCACACTGTTCTCCTGCAGGGCATTTCAAGAAGAATGTACCACATGAATAGGTCACTCACTCACCGTAGATACTTTTTTCTAGTTTTTAGTATGCATGCAATGATGCGAAGGTCAAATATGCAGCAAAGGCAATACGGTTGTAGGAGGGGATTACTGAAAGAGTGCGAGCAAAACCGGTCTGACGTGCTGGTCAACGACAATTGATGCCAAAGATCTCGGTTTACTTCATAGAAATATGCATGTAGAAGCGGAGACAATAATGTGCAGATTTAAAAAGAAAGGACTGCAAAATTACAGTTTATGTTGTGTCACAGTCCGTGAATTTGCTTGTAATTCAGTTTAAAGACAAATCTATTTGCTACTTGGGTGAGGCTTTTCAGTAGGTAACAATAACTGTTTCCATCCACCTATTTTTATGTGCATTTTGGAGTATCACATGAAAAAAAAAACGCTGGATGGAAACGGAAACGCCAAGATAAGCTTGATTTCTAAAAATCCACATAAAAATAAAAAAAAAGGCATGCAAAAATGTTATCAGATAAGGAAACAAGCACATAAGCTACAATGGAAACACATTTACTGAATAAATTCCTCAATGCACATTAAAAAAAGTCACGTGACGACGTAACGGCATAACTGGACTAACCAGCAGACTGATCTCATTGCACAGCATCTCAAATGCCTAAGCAAAGTCTGTCAACGTGGTTTAGTATAATTACCTTCCAGAAATGTCTTACACGACCGCATTCCCAAACAGCAGGCATTATAATCCACCTCCGAAAGCAAGATAACTTTAAGGCGCAGGAAATTATAAACTAAATTATTATACATAGTGGCTTCTCCTATTGCAGCAACTTCCATTTTTCTTGGTGATATTTAGCGCCAGTTTATCAGGAAGTGACGATTTTGTTCTCTTCGGCTCACTGGATGGAAACGGTGCCTTATTCGCAAATGTTTTATGGGATATTCCAATATTCCGCATTCGTTAAATTCGCAACTTTGAATGGAATACATAGCTAATTAGAACCAGTTAACCATTCCACAGTTGGTAGAAGAAAACTTGACCATTTACTAACCGAGACTGACATGCTAACGGTGGTAACCTTGTTGTCCAAAAGGTTAGAAATGGGAGTGCAACCAAGCTCAGAGGATTTATCCGTCCAAGTGACACGTGGAAGGCTGGACTAGAAGAAGGAACTTTGCATTGCCCCACATATGGTAACATTTCTCTCCAATACAACGGAAAGAATAATAAGAGGAATATTGTGTCCTTTTTAAACAAATCAACACCAATTGATAGGCTTGGAAGATGGATGAGACAAACGAACTTCATAAGACCATAAAAGGCAGAGAAACCTCAAGGAGATCTGATTGTGATCATTGAAAACGTCTGGATGGAGCTTTGTTCTGGTCTCAATGTTCAATTGACCAGTTTCTCAGGCTGCTTCTAACCACAAGCGAAGACACAGGAATATTTGGTTATGAAGCCTCAAGACACGTCTGCCAAGGGACAATGACTATGCTGACTGCGGGGAAATTACTTCTAGTTTTCAAAAACCACAAAGACTGAGGCAAGCGTCAACACAAAACATGCCCCCTTTCATCTCTTCCAGGACTTGCTACGCACGTAAACTTTGTTCTGATATAAGGGGGCTGAGATAAGAAACATGATATCATGTGTACAGAAAACTTTCTGAAGTACAAAGATGATATGTGAATCTCGGAAGCCACGTGGGTTGGTTTTGTACCTAATAAATTGCCTGATAGATAACTTCACATGCAAGTGTGAAATCTGGATAGGGCTGCACAATATATCGGAATATTGCAAATGTACAATGGCTTACAATAACTGCATGATTTTAATACCTCAAAAGATTATGAAAAGTATAAGTTTTAGGTCGACGCAGAAAGCAGAGAATAGACTGGATGCATGACTGTTACATATGCATGACATGCTTGATGTTATTAGGCGCAGAAAGCCGCCTCTCGGACAGTGCGTAATCCGTATTTCGGTTCTCTTCCACAGCTTATACAAAATACACACAAAATTATGTCAAAATGCCCATCTTGGTGAGTATGTAAACATAGTCAGTTGTCTCAAATGGACTAAACAGTTGAGAAAGAAAGCGTGCATGTAACAATAGCCATGCAGCTCTTAAAGTAACAGGAGCCTAATAAACCTGCTTCCATCTGTGTGCTTAAAGGGTTAGTTCACCCAAAAATGAAAATTATGTCAGTAATTACTCACCCTCATGTTGTTCCAACCCCATAAGACCTTCGTTCATCTTCAGAACACAAATTAAGATATTTTTGATGAAATCTGAGAGCTGGATCACTCCTCCTGCAGGCTTATGGACACCTTAACTTGCTGGCCCAAAAATGTATTAAAGACATTGTTAATATAGTCCAAGTGAC
This sequence comes from Leucaspius delineatus, assembly GCA_023718395.1. Lineage (NCBI taxonomy): Eukaryota > Metazoa > Chordata > Actinopteri > Cypriniformes > Leuciscidae > Leucaspius > Leucaspius delineatus. The sequence goes on along the minus strand of CM043363.1, from coordinate 47,800,745 downwards.
TCCAGTGGCTCAATCTTAAGTTTATAAAGCGACGAGAATACTTTTTGTGCGCAAAAACAAACAAAAATAACGACTTTATTCCACTTTTCATTTCCTTCTCTCTGGACCTCGAGTCTTTTTACGTAGTGTTTAAGCGTAGCGCGTCTGTGTTGCCGTGGTGACGTTCAACACAGACGCGCTACGCTATTACACTACGTAAAAAAAACTCGAGGTCCAGAGAGAAGTGATCCAGCTCTCAGATTTCATCAAAAATATCTTAATTTGTGTTCTGAAGATGAACGAAGGTCTTATGGGGTTGGAACAACATGAGGGTGAGTAATTACTGACAGAATTTTCATTTTTGGGTGAACTAACCCTTTAATGTTAATCAAACAACAAAAGACAAAGAGAAAATCACTCACTGCTCTTGACTGAATAACTTTTGTATCTTTAATAAGAATCAGTGTATATTAAAAGACTAAGCAGTTTTTTATTTTTACATTTGATTATTCAATTTCTGTTGTTAAGTTAACCTAATGTAGGCCTACCTGAAACACTCAACCCGCTGGTTTACATTTTACATTTAAATTACACTTACTTTTTATGTAGCTAATGCTACAATAAAACACAGTGCTGTTCAATTTCAGAAATTGCAGGGATCCTTCTCACAAAAAGAATGTGAAACATGTATGCTGGTTATAAGTATAATTAAATTTATTTTACACAAAGCATTATTATATTGCACATCGAATATCGCATCATTTAACAAGTTATCGCATATCGCATTTTTCTTCAATATCATGCAGACCTAAATCTAGAGATTACAACTTTCCAATAATCTGAATAAAGCCTCTAAGTGATAACCCTTGTGCTTTGAAAATTTCATGACATCACTCTAACCTTTCTCCAAATGCACTCTTGCGAGCGTTTCCGCAACGCAAGGGTTACCACTACCATAAACCGCCATGAGATCAGGGATGGGGAAAGGGTTCTGCTGAAATTTTACAAAATAACAGAATGTGCTTGAACAGGTTTATGGGACGAAGCAATAATTTTACAGCAAGAGACATAAAACAATAAGAACTGCATGAGACACGGCCCCCCGAGGAAAGCCTCCAGATGTAGGTTTGCCGGTACTGCAACATGAGATATGAAACAAGTACAGCAAGTTGCGACCCCACGTTTCAAGCACAGGCTTGTAGGAAAGCACACTGTAAATAACTGATCTAAAGAGCTACAGTTTACAGTGCAGACTGAGAGACCTCTGGGTAAGCTGTCATTATGGCTGTTACAAAGCATTGTTCAAAGTAGAGTGCTTTTCCAGAGCCTATAGTTCCAACCAAAAAGCCAAGGATTCAAAATCATGCACAAAATGAATACAAATAGTACACAAACACTTTGGCAATCAAATTTAGAGTTCTCACATCACTACCATTTTTAGGGGTTGACACGTTCTAAGGTTGACTACTACAAACCGCAAACCCATCAACTGACTTCCTTTATCTTCACCCTTTTACTTACAACAAAACATGTGAAAGTTTTATTTAAATTTAAGAGGCTTGAACTAGTCTGCACAGTGTCAAATATAAGAAGACCTTTAGAAACAGTTAACCATCCTACATCCCCAAGTCCTCAAACAAATCTTCTGATCCTCAATTTGATTATTGTAGGCCTGCCTAGCGAATGTTCAACATACCGTGCTTCTCCACACCCTACAATTTCAACCAAATATATATTTTGTGGAAGTGAGTTTCCAAGGGTTCAAAGTCATGCATAAATCTAATGCATGATGCTTAAATAAAGATAAAAACAACTTTTTATTATTTTGGGGGGTTGACAGGGTTGATAATCCCACCAATTGACGACTTTTACCCTTCCAATACACTAGAACATAACATCTGATAGGTTTCAAAACTCTCGAGACTAAAGCTCAGAATCTGTCCAAAAGGAAGTCGGCGCTTTCTACTATCCCATGTCCCAGTAATTCCTTAAACGAATCTACGGATCCAGAATTCCCTTAAGAATGTTGTGAAAAATGTAACCAAACCCCGTTCGTATCAAGGTGTTGATAATCTTACCTCAAGCACAGGTCCTGCACCCAAGATGGTTCGCTCCACGCCACTTGCGTAACCCTTCTGACTGAGGGCCGTCAAGCAGTGAATGAGGAAGTTAGTGCTTTGCGTTTTGCCCGATCCACTCTCTCCTGAGATAACGATACACTGGTTGATGTGCTTGCGCAACATGGCATAGTAGGCCACATCGGCAATGGCGAAAATATGGGGTTCCAGCTTGCCCAACTGGTGGTTCTCGTACATTTTGACGTATTTGGGGTTGTAAATGGGCAAGAACTTAAAGGGGTTGATGGCAACGAGAATGCTGCCAGCGTACGTGTAGATCTTCTTCTTTTGAAAGCGATTGCGAAGGTTATCCAAGATGCTGTCCTCACTGAGGACCGGAAGGTTGCAGAGGTCCTCAAAGTCCTCCTGCTTTGGTGGGAGAAAACCCCGAGCAACCAGTCGCTTGGCCTCCTGCTCATTTGCCACGGCGGGCAGGTGCACATAGCGGATGGAGCCATCATGGTTTCGCTCCTGCAGAAGAAAGTAAAACCCCTCGTTCCGAGAATGTTGTTCCTGGGCTTTCCTCGGCCAGAGAAGGACCCTGTGCACAGGAAGATCGGTCGATTCCAGCACCCACTCCTCCCCGCCACACTCCTTCACCTCTGCCAAGACATATCGCTTGCTGGCGTCCAGTCCGAGGGCCGCTGCCACATCTTGGATGACGGTAGCTGCGGTGGCCTCCTTGGTGACTCTGACTGTACAGCACGACGCCGTCTCTCGAGCCAGTCGAGGGTATATCTGAAGATTGTAGGCCTTTCCATCTTGGCTAGTCGTCCCATCGCCATCTTTGACACTCATTCTGACTCAGGATGAGCCCCGTCAGCATTACGTACTGCCTTCGCAACCACCATCTAGCACCTGGAAAAGAGGATGCAAGGAATTAGGCTTGCGATTAATCAATTATTTCTTCGATTAAGCATCCTGCAAAATAATCACTTTACTTTGAGTACATAAAACATACAAATATGATTACAGTAAAATAAGCAACAGACTGGCATTAAAACACCTCTCAACTACGTTGAATCATTGCAGAATACCCTGTGGCCATTTTTCAAATCTATATTTTTCAGTGCTGTCAAATCGATTAATCGCGATTATTTGCATCTAACATAAATGTTTGTAAATATATAATGTGTCTATACACACATTTACAAACTTTTATGTTATTTGTGATTAAATCGCAATTAATTGATTTGACGGCACTTCCTTGAAATGTACAGATGTTCACTACAGAAAAGCAACATTTATTAATGAAGGTTGTCCTTGACAGCACACAGAGCCAACCAACCAACAATGTCATTTGTCAACAAACATTTTAAGTGATTTTATTGATTAGTAATTGCAGTCCTACATGCACTACGTACTGGCCTACTTTGTTTCTTTCCATTAAACTTCCACTTTCTGCTTTGAAACAAGCTCCAGCAAGTCTCATTCATCTCGATTAGACCAATCAAGAGCTTCTGGATTTAATTAAACGGAGATAAGGTGCCATTACCATTATTTGGATGAACCTATCGCCCCATCCCTTATTTGTCAGGCCTGCAGCTCTCCATCTGACCTGATTATTCATGGCGTCAAACTCAGACTAAACAGCTCCTTTATTTAATCTCCCTAAAGCGTGTCCCTGCAATAAACTCTGATCATGAGTGGAAATTGTCTCTATGTAGCAAAGAGTCTCACAGGAAACTGTGGTCACGGTTATAGTCTGTGTGTTGCCGTGAATCTGCCCCCTCATCCTAGCTAGCAATACACAGCACATCTCTATAAATATACAGTACAAAGCCACAGCTGCTACATCATAGGTGTCAATATCGCCATAGCAAATGCATCCCTGCATAGCAACATAAAGGGGTATCTATGTCAAACAAGACGATGTGAAAATAAAATGGACACCATTTGCTTTCTTATTGCACACAATGCGATACATTTTCATAATTTCATATGGAAATGGAAATCAAATCTCCATGGAAATCAAGTCCTGTTTTTGGGATTCACTCAGAAGTCACATTACAGAAGAACAATGCTTTGTGAATGCTTTACAAGGAGCCCTAACAGGCCACATGACTCTTAAAGGCTTCTTGAAGAACCAAAATCTGACCTACCAATCTAAGCTTATCCAACACCATTTATTTAATTTTCAGATTACTGAATTCTGGCTTGGCAGAGTTACTTCTATGCGGCGGAACAAACGATGCAGAACACTGTACGCTTGTTCTAACTGTAAATTTACGGATACAAGTTATTTCCTGGAAAGATGAGAGCCAAGTGTCTTAAACAGCTGTCACCTTGTATTGAGCAAAATTAAGTTACTCTGGAAAATCCTTGCGAATGAATGGACGTATTTTATGATGGCTTGTCATAGTGGTGCATCCACTGAGACTAACATTTTTTATCTAAGATCAAATCAAACCATGAGGTGGTCAATAAACTAGCCCAAAGAGTACTTTTTTATTCGTTATATTTCCTAAGTTTGGTAAAGCAAATGAAAAAAAGAAAAATACCAGCTGCATTTGCTGGTAAACAATGGCTAAATGTAAATCTAAATGTCTGTAAAATAAACAGTGGAACTGTCTAAACGTTTCCAGCCTGGTTTCTCAGATGGGTGAAAGTAGGCCATCCTCCTAACTTGGCTGTTGACCATAACCAGAATCAATAAAACCCCAAGGCATGCATAAAGTCTGCAACCACAAAAACAGCATCATCATTACAGCTCATTTTAAGCTGGTCTGAAATAGAAAAGCCAAGCCAGGTTAACTCTTCTCACAGCAGAAATTGAGACCAGAGGGAGAAGGAAAAAAGTCGATAACTTAAAAACTTAAAAGACAGCCTTACTGTGAGCTATGACGTTGTCAATCGATAGTATTTGCTTTTGTTGAAGCTTTCAGCCTGCATTATTTCATCTTAGTTTTAAAATAATCTTTGTTTAACAGTGGATTTCGTGTTGAAAAACTGCACTACCCATGATGCTGTACAGAAATTTCCACCAATCAGAATTGAAACAAGCAAAAACATCCCAAAAGATCTGGTTAGCTCCATCTGCTCCCATGAAGCTCTCAAAATAATAAAATATCTGAATATGCATATTTTGCAATAAACTTAAAATATATTGTTTCTATATATACAATGTACTAATATATATATATTATTATTTATATATATATACATTTTTTTAAATGAGTAGTTTTATAATTTTCCATCATATTGAATTTGATTATGCTGTTCGCAATGCTTCATGGGATTGTAGTTATTTCCCTCACTAAAGCCGTTAAGTCTTGTATCTTTGTGTTTTTGTCCGATTTTCAAATAATTTTTTTTGCTTCAAATCAAAGTTTTTTAGTGTTATAATTCACCTCATAGCTGATTGGCTTGGTTCATGGCTTATAACGCTTTGAAGACTTAAAAAAAAACATTCCTATGTCATTTAACATGCATCTAAAAAGCAATGCATAATGCAAAAAAACCTAGTGAGCTGCCTTAATAGTCTACGACCTACAAAGGGAACATTCTAACAAAAGCGGAGCGTATATTGAACAGTCTAAATAGATCATTGCTTAAATAATTTTTATGAGTTAAAGTAATGTAAAAATATATTCTGACTTGACTTATTGATCAGATATTTACAGTGCAACCATTATTTCCATTTTCCACCATATAGCTTGTAAAAAAGTATTTTGTCTTGATTTTCCTTTAAAATATCTAAAGAGTCCTTAAAACAAAACAAAATTTACTTTAGAAGCAAGTATTGTGACTAGTTTTCATAGATTGTCTCTTTATTACGAGTGCATTTTGGAAGATTTTTTCACTTCTTTTAAATATAAACAGGCCAAAAACAAGTGAAAAAAAAATCTGTCGAAAACAACTTATTTTCATAATTTAAACTATGAAAGGAAAGTCTTATTATCTTATGCAGTGTTGCTCCTCAAGTAAGTAACTTATCTCAAAGATTTTTAGATATTTGAACAAGTCAAAAAATAAAGATAAATCAAAAACTTAAGTCAAGAGCTTGTAGCAAAGCCAAATGACTGGAAATCATTGACATGGTTGAGAACAAAAAAAAAAAAAAAAAAAACTGCAAGACAGCACAAGCGAACAGTAAAAATCATCACCAAAGCATTACTTCTTTTCAAAAGATCACCAGGATCATCCCTCGAACGGTTTTCTCAGAGGAAGCTCAACTGACTGGCACGAAAACAAAAGTTTTGGCCCCTTTTCAGGAGGGCAACGGGAGAGATTTGTGATTCGCCAGAAGGGTCGATTCTTCAGCTCCTCACGTTTCAGCCTCCTTCAACACTTCCTACGGATAGAGATACATGCAATTTGGCCGAGCTCCCGGGAGAGGGAAAAGAGAGAAAAACCCATGAGGTAAATCAGTCACAGGTTCTTTATGGAGCACAGATGCAGCTGGAGACGTTCTGAATGAAAAGGCCCGTTGAAGTGGAATGTGCGGCTGAAACAGAAACAGGGCTTTTGTTTTAATATCACCTCCATTTAGGAAGCAAGTCTTTTAGCAGACGCGTGGGCAGGGGAAAGACACAGGCTTCCCTACGGACGACGGTCTCGTCTGACGGACGTTTCCTTCTGGTTCAGGCCTACGCTGAATGATTTTCAATCAGACAGCCGGAATATGCAAAAAAATCAAGAATCCACCCACAGTTCTCTAGATATGACTCAAATCGCTTCTTCAGTGCAAGTCTGGGATTTTTTTTTGTTTGTTTTGGTGCTAAAACTTAAGTAACACTGACTCTGAACAATGTAATTTTTTTGCGGAGTGACTTACAGTAAGGTGCAACTTATTTTCCAGAAAATACGATGCAGATTTTAAGCAGTTTGTGTATTATCTGGTGATCAATGATCTTGGCGTTGCAAGTTCTTGTGTACAAGTTTAATCTCAAATAGGACAGTAATAGTAGTAACAATAGTAATAGTGACAACAAAAGGGCCAAATGTGCACTATTTGTTTTTTTGCCGTTAAAAAACTACTTACAGGATTTACTAAAGATACGCAGTGAAAAATTTGCGCTGAAGAGACACGGAAAGGGTTATGGCATATGCATTTGTAGGAGTTTTCCTTTCAGACGCAACATTTATGGGAGGAGAGTATTTAAATGAATCATGCTAGGTGATTTACTAAGGTTTGCGCCAGTCAATTTACTGGTATTTGCACCATTAATTAATGCCCAAAAAAGCATGTTTTAAACCAGACGCTAATTTGCGCTGCTCTTGGTGGATTGTGTTGATCATTATGGAAATGATCCGGCTGCGTCTGTATTCTTTCATTTCCGCGTCTTTAGAAGATCAAACGCAGAACTTTCCAATCCCATCGGCTTTTCTGGGAATGCGCTCTCATATTAATTTGCCCTGTTTGGTAAAACTGGGCCTAAAATCAAATGAAGAAATAAAAATCTTAAAGCCCATTTTAGCCCAGCTAATGCTTCAGTTTCATTAAAGCAAGGTCATGTAATGTAAAGAGGCAGCAGTGGGTCAAGAAACGCCTCCAACTCCTGAGAGAAATCAACTCCAGTCTGAGTAGAGCTCAATAAAACATCGGCAGTAGTTTCCACAGCGGGACACAATCTCAACGGCCTGGACCTCCTGCAGACTCACATGTGCTCCAGCTTTAGTTTCACCATCCTATCCCACCACAGGAACAAGCACTTACTGGAGACAAAGAAACCCTACTATCTCGAAAAGCACCAGATATCCAGAAAGTGGCTCCAGTGATACAAATCACTCTTTAATAAAGCTTTAAACTACAGTTTTATTGACTCTTATGTAACTTGAGCTAGAGTTATACATGATTGCACAACCAATGACGAATGCTTGGATACTTTGTCACCATGAAATTAAATCTGACAATTTTTTTTTTTTTTTATATCGCAGTATTTATTATACATGATTTATCCGTTCACATCAACATTACAGTTTTAAATTCATGTGCCTCATAAACTCAGAATAACTTCCCTTTCCTCTTGCAGGATCTCATCTCTTCTCTGATGATGAGGGCGGGGCAACCTGTCAATCACACAAGATCCACCAATAGCAAACCACAACCATCCAATCTGTTCCCCACAGACTAAATCAAGCCCCGCCCTACTTGTTCTTGTTCCAGATACTGTTTCACTTGAATATACGTCACAATAGAGAAGAAGAATTGCAACTTCCGTTTCATGCCAAAAAGGTCATTTTTGTGCATTTTTACCAATTAAAATTGCATTTTCAAATTTCATGTCCTCCATATACTGTTTGCCACTGGTCAGTCAAACAAATTAGTGCAATATGAGAACATATTTAAACCTCAAACTGGAACTTGAACTAGCGGTTATGGTAAAAGGCAGGACATTTCCCAAACACACTCTAAGCACTTAACCAATCACAACACACTGCTCCAGCCGACCAATCGGAGCACAGTGTGCTTTTCATGAGGAGGGGCTTCATAGAGACAGGAACTAAACAGGGCGTTACTGACAGACTGGGAAGAGAGGAGCTGCAACAATGGAGAATATGGGGAAAAATAATGAACATTCAAGCATGTTTTTTTTAAAGAAAAATCTTTAAATTGCAAAGTGTTATAAAAAAGAAAGAAATCTCACACTTCATCTTTCTTTTGAGATGTAAATGACTCAAAATGACTCTATGCGCAGAGTATTGCTCAGATATAATGACTGTTTTGAATGTTATCAAATCATGTCGTATCCGATCGACACGCGAGCTCTGTGCCATTTGCATGCATACAGTCTCCTGGACGTGCCTGAAAAAACACGGGCGCTCCAGGGCAAACACACTGCATACAATACTGACAAAAAAGGGCAGATAGTTAATGAGGAGCAGCCAGATATACAGACTCCATATAAACCGGCATGACGTCAAACCGAGATAAGCTTACATTTTTGATCCTAAAGGTCACCTCTGTCCAAGGGGAATTGCTGATTATGATCCAAAGAAAGCAGAACGTGGATCTCATGTGAAAAACCATGGAAGAGGTGGAAAGAAAGTCAAGATATAAACTCGAGTTGAACATGAGCCTGTTTGTTCCATCTTTAAGATGGATTTAAATAACTGATGTTGTTTCTAGGCTCTACTAGAACAGGTTTTCATGTTTGAGTGTTGATTATTTTCCACATATTCTCCATTGTAGCAGCTCCTCTCCTCCCAGTCTGTCGGTAACGCTCTGTTTAGTTCCTGTCTCTATGAAGCCCCTCCTTCTGAAAAGCACACTGTGCTCTGATTGGTCGGCTGGACCAGTGTTGTGATTGGTCGAGCACTCTGAGTGTGTTTGGGAAATGCCCCGCCCCTTACCATAACAGCAAGTTTCAACACACTACTAACTAACTCAACCAGGTCCCGCCCCTTTATTCTGCGTATTAATTATTTAAATGAGGAATATTGTGACGTGTTCGTTCCCGGAAGAAACTCAAGACTACAATGGAGGCGTTTCAGGAGTTCAGAAACAGTGACTGATATGATATAGAGATTAACAACCTTTGGAATGGCTTTTTCATGCTCAAACAGTAACATTACACACTAAAGAAAGTTGAACATGGAAAAAATCAGAATAGGTCTTCTTTAATAATTGCTTGAATGCAACTGAATTTTAAAGTCTTAAATCTACAGAAAACACAAGTATATGCATGCATTTTGCAGCTAAACACTCAACCTAAAGTACAGGTCAATGCTGTTTTCGACAAGAACACCAATTAGTCTTTAAAAAGTGGTCAAACAGAAGCCAAAGCTGCATCATGTCATGTGCTTTACTCTGAAAACATCTTGAAAACATTAACTGCTCCTCCTAAATCTCCTGATATTACGGCCCAAGACTCCGTTTGGCTCTTTAAAGTGCTTTCCAATCACTGAATGTTTCTGTTGGTCGGGCGCTCGCAGTCATTACACGAGCTCTGGGATTAGCTGGCATATCCAGAAGGAATGTCACGTCACCGGCAGCCTCGCCTCGATGACTTACTTTTGCCTGTGTGGCGTTCAGCATGAGAACCCGACTAAAGAAGACCCAAAAACTCTCTTATTTTCGCTGAGGTTGAGGGTTGATGTTTTTTACTCGGCTGCACAAAAATCAAGAAACTATTAAACATAAAAACAATTTACTTATATTATCGAGGTCGGTAAGATTTTTTATGCTTTTTACGAATTTTTAAAGAGGTCTGTTATGCTCAGCTAGTCAAAAATACTGTTAAAACTTTAATATTGTAAAATATTATTACAATGTAAAACAACTGTTTTCTATTGTAATATACTGTAAAACGTCATTTATTCCTGTGATGCAAAGCTGAATATTCAGTATCATTACTCCAGTGTCACATGATCCTTCAGAAATCATGTTGAAAACCATTGTGCAGCTTCATATTTTTGTGGAAACCGTGAAATTTTTTTCTTTGGATTTTTTAAAATGTATTAATAGAAAGTTCAACAGCACTTATTTGAAATAGAAATCTTTGGTAACATTATAATGTCTCTACTGTCACTTTTGATTGATTTAATGCATCCATGCTGAATAAAAGTACTATTTCTAATAAAAATAAACTCATGACGCCAAACTTTAGGGGTCGTATTTTCTTTAAAAAAAAAATAAAAAAGCCTATTTAGCCGAGAGAGAGAGAGAGAGAGAGAGAGAGAGAGAGAGAGAGAGAGAGAGAGAGAGAGAGAGAGAGAGAGAGAGAGAGAGAGAGAGAGAGATGACAATCATACATTTACCCCAAATATTTCTCATTTACATTATGAAAAAAGCACTTATTGTGACAGATTTAAATCAACAAAATATTCAATATAACAAGTGCCATCATGAATATTTGCAAATTTTGCTTTACAATGTAAATAATACATTTTATTAGTAAGAAGATTAACAAGGATGTTATAAAGAAAAATAGTATTTTAACCTGGCTTCAATAATAATAATAACATGCATTATAAACGTTTGAATTTGGGGGAAATGTGCATAACTGACATGAAAATAATGTCACAATTGGGAAAAAAAAAATGTAGACTATAGGCCTAAACTTAATTTTCTGTCTTCAACACAACATATTTTCGTTTGATTTGTTTAATGACCGTTCGCACATGAGGTCATCGTGTTAATCGATGGTCCATTTCGCGGGCTTAAACCTCCTGCGGCGTGTTTACATCAAATGAAGAGGAGAATGGCGCAATGTCTACCCGTTTACTAAACAAACTGCGTCGATAATCAAGAAAAGTCAACAGAAATCTCACAGCTGTGTGTCGACGCTAACAGCCACGGTTAATGAGCTCTACTCGACTGGCGACTGAGGGGGTGTTTTATGAAGTCTCTGGCTCTCCAAACTCTCCGGCCACTTTCCACTCAGACACACGCTTCCTGCATGAGATCAATACCCAGCCCAACATCAAAACCACACCATGGTCAACCCGCTGACACCAGCGCAAATGGAGGCTCCCATTCATCTCCGGGACAGTATGAGCACGCACATTGTCTCTCTGACTAAAGGTTAGACAATAAACGCTCGTTATTCAGCTGACCTAAACAGTCAGAAATGTCTGGCTAACGCAGTGTTTTAGAAGGGGTTAATGCAGAATAGAGACCGAATGTGTGTCGGCTAGACTCATTTCTTCATGTGCTCTATAATTAGGGTTATTTATAAACTTGGATTGTACGAGGAGAAACTGCTAGCAAGACCGTCCAAGCTTAGCTTTAACAATTTCCGTCCGCTCCTACCACGTGTGCGTCATCTCGAGTGCGCACCGCAAAGTTTGCTTGATGCTCGAAAGCTTTTATCTCTCCTCCTCAACCCCCCTCCAAACACCGACACACCCATAATGCATTGCTGTCAGGCCACTTTGGGGCAACTTCTAGATTAAAAGCCTGTCTTTACCACAGTGAAACAGATGAGTGACCGGACCACGATGGATGTTTCACTAAATTAGGGAAGCATTCCACTGCCATCTGCAAATCTTGCAGATTTTCGAGAGGAAGGCGGCTTCTTTGTGAACCTCATGGAGAAAATGGATCTAATTCTTGCCATCTGCTCGTCAATACACATTACTGGTCTGTTATGATGAATGGATATGAAGCCACTGGTTTATATATCACCAATGGCTTTATTTTCTCTTCATGCATTACGGAAAAATAACATAAAATAATAATAATAATATAAGGTAGGAGTGGTTGATATTGAATTGGATGTTCACATAGTTTGCATGCAGGTAAAGATATAAAACAATCATTAATATTGATTTATTTTTCAAAATTTTCAATCCTTCAATCCGCTGAACTACTATGTTAGATTCATTTCTGTGAGTAATTGATTCTCAGAAGTGAATCGATTCAAAACTCCAATGCGGCAAATATTTAGCAGAAATTGTACAAAATCTCAGCTTAGCATTTTTCATAAAGGTTTTAGTAAAAATGGAAGCATTCCAGAAAATATACTGTGGTTCGTTTATATGCAAAAAATGCATATGAAATGGTTAAATATTACATGGATTGCTTTTCTAGGCTACATCGTACAAGTTTTAGTAAAAATATATGTACAGATAATACTGTAGTTGCAGATTGTTAATTTAGTAAAAAAAAAAAAAGACTCCTTTGGTTGATGAAAAAAAACCCGATATTTTTAAGCCATTTTAGAGCAAACTACAACTACTGAGTTATATATGAAATATTTAAGGCTGAAAAGTATTGTGATATTTGAGCAGATATACTGCCCAGCCCTACTTCCAGGTTTCTCATTCAGTGGTTCCCTTTCAATACGTCAGTGCACATATGGTGCAACAAAAAAAGCTTTGTAGGCCGCCCTCTCAACTTCACAATAACCCTTTAAAATAGAGACTGAAAAAAAGAGAAAGAGTGAGAAAGAGTAAATAGGGCAGGGACACCCAGCCGTCTAACACTCCTGGCAACCTGAATTTCCTATGACTACGTCTACATTCATCAGCAAGAATCAACTTCCTGTTCACGTCTCCTAGTCACTGAAGAGTTTCTCAATATTAACCCACCCCCTCTGTTATGCTGTTCACTGTCATGTTACATAAAGTACAAATCATTAAAGTCAACACAAAACAAAGGTGCGGTTATTGGCTAATGTAGATCCTCTCAAAATGGCCAAATATTAGCCAGTATTTTGGGATTAATATAAAGCAAACATTTTTATTTGGAGTGGCATGCACATAATGGTGTTGTCAAAAGTACAGACTTCGGTACCAAGTCAGTTCTGAAATTAAAAAGTGTGACGATACCAGCATTTCCCTCTAGATATATGTGTCTGATTGGCCATTGTGTTCAGGCACACAACATATATGTCTGTGATTGGCTACAATGATCAACGCTTCAAAAACGTGTTACCGAGTGCTGACACAGATACACACAGTAGCGTTTGAAAGCAGGCGTCATTGAAGCATTAATCGTTGTACCCAATCACAGACATATATGTTGAGCGTGTGAACGCAATGGCCAATCACAGACATATATGTTGAGCGTGTGAACGCAATGGCCAATCACAGACATATATGTTGAGCAGGTGAACGCAATGGCCAATCACAGACATATGTTGAGCGCCGAACGCAATGGCCAATCACAGACATATGTTGAGCGCCGAACGCAATGGCCAATCACAGACATATGTTGAGCGGTGAACGCAATGGCCAAACACAGACATATGTTGAGCGCCGAACGCAATGGCCAATCACAGACATATGTTGAGCGGTGAACGCAATGGCCAAACACAGACATATGTTGAGCAGGTGAACGCAATGGCCAAACACAGACATATGTTGAGCAGGTGAACGCAATGGCCAATCACAGACATATGTTGAGCAGGTGAACGCAATGGCCAAACACAGACATATGTTGAGCAGGTGAACGCAATGGCCAATCACAGACATATATGTTGAGCAGGTGAACGCAATGGCCAATCACAGACATATGTTGAGCGCCGAACGCAATGGCCAATCACAGACATATGTTGAGCGGTGAACGCAATGGCCAAACACAGACATATGTTGAGCAGGTGAACGCAATGGCCAATCACAGACATATGTTGAGCGCGTGAACGCAATGGCCAATCAGAGACATTTGTTGAGCAGGTGAACACAATGGCCAATCAGAGACATATATGTTGAGTGTGTGAATGCAATGGCCAATCAGAGACATATGTTGAGCTTGTGAACGCAACGGCCAATCAGAGACATATATGTTGAGTGTGTGAACGCAACGGCCAATCAGAGACATATATGTTGAGCGTGTGAACGCAATGGCCAATCAGAGACATATATGTTGAGCGTGTGAACGCAATGGCCAATCAGAGAAATATATGTTGAGCGTGTGAACGCAATGGCCAATCAGAGACATATATCACAATGGCCAATCAGAGACATATATGTTTAGCGTGTGAACGCAATGCCCAATCAGAAACATATATGTTGAGCATGTGAACGCAATGGCCAATCAGAGACATATATGTTGAGTGTGTGAACGCAATGGCCAATCAGAAACATATATGTTGAGTGTGTGAACGCAATGGCCAATCAGAAACATATATGTTGAGCGTGTGAACGCAATGGCCAATCAGAGACATATGTTGAGCGTGTGAACGCAATGGCCAACCAGAGGTGTTTAAGAATACATTCAACGGCACTAAAAAAGCTAGAGGGAAATGCTGGTTTTGTCACATTTTTTTAAATTTCAGTACCGACTTGGTACCGAAGTCGGTACTTTTGACAACACCAGCACAATATGAATTGTTCACAATAAGTCCAGGAACGTGGATTGAAAAAGTACATTCTGATTTCATGATGTCTTTAAAGGTTGACTCATACATTGAACATCTACAGCTCTTCATTTGCTTTGAGGCAAGAGGTGTTTTCTCATGCTATATTCACAAACAAAAATAACACTAACACATGACACGCAAAAATTTCTCTCGCTTCCTGTCAAGTTTCTGTTTTTTGTGATGATGGGTTATTTCCATGGCTGTTCAACACAGACAGTAGGAGGACATAACTCAGTCATAGTTGAAAAAAAGGCCAATCCTAAAGACTAGACAGGGATGACCAACATCCCATTGGTTTTTTCCAAGACAATAATGATTTACAGGACTGTGCATTGTTACTTTATGATGCTAATATGCAAACACTTGAAGCTTTGTTACTGTAAACTTAAATGTGACCATAAATAGTATTAGCAACAAAACCCATAAGAAAAACACAATGAAGCACAATGCAACAAGTAAGAGGTTCAACCTGAGATCCCAACAAGGTTTATCCATTGAATTCATTCACGAAGCACAGTTTGAATACATTATTGAGAAATACTAAACTAGAGTACAGATTTATGTACAATGAACCACCACAACAAAGCGGGAAATCAAAGATTAAAGGTTACATTGTATCAATCTAACAAAGGCGCAATCCGGGAAGTTCGTTTTATATCGAGCCCTTTCGCTGCGAACGTACTTTCGTCGTTTATTAATGTGCCTTTGAGTTACTTTTTACCTTAACCGCTATTTTTTCGAGCAAATATTTAAGTTACTTTGATCAGAAATGTTGCTTGAGGTTTTGAAACAAAAGCCTTTTCACTTCCAGCCACCCGGAAAGTTTCTGTTCGCCGCCGCGGAGCCGAAAACGACTCGAATAAATGAAATAATAAAAACAGCCGGTAAACTTACCTTGATGTGTGCGTGTTGTGCTGAATAAAGCTTCTCATCTTTGATAAGTTAATAAATGTGGCTGCTCGTTTGTCTGCGTGTGTTTGTGTGTACGTGTATGCGGCTTCTCCTCTTCATCCAGTAGGTCGCCTCTTCATCAATTTCATCCAGACAGGTTTATTTCCACCCCAGAGATCTCTTTAAAAACATAACACAGAGATATGAGTCCGGAGAGGACACACGGACATGGTGAATGCGACCTGAGAGCTTTGTGCTGTCGATCTGTTCAAACACACATCCAGGAAAACTTCTCGTGTGAACAGACGCTGAACAGCGACCCCTGGAGGATGAAAGGGAACTGCAGCCAGACACCAGGGTTGTTCCTTAATTTATTTTACCCTGTTACTTAATTTTATTTATTTTAATTGTAAATATTACTTAGGCTTCTTTGTTAATATTTCTACATATGCACCGTTACTTTTACGTTACTTTTTGCTTTACTTATTTTATATTTTTAAATTGAACTCTGCAAGCGTTTGGCATTGAAAAGGTATTTGTCATTCCAATAAAGAAAAGTAAAAAGAAACTCCAATAGGCGTTTCTGAGTTACCATGATGTTTGAATGGCTATAGATTTTATTTCTAAGCTTTCAGTCTGGTAAAGGTGAGCAGAGAGCAAAGCCTTGTGGTTAAATGTGAGAAGTACAGCGCGTCTGAAAATGTCTGAAAAAAAACTGAAATGTGATTACATTCAGCTACCGGTAGATGTCAGTAGAAATTCAGATACTGAACAATGCAAAGTCTGTCCGTCCAGATGTTATAGCTTGTTTAATGTTTGAAGGTATCTAAAGAAGAATGGCCTAGCCTACATTTCAAGAGCTTTCTATCTCACATTTAATTAGTGTGTGTAATCTGTGTATCATTTTAAATTGAATGTGTAAACTCTTATATTACTTGTGTTTGTTTCTTTGCTCTGCTCACTTTGGACATTCATCAACCAATATCATGAGGTGCATGCTGGGATGCTTTTAAACCGAATTGAAGGAGAACTGAGGAACATGTGTGACGAGCACTTCATGGTGCTTTTCCTTTAACATCCACTACAACATATGCATTTAAAAACATTTTGTTAAGAATTTCCTACGTCTTTACTTCAAGTTATGATGAACAACATTGGTTTCCACTGAAATTGCATGGAGATAAAACATCCATATAAAGGCCTCCTCACACCAGGAGGTGTCAAGTAGAGAGAGAGAGAGAGAGAGAGAGAGAGAGAGAGAGAGAGAGAGAGAGAGAGAGAGAGAGAGAGAGAGAGAGAGATTTTTTTCCTTACATTACTTTTACTTTTATACTTTAAGTAGTTTTGAAATAATTATTTTTTATACTTTTACTTAAGTAAAAAGCTTGAGTTGATACAGAAGTTCTACAGAAGTCTTTTTAAACCCTAGTATCTATACTTCTACCTGAGTAATGAATGTGAATACTTTTGACACCTCTGGTCCACACTAGCGGACGACATCGTTATGTTTATTCTAAGCGCGCAATGCAGTTTTGTCCTCTGCCGCTTTAAATGCCTGAGCTCTTAAAGGGATAGTTCACCTAAATATGAAAATTTATTTATTATTTACTCACACTCATGTCGTTGCAAACCCGTAAGACTTTTGTTCATCTTCGGAACACAAATGAATTTGTGTTTAATGAGATCTAAGAGACATCTATTAACATCCATTAACAGCTTCGCAACTACCACTTTTGACGCTTTAAAAAGTTTGTAAAACTAATCCATATGAATTGAGTGGTTTAATCCAAATTTTCTGAAGAGACATGATAACTTTATATGATGAACAGATTGAATTTAGGCTTTTATTCACATATAAATATTCATCAACTCACTAATGTTGCACTTTAATGTAGGCCTACCTGAAACCCACTGGTTTACACTGACGTTAAAATGACACTTACTTTTTAATGCTACAATAAAACACTGCTGTTCACTTTCAGATGTTGTAGGGAGGTGTCTGCTTGAATCTTTCCTGAAGCTGTAAACAACTTATTTATCACGCAGGTTCTGTTTGTGCTGACGTGATAATGTTTAATAGTGACTCTCTTTTTGCTTTTGTGTGGCTTTCTCTGATAACACCTTTTTTATTTTCAGAGTGCAAGTGTCGTGAGGGCGTTAGCAACTGTGAAGGGTGTTGCTTCTTACCTCAGGATGTGGTAGTTTCAGAAGTCCCCCCTCCTTTATCTTACCCCAACATTTACTGGATTAGTATAATACAAACATAAATTAAGAAAATAAACTGCGTGATGATTTACAATTTAACTCAAATTTTAATTTAGAATTGTTTTGGAGGACGGCAAAGAAATTATGCATAGACAAAAAAAGGACTAAATCAGTTCATTTTCACTCTGGATCAGCCATATGTAAATGCAGAAAACTGTAGTTTCTACTTTATAAACAGTTTACAGGTGATTTAAATGTATGTATAAAACATTGTGAAGAATGTAATGGATCATTGCACATCCAAAATATTTATGATTGGCAAGCATTCCCTTGTCAGTATTGGAAAAAAACAGCTAAATTTGTTGCTTGAAAATGTAATGCATATTAAGCAGACATGTACTATAGATGATTGAGCTTTGTAAGTGTGTGTGTGTGTGTGTGTGTGTGTGTGTGTGTGTGTGTGTGTGTGTGTTCCACCCAGCTGGATGAGGTGAACTGAAAACAGTAAGGGAGGAGGCCACTTTTACTAGGTCATCAGGGCTTCCTGTTTGCTGACTGGCTTCTGAGAATTGTCAGTTAAAGCAACTTGAAACTGTTGTAAGGATATTGGTGTAGCATCAGTGTATTTAAAGGGTCTTGCCAAATGTTTTCATCACTGCAACACGTGCTGACTAGAAACTGGCACAGTGGCTTCCTGTAGTAGTAGCCTACTAAATCATTGTTGTACATTTGTTGCAGTTAAAATATTTTATTGCAAATATAATATTGTAAATTCCTTAATAAATGGAAACCATTATGTTTATATATTTATTTGAAGAAAATATATTTAAATATTGCTTGTTTTTTATAATTATTTTTCAAGAATGCATTTTTATTTGATTTATTTCTTTATTATATTTCACTATGTGTTTTTGCAGGCTGTGCAAATAGTGTTTACACATATGACAAATGTTCCCCAACATGCACAATATTCTTTACCAAATCGATATTGCATGAAATGCAACTTGATTTTTCTCATGGTAAGCCATGATTTGCCCATATTCTGGGAAGATGTCACAATTGTGCATTTTAGAAACATTGTAGAAACTGATAATTTTTTTAGCTTTCTCCATTGGGTGTGTCAAATATCTGCAAGAAAGCTTCCTTCCTTGTTACTGCAGGGTATATAATCGTTCAGAGACCCAGCGCGCAAGCTTTCTGCATCAGAGCATGGCTCAATACCAATTACACCAGCATCACTAATAAGAGGTGAGTTAAGATGCACTAGAAAAAAAAATATTTAAGAAAACTTGTTTGACTTTTAAAAAAAAATAACATATGCATATATATATATTAATTTATGAAAGTCTTTTATTAACTATTTAGTAGTAATTTGAACATAAATGTTTTGCATTTATATTATTGAGATTAAAACCTTTTATTATATTGGCTTTTAACATGAACCATATAATTATTCCATTTAAATTAAGCATTATAAATATTTATTTGTTTATTGATTGATTGATTTATTGCACGTGTTGGCTCTTTAAACATGCTACGCTGAAATACCCTCTTAACCACAAGTGCAGTAGTGAAACTAGAGATATTTAAATGTACTGTACACATGGCGAGATGAAATTAGGTCAAGCTCAAGATGCGTTTACCTCTTAAATAACATTTTTAGAACTAAAAAACATTAAAAAAAAAAATTTTTTTTTCAAAGAGTTTAATTATTCTTTACTATTTTCATCATTATTCTGTATTGTGTGGGCGGTGGTGTAATCTGGCGGTTACAAATCTGGTAACCGAAACAGGCACCGCAAATAGCAGTTTCTGAGATGACACCCTTGTACACTTGAGCAAGACGCTTAGTGCCATGCAAGCGGGAATGTCCCTTTAATGTGAAGCCCACTCAAAAGCTAATTGCTTTTTATAATCACATGGCATCATGTTACCAGGGTAGCTTGGTAAAATGAGCATTTCACAGCCATCACCTTTAGACCTTTTTTGGCATCTATTGTTCCATGAAGAACAATCTATGGAATTAGATTGTTAAACTAATATCTATATTGACATCTATGGAAACTTTCCATTGCATTAAGTGGAAATTTTTTCTTTAGATCATGAAAGTTCTTCACAGTAAGAGGTTTTTTTTTTTTTTTAAGAACTTGCACTGAAAGGTTCTTTGGTGAACCCAAAATGGTTCCTCTATGGCAAAAACTCTATTTTTGAACCTATATTTTTATGAGTGTTGAAACTTTCCATTGCACAAGACGTTATAGAAACGTAGAAAAAGGTTCTTAAGATTATTTAAAATGTTCTTCACACTAAGAAGAAAATGATTCTTTTAAAAACTGCGCTGAAAGGATCTTTGGGGAACCCAGCGTTTTTCTTCTATGAAAAAATTTTTTTTTCAAAGCGTGTTTTTGAGACTGTCTTTGGTTCAATGCAGTTTTAAGGAGTAAATACTCAGCAATGGTCATCATGTTTTGTTTCAAAGCATATTAAAAACACCACACAGACATATGAACTTGAGCTTGATTTTCACATTTAAACTTTTGGTATTTATTCAGTTCATGAATAAATTAACTTTGTCTAACAATCTGTTTTCCATCAGGTTATTCCGAGAGGGAAAGTATAATCAGGACGTATTCCTAAGGAGCCGGAGTCTGATTGCCTGGAGTCCGATTGCATCAACGACCGAATCGACCCCAGCGAGATTCAACTCCACGCTCCTGCCGTTCACACCATGGATGTCCTGCGATCTTTCAGCTCCGCCTCTTCCTGTCCAGATGTGTACAACTGGACCAGCAACAGCCTCATCCTGGGGCACTACAACTTCACCGGGCGCCTCCAGCACCGCAAGCCCTCGAAGAGCAGCGTCAGCGCCGTCACCGCCCTGTTCCTGATCTTCAGTGTCTTCATCATCCTGGAGAACCTCATGGTGCTGTTAGCGGTGCTGTTCGGCGTACGCCTGCGTCATCGCTGGATATTCATCTGCATCGCCAACATCGCGCTGAGCGACCTATTGACGGGATCCGCCTACGTGGTCAACATCTGCATGTCCGGCGAACGCACTTTCAAGCTAAGCCCAGTTCTGTGGTTGTTCCGTGAGGGACTTCTATTCGTGGCGTTAGCGGCGTCCATATTCAGCCTGCTCTTGATCGCCGTGGAGCGCTACGCCACTATGATGAAGCCCGTCCACCAGAAAACCGCCACGAAAACTTACCGAATCTACATAATGGTGATGCTTTGCTGGATAACAGCCTTAGTAATCGGCTTCCTTCCGCTGATGGGCTGGAACTGCGTTTGCGACCTGAGAAGTTGCTCCACACTTCTCCCGCTCTACTCCAAGAGCTACATCTTGTTCGCCCTGGTCATCTTCTTCATAATCCTGCTCACAATCGGCGCACTGTATTTTGCGATCTACTGCCACGTCCGCAGTAGCACCGAGACAATATCGGCACGCAGCAGTAAGCGTTCACTGCGCCTCCTCAAGGCTGTGATCTCAATCGTGGGAGTCTTCATGGTGTGTTGGGGACCTTTGTTCATCCTCCTGTTGGTGGACTTCTTCTGCTACTCTCGCAATTGCAGTACACTCTTCAATCCCGAATGGGTCATCGCCTTAGCCGTGCTCAACTCCGCCATGAATCCGCTCATTTACTCTTTTGGCAGCTTGGAGTTACGCAAAGCCATCGCGAAGCTCCTGTGCTGCTTCTGTCTGAAAGTGGGACTCTGTAATGCCAAGACCTTCATGACCCAGGAGACCTCCAGCACCTCGGGGAGTCGACACAGCAGTTTGCGCAACAGCTTCAGCAAGGTGCGAAACCTGAGCACCAGCCCTCCGCCCGAACTGAAGAAGAAAACACGCCTCAGCTCCACCACTTCTTGTTTATCTGCATCAAGCGGTTAGTCCGCGGTGGGCAGGTGTGTTTCACCTTCGCCACAGGAACTGCACCTCCTCAAACTCAGAAAAGCCATGATTGTGACTTTCACTTTCTGCGGGTTAAACGTCAGCTGGTGTGATGGTCAAAACATGAAAGGACTTTAAAAGTAAGCAGCTGTGCAACAAAAACATACAAAACAAACAGAAAAAAAAATGCAACTTGAGTTATACTGTACATTTGAGCTGAATGCAAAGCAAAGCAATCAGACCTGTAAGGTTCTCAAAAACAAACTGCCTTTCATTGTTGTTTTCTGCAAGAATGTAAAAGTAATATAAATATTGTAATTTAAGTATTAAAAAGTATATTTTCATATTCTACTTAAAGTGAAATGTGTATATTTTTGTACGTGCACATGTTTTCAGGGTAACATTTTAAGTGTATGCACTGTCAAAATTGAGTAAAGGAAATAAAAATGCATTGATTGCTATTTGTCCTGCAATATTTCTTGAAGATTCTCAGTCAATATCCTTCATTGAACACAAGAGGGAGGCAATATACAGACTTCTTCAATGCAAAATTCTTCAGGACTGCACAGGGCATTGGGTATTTTCATTGCAAATACTTTAAACTACACTTATTTGTTAATTATAATAATAATGCATATGATATTACACAATACTATTCAGATACCCAGTGGTTTAGGTTAAGGTTTTGAGGACAAAACTTTAGGACTGATACATTCAGATCCACATTTTGAAATCCACCCGAGCATTCAAGAATATATAAAAAACATTTATGTGCATGGGAAATCACAGCCCTCCAAAAATAACTTGACAGCCCATCATAAAACCATCTGGACAGTCCAGACAGCAATTGGAAGAATGCACAGTGGACGGAAGAAATGAATATGGTCAGAGAATATATTTAAAAGATGTAGCCTGCTACATGTTAACAAGTAAAGGAACATTAGCATATTAGCTGTAGTAGTTTATTTAAATACTTGAGGAAAATATACACATAGATTTTGACTCAAAATGGCCCTGATAGCACATACTTGAAATGAGTTTGTGATGAATTGATACAAACAAGAATTTACTGAAATGCACTTGTACACAAAGTCAAGCATTAGCACCATGAAGGCCTGTTCACACCATTGACGACAACAGTAACTAGGCTATATATTTGTAATATTTTCTATTTTTATGACAAGTAGGCTATACACATTTAAGTTTTATGTGTTTGAAAGGCCCTTTTATCTCGAGCGCCCTACGTTGCCTTCCAGGGACACATTTTATGAGTTCTTGATTTCCCAGCAATGCAAGTTGCTTAAGCGTCTGCCAAATGTATACTTATAACAATGATGACACAGAGCAGACGTACAATTAGAAACACTTTCATAAAGGTTTTTTTTTTTTTGTCTCCAGCTGATAAAGAATAAAACAGTGACACTTTTCACATTTCAGGGTTTCTCAAAAGTGGAAGTTGCCATAGTTGGGTAAACTTCTGTAGCGGCGAATGAGAGACTAAATATATTTATATTCAAATAGCAAAAGAAAAACACTGTTGTGGAGTTTTCACAACATTCAAAAAGAGAACAAAAAATAGAGAGATTAATAACGGCAGTCAGAAGAGAAAAATGTCAATTTACAGCTTTATTAGAAACACCCCCACAGGAGCATATACTTTTTATTTTATTTTTTTGTAATTGGACCCAAATGTAATATCATAAAAAGTAGTGTTATAAATGTACATGCATTTAAAATTTATATATATATATATATATATATATATATATATATATATATATATATATATATATAAACTTTGCACGATGTACGATTCTAATGACCGTTAAAACGCGTCAAGGGTCCATTGAGAGCCAATCAGAATCCACCGGACTCCACAGAGCGCGAACATTTAAACCGTCGGATTGCATAACCGCAGCGCGCGCTTTGAATAAACGATTCAATTGGTGTCGACGCTATAGTCATAATTCTGGGTGTGAACTGACCTAAAAATGCCATGCAATCACGTTCCTGGGATGATTATAGTTTAGTTTATGACTGCATGACGTCTTGAAGGAAACATGGATTTATGTTCTTCTCATTAAAGAGGGCACGAAGGGTTAAGTGCGGTTGCATGCAGACATACCACCCCACCCCGCCCCGCGTGATTACCGCGCGTCGCCTCCAGGTGTTCTGCAGACAGATAGGCCAATGACGACGTCCTCGGGTTTCTGGACATTTGTAGCTGGTTAGCTTTCATTCAAACCATTCACAGTCCATGCAAATTAATTCAACATTTCAGTTAACTTACAATTCAGAGCAGAAATAAAGGCAAACACAACGTTCTCATTGTTTAGTATCTCATTTAATTTAGAGAAACATGTTGTTTTAATGTTTGTGTGAATAAACATCTCCATGAATCAGATACAATCGATTACTTGTACTGGCTTATTATTGTGATTTGCATATAATTTCACAGTGTGATATTTGGCTCTGGGCAACATAACAATGAATCTTCCCTTTATAGGGCAATAGTCTGCCAAACAAGAAATTAAGCATGTGTTTATCATTAATCAGTTGCTTCATGATTTAACTTGCTTGTGAGATCCTCAAGGATAAAATGAACCCCTTTGTTGTAAGAAAAAACTTATGCAAATGAAATAAATAGGGTGTGCATGCTGATTGGAGGACAGGAAAACATGCTGCATGCTGATTGGAAGGGAGTGAGAAGTACTGCTTGTTGATTGGAGGATAGTAGCACATACTGCATGCTGATTGGAGGACAGTTCATCTGTGCCACGAGGACCTCACAGACATTCATTTGGTGTCAACATGTCTTTTAAATTGTATTTTAATAAATACATTACAACCACTTACATTTAGCACAGATGTGAAATCCTTTTTCTGCATGTGCTGGATCGTGACCCCGAAGGATCTACGGACGGTTTCTTCACACGGCTTTGCTGCTTTATTACACAGCTGGTCTTGTTCAAGTTAAACCAATTATAAAGCGCACAGCTCTGGTCTGGACCGCAAACACACTGACTACATGGTGGCGGAGGGAACAAAACAATATCAAGCATCTTAAGGAGGCCACGTCACGAAATCTGGTCAGTCTCTGAGCGCATGATAAAAGGCCTCTGACATTGCTGTGAAACTAAAATAAGAGGCTTTCTGCTTTCATCCCCACAGCTCCTTCCCACTGATGCATTTATGACCTATAATTGTTTCTGAGTAGCACAAATCTTTCCAAGTAGCCATCGAAGCCGAGGACTGAGAACGGTTGAAGACCGCAAAACCTGCCATATGGAAACTTTCCTATATAGATGCTATATGACAGATCAATCAAATTGTGCCGCATTTTTACTACGTAGTAGTTTTTGACACCCTAGCAACTAACAGTAAACCACTTAGAAAACCCTAGTAACAACATACAGTAGGAACATGCTAAAACTATTCAGAACATCCGAGCAACTTCATAGCAATGTTCTAAATGTCTCAGAATTACCATGCAACCGCATAACAACATGTTAACAACTCAGAACACCCTAGCAACTGCATGGCAACATGTTAAAAATCTTTCTGAGCTTTCGGCACAGCAACTTGTACTAAACCACTTGGAAGGCCCTAACAACCACATAGCAACATCCTGAAACTATTTTAAACACCTTAGCAACTGCATAGCAATGTGCTGAAAACCACTCAGAACACCCTAGCAACCTCATACCAACACGTTAAAATCCCTCAGAACAACCAAGCAACTGCATAGCAATTTAGCAACATCCTCAAATCTCTTTCATAACACCATAGCAACAGCATAGAAACATTCTAAAAAGTATTAAGAACACCCTAGCAACTACATAGCAACATTCCAAAACAATTAAATAATAACTACATCGCAATGTGCTGTAAACCACTCAGAACACACTAGCAACCATATAGCAACAGGTTAAAATCACCAAGCAACTGCATAGCAACTTCCCAAAAACTAAGAATACCCTAGCAACTGCATAGCAAAATTCTTAAAGATGTTCAGAACACCCTAGCAACTGCATAGCAACATTCTAAAAAAACACATTCAGGACACCCTGGCAAATACATAGCAGCATTCTAAAAGGTTATTATAACACCCTAGCAACTGCATAGCAACATTATAAAAATAATTCAGAACACCACATCAACTGCATAGTAACATCCTAAAAGGTGTTCAGAACACCCTAGCAACTGCATAGCAACATTATAAAAGGTGTTCAGGACACCCTATCAACTGCATAGCAACATTATAAAAATAATTCAGAATACCACATCAACTGCATAGTAACATCCTAAATGGTGTTCAGAACACCCTAGCAACTGCATAGCAACATTATAAATGGTGTTCAGAACACCCTAGCAACTGCACAGCAACATTCTAAAAGGTCATTATAACACCCTAGCAACTGCATGGCAACATTATAAAAGGTGTTCAGGACACCCTAGCAACTGCATGGCAACATTATAAAAGGTGTTCAGGACACCCTAGCAACTGCATAGCAACATTATAAAAATAATCCAGAACACCACATCAACTGCATAGTAACATCCTAAAAGGTGTTCAGAACACCCTAGCAACTGCATGGCAACATTATAAAAGGTGTTCAGCACACAAAGCCATGGAAACACATTTTCAAAGTACAAATTTTAGTATGTCTAAGAAAGGAAAATTCAACAAGCATCATAATAAAAATGTTTTAATAGAATTTTATCTTTTCTTGTTTTCATTTATAGGCATTTATAGGCTTATGATGCTTGTTGAATTTTCCTTTCTTAGACATACTAAAATTATATAGTATGTCTTTTATATAGTATGGAGATTATATATATATATATATATATATATATATATATATATATATATATATATATATATAATCTCCAGTTGTAAGAATTTCCCTAAATGTTACAGGAGCTGCTCTGTTAAGATTCAAAAAAGGAAAAGCCAAAGTTAGGCTGCAGAAAGTTAACAGTCTGAGGGTAGATTTATGATCCACCTGAAACCTTCCATTTTTTATATGCATAAATGGATATGACAGCGCGTCCTAAATTAAGTCTCTGGCCGTAATTCATTTCCACTATCTTTGACACCGGCGAACACGCAGAGACGCTGCAGGCCTTTTTGAAGCACGCCGAATATGAGGTAAACCCTGAAACATCTTGATATTGTGTGTTCCCATGGCCATGCTGGTGCTGGGAACAGAACACAATCCTGAAAATATGGATATGGCTTTAATCAGTATGCAAAGAATCCATTATCCTCAATGCCTTGACTTCTAATGGTTAACCATTCATATTTTATTAAGGTCAGTTCGCTCGGAAAACATGCTTTATATTCAGTGATGACAGATGTTGATATACCAAGTTTATGAGAAGCACACTTTACGCTGCTTGGATAGGAGTAAAGGACACAAAATGCTGATTGGAGGAAACTGAAGCACGCTGCATGCTGATTGGATGAGCGTAAAGGACATTGAATGCTGACTGGAGGATACTGAAGTATGCTTAATTCTGATTGGAGGAGAGTAAAGGACACTGAATGCTGATTGTAGGATTGTGAAGTACGCTGCATGCTGATTGGAGGAGAGTAAAGGACACTGAATGCTGATTGGAGGGTACTAAAGTACGCTGCATGCTGATTGGAGGAGAGAAAAGGACACTGAATGCTGATTGGAGGATTGTGAAGTACGCTGCATGCTGATTGGAGGAGAGTAAAGGACACTGAATGCTGATTGGAGGGTACTAAAGTATGCTGCATTCTGATTGGAGGAGAGTAAAGGACACTGAATGCTGATTGGAGGATACTGAAGTATACTGTATTCTGATTGGAGGAGAGTAAAGGACAATTAATGCTGATTGGAGGATACTGAAGTATGCTGCTGTAGCAAGGTTAGATGTTGTGGGAAGAAGGAGGTGGGAACAGGCGAACATTCAAAGACTTAATAAATGTAAGATAAACAAATACAAAATGAAAGTAAAGACAGCAGCGCCTCACAGACGACTGCTGTCACATATAACAAAACACAACATAAATCCAGGCCTGGCCTCTCTTGATCTTCACCGTCGTCGCTCCTCCGTTATGCTTCCGCTCCTCCGTGAGAGATACGAGACCGGTGCGTCGTGCAGGTGTCGCTCATTATCAATCACGCCACCGGCCTCGCGCCGTTCTCTCACGGCCCTCGGCCTCGTTCAGCTCACCACAGCTGCATTCTGATTGGAGGAGAGTAAAGAACACTGAATGCTGATTGGAGGGTACTGAAGCACGCTGCATGCTGATTGGATGAGAGTAAAGGACACTGCATGGTGACTGGAGGAGCGTAAAGGACACTGCATGCTGATTGAAGGATAAAGAAGTACGCTGCATAATGATTGGAGGAGAGTAAAGCAGTGGCGTTTAGGACTTCACTCCTGTTCCTGCTGAACTGAGCCAGCACTCAATCAGCACACTGATACCAGTTTAGCAGGCACAAGAGGGCACAGCCCTCAATCGTTTCTTCAAAACCACACCATCGCAATTATACAAATGATCTGAGAGGATTTGTCTGAACAATTTGCAGGGATGGTCACGACACCACGCCTTGTTTGAAAAGACTCTGACCCCAATTTGCAGTTAATTATAGGTTAAAAGTGCAGTTACCGCAGCTAGCAAGCGTAAATGCCAACACCGACAACCCTACACACCAGCAAGCCTGTTCCCATTTTGTTTTTAAAAACAGTCGCATTTACCGTTGTTTGGCGGATTTTGGTTCTGGTGATAGATACTCCCATGAAGCACCGCAAATTACTTAATCGAGGCAATCTCCCTGCAGTATTTAAATACTTCAATGTTTGTATATACACACACACACACACATACATATGTATGTATGTATCTATATATATATATATATATATATATATATAAATATATATATGCATATTTTACATCGCCCTCATATTTAATTCTATTATTTTGTTTGCAATGCTTCATGGGATTGTAGTTCTTTCACTCACTAAAGTCGTTAAGTTCACAGTATTGCACCTTTGTCTTTTGTATAAACTTTTTTATTTTTTGCATCAATACAAACTTTGTAATGTTGTTATTTACCTTGTTTCTGATTGGCTGGATTCATGGCTTACGACTCTTTAACAAAGACTCTGAATGAATGGCAATGAATGGAAAAAATACTACCGCTGAAACTATTGCACTCTACAAACAAACAAAATGATATAAGCCTAAATTATCATCAATGCTGCACAAATAACCACCATACAAGGCTGTATTTATGAAAACTATAAAAATGGAGCAGAACTCGGTCCATCAAAGTGACGGATAATGATTTGTTGTAGCGCAACCGATGTCCCTGCTTTCCTGGAACATCTACACCTTTCTGCTTTTTAATGACTGGAGTGAATTTACTAACATGCAATAACTGGTCTAAATGGACTTTAACTTAAGTGTGCCAGTGCTTCCATTGTGTTCGACAAAGTGGTCAGAACCTGCTCTGTGAAATGAAAGCCAGACACATTTGCTGCATCCATCTCAGCTAACAGTATTCAAACCATGGGTCTAAGAGCTTAACCTGCCTCATTGGCGTGCGTGTCCTAACTGGTTTCACATTTACTGGCATCCCACCCTTCATTACGCCCAGTTCCTGCCCTGTCTCACTTCTGAAGCCAGAGCAAGTAGGTGGACCACCTGACCATACATCATACAGTTCACTTCAGGCACTGAACTTAGCCACTGTGAACAGTATTCTTGAGGGATCAATGCTCACCAATTAGCTAAGCTCTGCGCCTTGAGCAAGTGATGACCTGATGGACCAGCTCGAGGTGGAAAGGGTGTGACCGAATGAGGCGTATTAAACAAGATGTATCTTTGGTAATTATACCCGCTTAGTCATTGTGACTTTGCACAAATAATTTACAATGCTAGATTTGAACAAAAAAGTCAATATCTTCCACACTTGAAGCTGTTCTCATAAACGCACACGCAGGGGCGGAGTGGCAATCGGGAGAGTCGGGACTTTTCCCGGTGGGCCGGTAGTGTTTTGAGGCCGCGGAGGGCCGGTCTGATAATAGTTATTGCGAGTTATTTTAGCAACACCGTCTGTCGGCCTGATGTGCGGCCGCTTCTCGCTGGTCAAACTGTGCAGCCTCTCTGCTCAACACAGTAGGCTATATAAAAGTGCTCAACCCGTTCGGCAGGTCCAACCATCTATAGGATTTTCAAAAACATAGGGGGACCAGTGAGCGGCCCCTCCCAAAATCGCGTCGGCCTTTGATGTAAAAAGCCGCCGAACACCTCTTTTTCCTCGTCACGTCTTGGAAGTCTAACGTCCGTGAGAGTGAGTTAAATGATGGAAAGGCAAAAAAGAAAACTGAAAGGTGGCGCTGAGCATGGGCGGCTCTATAGGGAGGGGCTACTTCAGCACCCCCAAGAAAGACCAAAGCACCCCCAAAAATTATTTCTGGAAGCAATTAGGCTATATTCAGGCTGTAGGCTATTCTATGGAAGCCCTGAACCGCATTTTGAAGCAAAAAGAAAAGAAAACGTATCTTGTTATTTCGAGATATTAAGACGTTATTTCAACATAATATCTCGTTATTTCGACATAATAAGTCGTTATTTCGACATAATAAGGGGGCATTCTAATCTGCATTAAGCTACATTAAGCGTTCTTAGGCCTAATGGTTTTCTATGGGAGGAAATTGCTTAAAGTATAATTAAACGTTGCGTTCATATTCTGGGCTCATCTGATTTTTAGTAGCCTACATAGCATTTTTATGATTTTAGTATCATAATGATTAATAAATGCACGCACAATTATCCGTGAACTTGATTTGAACAAACGCCTTTCCACTTGTGCAAAATTCAGAATTAAATGAATGTGCAGCAATTTGCACAAATAGAGAGTCTGTAGGCCTACTGTTATAGCCATTAAATAAGCGCATTTAGTTTCATATTTGTTAAAATATTATAATGTCATTTCTTTTCCATTTATGTTTATTTATGAAAAGTGAACAGCACAAGTAAGATATGATGCGCTATATATCGAGAGACTTGGAGTGGGTGGGTCAGACAGACATGATTTTGACCATTTCATTCAGTTTTGTTTTGTAGAAAACCTTTCATTAAAGTGAATTTCGTTTTGTATAAATTGTATCTTAATTTTAATCATTTTTTTATCAACCAATTGCCTGGATTTATAAGCAAATTTAACAAACAGACAATATAGCCTAATCATGGAGGCGCCCGCGCGCGCAATTGCATTGCACGTTAACTGAGCGCTAAGTTAACGAAACTCAGTGTATGCCTCACACAGACATGAGAAACACATCAAATACACAAAGCTTGAAATATCTTTAAACGAAATAATTCAAAACGAAAAGAAAAAGGCTACTCTCTGATTACGTAATCATGCATTTCTCTCTATAGGCGCGTTCACTATATATGGCGATCGTCAACTTCATCTTTGCAGCCGACACCCGACACTGTCAGAAAACACTAATTTATTACTAAAAATCAATGCACGCGTTACCGGATTTACAAATGCACATCTTGCTTGTTGCACGCACATAAATGTCGAAATAACGAAATATTATGTTGAAATAACCTTATTAGTAGGCTAATAATAGCCTACATCTTTTAGAATATTTGATTGAATGCTGAATGTTGCGCTTGTTCAATTTAATAAAAGTAAAACTTTAATTGTGATCATTAAAATAATTGAATATTAAATATTTAGTGGCCAAGTTTTGCTCAATTATTATTTGTATAACTGCGCAGCTCCCCCGTCAATGATCTAGCACCCCTCAGCACAAGCGTTAAAAAATCTGGCGCTGAGAAGTTCAGACTCAAAACGAAAAAAAAATATGGAGGAGGCAGTGAAATGCTCCAAAATAACAGACATGTTCCGGGCATCAACAAGCAAAGATACTACAGGTGAAATAAACTGAAGCAAAAAACTATAGAGGAACAAAAAAAAATCTATTTAATATTCTCTCATTCACCGCTATATTTTTTAGCAAAG
Source organism: Leucaspius delineatus (assembly GCA_023718395.1). Lineage (NCBI taxonomy): Eukaryota > Metazoa > Chordata > Actinopteri > Cypriniformes > Leuciscidae > Leucaspius > Leucaspius delineatus. Next base: position 47,768,887 of record CM043363.1, on the reverse strand, counting down.
GTTTTTTTTTTTTTTTTTTTTTTTTTTTTTTGTTGTTGTTTTTTACCACCGAGGGCCGGTGGTCTACGAAATTTCCCGGTAGATTTTTTGGTCCCACTCCGCCCCTGCGCACACGTATATTAATGCCCTATGTTGATACCAAGATATCAATGTTTGGCTTAGTGTGGCTCACATAGACCATGTTGTTTGAAGTTTTGACTAAACCATCTGATTCTAAAAAGCACCGACTGCCATTCAAAAATAGTTGTATACATAAAATAAAATAGGCTTTGGGGGTGCACCGTCAGCCAAGTCAGCAGTATTTTATTCAGGATTTTTCAGTCAATCATATCATACCGTTTGATAAGCGTCAGTCCTAAGCGCCGTGGGTGTCAAACATGGTCTGCATCTCCATTTTATTTTTAAACTTGCCAGATGCCCTTTTGCCTTCGCCGATATTCCAGTAAGCCATTATCTGTCATTCCTGAGGAAACATGATATTTCCAGAGCGATGAGTCACTGTTTGTGTTATTGAGTCTGAAAAACATACCAAGCAATTGCACTCATATGAACCAAATGCCAAAGAGGTTGCATAAACAAAGTCTGAATTTCAATATGTTGCAGCAAGCGCCACTTAAAAAAAGAGGTTTACATTTTCTGAAGTGGGATTCTCCCAAAAAAAAAATTGCGTTACCCTGAGAATCTTTGCGTTCGCTCACAAAACGTTCAAATTATTTTCAAGTTAATGCCAAATTTCACTGGGGAACGCAAAAGTTTTGCGCGGGAATGCAACATTTCTCGCAGGAACGCAAAACTTTTGGGAGAGAATGCAAACGCATTGAAATAGAATTTCCCCATGTCCCTTTAGGGGCTCTGCATGTATGAGCATTAGTAATAGGCTAGTCATTTTTGGCTGATTGAAGTAAAATCGTTTCCAAGGTGGAGCAAGTACATTTTGATGAATGATAAAACCAGCACAATAAAAGCAGGAACGTGCATTATGAAAGTAAATAGGGTCAGTGTTGACGTTAAGCCACATGCACACAAGAGCCCTGACAATCTAATTCAGACAAATCTCTGTGGTTCTTTGTCTGCTGTTATAGGATCTCCAAAATACCCCCGGTCCGGTTGGCGGTGTAGGTGCGGCACCTGAAGAACTGTGCAGAGGTGGAAATCCCTGGCAATGTGATTTTCAATTCTGTTTATCTACCAAATCACGGTGCCAGGAACCCTCCCCACCACAGCTGCAACTTTAGATCCAAAAGCCTTACAGCTGTGGTCCAGCTGCGTCCCAGGACTGCCCGTACCCTATGGGGAGAGAAGGAGAGATCGTCAGCTTATCCAAACCAGGTGGGCGTTGTGGGGTTTGACCCCGGGCTGCGGTGTAAACCACACTACTGAGTATCACTAACACTCTCAGGGAAGCTTTTAAAAAAAAAATGTAGTTTCAAAGGCAAGCTTCTCATATTTTAAAGTAGTAAAGTGAAAATTAATGATGTTACAAAAACTTCCTGTTTGTCCCACCAATTGTAGATGGAGCGAATCTTCAGGAAACCTGTTCGAAAACAGTCATAATTTAGCAATTTCCTTGCTTAAGGTCCTTGCACACGGAGTCCGAAATTTTCGTATGCGTTTTTTCGTATTTGTCCTTTCACCTCTCAAAATGCTTGCTACAAATGCGAAAAACGCAGAAAATCCAATCCGAATTTTTTACGACCAACGAAAGTTTCCGAGGCAGAGTGTAAACGTGACTGACACAATGTGAAGTCGTATTTATATTTTAACATGCGAAAAGTTCGGACGAAAATTTCAGACTTGTCACCTTAAAGTTTAAGTCAACTTTACAGTGACGCAACAAATTTGAAAACGTTGTTTGCTAGATGATGAACTAAATTGAAGCTAAGAGAATAATATATTTTAGAAAATTATGAGACTCATAATTAAAAATATTATAAATAAATGTTTATAATATAACAACACCTTTTTGTGAACACTGGAGCATGAAAGACATGAACCATCATCCAAAAGAGTCAGATTTAGCTCTTCAAAATGTCTAATGTCCAACGTGATTAAACAGCAGATGTTCCCGTGCAGACGCCACAGATTCAGCTGCCCAGTCAAAGTTCATCATTTCAAAGCGTTCAGTAGAAAAAATAAAATAAAAAAATCGCCTGTGTTTTGAATGGCTCAAGACGAGAGAGCTGCAAACAGCTACCGGACAAATTTGTTCCCAGAATCCTATTTTAAGGGCCGAGTGAATTTAACTAACAGTTTTTTCTCTTCCTTTTCCCTCTTATGGACTGAAATTTCCTCAACAATATAAAACGAGGGGAAAGGGGGTGAACGTGCAGAAAAGAGTTTGCTTCGGTCCTGTACAAAATGTCTCAAGTCCTTTCATGGAGCTAATCGGAACAGAATGATCCATTAGATTTGGACATTTCAGACTGGAGGACGGGAGAACCGGATTTCAAAGCCATGACCACAGCTACTTTTCGTGCTGCAGAAAAATGTGATGTATTATTGTTGTTTCCACAGCATTCCTGGGCCACCCTCATAGTGATGTCATAATGGTGCGATTGTGCTCCTGTCTGATACAGTTTTCCTGAGGGAGAAGAAGATATTTCTGTGTATTTATATTGCTGAATCTATTTGAGACTGATAATTTTCCAGCTGATCTCAGATTTTTCCTCATCTATGTTACATGCATCACTACATCATATTTTAAGCAAACGCAATAGTGTTGGTCTACACTGGGTTTACGGTATAGCAAGAGTCTGCAACTGTCCAGCTTTCTCCAGGAAATTGCTAAAGGGGTTGAGGGTATGTGTCAGTGCGCTGTGAATAGAACACCATGGTGCCAAATTTTTCCAGGCGAGGAAAATGTATGTTAACACCTAGTCTTTGCTCTTCCCGTACTTCACCATGAATACCGAATGGCTGTCTATATTAAAAACGACATTAAACCAGTGACTGAAAAGAGGAAAACAGAAGCCAGAAGTTTTACTTCTGTGCTTTTGAAATATGGGAATTTCTCATTGCCAAATAGCCTACATTTCAAAAGTTTACTGTAAAGGTCTGAGAGTGACTTTGCAACACATCAAACAGAGATTGCAGCATAACTGAGCACTAAATTTAAAAAGTGAGGTGTTAATGGGATAAAACACACACAAATTAAAATTCTGTCATCATTTACTCATCCTCAAGTTGTTCCAAACCTGTATGAGTTTATTCCTTTTGCCAAACACAAAAGAAGATATTTTGAAGAATGTTGGCAACCAAAAAGTTGATGGGCCCCATTGACTTCCATAGTATTTTTTTTTATACCTACTATGGAAGCCAATGAGGCCCATCAACTGTTTGGTTGCCAACATTCTTCAAAATTTCTTCTTTTGTGTTTGGCAGAAGAAAGCAATTCATAAAGGTTTGGAACAACTTGAGGGTAAATGATGACAATTTTTAAGTAATAAAAGTAAACAGAAGAACAGAATAGAATGGTCACATATTAATCAAATACAGCATTGCATTTGCATTCATTGGTGAAGTAGCCTACATTTTGCATGAGGAAGCAATGAAGGATTTTTTTTTTCACTTTCTGTGGAATTTCCATTATTATTCTTATTAAAGGAATAGTTTGCCCAAACATGAAAACCCTTGTGTCGTTCCAAACCCATAAGCTATTATGTTGAAGCTAGTCACTATAAACATAGCAATCACTTCATAAAGATGCTTTAAAAATGTTAACTTTTGTGTTCCACAGAAAAAATAACAACATACATACAGGTTTAGAATGGCATGAAGAAAGGCAATTAAATGATACGTTTTGAATTTTGGGTGAACTATCTCTTTAAGCCAATTCTCCAAAGATTGACTGCGCCACACAGCTCATGGCCGGACTGGTTCTGCTCCGGCGAGCAGCCATGCAGGAAAAGGTCAAACAAAATCTCTGAGACTGATTGGATAATGGCCGCATGGCCCCATGTTTGGAAGCCGTTAAGACTAAATCATCTGCGGTAGAAATGTCAGATTCTAAAAACATTTCTGTAGGGTTGGTACAAGACTTTTCCAATTCTACCCAATCGGGGTGAATATAGGCTATATCATGAATAACAAAATCTCTAGAATGCACACACATAAGAAGAGGGAAAACGTGGGGACCATTTTCACTGAAACCTTATGTTATGACATAAAACTAAGAGGAAAAACTATTTCTGCACTACTTTTAGGTCACTAATAAACAGCAAGTAAATGATTGGCATTGATTACGTGACTCTTTGTACAGACGGTCGAAGAGGCTCAAGAAGCTCTTTGGATCATGTCAAAAACAAAATACTAAGACATTCATGTTCATTTTCCAGTTCAACTTTTAACTCAATTTGTTATGCTGACAGTTTAATTTATAATGGAAAGTTTGAATTAAATTAGAAAAGCAATTTACTAGTGGTCTCAGACATTTGGATCCCACCCCGCCGTATTTTTACACTAATGTGAAACACGTTTTTGCACGTAACATTGCATTGCATCTATAAATTACACACATGGAAGCATTTTACCAAATTCACAAAACCAGTCTGCTAATATTTCATCCTCATGAGAGGTCACAGACTCAATGATTGTAGAATAAACACCATTTAACTCTAATTTCCTTTGAAGTGCACATGACGGAGACCGCCGCAATGCATATTAAACACCATAACGTGTTGACATGGGCCGACTTTGATCCTGTCAATGGGGAAAATCCATCTTTCCAAACATACAACGTGTCTCAAATTGCTAGCATTTCACTTCTGTGACATATTTCTCATTGTAAGCTGATCGTCACTTCAGTGTATTACTGTCCTTCTTGTGTGCACGTACAGTTACCTGTCGATACAAGTTTTTACTTCTATATCTGATTAATATAGCAGTCCCTCATTTTCCAGTCACATTACATTACATTACACAGCATGGCCTTTCTGCCATGGGACGTTTTGTAACAAGTGCGTAATATTTTTTCGATGGAAGAGACATAAAACAAATTAAACAAGCATGGCATTAAAATGAAGGGATTTAGTGGAGACCTTCTGTCTCACAAGGTGCCCGTAGCACTAAAAATGTCAAATATGAAGCCAATGCGTTATAGGCCCGCGTCTCCACGTGTGTGAGCTTGTACTTCATCACCCACAGCAGAACTTTCCAGAGGGTTTGTTTATGGCATGCTTGTAAAGTAAAAATGCAGCAGTCTGGCCTATCAAAATCCTTTCATGATGTGGTTTGAATTTGTCTGGCCGCCTGGTTCAATCATTCCAACCGCATCCCATTCCCATTCACAGAGTTTGAAAAGATGCATAAAATTTCCATTCAAACTTTCCAAATGGGTTGTAATACACTCTCGAACACATTTTAAAATATATCAGGGTCCCTGCAGTTGCACCTTGTTCAATACAAACTATTCAATCCCAATGCAAAGTACATATTGCTTGTGTTTGCCTGTGTCTGACAAAGCAAAAAAAAAAAAAACTATTTATTTGCTTTGGAATGTTTCAGTTTCATTTCATTTTAAACTGAACTTAAAACAGATATAATTGTGAAAATGATCATAGATCTTTACACTCAAAATGAAAACCCAACATACTTTTCAACAGTATAGACAGACAGGCAGAAAGACAGATATACATACATAAAGTATACCTACTACTACAACATACAGTTTGTCAACAACTTCATTACAAAAAATGAACCAAAAAGTCATCAAGCATACAATATTGAGACAAAATGCCACTTACCGCATTAAATCATGAATTGTGACCGTAGGGTTCACATGATGATGTTGGAACTGAAGTGAAGTGAACCTCACCAGATCATGTCATTTCACATCGAACTCCGACGAGAATTTACCAATTCTACTATGGCGAAGGATCGCCTCTTACTATTCATGATCCATATATTAGCCATTTGACGAATAACAAGCGACGTCACAAAAACGTAATTAATATTTAAAGTGAAAGCATTTTCTATAGGAAGGTCCGCGGGCGACGTCAGAATAATTTAACTACTGTTTGCAAGAGCTCAATTTGCCATTGGAAGGCTGACAGCTACGTCATCGCGATCTAATTAATATTCAAATGATGAACCGTTGCCGTAGGTTTAGCGTTTCGCGCGCTGCCTATCTTGAGGTAAGGAAGGTAACGTCGAATTAACAGCTAAACTATGACTAAAACTTGATGAGTTTGGTCCAAGACCACATTGATGCTGTCAATACATCATCTGAGAGAGAAAAAAGTGGGATGGAGGGAGAGATAGACTGAGACATGTCTAATTGTTGTCCCAGAGGATCCTCACGGTCCATTTATGAATCACCTCGGCGCGTTTTTCTCCAGCTCCAGAGAATTCTTCACCATGGCAATAACATTAGCCTTTAGCCAGAGGAGGAAAGCTTTTAGTGCTTAATGCTCTCTCTCTCTCTCTCTCTCTCTCTCTCTCTCTCTCTCTCTCTCTCTCTCTCTCTCTCTCTCTCTCTCTCTCTCTCTCTGCACCCTCTTTTTTGGCCTCCTCACTGTTTTATTCCTTCAAGGAAAAGTTCACCCATAAATTTAAATTCTGTCATTAATTATTCATCCTCATGATGTTGTTAATTTTTTAACGTGGAACACTAAAAGACTTATACAATATCTTAAATAATAATATAATCTTCAAAGCACGAGTCAAATTGTGTTTTAAAAACTTAACACAGAACAAATTAACAGCAACACTGGAGTGAGCAAATAAAGACTCAACATTTATTTCATTTTAGGCTATACACTATCCCATAAAGGAGCACTGTCTATCTTGTGCAAGGATGCAAACATTTTGAGCTACTATACAGTAATACTTTTGGTTTTATTTGCATCACATTTTAATGCTACATTTTTATTTATTTTTTTGTTTAGGGAGAGATGGAAAAATCATTATGATCCAATCAAAATGTTCGATGCTAACAATCTCTGACAGCAGTCGTCGTTCTTTCCTTTCTAAATTTACTGGCAGAATATCTCAAGAACACTTAAAATTCAATCTGAACTTAATAAGGAAGTGTTCACATACTGACAATTTAAACAGTCCCACCAGTCCTCTTTCCGTAATGCTGCAGTGAAACCTCAGCTATGTTGGAAAGAAATAGCACTGAGTGATGTAAATGTTGTCTGTGGCCGTTTCAGATCTGCGTGATGATAACTATTACCGACCAAATTTAACTTACCAATAACTGTCTAAACATTCAAATTTTGTGGCAACCAAACCTGAGATAACATTTTTTTCCAACATTTCTTTCCGATTGTCCACAAAAACCACTGTATGATATTTGCAGTGACATGGAGCGATGGAACTTTTGCTAGCCTTGGTTTGTTTGTTTTGCTGGCGGCTTTGCCAGCGTAGTGAAGAAGAAGTGTGGCTTGTTTTGGTCTGAGTGGGCAGTGGTTGTGCAGATGCCATGCCAGCCCGTCGCTCTGCTCGGAAGAAACGCCCACACACACACACACACTAACACAGACACACAAAGACACAGTGCCGTGTAGACGGAGGCCTTGGCGGTATGTGGCAGATACCCAGAGCTGCAACCCACTCCAATGCGCCAAGAAGAATCCCTCTGTTCATGAGGTGGACCATCACAACAGACTAAACAAGGGAAAAGGTCTTTCTCTTGTGTAACCTGAAAAGAATGAAAGACTTCCAATGGCATAGACCATGAAATAACAAGAATTCTCTTGTATATCAGATACAGTAAGTTGCATGCAAGTTTTGACCTGATGAGAACTTGGAAATCGGTTGGAACATACAATCTAATTCATTATGCATCACTCATTTCTATAGGACTACACAAATCTGCAAGGCTCCACCATGTGGTCAAGATGCAGAATTGTTGCCAAACATAACACAAGTGATTCCCAGAAAAATGCTTCGTCCTGTCCCAGCTTGAAATGCAGAGACGTCAGAGCTGTGGTGCAGTGGATTGTGCACATGATCGATACGTTTAAGTGCTCTTCGCTCATGGTGAACCCACACTCGTTCACTATCTTATAGAATAAAGTCAAAAAAGCCCCAAAGACAGCATCTGTATAGTAATAAATTCAATGGTTGATGTGTCTTAAATCTTTATGAATCTCTTTGCTCTTCATTATCAGGGTTTTAAACAGACCACCTTCATTCAAACTTGCAGAGAACTCTGGTCTTTTACTCTCTTCATTTTCTTTATTTGTCTATCTTTTAATTCTATATTGTGCATGATGAGAGAGCCTGACTCAGAATGATCACATCTGTGGTTACATGCATCCTCTTGAGCAGATGAACATAAAATCCTAAAAGACTGCCTGTACTGCAGGCTTCAGACCACAGATGGGCCTCCACATCTGGCAGCCACCCCTGTGCTCACATCAAAGTCCGATCCTGGATGGTGAGGACAGGTGGCATGGTAATCCCGTTCGAAGAGGCCCGTGGACATCCAGACTTTAGTAGCATATGCAACTATGGGTGGGAATCTTTTGGTACCTAACGATTCAGATTGATTTTTTGAGGTCACGATTAGATTAGAAATCGATATGTGCATAGGTTTGATTGCAGTTTTGTGTTACTTTTCCCATTTGACTGCGTTAGACAGTTAAATGGGTTTAAAAAAAAAAAACATACTGAATTAATGTGAACCTTGAAATTTATGTAGTTTTTCTTCCCATTTTAGTCAACCCAATATTATAAAACAAATGCCCTTTAAGCTTAAACTTTTCAGGTACAGTAGCATAGGTTTATTTAGCAAGAAATGCTACCGAAATTGAATAATGAAATGTAAAAATAAAACACTGTATAGTCTTCACTGTATAAATTAAATATAAATTGAGTCATATTAAAGATTAAAAAAATGATTCAGTCAAAAGCAGTGTGTTTTTATTTATTTATTTTTTATTAACATTAATTGATGATTACACCTCATTGAGTCCTTGTTCGCGGCTTATTGTGATTAACGTCAATAACTATACTGCGAAGTTAAAGTGCAACACTTTTTGAAATTTGCGAATCGATGCAAATCGGAAGAAGATAGAATCGCGTTTCATACAATCTAAAAACTGCTGGGTTGTGTTAACCCAATTTTGGGTCAAATATGGTCTCACCCAACGTTGGGTTAAAAAATGCAATTTAAAAATGGACAAATTGCATTTTGGACAAAATCAAAAATGGACAAAAATGCAATTTAAAAATGGACAAATTGCATTGGTTACATTAAAAATGTAAACCAACGGCTGGGTTTGTCCATTTTTAAATTGAATTTTTAACCCAATGTTGGGTGAGACCATATTTGACCCAAAATTGGGTTAACACAACCCAGCATTTTTTAGAGTGTATATAAATAGATTCTTTCCCGCACCCCTATATGCAACACGCTTCAGTTCAGGATGGTGCAATGGTGGATCTCACATTATCCTGATGCATGCCTCACCGCAGCTGATCAGAGATCATTGTTTTGCCTGTTCGGCTGGATGGCGTGCACTTCAAACCCCCACCACCTTTAGGAGCGTGCTTGACGTGACCAATTCATCATCTCTCCCTCACCGCTCCATCATTCACACAGGCAATCCATCAAGACCAGACGCCGAGACAAGGCAGGGGAGAACAGAGCCGCTCTGAATGAGACGGTAATGCTGTCTGCAGCCATTGCTCAAGGGAAACGCTTGACGTTACCACTTTAAGAGTAGTGTTGCAGTTTTAATACGGATGTAGATTATATCTCAGTTACAGCCTTGTCCTCTAAACACTGGACTGGATGCAAAGGAAAAATTGTTAGATGTTTAGGGAAGCACTTCCCTGCTTTGTCAACAGCCTGACCTTTGCGAGACCTTTAATCTAGACTTGCTTATTATATCCATAAGAGCACCATTTATTCATAGTTTGTAAACACGGGCGGCGATCTGGCAACCGGGCTCTTTCTCATCACTTGTGGCTATGTTGTTTCTTCATTTCCTGCATAGAGCCTTCCAGATTTGTGTCTGGATCACTGACAGCATATCAACAGTGTACAAACACTTCCTGATGTCTCCAAATCCTCAGGTAGTCCAGAACTCATGGCCACAAATTAGGATCTGATGGTGGGATTTAAATAAGGTATTTAACTCTTTGTTGCCCTGGAGCTAAAAGGATCAAGATCCTCTCCATCTCGGGTATTTGTAGGAATTTGGTTTAAATCACAGTTAATATGAGCCAACACTTTTAAAATGACCTTGAAGACAAAAGAAAACCTTGGCTTGAAGACAATATTATCTTTATGCACATCTTGCCATGATTCATAACTCAATCACAAACAAATGCAAAATGTATTCCAGTCCTACTTTTTCTCTGATGAGACATGAAAATAAAAACTCTCTAAAGACTCTGGGATATGTGCTATTCAAACTATAATTGACTAATCGTTTATGCAAAAACTGCAAAAGGAGGGTCTTTGATTCAATCACTTACTGATTTGTTTAGTAACCTTGTCAGTACAGTACTGTACGCCAGTTGGTGCTTAGTAACTGTTTTTATGCATTATAAATGCAAAAGCATTTTAGATTAATTCAAAAAACATCCAAAACAAGTTTCATTATCCTTAGCTTTGGGATCATTCTTTCTCTTTTTGTAGAACGAGACTGGCACGGAGCTAACAAAATGCTTCCTTTTATTCAGTAAATGTTGGCCAACGCGAACAAACTCAAAATATTCAAATTTTCTAATTTAAATAAACATAAGTGCAGCACTGATAACAATTATTGTGACACAATAACATGTAAACAGGCTTATTTAAGTGGAATAACGTGCCATTTTGCAGAAGTGGCCTGTTTTTATCATTGTTTTCTTCTGAAAAGTGATGTGAAACAAATGTCTTACTCATTGTTTATGATATTGCGTTCCCTTTACTACTACGCAAGACAGATATGTGTTGCACAGCAGCCTGATTAAATCAGAACAGTTTTGATGCATCATAATACATCTGTGTCATACACACAAAGTTTGAATTTATAGTGTGTCTTCTGTTCGTCGCTCTAAAGGTCATACACTGATTTAATGTCAGGCCTGAAGCGTTTTTATATTAAAAGGGAGACCATAGACATCACGTCGTGTTCTTTGCTCTTTTAGAGTAAATGGCTTCTTTCAGAGCCATAGTGGGAGTTTAATTGCAGCATATTAAATATGTTTTTATTACAGTAACTGCCGAGCCCACACACATACCTCAGACTTGCTGCAATCTGTTTTGATGCTTGGCCAATGCTTTCCTTGCTAAAAAATTAGGTTCTTAGAACATTTTGCTAATGTTCCCATAAAGTTATGAAAATGTTATTTTGGAATGTGCTCTCTTTAAATGTTTTTTTTTTTATTATTATTATTTTATTTGTATTGTTGGTTATACAACCGTTAGCAAAAAATTAAGAGATTGTATCAATTTGCAAACGTTCTGAAACAAGTGTGTAGTAACGTTTAAAAAATGTTACATGAACTTCTAACATTTCCATGAACGATGTATAAGTAATGTTTTGAGAATGTTATGAAACACCGGGTAATTTTGAACAAATGTTCTGTTGGAAGAACATTTATTAGTTCATCACATTAGCCTAAGTTCTGTAAACAGTTCTGGTTCCCTGTTGGATTATCACATTAGATTAAAGAGAAAAAAAACATTATGCCAATTTTGTGACGCACAAGAAGTGCAATTACACTACCCGTTATGTTTCAAAAGAGCTTTGGTCAGCCACATCATTGCAGCATCACAATAAAAAGACAACACGTTCAACATGAAACAGGGTCATTAGGTGTGTATAGAGGCCTAATGTAATATATTTTTTGCATGCACAATTTATACAATTCTACAAATTGTCATTTATCTAACCAAACAAGAACAAGATATTAGACTCTTACAAGGGAGTTTAGTTTAGCCACATTTGCATTTTCCAAACATTTGGAAACCCATCAAGCACTTTCGAGACAATATCGTATGCACCACTTCACAATATTTTCCCAAAAAGAACATTAATGCTTCTCTGCAAAGCCCTCAGAACAATAACCAGGCAGTTTGCAAGCTGTAAAACACGAGATCTTGTGCTCGACAGAGGAAGGAGAACTATAAAGAGTTCAGGCCAACCTCCTGGACCCGATGAAATTGATCTGCTCTGCTAATGGACGACACGCATCTCCCCGGTTTAAGGAAAGGCTAGACGGGATGTTGGACATGCTCTGTGCGTATGGGTCAGAGGAGGCACTGAGACAAAAGTGGCACTTTCATTTGGAGTCCAAACTCTAAATATCAGATAAAGGGTGCCGTCCTTGCCTCCGTGGCTTTCAGAGAGCAGGAGCGCGTCTGAAACAGGATATGAAGAGATGAGCCACGTGAGTCTCTCCTGAATGCATTAATGCAACTTAATGGAAACGCTGGCTCCTCCAGGACTACTCCGTCCATTAGCTCTGACTGCGCTGCTTTTCCAGACCATCAGAACTCAAGCCAAACTGGACAGCTCTGTTATGTTTACGTCCACGTGTTTATTACCCAGAACAAGAGCACGTCTATAGGCAACCTGTTCACCGGCACACAAACACAAACAGATGTGAAATGTATAACTATTTAGCTGGTCATTATGTAGACAAGGGTTGAAGGAAAAAAAATAGTCAACATTTTAGTGCATCAGTGTCTCCTCCGTTGAGACCAAAAGGCTTGTGAAGTGCCGAGCGCCTCCTGCTGGAGAAGATAAACATCACAGACTGTGATGACGTGCTTCTATATCTATCAAAGTTTATAAGAATTGTATGTACATTCATAACACTATTGTGTTAACCTAGCTGTAAAATGTTTCTAATACGGCTGCTGAGGGATTGACAGAGAATTTGACATATTTCTCTCTTCTGACTGCCATAATTTATTTTCCCTATTTTGGAAAGTCGTGGAAACACTGGAACCCTGGAAGTGTGAAAAGAGCTCATATGTGGAAACAAACTCATTACATTAATGTATGTTATTCAGTACACTTATATAAAATAAATATTTAGTTTATGCCAGAAAATCTTTAAGATGTACAAAAATGTTATAATAATTTAAAACTATAAAAAGTAATGTTTCCAGTGGTATAAGAAGAAGAATAAACTTGATAATCATGTAAGCATTTACAAATGATGTATTCAATTATGTTGTAATAATGTAAAGCTGTGTATTTTCCTTCAGGAGGGGCTCAAAGTTATACATGTTTTAAAACATGAAGAGACTCTTGAAACTCTTTTTAGGGATCCAGATCATTTTGCTTTCAGCTCCCAAGCGGCTCTACTTTTAGTAAAACTTCTGACTTTTTAAATTCAGTCACATTTAGTAATGTTTGGCCTGTGATTGATATGTATGCACATAGGCTACTTCACTTAAATTATTCAATGTAATTATATGAAACCTTAAATTTTATATTATGTTTAGTAAAAAAAATCGTATTAGGCTAATGTAAAACTATCAAACACTATAAAATATTGAACATTTTATTTATATAGAACTATCCAAAATAAAACCATTCCAAGCAAATCACACTTAAAACAGCACACATTTATGAGGTTGTTAAAGGTTGTTAGTCCCAGCTCGATATGATAGTTTTACATTACAAATGCTACGTTCTGCCAGTATGTTGTCTGTTACTAAAATGCATTCAAATGCTACTTTCGTTTGCATGTGTTAGGCTACTCATTTTATTTTCAGACCCGATATCAAGGATGATGTTTGTTATGTTAATGTATAGCCTACTGTATGTTCCTGCGACGAATCGAGAGCAGCGGGGTAATGTCATCATCACACGTGATCGCAGGCACATACACATCAAAATAACATTCAGCTAGTGAATGCTTGATGTGTGACTGAGCAGTCTAGAGAAAAAAAATATTTTTTTTATCTTGTATTAATATACATAAGGGAAAACAGCTCTCAGATGGGAACCGACTCCGTTCACTTAAGAGCCGGACAGAGAAGATCCACTTAAGTGTTTTTAAAGTCCCCAATCAAATACGGAGGGTTAGATTGTAAAAAAAAAAAAAAAAAAGTTTAAAAAATGTTTTAAAAGTTAAAAAAAGAGGAAAGCATGTGATACCAACTAATCTAGCGTCTAGCGTGAGTTATCTTTGGTAATCTTCAGTATTTATCATGACCAACACTTGCATTTGATACTCAATGAGCATTAATGTGATAATTTGTTGCTTTTTGTTTTAAAATAATCTTCTAGAGTGGAACTGAAAACCGCCTATAAATGAACATCAAAACAGACGAATATATAAAGCCATTAAAATAAATGAAGATTAATAAATTATTCAAATAGATATATGAGAAATTACATCATCATTCAGGTTTCTGTTGTGTGAATATGAGCTTGATCCAATTCAGCTTTTCTGGATCTAATGTCAAAACCATAAACCAGCCACGCCCACAAGAGCAGTGACAACCAATCGGATCACAGCTTCAACGGAATCACAACCTCGGACAGAATATGAGGAATAAAAACATCAAAATGATATCAGCTCAGTCAATAATACGAGTAATACGAAGTTCCAATGACCATCGTGAAGGGCTTCGAGCAGAACATCAGCCAGTTTTCTCTCAGGTGACTGGGCCTACCAAAGAGCCTGAGCAGCATTGCCCTTTATGGGCACACCAACAATCTGCAGCTTCCTTTCACAGGCCTGACAGAGGAATTTAAGGTTCCTTTTTTAAGGAATTTAAGACATTTAAGTTAGAGAGTTGTTACTTTATTAAGACTCAACCGACACCAGAGTCTCCTCTGCATTATTAGATCTGGGAAGAACTGGCGGACACAGGAGGCAGCTGAGCAAGCTAAAGCAATGCTGAGACATGGCATATTGGATGAGTCGGGTTTGGTAGCTACACAAACCACACTACAACAAAGCCCAGGGGGAGAGAGAGACATCAGCTGATCCAAGGAGAGATCCGTGTAGAGGTAGAAGAGGAACATCGGAGTATACGGAGGCTATGTGCAAGTAGGGAGCTTGGACTTATTGGGAGCAGACCTGAGCAGAACTTTGGAAGACAGAACCAGCTAGACTTTAGTTTCAGATCCAGTCAGTATATTATGTCCTTCCAAGCCCAGCCAACCTGCATTGCTTGGGTTTAGCCAATACCCCAGCATGCCCACTGTACCTGGCAAGAGGTTCCTCACATCTTGAGCTGCTGCCCAAAAGCCTTGGAAGAGGGGAGGTAAGGGTAGTGCCATGACCAGGTGCTGAAGGCAGTAGCTGACACCATCTGCATCGCAATCCAACAGAGCAAACATCAGCTCCCAGCAAGGCACAACATTGCCTTTGTGGAGCCCAGGGCTGCTAGCCTCAGCTTGTCATTGCCAGCTGAAGGTTTACCTAGGGAAGCAGCTGAAGTTTCCGGAAAACATTGCAATGAAGGCTCTCAGGCCAGACTTGGTCTTAACATCTGACTGTTCCAAACAAGTGATCATGTTGGAACTTACTGCACCTTGGGAAGACGGGATAGGGGAGGCCCATGAGCGCAAGAAGGATATCTCGAATTGGCAGAATGTAGAAGGTATGGGTGGAGGGCCCACTGCAAGCCCATTGGGGGAGGCTGCAGGGACTTCGAAAGACAGTCTCTACACCGGTTACTCAGTCTCCTTGGTACTAGAGGGTTGCAGGAAAGAAGAGCCACCAAGAACATCACAGAAGCTGAGGAAAAAAAAACATCAAGGTGGCTGTGGATCAAGAGGGGTGATCCATGGGTAAGTGAGCTACTTGGACACATAATTCGTTTGAATAAGAAAAATCTAGGACCTTAAATGAAGTGGGCACCATCTAGTCTAAGCTAACTAAAGAACTCCACAACTGTAAACAACAAACCTTGTCAAAGAGATAATCCCAACTAGAGAAACCCGGAGCTAAGTACTTTATGGCAATGCAAGTTTCAAAGAGATGAGTCTAGCTAAAGGAAGAACAGCAAGTTTCAAAGAGATGAGTCTAGCTAAAGGAAGAACATTGCAAACGTTTGGTAGTTTGTAAAAAACGGATTAGTTCGGATATGGCACAGCTTGAGCCCCACAAAGATAATGCCAGAGTTTTTTTGACCCCCAAGACAAGGGTCTTCTTCTTAAAGACCTCTGAGGGACCTCTCATGGAAATCTCTTAAAAAAAACCCTAAGACTGCTTTTACATGATCAAAATTAATCAGATTAATTTAAAACAATACTAGACGGAATTATAACCAAATATCGTTCAACTGCATAATTCTATATCATGTCTACAACCTATATATGTGACTATTATGCCTAGTTGACACATAATTCATGCAGTTATTATAACTATTAAATGGTTGACTGAAAGTGTTTCTTGTTTCCTACCAGTGTGATCGTCTGCTCATAACTCAGAAGATGACCTTAATGAAATCTGTGTAAAATTTATCGTATTCTTATAATGGGGATCATGTCTAAACTGTACTCTCTGTTTAGAGCGGGAAGTTAAAGGAGAAGTTCACTTTTAAAATGAAAATTCTGTCATCATATACTCACCCTTATGTTGTTTCAAAGCTGTATGAATTTCTTTCTTCTGCTGAACAGAAAGAAAGATATTTAGAAGATTATCAGTAACCAGACAGTTTTTGGGTCCCAATGACTTCCATAGTAGGAAAAAAAAATACTATGGAAGTCATTGGGACCCAAAAACTGTCTGGTTACTGATAATCTTCTAAATATCTTCCTTTCTGTTCAGCAGAAGAAAGAAAGAACTTTGGTCAGAACTTTAAAATCTCAGGACACGAACAAAGGATCAGAGTCAGAAGACAGAGGCATGATCAAAATCAGATGAAAATGGGTTAACAGCTTCATTCAAGCAATCTGTCTCTCATCTCACTTACTTTCCTTTCTTTTAGTTAGTTCATTTTCTTTCTGTTGAGTCTCGTGTTCTAAGGTAAGTTTTGCCGCAAAGCCTGCCTCAAACTTCAACTCTGCTTCATTCATCCGCCAACACACCACCGTGATTGGCCGACCAAGGCATCACTCAAAGACACGACCAGACCACCAGCGAACCCGGGAAACCCCCTTTTGAGGCAAAGATGCCAGATGAAGGAAAACCCCATCAAAGACCAACACAAATCATGTCCACAAAAGGGGAAATGAAACTAGACAGATATCTTTTGAGTAGTCAAGAAATCCAGATTTGCTCTTACCTAGTAACAGAAGGGTTTGCTGGATTATACAAATGAAGAACCAGTCATATTGGAGAAAAAATATGTAATGTATCATGTCACCTTTGCCATGCTCCTATTCTATAAAAACTGTTGTATTATTTTTGCTGGTGGGATTCTCTCTGAAATTGGTCTGAGATCCTCCGATCGTGATAAAGCATATTCGAAGGCACTGTCTGGAGTCTGTCTAGTTAATGTTAGTGGAACACTAGAGACCTTATTCCCAAGTGCTAGTGTTCGTAGGGGTCAGGACGTTGACCGCCTCAGCCGACATCGATTAGGAGACGCTCTAGAGTATAAATATTATTAAGTGTCGACTGGAGACGCCCCAGGTAAACGTAGGGGAAAATCTACCACAATGTAAAGATGTGTATTTTCCTCCAGGAGGCACTCGACGTCATACATGTAATAAACATGAAGAGACTCTTGAACCTCAGAGTGAGAAAACTTTATTGATTTAGGCAAGCAAATACATATGACAGATATACAGAAGTAGAAGTAAAGTAAGATCTGTGTCTTATAAAGAAATATATTATAAAGAAATATAAACAATAAAACCTTTCAAAATTTTAAAAATCGGACACAGAAAAAAGCAGAGAGAAAGCTGTTATATTTCAATGTGTTTACGTTCAGCCAGTAGAGGAGCTTAATTATTTAATCATTATTACATTAATTATTATTAATAATTATTACTAACACCATTAACCATCACTGACTGACCAATAACAACACTGAAAGACAGACAAGATTCTTCAAGTGTGTTTAAAGTCCCCAAACAAAAATTTAAGATTTGATTATAGTAAATAAAAAGTAAGAAAAAAAAAAGTTTTTTAAAAAAAAAAGTAAAAAAAAAGGACAGCATGTTATAGCTAGCGTGGGCAAAGTCATCTTTGGTAATCTTCAGTATTTATCACGACAAATAGCCTACTCTTATTTGACAATAATGTGTTGTTTTTTGTTTTAAAATTAT
Organism: Leucaspius delineatus; assembly: GCA_023718395.1. NCBI lineage: Eukaryota > Metazoa > Chordata > Actinopteri > Cypriniformes > Leuciscidae > Leucaspius > Leucaspius delineatus. The sequence goes on along the minus strand of CM043363.1, from coordinate 47,750,756 downwards.
CTTCTGGGGTGGAAATGAGCCACCTATAAATGAACATTGATACCAGCGGATGAATACATAAAGCAATTACAAATGAATGAAGATGAATAAATAATTGAAATAGTTATAAGAAATTACATCATCATTTAGGTTTCTAATGTGTGAATATGTGCTTGATCTCGTTCAGTTCTTCTGGATCTGATCTCATAAACCACAATAATGACAGTAGCCACGCCCACCAGAGCAGAGAGGACCAATCGGATCACAGCTTCAGTAGGACCACAACAGTGCACAGAGTCTGAGGAATAAACACATCAAACTGAGATCAGATCAGTCAATAAACACTAATATCAGCGCTGACATCAACTAATATCAATATTTATTACATGGCTTGGTTGAATTCTATTGTAGAATGCAGTGTGTTATTTCTTGATAACAGACCGCTGCGAAGTATAACACACCGTTGCCATGAAAAACAGAGCGTTGCTATGGACGCAGGATTCTATCCGTAGAGACGGAACGTACTATTTTCTTTAGCGGAAGCAATACAATCATGTTTAAATCAATAAACTCCTTTTTAAATCAATATTTTGTGTCAAATTATTGATTTATTTGGTAAGAAGCCATGTAAGAAGCGGGATAATGTAGAGCGAAGGCAGCGCTTCGCGTCGGGGTCCTGATCAGCTTGTCGGGGTTGTATTCGCTATACCAACCGCCTCGCTCTACATTATCCCTTACATATAATATACAATATATAGTTTGGATATTACTGTGTAGCAAGCCTGAAGTGTATTTCATGTTCTGTCAGGTATGATCTAAGTGTATGCATGTTCTGTTCCTGGTTATGGGTTATTTTTGTAGCGGGCGAGGTGTTCTTCTGAATACTCGTGTGAGGGGGATTAGAAAAGTTACAGAAGTTTTTTCAGTTCTGGTTGTGAGGCACAAGCATCGGCCACATGGGGGCTCACGTTAATAAAAAGCCTTAAACCCATCAAGTTAGTCTTATTGTTTCTTCTGATCGCTACAATATGAACAAGTTAGAGTTCATGGGAATGCTGCTTTCTAAAAAAAAAAAAAAAAAAAAAAGGAGATTGACCAGACTACTGAAAGGGTTCAAGCTGTGGTTGAGGCCAGAGGAAACACAGAAGTTTAAGTGCCTTATAACAGAAGTTGGCTTCACCGCCACAGGGCTAGAGATTCACAGCTTGAGGTGAACAAGATCTGGAAGGACAAGAAAAGACCAACAAACTCCATTCAGCCATAAACTGTTGTGTCCAAAAAGAGAATTTCTGTGTTCACATTCACAATATAAAAGAAATGCCATGTTTGTTAAGAAATTCTTTTGTGAGAAAGCAAACGACACTGAACAGCAAAACCAATCAGACAAAACTAGTCAGTGACAGCAAGACTGAGTAAATAACTCCTGATAACATGTGAGTTCAGGGTGAGCCACTAGATGGAGGTGTTGCTCCTCAGACGAGACCACAGAGACAAATCACACTAGAGATTTAAAGACTTTATCGTTCCCTGTTGGAGAAAATGGAGCATCGATATGTTGTGTTTATGTATTTCACTGTGATCTCAAAGCATATTATAATGTGTCCCACATCAGTATTTTCTCAAGTTAAAGGAGTCTCGGGTTTGTTTATTATTGTGTATAGAAGAACAAAAAGAAAATTAATGAGCTACTAACAATGTAAACATTTACCAATAATGTTTTAAATAATGTTTTAATAATGTTAAGTTTATGTGTGGCACACTGCTGAACTCTTTAAAATGTACACAAAGTTTGTACTCCTCCAGGAGGCGCTCGACACAATAAATGCAATAAAACATGGAGAGACTCTTGAACCACAAAGTGAAAAACTTTATTGATAAAAGTAAGCAAATACATATGACAAACATACAGCAGTAGTAAAGTGAGATCTGTGTGTCTCTTTATTAATTTTTTTGTGTGAAAGAGAAATATAAACAAAGCTGTTCAAATAGGATTTTTAAAAAATCTGACACTGAAAGAGAGCAGAATCTGAAATAATCATCAGTATTTATCATGACAAAAACACAAGAACAAAAATCTAATTTGAAGAACCTTTAAAGTTCAGCATTCTGCTTTAGATTTCAATACTTCCTGAAAAAGATGAACATATAAAGCCATAAATAAATAAATCTCACAAATAATAAATCAGTTTTTGAGAAATGTCATCATCAATCATGTACCTGATGTGTGAATATGTGCTTGATCTCGTTCAGTTCTTCTGGATCTGATCTCATAAACCACAATAATGACAGTAGCCACGCCCACCAGAGCAGAGAGGACCAATCGGATCACAGCTTCAGTAGGACCACACCAGTGGACAGAGTCTGAGGAATAAACACATCAAACTGAGATCAGATCAGTCAATAAACACTAATTTATTGAGCGCTGTGGTACCTGCACATGTGTGACAGAGTGTGTTGATGTCCAGATGTGTGGTCTGGTTGCTGATGGGATTGTTCAGCACACAGCTGTAGGTGTTTTTATCCTGATATTCCACCTCCAGAGGTAGAGAGAGACTGATGCTGAGATCAGACGCACTGATGCTGGACAATACACTGATTCCTGCGTACCAGGAGAGAGTCACATGACTCACATTCACCACTGATGAACACACCAATGAACATGATGATGAAGAACAGTGTGAAGAGTTACTGATGACAGGAACAGGCAGACGAGCTGGAAAACATGAGGATGAATGAAGATATTCAAAGATGATCAAAAGAAGAGCATTTAAAACAATCTGAAATAGAAAGTTAAATACAAAGCTAAACCATTTTAACAATAAAACAACATGTTGACAACAGAATGATAATATACTTGTCTAAATGTAGACTTTAAAAGCTGTAATAAATACAACAAGTGATAATTAACTCACTAAAGACAGTGAGGCTGAACCTCTTGATCACACTGTTGATCTGTAGTTTATAATCTCCAGCATGTTCAGTTGTGGTGTTTGTGATGGTCAGAGATCCAGTTTGATTGTCCAGCTTCAGTCTGTCTCTGAATCTCCCATCAAGAACATCATCATATACAGTGATTCTGTCGAACCGTTTATTGATTTCAGCTATTAAAGTGGTTTCAGGTCCAAACAGCCACAAAATCCAAACACCATCCATCATTTCAGTAAGATCAGAGTTTAGAGTGACTGAATCTCCCTCCATCACTAAGTTTTCATCTGTATCACCAAAAACACACACACAGAACAAACAGAAACATGGTTTGTCACAGATTAAGACTTTTAAATGACTTCATGATAGTTAACAAAATTAAATAGTTCAAAATGTAAATTTTCTGTGAATAATATCTGTGACGAGGCGGTCAACTTTGAAAACGAGGAAAGGATCTCAGTGCAGGGGATTTATCAATAAACAATAATAATAAGAACAAGATACAAAACAAAGAACTTAGAACTAAACACAAGTAGAACAGAACTGAGACAAATCCACACGTACATCAGTAAAAACACAACCACCACATATACATATACATATATACACACACATACAGAGGGTAATATGATAAGACACAAGACACATGGCACAAAATCAGGAAATAAGTCGTCAAACTTCCAAACCAGATACAAAGACCATATGAGAACATTATGCAACAACACGGACAAAAAAGAAGCAAAATGGTATGTGGATCAATAATTGCATCTTAAAACGAAATATTTAAACAGCTGAAAGTGATATTTAACTCACCATAGACGTAGAGACTGAAAATCATCCTCTTATAGTTGATCTCTAGTTCATAATTGTCTGTGTCTCTGAATATGGTGTTTGTCATGGTCAGAGATCCAGTTTTATGATCCAGCTTCAGTCTGTCTCTGAATCTCCCATCAAGAACATCATCATATACAGTGATTCTGTCGGCCCGTTTATTGATTTCAGCTATTAAAGTGTTTTTAAACCTCCACTGAATCACATCATCATTCTTTATTTCAGTAAGACCAGAGTTTAGAGAGACTGAATCTCCCTTCTTCACTGACACTGACTTCAGTCCTGAATCATCAACGCACAGAACAAACAGAAACAGGGTTCGTCACAGATTAGGACAGTTATTTGAAGGTTTACTAAAGTAAATAGTTTGAAGTTTAAATTTTAAGTTAATATTATCATAAAACAACAGAAACAAAATGGAGTTTGGATTAATAATTGTATGATGTGCTGATTAAAATATAAAACAGGTGAATCTGATATTTAACTCACCACCGTAGACAGCAAGAGTAAAAGGCTTGATCTCACTGTTGATCTGTAGATCATAAACTCCTGCATGTTCAGTTGTGGTGTTTGTCATGATCAGAGATCCAGTTTGATCGTCCAGCTTCAGTCTGTCTCTGAATCTCCCATCAAGAACATCATCATATACAGTGAATCTGTCAGCCCTTTTATTGATTTCAGCAATTAAAGTGTTTCCAAACCTCCACTGAATCACATCATCATCCTTCATTTCAGTAAGATCAGAGTTTAGAGAGACTGAATTTCTCTCCCACACTGACACTGATGTTACTGCATCACCAAACACACCTGAAGTTTTTTACAGAGTAAAGCTTTAAAATCACTTAATGTTGGTTTGATGAAGATTCACTAAAATCCTTGTAATCATTCAAATGTGAAATAGATTTATACAGAAAAAATAACAAAAAATAAAGAATTTTACTACAACTAAGACTAATGCTGTTGGGTATTTAAGCTTCATATTTAATTAATATTCACAATCACTAATAACTGAATACCTTGAAAAACTTCAAAAAATCAAACGACCTCACATTTACTTCTATGAGCATGACAATGAATGTTAATCCTCTCGAATTAATTTAACCAGTATTTTTTTACATGGTAACAAAAAAAAAATAAAAAAAATGAAACCAGAAAAACACATTTAAAACTCACCATCCAGACGCCACAAACACAAACAGAGCAAAACTAATTTGAGAAACATTTTCTTCATCGGTTCACTGAGAAGCCCACGATAGTAACTCTTAAGATGTCTGAAAACACTCAGATTGATCTGAAACACGACTGAACTGAGATATTTATCAGGTTGTGAGTGACCTCAGTCACAGTTTCCGTTCACACGTCTGTCTCCTTTAACATCATGAGAATCAACAAACTTTTGCTGATCTTACATTTTCAAATGAATTCTGGCCCTGAACGAAAATAGCAGAAGAGAGAAATATATTTTTGATTTTTTTGTATCTACTGGTGTGTTATTAGTGTTAGCTGTCAATCATATTCAATCATTTTGATAAAAAAAAAAAAATAAAAAAAGTAAAAAAAAAAATAATAATTTTGCTAAATGTATCAAATATATCATGGACAGCTGACTCCAGAAGTTTGCCAAATTCTTTGTGTAGAGCACTTATAACCATACTCATGGCTTAAACAAAGCAAATCTCACACATGAACCTCCTCAAATACAGACAATCTATTAAATGCCCGACCAGAGAGGAGTATTTGACCACAACATGGTCCATCTGATTCCTGCATACAGACAGAAATTAAAACTATCCAAACCTATTGTGAAGACATGAAAGCAGTGGACCAGGAAGGCTATGGAGGATCTTCAGGCACACTTGGACTGTACTGACTGGGATGTATTCAGGACTTCTACCAACAATCTGGATGAGTACACTGAGGCTATGACAACATACATACGCTTCTGTGAGTATAGCTGTTTACCAGCCCTCGGATTTGCTTCCATGGTGCTGTCAGGTACGAATTGCAGTCTGTGAGGTAAACTAAACACTATTGGCTATTTGAAAAGGGGGAGGAGCCATTCAACATGTCCCTGTTTTAGTGGAAATTACATCAACGCATCATACAAAGCTGCGTGTTCCAAGGCACTTCAGTGGGCCTTTAAGAGTGGGGACAGAATCAGGTTTAGCGAGTCAAAGCACAAGTTTAGCAAGGCAGTGAAAGAAGCTATACTCTGAGAAACTACAACAGCAGTTGTAGCCAATGATTCCACTTTTGTCTGGAAAGAGCTCAGACAGATCACAAACTGCAAACCTAAAGCTCCCCACTCAGTTAACGATCTTGCATCTGGCCAACAGCCTGAATGAGTTCTGCTGTTGCTTTGAAAGAGATTGGGACAGCCCTGATGCCATTCCCTCATGACACCAGCCATCAACTCAAGCCCATCAGCTTCACCATAGACTGTAAAATAAAAGATGGACGACACCCCTAATCTCTCTTCCATTGGTGAAAAGTAAAGCCGCCAAAGTCCTACTATGGCACTGACATCTTGTGCTGATTTGGGACCTGCTTCTGCGCAGTAGTGAACGCTGGACCCAAGTCTGCTCAGTAGTGAACGCTGCAGTGAATGCTGGACCCGAGTCTGCGCAGTAGTGAATGCTGGACCCGAGTCTGCACAGTAGTGAACGCTGGACTCCAGTCTGCGCCGTAGTGAACGCTGGACCCGAGTCTGCGCAGTAGAGAACGCAGGACCCGAGTCTGCGCAGTAGTGAACGCTGGACTCCAGTCTGCGCCGTAGTGAACGCTGGACTCGAGTCTGCGCAGTAGAGAACGCTGGACCCGAGTCTGCGCAGTAGTGAACGCTGGACTCCAGTCTGCGCCGTAGTGAACGCTGGACCCGAGTCTGCGCAGTAGAGAACGCAGGACCCGAGTCTGCGCAGTAGTGAACGCTGGACTCCAGTCTGCGCCGTAGTGAACGCTGGACCCGAGTCTGCGCAGTAGTGAACGCTGGACTCCAGTCTGCGCCGTAGTGAACGCTGGACCCGAGTCTGCGCAGTAGTGAACGCTGGACCCGAGTCTGCGCAGTAGTGAACGCTGGACCCGAGTCTGCGCAGTAGTGAACGCTGGACCCGAGTCTGCGCAGTAGTGAACGCTGGACCCGAGTCTGCGCAGTAGAGAACGCTGGACCCGAGTCTGCGCAGTAGAGAACGCTGGACCCGAGTCTGCGCAGTAGTGAACGCTGGACCCGAGTCTGAGCAGTAGTGAGCGCTGGATCCGAGTCTGCGCAGTAGAGAACGCTGGACCCGAGTCTGCGCAGTAGAGAACGCTGGACCCGAGTCTGCGCAGTAGTGAGCGCTGGACCCGAGTCTGCGCAGTAGAGAACGCTGGACCCGAGTCTGCGCAGTAGAGAACGCTGGACCCGAGTCTGAGCAGTAGTGAGCACTGGACCCGAGTCTGCGCAGTAGTGAGCGCTGGACCCGAGTCTGCGCAGTAGTGAGCGCTGGACCCGAGTCTGCGCAGTAGTGAACGCTGGACTCCAGTCTGCGCCGTAGTGAACGCGGGACCCGAGTCAGCGCAGTAGTGAGCGCTGGACCCGAGTCAGCGCAGTAGTGAGCGCTGGACCCGAGTCAGCGCAGTAGTGAACGCTGGACCCGAGTCTGCGCAGTAGTGAACGCTGGACCCGAGTCTGCGCAGTAGTGAACGCTGGACCCGAGTCTGCGCAGTAGTGAGCGCTGGACCCGAGTCTGCGCAGTAGTGAACGCTGGACCCGAGTCTGCGCAGTAGAGAACGCTGGACTCCAGTCTGCGCCGTAGTGAACGCTGGACTCCAGTCTGCGCAGTAGTGAACGCTGGACTCGAGTCTGCGCAGTAGTGAACGCTGGACCCGAGTCTGCGCAGTAGTGAACGCTGGACCCGAGTCTGCGCAGTAGTGAACGCTGGACCCGAGTCTGCGCAGTAGTGAACGCTGGACCCGAGTCTGCGCAGTAGTGAACGCTGGACTCGAGTCTGCGCAGTAGTGAGCGCTGGACCCGAGTCTGCGCAGTAGTGAACGCTGGACCCGAGTCTGCGCAGTAGTGAACGCTGGACCCGAGTCTGCGCAGTAGTGAACGCTGGACTCCAGTCTGCGCCGTAGTGAACGCGGGACCCGAGTCAGCGCAGTAGTGAGCGCTGGACCCGAGTCAGCGCAGTAGTGAGCGCTGGACCCGAGTCAGCGCAGTAGTGAGCGCTGGACCCGAGTCAGCGCAGTAGTGAGCGCTGGACCCGAGTCAGCGCAGTAGTGAACGCTGGACCCGAGTCTGCGCAGTAGTGAACGCTGGACCCGAGTCTGCGCAGTAGAGAACGCTGGACTCGAGTCTGCGCAGTAGTGAACGCTGGACTCCAATCTGCGCAGTAGTGAACACTGGACTCGAGTCTGCGCAGTAGTGAACGCTGGACCCGAGTCTGCGCAGTAGAGAACGCTGGACCCGAGTCTGCGCAGTAGTGAACGCTGGACTCCAATCTGCACAGTAGTGAACGCTGGACTCGAGTCTGCACAGTAGTGAACGCTGGACCCAAGCAAAGTCCTTTTAGGCAAGTCGTGCCACTCGGCCGCCATCTTGGCAACGCCTCCGGGCAGCTATTTCGGACTAACAAGACCAGGCTCCTATCTAAATGAATGGGCAGAGTCAGAACTGCACTTTCACTGGTCACCGGGACATAAAAACTGCATGTATAGAAACAGCAGTAAAATATGATAAAAATCGCTGAAAAAGTTTGATGACTTTGCCCCAAAATAAGGTTTAAAACGCCTTTTCCCCCACAGGTTATACTTTTACTACGCATGCGCAAGGGTTCACGACACCAACTTCATTTACGTCTCTATCCAGTATGCCGGTGTTGTGCAATATTCAATGTCAATATTGTTCTCCATTATTTAAATATAAGCAGGTTTGCACTTTATCAGTAATAACAATGTATTGTATAGATCAGTTGTTTTAACTATTCATTAAAATGAATCGGTTCAAAGGAGTCATTAGTTCGCGAATTGGACGTGTCATACGGTTGTGTGATTATCCCAGCAGTTAGGACATGGACATCCCACAAGGTTAGAGTCAACACAGAAAATATTACATTACTGGATAGTAGGGGTGTAACGATTCGTTTTAACAACGATTCGATTCGATTCGCGATTCATGGTTGTCGATACGATTCAAGGACGATATTGGTTCATTTAGAACGATACGATCCGAAACGATTCATTGACTTGAAATCGATTCAGTGACTTTTTAGCCAAAAATTCTTGTAAGGTAATCAGGTATAAATTAATTATGGATATAAACAAACAAGTAAAACACAAATTAATGTCAAATGCATTCACATTTTATTTTAATAGGTAGGACTGAACGATTATGACAAAAATGATAATTGTAGATTATTCCCTTGAAATTGTAATTGTGATTTATTAATTACGATTATCACAACATTGAATGATGTTTTAAATAGTTTGGCTATGGGACCCACATTTCCCCATGGTCATCAAGCCGCGACCCACCTTTTTAGGAATTTTATAGGCCTATTATAATACATTTGTTTACACAAAAATTTATGACACACAAGTTCTGTCCCCCTTTACTTAACAAAAAAATAAAAAATAAGAATATGACAAATACTGATAGACAGTAGGCACTGCAAGGTTAAGCTATTAAATAGCAGTCCCAAACTAGTTTGTGTTAATACAATCTTGGTATGAGCCACCACAGTCATATAAAAATATACAAAATAACCAGTAGGCTAAGTGGCATTTTGTTATAGAAACAAACAACAATTAGGCTACCATGGTGATACACAATACTTAGAAGAACTGGTAAAGAAACATGGAAACTGCTCCTGATAAATAGCAACACACATGACGTACCAATAACGTAATTTATTGGTATTTTACTTTTATTTCTTAACTTACTAATTTACGACGTTGCATTCTCGTATGACTTTAGTGAAGTGATACAGCGCGCGCCGGCGCATTTGCGCGTGCGATTGAAGAGTGCGCGCTCCTGCAGTACAGCGGCTGAGAGGACAGGAAAATCTGTTTTTCTGAGGTGAGAGACTTTGCGCCACTTGACTGTTGTCTTTGCGCTGCTGCTGGCGTGTCACGCATGGCGACGACGACAAAGATAGGCAGACTGAATCGAGTCACGTTTAACGCCTTTATCATTAAGTGCAAAGAAAAAACATCCATATTAAGTCTGACGTGCTTAAATCCAATGCGCTATTTCCTAGTATCGATACAATCGATTCATTACCTTTTAAAACGATATTAGATCGATATATGTCGTCCGGAAGGCCAACTTGCCGAGCACAGATCGATCCAGTTGGATCGTAGGAATATCGATACATCGATGTAGTTGATGAATCGTTACACCCCTACTGGATAGTAGGGCTGGGCGATATATCGCATGAGATTGTTATGCGCATCTCGTCAGTAAAGCCGGTTCCTTGATTAGTAGTAAATCGCCATCACCTGCTTTCAGATGGAGCGGCATTTACAACACAGTGCCGTAGTTAACTGACAAGCTGAGCCATATCGCATTAATTATCGCGACGTGTCGCATGGATGGTGTCTGAGGAGTTAAAGAATTGTGTCGGACAGTTAGCTGAGGTATTCACGAGTATCTTCAACCTGTCCTTATCGCAGGCAAGAGTCCCTGTAGTGCCTGAAGTCATCTATCATGGTACCAGTACCAAAGAAAACAAACATCAGCAAGTTGAATGATGAATCAGCCTACAGAGTGGAAGTACAGAACTTGGTAAGCTGGTGCTCAGACAACAACTTGATCCTCAACACAGAGAAAACCAAGGAGCTACTGTGATTATCAATTTTGGGAGATCACAGAAGGTGGAATAAGCTCCAGTATTTATCAACGGAGAGAGAGTGGAGAGAGTGTCCAGTTTCAAGTTTCTGGGCACATACATCTCAGATTCAGATTCAGATTATTTTATTTAGTGCCATGTCAGCATTCAAAGCTATGTTCATGGCAAAAATTAATTTAATAAATTTTTGACTTTCTAACTGCTCTGTAACTTAACTGTTTTGTAATCCTTTTATTTCTGCACCGATTTTTTTTTTTATGGTTATGCATATGTTAAAGTCCCCATGAAATCAAAATTGACCCTATTTACTTTGTTAGCGCATATTACTAGTCTTGTGGTGAACAATTAATCCGTGCAAGAAAATATTTAAAAAAAAAAATTTTTACCATGGTAATCTTTAATCAAAATCTGAAAATGCCCCTCCCCTCTGCATTGGAGGACCTTCTCTGATGACGTAGGTTTGAGGAATTGGTTTGGGCAACGCTTAACCACTCCCCTCAAACCGTTAGTCTGCTATGAGCAGAGATGGAGAGGAGGAGCGCTAGAGTAAAACCCTGCCCTCTGTTCAATATTCCTTTTCACTGGGAAATACGTCATAACACTGGAGAAAAGTCGTTTGCAACTTCCGGTTCACGGGGACTTTAACTACTGTTATAATCTTCTTATTTTACATTGGATTTATTATTTTTAAATAGTTATTTTATTTATTTGGTTATCTTATAGAATTGTATTGCTTAGTATAATACTTTTATTTATCGAATTATTGCATCTAGTGAAGAAGCTGCAAATGTAAAATTTTGTTGGACGGGGGGGGACAGTTTGACGCACACAATGACAATAAAGAAATTAAATAATTCATTCAACCAATACGTTTAAAATAGCTGACTGATTCAGGGACAAAGCCAGTGATTGAATTTATTAACTAGTCATTAACTCACCTGATTCATTCAAAAAAGCACATTCATTCAGTAGTAAAACACCGCTCCATGTTATTCGGAGAAGACAGACGACTATTCTGTAGATTTGTTTGGGACTATATTCATGGAAAACAGAGCAAAAACAGACAATATTGTGTCTAAAATGTAACTCAGTGTTTAACTCAGTGTTTGTAGAACTGTTGCATAATATCAATATCACATTTGCAATCGTGCTGATGTTCAGGAAAAAAGCACTCTTTCTCATGCGATATTGCTTAACACGGTCATATGACGTAAGCATAAAAAGATATGAAAAGTCAAACAGATATTTTATCCTCACATCTTAGTGGTCAGTCTAACGGCATTATAATAGGCTACATCGTGCAGTAAAAGCATGTACTTTTAATGTGCAAGTGCAGGATTTATCGTACTTGAAAAAAAAAAAAAATGCTATTTTGCAAACTACTGACACACACAGCAACCAAACATCCAGCAGAAGCTGTTTATCCACCCGACATATCAAAACATTTTTTTACAGATAAAACAAACAGGAAAAATATTGCAGGGTCCATTTACACTCAAAAAACAGTGAATAACATTTTATGACATTTAACATTTATAACATTTACATTTATATTTATGTTTGCATGCGTTGTTACAACAAAATTCATGAGTGAATGTTAATGAGATAACACAGTAACCTGAAAATTATTTGATTTATTTTGAGAAATGTGCATTTGGTTACCTGAGAGATTTGTTGTTTGGAATATCTGGGTTTACAACATGATCTCTGTTTTATGATTGCAGACTTTGGTATTTTGTCAAATCTGAGAAAAATAACACTCTAGTTGAAACATGAGTTTACCTTGGTTTTTCTTCCAAAGAAACTGAGAAGTGTAAAGGCCTGGATCAATGTTTCCTGAAATGCAAGTATGACGAGCTCACACAGTCCTGTATACTATGTTTATAACAGTGACATGGCTTAGAAAAAAACGTCAAACAATTTGACATTTTAGTCAACCAGCATCTCAAACAAAGAGCCTGTGAAGCGTTGAGCGCCTCCTGCTGGATGACCCTATGATGACGCACTTCCACAGCTTTTAACATCCTACATCTATCAGAAAAATAACGTACAATTATAATGTTACAGGCCCAGCTGATAAATTAACTGATGCCTGTAAAACAGGATTAAAGAAAAGAAAGCCGCGTCTGGTCTTTCACAGCTGCTCTGCTGATATTTTTATTTTAACAAGCAGTTAATTTCAGTTACACACAATTGCTTTTAAAGCATTACTTCACATTCCTTAGTGTCTCTCTTCTATCACGGTGTCAAAATAAATCACCTTTCGTCACTTGTTTGCCTCCTTTCTTCATTTCACCTTCTTCTTTAGTTCACATTTGAATAGACTTCTTATAAACATCAATATTAATATTGACCAACACCATGAGAATTAGTGTGAATTTACTCATAATATTCAATGCAATAATGTTTTATTCATGCTGTACTTGCTTCTTAAAACTAATTCACTCTTATATCGCCCATAGGACACAGATTCAGCGCTTCTACACTTTCCTCAGAGTCTGATCACGTGACTAGTAAGCGCGCCAAACGCGATCACAGAGTGAGCTTCCAAAAGATATTTAATGCCATTTATTAACTCTTTATAACGAACAAATAAACATTTTGTAACCACAAAATAAGTAATACAGCACTATAGTTAAATATAATGCTCACTGGGGCATATTAAATCATTTTCTTCATGTTAGCGCGAACATCAAGAAAAACAGCACGTCCTCGAACTACTTCACCAATAACAGTTTACATTCACTGTACATTGTAATAGTGCAATCACTGCTCTTTTTAAATGGTTTCTTTTTTTATTCCCGTGTTTTTACCTGTAAAGCAGGATAAAGTCAGAAGATCAGGAGAGTCACGTCTGTCTGTCACAGCTCCTCTGCTGATATAAGGACGCATGCGCAGTGCGCGATCTTTATTCTCTTTATTTATTTATTTTTGTCCATAGTTCGATGAACATTCGTTTTCGTTAATTTACACAATAGCTCTGCATAAAGAAAATAAAGACGCACAATCAGTGAATAACAATACCCAGAAAAAAAAAACATAGCCTAATTGTGTAGGCCTACTTTGTGTATCACATGACACTATACATTGTTATATTACCTTGGCTTTACAAAACACAAGTAAACACTGCTGTGAGTGTTTCTAATACAGATGCCGAAGGAGTGACGGTGAATTAAACATCTTTCTCTCTTCTGACTCAATCTAATCAATCTGTCTATATTTTTCTCTGTTTTTGGAAAGTCGTGGAAACAATGTAGCCTGTGTGTTTATGTGTATATGTGTTTTACTCCAGAAAATCTGCCAGAGGCACACAATAAAAATGTAATAAAAATGAATAAAATAATGTTTGTAGTGGTAGAAGAAGAATATTATTTAATAAAGACTTATTATTATATCATTTAATATAAATAATATTATTTAATAAACTATTTAACTCAATGTAAACATTTACAATTATTTTTAATAATGCTGTATATGTGGTGCACTGCTGAAATCTCCTCCAGGAGGCGCTGGACATAATAAATGTAATAAAACATGGAATATACAGAGGTAGCAGTAAAGTGAGATCTGTGTCTCTTTATTCATTTGTTTTATGTATTTAAGGGAAATACAAACAATAAAGCCTTTAAAACTGAAAACTGAAAACAGAGAACACGCTTGAAAATTCTTTAAGTTCAGCGTTCTGCTTTAGATTTCAATATGTCCTAAAAAAGATAAACATAAAAAGCCATACATTAATAATTCTCACAGATACTTATACATGCAAAATCAGTTTGTGAGAAATGTCATCATCAATCATGTACCTGATGTGTGAATATGTGCTTGATCTCGTTCAGCTCTTCTGGATCTGATCTCATAAACCACAATAATGACAGTAGCCACGCCCACCAGAGCAGAGAGGACCAATCGGATCACAGCTTCAGTAGGACCACAACAGTGGACAGAGTCTGAGGAATAAACACATCAAACTGAGATCAGATCAGTCAATAAACACTAATATCAGCGCTGACATCAACTAATATCAGCGCTGTCGTACCTGCACATGTGTGACAGAGTGTGTTGATGTCCAGATGTGTGGTCTGGTTGCTGATGGGATTGTTCAGCACACAGCTGTAGGTGTTTTTATCCTGATATTCCACCTCCAGAGGTAGAGAGAGACTGATGCTGAGATCAGACGCACTGATGCTGGACAATACACTGATTCCTGCGTACCAGGAGAGAGTCACATGACTCACATTCAACACTGATGAACACACCAATGAACATGATGATGATGATGATGAAGAACAGTCTCTGCTGATGACAGGAACAGGCAGACGAGCTGGAAAACATGAGATAATAAATTAACAGTGAGTAACAGTAAATAAGTGGCTATTTTATTAGTCAGTGTTTGAATGTTTTTATTGAGAGTTAGTGCAGTCTTCAAATAGTTCACCAATTTGTTGAATTCCACCTGGTAGTCTTAAGCAGAGCTGAGAAAAAAGAAAACAAAAAGAACAAAGGAAGCAGAACACAACAAAACTCACTAATATAAACTTCCTAAAATGCAACAATTTAATTGTGAAGTAATTCACCATTTAAAGAAACACTGAATCTGTATGTGGTCTCTGTCATGCCGCTGACGGTCGCTTCATATTCTCCAGAGTCTGTGGTTCTGGTGTGTGTGATGGTCAGAGATCCAGTCTGATGATCCAGCTTCAGTCTGTCTCTGAATCTCCCATCAGATATAGAAAAGATTCCAGCCTCTTTATCGATTACAGCTATAAGAGTCTCTGGACGTCCAAACGTCCACATTATCAGATCGTGTGTCTGGAGTTGAGTCTCAGAGTTTAGAGAGACTGAATCTCCCTCCGTCACTGACACTGTCTTCACTTCAACACCAAACACACCTGAAGAACAAACACAACAAGATGTTTCTGTTTAAATCAATAAATACACTTTAAAAAACATAGTGATGCTCTTCCGATCATTCGTTTCCCAAAAATTAGAAAACAGCGCCATTTTCGTTTGACTTTTTTTAACAAAAAAAAAAACATTAATTTGGCCCATCGTTTTTATGCTCAGTGGGCAGAAATGGTTAAACGCCATTAATATTTGATCCAGTATTCAGGATCTAATCATCTTAAATCATCATCATGTGCCCGTTGTAGGCCCTTTCGGCGGTGGACAGGGGTCATCTCTCTGACTCTGACCGGTCTGAGGATATGTGGCCCATACGCACACTGTCAGAAATAGGGGTACAGTAGGAGTCCATTTCTGTCCCCCAAGGTACAATCTACACTAACGTACCCCATAGGGCTTATTATTGGACCTCAAGGTACATACTGTATATGTACCTTTTTGAGGGTCAAAAAGCATTAAAAGGTACATATATGTACCGTTTAGGTTAAGGTGCAATATTGTACCCTTGAGGGTACAGACCCAGTGACAAGCCATTGTACCCCTAAAGGTACAATTATTTACTTTATTTTCTGGAAAAAAAAGGTACAAAAGCTGTTGCTGGGGGGTAGCCTTTCAAAACATACTAAAATACACTCTAACAAACGCTGGGTTGAGACTGTTGGAAAAGGAAGCTGGGTTGATTTGACACAATTTGTGTTTTTTTTTTTTTTATAGCATTTAGGAAGTTACATGCACCGTTAAGGGAATAAATATGGTGCAAAGGTGTACCGTTTTATATTGAATCAGTGATAGCTTTTGTTCTCGTTCTTGAGAGTGTGTTCTCTGACACCTTTCTATCATTGGCAGCATTATGTGTTTCAGCTATTTGAGTTATAGTAGCTCATCTTTGTGATCAGACCAGACAGGCCTTCGCTCCCCATGTGCGTCAATGAGCCTTGAGCTCCAATGACCCTGATGAAGGTGCACTAATTATCCTTCATTTCACCACTGTTGATACTAACCACTGTACCGGGAACAACCAACAAGACTTGCTGTTTTGGAGATGCTCTGACCAAGTCATCAAGAAATCACTATTTCGTAAGTCACTCAGATATTTTCGCTTTCCCATTTCTCCTGCTTCTAACACATGAAATTCAAGAACGTTTGTTCACTCACTGTCTAATATATCCATCCCTTGACAGGTGCCATTGTAAAAATATAATCAATGCTGTTCACTAGTGGTTTGTTTGTTTTATAAATAATTATTAAATAATTCTTTGTATAAAAATACTTTATAAGTTTGAAGACTTGCAGCACAACTGACACTGTAATCGTGACTCACCATATACAGTAACACTGAATCTGTACGTGATCTTCCTCCTGCCTTTGATAGTTAGTTGATAACGTCCAGCATGTTCAGTTGTGGTGTTTGTGATGGTCAGAGATCCAGTTTGATTGTCCAGCTTCAGTCTGTCTCTGAATCTCCCATCAGGGACATCAGATGTGGAGAAGATTTCATCCTTTTTATTAATGTGAGCTATAAGAGTCTCTGGACGTCCAAACGTCCACATTATCAGATCATGTGTCTGTAGTCCAGTATCAGTGTTTAGAGTGACTGAATCTCCCTCCGTCACTAACACTGATTTCACGACATCAACACAAAACACACCTGAAGAACAAACACAAGATTTATCTGTTTAAATCAATAAATAGACTTAATGATGTTTAAATAAAGTGAACAGCTTGAAATTTAATTTTAAAATCAATAATTTCCAAACAACAGTTGGTCTGATCTCCACACAACATCAAACACAGAAGACACTTTTACTTCAGACGAGAATCACGTCACACTGAAACTAATGCTGTTTGAGCTTCAGTGTTTTATAGATCCAACATTTAGAGAAACAAACAGTGAATCTGATGCAGAAACAACTGAAGCCATTAAAACACATTTAAACTCACCATCCAGACGCCACAAACACAAGCAGAGCAAAGCAGGGAGAAACATCTTCATCGGTTTCAGTCCACAAATATGAAAAGAAACCCTTCAAAACCGTTCAGTAATAAAATGACAGATGTGAAGCTGCTCTGTAAAGTGAAGTGAAACTCTACAATCAGCTCAAATAACCACATATCTTTAACTGTTGGTGCATGTGACCATCTAATTCTTTCTTTCTGATTGATTCATATTCTCCAGTAGGCTATGTTAACTTCCTGTAGAGCAATGGTGTCATTTTTAACATCAAACGGACCCATAACAAGCTTGAGAAGTTAAAAATGTCTTAAAGCAGAGAATGTTTGTTTAATATAAAAATAGATTTTTTTTTTTTTTTTTTTTTTTTTTTTTGAATATAATGAAACATCTTAACCTGTGAAGTGACAGATTTTGGATTCTCTATACCCACCTCTGCTAATAAGACTATATGTTAGTTGGCTTGAAAGAAAGGAGGAAAGAAGTTATTCAGCCAAAATAAATAAATAAAAGGGAAACAGGGCAACCCTGACCACTGTACGACATGTACTCGTCACTGCCCTGAAGCGCGAAAATCAGCCTTTTAAATTTCAACCGACCGTTGGACCGTCTCATTCTTCATCGAGCCAGGATACGTGAGTATTGCTTTAATTTGACCTACCTCAGCTAAATAAGATACGTAATTATTCAAACACAACCTACAACTTCATTTTCTAATGTGACTAATATAGCCTCGCTCGCACTGTTTAGTTTTTCATTTGATTTGTCTGCTATTTAGTCTCATTCGTTTCTTTGCTCCTCGGGTTTGTGGATGATTCGGACTGATTCCGGTCACCGACCTTTATCGCCTTTATCGGGGCACAAACAAAGTAACGCTTTTTGACTTTCTCAGTTTGTGTAAATCTACTTATGGTTCAGAGTATTTATTTTTTCACACATTAATTTCACACGTCTAGTGCAATTATGTGGTTTTGTTTTATTAGTACAGTATATACTTTTTACTCCACCGAAAGAATGGAAGTGAAATGTGACAACATGCCCCATAGGTGGGGTACATTGTAACATGACCATATGACAGCTTAAAATGTTATCTGATCTAATAAAAAATATATACAAGACAAACTAAAATATTTTCTAAATAAAGTACAATTATTAACTTTTTCATGGCATTTTTTTAAATAATTAAATATAAACTCATTTTTGAGTTTTGACTACCAACAGGAAAATACAGCTATAACATAGTTGAAAACAAATATATGATTAGTAATTTCTGAACATTGACTCTCAGTCTTTATTCACCTTTTTCTCATGTTTTCTCAATAGAATTAATAAAAGTAGGCTATAGAATATAATAGCATATTTCTAATAGGGGCACATTGTAACGCATTGTGACAACATGCCCCACCCGCACAACTGGGATTTAAACCCGGATAAACCTGGGATTTTAACCCGACACTAGTTCTGATGGTTAGCGAAGCATTAAAGAACTATCTCAACTGTTAAATAACATATTGGAGATTAAAATAATATCAGATTGCCCCCTTGTCTGCCATACATACAGAACCTGGTTTTGTTCATTAAATGTTCTGATCTGCCTTTGCTTTTTATGTTTTATTTATTATACTTAAAATAATTGTTTATATTCGTATTTAATCTTTTTTTTTTCACAAATGTAGACTTTTGGAAGTGCAATTTGATTACCATATGCAGTTAAAGTTGAATTAGATAACCTTCTATGTCATTTTTACTCTTCAAAGTGTACACTTGCAGGCGTTGATTATAATTAATTTACTGCTAGGCCCATAAATAATAATAATAATAATAATAATAATAAACAATGGATATGAACAAGGATATACAATATTTAAAAAAGTATATAATTATCTAACATCTGACTAATTAACAAAACATAACATGCTAAATTGGGGAAAGGCTATCTTAGATCTATAGCATAAAAAAATTAATTGTCAGAATGTCGTCTCTCAGCTGCTGAATGTCAACATGAACAACTGACAATGCACAATATAGCGAGCACGTAGACAGCGACGTTGCCATAGAAATAAAACGTGACATAGACGTTGCCAAAACATAATTGTGTTTGCTGGGAATGCAGTTATAAACGAAAATATGAAACCGAAAATCTTCAGACTCGCAGCCGGTCAGTCAGGTAATCAGAAACAGACGCGATGGACCAATTCATGCAATCCGGATCATCTTTATTAAACTTACAACTGTACAGGGATACGAAGAACACTTTCAAAATACTTCTGTTTTTATTACTCTTAAATGGTAAGAGCTTCATATCTATTTGTTTGAATAATTTCGGTTTCACATTAGGCTACATAGCTTACATTTTTTTAATGTGCACTCGCAGACATAATAATAATTATAATAAATTCATATTGTTTTACATTAAATTCTAATTTATTATATTTTAAATTAATAACATAAGTTGAACTTTTGTGTATTTTTTGACTCACTTAAATAGGCTACATTTTTATATGTAATTTTATAATTATTAGACTGCACAAATAATACTAATTATATAAATAAACCTTGATAAGCTTTATTTACGTAAACGCTTTATCCAAAGTGTCATTTCAAGAATCTATTGTTCATGTTTTCTGGGGTCGATTCCGGCATTGGCGCAGGAATGATTAAAAATAAATAAATAAATAAATAAATAAATAAATAAATAAATAAATAAATAAATAAATGCAACAGGCTTTTTTTTTTTAGATGTGTATAGCAACAGATCGACTGTAAAATAATTGTACGTGTTGACCTCGATAATTAAGCGGTTTGGAAAATGGATCTTTGTGATTTTTTGTTTGTTAGGTATACTTCCATTAAATCAAAGTAGTCTCGTATTTACTGCTTTGTTCAGAGACATTCGTGGCTTTTTCAACATATGCATTTTGCTATATTATTTGATCTTTTGATAAATTGCTGTTCTTGGATGAAATAATTAATTTACTCTAAGTATCCGCGACTCTGATACAGAGATTCCATGTCGATGTCAGCAGTGGCGGTGAGTAAATCTGTGTTAATATAAATCTATGTTAAACACACTTTTGAAGTAAGAAACTACCAGCTTTACTGGGAATTAATTTACTCTAAGTATCCGCGACTCAGATTTTTCATCATTTATTTAAAAGGACTAAACAAAGTCTTGAACTTGTTGTAAAGAACTGATATTTTTATTTCTGTTTAACCAGATCAAGAAATGCCCCATTCTGTTGCCTTGAAACTGCTTTAATGCCTCCATTTACTATCGGTTTCGATTTTAGTTCACTAGACATTGCGTCACGCGCCCGCGAGCGAACACCTGCGTGATCCCGTGAGAGATCCCGTGAACTGCTGCTCAGCTGCTCCCAGATCTCATTGAACTTGCACTTTGCCTACCCATATAAGCCCAGCTAACCATTGTTAGTTCCCACTTTGGTTCCCAGAATGTTATTTTTTTATTGTTTGTTATTGGTTAGTCAATTCAAATCACCTTCATTTATATAACGCTTTTAACAATATAGATTGTTTCAATGCAGCTTTACGGTGATAATATTAAAGTAACAGAGATTGTTTGGGCTTTACAGCAGCTCTAGAAAGTTATTCTCCAGCTAAAGCTAATTTTAATTTAATTGATTCACTTCCGAAATGTAAAATAAAACTCTTTGTTCACTGTATAAATTAAATACGGCTTCATCTTTGGTAAAGCTGTATTTGTTGTTTTATTAATATTAATGTCACAGACAAGTAGGAATTTTAAGTGTGTGCTGTCACTTTAAGACCGACTGCACGGACCAAAAAAAAAACAAACAAACAAAAAAAAACCTGACAGTTCAGTTTCTTTTGGGTTACCGAGGCAAGTTTTCTTTTAAATAGAATAATCCAAACAGGTCAACCATCATTTGAAAGATTAACTTCGTCCAATAATAGATTTACCATATTTCATAGGGTACCCAAATTTGACATTTTCTTCATCACCAAATAACAATTAATTCAACACAATCTACACTAAAAAAAAATGCTGTGTTGTTTTTACCCAACTTTGGGTAAAATACGGACAAACCCAAACGTTGGGTTAAAAATGTAATTAAAAAAATGTAACCCAACGGCTGGGTTTGTCCATATTAGACCCAAAGTTGGGTTGAAACAACCCAGCATGTTTTTAAAATATTACATTTATTCTGTATAAGTTATTTATGGGTTATTTAAAAAATAGCCTCCCTGCTATGTTCTGGGAACATTATTTAATTGCAAAATATAAAATCTAAAAAGAACGTTCCTAGAATGTTATTTGGTTCTCAAAAAAAAAAAAAAACAGCAACCAAATATGAAGGTTAAGGGAACATTCTGTGTTTGCCTGAAGAAGTAACAATTGTATTACTTCTAGCAGTAAGTTGTTTTTATTTTTATTTTTTGATGGGAAGAAGTTTCACTTTAGCACACATTCTTTCACTGGACATGCTCTAAAAAATGTAAAAAAAAATATTTGACGTTTGATAAGTAATTCTCTTTGTGAACAAATGCCTGTCACATCGGACATAGAGGCTATATATAGGACAAACAATTTTAATTATTAATTTAATTGTCCCCTAGATGCATTTGGTGCCGAGACACACACAACCAAAGCAGTTTCAGTGAAAGAGGGAAACAGGTTTGCTCTGCGTATACTGGTGAGACTGAAATACAGAGAGAGGATAACATACTGTGGATGTTTGGAGATGAGCGCATGCTTTTAGCTGAAGTCCATTTAAAGAATGGAATCTTCGAGACTTATGACAGTGATGATGGGAGATTTAAAGGCAGTCTGAAGCTGGACAGATATACTGGATCTCTCATTTTCCATAACACCAACTACAAACACTCTGGAGTTTATCATATGAAGATTATCAAAAAAACTGCAACCATATACAAGAGATTCGATGTCGATGTCAGCGGTGGCGGTGAGTAAATCTGTGTTAATATTAAACTATGTTAAACACACTTTTGAAATACCAAGAAAATGTACCAGCTTTACCAGGGTCGGCGCCACGAGGGGGCCCCAGGGGGCCTGGCCCGGCCACCTAGGTTACTGTGCCCCCTCACCTCTGGTCAGCACACCACAGTGCCTCGGAGCGCGATTTCATCCGTTGAGACTCAACAACAGGCACGGTGACGGTTCCACTATGCCCTCGTATTCCTGACATATAATTAACTAGGCTACATATCGTCGCTGTCGCCTGTCGGGTGGAAACCTCGTATGTCCAAATTTGGTCAATTTCATATTTTTTCACAAATCGATGCTACTGGTCAGTCCCCACGTGGTACTGTTATTTTTACAAATTCTTAACCAATCTAAAGTGTTGAAAATAGCTTGAGAGCAAATCTCTTAACTCCATTGGACACTTCAACTGTCTGAGAATCCTCGTAACTCCACCTCTTCTTCACTCGCGGCGGCGGGAGCCTCGCGGCATTTTGTCTCCTCAGGATTGAAAGTCACAACGATTAAGAAGTCCTCCTCGTCGAGCAACACGTAAAGCAAGCCTTAACTCTGATTTTATTTGTGTTAAACTATGATATCAGTTATTGATGTATTTTAAACGTCTAGCCTACTTATACTATAGGCTTATTATACGTGTGCATTGAAGTTTTAAAATGTATCTAATATAATACTTGAATTGAATTAAATGTTTTGGATACCAGCATTAAATTATTGTTTTTATTATTATTTTACTGACTCGAACTTGGCACTGTGCATGTAAAATACCCCAAGTAGTTTATTTATGGGAGAAACAGGTAGGTCTACTGGTCTAATTTCCGCCTATTAGACAGCCTAACGTTAGTCAGCTCATCGTTTTTTGTTCTGCTTCACTTAATAGCTCTTAAACCTTTAAAATGGAGTAAAGGAAGATGTATGTAACCACAATCGTTATCTTTGGTTAACTACTGAAGCCTTTTCTCTTGTCAAAAGGCTCAACGCGACCGCTGACTTTGTTTGCGTGCAGATTAATTTCCGCCTATTTTAGACAGCCTAGTATTTTGGTATTGCTTGCATGCATCACTCATATCTCTTAAACATTTAAAGTGAAGTTTAGGAAGATGTATGTAACGACAATCATTAGATTTGAATGGCTCTTAAAGCCTTATCTCTTGTCAAAAGGCTCAACGCGACCGCAGACTTTGATGAACACTGCTGGCAGCAGCGAAGTCTGTGTCGTACCGTTCAACATCATCGTAAATTAACCTCGTATCTATGGAATTAATTTTGATCCAATAATAATGAACGTAACTTTTCAAGAAACTAATTAAAATATAAATTGAAACTGAATAAAATATCTTTGAAACTGAAAAAGAATAAATCGCAGGCAAATTTTTTTACTTTGTTTTTAATACACTGCATGTTTTGCTAACTATTTCTCATATTTCGTTCGCTGATCTGAACTTACAAATGCGCTTCCAGAGATTTCATTTACGCTTCTGAAGTTTTCGTTTACGCTCCCAGAGTTTTCGTTTGCTGTTCTGACACATTTCTCTCATGGGGGCGGGGCTAGTAGCAGTGTGCTCTTATTGGCTACTGAGTTTTTGATCGACAGCTTCTTCACCTGGAAGTGAAGACGTCAGTGCTGTGTTTATGTGTGGATTTGAGCGTCTGTAAGCGCAGCTTTCTATTTCATTTTAATGATATTAAGTTTATATCTGTATTTTTTTGCTGCTACACTATATTGTTGAGATGATTTCTTATAGAAGGAATAGTACAGACGAATGATATCATTATCATTAGCCATCGTCGCTATCAGGATACTGGATAGCCTACTCGTGGTAAGTCAGATTTATTTATTTTTAATCAATACTATAGCCTACTAATACTATTTATAATACAGTACTGGCTTTTTTCAGGTGAGAGCCCATAACATTATACAGCTGTGTTGTCTTGATTTAACTTAGCCCAATCATTACATGACTTGTTTATCTACATTCGGTTACAGTCTTCGACTATATCATATTTCCCACCAGCCACCCCAAACAACATTGTGCTAGAGTACTGTACAGTATCTGTACTGTAGCCTACAGTACAAAAAGTACTGTATCAGTCAATGATGCCATTGGACCAGAGCGCTGTCAGTCACTGCCTGATTCAACTTTGGCAATGTAAAGCCTTTTTTTTACCATGCCAATAAAGCTAACCTGAATTTCTCAATTGCTGATTAATTTGCGATGCAGAGTTTTTGAAAGAGGAGAGAAACGACTTGACCACAGAACACGTCTCTGTTCATAATAATAAACACTCTATTATTTTGAAGTATCTTGAAAATTATTTAATTATTTGATTATCTGATTACTTTTGTGTGATAAAGATGACTGATAGATAAAGCTATTATATGTAGCTAGTATGAGTAAATGCTTTTTCTGTGTCCATATTTGACTAATAATAATGCCAAAAATTGCACTTCAAATGAACATTTCTGAGAAAAATGTTTAATCTTTAATAGTCTTTAATAATAAATATATGTCCAAATTAAAACCTTAATACATGCAAGTACTGTAAAATCCCTTAGTTAAAACATTTATATAATTTGTTTGGAAAAAATATTGTAAATCTGCAACTTGTTACTGTATGTGGGGGTTCAAAGTAGTTTGTATTGTTAGATTATAATACATTTCCTCTCTCATTTTCCAGGAGTGGAGCAACTTTTCCATAAACAAAATTCTGATGCTGACACAGAGGATGGAGTGATAGTACCAGAGATGTCCCTATCAGACAATAATCTTACTTTGTTCAGACACATCACCTTTGAATGACTGGGATCTTGATCTTCAGACACCTGATTTATTTTATTTTAATATAAACTAGCAAACATTTTAATTTCCTCTAGATTAAAACAAACACAGTTCACAAGAGGTTGCACTTTATTCTTATTAGTCTATGCTGATCTTGGATTAGCATACCAACAGCATATGAATGTTAAGGGCATAGTTCACCCAAAAATACAATTTTCACTTATTTTACTCACCCTCATGTTGTCCCAGATGCATTCTACTTTCTTTCTACAGATAAACACACGAATTAAGATTATAAGGAAAGTAATCCATCTCTGCGAGTCCTAAATACGCTTTAAAAACCGCGCACAGTGAGTGTGACGGTAATCCATGCGACCTCAGTGAATGAATCAATGCCTTCTGAAGTGAAACAATAGGCTAGATAAAAGAAATACTAATAATGTAAACTGTTTTAACTATTAAAAAATCACTTCCGACCAACTGTCTTACGTACATGGGTTACAATCCACTTGTATTATGGACTCACAGAGATGGATTATTTCCTTAAAAATCTTTGTCTATGTTTATGTGAAGAAGAAAGTCATATACATCTGGGATGGCATGAAGGAGTAAATGATGAGAGAATTTTAATTTTTTGGGTGGACTATCCTTGTACTGCTTGTGTCCAGTCACTGCTTTGTTACTTGAACTGCAACAGGAACTGCTCAAAGAACCATTGCAACATTTAAAATGTATATGAATTTTTAAAATGTATTCTGTATTTGTAATTTTTCATTTTGTATAGTAATGTATATGAGAATACTGTGCATTATGTATATTATGCAGTTAATGTTTTGTGAATTCTGGTCTTTCCTGTCACAACATAACTGCATCCAAGACCTTCACTTCGATACTTGTGTATATGCTTTAGTGACAATAAAGAATGTAAATTTAATTTAATTCATATTTTCAATTACATTAATATAACTGGTTGTATAAGTCACAATTGAAATGGTTGATGATTGTTAAAATATATTTACAATTTTAAATCTTAGAAGGTAGTATTAATTAAATGAAATAACTAAATACAATTATCAGTTAAAAAAAAATGGCAACAAGAACATTCTTTGGGTGACATATGTAATGAAGTGCCCTTTGAGGTTTGTATCATCTGACAGCAGGCCACGATTGTAATTTTCATATTGTTTAAATTCCTCTTATTTAAGTGATCATTAATTTTGATGGTGTAAACGTATATCATGCTAACAATGAGTAGTGTGATGGCCATGGTGCCAACCTTGATTACCTGGTTGAGGTTTGACTTTCTTGACGGCTGAATATATCACACACGTTTGCTAGTATTCTCTTTAAATTGTAACAGCTCAACCTAATCAGAGCCTAACATGCAAAAGAATCATCAGGAATAAACAAATATTCTCCGAAAACATTGGACACTATACAATATTTTAAGTATTATATACAGTACTTTAATGTACAATTACACCTGAATAGACTGAATAGATCTCTTGTGCTCCTAAAAGCTTCTGTTGACAAAGTAGTAGCAGCAGGTAAATACAGATAAAATAAAAAAACAAACCTAACTTAATATCATTAAAATGAAATAGAAAGCTGCGCTTACAGACGCTCAAATCCACACATAAACACAGCACTGACATCTTCACTTCCAGGTGAAGAAGCTGTCAATAAAAACCTCAGTAGCCAATGAGAACACACTGCTACTAGCCCCGCCCCCACGAGAGAAATGTGTCAGAACAGCAAACGAAAATTCTGGGAGTGTAAACGAAAACTTCAGAAGCGTAAATGAAATCTCTGGAAGCGCATTTGTAAGTTCAGATCAGCGAACGAAATATGAGAAATAGTTAGCAAAACATGCAGTGTATTAAAAACAAAGTCAAAAAAATTGCCTGCGATTTATTCTTTTTCAGTTTCAAAGATATTTTATTCAGTTTCAATTTATATTTTAATTAGTTTCTTGAAAAGTTACGTTCATTATTATTGGAACAAAATTAATTCCATACGTATCTCCCTGCTCCCAAGTCATAAATCTCGTATCTCCGATTAAACATGATTTTGGGGAAATGTTGTGTTAATGTTGTTGGTACACAGCAGTATAGGATAGCAATATAAGGTATAATACCAACTTTAACGATACAGTGTTTAATAACTCAAAAAATATGCCGTTTTTTTTAATTTCCTGAGACTGATACGAGGATTCCGCCCGACAGCGACGATATATAGGCCTATTTAAAAAATATATATATATATTTTTTGTAAATTAGTTTAGTTTTACTAGAATAAAATCAGTTTTGCAACTTTGCATTTTCACTCGCGACAGGCGATTAAATAAATTACATCACTAGCAGCTTGTATGTAATTGATTGAAATATGACTGTACGTCATGACGTTAAGTATTTTTTTTTCAGTCAACTTCTACTCTTTATTCATAATAATCTGTATTCGTCTAAAACACCTAACGTGCTTGATCATTCAAGCAATCATGGATTTATAGAGGTTGTTGTTGTTGTTGTTTTAATTAAAAGTGGGTGTATTATTATTATTGAGGGTGGGAGAGGTATGCCCCCCCCAGTGACACAACGAGGCCCCCTCATTCCGTATGTCCTGGCGCCGACCCTGAGCTTTACTGGGAAGGCTGGTTTTATTTGCTATTGCAGAGCTTTTTATTGCCCTGACCAAATTATCCAAATGTACACATTTTTTATTTTATTTAATTTTTTACAAAAGAATTTTTTTTAGTTTTTAGCATATGAATATGTTAGCCTTAATGTTATCTATAAGCAAGTGTGCTTTAAAACAATGGCATAACTCGAATTAAGTAGATATAAGCGTTCAAAACTCAGTCTCTCACTTCCGGCCAATACCGATCAACGATTATAATGACATCATACAGTAATCAGGGTTTCTGTCCAATCAAATGAATGATGTTCAAAAGCCACGACAACCGGTAGTTTAAACACAATCGAAAGGGCTGACACTTATGGAGATAGATTTGTGTCTTTATTACATGCGAGTAAATAAATGATCTGAGAGAAAAAAAAAAGTTTGAGAAAAAAAAGCTATCACACTGATAGCAAAAAAGCATTTCATGAGAGAAAAAATTATATTTGAGAGAAAAAGTTTTCATACCAATAGCAAAAAATAATCCTATTTGAGACTAAAAAAAGTTTTGAGAGAAAGTATTTTCTCATAGAACATAAAAAATATCAATTTTAAATTAATAAACTCTCAAATACTATATTTTTTGCTATCAGTGTGAAAATATTTTCTCTAAAAAAAAAAAGTTTCTCTCAAAACGCTTTTCTTTGCTCTCGATGCAATTTTTTGCTCTCGTGTCAGGATTTTGCTTTAGCTGTGAAAATTGTGTCATGGGCGGGGCCACGTTCCTATTGGCCAGTCGGGTGAGCATCGTCTTGTCTTGGGAGTCGAACTGAATCATTACACCATTGTTCGGTTCACCGGCATAGATGCCGCCTCTGCCTTAGTTGAGCACGGACACTCCAATGTTTGAGGATTTGAGGATATGCGTGGGATTTCCCCCTTTCAGGTCAATGTATCCCTGCCTCTGCTTAATTATTTTTATCCCCGGTGGGGATAAATTTAACCCCCCTCAAAGTGACTTTTACTTCCTGCTCAGCTACTGTTCGGACGCTCTTGCTTACTGCTCCGCGCTTTGCTCTATCGCTTTTACATTTTATCTCCTATATTTTATATTTTATTTCCTTTTATCATCTAATTTTAACTTCAGCAAACAGCACAGTGCTCAGACAACAAAGTTTGGATTACTACAAAAACGCAGATTTCTTTTAACCGACGAGCTTACATTCCGGGAAAGGAAAACACAACTGCCTACATTCATACGGATAAGAGAGAAAATGCCTCTTCAGGTTCAAGAATCTACTTGCTGCACTAACTGCCACAGACTTTTACAAAGGATTGCAGTTCTCGAAACAAAGTTACTTACGGGACCACCAAACCAGACGGAGCACACAACAGAGCTTCGTCATGGAAACCCTCAGCATACCGGTGAGTCCCATGAAACTAGTGCTCCTCGACAGGTAGAGAAACAAGCCAATCGACTTACTAATCGATGGCACAAACAGGGAGCGAGACCCAAAGGCACTCGAGACATCAGATTGTCACGAGCATCACATATTGCCGCAGTAGCATCCTCTACCCCAGATACAGCTCTGACAAGGATTGCAAACATTGGTCTTCTACCACCACCTATACATCTTGAGAACAGATTTGAAGTACTAATGAATGTAAATGAGGAATCCCCAAATGTGATGAATATGATCGAACACACACTGAATGGGCCAGTAGCTAACACTGATGCTAACTGGCGCTCAAGGTCGAGCAGACAGCGGCACTCAGCTCAGAGCGCAGCCGAGCCCAGGACTCTGATAGTGGGGGACTCGATAATCAGAAACATTAGCGGCAGGGATACAACTACATGCTGCCTTCCACAAGCAACAACTTCTGATGTAAACAGGGAACTTCAGAACATTCTGATGAAACATAAGACTGCAAATCGACTCATCATACATGTGGGGAAGAATGATATTCATAAAGAGCAGTCAGAACTCCTTAAGAAGGATTTCCATGAACTTTTTGAAACACTTAAAAGACTGAAAGTTCAAACATTCATCAGTGGACCACTCCCAGCAAGAGGAACAAACAGGTTCTCACGGTTGCTTGGGCTAAATACATGGCTGCAAAAAACCTGCAATATAAAAGGAGTAAACTTCATTGACAATTTCAATCTTTTCTGGAGTCAGAGACAACTATTTCATCGGGATGGCCATCACCCAAACAAACTTGGTTCAAGAGTGTTAAAGGACAATATCTACTTCTCCCTCAATCATCCTTCTGCAGTGTGTGCCAATCCACTCAATCTGAACGGCACACACACACATGGACACAGTATGAATGACCACGGGACTTCACTTCAGCAGCAGAATGGACATGCGGTTGACATATCACACAAGGACAATGATAACACCACTCCGCCACAACAACCTCTGCTCACGGACACAATCTCAGCTGAGCCCTGCCCACAGAGAGACATATCAGAACTGCTTGAAGATTCAGCACCCAAGGACGACTTCCTGGAAAACAGCCAGGGAAGCCAGGACAGCATATCACAGCCTCCTATAACACCAGAGCAACAGCCCCTTTCACCAGACACTTTCTCCCTCTCTCCAGCATCGCCACTACTGTGTTTCTCACAGAAAATGGAAGAACTGGTGTATGCTGGAACCAGACTATCCCACTCTTTTGCTGCAAGCCCCCAGATACCAACCAAAAAACGACAGGCACCATTACCACCCGCACCAAAGCCTGCGAGCCCAGCTCGCCCTCCCCCTCCTGTGAGAGCTCTTCGGCCTCTGCCACAACGCCAGGGCCCACACCATCCTCCTTCTGCTCGAGGTGAACCAAAAACAACTGATATCAGCTCTCAGTGATGTGTTTTGGGTCCCCGCTCTGATAACAGTAACTTTCTCAAATGTTTACAGAACAAGCAGGAACCCAGTGTGCCTGTATCTTTCTCTATTGCTGCTCTATTACAAGATAGAAAGTCTAAGGCCTTCAATAGCCGTACAGCAAACCTAACTAATCTGGTGCCTATTACACGTCAAACTAAGATTGATGTGGGGACAAAAAGTAAGACTGTTAAGTTAGCACTTTTAAACATTCGTTCACTTAAAAATAAATCACTTCTAGTCAACGATTTAATAACCACAAACAACCTGGATTTTATGCTTCTAAATTAAACCTGGCTAGAAGACAGCTGCAGTGCAACAGTCCTCAATGAAACAGCCCCTCCGAACTTTACTTTTATGAGTGTCTGCAGAGCTGTTAAGAGAGGTGGGGGTCTAGCTGCTCTTTTTAAAGATATCTATAAATGTAAGCAAACATCATTTGGGAATTACCCTTCTTTCGAATATCTGGGTATTGTGTTGAAAGGTGCTCCACGCATTTTACTTATCATTATTTACAGGCCTCCAAAATACTCTCCAGCCTTTGCTGAGGACTTTACAGAACTGTTATCAGCAATTACCTCAGAGTTTGACTGTTTTGCCATTGCTGGAGATTTTAACATTCACATAGATAATGCAGAAAACAATATGGCAAAAGAAATCAAAACTGTTTTAAAAACTTTTGATCTGACTCAGCATGTAGATGGACCCACACACAATCGTGGACACACTCTAGATTTACTTATCAGTAAGGGTCTAAACTTTTCATTAATTGTTATTAAGGATGTAGCACTGTCTGATCATTTCTGTATTTTCTTTGATATATTGATCTCTCCTGCCATTGAAGCTAAATCTGTGTCTGTCAAGAAGAGATGCTTAAATGAGAACACCAGTGTACTATTTATGAAGGCTATATCCTTAACACCAAGTATATCTGCTGACTCTGTTGATTTTCTCCTTGATTCTTTTAACTCAAAAGTTAAAGGTATAATTGATGATATTGCTCCTGTTAAAGTCAGGAAGAAGAGTGGCAGACAAAAAGCACCTTGGAGAAACTCAACAGCAGTGCAAAATATGAAAAGACAATGCAGAAAAGCAGAGCGCATGTGGCGGAAGACTAAACTTGTAGTCCATTATAACATCTACAAAGACAGCCTTCATGCTTTCAATATGGAACTAGGCAAAGCTAGACAGACTTTCTTCTCAAATATTATAAACAGTAATTTAAACAACACACGCACTCCTTTTGCTACTGTAGAGAGACTGACAAACCCTCCAAGCCAGATTCCCAGTGAAATGCTCTCAGAGAACAAGTGTAGTGAGTTTGCTTCTTTCTTCTCTGAGAAAATCAGTAATATCAGAAAGGTGATCAGCACATCCTTGAGTTGCACTGAGGTCAGACAGATCGAACCACCTGAGAAAGTAGTTACTATGTCTGATTTCAAAGAAATTAATGGCAAAATTTTGGAAGAAACTGTACAGCACCTTAAAACATCAACATGCGCTCTTGACACACTTCCCACATCATTTTTCAAAAGTGTGTTAAACAGTTTAGAAGCAGATCTTCTAGAAGTGGTAAATGTCTCACTTCACTCTGGGAGTTTTCCATACTCCCTGAAAACTGCAGTTGTCAAGCCCCTCCTGAAAAAGAGCAATCTGGATAAGACCATATTGAGCAACTATAGACCGATCTCAAATCTTCCTTTCATAGGCAAGATCATTGAAAAAGTTGTCTTCAATCAGCTGAACAAATTCTTGAGCTTGAATGGATACTTTGACAATTTTCAATCTGGTTTCCGACCGCACCACAGCAAAGAGACAGCGCTCATAAAGATAATAAACGATATTCGCTTAAATACTGATTCAGGCAAATTATCAGTGCTGGTACTACTCGACCTCAGTGCTGCATTTGACACTGTTGATCATAACATACTTCTTGACAGGCTGGAAAACTGGGTGGGGCTTTCTGGGATAGTCCTAAAATGGTTCAGGTCATACTTAGATGGGAGAGGTTATTATGTGAGTATAGGTGACCATAAGTCTGAGTGGACATCCATGACATGCGGAGTACCTCAAGGCTCAATTCTTGCGCCACTCCTGTTCAACCTGTATATGCTCCCAATGAGCCAAATAATGAGAAAGAACCAAATTGCTTACCACAGCTATGCAGACGACACACAGCTCTACTTAGCCCTATCGCCTAACGATTACAGCCCCATTGACTCCCTGTGCCAATGCACTGACGAAGTCAACAGTTGGATGTATCAAAACTTTCTTCAGTTAAACAAAGACAAAACTGAAGTCATTGCGTTTGGAAACAAAGATGAAATTCTCAAGGTGAACGCATACCTTCACTCTAGGGGTCAAACAACTAAAAATCAAGTAAGGAATCTCGGTGTGTCCCTAGAGTCAGACCTTAGTTTCAGTAGTCATGTCAAAGCAATAACTAAATCAGCATACTATCATCTGAAAAATATTGCAAAAATTAGATGCTTTGTTTCCAGACAAGACTTAGAGAAACTTGTGCATGCTTTCATCACCAGCAGGGTGGATTATTGTAATGGACTCCTCACTGGCCTTCCCAAAAAGACCATAAGACAGTTGCAGCTCATACAGAACGCTGCCGCCAGGATTCTGAGCAGAACCAGAAAACATGAACACATCACACCAGTCCTCAGGTCTTTACACTGGC
Organism: Leucaspius delineatus; assembly: GCA_023718395.1. Lineage (NCBI taxonomy): Eukaryota > Metazoa > Chordata > Actinopteri > Cypriniformes > Leuciscidae > Leucaspius > Leucaspius delineatus. Next base: position 47,717,393 of record CM043363.1, on the reverse strand, counting down.
TCTCAGTTAAATTTAGGATTGATTTTAAAGTATTATTACTGGTATATAAATCATTCAATGGCCTAGGACCTCAATACATTGCAGATATGCTCACTGAATATAAACCCAACAGATCACTCAGATCATTAGGATCACATCAGCTAGAAATACCAAGGGTTCACTCTAAGCATGGTGAGTCTGCTTTTAGCTATTATGCCAGCCGCAGCTGGAACCAGCTTCCAGAGGAGATCAGATGTGCTCCTACAATAGTCACATTCAAATCCAGACTCAAAAGACTTTTGTTTAGCTGTGCATTTACTGAATGAGCACTGTGCCGCTGTTCGTCCGACTGTTTGTACTGTATTTTATTTTTCTAAACTGTTTTAATTATTCTTATTTCTTTTATTATTTTAATTTCTTCTATGTAAAGCACTTTGAATTGCCATTGTGTATGAAATGTGCTATATAAATAAACTTGCCTTGCCTTGCCTTGCCTTGCCTTGATCAGTGCTACTACACTAGTGGCGAGACGGATCACAAAACGTATCACAGATCCGTGGTTTGATTAAAGTCGATTTTATTTTAAAATGCGCTACTTTGGCTGGCTCTGATATAGCTGCCGCAGCCTCTCTGTAATCACCACTCTGCAGACTTGCTCAATGTCCCGCCCACGGCGCTATCTGATTGGTTACACCTCACGAGTAATAGCCTATCAACACGTGTGTGTCGAAAGGAAGGCTGCCTTCAGCATATTACTGAAGCGGGAATAAACATCACAATCTGATTATGTTTCTATGATGACAAGCAGAGTTAGTGTCCCAGTCACACCACTGAGAATGGCCGAAGTAACACATACGGTGTTTCACTCAATTGAAGCTAAAGCAAAGGTTTTTTGATCACTCACTCTTCAGCGTCTGGCGCAAGTGATTTCGATTCAATGTAAAGACGCGTTTACGCGCGTCTAGAGGTCCTGCGGCGCGGGCGCGTCCAGTTCGCGCGAATGAGGCGAATTGACTAACACGAGATAATGCATCTGTCTTTTCTTTTATTTCACTGTAGCTCAGCATCGCGATTTAAAGTTCACGTTATTATTACTTTAACAGCAGCAGTAAAACTGGGCCATTTAATTTTGCCATTCATAAATAAGTGTTTTGACATGTCTAGCCGAGTGGCAATCCATGGTACTGGGAGGGGGATTTAATTCTTGCATGTTTTTTCATTCTGCATGATCACAGTTCATATGTGTGGGGAAAGATAAGCTATTAGAGTAAAGATATTGCGTTAGGCTACTTCATGAGTTAATAAGAAAAAATAATTTACAATTCTTGCAAATGCAGTGATGAAGTTCATGTTCTCATGATTTATATTTATGAATAAAAATGTTTCAAAACATCCCCCCCACCCCTCTGTTTTTTTTCACAAATCGCACCCAAGATGATGACACACACAACTCGATGGATAGCTGGCTGAGCAAGTTGAGCATCACTGAAGATTAAACATTAAAAAATAGCACACATATTCATGAATGAATGTGTCTTATATTATTAGCTTGGGTTGCTAATGTAAGAGTTAGTAGCCTACTAGACGTACCTCGTCAGCTCTAGACCTCGGCTAGATGGTAAAAAAAATATTTAGAATAAGCCCTGTGTAGCTGAGTTTGCAAGCTACACACACATGCAGTGTAGCTAAACGTTTAGTGCAACAACCATACAAAGACTATTTTAAACAAAACTAAGTGGGACACTTTCAAACAGTATATCAATCACTGTCTAACGTCAGCTAGCTATGGGTTGCCACCTTCCATGCATACTAACGTTAACTTAGTTGAAAGTTGTACAGGAGGTTGATGAACAAGCAGTTACTCTTCAGGTGCTTTGAGGCTAGCAAGTGCAAATGTAGAAACTAGCTCACTACTCACTAAATAAGGAGTGAAACTATCTAAATCAAAACATTAAGTTGGCATTTGATTTAAAAATAGTTTGCAAGTTTACCTAGCATGATGGCTAATTAGCAATTAGCAAGCTAAATAATATAATACACATTCATTCATGAATATGAGTGCTATTTTTTAATGTTTAATCTTCAGTGATGCAGAACTTGCTCAGCCAGCTATCCATCGAGTTGTGTGTGTCATCATCTTACCCAAACATTGGAGTGTCCGTGCTCAACTAAGGCAGAGGCGACATCTATGCTGGTGAACCGAACAATGGTGTAATGATTGAATGATTGAGTTCGACTCCCAAGACAAGACGATGCTCACCCGACTGGCCAATAGGAACGTGGCCCCGCCCATGACACAAATTTCACAGCTAAAGCAAAATCCTGACATGAGAGCAAGAAATTGCATCGAGAGCGAAGAAAAGCGTTTTGAGAGAAACACTTTTTTTTAAGAGAAAATATTTTCACACTGATAGCAAAAAATATATATTTGAGAGTTTATTAATTTAAAATTGATATTTTTTATGTTCTATGAGAAAATACTTTCTCTCAAAACTTTTTTTAGTCTCAAATGTGATTATTTTTTGCTATTGGTATGAAAACTTTTTCTCTTAAATATTATTTTTTCTCTCATGAAATGCTTTTTTGCTATCAGTGTGATAGCTTTTTTTCTCAAACTTTTTTTTTTTTCTCTCAGATCATTTATTTACTCGCATGTAATAAAGACACAAATCTATCTCCATAGACACTCGGGTTACCATGAACGAATATGAAACGCAAATGAGAATAATAGAGGGCGTGTCTTATTTTCAAAGCCTGACAGCTGGAGGAGAGTATTTCCATAAACTGATATCATCTGAGAAGGAAAGGCATTTCAAAGTGAAGTACATTTTCATATTTTGATTAAAGATTTCAAAGACAAAATTATTTTTGACTTGCATGAATGAATTGTTTAAGACGAGTAAAATGCACTAACAAAGTAAACAGTCACTTTTTATTTAATGCTTACTTTAAAGATGTCACGGATGTCACTTGATTTGAATTAAAGTGAAAATGTCTTAATTAGTGCATAGTGCAAACAGGAGATCCCAACTTCAAAAGACAAACATGCAAAAAGTGAAACATTTAAAGGACTGTGAACAGTAGAAAGACAAACAAACACGATTAAAACAGTTAAATGCTGTTGCTGATGTTCCTAATGCACATCAAGAAGTTTTAGCTAACCTGTTTTCTTATAAAAAAAAATAAAAATAAATAAAGAATAAAAAAAGTCTCTTTTATCAGCCGTGCAGATCAACCTTTCCTTTAGGCGATGAGACGCGTTATCTGGCTGACTGACTGTACTGTACCACCCACATACAGTAACACTACCTCTCCCGATACTAACATGGTTTCTGTTTCTGTTCTGTTTGTTTTGTTTTGTTTTAAAGTATTTAGTTCATTTACTGGAAAACAATCTGAACTTGTTCTAGGAACTGGGAGTGTTCCTGCAGTAGAAAAACACCTATAGTTACACTGATCTAATCAGAAACTATATTAAAGGATAGTTCACCCAAAAATTTGAATTAGCCCATGATTTATTCGCACTCAAGTCATTCTATGACATTCTTCTTTCAGACAAATACAACCACGATCGTCATTACGTTGCACATCAAGTTGAAAGGGCTAATCTTTCGCCGTATCAATGCGTACAGCCGTCTGCCGGAAGCTAGTTATTTTAGTCGATAAAGTTTTAAATATAAATATTTTTCTTACACAAACGCATCGCTTCACTTCAGAAGGCCTTTATTAACCCCTAAAACACTTTAATGATGGATAGATGCACTTTTATGATGGAGCGATGCACTTTTATCATGGAGAGATGCACTTTTATGAGGATAGATGCACTTTTATGATGGACAGATGCACTTTTATGATGGACAGATGCACTTTTATGATGATAGATGCACTTTTATGATGGATAGATGCACTTTTATGATGGATAGATGCACTTTTATGATGGATAGGTGCACTTTTATGATGGACAGATGCACTTTTATGATGGATAGATGCACTTTTATGATGGATGGATTTGCTTTGATGGACTTAGAAAAAAAAACAAAAAAAACATTCACTGCCATTATAAAGCTTGAAAGAGCCAGAACATTTTTTTTTATTATATAACTCCGATTGTATTCGTCTGAAAGAAAAATGTCATATACACCTAGGATTGCTTCAGAGTGAGTAAATTGGGCTAATTTTCATTTTTTTGGTGAACTATCCCTTTAACATTATCTATGGTTATTATTATTACAAATTCCTCAGTTAAAATAGGGAAGATCTATGGTAAGTATTTACAAGGGCAGGTGCAAAAGTAGAATCAAGAGCTTTAAAGCCTTGGCATCCATAAGTTCTTGACCAAGTAAGCCATAAAGTGCTCCTGAAAAACAAGGGCAAACAGCAGATAGAAACAGTTGACATGACTCCGAGGTGTAATGATGCTTGCGGGATTTTCTGAGAGGTTTAGCTGAGCTTCTTTCTGATTTAAAAAGACTAAAGGCACAATGCATTGTTTTATTGTACTGTGCAAGCATTTTAATTGTATAGCTGTAATTTTATGGTTTTAGTTTTTCTTTATTTTTGATCAAATTAAGTACATATTTTGGACTACTGTTATGGCATTTTTTTTTTCTTCAGAAAAGAAAAAGAAAAACATTTGGGAATCCATTCCTCTACAAGATATAGTAAAAACTGGTAAGTGGATATTATATTATACATAAATACACATTTTTATTTCTTTTAAACTGATCTATCAGCAATGCTTCTGTATACTTTGAAGTATTTTGTTCCTGTAATATATACTGTATTTGTTCATTTGTTTCTTTATAGTTTCGTCCTTCCTGTTTGCGGGTCTGATAGGACTCGTAATCTTGACATGTGGTTTCTGGGTGACTTCCTAAAAATGCCTTTTTTTAATTATTATTTTATCTTGAGACTAGTTTGTTGTTGAAAGAAATTGGACACAAAAAAGTTATTTCTGAGAAGAATTTAATTATTTGTTCTCAAATATATATTTTGTTATAATCAAGTGAAATTGTTGTATTTTAATGTCTTTTAAGTGTCCAAGGGCCACTATCTTTGACCAATCAAATCACAGCTTCAGTAAAACCACAACAGTGGAAACAGAACCTCTTTTAAAAGTTTTGAAAACTTTAATACTAGATTTGACAAAACAGGCAGAGTTCGTCTCAATGCAGTTTGGTTTTAGATCTGTGATAAAATATGTGATAAAATGAAAAAAATCTTGTCTTTATGTACATTGTGATAAATTTTGTGTTTAAGTTCATAAGGATATAATATAGCACCTCAAATGCAATCAGTCTAGTTATGTAAAAGTAAAAATCACATACACAACCTTTGTTTTCTGACTTGCATCTGCTTTTATCAAATATGTCAAATAATTATAGTTAAATGTATTCAATGTTAAGTCTTGTTACAATCGAGAGAGTTCAGAATTGCTTGCAATTTCTTGTAACAATCATGTTTTATATTCACAATTGTTTTTCTAATTTATTAAATATCTTAGATTATATACTTTATGACCATTATCTGTTTTTTTATTTTTATTTAGTTATTTTTTATGGTTAAAATTGCCATGTAACAGAAAACTCAGTAAGATGGTTATTTTGAGAATTGAGTGCGGACTGGCCCATCATTTTTATTTATTTATGTTTTTGATTAACCTTCTGTTTCTATGAATTTAAAAAATACTTAGTAAGATGAACTGATAATTTTGTTTGACATTCCTCATATCCTGTGAAAAGAAAAATATTTGTCATAATTCTGTTTATGACAAATAAACCTGTAATAAAAATAAATTCTGTTATAAACCTGTATGTTTCTTTCTTCTGTGGACATACAAATATATATATATATATATATTGATACCCACTGGTATTCCAGAGGAGGAGATGGCGGGCGAGTTGCGGCATGCAAAGGGAGCATAGACCACCTTGACAGTGGATGTAAACAACGGTCGATGTGTTGTCCGTCCGGACCAGTATATGCTTGTTGTCTCACAGCAAAGGCAAAAACCGGCAGAGAGCAAGAAATACTGCAACTCAAGACTGAAAAAAAAGTGTTGGATTTACATGATTTAATTGTGTACATCGGTCCCACATGAATCAATTAAGTTAAACATAATTTGATCATGTAACTTCAACATCATGACATGAAGTAATTTTAAGTGACCCAATTAAGTAGTCTCAAAGTGAATTTTAAAAGGCTCCCTGAATTTATTTATAATTACATATTCATTCATCCAATGAGATTTCATTTAATTCAGTGTCACACAACTGAATTGATAGAATATAGCTATTAGCCAGCTATACAACAGATTATCTGCTTAATTGCTAAGCTTTACATGCTCTTTCAGCCAAATCAGTTAATAGTTGATACAAGTGCTCCACTCTTCTCCACAATGGTAACCCACAGTAATTTAAACGGTTCTAACAATTCCAATGTAATTGAACATTAAACACAATATGTGGGGATGTAGGGGTTGTTTGATTTTTATTTTTTTTTAATAGGCTTTCTGACCCCCAAGACTCAACTAATCTCTGCAATTCTATATCTGTGATCCTTGAAGAGTCTTTGGCCATTCAAACTTTCCTCCTCACCGTCCATTAAGACAATATAGACACACGTCCACTTCCTGGCAGATTCGTAACATCTTTAGTTGATTATAACTTCTTAATTATTGCCCTGATGGTCAAAATGGAGATTTTCAATTCTTTAGCTATATTTTCTTACAGCCACTTTTTATTTTGTGATGCTCAACAATCTTTTGCTGCAAATCAGAACTGTATTATTTGGTTTTACACATTGTGATGGATGATTAAGGGGATTTGGCCTTTGTGTTTCCTCATATTTAAACAAGAAGTCATAGCTGGACAATTTCATGTTCCTAGTCACCCTGGTGTGCTAAATAAAGGTAAATATTAATAGGAATATACTTGAGAGATATATACCCCCCCCCCCCCAGTTTTAATTCTTTTACTTCAATGAAAGATGAATTTTTTGAATGAAAGATCAAAATTTTTTATCATATTTACCAGGGGTATGATTAATTCTGAGCCCGACTGTATATATATATATATATATATATATATATATATATATATATATATATATATATATATATATATATATATATATATATATATATATATATTCAATGTAAATTGTGATAATCGTAATTAATAATCGCAATTACAATTTCAAGGGAATAATCGGCAATTATGATTTTTGTCATAATCGTGCAGCCCTGCTGCTCTACCTTCTGAAGTTTGTCAGCTGCAACTGTGCAGGGGACTGTGACACTCTCAGGTGCTGCTGTAAAAAAAAAAAGGCATCAAGCGTCTTTCTGTTTGTGGGAACTGTCATGGTAACTCTTGCCAGAACATCAACCAGCCAGATGATAACAGGAGTGAGGGAGATGTAGGGGAGTTGGATGAAATTTTAAACTGATTTAGCAAGTTTTGTTTTGTAATTGTTCAATAAAACCATTTTTATGTGGTTTTTGTATGGACTTGGAGTCATTTTTACTCAAAACTAATGGCTGGGATAGATTCAGCACCCCTAAAAACCCCTAGTTAGACATCTCAAAAGGTAATATTGAAAAAAAAAAAAAAAAAAAAAAAATCATTATTTTTACCCATGCCGTCTGGGCACCCCAACTTTGATCGCCTCTCGAGGATTTGGCCGTGGATAAATTGGGAGGTGTTACTAAACACCTATACGAACACATGGTAAAAAAAGCTATTGGTAAGAAATTTTTTTGCAGATTGGGGAAAAAAAGGCCTAACTTTCCCTAACTATAGGGTTGGGTATCGTTTGAATTGTAACGATTCCAAAATTCCGATTTCGATTCTGCTTATCGATTCCGGAAAACAACAAACCTTAGATATCATTCACATTTAGTCTTATTGCAAAACATTTAGTTGTAGCTGAGACAGTTCAGGGATTTTGTTTGTTTCCTCGAGGTCGAAAAGTGTTTCATGTTCTGTCAGGTGTAATCTAAGAGAAAAGACCAACAACTGTGGAACCTTCAACCAAGGTCCATAAACTATTGTGTCCAAAAAGAGAAATGCTGTGTTCACAATATAAAATAAATGCCAGGTTTGTGAAGGAATTCATTAGTGAGAAAGCAAAGACACTCCAAGGCTGCGTTCCAGTCCACTTTTAGACACGCACTTGCGAACTTCCCTAACACTTCCCCTCGGGGGAATCCTTGCCGCCATTTTGAAGTGCGTACCATTTCGTGAAGTGGACGAGGGAAGTTTATATGGACAGACCCTCGAGGGAGCGAGTCTACTTCATATGTACACTTCAGGCACCTATATGTCCCACAATGCAGTATGACTGTGACGTCACCACATATCTCGTCTAATCACCCCCACAACAAACAACTCTATGATATATGAATTATATATTTTTTTATTTAAAACAACCCAAACACACATATATACATTTGGATGCTGCATTAAACAAATTCTTAAAGGGAAAAATGTTTTAAATAATAAATCAACTCCACAGCTGATTCCAAGTGATCAAGGGTTTAGGACGTTCCAGTTCAGCCCATTGCCGTTTCCGCCAGTAGTGGGCACTCGTGCAATGTAAGCCATGACGTACATCCGAGCGAACGAGACGGAGGGAAGTTAGCGAGTGAAGGGCATGACAATTTTGGACTGGAACACAGCCCAACTGAACAGCAAAACCAATCAGACAGAACTAGTCGAGTTAGTGACAGCAAGACTGAGTAAATAACTCCTGATAACATGTGAGTTCAGGGTGAGCCACTAGATGGAGGTGTTGCTCCTCAGACGAGACCACAGAGACAAATCACACTAGAGATTTAAAGACTTTATCGTTCCCTGTTGGAGGAAATGGAGCATCGATATGTTGTGTTTATGTATTTCACTGTGATCTCAAAGTATATTATAATGTGTCCCAAATCAGTATTTTCTCAGGATAAAGGAGAAGCTGGGGAAGTTGTTTGTTTATTACTGTAGAATGAAAAAGAAAATGAATGAGTTAATAATAGTATTATTATAACATTAATTTAAAATAACATTTTAATAATGATAAGTTTATGCGTGGAACAATGCTGAACTCTTTAAAATGTAAACAAAGTCTGTATTCCTCCAGGAGGTGCTCGACATAATAAATGTAATAAAACATGGAGAGACTCATGAACCTCAGAGTAAGAAAACTTTATTGATAAAGGCAAGCAAAATACATACAGAAAATATACAGTATAGTAAAATGAGATCTGTCTCCATTCACTTTTTTGTATTTAATTGAAATATATACAAAGCCGTTCAAATAGGATTTAAAAAAAATCTGACACTGAAAGAGAGCACAAGCACAAATAATCATCAGTATTTATCATGACAATAACAATAGAAGAACAAGAACACACTTAAAGAATCTTTAAAGTTCAGTGTTTTGCTTTAGACTTCAATACTTCCTGAAAAAGATAAACATAAGAGCCATAAATTAATAATTCTCACAAATATGCATACAAAATCAGTTTGTGAGAAATGACATCATCAATCATGTACCTGATGTGTGAATATGTGCTTGATCTCGTTCAGCTCTTCTGGATCTGATCTCATAAACCACAATAATGACAGTAGCCACGCCCACCAGAGCAGAGAGGACCAATCGGATCACAGCTTCAGTAGGACCACAACAGTGGACAGAGTCTGAGGAATAAACACGTCAAACTGAGATCAGATCAGTCAATAAACACTAATATCAGTGCTGTCGTACCTGCACATGTGTGACAGAGTGTGTTGATGTCCAGATGTGTGGTCTGGTTGCTGATGGGATTGTTCAGCACACAGCTGTAGGTGTTTTTATCCTGATATTCCACCTCCAGAGGTAGAGAGAGACTGATGCTGAGATCAGACGCACTGATGCTGGACAATACACTGATTCCTGCGTACCAGGAGAGAGTCACATGACTCACATTCAACACTGATGAACACACCAATGAACATGATGGTGATGAAGAACAGTGTGAAGAGTGACTGATGACAGGAACAGGCAGACGAGCTGGAAAACATGAGAGAATAAAGATAAATGAGGACGAATGAAGATATTCAAGCAGACGAAGAAGAAACATCGAGAGCAACCAAGATGATCAAAAGTAGAGCATTCAAAACAATCTGAAATAGAAAGTTAAATATAAATCTGGATGCTATAAATGTAAAAAATAGGGCTAATTAGTCATTTTAAGAATAAAACAACATCTAAATGATAGGACTTTAGAACGACTGCAAAGCTGTACTAAATAAAACAGATGAAACTGATATTTAACTCACCATAGACACTGAGATTGAAAAGAATGAATACAATTCTATAGATCTTTACTTTATAACGTCCAGTATGTTCAGTTGTGGTGTTTGTGATGGTCAGAGATCCAGTTTGATTGTCCAGCTTCAGTCTGTCTCTGAATCTCCCATCAAGAACATCATCATATACAGTGATTCTGTCGGACAGTTCATTGATTTCTGCTATTAAAGTGTTTTCATTTCCAAACATCCATTGAAACCCATCATCACTTATTTTAAGACCAGGATTTAGAGTGACAGAATATCCCTCCATCTCTGACATTTCCTTTGTACTACCAAACACACCTGGAGAACAAACAGAAACAGATTTTGTCATGGATTAATTATTTTGAAAACTTCATGATGGTTAACTAAAAGTAAATAATTGGAAATTAACATTTGAAATAATTAATATCATAAAAATACAGAAGCCAAACTGAGTGTGGATTAATAATTTCATTTTTTTCTGGTGATTAAAAAAAACCCCAGGTGAAACCGATATTTAACCCACCAAAGACATCGAGAGATAAAAATGTCTTCAAATGGTTGATCAGTAGTTCATATTCTCCATCATGTTCAAGTCTGGTGTTTGTGATGGTCAGAGATCCAGTTTGATCGTCCAGCTTCAGTCTGTCTCTGAATCTCCCATCAAGAACATCATCATATACAGTGATTCTGTCGGTCCGTTTATTGATTTCAGCTATTAAAGTGTTTTCAAATCTCCACTGAATCACATCATCATCCTTCATTTCAGTAAGATCAGAGTTTAGAGTGACTGAATCTCGCTCAATCACTAATATGAATTTCACTCCTGTATCACCAACAGAGAACAAACAGAAACAGGGTTTGTCACTAATTAAGACTATTAAACAATGGTATGATGGTTAACTAAAGTAAACATTTGACATTTAAATTTGAAATGACAAATAATTTAACCACAGAACAAGCACAAAAGCAGCAAAATTAAGCTATTAAAATTAAAATATTTTACTTACCAATGACAGTAAGACTGAAAATCTTGATCTCACTGTTGATCAGTAGTTTATAATCTCCAGCATGTTCAGTTGTGGTGTTTGTGATGGTCAGAGATCCAGTTTGATTGTCCAGCTTCAGTCTGTCTCTGAATCTCCCATCAAGAACATCATCATATACAGTGATTCTGTCATCCCGTTTATTGATTTCTGCTATTAAAGTGTTTTCATCTCCAAACCTCCACTGAATCACATCATCATCCTTCATTTCAGTAAGATTAGAGTTAAGAGAGACTGAATCTCCCTCCATCACTGACACTGATTTACCAAACACTCCTGAAGAACAGAGTTTTTCACAGATTAAAGCTTTAAAATCACTTGATATTGGTTGATGAAGCTTCACTAAAATACTTTTAATCATTAAAATATGAAATGAATAACATTTTTCAACAGTACAACTACATAGAATGATAAATGAAAGAGAAATAAACAACAGATACTTTTCCGACAACTACAATTAATGCTGTTTTGTATTTGAGCTTCATATTATATTTGATTAAATCCATCCCTAATAACTGATTGTAGACCAAACATTATCTCACAGTTCAATTATTTCTATATGAGAATAACAGTGAATGTTAATCCTCTCTAAGAAATTTAACCACCAATTTATCACATGGTACCAGAACAGAAACAACTGAATCCAGAAAAACACATTTAAAACTCACCATCCAGACGCCACAAACACAAACAGAGCAAAACTAATTTGAGAAACATTTTCTTCATCGGTTCACTGAAAGGCCCACGATAGTAACTCTTAATGTCTGAAACACTCAGATTGATCTGAGACACGACTGAACTGAGATATTTATCTGGTTGTGACCTCAGTCACAGTTCACACATCCGTCTCCTTTAACATCACGAAAATCAACAAGCTTTTGCTGATCTTACATTTTCAAATGAATTCTGGCCCTGAATGAAAACTAATAGCAGAAGAGTGAAATATTGGATTAGATATCTGTGTATTGTCATGGTTGCACCGGTTTCTGGACTCATTCTCAGTGCAAGCACTGCATTTGCCTGACTTGGCGATCTGAGAATATTTCTGAGTTTACTATGATGAAGTGTCTTATCTGAGTGTCTTTCTGTGGAATAAAATGTGTCCAGACCTACCGTGTCTCTCTTTTGTTACAGAAATCCAGACCGATTAACATGAACACTGTGGGGGTTTTCGCTTCAAGTATGGACCGATTGGCTGAGATGGAATCATGGGAAGATATTCTGTCCTCCATCAATCATGGCCACATTATTGAGATGTCCAGTATGTGGTGGAATTTTTATCCGGTACTGCCATTTAGTACCCAGGGAAGACCAATCTCTCATGAATTTGTTCTGGATTGGATTTTTTACACCTTTTACAACTGATACCACCAGGCAATCTAACCCTCTCCCTGACGCAATATCTAGACTGGGTGTTGTGGATTTATGGCTCTCCTGTTACGGTTGGTGAAGTCAGTGAGATGAAGAATAATGATGCCGCTAAGCAGCTATTCTCCGGTAGCCAATCCCTTCCTATGCATCAGTCCTCGTCATCCAGCACCAAATCAGTAACAACCATCAGAGCCAAGCCACCATCTTGTCAGGACGAGTCAGCCAAGCCCAGTTTGGAGAGATCACCTCCAGTGAGTATTAGGCTTGCTACTAAATTGGAGGATTTTCCCATCATGTCCATCCTAAGGGCTTGGAGATCAAGATCTAAGTCGGTCCATTTCAAATAAGTTAAGAAAAGAGTCCCTCAGTTTCATGCCAGTCCACGAGTCTGCTTCAGTCCATGAATCTTTTCCAGTCCAAAATTATGTTCCTGTCAAGGCCCGCTCCAGCCTCTCTTCTCCGTCAAATACCGGCTCAATCAAGAATCCACTCGGACCCCAGAGATTTGTTACAAGTCCCCACTGGCCCCGGAGCTCAGTCCAGAATCTTTCACAGACGGCATTCTGAGCACCACACTATCCCCACGGACTGGTTCTCTCCCGAGTGTCCTGCGGGGATATTCAGTCCAGTGTCAGCTCTGAGCTGATCAGCCAAGGGTCATTGCTTCTGTCGTCTGCTCTATCTGCCATTTATGTGTGTTTGAGCTGCACACATCTCACCAGTTTTCATTGAGGCGAAGGCATCTATTTCAGATACCTTTGAAGCAGCAGCACCCGTGCATGAACACCCTGTTCATTCAGTTATGTCCAGGAAGGCCATCACGGTATCCATCGCTTCTTCATTCACCACTGAACTCATTGACTTATCTCGACAGGAGAGGTCGCTATAAAGTCCCCCGACTTGGCCAAGAGTCGAGTTTTTGAATTTTGCTCAATATATAGAATATATCATGGACAACTGACTCCCGAAGCTTTTCGTTTTCTGGTCCATTCGTATAGTTTGCAGCAGAGATAGAAATGAACTTTTACACTATGGTTATATTGATTTGTATCTTTTTTGGCCATTTTTTCCTCTAAAAGGGATTTCTTCCCCTCATTAAATGCCTAAACTTTTATGTAAAACTCTTACACTTAATGTATTTTTTTTTAATTAGAATAACAAGACACTATAGGATTGATACCGATTAAATAAAATCAGTATCAACAAAATCCATCTTTGCACTGCAGAAGACAGACTGTTTAATGCAGCTCAGATGTGGCTGACTGGAATTGCACAAATAATGTTATAATATTGTTTTGAATACAACTTGAAACATAAAACCTATTTTAAAAATGAAATGATACTTTAAATATGAAACTGAAACCACCAGTATGTGGTGGCAAGTCTGTGGCTGCTTCTGAAATCGCATATTCTTGAGTAGGTACTTCATTTTGAATAAGCAATATCTTCACAACCATTAAGAAAGGATGTTCTATAGTATGAAAGTAATCCAGACGTACTTCATTCACCATGTTGTCATTATCATGTGGTTTACCAGCATCAGTTGTGTCGCTTTACTGCCATTCACAAATCCTCTCCCGTGGCCTCATGGGATGGTAAAGTATCCATCATATGCACACTTCAGAATCTCGCTGGAAGAAGTACTGTGCATTCAGACATACTTCTTTTGTCACATTCTGTTTTTCACCTACTATATAGTAGGGAAGTATGCAATTTCGAATGCAGGCGGTGACTGAATGAGTGACTCACTGAATCATTCATTTAACTTCAGGAACGATGCAAGTGACTGTATTTAATAATGGGTCTTTGAATCATTGACTGTGTGGATTTATTTGAAATTATATTTGTTGTGAAAAAGAGCAGAAACATAATATTATGTCCAAAATGTAACTCAATGTTAACTTCTTGTTTGTTGAACTGTTGCAAAAACCAGTATCACATTTGCAATCGTGCTGATGTTCTGGAAAAAAGCACTCTTGCTCGTGTGATATTGCTTAACTCTGTCATATGACACAAGTATAAAAAAGATATGAAAGGTCTTCCAGATTTTATCCTCATATCTTGATTTTTGGGGGAATTCACACTGCATTTAAATAGGGTACATCACACAGTGAAAGCATGCACTCTTAAAGTGTACGTGCAGGAGTTTATCGTTAAACGCTCCACAAACATTCAGCAGAAGCTGTTTATCCACCCAACAGATCTAACCACATTTCTGTACAGAGAAAACATAGAAGAAAACCGTTGCAGCATCCATTTTGACCCCGAAACCAGTGAACAACATTTATAACGTTTGCCTGCATTGTTGCAACAAAATTCATCAGTAACTGTTAATGAGCAAATACAGTAACCTGTAATTGTTAATTTAGAGAAATTTGCATTTGGTCTTTGGAAAATTTGATGTTTTGTTGAGTTTATAACAAGATCTCTGTTTTTTGATTGCATATCCTACTTTGGTATTTTGGCAAATCTGAGCAAAATAACTCTTTGAAACTCTAGTTGACAAACATGTGAGTTTACCCTGGCCTTCTCTTCTGAAGAAACTGAGAAGTGTTGAGGCCTGGATTAGTGTTTCCTGAATTCAAGTATGATGATCCTCATAGTTTAGCTGTATACTATGGTGGCTATATAACTGTAACAAGGCTTGGGAAAAATACACTTTAGTCAAGATTTTAGTGAACCAACATCTCTAACACATTTTTGTGTATTCATTTAATCAAACAGGAAAACAAAATCCACGTTAGCGTTTCAATGACTTTCCAAAGAGGAAATCATATACATATACAACAATATAGTAATTTTAACATAAAACATGGAGAGACTCTTGAACCTCAGAGAGAGAAAACTTTATTGATAAACACAAACAGACACATATGGAGGATAAAGCCTGTTATACTAAATATTTAAAACAGTCTTTGGAAATCTACAGTATTTATCATTCAGGATCACAATGACCTCAAAGATCACTTAGAGGAAATATAAATGACAAAACAAAACAACAAATCAGATTATATTTATTATATTATTATATCTGAAACCGTAATAGTGTAAACCCAGATACAGTTGCTGTGATCAGATCATCATTTGTGAGAAACAGAATCACAGAGTTTGATGATTGTTCTGTGGTGAAACGTGTAAATGACCTCCGTCATCTCAGATTCCTGTAACACAAACACACAGAGTCAAAGGAGAAAAACAGTGAGTGTTATGGGATATGAGTCGGTGAGTATTATGGGATATGAGTCGGTGAGTATTATGGGATATACGTCAGTGAGTATTATGGGATATGAGTCGATGAGCATTATGGGATATGAGTCGTGAGTATTATGGGATATGAGTCGGTGAGTATTATGGGATATGAGTCAGTGAGTATTATGGGATATGAGTCAGTGAGTATTATGGGATATGAGTCAGTGAGTATTATGGGATAAAAGTCAGGGAGTATTTTGGGATATGAGTCGATGAGCATTATGGGATATGAGTCAGTGAGTATTATGGGATATGAGTCGATGAGCATTATGGGATATGAGTCGTGAGTATTATGGGATATGAGTCGGTGAGTATTATGGGATATGAGTCAGTGAGTATTATGGGATATGAGTCAGTGAGTATTATGGGATGTGAGTCGGTGAGAATTATGGGATAAAAGTCAGGGAGTATTTTGGGATATGAGTCGATGAGCATTATGGGATATGAGTCGTGAGTATTTTGGGATAAAAGTCAGTGAGTACTTTGGGATATGAGTCAGTGAGTATTATGGGATATGAGTGAGCATTTTGGGATATGAGTCGTGAGTATTATGGGATAAAGGTCAGTGAGTATTTTGGGATATGAGTCGGTGATTATTATGGGATATGAGTCAGTGAGTATTATGGGATATGAGTCAGTGAGTATTATGGGATATGAGTCGGTGAGTATTATGGGATAAATGTCAGTGAGTATTTTGGGATATGAGTCAGTGAGTATTATGGGATATGAGTCAGTGAGTATTATGGGATATAAGTCAGTGAGTATTATGGGATAAAAGTCAGTGAGTATTTTGTGATATAAGTCAGTGAGTATTATGGGATAAAAGTCAGTGAGTATTATGGGATATGAATCAGAGTATTATGGGATATGAGTCGGTGAGTATTATGGGATATAAATCAGTGAGTATTTTGGGAGATGAGTCAGTGAGTATTATGGGATATAAGTCAGTGAGTATTATGGGATATACGTCAGTGAGTATTATGGGATATGAGTCGATGAGCATTATGGGATATGAGTCGTGAGTATTATGGGATATGAGTCGGTGAGTATTATGGGATATGAGTCAGTGAGTATTATGGGATATGAGTCAGTGAGTATTATGGGATATGAGTCAGTGAGTATTATGGGATAAAAGTCAGGGAGTATTTTGGGATATGAGTCGATGAGCATTATGGGATATGAGTCAGTGAGTATTATGGGATATGAGTCGATGAGCATTATGGGATATGAGTCGTGAGTATTATGGGATATGAGTCGGTGAGTATTATGGGATATGAGTCAGTGAGTATTATGGGATATGAGTCAGTGAGTATTATGGGATGTGAGTCGGTGAGAATTATGGGATAAAAGTCAGGGAGTATTTTGGGATATGAGTCGATGAGCATTATGGGATATGAGTCGTGAGTATTTTGGGATAAAAGTCAGTGAGTACTTTGGGATATGAGTCAGTGAGTATTATGGGATATGAGTGAGCATTTTGGGATATGAGTCGTGAGTATTATGGGATAAAGGTCAGTGAGTATTTTGGGATATGAGTCGGTGATTATTATGGGATATGAGTCAGTGAGTATTATGGGATATGAGTCAGTGAGTATTATGGGATATGAGTCAGTGAGTATTATGGGATATGAGTCAGTGAGTATTATGGGATATAAGTCAGTGAGTATTATGGGATATGAGTCAGTGAGTATTATGGGATATAAGTCAGTGAGTATTATGGGATAAAAGTCAGTGAGTATTATGGGATATGAATCAGAGTATTATGGGATATGAGTCGGTGAGTATTATGGGATATAAATCAGTGAGTATTTTGGGAGATGAGTCAGTGAGTATTATGGGATATAAGTCAGTGAGTATTTTGGGATACGAGTCAGTATTATGGGATATGAGACAGTGTTTCTTGCATTGAATGATTGTTTTGTATTTGTGAGGCCTATAATGGAGTCTCTGTGTCTTTTACTTTTGTTACGAAATTCTAAAACTGAAGACCAACAAGAGTGACTCTGTAAAACACATGTTCAACAACACATAATATACTGCACAATGCCAAATATGATCAACAAGTTTGTGAGCTAGTTTGCAGAACCTCAAGGAGAACTTGAAGAAGGACCTGAAGGAATCTGTGGGTCTGATGTTGTAGCGGCTAAAAAGAGACAATCATTAGAGTGAATGAGTCAGTCTGATCTACAATTAAAGACAGATATCAGCTTAATAAACAAATTCAACAAGATTACACTGTCAGAGAGGTGAATGTCATACTAAAACGATCAAATGAAAGACTAATTAAAAATGATAAAGTAAAAAGAAAGTGATTCAATAATTGTGTATGTGGTCTTAAATGAGTAAGTGTTTTGTTTGTTTTATAAATACTTCCGAAATAACGGTGTAAAAATATATGAGAAATTATTATTTTCGTGTAATTTCTGTCTCACCATAGACAGTAACACTGAATCTGTGTTTAGTCTCTGAGCTGCTGCTGCTGATCTCAACTTCATAAACTCCAGAGTCTGTGGTTCTGGTGTTTGTGATGGTCAGAGATCCAGTCTGATGATCCAGCTTCAGTCTGTCTCTGAATCTCCCATCAAGATTATCAGGTATCGTGTTCTTCACTCCATTGGTTTTAGCTATAAGAGGCCCGTTAGTTCCAAACGTCCAGAATATCTCTTCATCTTTCTGTATTTCAGTAAGATCAGTTTGTAGAGTAACAGAATCTCCCTCCATCACTGACACTGACTTCACTGCATCACCAAACACTCCTGAAGAACAAACAGAACAAGATTAAGACTTTTAAATCACTAAAGTAAACAGTCTGAAATTTAAAATGAATAACATCTATACAACAAAACAGACACAACAGAAGCAAAATTGTGTTAAAATGGCACAAATCATTAGCCTGACTTCATCATACTCATATTCTAGTCAGAATGTGAGTCTGATACTGCTCCATAGGGCTTTGATTATGAGGCGTGTCTTAACCGAACCAGGAAAAAAACCCTCTGCATTCAATTGGATATACCTACTACCAATCAGAGCAACACAGTAAGTGACGTATGTTGAGCGATGCATAGTTGTCAACAGAGCTCAACTGCACACACGCAGGAAGAAGTAGTAAAGTAATGAGTAAAGTAATAATAAACCAATATAAAGGTACCAATATACCGAATCCCGTAGGAAGGACGGCAAACACATCTTTCCGATCGACAAATGCCTTGATTGCGGTTATCTGTTTGTATTTTTAAATTAATGCGCTGTCGATTTCTTTTTTAACAGACGCGATAGCGGAATCTAAACATCTCAATTCTCCTGCTGCAGTCGTCTTTGTTGAAAACCAATTCAACCCAAGCGCTCTTTGGTGACGTGGGTGATTACGTAACCGCAGATCATCTGTCCATCATCGATTAAAGCCCGCCCTGGCAATTTGATTGGCTCGGCCTTCTGGGAGCAGAGCATAATTACTCCTCAACGGATCGAGTCCATACCGAACTTCCCGACCAAAAAATGTTGTGGGTGGGGTTCGGGCTGGCACCCAGGCTAACAAATCATTGCATCTCATATTAAATAAAACTCTGATTTTCTCATGAAGTTGGTCTGAGCTCCACACAACATCAAACACAGAAAAAACTTTTACTTCAGACGAGAATCACGTCACACTGAAACTAATGCTGTTTGAGCTTCAGTGTTTTATAGAACCAACATTTAGAGAGACCAACAATGAACCTGTCATAATTGATTATGAGCACTTAAAATGGCCGACTCCCTTATCAGTGCTTACATCTGTGTCTCGTCATCGTGGCCGTACAAAAAAATGATCAGACAAAACAATGCTGTCTACCCGTGTGCTTCATCGCACATGATCAGACCCCATCTAGAGGCCACTTCACTGCTTAAAGATTCTCCAAATAACTAAACCACACCCACTATAGACCTTATTCAGAGCAGCGCCATGACAGGTATGGAAGCAACAGACTTACCGTGTTTTCAATGGCAGCCGCTGTAAAAAGCTGTAGCCTATATGTCTGGAGTTTTTTGTCTACTGAAACTTCTTGGAAATATATTTTTGCAGTATTTCATTAGCAGAACAATCCAAACACACATTAAATAACAGTACAACCCACGAGATGTCAAGAGTATGTCTATCCCTCAGCCTCACTTTCATTCCCATTAAAAATCAAAGATGGCACTGATGTGAATAAGATCTATAGATCGGCACATATTAATCAAGAAAGCGCAAGTCTGTGGTGTGATACGAGAGAAAGTCGCACCTAAACCGAATGTGTGGTCTGAAATACAGCGTTGCTATGGACGATGACGTTTATCAGAGAATATGTGAATGCAGCGATTGACCAATCAGAATAAAATATTCCATAAATAAATTCTAATATCAGCGCTGTGGTACCTGCACATGTGTGATAGAGTGTGTTGATGTCCAGATGTGTGGTCTGGTTGCTGATGGGATTGTTCAGCACACAGCTGTAGGTGTTTTTATCCTGATATTCCACCTCCAGGGGTAGAGAGAGACTGATGCTGAGATCAGATGCACTGATGCTGGACAATACACTGATTCCTGCGTACCAGGAGAGAGTCACATGACTCACATTCACCACTGATGAACACACCAATGAACATGATGATGAAGATGAAGATGATGAACAGTCTCTGCTGATGACAGGAACAGGCAGACGAGCTGGAAAATAAACAGACATATGATCAAATCTAATAAACCATCTTATATTCGGTTCAGTGTTAAAGGGATACTCCACTTTTTTTGGAAATAAGCTCATTTTACAACTCCCCCAGAGTTAAACAGTTGAGTTTTACCGTTTTAGAATCCATTCAGCCGAACTCCGGGTCTGACGGTACCACTTTTAGCATAGCTTAAAATAGTCCCCAGCTCGGTAACTTCTTCCAACGTGACCGGGACTAAGTTTGTCTAACCTATTAGACCTATTTTCAGGCGCTGCGTCATATCATTACGCCTGCTGCACTCATGGTACGGCCGCACAGTTCCTTGATTATTACGCCGGAATGAGAGTAGTTCCTAGCATATAGGCTTAGAAAATAGCAACTTTTCATTTTCCGTCGATCTTAGTACACGGTTTAACTACAGAAGAGTCAAGTTTTAAATAGGAAAAATATTGAAACTCTTTGGTCATTTTGAAAGAAATGCTACTGGACTCATCAGAATCAATGATCTGTGCTAAGCTATGCTAAAAGTGGTACCGTCAGACCCGGAGTTCGGCTGAATGGATTCTAAAACGGTAAAACTCAACTGTTTAACTCTGGGGGAGATGTAAAATGAGCATATTTCCGAAAAAAGTGGAGTATCCCTTTAAGTGAGTTTTATATGGTCTGTCATCTCAAACTATAAAATGATTCAACAATTCGATATTTGAAGAATATTTGAAGGACAGGATACATTATCTCTACTCACCATAGACAGAAACTCCGAATGATTTTGATGACAATTGATCAGTCAGGCTGATAAAAATCAGATAAGAAAATACAGTATGTTCAGCTGTGTTGTTTGTGATGGTCAGAGAGCCAGTTTTATGATCCACCTTCAGTCTGTCTCTGAATCTCCCATCAAGAACATCATCATATACAGTGATTCTGTCGGACCGTTTATTGATTTCAGCTATTACAGTGCTTTCATTTCCAATCCTCCACTGAATCACATCATCATCCTTCATTTCAGTAAGATTAGAGTTTAGAGTGACTGAATCTCCCTCCATCACTGATATTTTAACTGTATCATCAAACACACAGAAAAAAAGAAAGAAAAACAAAACAGAAACAGGGTTTGTCACAAATGGTTTATTACATTAAATAGCTTAAATTTAAAATAAACAATATCCTAAAACAACAAAAATAATCAAAATAGTATATGAATTAATTTCAAATTTGTCATAAAAAACAGGTGTAAATGTTTTTTTTTTTTTTTTTTTAACTCACCAATGACATTGAGATAGAAATCAATCCTCATTACGTTGCTCTGTAGGCCATAAACTCCAGCATGTTCAGTTGTGGTGTTTGTAATGGTCAGAGATCCAGTTTGATTGTCCAGCTTCAGTCTGTCTCTGAATCTCCCATCAAGAACATCATCATATACAGCGATTCCGTCGAACCATTTATAGATGACTGCTATTAAAGTGTATCCAAACCTCCACTGAATCATAAAAACACCCTTCATTTCAGTGAGACCAGAGTTTAGAGTGACTGAATCTCCCTCCTTCACGGACACTGCCCTTTCTCCATCAACAAGCCCTCCTGAAGTACAAACACAGCAAGATTCTTCTGTTTAAATGATAGACTTTTAAATAACTTTATGATGGATTACTAATATAAACAGTTAAACTACAAAACCGATTAATAATTGTATCTTTGAGATTATTTTGAATAAAACTCATTTACTGATGAAGTTGGTCTGATCTTCACACAACATCAAACACTGAAAACACTTTTACTTCAGACGAGAATCACGTCACACTGAAACTAATGCTGTTTGAGCTTCAGTGTTTTATAGATCCAACATTTAGAGAAACTAACAGTGAATCTGATGCAGAAACAACTAAAGTCATAACTAATTATAAATGAAACACATTTAAAACTTACCAACCAGATGCCAAAAACAATCAAGTAATTCAAAATACTTTTACAGCACCTTTCACAATAGATATTCCAGTGCAATGCTTCACTTGAAAAAGTGGTAGGTGGTAAGAAGTAGCTAAATTAATATTTGACCATTTATTATAATACAAATGTTAAGCGACTGACGGTAGTATAACAGTTTTTCAAATTGCTTGCACACAATTTCTGAAACCATGGCTCAAGTTTTTTGGAAACTCACACAAAACCACAAACACGAACCCAACATGCAACACATCAGACAGCTCTTGCAAAATCAAACTCTTCCAAAAATAGTGTTTTTGCGTAGTAACTCTCCACACAAACATCAAATGATTAGCCGCGTACACACCAAACTACACACAGATGTGAAAAATGGGTAACACTTTAGAATACTGTTCCTTCATTAATGAATAACTACACAGGAACAAATGAGTAACGCATTATTAACATTGTAGTAACTACTATTAACTAACAAGAAACTCTGATTAACAAATTAGTAAGTAATAGCGCTCAGATGAATGTAGTAGTTCATTATTAGCTAATCAATAACTACTATTTTTTTCATACCTCCCAGAGAACTACTATCTACAGGTTCATAATTAACATGAATAATGCATAATTTATAATAAAAGGTAATGGTAACCCACTAGTAATGACTCAAGTATTAATACATCATTCTAAAGGAACTACTAATTATTTGGATCAGTATTCTAAAGTGAAAAACATGATAACTACCTAGTATTGACTGAAGTCATTGTAAGCTTTTGAGACTTTTGTAAGATTTTGAATAGTAATTCCTTCCAATGGATTTGGTAACACTTTAGTCATTACTAGTGTGTTCCCATGATCTTCACTTTAGAATACTGATCCAAATAATTAATAGTTCCTTTAGAAGGATGTAGTAACACTTGAGTCATTACTATCCAAAACCTTACAAAAACCTCAAAAGCTTACAATGACTTCAGTCAATATTAGGTTGTTATCATGTTTTTCACTTTAGAATACTGATCCAAATTATTAGTAGTTCCTTTAGAAGGATGTAGTAACACTTGATTAATTACTAATGAGTTACTATTACCTTATTATATATTATGCATTATTAATATTAATTATGAACCTGTATATAGTAGTTCTTAGTAGTCTTCAGTGAGGTATGAAAAATTGTAGTTACTGATTAGCTAATAGTGAACTACCACATTCGACTGAACGCTATGACTTACTAATTCGTTAATCAGAGTTTCTTGTTAGTTAATAGTAGTTACTACAATGTTAATAGTGCATTACTCATTTGTTCCTGTGTAGTTATTCATTAATGAAGGAACAGTATTCTAAAGTGTTACCGAAAAATGTAAAACACTACTCTACTGTCTTTTGCTTGTTCATTGTGCCGTGAGTGTACAGGAGTTTGTTGCTGTGAAACAATCTATATTGTGGCTTGTATGTACATTCAATATATATATATATATATATATATATATATATATATATATATATATATATATATATATAGTATACACACACACACACACTGAATATGCATACAAGCCAAGTCAAAAAGTTGCTAAAGCGCTGTTTGTGTAATAGGGTGGTCCTTATTTTTAAAGTCTCCAATTGTCATGCTCTTAACCCTTCAAATTGTTCCTTTATATAAGAAAATACAGCATGCCAATTTTTATGGCAGTAACATAATAATTACTGGCAGCTCAATAGCTTTAAACTTTCTGAGATTTTGATGATTTTCGTAAAAAACGATCATTTGAATTGGTATTGTACCTGGCTAGTAAAATTCCAAAAAAATCTCCACATATTCCACATGCTCCATATATTCCTAAATATGTATTTCAGATGCATATCTCAGTTTACTTATTGTAGAAACTAAATCCAAATTAATCCATCCATGACCTGGTTTAGCAGATTTACCTTTCCTGGTGGAATCAATACATATTTCTATTGATGATCACCTTGGTTATTGTTTGAGTTTAGAGCACATTTTTTGGTTTAAAAAATGAGATTACGTTCCTTGAAATTGACCCGGAACTTTGGCCGAATCAAGCAGATTATCAGGAGGCACAGGCAATTATACATGCAATGAAAGTGGTCAATGATCACGCCGAGAGAGGAGTGGCTGATTCAAGAATACAGTGGCTATCTCACACACTCTGTAGTACAATTGCAGTTTCTCCTTCATGTGGTGGAAGATCACCGACGGATCTATCCAGACTGCAAAAAGTCAACACTGGCTGCTGAGCATCAGAAATGAGGGATTGTTGAAAACTTTGTGCTTTTTTTGAGATTGTTGTCAATTATATCACATGGAACCAATCCAACCGATATAGATATTATACCGCAAAGTGATGAAGTCACTGACCATTACATGGTCACTTGCATACTACGTACTGCTGAAATTTGTCATGTTGCGCCACGTTTTCGACCAGGCAGAACAATCCTTCCAACCACTATAGATAGATTCTCAAATAGCTTACCTGATCTATCTCAGCTGCTCAGTGAACCCAAACAAACAGATGAACTAGAGGAAATGACTAGCACTATGAGCACCATTTTCTCTAGTACATTAGACATCGTTGCACCAATTAGATTAAAAAAGGTTAGAGAGAAAACGAAAGCACCATGGTACAACAGTGCTACGCATGTTATCAAGAGAGAAACTCGTAATTTAGAGTGTAAATGGAAACAAACTAATTTAGAGGTCTTTAGAATCGCGTGGAAAGACAGTATGTCACGTTATAAAAAGGCCCTAAAAGCAGCCAGGGCTGAGCATCTCCGCAAACTAATAGAAAACAACCAAAATAATCCAAGGTTTTTATTTAACACCGTGGCTAGACTAACAAATAAACAGACGTTACCTGAGCAAAATATTCCGTTACAGTTTAGTAGTAATGATTTTATGAATTTCTTCACTGAGAAAATAGAAAGCATCAGAAACACAATTGTAAATGTACAATCTTTAATGGTGTCTTATGATTCAGCCTCAATTATCCCTCAAGAACAACTACACCGCTTTACTACTATAGGACAGGAAGAGCTAAATAAACTTATCACTTCATCTAAAACAACAACATGTTTATTAGATCCAATACCCACTAAACTACTGAAAGAAGTGTTACCTGTAGTGGAAGAGCCTCTTCTCAATATTATTAACTCGTCTTTATCCTTGGGTCATGTTCCAAGAATATTCAAGTTGGCAGTTATAAAACCTCTCATTAAGAAACCACAATTAGATCATAATAACCTAGCAAATTACAGACCGATTTCAAATCTTCCATTTATGTCTAAAATACTAGAAAAAGTGGTGTCCGCTCAACTGGGCTCTTTCTTGCAAGAAAATGATATCTATGAAAAGTTTCAGTCTGGATTCAGGCCGCATCATAGCACAGAAACTGCGCTCGTTAAAATCACAAATGATTTACTTTTAGCTTCTGACCAAGGCTGTATCTCTATACTAGTTTTACTCGATCTTAGTGCTGCGTTCGACACTGTAGATCACAAAATACTCTTAGATAGACTACAAAACTACACTGGTGTTCAGGGACAGGCATTAAACTGGTTCAGATCGTACTTATCAGACCGTTACCATTTTGTCTGTTTAAATGGGGAAAAATCGAAGATAACTTCAGTAAACTATGGAGTGCCGCAAGGATCTGTGTTAGGCCCTCTGCTATTCTCAATATACATGCTGCCACTTGGTAATATTATAAGAAAACATGGAATTAATTTCCACTGTTATGCGGATGACACTCAATTATATATTTCATCACGACCAGATGAAAACAATAAATTATCTAAATTGACAGAGTGTGTTAAAGATATAAAATACTGGATGACGTGTAATTTTCTGCTAGTAAATTCAGATAAAACGGAGGTATTACTTATTAGTCCAAAAAACTGCCCACAAAACCTCTTACAATACAACTTTAATTTAGAAGGGTGTCCTGTTACTTTATCCACTACAGTAAAAGACCTGGATGTTATATTAGACCGCAACTTGTCTTTCGAAAATCATATTTCATATGTTACAAGAACAGCCTTTTTCCACCTTAGAAACATTGCTAAGCTACGTAACATGCTATCAGTTTCTGATGCAGAAAAGTTAGTTCATGCGTTCATGACCTCGAGACTAGATTACTGTAATGCTTTATTAGCTGGTTGTCCTGCATCCTCAATAAACAAGCTACAGTTAGTCCAAAATGCCGCCGCTAGAGTTCTTACTAGATCAAGAAAATATGATCATATAACACCAATTCTGTCGTCTCTACACTGGTTACCTATAAAGTTCCGTATCAATTACAAAGTATTACTACTGACCTATAAAGCCCTAAATGGTTTAGCTCCCCTGTATTTAACGGAACTTCTATCGCCCTACAATCCATCGCGCTCTTTAAGATCACTAAATTCGAGGCTTCTGGTCATTCCTAGGATATCTAAGTCCACTAAAGGAGGGAGGGCGTTTTCACATTTAGCTCCTAAACTCTGGAATAGTCTTCCTGATATTGTTCGAGTCTCAGACTCGCTGTCCCAGTTCAAAACTAGATTAAAGACGCATCTCTTTAGCCAAGCATTCACATAATAATTACCTTTTATACTACAGTTGAATCAGATTGAATGCATTAATATTATGAACAGCAGCTACGCTAATTATTTCCCATCTGCTTTTCTGTTGTTATCTCGGGACGCTAGTCCCGAGGTAAATACAGATCGTCAGCTCCAGTTTGTATCCAGCCTCCCATGGAAACTACAGATGCCCCAACACCTGTGCAGAGACGACTCGAAGCCCGTGAAGAGACGACTCGAAGCCCGTGAAGAGACGACTCGACGCCCGTGAAGAGACGACTCGACGCCCGTGAAGAGACGACTCGACGCACGTGAATTGACGACTCGACGCCCGTGAAGAGACGACTGTAGTGGAAGAGACGTAAGTGTGTGTGTGTATATATGTATATGTACAAACACACACACACACACACACACACACACACACACACACATATGTATATATATATATATATATATGTGTGTGTGTGTACAGCCTGGTCTCATTGTTAATACGTAGTATTAATACGTATTTTTCAAAGATAGAAAACGTACGTTTTGTACGTTTGGATAGATGCTGAAACGTATGATATGGATGTATCTGCAACAATTAAACGTAACATTATTACGTTTTTACAGCTACAAAACGTTAAATATTTACGAATCTTTCATATCATTAAGATATCTGTATAATTTACCTTTTACCGTTTTATAGATAAATGGAAGATTCCCTTAACCCCACTCCCAAACCTAAACATAACGTTACCCATTTTATTAACAATATAGCATTGAAAGATTTTTTTAGCACCTAATCCTACTCCTACCCCTAAACCTACCCATAACAATTTCTTAAAACTACATAGGCTACAATTATGAAGAAAAACAACATACGTGTAATCACAATAATTTATTTATTGCGAAAATGTCAAAACCGGTACCAAAAGTCGTTCACATGACGATGTGTTGCAGTCACAGTCCTCTCTTTCAGTATATAATAGTTTTGAATGAGGTACAGAGCAGAATTTAAGTTATTAATACATGAAAATGTTAATCCGGCTTCGCTCTGTGTGAAGGCACGTGCGCTTCTCCATTTCAAATGTAGTTTACCGAGTGAAATACGGCATGTCGCAATCTGTGGCGAGAGCCAATGAGCGTTTGATATCACTGCCGTAAAACATGTCGTAACGCTTCTTGAGGGCGCAATTTTTGAATTTGAATTCATCACGAGCGCGGGATTTGACAGGTACGGACTGCGCTGCTGTGATAGCCTGTGAAATGGAGATGAAGATCACTCACTGGATAAAGGGCTGAATTTGGATCTCTTTCTTGCAAACGTATGGATTCTAAAGATTTGGATTATATCAAGCTAATAAAATTGATGTCTTTTGTGAATTTATGTTGGGTTTTGGTGTATTATTGTTCTATTGGAGAAAACGCATTTTGTGTCTCACTGTAAATAAACTAAATATTACAAAATGGTTAAACGATTAAATAAGTTATTTTTAAGGTTTTAAAGTGTATTCTTGTTTAACTGCAAGGCTAGCTAATCCTCTGAAACGAGTTTGCAGCAGAAGGCACGAACAGAGCGAATTGTTATTTCTTGAGTAGGCTAAACTGCATTTAATAAATGCGACTGAAAACGTAATTGATAAGACATTTGAATGCAATAGAGTCAAAACATTAATGCCACGATTTTAATATGCACAAATAAGAATACGTACAATTTACAAATATGTACGTCGGTAGAGTTGTTCATACGTAAATAATTTACGTTTTTGTGCTGTTAATACGTAAATATTTTACGATTTAGTGCTGTAAATACGTCAGTATTATACGTTTCTGTGTGTATAAAACATAAGTAAATGTACGTATGGTAGAATTACACTTTACGTAAAAATACACACGTATTCTCATGAGATCACGTTGCAGCGTGTGTGTGTGTGTGCATATATGTGTACATACATTCATAAATACATATATGTAAATATGTATACATGTTTTGCAAAAAGTTTGTTTTTCAATTTCAAACTGAGTTATAAAGCATATGATGTGCTTGCAGTTCTCTTACGAGAGGTTCTCTCGTATTGCGTAAGTTGCTTACGCTACGGGAAAGTTGTCTTTCTTCGAGATCTGAAGCCAAAAAATTATCCTTAATTTGTATTCATTGTCAACGCAGTGCAGCCAGTGCCGTCGCTGGTGGGGTGCGAGGCCCTGTGCGAACTTGAAATGCGAGGCCCTGCTCTTTGATGTGTGTGCTCAATTGTGCATGAATTAAGTCACACGGACTGTTCTAATTTTGCACGCATAATCTTGCTGCAATACGTTTTTATCAAGTAGAATAATACAGCATAATCATCATGCACATAGTCTAGCTATGACTTTTTGCTATTTATTTCAGAGGGGAAAAATCAACTAGCTGTGCAACCACAAATGGCTTTACATCAAGTCAGCTCGATAATTATCATCGAGAATCCGCCTATTTCAGCAACGTGTATCTGAATGGTCCAGTGGTAGAACTTTCGCCAAGCGTGTCAGAGGTTGCAGGTTCGAATCCGCTCTCGTGTGGTTTTATTTTTCTCGCATAACGTTTTTTTTTTTTATCATCAAAACCGATTATGTTAATCAGTGGTTGTATATCAAGCAGGGACACATTTGTGTGCATTATGCAGTTATCCACAACAGATTGAAGCGCGCGTCCAAATGAAGACAGTGCGGCGTGTGCTCAAGCCACACGAGAACACACAGTATCTGCGCCACTGATCGCAGCGGCAACGAGCACTTTAATCACCTGATTTAAAAAACAAATTTCAGCGCTAGATCTTCTCTTATTTAAAAAAAAAAAACGAACGAAATGAATGCTCTGCCAGTTAACTGGATATGTTTTATTTGTAAAAAACAGCAGGATTGCGAGGCCCCCTATTGGCGCGAGGCCCTGTGCGGTTGCACAGTTCGCACAGTCTATGCGACGGCTCTGAGTGCTGCAGCCGGCAGACCACGGCAGGCTGTATGAGCTTGCTCATTGGCTGCCTGGTGGCAACTGCTTAAGCCTACCAGTGAGCCCTGTATGTCGTCACACCCTATCAGGGCGCTTCGCGCCCTCCACACCCTTCTAACCGTCAAGGTGGGTGTGGCCAGTGTGTATATAAGCAGGGCTCGTTGGCTGAAATTCTGATTTTCTTGTCTTCAGCGAAGCTCTTCGCATCGCTGGATCTTGAGAGCCGCCGCCATTGAAACCAGCGACCAGCAACCCTAGGACAGCGCCTGAAGAAGCCGGCCGCCTTTGCCGCCTTCAGCCATCCGTGCCTGCTACGCTATCCGGCAACATATCCTTTTACTGCTGTGTGTGTTCGCCTACTGCGACACACACTCTCTCATTCTAAAAGAGCATGAGGCGTTTTTCTCAAAATGCCTCGTTTTTCCTGCGGTTCGTGCCGCGCCCCGCTCAGCAACGGAGACCGCCACCTCATCTGCGCTCTCTGCCTGGGCCGCGACTAGGGTGACCACCTGCTAATAAGCCCAAGGGGGGACAAGGGGTATGTTTCTGAGGGACAATGTGGGACACTGCCTGGCACGGCGGTGCCCCCACCCCACGGGCAGACTCACTGATAGTGGTTTACCCATTTCTAGCACATACCACCTTACATGATATTAATAATGCCCTATTCCCCTAAACATGTGTAATTGCTGATGTATGCTCATGAATAGGCCAACCAATGTGTATTTTATTTCTAAATAAAGATTCATAATATTTTGAACATTCAATGAATTGACAGATGCACTTCCACTTACGATTAACTATTTAATTTTATTTATTTTTCATTACAATTTATTCACTTTAAATAAATTATAATATAAAATTATAGGATTAACAGGAATTGTAGTTGCTCAACACCACAGGAACAGTTTTTTAAAAAAGTATTTAAAAAAAAATACCATTGACATCGTAGCCTATTCCCCTCCATGTCCGATTGAGAAGGACGTTTTGCAAAGGTCACAAAAAGCCCTCTTGGTATCGCCCTCAACACCTTTCAGCCACAAATATTCATTTTCCCAGTCTTTCTTGTACCCACACCTTCTCTTTTTAATTGATGACTGCGGTGCCTCTCAGACTCAGTCTCTGTCTTTCTCCATTTTTCGAATTGGAAAGCGCGCATCTAAAAGTTTCTTCCCATTGTGTCTGGTATGTACGTGCGCGCGCTGTCATGACAACAACGAAAAAGTTGACGACAACCTAGTTAGCAGTTCAACTGAGGGGTGGGTGTGGCAACAGTAGCGTGCTGACTGCTGAACTGTCAAGTAATGTTCGTTTGGCTGCCTGGGGCTCGAGGATATAGAGCGACCAACTTTTTTTTTTGAGCAAGCATAGATTATGCGTGACACGGTCTCAATTTGCGGGACGCATGAATTGGGCTTCAAACGCTGTGCGCGCACGCGCTACGCGGGACGGGTGGTCACCCTAGCCGCGACCACACCGCCACCGCACTCTCTACGGGCGGCTGCCCAGAGTGCGAGGAACTTTCAATGTCGACCCTGCGGGCTCGACTTGAAGTTTTCGACCAAGCTGTCTCTCCGCCTGTCTCTGCTACGCCGCGCAGGAAGAAGCGCCGCTCACAGAGACCACCAGAGACTGATGAGGCGTTTAGAAGCTCGCCGGAGCCCCTCCCTCGAGCTTCTCTTTCGCCCTCTCCGCCCCCCCTTTCGGCCGCTCAACCGCCGGCTCCCGCCCGCGCTGCCGCCGCGTCAGGGGATGAGGCCGCTGGGTGCGACGAGCACGCTGACAGCTGTTCTATCCTGGCCTCTGACAGCGAGGAGTGGTCTACCGCCTCCTCTACAGTCCAGGATTCCGGCCGCACTCGGGCAGGCGAGGACGCGGAGCTTTTGCGCCTCCTCACCAGGGCCGTTGACCAGCTGGGCCTCGAGTGGTCTCCTCCTAAGGAGCCAGCACCCAACAGGCTCGACGGCTGCTTTCTACATCGCCGCCGCCACTCGCCAGCGTCCAGAACCGCACCCTTCCTGCCAGAGCTCCACAGCGAGCTCTCTAAATCGTGGAATGCACCTTTCTCCGTGAGAGTCTCTTCCCACGCTTCATCGACGCTCTCTCAGGTTGACGGCGCCGCTGAAAAGGGGTATAATGCCATTCCCCCCGTGGAAGAGGCGGTTGCAGCGCACCTTTGCCCGCCTTCTGGTTGGCGCTCAAAGGCTGCCCTCCCGTCTAAGACTTGCAGGACCACTTCAGCCCTTTCGCCGCCGCCGGACAGGCTGCATCTGCCCTTCACTCCATGGCCGTGCTACAGATTCTACAAGCCAATCTTCTCCACGATTTGGACGAGAGCGGCTCTGAATCTGCTTCCATCACGGATTTACGAAGCGTGACGGACCTTTCCCTTCGCGCCACGAAATCCGCCGCCCAGGCCATCGGACGGTGCATGGCCTCTCTGACTGTTACTGAGAGGCATCTATGGTTGACGCTCGCCGACATGAGGGAATCTGAGCGCGCGGTGTTTCTCAACGCCCCCCTCTCCCCCTCCGGTCTGTTCGGCCCGGCGGTACACGGGATCGTGGACCGCTCCTCGGAGGTGCAGAAAACTACACAGGCTATGAACCTTTTTCTGCCTCGACGCTCAAGCTCTGCTGCACGCCGTCCTCGCGACCAGCCTGCACAAAGCCCCGCCCAGCGTCCAGCTCGACCTCCGTCCTCGCAGTGACGACAGGGCGGCCGCCCTAGATCGCGCTCGACCAGCCGAAACAGACCGCCTCCGCCGCGGGGACCCCGGCAGAGGATTACGGTGAAACCTGAGCCCGCTAAGTCCTCCTAGCCCGAGAAAAGAAGTGACGGCTGAGTCCCGCTGCGGCCGGACCACCGTCAAAGCTTCACGCGCTGCCAGTCCCTGTTGCCACGGTTACTGCAGACGCTCACTTTGCAGCCAACGAGCCGGTAAATCTACCTTCTCGCCTGCACACAACCGCCGTTTTCACGGCGACCCAGAGAAATCTCAAAAAGAGTATAATGTCTGGTTGCACGACTCACGCCGTATGTGTTTCAAGTGCAGTAAGTGTGCCCACGCTGCCGTGTTCACCCCTGTACACAAGCACCATAAATCCTGTGTCTCTCACAGAGCCCACTCTCATAAAGCAGGCAAAAGCCGCTCGAGTGCTGAAAGTAGGTCACGTGTCCACCTCCCCGTGCCCACACCTACCCACTGCCCGCTTTGTTACACGGCCTCTCACAACCGGTCAGGTTTTAAATGTAAGTCCTGTGCCCGCCCTCGAGCGCTCACACACACTAACAAACATCTCGGCCCCGACGCCGCCCTCGCGCATCGCGCCTCACACTATATGTTCCCCGTCCAAAGCCACCGGGACACTGTGTGTAAAACGGCCAGCTATCGCTGCATGCGAGCCGCCGTATATAAGCACCAAGAGCGCGCGCACTGCGCCCGCGCCTCCGTTTCGAGCTCTCGAGCCCGCAACGCGCGGCAATCAGAGCTCGGAGGCCATTCTGCCCCATTCTGAGAGCTCAGGGAATGCGGATTTTGAACTATCTGGACGATTGGCTAATTATAGCACAGTCAGAGGCAGAGCTTATCGCCCACAGAACAGTGCTTCTCAGCCATCTGGAAAGCCTGGGGCTCACGGTCAACTGGACCAAGAGCGCTTTAGTGCCCAGTCAGTCAACCTCTTTCCTGGGTTTGGATCTGGACTCTGTGGCAATGACGGCCCGCCTGTCGATACAGCGCACGCGCTGTATTCAACGCCTGGCCGCGTCTTTCCAGCCGGGCAGCACCTCACCTCTCAAGACATTTCAGAGGATGCTGGGTTGTATGGCTTCAGCTGCAGCAGTGCTTCAGCTGGGTCTATTGCGTATGCGCCCGCTACAACGCTGGTTGAACGCCCGAGTGCCTCACAGAGCATGGGCTTCCGGCCGCATCCAGATCAGAGTGACTCAGAGCTGCGTTTCAGCACTGAAGCCCTGGTTAGCGGCCGACTGGTACCAGCGGGGAGTGACAATGGGGGCCGTCTCGCACTGCAAAGTTATCTCGACGGACGCTTCCACCTCAGGCTGGGGCGCTCTGTTCGAAGGCACACCGGTCTTTGGCCTCTGGTCAGACCAGGAGAAATCCCTCCACATAAATTGTTTGGAGATGATAGCGGTCGAGAACGCGCTCAAGCGCTTCCTCCCACTCATACGGGATCACCATGTGCTAGTCCGCTCGGACAACATGTCCCTGGTGTCCTACGTGAACCGACAGGGCGGTGTCAGATCCAGGAACCTGTGCAAACTGACAGAACGCCTTCTCGTGTGGGCTCATCGATCGTTGCGCTTGTTGCGCTTGCTGAGAGCCGCGCACGTGCCGGGCCACCTGAATGTCGGCCCAGACAGACTGTCCAGGGACATCATTCCCCCGGGAGAATGGTCCCTGCACCCCCAGACAGTCCAGTTGCTCTGGCGCCTATTCGGCAGAGCGGATGTCGCCCTCTTTGCGTCGAAAGACAACGCTCACTGCCCGATATTTTTTTCGAGGAGCGAGGACGCGCTGGCCCGGACCTGGCCCAGCCTCCCGCTGTACGCTTTCCCCCCGATCTCCCTGTTACCACAGGTCATTACGAGAATCAGGGAAACGCACCACCCAGTGCTTCTCATAGCCCCGCGTTGGGAGAACCAAATCTGGTACCCAGAGCTGGTGAGGCTGTCGCACTTACCCCCATGGCCGGTGAGAAAGGATATCCTATCTCAAGCCGGTGGATCGATCTGGCATCCCCATCCAGAGCGCTGGTCTATATATATATACACCTAATAACTACATCAAAAAAAGAGACTTTTACTTCAGAAAAGAGCAATTACACACTAAAACTAATGCTGTTTATTGGAGCTTCATATTTATTTTGTTTTAGTGAATCCCTGATAACTGAATTTCGAGCTGAATTCAAACATGATCACAGTTCAATTATTTCTATATGAGAATAACAGTGAATGTTGATCCTCTCTGACTAAATTAACCAGTAATTTATCACATCAGAACAGAAACAACTGAAGTCAAGTCAAGTCAAGTCAAGTATATTTGTATAGCGCTTTTCACAATACAGATTGTATCAAAGCAGCTTCACAGTATTAAATTAAAATAATACAACAAGGTTTGTTTCTAGTGGAATTTATTGATAAAATCAAATTAGATATCCCCAGAATATCCCCAACTGGGGATAGTCAGTTAGTCAGATAGTCAGTCATAGAAACACATTTAAAACTCACCATCCAGACGCCACAAACAGTTTTTAAATAGATATAGAACAGAAAAAAAGAAAAGAAAGTGTTAGTATTAACTTAATGGAGGAAAAGAGTAACAAGCACCACTTAAATGTCCAGCCCGCAGAAGTCACACTTACCCTGTAACTACATGAACAAGAGTATATTTCTCCAGTATTTAAGCAAAAGTTACAATAGTTTTAGTTCTCAGTGTACTTTTGTTAAAAGAAAGTCCTGTATAAATGCACAGATATGGACCCTATAATTTTTAAAAGCCTATATGTATTGGTATACTGTTATTACAGAACGGTTTGCAGTGTATGTTCTCGCTTAATTGCTCTCAAATGTAAGATTGTTGTATTATAATAGTAGAATAAGTAACTCTTAGTTCTAAAATACCGACAGTATACATAATTTGTTAATTCTTCTGTTATTACTCCTTTATTCCTAAAACTTTACATGTTGTAGGTACACTATAATTACAGAAAGTTACACTGTAAATTCGAAGTGATTAATATTCTGCAGCAGTTCAAAGACAAATGATGAAGAATAAAAAGAGAAATAGATTTATATATGGAACGATAACTAAAAATAGACACTTTTACTGTAATGTTTAATGTCACACTAAAACTAATGCTGTTGAGTATCTGAGCTTCATATTTATATTATTTTATTTAATCAATCTATAATAACTGAGTTTTGAATTCAAACTTGATCTGATAGAAGAGAAAAAAGAAAAGAAAGTGTTAGTATTAACTTAATGTAACAAAAGAGTAAACAAGCACCACTTAAATGTCCAGCCCGCAGAAGTCACACTTACCCTGTAACTACATGAACAAGAGTATATTTCTCCAGTATTTAAGCAAAAGTTGCAATACTTTTAGTTCTAAAATACTGACAGTATAAATAATTTGTTAATTCTTCTGGTTATTACCCCTTTATTCCTAAAACTTTACATGTTGTAGGTACACTATAATTACAGAAAGTTACACTGTAAATTAGTTTTAAATACGCAGTTCTTTGCGGGCTGTAATCTAAAGCGTTACCAAGCAAACTCCAGCAGCTCGAGCTCTTACTAGAACCAGGAAGTGTGATCATATTAGCCCGGCTCTGTCAACACTGCGTTTGCTCTCTATCAAACATTACATACATTTAAAAATCATGATGATTACTATAAACTACTATTACTAAGATCAGAGTTTAGAGTGACTGAAATAAACTATATCATAAAGCAACGAAAAGAAAAAATGGAGTTGCTTCAAAAGATAGATTCTGACTGGGTTTATTTTTTCAAGGCGACATTTATTTTAGAACGTTTCTCCATTATTGTTTCCATGGCGAACCGTCATGATCTTGATTTAAAATGTGAGATGGCGCCGCCATGTTTGTTTGCGCCGCAGTTCAAATTGTCTGAAGAGTTTGAATCTGACAGTTATGTGACATCATCACTGAACATTCCAAATCCCAAATGTGGGACCGTATCACTCAAAAGGTTTACTCACTGTAGACAAAGAGCCTGAATCTCTTGATCTCACTGTTGATCTGTAGATTATAAACTCCAGGATGTTCAGCTGTGGTGTTTGTGATGGTCAGAGATCCAGTTTGTTTGTCCAGCTTCAGTCTGTCTCTGAATCTCCCACCAAGAACATCATCATATACAGTGATTCTGTCGGCCCGTTTATTGATTTCAGCTATTACAGTGTTTTCATCTCCAAAACTCCACTGAATCACATCATCATCCTTCATTTCAGTAAGATCAGAGTTTAGAGAGACTGAATCTCCCTCCTTCACTAACACAAACTCACCAATCACTCCTGAAGAACAGAGGTTTTCACAGATTAAAGCTTTTAAATCACTTGATATTGGTTTGATGAAGCTTCACTAAAATACTTTTAGTCATGTAAATGTGAAGTGATTAATATTCTGCAGAAGTTCAAAGACAAAAGATGATGAATGAAAATGAGAAATAGTTCAACAGTTGTATATAATCAATAACTGCATTAAAAATATCAACTTTAATCTCAAATAAGAGAGTTATCTCTCAGCAAAATCACACATTATTTGTTTCTATACGAGAATAACAGTGAATGTTAATCCTTTCTGACTAATTTAACCAGTAATTTATCACATCAGATCAGAAACAACTGAAACCATAAAAACACATTTAAAACTCACCATCCAGACGCCACAAACACAAACAGAGCAAAACTAATTTGAGAAACATTTTCTTCATCGGTTCACTGAAAAGCCCACGATAGTAACTCTTAATGTCTGAAACACTCAGATTGCTCTGAATGACTGAACTGAGATATTTATCTGGTTGTGTAACCTCTCACACAGTTTACACTCGCACGTCCATCCTCTTTTACATCACGAAAATCAACAAGCTTTTGCTGATCTTACATTTTCAAATGAATTCTGGCCCTGAATGAAAACTCAAAACCAGGAACAGGCAAAGTTCATGCGATCAGCAAACAGCTTCTCCGAAGAAAGGCAAAACACACAAGCAGTGAACAAAGTTTAAGTCCAAACCAGTGTAAATCAAGCAGAAATAAACAGGCTTGATAATGTATCTCCATCTATACTAGCGTTTTCAAGTGTTTTCTAAAGGTCTGAAAATGCTTCAATGTGTAAATCATAATACGAGCTCACTGAGACTATCTGGTACCAAGGTCACACTCAAAATCATCATTCCCTGTTTGGTTCAATACGCAGATCAGGTTTTGCTGTTTACAGACGCCGCTCGTTTTCTGCAAGATACTGGTGGGGTTTATTTCTCATTTGCTCCTCTAGTTCAACTGGCTTTAGTCTCTTTTCTAAATATTATTCAACATACATACATTTACTTTAATGTAACATTGTCTATCACAGCATTTCTTGTCCAACTTCACAATCTGTATGGTGTTCTGTATTTTCCTGATGACAGGCAGACGAGCTGGAAACCATGAGAATAGAGATAAATGAGGATGAATGAAGATATTCAAGCAGACGAGGAAGAAACATCGAGAGCAACCAAGTTTATCAAAAGTAGAGCTTTTAAAACAATCTGAAATAGAAAGTAAAAAAAAAATCCTAGGTTATTTTTTCAAGCCTGTGCTGGGTTGAGTCTTTTTGGGTCATTTTTTGGGGGGTTATATTTTTCAGTGTTTTTTTTGTCTTACCCAGCTCCTGGGTCAATTGTAACAACCCAGCGTTAGTTATTTATCGAGGGCTTTTTGCATCCTCTTCAGGAGAGAGCAGTTCTCAGTGACACTGAATTGGTGCATTTAAATGGTAAAATACAGGTTACAGTCTTTAGAATCCTTGCATAAAATAAATGATTTTATTCTGAAAGATATTAAATATTAATGATAAAATATGTCCTCAGAGCTGTTCAGTGTTAGTTTATGGGCAGGTTATGGAGTCAGTCACAGCATCAGAAGTTAGTGGTTCCTGCGTAACATATACATTATATCATGCAAATGGCGTTAACAAGTTATCATGCAAACCAGTGGTTGTGTGGAGTATTTTACAAAACTTTAGAGGATTTAAGTTAATCTGTAAACACTAATTCATGTATGAAGTATAAAATAAGTTAGTATTCTAAAAAAAAAAAAAAAATATATATATATATATATATATATATATATATTATTCAACCCATTATGCTGGGTAAAATTAGCCCAACATGTGTTCTGTCCTAATATTTACCCATTCCTTGGGATAAAAAAAACAAGCCAAATTGGGTTGTTTTTAACCCTGTGTTTTTAGTGTAAATGCTCTAAATGTAAAAAGTAGGCTAACTGTTGTGAATCATCAGACTTAGTCAGGTCCATTTGAAACAGTTTATTACTCAAAGTCAACAGGCAATGGTCCAATACCAGCGAGAACAGTGTAGCAGGGCAGGCAAGGCATAAAGGGAACCAGGCAAGAGGTCAGGGGCAGGCAGCAGATGATACGAGATCCAAGAAACAGGCAGAAGGTCAATGGGCAGGCAGCAGACAATCGATGAGTGAGTTTCAGCAAGGGTCACAAACACGGGCAGGATAACTTTCTAGAAACCACTCAGAGATGCACACAACAGTGAAACAAGACTTCACACAGAGTGTGCTGTGAGTGCGGTTTATATAGGGCTGAGAATGAGTAACAGCTGTGTGTGTGATCATTACTCACAG
Source organism: Leucaspius delineatus (assembly GCA_023718395.1). NCBI lineage: Eukaryota > Metazoa > Chordata > Actinopteri > Cypriniformes > Leuciscidae > Leucaspius > Leucaspius delineatus. The sequence goes on along the minus strand of CM043363.1, from coordinate 47,677,876 downwards.
GTGGAAACGGGATCAGTGCATGAGTGAGGCATTGTGGGATTTGGAGTCGGGAGACAGTCAGTATTTGGGCGAGGGCGCCCCTTGGCGGTGAACGTGATTTCACCAAGTACCACATGATCCTGGATTAACATCTTTGTTGATCCTGGAACAACTTTACAATCAACCAATCAGATTTGAGGAACAAGTTTACAGTTTATGTCAAGTTTAGGTTTAAAACCAGGGTGAGGTGCTTCAACATCAGTGTTATTCACCTATCATTTCCCTCTGATTTTAGGGAAAAGTTTGGGTAGGGTTAGGTTTAGGGGCAGGGATAGGGTTAGGACTAAATTTTGGGGCAGGAATGTTATTCCAGGATCAACAAAATATGTTGATCCAGGAACATGTCTTACTTGGCAAAATCACGGTGACCGCCCGTTGACGGTTACTGAGGGAGATTGCGGGACTGGTAGTCGTGACACTAACTAGTCATTTTAAGAATGAAAAAAAAAATCCATATGATAATTAAGTTACTTTTTTTATTATCTTTAAAGCTATAATAAATAAATCAGGTGAAACTGATATTTAACTCACCAGAGAGTGAGACAAAAAGAAGGCCTGATAAAAGTATTGGTCTGTAGTTCATAAACTCCAGTGTGTTCAGTTCTGGTGTTTGTGATGGTCAGAGATCCAGTTTGATGATTCAGCTTCAGTCTGTGTGTCTCTATTTTTAGAAAAGTTTTCGGTAACACTTTACAATACGGGTGCACTAATCTGCATTAATTCACTCATTCACAGCAATTATACTCTAACACAGGCCACTAAATATTACTTCAGGTTGAATGATTCTGATTGGTTAAGACATAGATAAACTTAGAATATCTCCACATATGGACATACAGTTTAAAGCATATCTCCATTGATTATCCGGATGACAACAGGGGTCTTGGTTTAGGCATGAAGTGACCCACCAAGATTCAAGATTCAAGATATATTTATTGTCATATGCACAGTAATAACTCCACGGTTTTGCCCACACAATGAAACTCTTACTTTTTTGTAAGTCTCCCTTACACAAAATAAACTAAATACAATTAAAAAAAAAAGTGCAAATATGCATTGTGCAGCAATCAGGGTAACATTCAATGGGGTAATGGGGAGGGAAGTAGTTCGTGCATAATGTATTCTTCAGGAGTCTGATGGATTATGGATGAATACTGAGTCTGTTTGTCCTTGATTTCACACTCCTGTATCGTCTCCCAGGCAGCAGCAGTGTGAAGAGGTTGTGTTGTGGATGTTTAATGTCCCTGATGATGTTGTGGGCCCTCCTGATGACACTGGAGCTGTTAATATCCTGAAGTGATGGGAAGGCTATTCTGCAAACTCTGGAGAGCTTTCCTATCCTGAACAGTGCAGCTTCCAAACCACACTGTGATCGAACTGTTAATCACACTTTCAACAGAACAACTGTAAAAGTTGGGAAGAATTTCGGTTGCCATGCCGAATTTCCTCAGCCTTCTTATTGGGATTTCCTCAGGAGCTGCTGAGTGTTGTGAGACCAGTGTGATCCTCGCTGATGTAGGTTTGAGGAATTTAAAGATTTTCATGCTCTCCATCTCTGTCTCACCAATGTAAACTGATTTATGCTGCTCCTTCCTCCTCCTCCCATGATCGATAATCATCTCCTTGGTCTTATGTACATTTAGGATGTTATTATTTTCCTGACACCAGGCCATCAGTCCTGCCACTCTCTTCTGTATGATGTTTCCTCTCCACCAGTGATCAGTCTGATGACTGTAGTGTCATCCGCAAATGTTATGATCCTGGTATTTGTCTGAGAGACCACACAGTCGTAGGTGAAGATGGTAAACAGCAGCGGGCTCAGGACCGAGCCTTGGGGGATCCCTGTGCTCACAGTTCGGATGCCTGATGTCTGGTCTCCTACTCTGACTGACTGAGGTCTGTGCGTCAGCAAGATCAGCTCCCAGTTACAGAGGAAAGGTGTCAGTCCGATGGTGAGGAGCTTTTCAGAGCCTCTGTGGTTTGACTGTGTTGAATGCCGAGCTGTAATCAACAAATTACATTCTCACGTGTGTCCTTATCCTCCAAATGTGGTTTGCACACCTGACAAAACGGATATATTTTGACAAGATCTGGCGTTTAAGGCTGGATTTGACTATTATTATGTTTTATCTGCAGCAACTGCGTGATGCCATGATGTCAATACGGAACAAAATCTTGGAGGAATGTTTCCAGCACATTGTTGAATATGTGCCATGAAGAATTAAGGCAGTTCTGAAGGCAAAAAGGGGGTCTAACCTGCTATTAGCAAGGTTTGCATAATAAAGTGGCCAGTGAGTGAATTCATAGTTAAAGCTTGTGGCAGAACGGAATTCGTTAGCCACTTTATTATTATTATATTTTTTTCTTTAAACCAATCAGAAGAGGATAATCGGTGTGACGAACTATTTAAGGAGGGGAATTGTGAGCGGAAGTAGACTGGTAATGGGGAAGTGAAGTGTGTTGTTTGTTCGAGGAACGTGCTGTGCCCTTTGTTCGAGGAACGTGCTGTGCTGTTTGTTCGAGGAACGTGCTGTGCCCTTTGTTCGAGGAACGTGCTGTGCTGTTTGTTCGAGGAACGTGCAGAAGTATCGAGCTTTGGTACGAGAAATTGACCTGCCTGGGAGAGAAGTATGACGGAAGTTTGCAGTATCCTGGAGGTGTGGGTTTATCTGGGTGCGGATGCCGTGACGGTGGAAATGAAAGTGAAACTGTGAGCGGTTTGGACGCTCTCTATCTCGGCTGTGGGTAGAGTGCGTTGCCTTGGATTAGTCTTCATCGCGTTTTCCTGGATTGTGCTGGAAACGAAGTTCCTGTACTTGCCAAAGGCCCAAAACGAAGACCAGCAGCATCGGGTACAGACTTGACGCACCCACAATACATACACACGTCCATACACGCACACACAATTAATCAAACTTTTTCTTTTGACGGTCGGAGAGTAAAAAAAAAAAGAGTGTGAATTGAAACTAAGCTGTGAATTCATCGGTGGATGGGTTGCTTGGACATAGACTTCTTTTTACCTCGTAGCCTATATTGTGACTGTCAGAGAAAGTTTACAAACTTTGCCCATGTCAACATCATTGCTGTTTTTGTGCAGATCATGTTTTTCCTCCCCTTATAAAGAGAAAATGTATATTTCTTTATAGTTTATACTGATTGTTTTTTCCCTTTATGTTTTTTTGTTGTTGTTTGTTTTCCATGGAAGTGTGTTATTGACAACAGTGATGTTGGAATGTTTTTTCTTTGTGTGGAATTTAATTGGGGGCTGAATTCCTAAAAATAAATGGTTAAATGAATCTGTTGGTTTCTACAAGTTTGATTTGAGTTTCCCTTTTTTCAATGTCTTCATATGTAGCTGGTGGGTGTAAGAATTTATTTATTGCCAGGATTACACGCCTGGCTGGCGCCCGAACAAACCAAATTAAATATAGAAGTAAACATAAATGTTTATAAATGGGCCACCATCGCTACAAGCTAAACTGTAATACTTAGAGTTAAAGCTATTATTTTTCAAGAGTCTTATTTTGGACACTAGATGGCGCTCTAGTTATTAGTGGGATGTTTTATTTGATGAAATTTGTCATGGTCTGCTAAATAATTGCAAATGAGAAAAATTAAAGTGGATGAGTACGGCCAAGATGGCGTCTGTCTAGTTAGACGTGTTGTTTTCCGTCGCAGGTAAATCCGGGATTTGCAGCTAACAACTAGACCACTTTTTAACATGCTATTGCCTTTTACATTTTAACTCGATCGAAGATATACCCTAATCTTTGAATGGGCAAAAAAAGAAATAGGAAACAACAATTCGCTCCTCTCAATACTGAAGCAGACGAGATGGATCTCTCGTGCGAGCCCGCCTTAGAGTCGCTATCCCACACTGATTTTCCATGTCTATCTGAGGCTCATAAAAGTGACTCTCCTGCTAAAAAAAGGAACAAAGTTGGCTCGAAAATGGAGCCTGAGAATACGTCTGAAGTGCTTGAAGCCATTCAGGCACTTAGCTTGAAACTTGATTGTACACTTTCAAAGATTTCAACGGTCGAGAAGACTATGGAGCTTACTTCGGCTAAGGTGGACAGTTTAGCAACTTCTGTGCAACAACTCATCGCCGATGTTAAAACTCACGACGAACGACTATCCGCGATGGAGAAGGAAATGCGAGCCTTGAAGACTGAAAATGTGTCTCTGAGGGAAAATATAGCCGAGGCGCAACGTTACAGTCGAAGATGGTCACTCAAAATGCATGGTTTGAAAGAGACCGATGGCGAAGACGTTAGACGGATTACTATTGATGCTCTTGCAAAAGTTGCTCCGAAAATACAAGGCCAGTTTGATCGGGTGGTGGATGTAGTTCATCGTCTTGGTCGCAAATCTTCTCCGTCAAATGTGAATTCTAAGCGGACCATCGTCATTCTCTTCTCGATGCGCATCTACCGTGACGAGGTCTGGAGAGCTGCCAGAAACTCCAAATTCTTACTGGATAACAACCTTCGCATCTCCGAATTACTGTCACCTGAAGATAAAGCAGCAAGAGAGAAACTGTGGCCGAGAGTGAAGAAGGCTCGCGAGGAAGGTAAAAGAGCCGTGTTCCGCGGTCCGTTTGCTTACATTGAAGGGAAAAGAATTGACTCTAATGAACATTTCTGAATAATAGCCTAAATTAAAAATGATGCATAGAATGACTAAATATCCCTGACTGTTTCACGAAAGGTCTACTGGATGCTGCTTCCCCTGGTTTATAGTTAGATTCGTTTTTTTGCAACTTCAAGACAATAGGTCTTGGATTGGTGCTTTGTAAAGTAAGCTTCATCGTTATTCTTTCTTGTTGATTTATTTACTTTTTTTTATTACTTTTTTTTTATTTATGGATTTTAAGTTTTGTTCTTTGAACATAGCATCTTTGAATGTAAGGGGTATTCGCGAAAACACGAAGCGTAAGGCTTTATTTCTTTTCTTTAAACGGACTGATGCTGACATTATTTTCTGTCAGGAGACACATTCTACGGACTTGGATGTGAAATTTTGGAAATCCCAATGGGGAAACTCGACCTATTTCGGTCATGGAACTTCACAGTCAGCAGGAGTTATGGTTTTGGTGCACCGATTTAAAGGAGACGTACTTAATTCTGTTGCAGATGAAAATGGAAGATGGATAGTCTTGACTGTTAAATTGGACAACACAACATTTATACTTTGTAATGTTTATGGGCATAATTCCAGAGTGTTAAATAAGACCCTGTTTGCTAAAGTTTCTGATGTTGTTCAATCTAAATTTAGTCATTTCCAGGCTTCAAATGTTATATGTTCAGGTGATTTCAATGAATGCATGGATGATTTGATTTAAAGATACCCTCCCCGTCCCTCTCAAGGTGCTGTTCAATCCAATGTGGCATCTCTTTGTGCCAACTTATTACTTGTTGACGTTTCTATAACCCTGGAAAGTTAGAGTATACATGGTCTAACAAAAACAAATCTTTGCAGTCTAGAATTGACTTGTTCCTAATTACTAACTCCGCTTTACATTATGTTAAGGAAATTGTTCATAGTTATGCCCCATTAACCGACCATAAACTTATCTCTTTAACTTTAACAGGTTCAGAAAGGATTTCTAGCCTTAGAGGGTACTGGAAATTTAATAATAATCTTCTTAAAGATGATAACTTTAATTCTTGTGTTAAAAATATTGCCAAAGATAGTTTTGGAGGATTAAGCGAAGAATTTAAAAATAAATGGGAATTTTTTAAACATAACGTCAGAAAGATTGCAGTTAAACGCAGTAAAGAGTTAAAAAAAATAAACAAACAAAAGGAAATAGAATTACTTGATAATTTAGGTATATTGGAACAGAAGAAAATTTTAACTAAAGAAGATGAAGTAGAATTAGCTAAAATTCAATCTCAACTAGATCTGATCTACCTTGATCTAGCTAAAGGTGCTTTTATACGTTCAAGGGCAAAATGGCTAGAAGAGGGTGAAAAAAATACCAGCTATTTTTTCGCTCTAGAGAAAAGAAATCGTAAAAGAAATACTTTATCAGCTCTAAATATGAATGGAAGCTCTTGTACAGACCCTAAACAAATATCTGATTCAGTTTTTTCTTTTTATAGTAATTTATATAACTCTAAATTTGATCTGCTTAATTGTAATAAATTCATTAAAATAATTCATCCAAACATTCCTACTATTGATAAAGAACTTCATGATTTATGTGATTCAAATATAACTCGTCTTGAGCTTAAAGATGCCCTCTTTAAAATGAAAAAAAGGAAAGCACCCGGTATAGATGGGCTGACAGTAGAATTTTATTTACATTTTTGGGAACAAATTGAAAATCCTCTTTATAATATGTTAATTGAATGCATTAATAGTGGTGAAATGTCTGCTACCATGAAACAGGGAGTTATTTACGTTAATTGCCAAACCTGATAAAGACCCACATCTTTTAGAAAATTGGAGGCCGATCTCCCTTCTCACAGTTGATTATAAACTAATTACTTCAGTATTTGCTAACAGATTACAGAAAGGTTTAAATAAAATAATCAGTGAATATCAAACAGGCTTTCTAAAAGGTCGCCATATAACTAATAATATTAGATTAGTGCTTGACCTTTTGGACTATGCTGATAGTGTAGAAGATGGTGCTGTTATTCTTTTTTTGGATTTTTTTAAGGCGTTCGACACCGTTGAACACAATTTTTTATTTAAAACTATTGAACTCTTTGGTTTTGGGAACAATTTTCGAAATATTGTTAGGATGTTCTACACTGACATCACTAGCTCTGTGATTCTTAATACCTTCACCACTAAAAGATTCAATATTAATCGCGGAGTGCGTCAAGGTTGCCCAATCTCCCCTTTTTTATTTTTGTTAGTAGTTGAATTATTATCAATCGGTATTGTTAATAATGATGAAATCCAAGGTCTTAAAATTTTTGATGAGGTACTTAAGATATCCCAATTGGCAGATGACTCTATTTTGTTTTTAAAGAATGTATCCTGTATTCCTCATGTTATTTCCTTCATCGATAATTTTTCAAGGGCTTCTGGTTTAACATTAAATTTATCTAAATGTGAAATCCTCCCTTTACACACTTTAAATGATAAACATATAATGAACATTCCAGTTAAATCCTCTGTCAAATACTTGGGAATATTTGTCACAAAAAAATTTCATGAAAGGCAGAACCTAAATTTTTCCTCTAGATTAAAGAAGACAAAAGTAGTGTTAAATTGTTGGTTACAACGTGATCTTTCCATTTACGGTCGTGCCTTATTATCCAAAGCAGAAGGCTTATCTCGATTTGTTTATCCCGCTCTATCACTGCATGTTAAAGATTCTAACTGCAAAAATATTAATAATTTATTCTTCTCTTTTATTTGGAAAAATATATCCCAAGGACTTAAAAAAAGGGTTCTCACTAATAAGAAGGCTGAAGGAGGTCTAGAGATGCTTTATTTTGAGGATGTAAATAAGACCTTTAAGGTTAACTGGCTTAAGAGATGTTTTATCACCCCTAATTATTTTTGGAACCATATTCCTCATAGTCTCTTTAATCAAATTGGTGGCTTGAAATTTCTATTAACATGTGATTATACTATTTCTAAAATCCCCCTCAAATTATCCAAATTTCATCAGCAAGCTCTTCTCGCTTGGAAAATTTGCTACTGTCACAATTTCTCTCCTCACACCTCTTTCATTTGGAATAATGGAAATATAACTGTTTCAAATAAATCCTTGTTTTTAACAAATTGGTTCAATAGAGACATTAATCAACTTATAAAACTGTTTGACAGTTCTGGGAATCTCTTAACTTATGAACAATTCATGTCAACTTACAATTTTCCCGTACTGTTTAGGGAGTTTAATTTAGTTATTAAAGCTATTCCTGCAACACTTCGTCAACTTATCAAATGTCATATTTGTTATAATTCCTTATCTGTGACAAACCCAAATTTAATTTTAGAAGGTGTTGAGTTAATTGAGAAAAAATGCAATAACAAGCATATTTGTAATATTTTCCAAAAACAAAACAAAATATCTCCTAGAGGGAAATTTTTCTGGAACTCTAAGATTGACAATATTGATTGGAGAAGAGCTTGGTTAATTCCTTTCAAATACTGTATTAATAATAAAATTAAAGAAATACACTTCAAAATTCTGCATACCATTTATCCTTCTAAATCTTTAATATCAAGATTCTCTGATATTGATGATATGTGTTGTTTTTGTAATAATGAGAAAGAGATACTGACTCACTTATTTTTTGACTGTAATGTCGTGAACAAGTTTTGGACTGATTTGGCAGAATTCATATTTAATCTGATGAATATTAATTACTGCTTTACCTTAAAAGATGTTACCTTGTATTATGAAAACAAAAGCAATAAGGATCTGGAATTTACTGTTAACCTTTTTATTTTATTAGCAAAATTTCACATACATAAACAAAATTTCTTAATTCATCTCCTATGTTAAATTTGTTTTGCTCTGACTTTGATTTTTATATTTCTTCTATAAGACTGTTAAAAAACAAAAAGTCTGTGAAATATTTAAAATGCTATGATACACTCTTTAATACCCCTGATATTTTGTAATATCTTTATTTGTTCAAATTGAATGTGAGATATCCTTTTTCTGTTTTTATTTTATTTATTTATTTTTGTGTTATTCTATGTATGTTACCCTTTCTGCAATAAAAAAAAAAAAAAAAAAAAAAAAAGAGAAAAATTAAAGTATTAAATTTGTTGAAAATGTAAAAAAAAATTATAATAATTGAATTTTTATAGAATCGAATTTTCATACTATTTTTTTCTGAATATGAGCATATTTCTTACACTCAATTGTAATGTAGAAACGTTCATTTGTTAGCAGTGTTGTTAGTTGCTTACCCCCCAAAATGAAACTAAAGAAAATATTAACAACTAATCAGTCATTTACATACTATAAATACCATGAATATTACAACTGTAAATCATGCATTTGCTTTATTAAAATGATTGTTAAACATTGACAGATAAAGACATGATATGATCTTTAGGGGTGTGACGTCAAGAATAGCTTTAACTTTTGTATATCGAATCTTAACTGCTTGATTTTTTTTTATATTTTGTGGCAAAATGTAACTATTATTGGCCAGCTTCTTATATAAAGTTGGATTTATTAGCATGTCCAACTTTATTTGCACACATAGAGTATACTCACGCAGAGCAAAAATAGCAAATCTTAACTGCTTGATGGCTTGTATCGTCACAAAATATAAACTATATTATCGCCCATCTCTAAATTGATAAAAGTGACTATAAGGCATGCATATATTATAAACATTAACATCATGATTTTCTGTAAAGCTGCATTGAAACATTCTGTATAGTGAAAAGCAAAAAAATAATGTATTTGACTTTGCTTAAATTGACTATATGATATTGTATTTTATCACACACTGAGAGTTGTTTATCTGTTAGATTCAGTATTTCACAGAAGTCAGTCTTTTTAAAGCTAAAGTCAGACTGTGAGTCTTCATATGAGCAGGAATGGAAATAAAGCCCTTCAAACACACAGTAATGAACGACACTCAGTGTGTCTGTCAAACATCGACCACAAACATCCAGCAGTAGAAGCTCATGCAGAACCTGTTTGTCCAACAACAAATCAATATCCTTATATTTTTAAATGAGGAGGCAAAATGTTTCTTGTTGTTTTGTGGATTTCTTAAAAAGGGGGAAAAAATGGGCTTTAAAAAACTCTGGGTTGATAATTTGTTAAAAGTCCTTGTATTAGAAGCACATTCTTTAAGAGAGAGTTTCATTAGTCCGCCACTGAATATCACACTTCAACAATCTCAAAACTAAAGAGCTGAGAGGAACTACAGCGGTTCCTGTGAAAGCGATCACACCGCTGGTCTGGTTCTTGAAGTTTGATCATTGTCTCAAGGTGATCGGCGCATACACCACATGATCCTCCTCTTTATCATCCTGTCAAAAACACAATATATAATAATAAATGCATGCATGTCCTTGGAATCATTTTACAAATGCAGATATAAAGCCAGCCTCAAATGTGTCACAAAACATTGTTTCCTTCCATTTGTTTTTTAATACTTGCAAAATAATACTGGCTTAAAAAAATGACATATAGAATTGTGTTGGACTGTGATGTCATCAACTGACACAGGAAATACTTCATCAGTGGCTCATTTCAAACACTGAAAATATTAAAGGGGTCATGAAATAAATTCTAAATTTATCTAAATTCCCTTGATCTTTTAACATATGTGACCCAGGACCACAAAACCAGTCAAATGGGTCAATTGTTTTGCATTGGAATCTAAACAAAACATGAAAGCTGAATACATGTCCTTTCCATTGATATATGGTTTGTTAGGATAGGACAATATTTGGCCGAGATACAAGTATTTGAAAACCTGGAATCTGAAGGTGCAAATAAATCGAAACATTGAGAAAATCGCCTTTAAAGTTCTGCATTTATGGTCGAGATTGTAGTTTTATAATATTTACGGTAGGAAATTTACAAAATATCTTCACGGATCATGATCTTTACTTAATATCCTAATGATTTTTGGCATAAAAGGAAAAACAATCATTTTGACCCATACAATGTATTGTTGGCTATTGCCACAAATATACCCGTGCGACCTGTGACTGGTTTTGTAATCCAGGGTCACATATAAGATGTCATCATACTATAAAAAGTCTAAAAACAGCTTATATTGAAGCAAATCCATCTGAACGACTGATTGTGGAATATGCTACGTTATTACATAGTATAGCTAAACACCACCTCTGGAGAATAAGATCAACGCCTTCTTCTTGCTTATGTAGCGATAAGCGTCCACTGATTCCTGCATGCCAGTTAGTGGGTAAATAACGAGAGACGCAAACGTAGGTCAATGCAGAAACCTAACGGTAAAGATGGCTCTTTATCAGTGTAGTGCCAAATTGTGAAACAACACAGCCTTCTGATACCAGCATTAGGAAGGAGTGGATTCACTTTATTTTTAATGAAGTTCCAGACCGCGTCAGTAAGAACTTGGTCCTTTTATTCACTTAATTTCACAGCGGATTCATTTACAAACAAGGCACAATTCAACGCAGGATTTTCTGTAAGATTGAAATTAAAAGATGATGCTGCACCGAGTCTTTTGTATCTGATAGTAATATCGCACCACACTGTCAGTTACTGTTTTTATTACGTGGGCACTATTACCGTTATTACAGATCGTTTGACCTGTACTGAGTATGCATACGTTTTTAACCTGTCTGGCTGAATTTCACCGGCTGCCATTTCTCAACATCGGAAGTTATCCCACACAATCCCACACTTCCGAGTCTACAATCTGCCACGGCTATTCAAACCATGTGTTTCGATGAGGGAGGTCAGGCGATGACAGAAAATAGCCCATTACTTCTAAATTAAGATGTTTTATTATGTAAAAATAACATTATAAGTGGACCTCAGAGAACAGTACAAAATAATAAAAAAGGCCGTTCATGACCCCTTTAACTGTTGATCTGTTACTCTTTGGTTACATGGTAGAATGAGTGTCATGAGTATTATAGCATATGTTTCATTCTCACATTGTGGTGTTTTGTGCTTTTGTCTGTATAATGATCTATCACACAGGCTGAAATGATATACTGACATTAAGTAGTATTAAATGATCTTACCGATTTCTGTGCTTTTCTTTTGTAGAAGGTTGGCACGGCGTAAGTGATTTCTTCTTCATGAGTCTCACCTGTTTCAACGATAAGATGTAATATAATAAATAGCTGGATTAAAACAACAAAACTGAATGTTATTAACTATATCTGTTTCTTTACATCATATATGTTATTATGGCTGTCAAAGTTAAAGTGTTAAAGCTCACATTACTGCATTGCATTAACATATTGATTCACTTTGACTTTCACTCACTCACGGGTCACTAACAGGGTCACGTTTGAACATTCATTCAGAAAGACCTTCTTTGCAGATAATTCAAACCCAGAAAAATGTTGAAGTAAATAATAAACACATTTTTTCTATGATGAAATTAAATATTAATTGAAGCTCAGGTGAAATGCACAGCATCACTATAGATAACTGCTAAACAACATCTACACATATTATTCAGTGATCTTTCCATTAACCCTTTTTATTATAACCCTTGCTGTTTTTAAACAATCTGTATTGTATAAAGCCCTATAAAAAAATAAAAAAATTGCTTCATCTCTTATTATTCTGTATTACCAGCAAATCTTGGATTCAATCTTTTTATCAACTTGTTTTCTTTCAGTTAGCACAGTGTGGCGAGCAGGACGAGGCCGAGGGCTGTGGGAGGACGGCGCGAGACCGGTGGCGTGATTGATAATGAGCGACACGTGCGCGACGCACCGGTCTCGTATCTCTCACGGAGGAGCGGAAGCATAAAGGAGGAGCGATGACTGTGAAGAGCGAGAGAGGACCAGGCATGAGTTGATTTGATGTTTTGTTCCTGTTTTGTGTGGCCAGCAGTCGTCCGCGAGGGGCTTCTGGCTTTTACTATCATTTTTGTATTTGTTTATTTATTAATTAAAATATTTGAATGTCCGCCCGTTCCCGCCTCCGTCTTCCCATAACGACAACGAACCTCGTTACACACAGCAGGTTTAGTATTTATTTTTTAAACTGAATGGTTGTAGGCCATTGATCTGAGCTTATGCAGCTCAGTATGAGTGAACATTACTTATGGATAATGTTGGCATTGTTCACTCAACAGATCAGTGAGGTCAACCTGCGATCAACCTGTTCCATAAAAAAAAAAAAAAAACTGTGCTAATTGAAAGAAAACTAGCTTCATCCTATGTTTCAGAATAATATAGCAGAGAGAGAAAAATATAAGAGCAATTTTGGAGGTCGGTAATCTTTGACCAGGAACAACATAAGTGTAACTAACAAGTACAAAAATAATCAGATTTTTTGGGGGAAGTTGTTATAGCCTGTGTGAGCAAAGTCGGTAAGTTCCCGTTCAGTCAGTCACGCCTCTCCGTCAGTGCATTCCTGGATGCAGTTGTTTTCTGTCCTCATCTGACGGCCATGATCGCTGTCTCACATGACTGGAGGTAAGCATGCTGAGATGGCGTTCGTGGGGGGTTCATGTTCTCGCATGGGTACATGACCACTGACCATTTTCAGGAAAAAGAAAATCCTCTCTTGGTCAAAATGACCGCAACACAGCATGCAGGATAAAGGGAACTACACTATTAAAGTATTTTATTATTTGATATAACACATTACTATTGTCAATTCAGTAGCGTTTATAACACTTGCCTTCTTGATCAGTTTTTCTACATTTCTTGCAGATGCAGAAGATCCCAACGACTGCAGAAACAATCATCAGAGATCCAGCGGCAGCAGCAGAGATCAGCACTATTGTAGACACTGAGAGAAACAGTTATTAGTGTCAGCTAGTGATGAGAGAACTTCACAGTTAGTATTTTGATGCTTTACATTTAAATTCATTTCAAAGTTTCTAGTTTATTCCATTCTATTGTGGGTAATAGTCATGGGCGTTAGTTTGGTTTGAAATGTGCTGGGGACAGAGACGCATTCGGAAGTGCATTTTCAGAAGTGCTGGGTACAATGACGCATTCATTTTTTCTCTCTCTTTCGCGCAGGTTATGTTTTGAAAGACGATGTCCTGTAGCTCAGGCACGGCCCCACTTTTCAACAGGCCCACCCAAAAAATAATAATCGCCAATAAGCTCATAATTTGTGCTAAAATAGTGTTTAGTTTTAAAAAACATTTTAAAAAGCTGGTTATATTTTGATGTTTCTGCGCAAGTTCAGCAGACGAGCAGCAAGCAGCAAGTTCAGTGAGGTTCGGGTTTGTTTCGATCAGAGCTCGTGAGTGGAGAGCGCATTTCTGAATATTTCGCTCCGCTCCGCTCGCTCTTTCCGCAGGGTCGCCCGCTCAACACTGTTGCCTGGTTCGAAAATATGTGGAATAAGGGCTGCTTCCGACTAAAAGTTTTTTTCCTAGTCGACTAGTAGGCTAGTTGTTCATTTAAGTCATTCGTGGACAAATCGCCCCTTTATATTAATTTAATTACTTATAGCCTACAGGATAATGAGCGTTTACATAATATAGCCACACTCAAGCGCACGACCGCACGCATAAAGCTTGCCACAAAGAACCAGTAAAAGTAATGATTATGACTGCGTCTAAATGTGTCTAAATACGCTGTGAATGTGAATGTGCATTATACGCTGAGTTTCGGTTCATTTATGAGACGAACTCCAGTTCACTCGCCGGCGCCTCCAATGTCGTGATTATCTGCTATAGGCCTATTTACTTCTTATTTATTAAATCCATTGGTTCATGAAACATTGATTAAAATTAAGATATAATTAATACAAAACGAAATTCACTTTAAAGAAAGGCAGCTGTTCTGTTTGAGGTCTCTGTGAAAGTTTTAAAGCAGTCTTTTAGTGCCGCTTTCAGAGCGCTCACGTCCGTAACAGATAACTGACACGTTGTTTTTTCCCTCATAAATGCCACCACGGAAAATAAAATAAAATGAATATTATAATGTTTTTTTGTTGGGTCAGACAATGATTACCAAATTTCTCTCTCATATTGCTCCTCACAACCACTGAAAACGGTCAAAAAAATCGAACCAAAAGTCAAATTAATATGGACGGAAGTTAAAAGTGGTGGGTACAAAATGACTCATGACGAAATCTGGTGGGTACGCGTCCCCTCCGTCCCCCCCGAAATCGACGCCTATGGTAATAGTAAACGATCTAATTGTATGCGTATCATTTCAGGCTAAAAGGCTGACGTTGTGTATGTATGTATATAAATATGATAAACAATCTGAGGTATGCCAACTGTTACGATCACCAGTTGGAGTGCCCAGGATATCCACCAGAGGGCGCTCCTCCCCAGACCAGTGTCATTCCACCATGAACTACATTTCCCAGAATCCTTTGCCCAGACTCATTATCCCCAGATTAGTTTCAGCTGTTTCTCATTTACCCTTGTTAACTCTGTCTATACCTGGTTTACTCAGTCACTCTTTGCGAAGTCTTGTTGGTGCTATTTCTGTTTTCTGTTTCATGGTCTTAATCTTCTGCCTGTCTCCCTGGATTCCCTGTTTGCCTGTGCCTTGGACTTTTGTTATTATCTGGATGGTTTGCTCTGTGCTGAATAATAATAAAATGCTGAACATTTGTTTTATCACCAATCACTGAAACCAGTGAAAGTCTTTAAAATAATCAGCTCAGTCAATAAACACTAAAATCAGCGCTGTGGTACCTGCACATGTGTGACAGAGTGTGTTGATGTCCAGATGTGTGGTCTGGTTGCTGATGGGATTGTTCAGCACACAGCTGTAGGTGTTTTTATCCTGATATTCCACCTCCAGAGGTAGAGAGAGACTGATGCTGAGATCAGACGCACTGATGCTGGACAATACACTGATTCCTTTGTACCAGGAGAGAGTCACATGACTCACATTCACCACTGATGAACACACCAATGAACAATTTGATGAAGAACAGTCTCTGCTGATGACAGGAACAGGCAGACGAGCTGAGAAAGATTAGAAACAAAGTAAATCATACTTTCTGCTGAGGGAGTGTTTGTGATTTTCAGATTTATAAACAAAATGACACAGAGATGCCAGTATCAGAATAATCAATCCAAAGAAAAGTGTTCAGAAGGTTGAAAAGTGAACACCAAAAATGATGGTGTGTCTTTTTTAAATTTAGGATATGTATACTTCAAAGTGATTAACAAACAAAGGGAACCAATAAGAAACTCACTATAGACAATGAGACCGAACCGCTTTCTCACATCGTTGATCAGTCGTTTATAAACTCCAGCATGTTCAGTTGTGGTGTTTGTGATGGTCAGAGATCCAGTTTGATTGTCCAGCTTCAGTCTGTCTCTGAATCTCCCATCAAGAACATCATCATATACAGTGATGTTGTTGGCCCGTTTATTGATTTCAGCTATTAAAGTGTTTTCAGTTCCAAACATCCATTGAATCTCATCATCATCCTTCAGTTTAGTAGGACGGGCTTTTAGAGTGACTGAATCTCCCTCCATCACTGACACTGAATCATCAAACACACACAGAACAAACAGAAACAGGGTTTGTCACAGATAAACAGATTATAATTGTTTATTAAATTAAAGATTGAAATTTAAAATGAACAATACCTTAAAACAACACAAACAAAAAAACAAATGGCATATTAATTAATTTAAATGTTGTCATTATAAAACAGGTTTAACCGTTTTGAACTCACCATTGACAGTGAGAAAGAAAC
The DNA here is from genome assembly GCA_023718395.1 of Leucaspius delineatus. Classification (NCBI taxonomy): domain Eukaryota; kingdom Metazoa; phylum Chordata; class Actinopteri; order Cypriniformes; family Leuciscidae; genus Leucaspius; species Leucaspius delineatus. The sequence goes on along the minus strand of CM043363.1, from coordinate 47,661,522 downwards.
TCTTGATCTCACTGTTGATCTGTAGTTTATAATCTCCAGCATGTTCAGTTGTGGTGTTTGTGATGGTCAGAGATCCAGTTTGATTGTCCAGCTTCAGTCTGTCTCTGAATCTCCCATCAAGAACATCATCATATACAGTGATGTTGTTGGCCCGTTTATTGATTACAGCTATTAAAGTGTTTTTATTTCCAAACCTCCACAGAATCTCATCATCATCCTTCATTTCAGTAAGATTAGAGTTTAGAGAGACTGAATCTCCCTCCTTCACTGATATCTGAACTGTAACTCCAAACACTCCTGAAAACAGAGTTTTTCAAATCACTTGATGTTGGTTTGATGAAGCTTCACTAAAATACTTTTATTAATTTAAATGTGAAATTAATAATATTCTGCAGCATTACAAAGACAAATGATGATGAATGAAAAGATAAATAGATTTATATATGGAACAATAACTAAAATAAGACACTTTTACTGTAATGTTTAATGTCACACTCAAACTAATGCTGTTGAGTATCTGAGCTTCATATTTATTTTGTTATATTTAATAAATCAATAATAACTGAGTTTAGAGCTGAATTCAAGCTTGATCTTACAGTAAAATTAGTTTAATTATTTCTATATGAGAATAACAGTGAATGTTGATCCTCTGACTACTTTAACCAGTAATTTATCACATCAGAACAGAAACAACTGAAACCAGAAAAACACATTTAAAACTCACCATCCAGACGCCACAAACACAAACAGAGCAAAACTAATTTGAGAAAAAAAAAAAAAAAATCATCGCTTTCAGTCCACGAATATGAAAAGCCAAACTCTTCAAAACGGCTTCATTAATAGATCCTGTCCAGTGGGTTAATTTTCAAAAGTGTCCCGTGAAGTTGAGAAGTTAAAATGTCATTTTAGTGAGTCTTAAACTAACATAAAAAAAATAAATAAAAAAATTACATTTATCATGCAAGACTCAAACCAGTGTTATTTCAGTATCATTGAGATACTATTTTTACTTATATTTTTAAACTGTTTTTTTTTTTTTTTTTTTTTTTCATTTAAGTTGAAGTTTTAGTAATTGTTGTGTGTTTTTGTGCTTGTTAGTGTAGAATAAATTGTATCTTTAAAGGAGCCATATGTAAGATTGTGGCCAAAACTGGTACTGCTATCCCCTCCCCCTCCCCCTGACTCAAGGTTGCCAGATAGGCTGCAGGATCCAGCAGGAACGTTTGTAGCTGCAGCTGTGGTAACTAGAGCAGAGCTGGCAACCCGGATGCCGAAACACTACTGACTTCGTGATTGGTAGATAGGTGGAGGGTGGAGCTTCAGGCCAAAACACAACATGACAACATCAACATCAGTTGAGGGCTGCAACTTCACTTTTTAAATGACAGTATCCTGGCCGGACTACTGTTGTCAGTGATATAAGTATTTGAAATGAACATGATTTCTTAATGTCTGGTGACATATCAGGGCCATTTTATGATTAATTGAAATACATTTCTTACATACAGCTCCTTTAAGATGTGTGTTTGTCTCTTATTCAGTGATATCATTTTGTTTGCCACCACATTAGTATTTTTTTTATTTTTTTTTATAATTTGATTTATTTATTATTTTTCTAAATGTTAATCTTCTGCTAGCATGTCATTCTTTCCTAGCTAGTAATGGGATATATTATCTAAAAACATCCACCCTGTTATGATACGTTGGATTGTAAGTGGACAGCTTCTACCCTTTAATGCTAAAAGGCCTCGACACACCAAGCTGACGGTCGGCCGTTGACCAACATCGGGCCGTTGTTGAGAGTCGTTCGCCTGTTTTTGCGGTGTGTTCTGAACCATCAGCACCAGTCGGACCTCGTTGCTCTGTTGCGAACGACTTTCAATGGACAGTAGCTAAAACTGCTCGCTAAATGACGCTAGATGACATCATAGCGAGTCTCAGGAACTATATAAGGTTTGTCCAAGAAGTCGCTAGGTGAGATTTGATGAGAAAAGTCGCTAAAGGGGTGGGAAAGACAACATCGCTAAATGGGCAACACTGACTTACTTTTTTTGGCCAACTGAGCATGTTGAATTGAGAAGAGAAAACAGTCTGACTGGCTGCATGTAAATAACAGTCACTAGACGACGACACATTCAGCTTCTGTCCCCGCTAGTGCTTTTACAACGTCTTGATGTGTCAAGGTCTTAAGGGTAAGAATGACTTATACATTCTATTTATTTATAATGCTGTCAAAGTAAAGTATTGAATGAAATATGCTGTCATAAATACACAAATACTGCTGAAAGTTTCAGTGACTGCAGATTGTCTGTATTGTAACTTAATGCATGTGTTTTGTTAGACGGCACCAGCACTCAAAAAAATAAGCTGTTGAACGAACTTAAAGGAGTCATAACCTGCAATTTTCACTTTTCCACGAGAATCAATGTATGTTATGATCGACTAACGATTATACACTGGCCGGGAAGCCGATATTTAAAAGTGAAGTGTTTGTTTACCTCAGGGTAAATAAACCAGCGCGCGTGCACGCGCACTCAAATACGAGATTTTGATTTCAGCTCCCTCTTGACGTCATGAGGTAGTAGGATATACCATATATGGACACCGCAACAGGAAGCCCCCCTTCCCCTCTCCCCCTCATAGTCAGTTCAGTCGAGAAAGATGGAGAAACCGAGTGCACACCGGACTTGCTCTGTGGTTGATTGCCATAAAAAACATGTAAATGTGTTTTATCTCCCAAAATCGGACGAAACTATCAGGGACCAGTGGATGAAATTCATTTTTAATGACGCTGTCCTAACAACCCTTTCAACTGGCGTGCAGAGCCATATAGAGCGTCCACGACAGCCAAAACATCGCATTGATCTCGCGAGACAATAATGCCTTCAGAAATAAGGGTAAAAGTAGGTCTGTGTTTATTTTTTTTTCCACTTTTCTTTTTTAGAAGGGCCTGAAAGACTATAATACAGCAGTAGGTATCCAATGTAATACTAGGTTATGACTCCTTTAATTAAATTCAGGAAAACTTTTCCATGAAAATGAATTACATTTTTCCAACAAAATCTAATTTGTTCGAAATGATTTGTTGTAATCTTGTTGTATGAACTTAAATTCATTTAGTCATTCCTGCTAGATAAAGTTTTGTCAGGTTGACTACATTTAATTTTTGCCCGCCTAAAATCGCCAACATTATAATTTTATTTAATTTTACTCTACAGTTATTTCCGATGATAGGAGCTACTAGTGTTCAGTTTAATTAATATCACTTTTTACAGCGTAATATTGAATATTACTTATGCAGGTCTGCAAATGAGGTTTAATGCACATATAGTGTAATACTGAGCCCACAGCCTAAACACAGTCGCCACTCTTCTGTATAATGGTAACCACAAAATTCAAAAACATTACAGTAAGTCCTCTAAGTTTCTAACATTAGTGAATATTAAACACTAACATTAACAACATCATTCCATTTACAGAAAAACACATAAAATAACACTTTAATCCCTAAATTTACCCTCCTAATGCAGTCCCTTGCAAAGCATGCTAGGAACTACAGATCCACTGCCCAGTTAGTTGTCAACAAAAATGATTTATGTAGTTTTCACACAAATTAAAAATTGTCGGCAAATTGCCTCCTGTGTAAACGCAAACACAATCCCGGGTCACTTTATCCGTGTATTTTCCGGAATCTCTGTGTGAAAGGGGCGATAGAGTCTAGGCCTTCAAAAAAAAAAAATGTTTGAAGCAGATTAGCACCATCTGGTGAGAGTATGGAGAGAAAGCGTAGAACCATTGTGTAACCACTAGATGGCATCTACAGTTCTCTATGGAGAGGCATGTGAATTCCCCAGCTGTTTATGGACACATTTACGTATTTTTTTTTTTTACAGAATTTGTAACAAAAAATGCAATTCATTCAATTATAACACTTTATGTAAAATAATGTAATTTTTTTTTTTATTATTATTTTTTTTTCAATTTCCCATTCATTTCCTATGGGGGTCATTTTTGACCGAAGACCAAAATCGTCACTATTTTTTTTACGACCACTTAGCATGCTCGGATCATGACCTCAATTTATTTTTTTGTATTCACATACCTAATGCCATAAAAGTCACCAAGTTTCATAACATTCCGATGAAGCTGTGATTTTTAGAAATTCAAAACAGAAAATGTTTCGGTCATAAATGACCGAGGACCGTCTGAGGGTTAAGTAAACTTCAGTTTTACATATATTAGATTGATTGAAGACAATTAAATTAAATTGTGACAAAATATTAAACAATTGTGTTACTTTTGCTTATTTTAATTAATTAAATTTAACAAGAGGCAAAAATTATTTTTTTGAGTGGGGGCTTGATAAAGTTAAGTCTCTGTTAAACTGCCTCCTTGACATCATTACATACCTTTAACTTATAACATTACAGAACTGATTAATTGACGTCAATATAAGCTGAAAACCTTAATGTCAATCCCTGAATATTTTTATTTATTTTACAGTTATGACTGTATGCTTGATTAGAAATGTAGCCTAATGAAACTTGGCCGGCAAACAAAATACTTCAAGCAGAAAACACTGATTTACTCGCAGCCATTAAGTTTGTAAATTGCGCAGCTGATTGCATTCAAGTTCAGTGAAGTTCAATGAACTTTTGAGAATTAGCTATATGATCTTTTCCCAACCCGAAACCAGACCAAACAAAAGACAACGCATGATGAGTGAGAACTTGAAGCATTACTCTGTTGAGGAAACCGTAGGACAACATGAACACAGTGACGAGACTGAACTTCAATGCTGTGAGCGGAGAAACGGCTGCACGCTTTAGAGACTGTAACAGCAAACTCATGCAAGCTCTCGCAGCCCTGGACTGATGAGTGTTTTCTGGACAAAACTGAACTAAAAACACTGTTAGACCTGACAGGTACAGAGCTCTGATAGTGAATACGCTGTTAAAGCCACACTATGTAATTGTTCACCACTAGAAGCCGTTTATTCAAAACAAAGTTGTAGCTTGATGACGCCTTGATTTCGTGGAATCGTGGGAGTTGTTGTCTTCATCTCTCCAGCCGGTGGAGAATACAACGGGACTCGGGCAGAAATCATATTCATGGATGACCAGTAATATATTGAAGATTTATCAACGTTACGAAAACCGCTGGAGCGTAACGAGCCGCTGGAGCGATTGCTAATGAGAGACGAGCTCGACTCACGGCTCGAGAGTAGTGGAGCTTTTATTATCCCGCAGACACTTCTGCTTCTTCTGGTCATGTGTGTGTGGGGAAACGCAGCGCTGTTTTATCATATTAGATACATCTGAGTGTGATGAAAGTTGTTATAATGCTACTCTTAGCTATATGAGCCGCTTGTTACACACTGCAGTGAGCCAGATCGATATTAGGTATGGTAAAAATGATACTCGCGGTAAATCAAGAAATGAGATTTAGACAAAAAGACTAACTGTGTAACAATTAGTTTTCTGCCAATGGAGATATCCAAACAGTTGCTCACCAGTCTAATAAAACACATAATATATAAAAAAAATATATATATAAAAAAAAAAAAAAACACACGAGTGTAAAGAATGCACAAATGAGCGGAAAGTAAATGTACTGCTGAGGTTCAATTCAGTGAAATGCAGACGCCTCCAGCTCTACTGACTGTAAGTTTTACTATTCTTCATTGTATATGGATATATCTGTATGCACCGCTGTGGTTCTTTTCTGTGTCTGAAGTGGATCTCGTAAATGTTGTTGTGCTCTGTACAGCAATTGTTTCCAGGATTACATGTTGGAGGATTTTCTTGAATAAACAGCGTATATAAATAACTTTGTCACCTTCAGAGTCTGGATTTTTCTGTCGGTTTGCGTTTGCTCACCCTTATATGAATTTCCCCCTATCAGTACTGGCCTGTAACAGCGAATGTTGATCCTCTCTGACTAAATTAACCATACATTTATCACATGGTACCAGAACAGAAGCAACTGAAGTCATAAAAACACATTTAAACTCACCATCCAGACTCCAGAAACACAAACAGAGCAAAACAGGGAGAAACATCTTCATCGGTTTCAGTCCACAGATATGAAAAGACAAACTCTTCAAAACTGGTGAGAGATGCGCTGATGTGAAGCTGCTCTGTAGTAAAGTGAAGTGAAACTCTACAATCAGTTAAAATAACTGCCTATTTATTCAGTGTTAATGCATGTGGCCGTCTAGCTCTATTTCTGCTGATTAATTCACACTTTGATCATTGACACTTTGAGCTCCAGTAGGCCTCAACTTCCTGTAAGTCAATGACATCATTTTCAATAGAAATAAACTGACCAATAACATGTTAAAAACATCTTAAAGCAACAGTTTGATCTTGTCATGAGATCCTGTGAGTGTTTGGCTCTGCTCTCTCCTGTAACTCTCTTCAGGACGTTTGTTGTTCATTTCTGATCAAATGTCTCGATTGTTTCTCCTCTCAGACTGATTTCAGAGTTTCTCTAATGGTTTTATGGAGCAGGAACAGATCGCCTGCTATAACTGTGTGTATGAAAGTGTCCTCTGATATCTTCATATGATTAATATTCAACAGCTATGGATTATGATGCTGATGTGATGCTCTAAATGCTCACTTTGTTCAGAGTGAACACGCATTAGTGAGACGCTCACACTGAAACTGTGCAACAATTTCTCACACGGCTCAGACAAGCTGCTAAAGACTGTGGCGTCAGAGCTGACAGAGATAACTCCTGATAACATGTGAGTTCAGGGTGAGCCACTAGATGGAGGAGTTGCTCCTCAGACGAGACCACAGAGACAAATCACACTGGAGATTTTGGGCCCTATCACACACTGCAGCTGCAGTTTTTGCAGCTGTTTTTGTAATAAACATTACATTATTAAATGTAATAAAACATGGAGAGACTCTTGAACCTCAGAGTGAGAAAACTTTATTGATAAAGGCAAGAAAATACATACAGCAAATATACAGCAGTAAAGTGAGATCTGTGGGTCTCTATTCATTTGTTTTATGTTTCTGCCATAAAAGCCATACATATTGGATTTTGTAAAATCTGACTCTAAAAGAGAGCAGAAGCTCAAATAATAATCAGTATTTATTATAAAAAATAAAATAAAAACACACTTGAAGAGCCTTTAAAGTTCAGTGCTCTGCTTTAGATTTCAATACTTCCTGAAAAAGATGAACATATAAAGCCATTAATATGTGATAAATTTATAACAGTAAAATTAGTTTTTGAGAAATGACATCATCAATCATGTACCTGATGTGTGAATATGTGCTTGATCTCGTTCAGCTCTTCTGGATCTGATCTCATAAACCACAATAATGACAGTAGCCACGCCCACCAGAGCAGAGAGGACCAATCGAATCACAGCTTCAGCAGGACCACAACAGTGGACAGAGTCTGAGGAATAAACACATCAAACTGAGATCAGATCAGTCAATAAACACTAATATCAGTGTTGTGGTACCTGCACATGTGTGACAGAGTGTGTTGATGTCCAGATGTGTGGTCTGGTTGCTGATGGGATTGTTCAGCACACAGCTGTAGGTGTTTTTATCCTGATATTCCACCTCCAGAGGTAGAGAGAGACTGATGCTGAGATCAGACGCACTGATGCTGGACAATACACTGAGTCCTTTGTACCAGGAGAGAGTCACATGACTCACATTCACCACTGATGAACACACCAATGAACATGATGATGATGATGATGATGATGATGATGAAGAACAGTCTCTGTTGATGACAGGAACAGGCAGACGAGCTGAGAAAGATTAGAAACAAAGTAAATCATACTTTCTGCTGAGGGAGTGTTTGTGATTTTCAGATTTATAAACAAAATTACACAGAGATGCCAGTATCAGAATAATCAATCCAAAGAAAAGTGTTCAGAAGGTTGAAAAGTGAACGCTAAAACTCATGGTGTGTCTTAGATTTTACCATTTTAAAATTGAAAAACTCTTTTTTAAATGTAGGATATGTATAATTCAAAGTGATTAACAAACAAAGGGAACCAATAAGAAACTCACTATAGACAATGAGACCGAACCGCTTTCTCACATCGTTGATCAGTCGTTTATAAACTCCAGCATGTTCAGTTGTGGTGTTTGTGATGGTCAGAGATCCAGTTTGATTGTCCAGCTTCAGTCTGTCTCTGAATCTCCCATCAAGAACATCATCATATACAGTGATGTTGTTGGCCCGTTTATTGATTTCAGCTATTAAAGTGTTTTCAGTTCCAAACATCCATTGAATCTCATCATCATCCTTCAGTTTAGTAGGACGGGCTTTTAGAGTGACTGAATCTCCCTCCATCACTGACACTGAATCATCAAACACACACAGAACAAACAGAAACAGGGTTTGTCACAGATAAACAGATTATAATTGTTTATTAAATTAAAGATTGAAATTTAAAATGAACAATACCTTAAAACAACACAAACAAAAAAACAAATGGCATATTAATTAATTTAAATGTTGTCATTATAAAACAGGTTTAACCGTTTTGAACTCACCATTGACAGTGAGAAAGAAACTCTTGATCTCACTGTTGATCTGTAGTTTATAATCTCCAGCATGTTCAGTTGTGGTGTTTGTGATGGTCAGAGATCCAGTTTGATTGTCCAGTTTCAGTCTGTCTCTGAATCTCCCATCAAGAACATCATCATATACAGTGATGTTGTTGGCCCGTTTATTGATTACAGCTATTAAAGTGTTTTTATTTCCAAACCTCCACAGAATCTCATCATCATCCTTCATTTCAGTAAGATTAGAGTTTAGAGAGACTGAATCTCCCTCCTTCACTGATATCTGAACTGTAACTCCAAACACTCCTGAAAACAGAGTTTTTCAAATCACTTGATGTTGGTTTGATGAAGCTTCACTAAAATACTTTTATTAATTTAAATGTGAAATTAATAATATTCTGCAGCATTACAAAGACAAATGATGATGAATGAAAAGATAAATAGATTTATATATGGAACAATAACTAAAATAAGACACTTTTACTGTAATGTTTAATGTCACACTCAAACTAATGCTGTTGAGTATCTGAGCTTCATATTTATTTTGTTATATTTAATAAATCAATAATAACTGAGTTTAGAGCTGAATTCAAGCTTGATCTTACAGTAAAATTAGTTTAATTATTTCTATATGAGAATAACAGTGAATGTTGATCCTCTGACTACTTTAACCAGTAATTTATCACATCAGAACAGAAACAACTGAAACCAGAAAAACACATTTAAAACTCACCATCCAGACGCCACAAACACAAACAGAGCAAAACTAATTTGAGAAAAAAAAAAAAAAAATCATCGCTTTCAGTCCACGAATATGAAAAGCCAAACTCTTCAAAACGGCTTCATTAATAGATCCTGTTCAGTGGGTTAATTTTCAAAAGTGTCCCGTGAAGTTGAGAAGTTAAAATGTCATTTTAGTGAGTCTTAAACTAACATAAAACAAAAAAAAAATTACATTTATCATGCAAGACTCAAACCAGTGTTATTTCAGTATCATTGAGATACTATTTTTACTTATATTTTTAAACTGTTTTTATTTATTTTTTTATTTTTTTCATTTTAGTTGAAGTTTTAGTAATTGTTGTGTGTTTTTGTGCTTGTTAGTGTAGAATAAATTGTATCTTTAAAGGAGCCATATGTAAGATTGTGGCCAAAACTGGTACTGCTATCCCCTCCCCCTCCCCCTGACTCAAGGTTGCCAGATAGGCTGCAGGATCCAGCAGGAACGTTTGTAGCTGCAGCTGTGGTAACTAGAGCAGAGCTGGCAACCCGGATGCCGAAACACTACTGACTTCGTGATTGGTAGATAGGTGGAGGGTGGAGCTTCAGGCCAAAACACAACATGACAACATCAACATCAGTTGAGGGCTGCAACTTCACTTTTTAAATGATAATATCCTGGCCGGACTACTGTTGTCAGTGATATAAGTATTTGAAATGAACATGATTTCTTAATGTCTGGTGACATATCAGGGCCATTTTATGATTAATTGAAATACATTTCTTACATACAGCTCCTTTAAGATGTGTGTTTGTCTCTTATTCAGTGATATCATTTTGTTTGCCACCACATTAGTATTTTTTTTTTTTTTTTTTATAATTTGATTTATTTATTATTTTTCTAAATGTTAATCTTCTGCTAGCATGTCATTTTTTCCTAGCTAGTAATGGGATATATTATCTAAAAACATCCACCCTGTTATGATACGTTGGATTGTAAGTGGACAGCTTCTACCCTTTAATGCTAAAAGGCCTCGACACACCAAGCTGACGGTCGGCCGTTGACCAACATCGGGTCGTTGTTGAGAGTCGTTCGCCTGTTTTTGCGGTGTGTTCTGAACCATCAGCACCAGTCGGACCTTGTTGCTCTGTTGCGAACGGCTTTCAATGGACAGTTGCTAAAACTGCTCGCTAAATGACGCTAGATGACATCATACTAGCGAGTCTCAGGAACTATATAAGGTTTGTCCAAGAAGTCGCTAGGTGAGATTTGATGAGAAAAGTCGCTAAGGGGTGGGAAAGACAACATCGCTAAATGGGCAACACTGACTTACTGTTTTTTTGGCCAACTGAGCATGTTGAATCGAGAAGAGAAAACAGTCTGACTGGCTGCACGTAAATAATGAGACGACGACACATTCAGCTTCCATCCCCGCTAGTGCTTTTACAACGTCTTGATGTGTCAAGGTCTTAAGGGTAAGAATGACTTATACATTCTATTTATTTATAATGCTGTCAAAGTAAAGTATTGAATGAAATATGCTGTCATAAATACACAAATACTGCTGAAAGTTTCAGTGACTGCAGATTGTCTGTACTGTAACTTAATGCATGTGTTTTGTTAGACGGCACCAGCACTAAAAAAAATAAGCTGTTGAACGAACTTAAAGGAGTCATAACCTGCAATTTTCACTTTTCCACGAGAATCAATGTATGTTATGATCGACTAACGATTATACACTGGCCGGGAAGCCGATATTTAAAAGTGAAGCGTTTGTTTACCTCAGGGTAAATAAACCAGCGCGCGTGCACGCGCACTCAAATACGAGATTTTGATTTCAGCTCCCTCTTGACGTCATGAGGTAGTAGGATATACCATATATGGACACCGCAACAGGAAGCCCCCCTTCCCCTCTCCCCCTCATAGTCAGTTCAGTCGAGAAAGATGGAGAAACCGAGTGCACACCGGACTTGCTCTGTGGTTGATTGCCATAAAAAACATGTAAATGTGTTTTATCTCCCAAAATCGGACGAAACTATCAGGGACCAGTGGATGAAATTCATTTTTAATGACGCTGTCCTAACAACCCTTTCAACTGGCGTGCAGAGCCATATAGAGCGTCCACGACAGCCAAAACATCGCATTGATCTCGCGAGACAATAATGCCTTCAGAAATAAGGGTAAAAGTAGGTCTGTGTTTATTTATTTTTCCACTTTTCTTTTTTAGAAGGGCCTGAAAGACTATAATACAGCAGTAGGTATCCAATGTAATACTAGGTTATGACTCCTTTAATTAAATTCAGGAAAACTTTTCCATGAAAATGAATTACATTTTTCCAACAAAATCTAATTTGTTCGAAATGATTTGTTGTAATCTTGTTGTATGAACTTAAATTCATTTAGTCATTCCTGCTAGATAAAGTTTTGTCAGGTTGACTACATTTAATTTTTGCCCGCCTAAAATCGCCAACATTATAATTTTATTTAATTTTACTCTACAGTTATTTCCGATGATAGGAGCTACTAGTGTTCAGTTTAATTAATATCACTTTTTACAGCGTAATATTGAATATTACTTATGCAGGTCTGCAAATGAGGTTTAATGCACATATAGTGTAATACTGAGCCCACAGCCTAAACACAGTCGCCACTCTTCTGTATAATGGTAACCACAAAATTCAAAAACATTACAGTAAGTCCTCTAAGTTTCTAACATTAGTGAATATTAAACACTAACATTAACAACATCATTCCATTTACAGAAAAACACATAAAATAACACTTTAATCCCTAAATTTACCCTCCTAATGCAGTCCCTTGCAAAGCATGCTAGGAACTACAGATCCACTGCCCAGTTAGTTGTCAACAAAAATGATTTATGTAGTTTTCACACAAATTAAAAATTGTCGGCAAATTGCCTCCTGTGTAAACGCAAACACAATCCCGGGTCACTTTATCCGTGTATTTTCCGGAATCTCTGTGTGAAAGGGGCGATAGAGTCTAGGCCTTCAAAAAAAAAAAATGTTTGAAGCAGATTAGCACCATCTGGTGAGAGTATGGAGAGAAAGCGTAGAACCATTGTGTAACCACTAGATGGCATCTACAGTTCTCTATGGAGAGGCATGTGAATTCCCCAGCTGTTTATGGACACATTTACGTATTTTTTTTTTTTACAGAATTTGTAACAAAAAATGCAATTCATTCAATTATAACACTTTATGTAAAATAATGTTTTTTTTTATTATTATTGTTTTTTTTTCAATTTCCCATTCATTTCCTATGGGGGTCATTTTTGACCGAAGACCACAGGTGTGACTATTTTTTTTACGACCACTTAGCATGCTCGAATCATGACCTCAATTTTTTTGTGTGTGCACATACCTAATGCCATAAAAGTCACCAAGTTTCATAACATTCCAATGAAGCTGTGATTTTTAAAAATTCAAAACAGATTTTTTTGTAATAAAAATTTATTGGTGTGTATGTGTATAAAAGTGTATTTGTATGTGTGTGTGTGGGGGTGGGTCTGTTTTGCACTCTTGATGTTGTAGAGTGTCACCCCTTTACAGCAGTGTACTTTTTTGGGGGGATTGTGGCCGATTTGTAGATTGCACACACAAAAATTTGGAGAATTGTAATTTTTTTGTCAATTTCCCATTCATTTCCTATGGGGGTCATTTTTGACCGAAGACCAAAATCGTCACTATTTTTTTTACGACCACTTAGCATGCTCGGATCATGACCTCAATTCATTTTTTTGTATTCACATACCTAATGCCATAAAAGTCACCAAGTTTCATAACATTCCGATGAAGCTGTGATTTTTAGAAATTCAAAACAGAAAATGTTTCGGTCATAAATGACCGAGGACCGTCTGAGGGTTAAGTAAACTTCAGTTTTACATATATTAGATTGATTGAAGACAATTAAATTAAATTGTGACAGAATATTAAACAATTGTGTTACTTTTGCTTATTTTAATTAATTAAATTTAACAAGAGGCAAAAATATTTTTTTTGAGTGAGGGCTTGATAAAGTTAAGTCTCTGTTAAACTGCCTCCTTGACATCATTACATACCTTTAACTTATAACATTACAGAACTGATTAATTGACGTCAATATAAGCTGAAAACCTTAATGTCAATCCCTGAATATTTTTATTTATTTTACAGTTATGACTGTATGCTTGATTAGAAATGTAGCCTAATGAAACTTAGCCGGCAAACAAAATACTTCAAGCAGAAAACACTGATTTACTCGCAGCCATTAAGTTTGTAAATTGCGCAGCTGATTGCATTCAAGTTCAGTGAAGTTCAATGAACTTTTGAGAATTAGCTATACGATCTTTTCCCAACCCAAAACCAGACCAAACAAAAGACAACGCATGATGAGAGAGAACTTGAAGCATTACTCTGTTGAGGAAACCGTAGGACAACATGAACACAGTGACGAGACTGAACTTCAATGCTGTGAGCGGAGAAACGGCTGCACGCTTTAGAGACTGTAACAGCAAACTCATGCAAGCTCTCGCAGCCCTGGACTGATGAGTGTTTTCTGGACAAGACTGAACTAAAAACACTGTTAGACCTGACAGGTACAGAGCTCTGATAGTGAATACGATGTTAAAGCCACACTATGTAATTTTTCACCACTAGAAGCCGTTTATTCAAAACAAAGTTGTAGCTTGATGACGCCTTGATTTCGTGGAATCGTGGGAGTTGTTGTCTTCATCTCTCCAGCCGGTGGAGAATACAACGGGACTCGGGCAGAAATCATATTCATGGATGACCAGTAATATATTGAAGATTTATTAACGTTACGAAAGCCGATGGAGCGATTGCTAATGAGAGACGAGCTCGACTCACGGCTCGAGAGTAGTGGAGCTTTTATTATCCCACAGACACTTCTGCTTCTTCTGGTCATGTGTGTGTGGGGAAACGCAGCGCTGTTTTATTATATTAGATACATCTGAGTGTGATGAAAGTTGTTATAATGCTACTCTTAGCTATATGAGCCGCTTGTTACACACTGCTGTGAGCCAGATCGATATTAGGTATGGTAAAAATGATACTCGCGGTAAATCAAGAAATGAGATTTAGACAAAAAGACTAACTGTGTAACAATTAGTTTTCTGCCAATGGAGATATCCAAACAGTTGCTCACCAGTCTAATAAAACACATAAGATATAAAAAATATATATATATATATAAAAAAAAAAAAACACACGAGTGTGATGCACCAATGAGCAGAAAGTAAATGTACTGCTGAGGTTCAATTCAGTGAAATGCAGACGCCTCCAGCTCTACTGACTGTAAGTTTTACTATTCTTAATTAAATATGGATATATCTGTATGCACCGCTGTGGTTCTTTTCTGTGTCTGAAGTGGATCTCGTAAATGTTGTTGTGCTCTGTACAGCAATTGTTTCCAGGATTACATGTTGGAGGATTTTCTCGAATAAACAGCGTATATAAATAACTTTGTCACCTTCAGAGTCTGGATTTTTCTGTCGGTTTGCGTTTGCTCACCCTTATATGAATTTCCCCCTATCAGTACTGTCCTGTAACAGCGAATGTTGATCCTCTCTGACTAAATTAACCAGACATTTATCACATGGTACCAGAACAGAAGCAACTGAAGTCATAAAAACACATTTAAACTCACCATCCAGACTCCAGAAACACAAGCAGAGCAAAACAGGGAGAAACATCTTCATCGGTTTCAGTCCACAAATATGAAAAGACAAACTCTTCAAAACTGGTGAGAGATGCGCTGATGTGAAGCTGCTTTGTAGTAAAGTGAAGTCAAACTCCACAATCAGTTAAAATAACTGCCTATTTATTCAGTGTTAATGCATGTGACCGTCTAGCTCTATTTCTGCTGATTAATTCACACTTTGATCATTGACACTTTGAGCTCCAGTAGGCCTCAACTTCCTGTAAGTCAATGACATCACTTTCAACAGAAATAAACTGACCAATAACATGTTAAAAACATCTTAAAGCAACAGTTTGATCTTGTCAGGAGATCCTGTGAGTGTTTGGCTCTGCTCTCTCCTGTAACTCTCTTCAGGACGTTTGTTGTTCATTTCTGATCAAATGTCTCGATTGTTTCTCCTCTCAGACTGATTTCAGAGTTTCTCTAATGGTTTTATGGAGCAGGAACAGATCGCCTGCTATAACTGTGTATGAAGTGTTCTCTGATATCTTCATATGATTAATATTCAACAGCTATGGATTATGATGCTGATGTGATGCTCTAAATGCTCACTTTGTTCAGAGTGAACACGCATTAGTGAGACGCTCACACAAAAACAGTGTGAAACTGTGCAACAATTTCTCACACGGCTCTGACAAGCTGCTAAAGACTGTGGCGTCAGAGCTGACAGAGATAACTCCTGATAACATGTGAGTTCAGGGTGAGCCACTAGATGGAGGAGTTGCTCCTCAGACGAGACCACAGAGACAAATCACACTGGAGATTTTGGGCCCTATCACACACTGCAGCTGCAGTTTTTGCAGCTGTTTTTGTAATAAACATTACATTATTAAATGTAATAAAACATGGAGAGACTCTTGAACCTCAGAGTGAGAAAACTTTATTGATAAAGGCAAGAAAATACATACAGCAAATATACAGCAGTAAAGTGAGATCTGTGGGTCTCTATTCATTTGTTTTGTTTCTGCCATAAAAGCCATACATATTGGATTGTGTAAAATCTGACTCTGAAAGAGAGCAGAAGCTCAAATAATAATCAGTATTTATTATTAAAAAAAAAACACACTTGAAGAGCCTTTAAAGTTCAGTGTTCTGCTTTAGATTTCAATACTTCCTGAAAAAGATTAACATATAAAGACATTAATATGTGACATAAATTTATAACTGTAAAATCAGTTTGTGAGAAATGACATCAATCATGTACCTGATGTGTGAATATGTGCTTGATCTCGTTCAGCTCTTCTGGATCTGATGTCATAAACCACAATGATGACAGTAGCCACGCCCACCAGAGCAGAGAGGACCAATAGGATCACAGCTTCAGTAGGACCACAACAGTGGACAGAGTCTGAGGAATAAACACATCAAACTGAGATCAGATCAGTCAATAAACACTAATATCAGCGCCGACATCAACTAATATCAGCGCTGTGGTACCTGCACATGTGTGGCAGAGTGTGTTGATGTCCAGATGTGTGGTCTGGTTGCTGATGGGATTGTTCAGCACACAGCTGTAGGTGTTTTTATCCTGATATTCCACCTCCAGAGGTAGAGAGAGACTGATGCTGAGATCAGACGCACTGATGCTGGACAATACACTGATTCCTTTGTACCAGGAGAGAGTCACATGACTCACATTCACCACTGATGAACACACTAATAAACATGATGAACATGATGAAGAACAGTGTGAAGAGTTACTGCTGATGACAGGAACAGGCAGACGAGCTGAGAAAGATTAGAAACAGAGTAAGTCATACTTTCTGCTGAGGGAGTGTAAGGGTGTGGCCAAGAACAGGCAGGACAGGTAGTGAATAGATTAGATTTATTTCTCCCAAAATTAAATTATATACAGGGGCAGATATAATGAAAGTAATTTCCAAAAATAAAGTCCATATAAAAATCAAAGACTTAAGATGGAAGTTAACTGAAACTACAAAAAATAAAACAGACTTAGAAAATAAATCTCCCCTGCTAAAAAAAATAACAAACAAAACACTAAAGATCAGCAGATCATGATGTTACTATGGCTGGACAGATCTGACCCCTCTGATATTCACCTCTGCTAGATATAGTCTTTAGCCTCTACCAAACAAAAATAAGAGGTAAATATCCAAAGAAAACTTTCCCCAATTAACAATAATATTTACAACAAAATATACACTGTATCATACCTAACATAATGTAATCAAATACTTGAAGCACAATACAAAAACTACTCCAAACAAACAGAACAAAATGAAACTGAATGAAACTAAATAAAAGATTCCCTCCGATTTGGATTACGATGGTACAGTCCAATTTCCTCCGGAACAGTACAAGTTTGGAGGCTAATGCCCCGCCTCTCCCTTTGTTTCCTGACACATGGAATGCGGCCGTTCACTCCATGGACCAGAAGAATCTAGAACTCAGGTAGAGTTTAACAGCAAAAGAGAATATAAGTAGTGTGCACCCTTCTATACATTCACTTTAATAATCTATTCACTACCTGTCCTGCCTGTTCTTGGCCACACCCTTACAGGGAGTGTTTGTGATTTTCAGATTTATAAAAAAAATTACACAGAGATGCCAGTATCAGAATAATTAATCCAAAGAAAAGCGTTCAGAAGATTGAAAAGTGAACGCTAAAACTCATGGTGTGTCTTAGATTTTACCATTTTAAAACTGAAAAACTCTTTTTTAAATGTAGGATATGTATAATTCAAAGTGATTAACAAACAAAGGGAACCAATAATAAACTCACTATAGACAATGAGACCGAACCGCTTTCTCACACTGTTGATCAGTCGTTGATAAACTCCGGCATGTTCAGTTGTGGTGTTTGTGATGGTCAGAGATCCAGTTTGATTGTCCAGCTTCAGTCTGTCTCTGAATCTCCCATCAAGAACATCATCATATACAGTGATTCTGTCGGCCGTTACATTGATTTCAGCTATTAATGTGTTTCCATCTCCAAACCTCCACTGAATCACATCATCATCCTTCAGTTTAGTAGGAGGGGCTTTTAGAGTGACTGAATCTCCCTCCATCACTGACACTGAATCATCAAACACACACAGAACAAACAGAAACAGGGTTTGTCACAGATAAACAGATTATAATTGTTTATTAAATTAAAGATTGAAATTGAAAACAATACCTTAAAACAACACAAAAAAAAAAAAAAAAGCATATTAATTAATTTAAATGTTGTCATTATAAAACAGGTTTAACCGTTTTGAACTCACCATTGACAGTGAGAAAGAAACTCTTGATCTCACTGTTGATCTGAAGTTTATAATCTCCAGCATGTTCAGTTGTGGTGTTTGTGATGGTCAGAGATCCAGTTTGATTGTCCAGCTTCAGTCTGTCTCTGAATCTCCCATCAAGAACATCATCATATACAGTGATGTTGTCGGCCCGTTTATTGATTTCAGCTATTAAAGTGTTTTCATTTCCAAACCTCCACTGAATCACATCATCATCCATCATTTCAGTAAGATTAGAGTTTAGAGAGACTGAATCTCCCTCCTTCACTGATATTTGAACTGTAACTCCAAACACTCCTGAAAACAGAGTTTTTCAAATCACTTGATGTTGGTTTGATGAAGCTTCACTAAAATACTTTTATTAATTTAAACGTGACATTAATAATATTCTGCAGCATTACAAAGACAAATGATGATGCATGAAAAGAGAAATAGATTTATATATGGAACAACAACTAAAATAAGACACTTTTACTGTAATGTTTAATGTCACACTCAAACTTATGCTGTTGAGTATCTGAGCTTCATATTTATTGTGTTATATTTAATAAATCAATAATAACTGAGTTTAGATCTGAATTCAAGCTTGATCTTACAGTAAAATTAGTTTAATTATTTCTATATGAGAATAACAGTGAATGTTGATCCTCTGACTAATTTAACCAGTAATTTATCACATCAGGACAGAAACAACTGAAACCAGAAAAACACATTTAAACTCACCATCCAGACGCCACAAACACAAACAGAGCAAAACTAATTTGAGAAAAAAAAAAAAATTCAACGGTTTCAGTCCACGAATATGAAAAGCCAAACTCTTCAAAACAGCTTCATTAATAGATCCTGTTCAGTGGGTTTATTTTCAAAAGTGTCCCGTGAAGTTGAGAAGTTAAAATGTTATTTTAGTGAGTCTTAAACTAACATTTATCATGTGAGACTCAAACCAGTGTTATTTCAGTTTCATTGATACTATTATTATTATTTATTTTTTTATTTAATTTAGTTTTAGTAATTGTTGTGTGTTTTTGTGATTGTTAGTGTGGAAGAAATTGTATCTTTAAGATGTGTGTTTGTCTCTTATTCAGTGATATAATTTAGTTTGCCACCACATTAGTAATTTTATAATATTAAACACTAACATTAACTAACAACATCTTTCCAGTTACAGAAAAACACATAAAATAACACTTTAATCCCTAAATTTACCCTCCTAATGCAGTCCCTTGCAAAGCATGCTGGGAACTAAAGATCCACTGCCCAGTTAGTTGTCAACAAAAATGATTCATGTAGTTTTCACACAAATTAAGTAAACTTCAGTTTTACATATATTAGGTTGATTGAACACAATTAAATTAAGTTGTGACAAAATATTAAACAATTGTGTTACTTTTGCTTATTTTAATTAATTAAATTTATCAAGAGGCAATTTTTTTTTTTTTTGGAGTGAGGGGTTGATAAAGTTAAAGGTACAATATGTAAGATTGTATTGTATTGATTACTTACAATATTCCAAATGTTTCCAACTATTTTTTAAATCATGAGAAAATTGCAATTTTAACCAAGGAAACGGGGCGTTAGAGCAGGGGGGAGCTGGGAGTCGCCAGTCAATTGCGTCATATCCGCGTTACCCTCGGTTTCCGCTCGTACTGCGTGGAGTCCTGGACAAATGTGGAAGTTGTAGTTGTAGCGTCTATCAAGCAACAAACGTTAGCTTGTTTCTTTCAGTCGTTATGGAACACAATTATTCTTTACCGATTGCAGCTGGTTCTGTCGACAAAGCATGCTTAATTTTATATTTTCCAAATGTAGCATTCGGTAATAGTTATGTTTATGTAAGGGAAGTATTATTGCTTTAGATTTGAGTTTAGTTCATTGACATTGTTTATCATGTCTGGTGTTTATGGCCATGTAAATAAATATAGAATGTGTTATACATAAAGATTCAGTATTTTGGCAAATGATGTGGGTATGTTCAAATGTACTTTTACAACAATTGTATAGAACACGTAAAACTGCGCCGGGTTATCACAACAATGAATTCGACATACAGAAACATCTATGATAACTAATTTAGTAGTAAACCTTACTTTTCTTGCGGTTAATTCATTATAATGAAATAAAAGTGTGATGAGGTTCAAGAGTCAGGAAGGAAGAAGACGGGTCGGCGTGACTGGGACTCGTACTTTATTAAAATAAAACATAACAAACAAAAGTCGCACACAACGCGCATTCACCGTGGCAACCGCGACGGCACAAAACAGTTCAAAAATGAGAGCTCGGATCCACCAGTTTTCTTTCTCTGCGTCCAAATTTCTCTCCAGTCTCTCGTACGAGTCCTCAGTCCATCTCTCTCTCTCTCTCTCTCTCTCTCTCTACGCCAATAATACTGCAATAAGACACAGGTGTTCGTCATTTGCACTTGACCTACTTACGTCTCGTTTCTATATCTCCCGTTACAGACCGCGCTGAACCACGCCCCCCCTCGCCAACAAAAAGCATGTCATTAAACGCAACATTTATAAAAATAGAACTTAGCCTCATCCATGACCATGATTTTTCGATTCCCGTCTGACTGATTTACATCCACGGTGGAGTTGAAAACAACAGTTCCCATCATTCCACGCTCCTTCACATCGTCATCAAGCTACGCCGTTGTTGTTATTTGGAATGTAGCGCCCTCTAGCGGCAGAAAATGTTGCATATTGTACCTTTAAGTCTCTGTTAAACTGCCTCCTTGACATCATTACATACCTTTAACTTATAACATTACAGAACTGATTAATTGACGTCAATATAAGCTGAAAACCTTAATGTCAATCCCTGAATATTTTTATTTTATTTTAGAGTTATGAATGTATGCTTGATTAGAAATGTAGCCCAATGAAACTTAGCCGGCAAACAAAATACTTCAAGCTGAAAACACTGATTTACTCGCAGCCATTAAGTTTGTAAATTGCGTACTATGTGTAGATGATTGCATTCAAGTTCAATGAACTTTTGAGAATTAGCTATACGATCTTTTCCCAACCCGAAACCAGACCAAACAAAAGACAATGAATGATGAGTGAGAACTTGAAGCATTACTCTGTTGAGGAAACCGTAGGACAACATGAACACAGTGACGAGACTGAACTTCAATGCTGTGAGCGGAGAAACGGCTGCACGCTTTAGAGACTGTAACAGCAAACTCATGCAAGCTCTCGCAGCCCTGGACTGATGAGTGTTTTCTGGACAAGACTGAACTAAAAACACTGTTAGACCTGACATGTATAGAGCTCTGATAGTGAATACGCTGTTAAAGCCACACTATGTAATTTTTCACCACTAGAAGCCGTTTATTCAAAACAAAGTTGTAGCTTGATGACGCCTTGATTTCGTGGAATCGTGGGAGTTGTTGTCTTCACCTCTCCAGCCGGTGGAGAATACAACGGGACTCGGGCAGAAATCATATTCATGGATGACCGGAATATATTGAAGATTTATTAACGTTACGAAAGCCGCTGGAGCGATTGCTAATGAGAGACGAGCTCGACTCACGGCTCGAGAGCAGTGGAGCTTTTATTATCCCACAGACACTTCTGCTTCTTCTGGTCATGTGTGTGTGGGGAAACGCAGCGCTGTTTTATTATATTAGATACATCTGAGTGTGATGAAAGTTGTTATAATGCTACTCTTAGCTATATGAGCCGCTTGTTACACACTGCTGTGAGCCAGATCGATATTAGGTATGGTAAAAATGATACTCGCGGTAAATCAAGAAATGAGATTTAGACAAAAAAACTAACTGTGTAACAATTAGTTTTCTGCCAATGGAGATATCCAAACAGTTGCTCACCAGTCTAATAAAACACATAATATAGAAATATATATATATATATATATATATATATATATATATATATAAACAAAAAAAAACACAAGTGTAAAGAATGCACCAATGAGCGGAAAGTAAATGTACTGCTGAGGTTCAATTCAGTGAAATGCAGACGCCTCCAGCTCTACTGACTGTAAGTTTTACTATTCTTCATTGTATATGGATATATCTGTATGCACCGCTGTGGTTCTTTTCTGTGTCTGTAGTGGATTTCGTAAATGTTGTTGTGCTCTGTACAGCAATTGTTTCCAGGATTACATGTTGGAGGATTTTCTCGAATAAACAGCGTATATAAATAACTTTGTCACCTTCAGAGTCTGGATTTTTCTGTCGGTTTGCGTTTGCTCACCCTTATATGAATTTCCCCCTATCAGTACTGGCCTGTAACAGCGAATGTTGATCCTCTCTGACTAAATTAACCAGTCATTTATCACATGGTACCAGAACAGAAGCAACTGAAGTCATAAAAACACATTTAAACTCACCATCCAGACGCCAGAAACACAAACAGAGCAAAACAGGGAGAAACATCTTCATCGGTTTCAGTCCACAGATATGAAAAGACAAACTCTTCAAAACTGGTGAGAGATGCGCTGATGTGAAGCTGCTTTGTAGTAAAGTGAAGTCAAACTCCACAATCAGTTAAAATAACTGCCTATTTATTCAGTGTTAATGCATGTGACCGTCTAGCTCTATTTCTGCTGATTAATTCACACTTTGATCATTGACACTTTGAGCTCCAGTAGGCCTCAACTTCCTGTAAGTCAATGACATCACTTTCAACAGAAATAAACTGACCAATAACGTGTTAAAAACATCTTAAAGCAACAGTTTGATCTTGTCATGAGATCCTGTGAGTGTTTGGCTCTGCTCTCTCCTGTAACTCTCTTCAGGACGTTTGTTGTTCATTTCTGATCAAATGTCTCGATTGTTTCTCCTCTCAGACTGATTTCAGAGTTTCTCTAATGGTTTTATGGAGCAGGAACAGATCGCCTGCTATAACTGTGTATGAAGTGTTCTCTGATATCTTCTCATATGATTAATATTCAACAGCTATGGATTATGACGCTGATGTGATGCTCTAAATGCTCACTTTGTTCAGAGTGAACACGCATTAGTGAGACGCTCACACAAAAACAGTGTGAAACTGTGCAACAATTTCTCACACGGCTCTGACAAGCTGCTAAAGACTGTGACGTCAGAGCTGACAGAGATAACTCCTGATAACATGTGAGTTCAGGGTGAGCCACTAGATGGAGGAGTTGCTCCTCAGACGAGACCACAGAGACAAATCACACTAGAGATTTTGGGCCCTATCACACACTGCAGCTGCAGTTTTTGCAGCTGTTTTTGTAATAAACATTACATTATTAAATGTAATAAAACATGGAGAGACTCTTGAACCTCAGAGTGAGAAAACTTTATTGATAAAGGCAAGAAAATACATACAGCAAATATACAGCAGTAAAGTGAGATCTGTGGGTCTCTCTATTCATTAGGGGCCAAGCACCGAAGGTGCGGAGGCACCTATTGTATCTGTTCCCGTTCTTATTAGGGGCCAAGCACAGAATGTGCGTAGGCACCTATTGTATCTGTTAGCGTACCAAAAATAATTCTTCTTTTTCTTCCGCTCTGGGAGTCTATGGCAGCCCATAGAACCGCTTGCGGGAAAGTTGTGCAATTTGGCACACTGATAGAGGACAGACTGAACAGTCACCATAGCAAATTTGGAGTCTCCAACTCATTCCCTCTAGCGCCACCAGCTGTCCAAATTTGCACTCATGTTTAGGCTAATAACTTTTGAACCACAAGGGCTAGAAACAAAATTCCTTTTTCCTCTGATTCCCTAGCTCAAGACGATTCGATTGCACCCTATGACGTCATTTTCCGTCATGGAAAGTTTTCCGCCATTTAGAATTTTCCGAAAAACCTACTTTTTCGAACTCCTCCTAGGCCGTTGCTCCGATTTTCACGAAAATTGAACCAGATCATCTACAGACCATGCCGACAAAAAGTTATGGAATTCAAGTTGATTTGCTTAGCAATTTTCGAAAAAAACCACCAACAAATTTTACGTAGCGCTTGCGAAAACAGACGTAAGGCTGTATCTCCGCAACGCTTTATTGGATTCAGACCAAACTCGGTACATGTCATCCCAACCATGACCTGAGGCTACATGCTGCGTTTCGGCGCAGCGCCACCTACTGGTCCGGAGATATGAAAAATGGCTATTTTTGCTTATAACTTCTGAATAGTTTGCCCAAAAACCATAAAATTGGTCTCGTTAGATTCAGGCCGACATGCTGAGTCGACTGATATCCAATTTTACCATATCGGCCATTTTGGCTGTCGGCCATTTTGAATTTTGTGCTAAAATGCTGTATTTTAAGAACGCATGAATGGATTCTTACGAAACATGGTATGGGTCATCAGCACGATGCCCTGAAGGAGCGTGAGAAGTTTCGAAACAGCGCCACCTTGTGGTCGAAAGTTATAACAACATTTCCAAAAAGGCTAATAACCTTTGAATAAATCTGCCAATTGAAATGCCACTGTTCTTAATAGATTCCCTGGGTCACGCTGAGAACATAGATACCAAGTTTGCCATATTTGGCCGAACTTCCTGTCCGCCATCTTGATTTTCAGTCAAAACCTACTTTTTCGAACTCCTCCTAGACCGTTTGTCCGATTTTCACCAAAATCGAATCGTATCATCTCCACACTGTACCGACAAAAAGTTATGGAATTCGTGTTGATTCGTCAAACCGTTCTCGAATACCGCGCAAACAAATTTTACGTTGTGCTACAGCTACAGATTTAGTGCAAAAGTACTAAATCGCCCATAACTCCTAGACCGTTTGTCCTAGACTCAAGTGATCCCTGGCTCAAGGCGGACAAAATGGCTATCTCCAAATTCGATTTAGGCCAGAATTTCTTTTTGCTATGTCGAATTTTGTCCGAAACCTACTTTTGCGAACTAGTCCTAGGTTTTTCGCCAGATCGGAACCAAACCAGTCTAGGACATTTCTCTGGACTCTCTAGATCAATAATTATCGAAAAAAAGTTGAACTTTTGCATTTGGGTGGCTGTAACAGGGTCATTTAGAAAAGGGGCGTGGCAAAATACACTAAAAATCCTATAAATCCCAAATGAAAACTCAGGACTTCACCAAAATTGATGAGCATATGTGTCAGAACATGGTGAGGAAGCATGCAGAGTTTCATGGAGATCGGACCATAGGTGGCGCTATAACTGGCAAAAAGCCTTCATTCTTATTAGGGGTTCAAGCATGAAATGCTGAAACCCTATTGTAATTGTAAGGATTCGTAAAACGCATCGTGCAGGCCAAACCGTAAGGCCTAGAGACGTGAAACCTGGCCAGATGGTAGGCCTCGATTTGGGGACAACCTATCAGAGTATGACCCCGAATGGCCCATAGGTGGCGCTACAGCGACCAAAAGTACAAAATCGCCCATAACTCTTAGACCGTTTGTCCCAGGATCAAGTGTCTTATATCGTTGGAATCCTTGGCTCAAGGCGGACAAAATGGCTATCTCCGATTTTGATTTAGGCAGGGAAAAATTTCTGCTATATCGAATTTTGTCCGAAACCTACTTTTGCGAACTAGTCCTAGGTTTTTCGCCAGATCGGAACCAAACCAGTCTAGGACATTTCTCTGGACTCTCTCGATCAATAGTTATCGAAAAAAAGTAGAATTTTTGCATTTGGTTGGCTATAACAGGGTCATTTGGAAAATGGCCGGGGCAAAATACAGTCAAAAGCCTATAAATCCTAAACAAAAACTCAGAACATCACGAAAATCGCTGAGCATATGTGTCCTGACATGGTGAACAAGCGTGCCGAGTTTCATGCAGATCGGAGCATAGGTGGCGCTATAAATGGCAAAAAGGTTCCCTTATTATTAGGGGCCAAGCACAGAATGTGCGTAGGCACCTATTGTATCTGTTAGCGTACCAAAAATAATTCTTCTTTTTCTTCCGCTCTGGGAGTCTATGGCAGCCCATAGAACCGCTTGCGGGAAAGTTGTGCAATTTGGCACACTGATAGAGGACAGACTGAACAGTCACCATAGCAAATTTGGAGTCTCCAACTCATTCCCTCTAGCGCCACCAGCTGTCCAAATTTGCACTCATGTTTAGGCTAATAACTTTTGAACCACAAGGGCTAGAAACAAAATTCCCTTTTCCTCTGATTCCCTAGCTCAAGACGATTCGATTGCACCCTATGACGTCATTTTCCGTCATGGAAAGTTTTCCGCCATTTAGAATTTTCCGAAAAACCTACTTTTTCGAACTCCTCCTAGGCCGTTGCTCCGATTTTCACGAAAATTGAACCAGATCATCTACAGACCATGCCGACAAAAAGTTATGGAATTCAAGTTGATTTGCTTAGCAATTTTCGAAAAAAACCACCAACAAATTTTACGTAGCGCTTGCGAAAACAGACGTAAGGCTGTATCTCCGCAACGCTTTATTGGATTCAGACCAAACTCGGTACATGTCATCCCAACCATGACCTGAGGCTACATGCTGCGTTTCGGCGCAGCGCCACCTACTGGTCCGGAGATATGAAAAATGGCTATTTTTGCTTATAACTTCTGAATAGTTTGCCCAAAAACCATAAAATTGGTCTCGTTAGATTCAGGCCGACATGCTGAGTCGACTGATATCCAATTTTACCATATCGGCCATTTTGGCTGTCGGCCATTTTGAATTTTGTGCTAAAATGCTGTATTTTAAGAACGCATGAATGGATTCTTACGAAACATGGTATGGGTCATCAGCACGATGCCCTGAAGGAGCGTGAGAAGTTTCGAAACAGCGCCACCTTGTGGTCGAAAGTTATAACAACATTTCCAAAAAGGCTAATAACCTTTGAATAAATCTGCCAATTGAAATGCCACTGTTCTTAATAGATTCCCTGGGTCACGCTGAGAACATAGATACCAAGTTTGCCATATTTGGCCGAACTTCCTGTCCGCCATCTTGATTTTCAGTCAAAACCTACTTTTTCGAACTCCTCCTAGACCGTTTGTCCGATTTTCACCAAAATCGAATCGTATCATCTCCACACTGTACCGACAAAAAGTTATGGAATTCGTGTTGATTCGTCAAACCGTTCTCGAATACCGCGCAAACAAATTTTACGTTGTGCTACAGCTACAGATTTAGTGCAAAAGTACTAAATCGCCCATAACTCCTAGACCGTTTGTCCTAGACTCAAGTGTCTTACACCACTGTGATCCCTGGCTCAAGGCGGACAAAATGGCTATCTCCAAATTCGATTTAGGCCAGAATTTCTTTTTGCTATGTCGAATTTTGTCCGAAACCTACTTTTGCGAACTAGTCCTAGGTTTTTCGCCAGATCGGAACCAAACCAGTCTAGGACATTTCTCTGGACTCTCTAGATCAATAATTATCGAAAAAAAGTTGAACTTTTGCATTTGGGTGGCTGTAACAGGGTCATTTAGAAAAGGGGCGTGGCAAAATACACTAAAAATCCTATAAATCCCAAATGAAAACTCAGGACTTCACCAAAATTGATGAGCATATGTGTCAGAACATGGTGAGGAAGCATGCAGAGTTTCATGGAGATCGGACCATAGGTGGCGCTATAACTGGCAAAAAGCCTTCATTCTTATTAGGGGTTCAAGCATGAAATGCTGAAACCCTATTGTAATTGTAAGGATTCGTAAAACGCATCGTGCAGGCCAAACCGTAAGGCCTAGAGACGTGAAACCTGGCCAGATGGTAGGCCTCGATTTGGGGACAACCTATCAGAGTATGACCCCGAATGGCCCATAGGTGGCGCTACAGCGACCAAAAGTACAAAATCGCCCATAACTCTTAGACCGTTTGTCCCAGGATCAAGTGTCTTATATCGTTGGAATCCTTGGCTCAAGGCGGACAAAATGGCTATCTCCGATTTTGATTTAGGCAGGGAAAAATTTCTGCTATATCGAATTTTGTCCGAAACCTACTTTTGCGAACTAGTCCTAGGTTTTTCGCCAGATCGGAACCAAACCAGTCTAGGACATTTCTCTGGACTCTCTCGATCAATAGTTATCGAAAAAAAGTAGAATTTTTGCATTTGGTTGGCTATAACAGGGTCATTTGGAAAATGGCCGGGGCAAAATACAGTCAAAAGCCTATAAATCCTAAACAAAAACTCAGAACATCACGAAAATCGCTGAGCATATGTGTCCTGACATGGTGAACAAGCGTGCCGAGTTTCATGCAGATCGGAGCATAGGTGGCGCTATAAATGGCAAAAAGGTTCCCTTATTATTAGGGGCCAAGCACAGAATGTGCGTAGGCACCTATTGTATCTGTTAGCGTACCAAAAATAATTCTTCTTTTTCTTCCGCTCTGGGAGTCTATGGCAGCCCATAGAACCGCTTGCGGGAAAGTTGTGCAATTTGGCACACTGATAGAGGACAGACTGAACAGTCACCATAGCAAATTTGGAGTCTCCAACTCATTCCCTCTAGCGCCACCAGCTGTCCAAATTTGCACTCATGTTTAGGCTAATAACTTTTGAACCACAAGGGCTAGAAACAAAATTCCCTTTTCCTCTGATTCCCTAGCTCAAGACGATTCGATTGCACCCTATGACGTCATTTTCCGTCATGGAAAGTTTTCCGCCATTTAGAATTTTCCGAAAAACCTACTTTTTCGAACTCCTCCTAGGCCGTTGCTCCGATTTTCACGAAAATTGAACCAGATCATCTACAGACCATGCCGACAAAAAGTTATGGAATTCAAGTTGATTTGCTTAGCAATTTTCGAAAAAAACCACCAACAAATTTTACGTAGCGCTTGCGAAAACAGACGTAAGGCTGTATCTCCGCAACGCTTTATTGGATTCAGACCAAACTCGGTACATGTCATCCCAACCATGACCTGAGGCTACATGCTGCGTTTCGGCGCAGCGCCACCTACTGGTCCGGAGATATGAAAAATGGCTATTTTTGCTTATAACTTCTGAATAGTTTGCCCAAAAACCATAAAATTGGTCTCGTTAGATTCAGGCCGACATGCTGAGTCGACTGATATCCAATTTTACCATATCGGCCATTTTGGCTGTCGGCCATTTTGAATTTTGTGCTAAAATGCTGTATTTTAAGAACGCATGAATGGATTCTTACGAAACATGGTATGGGTCATCAGCACGATGCCCTGAAGGAGCGTGAGAAGTTTCGAAACAGCGCCACCTTGTGGTCGAAAGTTATAACAACATTTCCAAAAAGGCTAATAACCTTTGAATAAATCTGCCAATTGAAATGCCACTGTTCTTAATAGATTCCCTGGGTCACGCTGAGAACATAGATACCAAGTTTGCCATATTTGGCCGAACTTCCTGTCCGCCATCTTGATTTTCAGTCAAAACCTACTTTTTCGAACTCCTCCTAGACCGTTTGTCCGATTTTCACCAAAATCGAATCGTATCATCTCCACACTGTACCGACAAAAAGTTATGGAATTCGTGTTGATTCGTCAAACCGTTCTCGAATACCGCGCAAACAAATTTTACGTTGTGCTACAGCTACAGATTTAGTGCAAAAGTACTAAATCGCCCATAACTCCTAGACCGTTTGTCCTAGACTCAAGTGTCTTACACCACTGTGATCCCTGGCTCAAGGCGGACAAAATGGCTATCTCCAAATTCGATTTAGGCCAGAATTTCTTTTTGCTATGTCGAATTTTGTCCGAAACCTACTTTTGCGAACTAGTCCTAGGTTTTTCGCCAGATCGGAACCAAACCAGTCTAGGACATTTCTCTGGACTCTCTAGATCAATAATTATCGAAAAAAAGTTGAACTTTTGCATTTGGGTGGCTGTAACAGGGTCATTTAGAAAAGGGGCGTGGCAAAATACACTAAAAATCCTATAAATCCCAAATGAAAACTCAGGACTTCACCAAAATTGATGAGCATATGTGTCAGAACATGGTGAGGAAGCATGCAGAGTTTCATGGAGATCGGACCATAGGTGGCGCTATAACTGGCAAAAAGCCTTCATTCTTATTAGGGGTTCAAGCATGAAATGCTGAAACCCTATTGTAATTGTAAGGATTCGTAAAACGCATCGTGCAGGCCAAACCGTAAGGCCTAGAGACGTGAAACCTGGCCAGATGGTAGGCCTCGATTTGGGGACAACCTATCAGAGTATGACCCCGAATGGCCCATAGGTGGCGCTACAGCGACCAAAAGTACAAAATCGCCCATAACTCTTAGACCGTTTGTCCCAGGATCAAGTGTCTTATATCGTTGGAATCCTTGGCTCAAGGCGGACAAAATGGCTATCTCCGATTTTGATTTAGGCAGGGAAAAATTTCTGCTATATCGAATTTTGTCCGAAACCTACTTTTGCGAACTAGTCCTAGGTTTTTCGCCAGATCGGAACCAAACCAGTCTAGGACATTTCTCTGGACTCTCTCGATCAATAGTTATCGAAAAAAAGTAGAATTTTTGCATTTGGTTGGCTATAACAGGGTCATTTGGAAAATGGCCGGGGCAAAATACAGTCAAAAGCCTATAAATCCTAAACAAAAACTCAGAACATCACGAAAATCGCTGAGCATATGTGTCCTGACATGGTGAACAAGCGTGCCGAGTTTCATGCAGATCGGAGCATAGGTGGCGCTATAAATGGCAAAAAGGTTCCCGTTCTTATTAGGGGCCAAGCACAGAATGTGCGTAGGCACCTATTGTATCTGTTAGCGTACCAAAAATAATTCTTCTTTTTCTTCCGCTCTGGGAGTCTATGGCAGCCCATAGAACCGCTTGCGGGAAAGTTGTGCAATTTGGCACACTGATAGAGGACAGACTGAACAGTCACCATAGCAAATTTGGAGTCTCCAACTCATTCCCTCTAGCGCCACCAGCTGTCCAAATTTGCACTCATGTTTAGGCTAATAACTTTTGAACCACAAGGGCTAGAAACAAAATTCCTTTTTCCTCTGATTCCCTAGCTCAAGACGATTCGATTGCACCCTATGACGTCATTTTCCGTCATGGAAAGTTTTCCGCCATTTAGAATTTTCCGAAAAACCTACTTTTTCGAACTCCTCCTAGGCCGTTGCTCCGATTTTCACGAAAATTGAACCAGATCATCTACAGACCATGCCGACAAAAAGTTATGGAATTCAAGTTGATTTGCTTAGCAATTTTCGAAAAAAACCACCAACAAATTTTACGTAGCGCTTGCGAAAACAGACGTAAGGCTGTATCTCCGCAACGCTTTATTGGATTCAGACCAAACTCGGTACATGTCATCCCAACCATGACCTGAGGCTACATGCTGCGTTTCGGCGCAGCGCCACCTACTGGTCCGGAGATATGAAAAATGGCTATTTTTGCTTATAACTTCTGAATAGTTTGCCCAAAAACCATAAAATTGGTCTCGTTAGATTCAGGCCGACATGCTGAGTCGACTGATATCCAATTTTACCATATCGGCCATTTTGGCTGTCGGCCATTTTGAATTTTGTGCTAAAATGCTGTATTTTAAGAACGCATGAATGGATTCTTACGAAACATGGTATGGGTCATCAGCACGATGCCCTGAAGGAGCGTGAGAAGTTTCGAAACAGCGCCACCTTGTGGTCGAAAGTTATAACAACATTTCCAAAAAGGCTAATAACCTTTGAATAAATCTGCCAATTGAAATGCCACTGTTCTTAATAGATTCCCTGGGTCACGCTGAGAACATAGATACCAAGTTTGCCATATTTGGCCGAACTTCCTGTCCGCCATCTTGATTTTCAGTCAAAACCTACTTTTTCGAACTCCTCCTAGACCGTTTGTCCGATTTTCACCAAAATCGAATCGTATCATCTCCACACTGTACCGACAAAAAGTTATGGAATTCGTGTTGATTCGTCAAACCGTTCTCGAATACCGCGCAAACAAATTTTACGTTGTGCTACAGCTACAGATTTAGTGCAAAAGTACTAAATCGCCCATAACTCCTAGACCGTTTGTCCTAGACTCAAGTGTCTTACACCACTGTGATCCCTGGCTCAAGGCGGACAAAATGGCTATCTCCAAATTCGATTTAGGCCAGAATTTCTTTTTGCTATGTCGAATTTTGTCCGAAACCTACTTTTGCGAACTAGTCCTAGGTTTTTCGCCAGATCGGAACCAAACCAGTCTAGGACATTTCTCTGGACTCTCTAGATCAATAATTATCGAAAAAAAGTTGAACTTTTGCATTTGGGTGGCTGTAACAGGGTCATTTAGAAAAGGGGCGTGGCAAAATACACTAAAAATCCTATAAATCCCAAATGAAAACTCAGGACTTCACCAAAATTGATGAGCATATGTGTCAGAACATGGTGAGGAAGCATGCAGAGTTTCATGGAGATCGGACCATAGGTGGCGCTATAACTGGCAAAAAGCCTTCATTCTTATTAGGGGTTCAAGCATGAAATGCTGAAACCCTATTGTAATTGTAAGGATTCGTAAAACGCATCGTGCAGGCCAAACCGTAAGGCCTAGAGACGTGAAACCTGGCCAGATGGTAGGCCTCGATTTGGGGACAACCTATCAGAGTATGACCCCGAATGGCCCATAGGTGGCGCTACAGCGACCAAAAGTACAAAATCGCCCATAACTCTTAGACCGTTTGTCCCAGGATCAAGTGTCTTATATCGTTGGAATCCTTGGCTCAAGGCGGACAAAATGGCTATCTCCGATTTTGATTTAGGCAGGGAAAAATTTCTGCTATATCGAATTTTGTCCGAAACCTACTTTTGCGAACTAGTCCTAGGTTTTTCGCCAGATCGGAACCAAACCAGTCTAGGACATTTCTCTGGACTCTCTCGATCAATAGTTATCGAAAAAAAGTAGAATTTTTGCATTTGGTTGGCTATAACAGGGTCATTTGGAAAATGGCCGGGGCAAAATACAGTCAAAAGCCTATAAATCCTAAACAAAAACTCAGAACATCACGAAAATCGCTGAGCATATGTGTCCTGACATGGTGAACAAGCGTGCCGAGTTTCATGCAGATCGGAGCATAGGTGGCGCTATAAATGGCAAAAAGGTTCCCGTTCTTATTAGGGGCCAAGCACAGAATGTGCGTAGGCACCTATTGTATCTGTTAGCGTACCAAAAATAATTCTTCTTTTTCTTCCGCTCTGGGAGTCTATGGCAGCCCATAGAACCGCTTGCGGGAAAGTTGTGCAATTTGGCACACTGATAGAGGACAGACTGAACAGTCACCATAGCAAATTTGGAGTCTCCAACTCATTCCCTCTAGCGCCACCAGCTGTCCAAATTTGCACTCATGTTTAGGCTAATAACTTTTGAACCACAAGGGCTAGAAACAAAATTCCTTTTTCCTCTGATTCCCTAGCTCAAGACGATTCGATTGCACCCTATGACGTCATTTTCCGTCATGGAAAGTTTTCCGCCATTTAGAATTTTCCGAAAAACCTACTTTTTCGAACTCCTCCTAGGCCGTTGCTCCGATTTTCACGAAAATTGAACCAGATCATCTACAGACCATGCCGACAAAAAGTTATGGAATTCAAGTTGATTTGCTTAGCAATTTTCGAAAAAAACCACCAACAAATTTTACGTAGCGCTTGCGAAAACAGACGTAAGGCTGTATCTCCGCAACGCTTTATTGGATTCAGACCAAACTCGGTACATGTCATCCCAACCATGACCTGAGGCTACATGCTGCGTTTCGGCGCAGCGCCACCTACTGGTCCGGAGATATGAAAAATGGCTATTTTTGCTTATAACTTCTGAATAGTTTGCCCAAAAACCATAAAATTGGTCTCGTTAGATTCAGGCCGACATGCTGAGTCGACTGATATCCAATTTTACCATATCGGCCATTTTGGCTGTCGGCCATTTTGAATTTTGTGCTAAAATGCTGTATTTTAAGAACGCATGAATGGATTCTTACGAAACATGGTATGGGTCATCAGCACGATGCCCTGAAGGAGCGTGAGAAGTTTCGAAACAGCGCCACCTTGTGGTCGAAAGTTATAACAACATTTCCAAAAAGGCTAATAACCTTTGAATAAATCTGCCAATTGAAATGCCACTGTTCTTAATAGATTCCCTGGGTCACGCTGAGAACATAGATACCAAGTTTGCCATATTTGGCCGAACTTCCTGTCCGCCATCTTGATTTTCAGTCAAAACCTACTTTTTCGAACTCCTCCTAGACCGTTTGTCCGATTTTCACCAAAATCGAATCGTATCATCTCCACACTGTACCGACAAAAAGTTATGGAATTCGTGTTGATTCGTCAAACCGTTCTCGAATACCGCGCAAACAAATTTTACGTTGTGCTACAGCTACAGATTTAGTGCAAAAGTACTAAATCGCCCATAACTCCTAGACCGTTTGTCCTAGACTCAAGTGATCCCTGGCTCAAGGCGGACAAAATGGCTATCTCCAAATTCGATTTAGGCCAGAATTTCTTTTTGCTATGTCGAATTTTGTCCGAAACCTACTTTTGCGAACTAGTCCTAGGTTTTTCGCCAGATCGGAACCAAACCAGTCTAGGACATTTCTCTGGACTCTCTAGATCAATAATTATCGAAAAAAAGTTGAACTTTTGCATTTGGGTGGCTGTAACAGGGTCATTTAGAAAAGGGGCGTGGCAAAATACACTAAAAATCCTATAAATCCCAAATGAAAACTCAGGACTTCACCAAAATTGATGAGCATATGTGTCAGAACATGGTGAGGAAGCATGCAGAGTTTCATGGAGATCGGACCATAGGTGGCGCTATAACTGGCAAAAAGCCTTCATTCTTATTAGGGGTTCAAGCATGAAATGCTGAAACCCTATTGTAATTGTAAGGATTCGTAAAACGCATCGTGCAGGCCAAACCGTAAGGCCTAGAGACGTGAAACCTGGCCAGATGGTAGGCCTCGATTTGGGGACAACCTATCAGAGTATGACCCCGAATGGCCCATAGGTGGCGCTACAGCGACCAAAAGTACAAAATCGCCCATAACTCTTAGACCGTTTGTCCCAGGATCAAGTGTCTTATATCGTTGGAATCCTTGGCTCAAGGCGGACAAAATGGCTATCTCCGATTTTGATTTAGGCAGGGAAAAATTTCTGCTATATCGAATTTTGTCCGAAACCTACTTTTGCGAACTAGTCCTAGGTTTTTCGCCAGATCGGAACCAAACCAGTCTAGGACATTTCTCTGGACTCTCTCGATCAATAGTTATCGAAAAAAAGTAGAATTTTTGCATTTGGTTGGCTATAACAGGGTCATTTGGAAAATGGCCGGGGCAAAATACAGTCAAAAGCCTATAAATCCTAAACAAAAACTCAGAACATCACGAAAATCGCTGAGCATATGTGTCCTGACATGGTGAACAAGCGTGCCGAGTTTCATGCAGATCGGAGCATAGGTGGCGCTATAAATGGCAAAAAGGTTCCCGTTCTTATTAGGGGCCAAGCACAGAATGTGCGTAGGCACCTATTGTATCTGTTAGCGTACCAAAAATAATTCTTCTTTTTCTTCCGCTCTGGGAGTCTATGGCAGCCCATAGAACCGCTTGCGGGAAAGTTGTGCAATTTGGCACACTGATAGAGGACAGACTGAACAGTCACCATAGCAAATTTGGAGTCTCCAACTCATTCCCTCTAGCGCCACCAGCTGTCCAAATTTGCACTCATGTTTAGGCTAATAACTTTTGAACCACAAGGGCTAGAAACAAAATTCCTTTTTCCTCTGATTCCCTAGCTCAAGACGATTCGATTGCACCCTATGACGTCATTTTCCGTCATGGAAAGTTTTCCGCCATTTAGAATTTTCCGAAAAACCTACTTTTTCGAACTCCTCCTAGGCCGTTGCTCCGATTTTCACGAAAATTGAACCAGATCATCTACAGACCATGCCGACAAAAAGTTATGGAATTCAAGTTGATTTGCTTAGCAATTTTCGAAAAAAACCACCAACAAATTTTACGTAGCGCTTGCGAAAACAGACGTAAGGCTGTATCTCCGCAACGCTTTATTGGATTCAGACCAAACTCGGTACATGTCATCCCAACCATGACCTGAGGCTACATGCTGCGTTTCGGCGCAGCGCCACCTACTGGTCCGGAGATATGAAAAATGGCTATTTTTGCTTATAACTTCTGAATAGTTTGCCCAAAAACCATAAAATTGGTCTCGTTAGATTCAGGCCGACATGCTGAGTCGACTGATATCCAATTTTACCATATCGGCCATTTTGGCTGTCGGCCATTTTGAATTTTGTGCTAAAATGCTGTATTTTAAGAACGCATGAATGGATTCTTACGAAACATGGTATGGGTCATCAGCACGATGCCCTGAAGGAGCGTGAGAAGTTTCGAAACAGCGCCACCTTGTGGTCGAAAGTTATAACAACATTTCCAAAAAGGCTAATAACCTTTGAATAAATCTGCCAATTGAAATGCCACTGTTCTTAATAGATTCCCTGGGTCACGCTGAGAACATAGATACCAAGTTTGCCATATTTGGCCGAACTTCCTGTCCGCCATCTTGATTTTCAGTCAAAACCTACTTTTTCGAACTCCTCCTAGACCGTTTGTCCGATTTTCACCAAAATCGAATCGTATCATCTCCACACTGTACCGACAAAAAGTTATGGAATTCGTGTTGATTCGTCAAACCGTTCTCGAATACCGCGCAAACAAATTTTACGTTGTGCTACAGCTACAGATTTAGTGCAAAAGTACTAAATCGCCCATAACTCCTAGACCGTTTGTCCTAGACTCAAGTGATCCCTGGCTCAAGGCGGACAAAATGGCTATCTCCAAATTCGATTTAGGCCAGAATTTCTTTTTGCTATGTCGAATTTTGTCCGAAACCTACTTTTGCGAACTAGTCCTAGGTTTTTCGCCAGATCGGAACCAAACCAGTCTAGGACATTTCTCTGGACTCTCTAGATCAATAATTATCGAAAAAAAGTTGAACTTTTGCATTTGGGTGGCTGTAACAGGGTCATTTAGAAAAGGGGCGTGGCAAAATACACTAAAAATCCTATAAATCCCAAATGAAAACTCAGGACTTCACCAAAATTGATGAGCATATGTGTCAGAACATGGTGAGGAAGCATGCAGAGTTTCATGGAGATCGGACCATAGGTGGCGCTATAACTGGCAAAAAGCCTTCATTCTTATTAGGGGTTCAAGCATGAAATGCTGAAACCCTATTGTAATTGTAAGGATTCGTAAAACGCATCGTGCAGGCCAAACCGTAAGGCCTAGAGACGTGAAACCTGGCCAGATGGTAGGCCTCGATTTGGGGACAACCTATCAGAGTATGACCCCGAATGGCCCATAGGTGGCGCTACAGCGACCAAAAGTACAAAATCGCCCATAACTCTTAGACCGTTTGTCCCAGGATCAAGTGTCTTATATCGTTGGAATCCTTGGCTCAAGGCGGACAAAATGGCTATCTCCGATTTTGATTTAGGCAGGGAAAAATTTCTGCTATATCGAATTTTGTCCGAAACCTACTTTTGCGAACTAGTCCTAGGTTTTTCGCCAGATCGGAACCAAACCAGTCTAGGACATTTCTCTGGACTCTCTCGATCAATAGTTATCGAAAAAAAGTAGAATTTTTGCATTTGGTTGGCTATAACAGGGTCATTTGGAAAATGGCCGGGGCAAAATACAGTCAAAAGCCTATAAATCCTAAACAAAAACTCAGAACATCACGAAAATCGCTGAGCATATGTGTCCTGACATGGTGAACAAGCGTGCCGAGTTTCATGCAGATCGGAGCATAGGTGGCGCTATAAATGGCAAAAAGGTTCCCGTTCTTATTAGGGGCCAAGCACAGAATGTGCGTAGGCACCTATTGTATCTGTTAGCGTACCAAAAATAATTCTTCTTTTTCTTCCGCTCTGGGAGTCTATGGCAGCCCATAGAACCGCTTGCGGGAAAGTTGTGCAATTTGGCACACTGATAGAGGACAGACTGAACAGTCACCATAGCAAATTTGGAGTCTCCAACTCATTCCCTCTAGCGCCACCAGCTGTCCAAATTTGCACTCATGTTTAGGCTAATAACTTTTGAACCACAAGGGCTAGAAACAAAATTCCTTTTTCCTCTGATTCCCTAGCTCAAGACGATTCGATTGCACCCTATGACGTCATTTTCCGTCATGGAAAGTTTTCCGCCATTTAGAATTTTCCGAAAAACCTACTTTTTCGAACTCCTCCTAGGCCGTTGCTCCGATTTTCACGAAAATTGAACCAGATCATCTACAGACCATGCCGACAAAAAGTTATGGAATTCAAGTTGATTTGCTTAGCAATTTTCGAAAAAAACCACCAACAAATTTTACGTAGCGCTTGCGAAAACAGACGTAAGGCTGTATCTCCGCAACGCTTTATTGGATTCAGACCAAACTCGGTACATGTCATCCCAACCATGACCTGAGGCTACATGCTGCGTTTCGGCGCAGCGCCACCTACTGGTCCGGAGATATGAAAAATGGCTATTTTTGCTTATAACTTCTGAATAGTTTGCCCAAAAACCATAAAATTGGTCTCGTTAGATTCAGGCCGACATGCTGAGTCGACTGATATCCAATTTTACCATATCGGCCATTTTGGCTGTCGGCCATTTTGAATTTTGTGCTAAAATGCTGTATTTTAAGAACGCATGAATGGATTCTTACGAAACATGGTATGGGTCATCAGCACGATGCCCTGAAGGAGCGTGAGAAGTTTCGAAACAGCGCCACCTTGTGGTCGAAAGTTATAACAACATTTCCAAAAAGGCTAATAACCTTTGAATAAATCTGCCAATTGAAATGCCACTGTTCTTAATAGATTCCCTGGGTCACGCTGAGAACATAGATACCAAGTTTGCCATATTTGGCCGAACTTCCTGTCCGCCATCTTGATTTTCAGTCAAAACCTACTTTTTCGAACTCCTCCTAGACCGTTTGTCCGATTTTCACCAAAATCGAATCGTATCATCTCCACACTGTACCGACAAAAAGTTATGGAATTCGTGTTGATTCGTCAAACCGTTCTCGAATACCGCGCAAACAAATTTTACGTTGTGCTACAGCTACAGATTTAGTGCAAAAGTACTAAATCGCCCATAACTCCTAGACCGTTTGTCCTAGACTCAAGTGATCCCTGGCTCAAGGCGGACAAAATGGCTATCTCCAAATTCGATTTAGGCCAGAATTTCTTTTTGCTATGTCGAATTTTGTCCGAAACCTACTTTTGCGAACTAGTCCTAGGTTTTTCGCCAGATCGGAACCAAACCAGTCTAGGACATTTCTCTGGACTCTCTAGATCAATAATTATCGAAAAAAAGTTGAACTTTTGCATTTGGGTGGCTGTAACAGGGTCATTTAGAAAAGGGGCGTGGCAAAATACACTAAAAATCCTATAAATCCCAAATGAAAACTCAGGACTTCACCAAAATTGATGAGCATATGTGTCAGAACATGGTGAGGAAGCATGCAGAGTTTCATGGAGATCGGACCATAGGTGGCGCTATAACTGGCAAAAAGCCTTCATTCTTATTAGGGGTTCAAGCATGAAATGCTGAAACCCTATTGTAATTGTAAGGATTCGTAAAACGCATCGTGCAGGCCAAACCGTAAGGCCTAGAGACGTGAAACCTGGCCAGATGGTAGGCCTCGATTTGGGGACAACCTATCAGAGTATGACCCCGAATGGCCCATAGGTGGCGCTACAGCGACCAAAAGTACAAAATCGCCCATAACTCTTAGACCGTTTGTCCCAGGATCAAGTGTCTTATATCGTTGGAATCCTTGGCTCAAGGCGGACAAAATGG
This sequence comes from Leucaspius delineatus, assembly GCA_023718395.1. Taxonomy (NCBI): domain Eukaryota; kingdom Metazoa; phylum Chordata; class Actinopteri; order Cypriniformes; family Leuciscidae; genus Leucaspius; species Leucaspius delineatus. Next base: position 47,621,587 of record CM043363.1, on the reverse strand, counting down.
CTATCTCCGATTTTGATTTAGGCAGGGAAAAATTTCTGCTATATCGAATTTTGTCCGAAACCTACTTTTGCGAACTAGTCCTAGGTTTTTCGCCAGATCGGAACCAAACCAGTCTAGGACATTTCTCTGGACTCTCTCGATCAATAGTTATCGAAAAAAAGTAGAATTTTTGCATTTGGTTGGCTATAACAGGGTCATTTGGAAAATGGCCGGGGCAAAATACAGTCAAAAGCCTATAAATCCTAAACAAAAACTCAGAACATCACGAAAATCGCTGAGCATATGTGTCCTGACATGGTGAACAAGCGTGCCGAGTTTCATGCAGATCGGAGCATAGGTGGCGCTATAAATGGCAAAAAGGTTCCCGTTCTTATTAGGGGCCAAGCACAGAATGTGCGTAGGCACCTATTGTATCTGTTAGCGTACCAAAAATAATTCTTCTTTTTCTTCCGCTCTGGGAGTCTATGGCAGCCCATAGAACCGCTTGCGGGAAAGTTGTGCAATTTGGCACACTGATAGAGGACAGACTGAACAGTCACCATAGCAAATTTGGAGTCTCCAACTCATTCCCTCTAGCGCCACCAGCTGTCCAAATTTGCACTCATGTTTAGGCTAATAACTTTTGAACCACAAGGGCTAGAAACAAAATTCCTTTTTCCTCTGATTCCCTAGCTCAAGACGATTCGATTGCACCCTATGACGTCATTTTCCGTCATGGAAAGTTTTCCGCCATTTAGAATTTTCCGAAAAACCTACTTTTTCGAACTCCTCCTAGGCCGTTGCTCCGATTTTCACGAAAATTGAACCAGATCATCTACAGACCATGCCGACAAAAAGTTATGGAATTCAAGTTGATTTGCTTAGCAATTTTCGAAAAAAACCACCAACAAATTTTACGTAGCGCTTGCGAAAACAGACGTAAGGCTGTATCTCCGCAACGCTTTATTGGATTCAGACCAAACTCGGTACATGTCATCCCAACCATGACCTGAGGCTACATGCTGCGTTTCGGCGCAGCGCCACCTACTGGTCCGGAGATATGAAAAATGGCTATTTTTGCTTATAACTTCTGAATAGTTTGCCCAAAAACCATAAAATTGGTCTCGTTAGATTCAGGCCGACATGCTGAGTCGACTGATATCCAATTTTACCATATCGGCCATTTTGGCTGTCGGCCATTTTGAATTTTGTGCTAAAATGCTGTATTTTAAGAACGCATGAATGGATTCTTACGAAACATGGTATGGGTCATCAGCACGATGCCCTGAAGGAGCGTGAGAAGTTTCGAAACAGCGCCACCTTGTGGTCGAAAGTTATAACAACATTTCCAAAAAGGCTAATAACCTTTGAATAAATCTGCCAATTGAAATGCCACTGTTCTTAATAGATTCCCTGGGTCACGCTGAGAACATAGATACCAAGTTTGCCATATTTGGCCGAACTTCCTGTCCGCCATCTTGATTTTCAGTCAAAACCTACTTTTTCGAACTCCTCCTAGACCGTTTGTCCGATTTTCACCAAAATCGAATCGTATCATCTCCACACTGTACCGACAAAAAGTTATGGAATTCGTGTTGATTCGTCAAACCGTTCTCGAATACCGCGCAAACAAATTTTACGTTGTGCTACAGCTACAGATTTAGTGCAAAAGTACTAAATCGCCCATAACTCCTAGACCGTTTGTCCTAGACTCAAGTGATCCCTGGCTCAAGGCGGACAAAATGGCTATCTCCAAATTCGATTTAGGCCAGAATTTCTTTTTGCTATGTCGAATTTTGTCCGAAACCTACTTTTGCGAACTAGTCCTAGGTTTTTCGCCAGATCGGAACCAAACCAGTCTAGGACATTTCTCTGGACTCTCTAGATCAATAATTATCGAAAAAAAGTTGAACTTTTGCATTTGGGTGGCTGTAACAGGGTCATTTAGAAAAGGGGCGTGGCAAAATACACTAAAAATCCTATAAATCCCAAATGAAAACTCAGGACTTCACCAAAATTGATGAGCATATGTGTCAGAACATGGTGAGGAAGCATGCAGAGTTTCATGGAGATCGGACCATAGGTGGCGCTATAACTGGCAAAAAGCCTTCATTCTTATTAGGGGTTCAAGCATGAAATGCTGAAACCCTATTGTAATTGTAAGGATTCGTAAAACGCATCGTGCAGGCCAAACCGTAAGGCCTAGAGACGTGAAACCTGGCCAGATGGTAGGCCTCGATTTGGGGACAACCTATCAGAGTATGACCCCGAATGGCCCATAGGTGGCGCTACAGCGACCAAAAGTACAAAATCGCCCATAACTCTTAGACCGTTTGTCCCAGGATCAAGTGTCTTATATCGTTGGAATCCTTGGCTCAAGGCGGACAAAATGGCTATCTCCGATTTTGATTTAGGCAGGGAAAAATTTCTGCTATATCGAATTTTGTCCGAAACCTACTTTTGCGAACTAGTCCTAGGTTTTTCGCCAGATCGGAACCAAACCAGTCTAGGACATTTCTCTGGACTCTCTCGATCAATAGTTATCGAAAAAAAGTAGAATTTTTGCATTTGGTTGGCTATAACAGGGTCATTTGGAAAATGGCCGGGGCAAAATACAGTCAAAAGCCTATAAATCCTAAACAAAAACTCAGAACATCACGAAAATCGCTGAGCATATGTGTCCTGACATGGTGAACAAGCGTGCCGAGTTTCATGCAGATCGGAGCATAGGTGGCGCTATAAATGGCAAAAAGGTTCCCGTTCTTATTAGGGGCCAAGCACAGAATGTGCGTAGGCACCTATTGTATCTGTTAGCGTACCAAAAATAATTCTTCTTTTTCTTCCGCTCTGGGAGTCTATGGCAGCCCATAGAACCGCTTGCGGGAAAGTTGTGCAATTTGGCACACTGATAGAGGACAGACTGAACAGTCACCATAGCAAATTTGGAGTCTCCAACTCATTCCCTCTAGCGCCACCAGCTGTCCAAATTTGCACTCATGTTTAGGCTAATAACTTTTGAACCACAAGGGCTAGAAACAAAATTCCTTTTTCCTCTGATTCCCTAGCTCAAGACGATTCGATTGCACCCTATGACGTCATTTTCCGTCATGGAAAGTTTTCCGCCATTTAGAATTTTCCGAAAAACCTACTTTTTCGAACTCCTCCTAGGCCGTTGCTCCGATTTTCACGAAAATTGAACCAGATCATCTACAGACCATGCCGACAAAAAGTTATGGAATTCAAGTTGATTTGCTTAGCAATTTTCGAAAAAAACCACCAACAAATTTTACGTAGCGCTTGCGAAAACAGACGTAAGGCTGTATCTCCGCAACGCTTTATTGGATTCAGACCAAACTCGGTACATGTCATCCCAACCATGACCTGAGGCTACATGCTGCGTTTCGGCGCAGCGCCACCTACTGGTCCGGAGATATGAAAAATGGCTATTTTTGCTTATAACTTCTGAATAGTTTGCCCAAAAACCATAAAATTGGTCTCGTTAGATTCAGGCCGACATGCTGAGTCGACTGATATCCAATTTTACCATATCGGCCATTTTGGCTGTCGGCCATTTTGAATTTTGTGCTAAAATGCTGTATTTTAAGAACGCATGAATGGATTCTTACGAAACATGGTATGGGTCATCAGCACGATGCCCTGAAGGAGCGTGAGAAGTTTCGAAACAGCGCCACCTTGTGGTCGAAAGTTATAACAACATTTCCAAAAAGGCTAATAACCTTTGAATAAATCTGCCAATTGAAATGCCACTGTTCTTAATAGATTCCCTGGGTCACGCTGAGAACATAGATACCAAGTTTGCCATATTTGGCCGAACTTCCTGTCCGCCATCTTGATTTTCAGTCAAAACCTACTTTTTCGAACTCCTCCTAGACCGTTTGTCCGATTTTCACCAAAATCGAATCGTATCATCTCCACACTGTACCGACAAAAAGTTATGGAATTCGTGTTGATTCGTCAAACCGTTCTCGAATACCGCGCAAACAAATTTTACGTTGTGCTACAGCTACAGATTTAGTGCAAAAGTACTAAATCGCCCATAACTCCTAGACCGTTTGTCCTAGACTCAAGTGATCCCTGGCTCAAGGCGGACAAAATGGCTATCTCCAAATTCGATTTAGGCCAGAATTTCTTTTTGCTATGTCGAATTTTGTCCGAAACCTACTTTTGCGAACTAGTCCTAGGTTTTTCGCCAGATCGGAACCAAACCAGTCTAGGACATTTCTCTGGACTCTCTAGATCAATAATTATCGAAAAAAAGTTGAACTTTTGCATTTGGGTGGCTGTAACAGGGTCATTTAGAAAAGGGGCGTGGCAAAATACACTAAAAATCCTATAAATCCCAAATGAAAACTCAGGACTTCACCAAAATTGATGAGCATATGTGTCAGAACATGGTGAGGAAGCATGCAGAGTTTCATGGAGATCGGACCATAGGTGGCGCTATAACTGGCAAAAAGCCTTCATTCTTATTAGGGGTTCAAGCATGAAATGCTGAAACCCTATTGTAATTGTAAGGATTCGTAAAACGCATCGTGCAGGCCAAACCGTAAGGCCTAGAGACGTGAAACCTGGCCAGATGGTAGGCCTCGATTTGGGGACAACCTATCAGAGTATGACCCCGAATGGCCCATAGGTGGCGCTACAGCGACCAAAAGTACAAAATCGCCCATAACTCTTAGACCGTTTGTCCCAGGATCAAGTGTCTTATATCGTTGGAATCCTTGGCTCAAGGCGGACAAAATGGCTATCTCCGATTTTGATTTAGGCAGGGAAAAATTTCTGCTATATCGAATTTTGTCCGAAACCTACTTTTGCGAACTAGTCCTAGGTTTTTCGCCAGATCGGAACCAAACCAGTCTAGGACATTTCTCTGGACTCTCTCGATCAATAGTTATCGAAAAAAAGTAGAATTTTTGCATTTGGTTGGCTATAACAGGGTCATTTGGAAAATGGCCGGGGCAAAATACAGTCAAAAGCCTATAAATCCTAAACAAAAACTCAGAACATCACGAAAATCGCTGAGCATATGTGTCCTGACATGGTGAACAAGCGTGCCGAGTTTCATGCAGATCGGAGCATAGGTGGCGCTATAAATGGCAAAAAGGTTCCCGTTCTTATTAGGGGCCAAGCACAGAATGTGCGTAGGCACCTATTGTATCTGTTAGCGTACCAAAAATAATTCTTCCTTTTCTTCCGCTCTGGGAGTCTATGGCAGCCCATAGAACCGCTTGCGGGAAAGTTGTGCAATTTGGCACACTGATAGAGGACAGACTGAACAGTCACCATAGCAAATTTGGAGTCTCCAACTCATTCCCTCTAGCGCCACCAGCTGTCCAAATTTGCACTCATGTTTAGGCTAATAACTTTTGAACCACAAGGGCTAGAAACAAAATTCCTTTTTCCTCTGATTCCCTAGCTCAAGACGATTCGATTGCACCCTATGACGTCATTTTCCGTCATGGAAAGTTTTCCGCCATTTAGAATTTTCCGAAAAACCTACTTTTTCGAACTCCTCCTAGGCCGTTGCTCCGATTTTCACGAAAATTGAACCAGATCATCTACAGACCATGCCGACAAAAAGTTATGGAATTCAAGTTGATTTGCTTAGCAATTTTCGAAAAAAACCACCAACAAATTTTACGTAGCGCTTGCGAAAACAGACGTAAGGCTGTATCTCCGCAACGCTTTATTGGATTCAGACCAAACTCGGTACATGTCATCCCAACCATGACCTGAGGCTACATGCTGCGTTTCGGCGCAGCGCCACCTACTGGTCCGGAGATATGAAAAATGGCTATTTTTGCTTATAACTTCTGAATAGTTTGCCCAAAAACCATAAAATTGGTCTCGTTAGATTCAGGCCGACATGCTGAGTCGACTGATATCCAATTTTACCATATCGGCCATTTTGGCTGTCGGCCATTTTGAATTTTGTGCTAAAATGCTGTATTTTAAGAACGCATGAATGGATTCTTACGAAACATGGTATGGGTCATCAGCACGATGCCCTGAAGGAGCGTGAGAAGTTTCGAAACAGCGCCACCTTGTGGTCGAAAGTTATAACAACATTTCCAAAAAGGCTAATAACCTTTGAATAAATCTGCCAATTGAAATGCCACTGTTCTTAATAGATTCCCTGGGTCACGCTGAGAACATAGATACCAAGTTTGCCATATTTGGCCGAACTTCCTGTCCGCCATCTTGATTTTCAGTCAAAACCTACTTTTTCGAACTCCTCCTAGACCGTTTGTCCGATTTTCACCAAAATCGAATCGTATCATCTCCACACTGTACCGACAAAAAGTTATGGAATTCGTGTTGATTCGTCAAACCGTTCTCGAATACCGCGCAAACAAATTTTACGTTGTGCTACAGCTACAGATTTAGTGCAAAAGTACTAAATCGCCCATAACTCCTAGACCGTTTGTCCTAGACTCAAGTGTCTTACACCACTGTGATCCCTGGCTCAAGGCGGACAAAATGGCTATCTCCAAATTCGATTTAGGCCAGAATTTCTTTTTGCTATGTCGAATTTTGTCCGAAACCTACTTTTGCGAACTAGTCCTAGGTTTTTCGCCAGATCGGAACCAAACCAGTCTAGGACATTTCTCTGGACTCTCTAGATCAATAATTATCGAAAAAAAGTTGAACTTTTGCATTTGGGTGGCTGTAACAGGGTCATTTAGAAAAGGGGCGTGGCAAAATACACTAAAAATCCTATAAATCCCAAATGAAAACTCAGGACTTCACCAAAATTGATGAGCATATGTGTCAGAACATGGTGAGGAAGCATGCACAGTTTCATGGAGATCGGACCATAGGTGGCGCTATAACTGGCAAAAAGCCTTCATTCTTATTAGGGGTTCAAGCATGAAATGCTGAAACCCTATTGTAATTGTAAGGATTCGTAAAACGCATCGTGCAGGCCAAACCGTAAGGCCTAGAGACGTGAAACCTGGCCAGATGGTAGGCCTCGATTTGGGGACAACCTATCAGAGTATGACCCCGAATGGCCCATAGGTGGCGCTACAGCGACCAAAAGTACAAAATCGCCCATAACTCTTAGACCGTTTGTCCCAGGATCAAGTGTCTTATATCGTTGGAATCCTTGGCTCAAGGCGGACAAAATGGCTATCTCCGATTTGCTCGCCCTTCAGGCGCCAATTTCGAGTAAATTGCATTTTTTTGAAAAACCTATTTTTGCGAACTTCTCCTTGGTTTTTTGCCCAATTGGAACCAAACCACTGCAAGAATATTCTCTGGAGTCTGACAATCAATAATCATCCAAAAAATTCAAAATTTCAATTAACGGTCGATAAGGGGGACCAAAATCTTTGATGGCACAAGGGCCACTTTTACTAAAACGGTTATAAATTGTGAACAGAAAGAGATATTTTCGCAAAACTTGGGACACATGTTCATGAGCTCATTCTGAGGTCACGTGAAAAAAAATCATGACAATTGGCCACTTGGTGGTGCTATAAAATGGTTATAACTTGTGAACGGAATGAGATATTTTCACTAAACTTGGGACACATGTTCATAAGCTCAATTTGAGTTGACATGAAAAAAATCATGACAATTGGCCACTTGGTGGCACTATAACAGTGAAAAAAATCATGAAAATAGCTATAAGCGCACCCAACCGTTAGTCTACTGAAAATTGGCACGCAGTGTCTTTATCCAGGGTGCCATGATAGTCTATGAGAACATTGGTGTATCTAAAAAAACTCAGTATACGTCATTGGCACAAAGCCTTGAAGGAGCCTTAAAAGTTTCAAGGAAGCCCGTGTTTTTTTCACAGGAATGACCTCCTAAGAATCCTTGCCGAGTCCAACAATACCAAACATGCCAGGTTTCGCCTTATGGTTTTTGTAAGTGTCATTTAGAGCTTTAAAAAATTGTGTTTATCTTCAAAGCCGTTAGTCTGATCTAGACAACAACAAAAAAACAAAGGAAATTTGAAAACATAGGTAAATAGCTAAACAATAACGCCAAAATGTTAAAATTATGATAGGAACTGACATAAATAAATTAAATCCAATCAATTTCACGCATGGATCATTTTGATGCTCTCACATGTTTAAAACGAACAATGATGGATTGTGATGAAATTTGTTTTGAATTGGGACTGGTGAATCCCCGTCCATACTGTCAATGACCGGTCGCAAAGACCCGCCCACTTTAGTTACTGTTGCTATGTCTGACAAGCAACGCCACTCTCACACCACACCAAGTTCTCACGCAGTGAAAAATACATTGCGGATCAGAAAAAAGACTGCGCGGTGACAGACAAGTACTTTTGATATGAAACAAAGTCTCACCTTTCAAATGTAATTTTTTAGAGACATTTAAACAATAAATACCGTTTTGTGACTCTTTAATGTGTCTGACAGATCGCTGTAGACTCGAGGCTCAGTTAAAGCTGCTTGTGAACCGATCATCTCTTCCTTCTAGTTAATTTAAAGCATTAAAATAAACATGAATGAACATAAAAGGAATGTTGTTTTAAAGTGCTAAGACGTCAGTACACTTTGTTTTTCAAATTTAAATCCTCCTATGTTAATCTACTAACTCTCCTGACTGCTTTGTTGGACAAAATGGCGGATTATGATTAGTCAGATCGCCTGTCAATCAAACTCCCTGCGAGGGGGCAATTGAGAATGCCTGTGCGCACAATCCTGATCTAATCGACAACTTTGCAGTTGCACATAGGAAAGCCCGGAAAATCCCGCTATAATGTAAAAGAGCATCTTTTTCATGTATTTGGACTTAGGCCTAACAATGTTTTATAGTGCGCTGTCCCTATTGTTTTTTTGTTGTTTTTTTTTGTTTTGTTTTTGGTGAGCGTAGGCTACTCCTGATTTTGTTAGTCATCTCATCTCTTATATGCTGTGTATGATCATATCCTGCCCTATTCATGGTAGCCTGCTCGCAAACATTGCGTCATCAATGTCATCAATTGCGTCATCAAGGGGCCCGCCTTGATAATCCTACTAAAGGGCCCGGTGGTGGCTCGTTACGCCACTGAATATAATTGTCTAAACTCCTTATCAAAATTAAATATTTACAACAAATCTGACACATATATATGGGCAAACTTTGAGTACTACTAATAAAAGTGGTGGAGATCAAGCAAGACTATAAGAAGACTAGGAAAAAGGTGCTATAACTGTAAAAACGCTTTAAAACCATATATTTCCTATGTTAAACTGCCTGTATTGGCTGTAAATTGACTTTTTCATCTATGATGGCAGTTGTTAAATGCTTGCTAAATAAAACTTAATGTCTTTTGATGCTTGTGTGCTTGGGCCAAGCACCGAATCTGCGTAGGCACCTATTGTATCTGTTCCCGTTCTTCTTATTAGGGGCCAAGCACCGAAGGTGCGGAGGCACCTATTGTATCTCTTCCCGTTCTTATTATTAGGGGCCAAGCACCGAAGGTGTGTAGGCACCTATTGTATCTGTTCCCGTTCCTATTATTAGGGGCCAAGCACCGAAGGTGCGTAGGCACCTATTGTATCTGTTCCCGTTCCTATTATTATTATTATTCTTCCGTTTCTTCCGACTTGGAGTCTATGGCAGCCCATAGAACCGCTTGCGGGAAAGTTTTGAAATTTGGAACACTGATAGAGGACAGTCTGAAATGTCACCATAGCAAATTTGGTGTCTTAAAACCAATCCCTCTAGCGACACCAACTGTCCAAAGTTGCACTCATGTTTATGCTAATAACTTTTGAACCACAAGGGCTAGAAACAAAATTCCTTTTTCTTCTGATTCCTGAGCTCATGACGATTCGATTGCACCAAAATTTTCCAAAAAACCTACTTTTTCGAACTCCTCCTAGGCCGTTGCTCCAATTTCCACGAAAATTGAATCCGATCATCTTCATACCATGCCGACAAAAAGTTATGGAATTCGTATTGATTCGTCAAACCGTTCTCGAATACAGCGCAAACAAATTTTACGTAGCGTCTGCAAAAACAGTCGTAAGGCTGTATCTCCGCAACGCTTTATCGTATTCAGTACAAACCTGGTACATGTCCTCACAAGCATGACCTGAGGCTAAAAGCTGCGTTTCGGCGCAGCGCCACCTACTGGTCCGGAGATATGAAAAATGGCTGTTTTTGCTTATAACTTCTGAATGGTTTGTCCAAAAATCATAAAAGTGGTCTCGTTAGATTCAGGGCGTCATGCTGAGTCGACTGATATCCAATCTTCCCAGATCAGTCATTTTGGCTGTCGGCCATTTTTAATTATGTGCTAAAATGCTGTATTTTATGAACGCATGAACGGATTGTTACGAAACTTGGCATGGGTCATCAGCATGATGTCCTGAAGGAGTGTGAGAAGTTTCTAAACAGCGCCACCTAGTGGTGAATTTTTTTTTCAAACGCTTATAACTTTGGGTGTGGTCGACTTATTTTCACGAGACTCATCTAATTAGTCTTCTGAAACCTTGCCGAGTCCTACGATACCAAACATGCTAGGTTTCGCCTTATGGTTTGTGTAGCGTTGTGATTTAGCGCTTAAAAAACATTTGGCTATATCTTCGAAACCGATTGTCCGATCGAGACGAAACCTCCGTCAGAAGTTTGAAAACATAGGTCGATAGCTATATGCCAATGCCCAAATGCGAAAATATTGATGTTTAGGGGTAGTAAAATTCAAACAAAGTCATGTGTCAGTCATTTTTTACTTGTTTTTTCATATAAATGTCTATAACTCCGAAGCAAATTGAGATTTTTGCACCAAAATCGACACATATATGTATGGGCTCACTCTGAGGACACATAAAAAAAATGGTGGGACTGAGCCTCTTGGTGGCGCTATAATAAAACAAAACATGAAATTCCCATTGACTTCAATGCAGTTTTGTGAAATAAAATGCTATACTTAACAAATGCATTGGTGTAATATTACAAAACTCAGAATGTGCCAACAACACCATCCCCTGAAGGTACTCAAAATATTTCGAAACAGCACCACCTAGTGGTCAAAAGTTATAACAACATTTCCAAAAAGGCTAATAACTTTTGAATAAATCTGGCTATTGAAATGCCACTGGTCTTAATAGATTCCTTCCTTTCTATTCTGCTTGGCCCCGGTAATGGCTGCTTGCAGCTATATTTAGGGGCCAAGCACCGAAGGTGCGGAGGCACCTATTGTATCTGTTCCGTTTCTTATTATTATTAGGGGCCAAGCACCGAAGGTGCGGAGGCACCTATTGTATCTGTTCCGTTTCTTATTAGGGGCCAAGCACCGAAGGTGCGGAGGCACCTATTGTATCTGTTCCGTTTCTTATTATTATTAGGGGCCAAGCACCGAAGGTGCGGAGGCACCTATTGTTTTCGTTCCCGTTCTTATTATTATTATTAGGGGCCAAGCACCGAAGGTGCGGAGGCACCTATTGTTTTCGTTCGCGTTCTTATTATTATTATTATTATTATTATTATTCTTCATTGTTCCGACTGGGAGTCTATGGCAGCCCATAGAACCGATTGCGGGAAAGTTGTAATGGTTTGACATTCTGATAGAGGACAGTCCCAACATTAAATACACCAATTTTGGTGTGTCTAAGTCATTCCCTCTAGCGCCACCAACTGTCCAAATTTTCACTCATGTTTCTGCTAATAACTTTTGAACCACAAGGGCTAGAAACAAAATTCTTTTTTCCTCTGATTCGTGAGCTCATGGCGATTCGATTGCACCCTATGACGTCATTTTTTGTCATAAAAACATTTCCGCCATTTTGAATTTTCCGAAAAACCTACTTTTTCGAACTCCTCCTAGGCCGTTGGTCCAATTTCCACGAAAATTGAATCAGATCATCTTCAGACCATGCCGAAAAAAAGTTATGGAATTCGTGTTGATTCATCAAACCGTTCTCGAATACCGCGCAAACAAATTTTACGTAGCGCTTGCAAAAACAGACACAAGCCAGTATCTCCTCAACACTTTATCATATTCAGACCAAACTTGGTACATCTCATCACAAGCATGACCTGAGGCAACATGCTGCGTTTCGGCGCAGTGCCACCTACTGGTCCGGAGATATGAAAAATTGCTATTTTTGCTTATAACTTCTGAATGGTTTGTCCAAAAATCATAAAAGTGGTCTCGTTAGATTCAGGGCGTCATGCTGAGTCGACTGATATCCAATTTTCCCCGATCAGCCATTTTGGCTGTCGGCCATTTTGAATTATGTGCTAAAATGCTGTATTTTATGAACGAGTGAACGTATCGTTACAAAACTCGGAATGGATCATCAGCACGATGCCCTGAAGGAGCCTGAGAAGTTTCGAAACAGTGCCACCTAGTGGTGAATTTTTTTTCCCAAATGCTTCCAAATGCTTATAACTTTGGGTGTGGTCGACTTATTTTCACGAGACTCATCTCATTAGAGTCCTGAATCGTTGCCGAGTCCCACGATACCAAACATGCTAGGTTTCGCCTTACGGTTTGTGTAGCGTTGTGATTTAGCGCTTAAAAAACATTTGGCTATATCTTCGAAACCGCTAGTCCGATCGAGACGAAACCACCGTCAGAAGTTTGGAAACATAGGTCGATAGCTATACGCCAATGCCCAAATGCAAAAATATTGATGTTTAGGGGTAGTAAATTCCAATCAAAGTCATGTGTCAGTCATTTTTTACGTGTTTTTTCATATAAATGTCTATAACTCCGAAGCGAATTGAGATATTTTCACCAAAATCGACACACATATGTATGAGCTCACTCTGAGGACATGTAAAAAAAATGGTGGGACTCAGCTTCTTGGTGGCGCTATAATAGAACAAAACATGAAATTCTCATTGACTTCAATACAGTTTTGTGAAATAAAATGCTATACTAAACAAATGCATTGGTGTAATATTACAAAACTCAAAATGTGCCATCAGCACCATCCCCTGAAGGTACCCAAAATATTTCGAGACAGTGCCACCTAGTAGTCAAAAGTTATAACAAAATTTCCAAAAAGGCTAATAACTTTTGAATAAATCTGGCTATTGAAATGCCACTGGTCTTCATAGATTCCCTGGGTCAAGCCGAGAACATAGATACCAAGTTTTCCTTATTTGGCCAGACTTCCTGTCCGCCATCTTGATTTTCATTCAAAACCTACTTTTTCGAACTCCTCCTAGACCGTTTGTCCGATTTTCACCAAAATCGAATCGTACCATCTCCAGACTGTGCCGACTAAAAGTTATGGATTTCGTGTCGATAGACGAAACCGTTTTCGTATAGCGCAGCAGCAAATTTGAGGCATGATGCCAAAAGCACTATTCAAGCTTTATCTCTGCAATCCCTTGAAATATTGACACCAAACTTTGTATGTGTCATTGTCACTTCACTCTGACCACATCACATCAGTTTTGTAACTGCTCCACCTATTGGTCGAAAGTGATAATCCATTAAATCATATTCTGAATTACTTTTTATATGATTTTTCAGCCATTTCGCCTAAACTCCTCTTTAAATGTCTTTAATTGCTCATTGTTGCAGTTGGTCTGACACCTTCAGCCATGTTGGAATATCCTGTCATCTGCTTGCGCTTGGCCCCGATAATTGCTGCTTGCAGCTATATTTATTATTATTATTCTTCCTTCTTCCGACTGGGAGTCTATGGCAGCCCATAGAACCGATTGCGGGAAAGTTGTTTTGGTTTGACATTCTGATAGAGGACCGTCTCAACATTAAATACACCAATTTTGGTGTTTCTAAGTCATTCCCTCTAGCGCCACCACCTGTCCAAAATTTCACTTTTATTTTGCTAATAACTTTTGAACCGTAAGGCCAATCAGCGAAATTCTTTTTTCCACTGATTCCTGAGCTCATGGCGATTCGATTGCACCCTATGACGTCATTTGCCGTCATAAAAATATGGCCACCATCTTGAATTTTCAAAAAAAGCTACTTTTTCGAACTCGTCCTAGACGGTTTGTCCGATTTGCACGAAAATTGTACCAGATCATCTTCAGGTAGTGCTGACAAAAAGTTATGGAATTCAAATGGATTCGTCAAACCGTTTTCGATAAACGCACGAATACATTTTACGTAGCGCTAGCAAAAACAGTCGTAAGGCCGTATCTCCGCAACGGTTTATCGTATTCAGACCAAACTTGGTACTTGTACTCACAAGCATGACCTGAGGCTACATGCTGTGTTTCGGCGCAGCGCCACCTACTGGTCCGGAGATATGAAAAATGGCTATTTTTGCTTATAACTTCTGAACAGTTTGTCCAAAAATCATACAATTGGTCTCGTTAGATTCAGGGCAACATGCCGAGTCGACTGATATCCAATTTGACCATATCGGTCATTTTGGCTGTCGGCCATTTTGAATTTTGTGCTAAAATTCTGTATTTTATGAACGCATGAACGGATTGTTACGAAACGTGGTATGGGTCATCAGCACAATGCCCTGAATGAGCCTGAGAAGTTTCGAAACAGCGCCACCTAGTGGTGAATTTTTTTTTTTCAAATGCTTATAACTTTGGGTGTGGTCGACTTATTTTCACGAAACTCATCTTTTTAGACTCCTGAATCATTGCCGAGTCCTACGATACCAAACATGCTAGGTTTTGCCTTACGGTTTGTGTAGCGTTGTGATTTAGCGCTTAAAAAACATTTGGCTATATCTTTGAAACCGCTAGTCCGATCGAGACGAAACCACCGTCAGAAGTTTGGAAACATAGGTCGATAGCTAAACGCCAATGCCCAAATGCGAAAATATTGATGTTTAGGGGTACTAATTTCCAATCAAAGTCATGTGTCAGTCATTTTTTTCGTGTTTTTTCATATAAATGTCTATAACTCCGAAGCAAATTGAGATTTTTGCACCAAAATCGACACATATATGTATGGGCTCACTCTGAGGACACATAAAAAAAATGGTGGGACTGAGCCTCTTGGTGGCGCTATAATAGAACAAAACATGAAATTCCCATTGACTTCAATGCAGTTTTGTGAAATAAAATGCTATACTAAACAAATGCATTGGTGTAATATTACGAAACTCAGAATGTGCCATCAGCACCATCCCCTGAAGGTACCCAAAATATTTAGAGACAGCGCCACCTAGTGGTCAAAAGTTATAACAACATTTCCAAAACTGCTAATAACTTTTGAATACATCGGCCTATGTAAATGCCACTGGTCTTAATAGATTCCTTGGGTCAAGCTGAGAACATAGATACCAAATTTTCCTTATTTGGTCAAACTTCTTGTCCGCCATCTTGATTTTCATTCAAAACCTACTTTTTCGAACTCCTCCTAGACCGTTTGTCCGATTTTCACCAAAATCGAATCGTATCATCTCCAGACCGTGCCGACTAAAAGTTATGGATTTCGTGTCGATAGACGAAACCGTTTTCGTATAGCGCAGCAGCAAAGTTGAGGCATGATGCTAATAGCATTAATTAAGGCTTTATCTCTGCAATGCCTTGACATATTGACACCAAACTTTGTATGTGTCATTGTAACTTCACTCTGACCACATCACATCAGTTTTGTAACTGCGCCACCTATTGGTCGAAAGTGATAATCCATCAAATCATATTTTTATTTATTGTTTCTATGATTTTTCAGGCATTTTGCCTAAAATCCTCTTTAAATGTCTTTAATTGCTCATTGTTGCAGTTGGTCTGACACTTTCAGACATGTCGGCATGTCTTGTCGTCTTATTCAGCTTGGCCCCGGTAATGGCTGCTTGCAGCTATATTTATTATTATTATTATTCTTCCGCCATGGGAGTCTATGGCAGCCCATAGAACCGATTGCGGGAAAGTTGTTTTGGTTTGACATTCTGATAGAGGACCGTCTCAACATTAAATACACCAATTTTGGTGTTTCTAAGTCATTCCCTCTAGCGCCACCACCTGTCCAAAGTTTCACTTTTATTTTGCTAATAACTTTTGAACCGTAAGGCCAATCAGCGAAATTCTTTTTTCCTCTGATTCCTGAGCTCATGGCGATTCGATTGCACCCTATGACGTCATTTGCCGTCATAAAAATATGTTCGCCATCTTGAATTTTCAAAAAAAGCTACTTTTTCGAACTCGTCCTAGACGGTTTGTCCGATTTGCACGAAAATTGAACCAGATCATCTTCAGGTAGTGCTGACAAAAAGTTATGGAATTCAAATGGATTCGTCAAACCGTTTTCAATAAACGCACAAATACATTTTACGTAGCGCTAGCAAAAACAGTCGTAAGGCCGTATCTCCGCAACGGTTTATCGTATTCAGACCAAACTTGGTACTTGTACTCACAAGCATGACCTGAGGCTACATGCTGTGTTTCGGCGCAGCGCCACCTACTGGTCCGGAGATATGAAAAATGGCTATTTTTGCTTATAACTTCTGAACAGTTTGTCCAAAAATCATACAATTGGTCTCGTTAGATTCAGGGCAACATGCCGAGTCGACTGATATCCAATTTGACCATGTCGGTCATTTTGGCTGTCGGCCATTTTGAATTTTGTGCTAAAATTCTGTATTTTATGAACGCATGAACGGATTGTTACGAAACGTGGTATGGGTCATCAGCACAATGCCCTGAATGAGCCTGAGAAGTTTCGAAACAGCGCCACCTAGTGGTGAATTTTTTTTTTCAAATGCTTATAACTTTGGGTGTGGTCGACTTATTTTCACGAAACTCATCTTTTTAGACTCCTGAATCGTTGCCGAGTCCTACGATACCAAACATGCTAGGTTTCGCCTTACGGTTTGTGTAGCGTTGTGATTTAGCGCTTAAAAAACATTTGGCTATATCTTTGAAACCGCTAGTCCGATCGAGACGAAACCACCGTCAGAAGTTTGGAAACATAGGTCGATAGCTATACGCCAATGCCCAAATGCGAAAATATTGATGTTTAGGGGTACTAATTTCCAATCAAAGTCATGTGTCAGTCATTTTTTTCGTGTTTTTTCATATAAATGTCTATAACTCCGAAGCGAATTGAGATATTTTCACCAAAATTGACACACATATGTATGGGCTCACTCTGAGGACACGTAAAAAAAATTGTGGGACTGAGCCTCTTGGTGGCGCTATAATTGAACAAAATATGAAATTCCCATTGACTTCAATACAGTTTTGTGAAATAAAATGCTATACTAAACAAATGCATTGGTGTAATATTACGAAACTCAAATTTTGTCATCAGCACCATCCCCTGAAGGCAACCAAAATATTTCAAGATAGCGCCACCTAGTGGTCAAAAGTTATAACAAAATTTCCAAAAAGGCTAATAACTTTTGAATAAATCTGGCTATTGAAATTCCACGGTTCTTAATAGATTCCTTGGGTCAAGCCGAGAACATAGATACCAAGTTTTCCTTATTTGGCCAAACTTCCTGTCCGCCATCTTGATTTTCATTCAAAACCTACTTTTTCAAACTCCTCCTAGACCGTTTGTCCGATTTTCACCAAAATCGAATCGTATCATCTCCAGACTGTGCCGACAAAAAGTTATGGATTTCGTGTCGATTGATGAAACCGTTTTCGTATAGCACAGCAGCAAAGTTGAGGCATGATGCCAAAATGACTATTCAGGCTTTATATCTGCAATGCCTCGACATATTGACACAAAACTTTGTATGTGTCACTGTCTCCTTACTCTGACCACACCACATCAATTTCGTAACAGCGCCACCTTTTGGTCAAAAGTGACAATCCATTAAATCATATTTTGAATCACTTTTTACATGATTTTTCAGCCATTTCGCCTAAAATCCTCTTTAAATGTCTTTAATTGCTCATTGTTGCAGTTGGTCTGACACTTTCAGACATGTTGGCATGTCTTGTCGTCTTATTCTGCTTGGCCCCGGTAATTGCTGCTTGCAGCTATATTTATTAGGGGCCAAGCACCGAAGGTGCGGAGGCACCTATTGTATCTGTTCCGTTTCTTATTATTAGGGGCCAAGCACCGAAGGTGCGGAGGCACCTATTGTATCTGTTCCCGTTCTTATTATTATTCTTCTTTTTCTTCCGACTTGGCGTCTATGGCAGCCCATAGAGCCGATTGCGGGAAAGTTGTTTTGATTTGACATTCTGATAGAGGACAGTGCCAACATTAAATACACCAATTTTGGTGTTTCTAAGTCATTCCCTCTAGCGCCACCACCTGTCCAAAATTTCACTTTCATTTTGCTAATAACTTTTGAACCGTAAGGCCAATCAGTAAAATCCTTTTTTACTCTTATTCCTGAGCTCATGACGATTCGATTGCACCCTATGAAGTCATTTTCCGTCATAAAAATATGGCTGCCATTTTGAAGTTTTCGAAAAACCTACTTTTTCGAACTCGTCCTAGACGGTTTGTCCGATTTGCATGAAAATTGAACCAGATCATCTTCAGGCCGTGCTGACCAAAAGTTATGGAATTCAAGTTGATTCGCTTAACCATTTTCAATAAACGCACAAACAAATTTTACGTAGCGCTAGGAAAAACAGTTGTAAGGCTGTATCTCCGCAACGGTTTATCGTATTCAGACCAAACTTGGTACATGTACTCACAAGCATGACCTGAGGCTACATGCTGTGTTTCGGCGCAGCGCCACCTACTGGTCCGGAGATATGAAAAATGGCTATTTTTGCTTATTACTTCTGAACAGTTTGTCCAAAAATCATACAATTGGTCTCGTTAGATTCAGGGCAACATGCCGAGTCGACTGATATCCAATTTGACCATATCGGTCATTTTGGCTGTCGGCCATTTTGAATTTTGTGCTAAAATTCTGTATTTTATGAACGCATGAACGGATTGTTACGAAACGTGGTATGGGTCATCAGCACAATGCCCTGAATGAGCCTGAGAAGTTTCGAAACAGCGCCACCTAGTGGTGAATTTTTTTTTTCAAATGCTTATAACTTTGGGTGTGGTCGACTTATTTTCACGAAACTCATCTTTTTAGACTCCTGAATCGTTGCCGAGTCCTACGATACCAAACATGCTAGGTTTTGCCTTACGGTTTGTGTAGCGTTGTGATTTAGCGCTTAAAAAACATTTGGCTATATCTTTGAAACCGCTAGTCCGATCGAGACGAAACCACCGTCAGAAGTTTGGAAACATAGGTCGATAGCTATACGCCAATGCCCAAATGCGAAAATATTGATGTTTAGGGGTACTAATTTCCAATCAAAGTCATGTGTCAGTCATTTTTTTCGTGTTTTTTCATATAAATGTCTATAACTCCGAAGCAAATTGAGATTTTTGCACCAAAATCGACACATATATGTATGGGCTCACTCTGAGGACACATAAAAAAAATGGTGGGACTGAGCCTCTTGGTGGCGCTATAATAGAACAAAACATGAAATTCCCATTGACTTCAATGCAGTTTTGTGAAATAAAATGCTATACTAAACAAATGCATTGGTGTAATATTACGAAACTCAGAATGTGCCATCAGCACCATCCCCTGAAGGTACCCAAAATATTTAGAGACAGCGCCACCTAGTGGTCAAAAGTTATAACAACATTTCCAAAACTGCTAATAACTTTTGAATACATCGGCCTATGTAAATGCCACTGGTCTTAATAGATTCCTTGGGTCAAGCCGAGAACATAGATACCAAATTTTCCTTATTTGGTCAAACTTCTTGTCCGCCATCTTGATTTTCATTCAAAACCTACTTTTTCGAACTCCTCCTAGACCGTTTGTCCGATTTTCACCAAAATCGAATCGTATCATCTCCAGACCGTGCCGACTAAAAGTTATGGATTTCGTGTTGATAGACGAAACCGTTTTCGTATAGCGCAGCAGCAAAGTTGAGGCATGATGCTAATAGCATTAATTAAGGCTTTATCTCTGCAATGCCTTGACATATTGACACCAAACTTTGTATGTGTCATTGTAACTTCACTCTGACCACATCACATCAGTTTTGTAACTGCGCCACCTATTGGTCGAAAGTGATAATCCATCAAATCATATTTTTATTTATTGTTTCTATGATTTTTCAGGCATTTTGCCTAAAATCCTCTTTAAATGTCTTTAATTGCTCATTGTTGCAGTTGGTCTGACACTTTCAGACATGTCGGCATGTCTTGTCGTCTTATTCAGCTTGGCCCCGGTAATGGCTGCTTGCAGCTATATTTATTATTATTATTCTTCCGCCATGGGAGTCTATGGCAGCCCATAGAACCGATTGCGGGAAAGTTGTTTTGGTTTGACATTCTGATAGAGGACCGTCTCAACATTAAATACACCAATTTTGGTGTTTCTAAGTCATTCCCTCTAGCGCCACCACCTGTCCAAAGTTTCACTTTTATTTTGCTAATAACTTTTGAACCGTAAGGCCAATCAGCGAAATTCTTTTTTCCTCTGATTCCTGAGCTCATGGCGATTCGATTGCACCCTATGACGTCATTTGCCGTCATAAAAATATGGCCGCCATCTTGAATTTTCAAAAAAAGCTACTTTTTCGAACTCGTCCTAGACGGTTTGTCCGATTTGCACGAAAATTGAACCAGATCATCTTCAGGTAGTGCTGACAAAAAGTTATGGAATTCAAATGGATTCGTCAAACCGTTTTCAATAAACGCACAAATACATTTTACGTAGCGCTAGCAAAAACAGTCGTAAGGCCGTATCTCCGCAACGGTTTATCGTATTCAGACCAAACTTGGTACTTGTACTCACAAGCATGACCTGAGGCTACATGCTGTGTTTCGGCGCAGCGCCACCTACTGGTCCGGAGATATGAAAAATGCCTATTTTTGCTTATAACTTCTGAACAGTTTGTCCAAAAATCATACAATTGGTCTCGTTAGATTCAGGGCAACATGCCGAGTCGACTGATATCCAATTTGACCATATCGGTCATTTTGGCTGTCGGCCATTTTGAATTTTGTGCTAAAATTCTGTATTTTATGAACGCATGAACGGATTGTTACGAAATGTGGTATGGGTCATCAGCACAATGCCCTGAATGAGCCTGAGAAGTTTCGAAACAGCGCCACCTAGTGGTGAATTTTTTTTTTCAAATGCTTATAACTTTGGGTGTGGTCGACTTATTTTCACGAAACTCATCTTTTTAGACTCCTGAATCGTTGCCGAGTCCTACGATACCAAACATGCTAGGTTTCGCCTTACGGTTTGTGTAGCGTTGTGATTTAGCGCTTAAAAAACATTTGGCTATATCTTTGAAACCGCTAGTCCGATCGAGACGAAACCACCGTCAGAAGTTTGGAAACATAGGTCGATAGCTATACGCCAATGCCCAAATGCGAAAATATTGATGTTTAGGGGTACTAATTTCCAATCAAAGTCATGTGTCAGTCATTTTTTTCGTGTTTTTTCATATAAATGTCTATAACTCCGAAGCGAATTGAGATATTTTCACCAAAATTGACACACATATGTATGGGCTCACTCTGAGGACGCGTAAAAAAAATTGTGGGACTGAGCCTCTTGGTGGCGCTATAATTGAACAAAATATGAAATTCCCATTGACTTCAATACAGTTTTGTGAAATAAAATGCTATACTAAACAAATGCATTGGTGTAATATTACGAAACTCAGATTGTGTCATCAGCACCATCCCCTGAAGGCAACCAAAATATTTCAAGACAGCGCCACCTAGTGGTCAAAAGTTATAACAAAATTTCCAAAAAGGCTAATAACTTTTGAATAAATCTGTCTATTGAAATGCCACTGGTCTTAATAGATTCCTTGGGTCAAGCCGAGAACATAGATACCAAGTTTTCCTTATTTGGCCGAACTTCCTGTCCGCCATCTTGATGTTCAGTCAAAACCTACTTTTTCGAACTCCTCCTAGACCGTTTGTCCGATTTTCACCAAAATCGAATCGTATCATCTCCAGACCGTGCCGACTAAAAGTTATGGATTTCGTGTCGATAGACGAAACCGTTTTCGTATAGCGCAGCAGCAAAGTTGAGGCATGATGCCAAAATGACTATTCAGGCTTTATATCTGCAATGCCTCGACATATTGACACAAAACTTTGTATGTGTCACTGTCTCCTTACTCTGACCACACCACATCAATTTCGTAACAGCGCCACCTTTTGGTCAAAAGTGACAATCCATTAAATCATATTTTGAATCACTTTTTACATGATTTTTCAGCCATTTCGCCTAAAATCCTCTTTAAATGTCTTTAATTGCTCATTGTTGCAGTTGGTCTGACACTTTCAGACATGTTGGCATGTCTTGTCGTCTTATTCTGCTTGGCCCCGGTAATTGCTGCTTGCAGCTATATTTATTATTAGGGGCCAAGCACCGAAGGTGCGGAGGCACCTATTGTATCTGTTCCGTTTCTTATTATTATTATTATTATTATTATTATTATTATTCTTCCGCCATGGGAGTCTATGGCAGCCCATAGAACCGATTGCGGGAAAGTTGTTTTGGTTTGACATTCTGATAGAGGACCGTCTCAACATTAAATACACCAATTTTGGTGTTTCTAAGTCATTCCCTCTAGCGCCACCACCTGTCCAAAGTTTCACTTTTATTTTGCTAATAACTTTTGAACCGTAAGGCCAATCAGCGAAATTCTTTTTTCCTCTGATTCCTGAGCTCATGGCGATTCGATTGCACCCTATGACGTCATTTGCCGTCATAAAAATATGGCCGCCATCTTGAATTTTCAAAAAAAGCTACTTTTTCGAACTCGTCCTAGACGGTTTGTCCGATTTGCACGAAAATTGAACCAGATCATCTTCAGGTAGTGCTGACAAAAAGTTATGGAATTCAAATGGATTCGTCAAACCGTTTTCAATAAACGCACAAATACATTTTACGTAGCGCTAGCAAAAACAGTCATAAGGCCGTATCTCCGCAACGGTTTATCGTATTCAGACCAAACTTGGTACTTGTACTCACAAGCATGACCTGAGGCTACATGCTGTGTTTCGGCGCAGCGCCACCTACTGGTCCGGAGATATGAAAAATGCCTATTTTTGCTTATAACTTCTGAACAGTTTGTCCAAAAATCATACAATTGGTCTCGTTAGATTCAGGGCAACATGCCGAGTCGACTGATATCCAATTTTGCCATATCGGTCATTTTGGCTGTCGGCCATTTTGAATTTTGTGCTAAAATTCTGTATTTTATGAACGCATGAACGGATTGTTACGAAACGTGGTATGGGTCATCAGCACGATGCCCTGAATGAGCCTGAGAAGTTTCGAAACAGCGCCACCTAGTGGTGATTTTTTTTTTTCAAATGCTTATAGCTTTGGGTGTGGTCAACTTATTTTCAGGAAACTCATCTTTTTAGACTCCTGAATCGTTGCCGAGTCCTACGATACCAAACATGCTAGGTTTCGCCTTACGGTTTGTGTAGCGTTGTGATTTAGCGCTTAAAAAACATTTGGCTATATCTTTGAAACCGCTAGTCCGATCGAGACGAAACCACCGTCAGAAGTTTGGAAACATAGGTCGATAGCTATACGCCAATGCCCAAATGCGAAAATATTGATGTTTAGGGGTACTAATTTCCAATCAAAGTCATGTGTCAGTCATTTTTTTCGTGTTTTTTCATATAAATGTCTATAACTCCGAAGCGAATTGAGATATTTTCACCAAAATTGACACACATATGTATGGGCTCACTCTGAGGACACGTAAAAAAAATTGTGGGACTGAGCCTCTTGGTGGCGCTATAATTGAACAAAATATGAAATTCCCATTGACTTCAATACAGTTTTGTGAAATAAAATGCTATACTAAACAAATGCATTGGTGTAATATTACGAAACTCAGATTGTGTCATCAGCACCATCCCCTGAAGGCAACCAAAATATTTCAAGACAGCGCCACCTAGTGGTCAAAAGTTATTACAACATTTCCAAAAAGGCTAATAACTTTTGAATAAATCTGGCTATTGAAATGGCACGGGTCTTAATAGATTCCTTGGGTCAAGCCGAGAACATAGATACCAAGTTTTCCTTATTTGGCCAAACTTCCTGTCCGCCATCTTGATTTTCATTCAAAACCTACTTTTTCGAACTCCTCCTAGACCGTTTGTCCGATTTTCACCAAAATCGAATCGTATCATCTCCAGACTGTGCCGACAAAAAGTTATGGATTTCGTGTCGATTGATGAAACCGTTTTCGTATAGCACAGCAGCAAAGTTGAGGCATGATGCCAAAATGACTATTCAGGCTTTATATCTGCAATGCCTCGACATATTGACACAAAACTTTGTATGTGTCACTGTCTCCTTACTCTGACCACACCACATCAATTTCGTAACAGCGCCACCTTTTGGTCAAAAGTGACAATCCATTAAATCATATTTTGAATCACTTTTTACATGATTTTTCAGCCATTTCGCCTAAAATCCTCTTTAAATGTCTTTAATTGCTCATTGTTGCAGTTGGTCTGACACTTTCAGACATGTTGGCATGTCTTGTCGTCTTATTCTGCTTGGCCCCGGTAATTGCTGCTTGCAGCTATATTTATTATTATTATTCTTCTTCTTCTTCCGCTCTTGGAGTCTATGGCAGCCCATAGAACCGATTGCGGGAAAGTTGTTTTGGTTTGACATTCTGATAGAGCACAGTCCCAACATTAAATACACCAATTTTGGTGTTTCTAAGTCATTCCCTCTAGCGCCACCACCTGTCCAAAGTTTCACTTTTATTTTGCTAATAACTTTTGAACTGTAAGGCCAATCAACAAAATTATTTTTTCCTCTGATTCCTGAGCTCATGCCGATTCGATTGCATCCTATGACTTCATTTTCTGTAATAAAAATATGGCCGCCATTTTGATTCATTCGAAAAACCTACTTTTTCGAACTCGTCCTAGACGGTTTGTCCGATTTGCACGAAAATTGAACCAGATCATCTTCAGGCAGTGCTGACCAAAAGTTATGGAATTCAAATTGATTCGTCAAACCGTTTTCAATAAACGCACGAACAAATTTTACGTAGCGCCTGCAAAAACAGTCGTAAGGCTGTATCTCTGCAACGGTTTATCGTATTCAGACCAAACTTGGTACATGTACTCACAAGCATGACCTGAGGCTACATGCTGCGTTTCGGCGCAGCGCCACTTACTGGTCCGTAGATATGAAAAATGGCTATTTTTGCTTATAACTTCTGAACAGTTTGTCCAAAAATCATAAAATTGGTCTCGTTAGATTCAGGGCGACATGCCGAGTCGACTGATATCCAATTTTACCATATCGGCTATTTTGACTGTCGGCCATTTTGAATTATGTGCTAAAATGCTGTATTTTATGAACGCATTAACGAATTGTTACGAAACTTGGTGTGGGTCATCAGCACGATGCCCTGAAGGAGCCTGAGAAGTTTCGAAACAGCGCCACCTAGTGGTGAATTTTTTTTTTTAAATGCTTATAACTTTGGGTGTGGTTGACATATTTTCAGGAGACTCATCTCTTTAGACTCCTGAATCCTTGCCGAGTCCAACAATACCAAACATGCTAGGTTTCGCCTTACGGTTTGTGTAGCGTTGTGATTTAGCACTTAAAAAACATTAGGCGATATCTTCGAAACCGTTTGTCCGATCGAGACGAAACCACCGTCAGAAGTTTGGAATCATAGCTTGTTAACTAAACATAAAAGCCCAAATGCGAAAATATTGATGTCTAGAGGTAGTAAATTCCAATTAAAGTCATGTGTCAGTCATTTTTTACGTGTTTTTTCATATAAATGTCTATAACTCCGAAGATAATTGAGATATTTTCACCAAAATCGACACACATATGTATGGGCTCACTCTGAGGACACATAAAAAAAATGGTTGGACTGAGCCTCTTGGTGGCGCTATAATAGAACAAAACATGAAATTCCCATTGACTTCAATACAGTTTTGTGAAATAAAATGCTATACTAAACAAATGCATTGGTGTAATATTACAAAACTCAGAATGTGCCATCTGCACCATCCCCTGAAGGTACCCAACATATTTAGAAACAGCGCCACCTAGTGGTCAAAAGTTATAACAAAATTTCCAAAATTGCTAATAACTTTTGAATAAATTGGCCTATTGTAATGCAACTCATCTTAGTAGATTCCTTGGGTCAAGCTGAGAACATAGATACCAAGTTTACCTTATTTGGCCTAACTTCCTGTCCGCCATCTTGATTTTCATTCAAAACCTACTTTTTCGAACTCCTCCTAGACCGTTTGTCCGATTTTCACCAAAATCGAATCGTATCATCTCCAGACCGTGCCGACTAAAAGTTATGGATTTCGTGTCGATTGACAAAACCGTTTTCGTATAGCGCAGCAGCAAAGTTGAGGCATGATGCTAATAGCACTATTCAGGCTTTATCTCTGCAATTCCTTGACATATTGACACCAAACTTTGTGTGTCATTGTCACTTCACTCTGACCACATCACATCAGTTTTGTAACTGCGCCACCTATTGGTCAAAAGTGATAATCCATTAAATCATATTTTTATTTACTGTTTCTCTGATTTTTCAGGCATTTTGCCTATAATCCTTTTTAAATGTCTTTAATTGCTCATTGTCGCAGTTGGTCTGACACTTTCAGCAATGTTGGCATGTCTTGTCATCTGATTGTGCTTGGCCCCGGTAATGGCTGCTTGCAGCTATATTTATTATTATTATTATTATTCTTCCGCCATGGGAGTCTATGGCAGCCCATAGAACCGATTGCGGGAAAGTTGTTTTGGTTTGACATTCTGATAGAGGACCGTCTCAACATTAAATACACCAATTTTGGTGTTTCTAAGTCATTCCCTCTAGCGCCACCACCTGTCCAAAGTTTCACTTTTACTTTGCTAATAACTTTTGAACCGTAAGGCCAATCAGCGAAATTCTTTTTTTCTCTGATTCCGGAGCTCATGGCGATTCGATTGCACCCTATGACGTCATTTTCCGTCATAAAAATATGGCCGCCATCTTGAATTTTCAAAAAAAGCTACTTTTTCGAACTCGTCCTAGACGGTTTGTCCGATTTGCACGAAAATTTAACCAGATCATCTTCAGGTAGTGCTGACAAAAAGTTATGGAATTCAAATGGATTCGTCAAACCGTTTTCGATAAACGCACAAATACATTTTACGTAGCGCTAGCAAAAACAGTCGTAAGGCCGTATCTCCGCAACGGTTTATCGTATTCAGACCAAACTTGGTACTTGTACTCACAAGCATGACCTGAGGCTACATGCTGTGTTTCGGCGCAGCGCCACCTACTGGTCCGGAGATATGAAAAATGGCTATTTTTGCTTATAACTTCTGAACAGTTTGTCCAAAAATCATACAATTGGTCTCGTTAGATTCAGGGCAACATGCCGAGTCGACTGATATCCAATTTGACCATATCGGTCATTTTGGCTGTCGGCCATTTTGAATTTTGTGCTAAAATTCTGTATTTTATGAACGCATGAACGGATTGTTACGAAACGTGGTATGGGTCATCAGCACAATGCCCTGAATGAGCCTGAGAAGTTTCGAAACAGCGCCACCTAGTGGTGAATTTTTTTTTTCAAATGCTTATAACTTTGGGTGTGGTCGACTTATTTTCACGAAACTCATCTTTTTAGACTCCTGAATCGTTGCCGAGTCCTACGATACCAAACATGCTAGGTTTTGCCTTACGGTTTGTGTAACGTTGTGATTTAGCGCTTAAAAAACATTTGGCTATATCTTTGAAACCGCTAGTCCGATCGAGACGAAACCACCGTCAGAAGTTTGGAAACATAGGTCGATAGCTATACGCCAATGCCCAAATGCGAAAATATTGATGTTTAGGGGTACTAATTTCCAATCAAAGTCATGTGTCAGTCATTTTTTTCGTGTTTTTTCATATAAATGTCTATAACTCCGAAGCGAATTGAGATATTTTCACCAAAATTGACACACATATGTATGGGCTCACTCTGAGGACACGTAAAAAAAATTGTGGGACTGAGCCTCTTGGTGGCGCTATAATTGAACAAAATATGAAATTCCCATTGACTTCAATACAGTTTTGTGAAATAAAATGCTATACTAAACAAATGCATTGGTGTAATATTACGAAACTCAGATTGTGTCATCAGCACCATCCCCTGAAGGCAACCAAAATATTTCAAGACAGCGCCACCTAGTGGTCAAAAGTTATAACAAAATTTCCAAAAAGGCTAATAACTTTTGAATAAATCTGGCTATTGAAATGCCACGGGTCTTAATAGATTCCTTGGGTCAAGCCGAGAACATAGATACCAAGTTTTCCTTATTTGGCCAAACTTCCTGTCCGCCATCTTGATTTTCATTCAAAACCTACTTTTTCGAACTCCTCCTAGACCGTTTGTCCGATTTTCACCAAAATCGAATCGTATCATCTCCAGACTGTGCCGACAAAAAGTTATGGATTTCGTGTCGATTGATGAAACCGTTTTCGTATAGCACAGCAGCAAAGTTGAGGCATGATGCCAAAATGACTATTCAGGCTTTATATCTGCAATGCCTCGACATATTGACACAAAACTTTGTATGTGTCACTGTCTCCTTACTCTGACCACACCACATCAATTTCGTAACAGCGCCACCTTTTGGTCAAAAGTGACAATCCATTAAATCATATTTTGAATCACTTTTTACATGATTTTTCAGCCATTTCGCCTAAAATCCTCTTTAAATGTCTTTAATTGCTCATTGTTGCAGTTGGTCTGACACTTTCAGACATGTTGGCATGTCTTGTCGTCTTATTCTGCTTGGCCCCGGTAATTGCTGCTTGCAGCTATATTTATTAGGGGCCAAGCACCGAAGGTGCGGAGGCACCTATTGTATCCGTTCGCGTTCTTATTATTAGGGGCCAAGCACCGAAGGTGCGGAGGCACCTATTGTTTTCGTTCCCGTTCTTATTAGGGGCCAAGCACCGAAGGTGCGGAGGCACCTATTGTTTTCGTTCGCGTTCTTATTATTATTATTATTATTATTATTATTCTTCATTGTTCCGACTGGGAGTCTATGGCAGCCCATAGAACCGATTGTGGGAAAGTTGTAATGGTTTGACATTCTGATAGAGGACAGTCCCAACATTAAATATACCAATTTTGGTGTGTCTAAGTCATTCCCTCTAGCGCCACCAACTGTCCAAAGTTTCACTCATGTTTCTGCTAATAACTTTTGAACCACAATGGCTAGAAACAAAATTCTTTTTTCCTCTGATTCGTGAGCTCATGGCGATTCGATTGCACCCTATGGCATCATTTTCCGTCATTATAATTTTTCCGCCATTTTGAATTTTCCGAAAAAGCTACTTTTTCGAACTCCTCCTAGGCCGTCGCTCCAATTTCCACGAAAATTGAATCAGATCATCTTCAGACCATGCCGACAAAAAGTTATGGAATTCGTGTTGATTCGTCGAACCGTTCTCGAATACCGCGCAAACAAATTTTATGTAGCGCTTGCGGAAATAGACACAAGCCAGTATCTCCTCAACACTTTATCATATTCAGACCAAACTTGGTACATGTCATCACAAGCATGACCTGAGGCTACATGCTGCGTTTCGGCGCAGCGCCACCTACTGGTCCGGAGATATGAAAAATGGCTATTTTTGCTTATAACTTCTGAACAGTTTGTCCAAAAATCATAAAAGTGGTCTCGTTAGATTCAGGGCGTCATGCTGAGTCGACTGATATCCAATTTTCCCCGATCAGCCATTTTGGCTGTCGGCCATTTTGAATTATGTGCTAAAATGCTGTATTTTAGGAATGCATGAACGTATCGTTACGAAACTCGGTATGGGTCATCAGCATGATGTCCTGAAGGAGCCTGAGAAGTTTCGAAACAGTGCCATCTAGTGGTGAATTTTTTTCCCCAAATACTTCCAAATGCTTCTAACTTTGGGTGTGGTCAACTTATTTTCACAGGACTCATCTCTTTAGACTCCTGAATCGTTGCCGAGTCCAACGATACCAAACATGTTAGGTTTTGCCTTATGGTTTGTGTAGCGTTGTGATTTAGCGCTTAAAAAACATTTGGCTATATCTTTGAAACCGCTTGTCCGATCGAGACGAAACCACCTTCAGAAGTTTGGAAACATAGGTCGATAGCTATACGCCAATGCCCAAATACGAAAATATTGATAGTAAGGGGTAGTAAAATCCAATCAAAGTCATGTGTCAGTCATTTTTTACGTGTTTTTTCATATAAATGTCTATAACTCCAA
Source organism: Leucaspius delineatus (assembly GCA_023718395.1). Lineage (NCBI taxonomy): Eukaryota > Metazoa > Chordata > Actinopteri > Cypriniformes > Leuciscidae > Leucaspius > Leucaspius delineatus. Next base: position 47,591,446 of record CM043363.1, on the reverse strand, counting down.
AGCGAATTGAGATATTTTCACCAAAATTGACACAAATATGCATGGGCTCACTCTGAGGACACATTAAAAAAATGGTGGGACTGAGCCTCTTGGTGGCGATATAAAAGAACAAAACATGAAATTCCCATTGACTTCAATACAGTTTTGTGAATTAAAATGCTATACTAAACAAATGCATTGGTGTAATATTACGAAACTCAGAATGTGCCATCAGCACCATCCCCTGAAGGTACCCAAAATATTTCGAGAGAGCGCCACCTAGTGATCAAATGTTATGACAAAATTTCCAAAAAGGCTAATAAATTTTGAATAAATCTGGCTTTTGAAATGCCACTGGTCTTAATAGATTCCTTCGGTCAAGCCGAGAACATAGATACCAAGTTTTCCTTATTTGGCCAAACTTCCTGTCCGCCATCTTGATTTTCAGTCAAAACCTACTTTTTCGAACTCCTCCTAGACCGTTTGTCCAATTTTCACCAAAATCGAATCGTATCATCTCCAGACTATGCTGAATAAAAGTTATGGATTTCGTGTCAATAGACGAAACCGTTTTCGTATAGCGTAGCAGCAAAGTTGAGGCATGATGCTAAAAGCACTATTCAGGCTTTATCTCTGCAATGCCTTGACATATTGACACCAAACTTTGTATGCGTCATTGTCACTTCACTCTGACCACATCACATCACTTTTGTAACTGCGCCACCTATTGGTCGAAAGTGATAATCCATTAAATCATATTTTAAATGACTTTTTATATGATTTTTCAGCCATTTCATCTAAAATCCTCTTAAAATGTATTTAACTGCTCATTGTTCCAGTTGGTCTGACACTTTCAGCCATGTTGGCATATCCTGTCGTCTGCTTGCGCTTGGCCCCGATAATTGCTGCTTGCAGCTATATTTATTATTATTATTATTATTATTCTTCCTTCTTCCGACTGGGAGTCTATGGCAGCCCATAGAACCGATTGCGGGAAAGTTGTTTTGGTTTGACATTCTGATAGAGGACCGTCTCAACATTAAATACACCAATTTTGGTGTTTCTAAGTCATTCCCTCTAGCGCCACCACCTGTCCAAAATTTCACTTTTATTTTGCTAATAACTTTTGAACCGTAAGGCCAATCAGCGAAATTCTTTTTTCCACTGATTCCTGAGCTCATGGCGATTCGATTGCACCCTATGACGTCATTTGCCGTCATAAAAATATGGCCGCCATCTTGAATTTTCAAAAAAAGCTACTTTTTCGAACTCGTCCTAGACGGTTTGTCCGATTTGCACGAAAATTGAACCAGATCATCTTCAGGTAGTGCTGACAAAAAGTTATGGAATTCAAATGGATTCGTCAAACCGTTTTCGATAAACGCACGAATACATTTTACGTAGCGCTAGCAAAAACAGTCGTAAGGCCGTATCTCCGCAACGGTTTATCGTATTCAGACCAAACTTGGTACTTGTACTCACAAGCATGACCTGAGGCTACATGCTGTGTTTCGGCGCAGCGCCACCTACTGGTCCGGAGATATGAAAAATGGCTATTTTTGCTTATAACTTCTGAACAGTTTGTCCAAAAATCATACAATTGGTCTCGTTAGATTCAGGGCAACATGCCGAGTCGACTGATATCCAATTTGACCATATCGGTCATTTTGGCTGTCGGCCATTTTGAATTTTGTGCTAAAATTCTGTATTTTATGAACGCATGAACGGATTGTTACGAAACGTGGTATGGGTCATCAGCACAATGCCCTGAATGAGCCTGAGAAGTTTCGAAACAGCGCCACCTAGTGGTGAATTTTTTTTTTCAAATGCTTATAACTTTGGGTGTGGTCGACTTATTTTCACGAAACTCATCTTTTTAGACTCCTGAATCATTGCCGAGTCCTACGATACCAAACATGCTAGGTTTTGCCTTACGGTTTGTGTAGCGTTGTGATTTAGCGCTTAAAAAACATTTGGCTATATCTTTGAAACCGCTAGTCCGATCGAGACGAAACCACCGTCAGAAGTTTGGAAACATAGGTCGATAGCTATACGCCAATGCCCAAATGCGAAAATATTGATGTTTAGGGGTACTAATTTCCAATCAAAGTCATGTGTCAGTCATTTTTTTCGTGTTTTTTCATATAAATGTCTATAACTCCGAAGCAAATTGAGATTTTTGCACCAAAATCGACACATATATGTATGGGCTCACTCTGAGGACACATAAAAAAAATGGTGGGACTGAGCCTCTTGGTGGCGCTATAATAGAACAAAACATGAAATTCCCATTGACTTCAATGCAGTTTTGTGAAATAAAATGCTATACTAAACAAATGCATTGGTGTAATATTACGAAACTCAGAATGTGCCATCAGCACCATCCCCTGAAGGTACCCAAAATATTTAGAGACAGCGCCACCTAGTGGTCAAAAGTTATAACAACATTTCCAAAACTGCTAATAACTTTTGAATACATCGGCCTATGTAAATGCCACTGGTCTTAATAGATTCCTTGGGTCAAGCCGAGAACATAGATACCAAATTTTCCTTATTTGGTCAAACTTCTTGTCCGCCATCTTGATTTTCATTCAAAACCTACTTTTTCGAACTCCTCCTAGACCGTTTGTCCGATTTTCACCAAAATCGAATCGTATCATCTCCAGACTGTGCTGACTAAAAGTTATGGATTTCGTGTCTATAGACGAAACCGTTTTCGTATAGCGTAGCAGCAAACTTGAGGCATGATGCTAAAAGCACTATTCAGGCTTTATCTCTGCAATGCCTTGACATATTGACACCAAACTTTGTATGTGTCATTGTCACTTCACTCTGACCACATCACATCACATTTGTAACTGCGCCACCTATTGGTCGAAAGTGATAATCCATTAAATCATATTTTGAATGACTTTTTATATGATTTTTCAGCCATTTCGCCTAAAATCCTCTTTAAATGTATTTAATTGCTCATTGTTGCAGATGGTCTGACACCTTCAGCCATGTTGGCATATCCTGTCATCTGCTTGCGCTTGGCCCCGATAATTGCTGCTTGCAGCTATATTTAGGGGCCAAGCACCGAAGGTGCGGAGGCACCTATTGTATCCGTTCGCGTTCTTATTATTATTATTCTTCTTCTTCTTCTTCTTCTTCCGCTCTTGGAGTCTATGGCAGCCCATAGAACCGATTGCGGGAAAGTTGTTTTGGTTTGACATTCTGATAGAGCACAGTCCCAACATTAAATACACCAATTTTGGTGTTTCTAAGTCATTCCCTCTAGCGCCACCACCTGTCCAAAGTTTCACTTTTATTTTGCTAATAACTTTTGAACTGTAAGGCCAATCAACAAAATTCTTTTTTCCTCTGATTCCTGAGCTCATGGCGATTCGATTGCACCCTATGACGTCATTTGCCGTCATAAAAATATGGCCGCCATCTTGAATTTTCAAAAAAAGCTACTTTTTCGAACTCGTCCTAGACGGTTTGTCCGATTTGCACGAAAATTGAACCAGATCATCTTCAGGTAGTGCTGACAAAAAGTTATGGAATTCAAATGGATTCGTCAAACCGTTTTCAATAAACGCACAAATACATTTTACGTAGCGCTAGCAAAAACAGTCGTAAGGCCGTATCTCCGCAACGGTTTATCGTATTCAGACCAAACTTGGTACTTGTACTCACAAGCATGACCTGAGGCTACATGCTGTGTTTCGGCGCAGCGCCACCTACTGGTCCGGAGATATGAAAAATGGCTATTTTTTCTTATAACTTCTGAACAGTTTGTCCAAAAATCATACAATTGGTCTCGTTAGATTCAGGGCAACATGCCGAGTCGACTGATATCCAATTTGACCATATCGGTCATTTTGGCTGTCGGCCATTTTGAATTTTGTGCTAAAATTCTGTATTTTATGAACGCATGAACGGATTGTTACGAAATGTGGTATGGGTCATCAGCACAATGCCCTGAATGAGCCTGAGAAGTTTCGAAACAGCGCCACCTAGTGGTGAATTTTTTTTTTCAAATGCTTATAACTTTGGGTGTGGTCGACTTATTTTCACGAAACTCATCTTTTTAGACTCCTGAATCGTTGCCGAGTCCTACGATACCAAACATGCTAGGTTTCGCCTTACGGTTTGTGTAGCGTTGTGATTTAGCGCTTAAAAAACATTTGGCTATATCTTTGAAACCGCTAGTCCAATCGAGACGAAACCACCGTCAGAAGTTTGGAAACATAGGTCGATAGCTATACGCCAATGCCCAAATGCGAAAATATTGATGTTTAGGGGTACTAATTTCCAATCAAAGTCATGTGTCAGTCATTTTTTTCGTGTTTTTTCATATAAATGTCTATAACTCCGAAGCGAATTGAGATATTTTCACCAAAATTGACACACATATGTATGGGCTCACTCTGAGGACACGTAAAAAAAATTGTGGGACTGAGCCTCTTGGTGGCGCTATAATTGAACAAAATATGAAATTCCCATTGACTTCAATACAGTTTTGTGAAATAAAATGCTATACTAAACAAATGCATTGGTGTAATATTACGAAACTCAGATTGTGTCATCAGCACCATCCCCTGAAGGCAACCAAAATATTTCAAGACAGCGCCACCTAGTGGTCAAAAGTTATAACAAAATTTCCAAAAAGGCTAATAACTTTTGAATAAGTCTGGCTATTGAAATTCCACGGTTCTTAATAGATTCCTTGGGTCAAGCCGAGAACATAGATACCAAGTTTTCCTTATTTGGCCAAACTTCCTGTCCGCCATCTTGATTTTCATTCAAAACCTACTTTTTCGAACTCCTCCTAGACCGTTTGTCCGATTTTCACCAAAATCGAATCGTATCATCTCCAGACTGTGCCGACAAAAAGTTATGGATTTCGTGTCGATTGATGAAACCGTTTTCGTATAGCACAGCAGCAAAGTTGAGGCATGATGCCAAAATGACTATTCAGGCTTTATATCTGCAATGCCTCGACATATTGACACAAAACTTTGTATGTGTCACTGTCTACTTACTCTGACCACACCACATCAATTTCGTAACAGCGCCACCTTTTGGTCAAAAGTGACAATCCATTAAATCATATTTTGAATCACTTTTTACATGATTTTTCAGCCATTTCGCCTAAAATCCTCTTTAAATGTCTTTAATTGCTCATTGTTGCAGTTGGTCTGACACTTTCAGACATTTTGGCATGTCTTGTCGTCTTATTCTGCTTGGCCCCGGTAATTGCTGCTTGCAGCTATATTTATTATTATTATTATTCTTCCTTCTTCCGACTGGGAGTCTATGGCAGCCCATAGAACCGATTGCGGGAAAGTTGTTTTGGTTTGACATTCTGATAGAGGACCGTCTCAACATTAAATACACCAATTTTGGTGTTTCTAAGTCATTCCCTCTAGCGCCACCACCTGTCCAAAATTTCACTATTATTTTGCTAATAACTTTTGAACCGTAAGGCCAATCAGCGAAATTCTTTTTTCCACTGATTCCTGAGCTCATGGCGATTCGATTGCACCCTATGACGTCATTTGCCGTCATAAAAATATGGCCACCATCTTGAATTTTCAAAAAAAGCTACTTTTTCGAACTCGTCCTAGACGGTTTGTCCGATTTGCACGAAAATTGAACCAGATCATCTTCAGGTAGTGCTGACAAAAAGTTATGGAATTCAAATGGATTCGTCAAACCGTTTTCGATAAACGCACGAATACATTTTACGTAGCGCTAGCAAAAACAGTCGTAAGGCCGTATCTCCGCAACGGTTTATCGTATTCAGACCAAAGTTGGTACTTATACTCACAAGCATGACCTGAGGCTACATGCTGTGTTTCGGCGCAGCGCCACCTACTGGTCCGGAGATATGAAAAATGGCTATTTTTGCTTATAACTTCTGAACAGTTTGTCCAAAAATCATACAATTGGTCTCGTTAGATTCAGGGCAACATGCCGAGTCGACTGATATCCAATTTGACCATATCGGTCATTTTGGCTGTCGGCCATTTTGAATTTTGTGCTAAAATTCTGTATTTTATGAACGCATGAACGGATTGTTACGAAACGTGGTATGGGTCATCAGCACAATGCCCTGAATGAGCCTGAGAAGTTTCGAAACAGCGCCACCTAGTGGTGAATTTTTTTTTTCAAATGCTTATAACTTTGGGTGTGGTCGACTTATTTTCACGAAACTCATCTTTTTAGACTCCTGAATCATTGCCGAGTCCTACGATACCAAACATGCTAGGTTTTGCCTTACGGTTTGTGTAGCGTTGTGATTTAGCGCTTAAAAAACATTTGGCTATATCTTTGAAACCGCTAGTCCGATCGAGACGAAACCACCGTCAGAAGTTTGTAAACATAGGTCGATAGCTATACGCCAATGCCCAAATGCGAAAATATTGATGTTTAGGGGTACTAATTTCCAATCAAAGTCATGTGTCAGTCATTTTTTTCGTGTTTTTTCATATAAATGTCTATAACTCCGAAGCAAATTGAGATTTTTGCACCAAAATCGACACATATATGTATGGGCTCACTCTGAGGACACATAAAAAAAATGGTGGGACTGAGCCTCTTGGTGGCGCTATAATAGAACAAAACATGAAATTCCCATTGACTTCAATGCAGTTTTGTGAAATAAAATGCTATACTAAACAAATGCATTGGTGTAATATTACGAAACTCAGAATGTGCCATCAGCACCATCCCCTGAAGGTACCCAAAATATTTAGAGACAGCGCCACCTAGTGGTCAAAAGTTATAACAACATTTCCAAAACTGCTAATAACTTTTGAATACATCGGCCTATGTAAATGCCACTGGTCTTAATAGATTCCTTGGGTCAAGCTGAGAACATAGATACCAAATTTTCCTTATTTGGTCAAACTTCTTGTCCGCCATCTTGATTTTCATTCAAAACCTACTTTTTCGAACTCCTCCTAGACCGTTTGTCCGATTTTCACCAAAATCGAATCGTATCATCTCCAGACCGTGCCGACTAAAAGTTATGGATTTCGTGTCGATAGACGAAACCGTTTTCGTATAGCGCAGCAGCAAAGTTGAGGCATGATGCTAATAGCATTAATTAAGGCTTTATCTCTGCAATGCCTTGACATATTGACACCAAACTTTGTATGTGTCATTGTAACTTCACTCTGACCACATCACATCAGTTTTGTAACTGCGCCACCTATTGGTCGAAAGTGATAATCCATCAAATCATATTTTTATTTATTGTTTCTATGATTTTTCAGGCATTTTGCCTAAAATCCTCTTTAAATGTCTTTAATTGCTCATTGTTGCAGTTGGTCTGACACTTTCAGACATGTCGGCATGTCTTGTCGTCTTATTCAGCTTGGCCCCGGTAATGGCTGCTTGCAGCTATATTTATTATTATTATTATTATTATTATTCTTCCGCCATGGGAGTCTATGGCAGCCCATAGAACCGATTGCGGGAAAGTTGTTTTGGTTTGACATTCTGATAGAGGACCGTCTCAACATTAAATACACCAATTTTGGTGTTTCTAAGTCATTCCCTCTAGCGCCACCACCTGTCCAAAGTTTCACTTTTATTTTGCTAATAACTTTTGAACCGTAAGGCCAATCAGCGAAATTCTTTTTTCCTCTGATTCCTGAGCTCATGGCGATTCGATTGCACCCTATGACGTCATTTTCCGTCATAAAAATATGGCCGCCATCTTGAATTTTCAAAAAAAGCTACTTTTTCGAACTCGTCCTAGACGGTTTGTCCGATTTGCACGAAAATTGAACCAGATCATCTTAAGGTAGTGCTGACAAAAAGTTATGGAATTCAAATTGATTCGTCAAACCGTTTTCGATAAACGCACGAATACATTTTACGTAGCGCCAGCAAAAACAGTCGTAAGGCCATATCTCCGCAACGGTTTATCGTATTCAGACCAAACTTGGTACTTGTACTCACAAGCATGACCTGAGGCTACATGCTGTGTTTCGGCGCAGTGCCACCTACTGGTCCGGAGATATGAAAAATGGCTATTTTTGCTTATAACTTCTGAACAGTTTGTCCAAAAATCATAAAATTGGTCTCGTTAGATTCAGGGCAACATGCCGAGTCGACTGATATCCAATTTGACCATATCGGTCATTTTGGCTGTCGGCCATTTTGAATTTTGTGCTAAAATTCTGTATTTTATGAACGCATGAACGGATTGTTACGAAACGTGGTATGGGTCATCAGCACAATGCCCTGAATGAGCCTGAGAAGTTTCGAAACAGCGCCACCTAGTGGTGAATTTTTTTTTCCAAATGCTTATAACTTTGGGTGTGGTCGACTTATTTTCACGAAACTCATCTTTTTAGACTCCTGAATCGTTGCCGAGTCCTACGATACCAAACATGCTAGGTTTCGCCTTACGGTTTGTGTAGCGTTGTGATTTAGCGCTTAAAAAACATTTGGCTATATCTTTGAAACCGCTAGTCCGATCGAGACGAAACCACCGTCAGAAGTTTGGAAACATAGGTCGATAGCTATACGCTAATGCCCAAATGCGAAAATATTGATGTTTAGGGGTACTAATTTCCAATCAAAGTCATGTGTCAGTCATTTTTTTCGTGTTTTTTCATATAAATGTCTATAACTCCGAAGCGAATTGAGATATTTTCACCAAAATTGACACACATATGTATGGGCTCACTCTGAGGACACGTAAAAAAAATTGTGGGACTGAGCCTCTTGGTGGCGCTATAATTGAACAAAATATGAAATTCCCATTGACTTCAATACAGTTTTGTGAAATAAAATGCTATACTAAACAAATGCATTGGTGTAATATTACGAAACTCAGATTGTGTCATCAGCACCATCCCCTGAAGGCAACCAAAATATTTCAAGACAGCGCCACCTAGTGGTCAAAAGTTATAACAAAATTTCCAAAAAGGCTAATAACTTTTGAATAAATCTGGCTATTGAAATGCCACGGGTCTTAATAGATTCCTTGGGTCAAGCCGAGAACATAGATACCAAGTTTTCCTTATTTGGCCAAACTTCCTGTCCGCCATCTTGATTTTCATTCAAAACCTACTTTTTCGAACTCCTCCTAGACCGTTTGTCCGATTTTCACCAAAATCGAATCGTATCATCTCCAGACTGTGCCGACAAAAAGTTATGGATTTCGTGTCGATTGATGAAACCGTTTTCGTATAGCACAGCAGCAAAGTTGAGGCATGATGCCAAAATGACTATTCAGGCTTTATATCTGCAATGCCTCGACATATTGACACACAACTTTGTATGTGTCACTGTCTCCTTACTCTGACCACACCACATCAATTTCTTAACAGCGCCACCTTTTGGTAAAAAGTGACAATCCATTAAATCATATTTTGAATCACTTTTTACATGATTTTTCAGCCATTTCGCCTAAAATCCTCTTTAAATGTCTTTAATTGCTCATTGTTGCAGTTGGTCTGACACTTTCAGACATGTTGGCATGTCTTGTCGTCTTATTCTGCTTGGCCCCGGTAATTGCTGCTTGCAGCTATATTTATTATTATTATTCTTCCGCCATGGGAGTCTATGGCAGCCCATAGAACCGATTGCGGGAAAGTTGTTTTGGTTTGACATTCTGATAGAGGACCGTCTCAACATTAAATACACCAATTTTGGTGTTTCTAAGTCATTCCCTCTAGCGCCACCACCTGTCCAAAGTTTCACTTTTACTTTGCTAATAACTTTTGAACCGTAAGGCCAATCAGCGAAATTCTTTTTTTCTCTGATTCCGGAGCTCATGGCGATTCGATTGCACCCTATGACGTCATTTTCCGTCATAAAAATATGGCCGCCATCTTGAATTTTCAAAAAAAGCTACTTTTTCGAACTCGTCCTAGACGGTTTGTCCGATTTGCACGAAAATTTAACCAGATCATCTTCAGGTAGTGCTGACAAAAAGTTATGGAATTCAAATGGATTCGTCAAACCGTTTTCGATAAACGCACAAATACATTTTACGTAGCGCTAGCAAAAACAGTCGTAAGGCCGTATCTCCGCAACGGTTTATCGTATTCAGACCAAACTTGGTACTTGTACTCACAAGCATGACCTGAGGCTACATGCTGTGTTTCGGCGCAGCGCCACCTACTGGTCCGGAGATATGAAAAATGGCTATTTTTGCTTATAACTTCTGAACAGTTTGTCCAAAAATCATACAATTGGTCTCGTTAGATTCAGGGCAACATGCCGAGTCGACTGATATCCAATTTGACCATATCGGTCATTTTGGCTGTCGGCCATTTTGAATTTTGTGCTAAAATTCTGTATTTTATGAACGCATGAACGGATTGTTACGAAACGTGGTATGGGTCATCAGCACAATGCCCTGAATGAGCCTGAGAAGTTTCGAAACAGCGCCACCTAGTGGTGAATTTTTTTTTTCAAATGCTTATAACTTTGGGTGTGGTCGACTTATTTTCACGAAACTCATCTTTTTAGACTCCTGAATCGTTGCCGAGTCCTACGATACCAAACATGCTAGGTTTTGCCTTACGGTTTGTGTAACGTTGTGATTTAGCGCTTAAAAAACATTTGGCTATATCTTTGAAACCGCTAGTCCGATCGAGACGAAACCACCGTCAGAAGTTTGGAAACATAGGTTGATAGCTATACGCCAATGCCCAAATGCGAAAATATTGATGTTTAGGGGTACTAATTTCCAATCAAAGTCATGTGTCAGTCATTTTTTTCGTGTTTTTTCATATAAATGTCTATAACTCCGAAGCGAATTGAGATATTTTCACCAAAATTGACACACATATGTATGGGCTCACTCTGAGGACACGTAAAAAAAATTGTGGGACTGAGCCTCTTGGTGGCGCTATAATTGAACAAAATATGAAATTCCCATTGACTTCAATACAGTTTTGTGAAATAAAATGCTATACTAAACAAATGCATTGGTGTAATATTACGAAACTCAGATTGTGTCATCAGCACCATCCCCTGAAGGCAACCAAAATATTTCAAGACAGCGCCACCTAGTGGTCAAAAGTTATAACAAAATTTCCAAAAAGGCTAATAACTTTTGAATAAATCTGGCTATTGAAATGCCACGGGTCTTAATAGATTCCTTGGGTCAAGCCGAGAACATAGATACCAAGTTTTCCTTATTTGGCCAAACTTCCTGTCCGCCATCTTGATTTTCATTCAAAACCTACTTTTTCGAACTCCTCCTAGACCGTTTGTCCGATTTTCACCAAAATCGAATCGTATCATCTCCAGACTGTGCCGACAAAAAGTTATGGATTTCGTGTCGATTGATGAAACCGTTTTCGTATAGCACAGCAGCAAAGTTGAGGCATGATGCCAAAATGACTATTCAGGCTTTATATCTGCAATGCCTCGACATATTGACACAAAACTTTGTATGTGTCACTGTCTCCTTACTCTGACCACACCACATCAATTTCGTAACAGCGCCACCTTTTGGTCAAAAGTGACAATCCATTAAATCATATTTTGAATCACTTTTTACATGATTTTTCAGCCATTTCGCCTAAAATCCTCTTTAAATGTCTTTAATTGCTCATTGTTGCAGTTGGTCTGACACTTTCAGACATGTTGGCATGTCTTGTCGTCTTATTCTGCTTGGCCCCGGTAATTGCTGCTTGCAGCTATATTTATTATTATTATTATTATTATTATTATTCTTCCGCCATGGGAGTCTATGGCAGCCCATAGAACCGATTGCGGGAAAGTTGTTTTGGTTTGACATTCTGATAGAGGACCGTCTCAACATTAAATACACCAATTTTGGTGTTTCTAAGTCATTCCCTCTAGCGCCACCACCTGTCCAAAGTTTCACTTTTATTTTGCTAATAACTTTTGAACCGTAAGGCCAATCAGCGAAATTCTTTTTTCCTCTGATTCCTGAGCTCATGGCGATTCGATTGCACCCTATGACGTCATTTGCCGTCATAAAAATATGGCCGCCATCTTGAATTTTCAAAAAAAGCTACTTTTTCGAACTCGTCCTAGACGGTTTGTCCGATTTGCACGAAAATTGAACCAGATCATCTTCAGGTAGTGCTGACAAAAAGTTATGGAATTCAAATGGATTCGTCAAACCGTTTTCAATAAACGCACAAATACATTTTACGTAGCGCTAGCAAAAACAGTCGTAAGGCCGTATCTCCGCAACGGTTTATCGTATTCAGACCAAACTTGGTACATGTACTCACAAGCATGACCTGAGGCTACATGCTGTGTTTCGGCGCAGCGCCACCTACTGGTCCGGAGATATGAAAAATGGCTATTTTTGCTTATAACTTCTGAACAGTTTGTCCAAAAATCATACAATTGGTCTCGTTAGATTCAGGGCAACATGCCGAGTCGACTGATATCCAATTTGACCATATCGGTCATTTTGGCTGTCGGCCATTTTGAATTTTGTGCTAAAATTCTGTATTTTATGAACGCATGAACGGATTGTTACGAAACGTGGTATGGGTCATCAGCACAATGCCCTGAATGAGCCTGAGAAGTTTCGAAACAGCGCCACCTAGTGGTGAATTTTTTTTTTCAAATGCTTATAACTTTGGGTGTGGTCGACTTATTTTCACGAAACTCATCTTTTTAGACTCCTGAATCGTTGCCGAGTCCTACGATACCAAACATGCTAGGTTTTGCCTTACGGTTTGTGTAGCGTTGTGATTTAGCGCTTAAAAAACATTTGGCTATATCTTTGAAACCGCTAGTCCGATCGAGACGAAACCACCGTCAGAAGTTTGGAAACATAGGTCGATAGCTATACGCCAATGCCCAAATGCGAAAATATTGATGTTTAGGGGTACTAATTTCCAATCAAAGTCATGTGTCAGTCATTTTTTTCGTGTTTTTTCATATAAATGTCTATAACTCCGAAGCGAATTGAGATATTTTCACCAAAATTGACACACATATGTATGGGCTCACTCTGAGGACACGTAAAAAAAATTGTGGGACTGAGCCTCTTGGTGGCGCTATAATTGAACAAAATATGAAATTCCCATTGACTTCAATACAGTTTTGTGAAATAAAATGCTATACTAAACAAATGCATTGGTGTAATATTACGAAACTCAGATTGTGTCATCAGCACCATCCCCTGAAGGCAACCAAAATATTTCAAGACAGCGCCACCTAGTGGTCAAAAGTTATAACAAAATTTCCAAAAAGGCTAATAACTTTTGAATACATCTGGCTATTGAAATGCCACTGGTCTTAATAGATTCCTTGGGTCAAGCCGAGAACATAGATACCAAGTTTTCCTTATTTGGCCAAACTTCCTGTCCGCCATCTTGATTTTCATTCAAAACCTACTTTTTCGAACTCATCCTAGACCGTTTGTCCGATTTTCACCAAAATCGAATCGTATCATCTCCAGACTGTGCCGACAAAAAGTTATGGATTTCGTGTTGATTGATGAAACCGTTTTCGTATAGCACAGCAGCAAAGTTGAGGCATGATGCCAAAATGACTATTCAGGCTTTATATCTGCAATGCCTCGACATATTGACACCAAACTTTGTATGTGTCACTGTCTCCTTACTCTGACCACACCACATCAATTTCGTAACAGCGCCACCTTTTGGTCAAAAGTGACAATCCATTAAATCATATTTTGAATCACTTTTTACATGATTTTTCAGCCATTTCGCCTAAAATCCTCTTTAAATGTCTTTAATTGCTCATTGTTGCAGTTGGTCTGACACTTTCAGACATGTTGGCATGTCTTGTCGTCTTATTCTGCTTGGCCCCGGTAATTGCTGCTTGCAGCTATATTTAGGGGCCAAGCACCGAAGGTGCGGAGGCACCTATTGTATCTGTTCCGTTTCTTATTTATTAGGGGCCAAGCACCGAAGGTGCGGAGGCACCTATTGTATCTGTTCCGTTTCTTATTATTATTATTATTATTATTATTATTATTATTCTTCCGCCATGGGAGTCTATGGCAGCCCATAGAACCGATTGCGGGAAAGTTGTTTTGGTTTGACATTCTGATAGAGGACCGTCTCAACATTAAATACACCAATTTTGGTGTTTCTAAGTCATTCCCTCTAGCGCCACCACCTGTCCAAAGTTTCACTTTTATTTTGCTAATAACTTTTGAACCGTAAGGCCAATCAGCGAAATTCTTTTTTCCTCTGATTCCTGAGCTCATGGCGATTCGATTGCACCCTATGACGTCATTTGCCGTCATAAAAATATGGCCGCCATCTTGAATTTTCAAAAAAAGCTACTTTTTCGAACTCGTCCTAGACGGTTTGTCCGATTTGCACGAAAATTGAACCAGATCATCTTCAGGTAGTGCTGACAAAAAGTTATGGAATTCAAATGGATTCGTCAAACCGTTTTCGATAAACGCACGAATACATTTTACATAGCGCTAGCAAAATCAGTCGTAAGGCCGTATCTCCACAACGGTTTATCGTATTCAGACCAAACTTGGTACTTGTACTCACAAGCATGACCTGAGGCAACATGCTGTGTTTCAGCGCAGCGCCACCTACTGGTCCGGAGATATGAAAAATGGCTATTTTTGCTTATAACTTCTGAACAGTTTGTCCAAAAATCATAAAATTGGTCTCGTTAGATTCAGGGCAACATGCCGAGTCGACTGATATCCAATTTGACCATATCGGTCATTTTGGCTGTCGGCCATTTTGAATTTTGTGCTAAAATTCTGTATTTTATGAACGCATGAACGGATTGTTACGAAACGTGGTATGGGTCATCAGCACAATGCCCTGAATGAGCCTGAGAAGTTTCGAAACAGCGCCACCTAGTGGTGAATTTTTTTTTTCAAATGCTTATAACTTTGGGTATGGTCAACTTATTTTCAGGAAACTCATCTTTTTAGACTCCTGAATCGTTGCCGAGTCCTACGATACCAAACATGCTAGGTTTCGCCTTACGGTTTGTGTAGCGTTGTGATTTAGCGCTTAAAAAACATTTGGCTATATCTTTGAAACCGCTAGTCCGATCGAGACGAAACCACCGTCAGAAGTTTGGAAACATAGGTCGATAGCTATACGCCAATGCCCAAATGCGAAAATATTGATGTTTAGGGGTACTAATTTCCAATCAAAGTCATGTGTCAGTCATTTTTTTCGTGTTTTTTCATATAAATGTCTATAACTCCGAAGCGAATTGAGATATTTTCACCAAAATTGACACACATATGTATGGGCTCACTCTGAGGACACGTAAAAAAAATTGTGGGACTGAGCCTCTTGGTGGCGCTATAATTGAACAAAATATGAAATTCCCATTGACTTCAATACAGTTTTGTGAAATAAAATGCTATACTAAACAAATGCATTGGTGTAATATTACGAAACTCAGATTGTGTCATCAGCACCATCCCCTGAAGGCAACCAAAATATTTCAAGACAGCGCCACCTAGTGGTCAAAAGTTATAACAACATTTCCAAAAAGGCTAATAACTTTTGAATAAATCTGGCTATTGAAATGCCACGGGTCTTAATAGATTCCTTGGGTCAAGCCGAGAACATAGATACCAAGTTTTCCTTATTTGGCCAAACTTCCTGTCCGCCATCTTGATTTTCATTCAAAACCTACTTTTTCGAACTCCTCCTAGACCGTTTGTCCGATTTTCACCAAAATCGAATCGTATCATCTCCAGACTGTGCCGACAAAAAGTTATGGATTTCGTGTCGATTGATGAAACCGTTTTCGTATAGCACAGCAGCAAAGCTGAGGCATGATGCCAAAATGACTATTCAGGCTTTATCTCTGCAATGCCTTGACATATTAACACCAAACTTTGTATGTGTCATTGTCACTTCACTCTGACCACATCACATCAGTTTTGTAACTGCGCCACCTATTGGTCGAAAGTGATAGTCCATTAAATCATATTTTTCTTCACTGTTTCTATGATTTTTCAGGCATTTTGCCTAAAATCCTCTTTAATGTCTTTAATTGCTCATTGGTCTGACACTTTCAGCAATGTTGGCATGTCTTGTCATCTGATTGTGCTTGGCCCCGGTAATTGCTGCTTGCAGCTATATTTAGGGGCCAAGCACCGAAGGTGCGGAGGCACCTATTGTATCCGTTCGCGTTCTTATTAGGGGCCAAGCACCGAAGGTGCGGAGGCACCTATTGTTTTCGTTCGCGTTCTTATTATTATTATTATTATTATTATTATTCTTCATTGTTCCGACTGGGAGTCTATGGCAGCCCATAGAACCGATTGCGGGAAAGTTGTAATGGTTTGACATTCTGATAGAGGACAGTCCCAACATTAAATACACCAATTTTGGTGTGTCTAAGTCATTCCCTCTAGCGCCACCAACTGTCCAAATTTTCACTCATGTTTCTGCTAATAACTTTTGAACCACAAGGGCTAGAAACAAAATTCTTTTTTCCTCTGATTCGTGAGCTCATGGCGATTCGATTGCACCCTATGACGTCATTTTTTGTCATAAAAACATTTCCGCCATTTTGAATTTTCCGAAAAACCTACTTTTTCGAACTCCTCCTAGGCCGTTGGTCCAATTTCCACGAAAATTGAATCAGATCATCTTCAGACCATGCCGAAAAAAAGTTATGGAATTCGTGTTGATTCATCAAACCGTTCTCGAATACCGCGCAAACAAATTTTACGTAGCGCTTGCAAAAACAGACACAAGCCAGTATCTCCTCAACACTTTATCATATTCAGACCAAACTTGGTACATCTCATCACAAGCATGACCTGAGGCAACATGCTGCGTTTCGGCGCAGTGCCACCTACTGGTCCGGAGATATGAAAAATTGCTATTTTTGCTTATAACTTCTGAATGGTTTGTCCAAAAATCATAAAAGTGGTCTCGTTAGATTCAGGGCGTCATGCTGAGTCGACTGATATCCAATTTTCCCCGATCAGCCATTTTGGCTGTCGGCCATTTTGAATTATGTGCTAAAATGCTGTATTTTATGAACGAGTGAACGTATCGTTACAAAACTCGGAATGGATCATCAGCACGATGCCCTGAAGGAGCCTGAGAAGTTTCGAAACAGTGCCACCTAGTGGTGAATTTTTTTTCCCAAATGCTTCCAAATGCTTATAACTTTGGGTGTGGTCGACTTATTTTCACGAGACTCATCTCATTAGAGTCCTGAATCGTTGCCGAGTCCCACGATACCAAACATGCTAGGTTTCGCCTTACGGTTTGTGTAGCGTTGTGATTTAGCGCTTAAAAAACATTTGGCTATATCTTCGAAACCGCTAGTCCGATCGAGACGAAACCACCGTCAGAAGTTTGGAAACATAGGTCGATAGCTATACGCCAATGCCCAAATGCAAAAATATTGATGTTTAGGGGTAGTAAATTCCAATCAAAGTCATGTGTCAGTCATTTTTTACGTGTTTTTTCATATAAATGTCTATAACTCCGAAGCGAATTGAGATATTTTCACCAAAATCGACACACATATGTATGAGCTCACTCTGAGGACATGTAAAAAAAATGGTGGGACTCAGCTTCTTGGTGGCGCTATAATAGAACAAAACATGAAATTCTCATTGACTTCAATACAGTTTTGTGAAATAAAATGCTATACTAAACAAATGCATTGGTGTAATATTACAAAACTCAAAATGTGCCATCAGCACCATCCCCTGAAGGTACCCAAAATATTTCGAGACAGTGCCACCTAGTAGTCAAAAGTTATAACAAAATTTCCAAAAAGGCTAATAACTTTTGAATAAATCTGGCTATTGAAATGCCACTGGTCTTCATAGATTCCCTGGGTCAAGCCGAGAACATAGATACCAAGTTTTCCTTATTTGGCCAGACTTCCTGTCCGCCATCTTGATTTTCATTCAAAACCTACTTTTTCGAACTCCTCCTAGACCGTTTGTCCGATTTTCACCAAAATCGAATCGTACCATCTCCAGACTGTGCCGACTAAAAGTTATGGATTTCGTGTCGATAGACGAAACCGTTTTCGTATAGCGCAGCAGCAAATTTGAGGCATGATGCCAAAAGCACTATTCAAGCTTTATCTCTGCAATCCCTTGAAATATTGACACCAAACTTTGTATGTGTCATTGTCACTTCACTCTGACCACATCACATCAGTTTTGTAACTGCTCCACCTATTGGTCGAAAGTGATAATCCATTAAATCATATTCTGAATTACTTTTTATATGATTTTTCAGCCATTTCGCCTAAACTCCTCTTTAAATGTCTTTAATTGCTCATTGTTGCAGTTGGTCTGACACCTTCAGCCATGTTGGAATATCCTGTCATCTGCTTGCGCTTGGCCCCGATAATTGCTGCTTGCAGCTATATTTATTATTATTCTTCTTCTTCTTCTTCTTCTTCCGCTCTTGGAGTCTATGGCAGCCCATAGAACCGATTGCGGGAAAGTTGTTTTGGTTTGACATTCTGATAGAGGACAGTCCCAACATTAAATACACCAATTTTTGTGTTTCTAAGTCATTCCCTCTAGCGCCACCACCTGTCCAAAGTTTCACTTTTATCTTGCTAATAACTTTTGAACCGTAAGGCCAATCAACAAAATTCTTTTTTCATCTGATTCCTGAGCTCATGCCGATTCGATTGCATCCTATTACTTAATTTTCCGTAATAAAAATATGGCCGCCATTTTGAATCATTCGAAAAACCTACTTTTTCGAACTCGTCCTAGACGGTTTGTCCGATTTGCACGAAAATTGAACCAGATCATCTTCAGGGAGTGCTGACAAAAAGTTATGGAATTCAAATTGATTCGTCAAACCGTTTTCGATAAACGCTCGAACAAATTTTACGTAGCACCTGCAAAAACAGTCGTAAGGCTGTATCTCCGCAACGGTTTATCGTATTCAGACCAAACTTGGTACATGTCATCACAAGCATGACCTGAGGCTACATGCTGCGTTTCGGCGCAGCGCCACCTACTGGTCCGGAGATATGAAAAATGGCTATTTTTGCTTATAACTTCTGAACTGTTTGTCCAAAAATCATAAAATTGGTCTCGTTAGATTCAGGGCAACATGCTGAGTCGACTGATATCCAATTTTACCATATCGGCCATTTTGACTGTCGGCCATTTTGAATTATGTGCTAAAATGCTGTATTTTAGGAACGCATTAACGGATTGTTACAAAACTTGGCATGGGTCATCAGCACGATGTCCTGAAGGAGCGTGAGAAGTTTCGAAACAGCGCCACCTAGTGGTGAAATTTTTTTTTCAAACGCTTATAACTTTGGGTTTGGTCGACTTATTTTCACAAGACTCATCTAATTAGACTCCTGAAACCTTGCCGAGTCCTACGATACCAAACATGCTAGGTTTCGCCTTACGGTTTGTGTAGCGTTGTCATTTAGCGCTTAAAAAACATTAGGCTATATCTTCGAAACCGCTTGTCCGATCGAGACGAAACCACCGTCAGAAGTTTGGAAACATAGGTCGATAGCTATACGCCAATGCCCAAATGCGAAAATATTGATGTTTAGGGGTAGTAAAATTCAAACAAAGTCATGTGTCAGTCATTTTTTACGTGTTTTTTCATATAAATGTTTATAACTCTAAAGCAAATTGAGATATTTTCACCAAAACTGACACACATATGTATGGGCTCACTCTGAGGACACGTAAAAAAAAATTGTGGGACTGAGCCTCTTGGTGGCGCTATAATAGAACAAAACATGAAATTCCCATTGACTTCAATACAGTTTTGTGAGATAAAATGCTATTTTCATTCAAAATCTACTTTTTCGAACTCCTCCCACACCGTTTGTCCGATTTTCACCAAAATCGAATCGTATCATCCCCAGACTGTGCCGACTAAAAGTTATGGATTTCGTGTCAATTCACGAAACCGTTTTCGTATAGCGCAGCAGCAAATTTGAGGCATGATGCTAATAGCACTATTCAGGCTTTATCTCTGCAATGCCTTGACATATTGACACCAAACTTTGTATGTGTCATTGTCTCCTCACTCTGACCACATCACATCAGTTTTGTAACTGTGCCACCTATTTGTCGAAAGTGATAATCCATTAAATCATATTTTTAATTACTGTTTCTATGATTTTTCAGCCATTTTGTCTAAAATCCTCTTTAAATGTCTTTAATTGCTCATTGTTGCAGTTGGTCTGACACTTTCAGACATGTCGAAATGTCTTGTCGTCTTATTCTGCTTGGCCCCGGTAATTGCTGCTTGCAGCTATATTTATTATTATTAGGGGCCAAGCACCGAAGGTGCGGAGGCACCTATTGTTTTCGTTCGCGTTCTTATTATTATTATTATTATTATTATTATTCTTCATTGTTCCGACTGGGAGTCTATGGCAGCCCATAGAACCGATTGCGGGAAAGTTGTAATGGTTTGACATTCTGATAGAGGACAGTCCCAACATTAAATACACCAATTTTGGTGTGTCTAAGTCATTCCCTCTAGCGCCACCAACTGTCCAAAGTTTCACTCATGTTTCTGCTAATAACTTTTGAACCACAAGGGCTAGAAACAAAATTCTTTTTTCCTCTGATTCGTGAGCTCATGGCGATTCGATTGCACCCTATGACGTCATTTTCCGTAATTATAATTTTTCCGCCATTTTGAATTTTCCGAAAAAGCTACTTTTTCGAACTCCTCCTAGGCCGTTGCTCCAATTTCCACGAAAATTGAATCAGATCATCTTCAGACCATGCCGACAAAAAGTTATGGAATTCGTGTTGATTCGTCGAACCGTTCTCGAATACCGCGCAAACAAATTTTATGTAGCGCTTGCAAAAATAGACACAAGCCAGTATCTCCTCAACACTTTATCATATTCAGACCAAACTTGGTACATGTCATCACAAGCATGACCTGAGGCTACATGCTGCGTTTCGGCGCAGCGCCACCTACTGGTCCGGAGATATGAAAAATTGCTATTTTTGCTTATAACTTCTGAACAGTTTGTCCAAAAATCATAAAAGTGGTCTCGATAGATTCAGGGCGTCATGCTGAGTCGACTGATATCCAATTTTCCCCGATCAACCATTTTGGCTGTCGGCCATTTTGAATTATGTGCTAAAATGCTGTATTTTAGGAATGCATGAACGTATCGTTACGAAACTCGGTATGGGTCATCAGCATGATGTCCTGAAGGAGCCTGAGAAGTTTCGAAACAGTGCCACCTAGTGGTGAATTTTTTTTTTCAAATGCTTATAACTTTGGGTGTGGTCGACTTATTTTCACGAAACTCATCTTTTTAGACTCCTGAATCGTTGCCGAGTCCTATGATACCAAACATGCTAGGTTTCGCCTTACGGTTTGTGTAGCGTTGTGATTTAGCGCTTAAAAAACATTTGGCTATATCTTTGAAACCGCTAGTCCGATCGAGATGAAACCACCGTCAGAAGTTTGGAAACATAGGTCGATAGCTATACGCCAATGCCCAAATGCGAAAATATTGATGTTTAGGGGTAGTAAATTCCAAACAAAGTCATGTGTCAGTCATTTTTTACATGTTTTTTCATATAAATGTCTATAACTCCGAAGCGAATTGAGATATTTTCACCAAAATCGACACACATATGTATGAGCTCACTCTGAGGACATGTAAAAAAGATGGTGGGACTCAGCCTCTTGGTGGCGCTATAATAGAACAAAACATGAAATTCCCATTGACTTCAATGCAGTTTTGTGAAATAAAATGCTATACTAAACAAATGCATTGGTGTAATATTACGAAACTCAAAATGTGCCATCAGCACCATCCCCTGAAGGTACCCAAAATATTTCGAGACAGTGCCACCTAGTGGTCAAAAGTTATAACAAAATTTACAAAACTGCTAATAACTTTTGAATAAGTTGGCCTATTGTAATGCAACTGGTCTTAATAGATTCCTTGGGTCAAGACGAGAACATAGATACCAAGGTTTCCTTATTTGGCCTAGCTTTCTGTCCGCCATCTTGATTTTCAGTCAAAACCTACTTTTTCGAACTCCTCCTAGACCGTTTGTCCGATTTTCACCAAAATCGAATCGTATCATCTCCAGACTGTGCTGACTAAAAGTTATGGATTTCGTGTCTATAGACGAAACCGTTTTCGTATAGCGTAGCAGCAAAGTTGAGGCATGATGCTAAAAGCACTATTCAGGCTTTATCTCTGCAATGCCTTGACATATTGACACCAAACTTTGTATGTGTCATTGTCACTTCACTCTGACCACATCACATCAGTTTTGTAACTGCGCCACAGATTGGTCGAAAGTGATAATCCATTAAATCATATTTCGAATGACTTTTTATATGATTTTTCAGCCATTTCGCCTAAAATCCTCTTTAAATGTATTTAATTGCTCATTGTTGCAGTTGGTCTGACACCTTCAGCCATGTTGGCATATCCTGTCGTCTGCTTGCGCTTGGCCCCGATAATTGCTGCTTGCAGCTATATTTATTATTATTATTCTTCTTCCGACTGGGCGTCTATGGCAGCCCATAGAACCGATTGCGGGAAAGTTGTTTTGGTTTGACATTCTGATAGAGGACAGTCCCAACATTAAATACACCAATTTTTGTGTTTCTAAGTCATTCCCTCTAGCGCCACCACCTGTCCAAAGTTTCACTTTTATTTTGCTAATAACTTTTGAACCGTAAGGCCAATCAACAAAATTCTTTTTTCCTCTTATTTCTGAGCTCATGCCGATTCGATTGCACCCTATGATGTCATTTTCCGTCATATAAATATGGCCGCCATTTTTAATTTTCTGAAAAAGCTACTTTTTCGAACTCGTCCTAGACGGTTTGTCCGATTTGCACGAAAATTGAACCAGATCATCTTCAGGCAGTGTTGACCAAAAGTTATGGAATTCAAATTGATTCGTCAAACCGTTTTCGATAAACGCACGAATACATTTTACGTAGCTCTAGCAAAAACAGTCGTAAGGCTGTATCTCCGCAACGGTTTATCGTATTCAGACCAAACTTGGTACATGTACTCACAAGCATGACCTGAGGCTACATGCTGCGTTTCGGCGCAGCGCCACCTACTGGTCCGGAGATATGAAAAATGGCTATTTTTGCTTATAACTTCTGAACAGTTTGTCCAAAAATCATAAAATTGGTATCGTTACATTCAGGGCAATATGCCGATTCGTATGATATCCAGTTTTACCATATCGGCCCTTTTGACTGTCGGCCATTTTGAATTTTGTGCTAAAATACTGTATTTTAAGAATGCATGAACGAATTGTTACGAAACTTGGTATGGGTCATCAGCACGTTGTCCTGAAGGAGCGTGAGAAGTTTCGAAACAGCGCCACCTAGTGGTGAATTTTTTTTTTCAAATGCTTATAACTTTGGGTGTGGTCAACTTATTTTCACGAGACTCATCTAATTAGACTCCTGAAACCTTGCCGAGTCCTACGATACCAAACATGCTAGGTTTTGCCTTACGGTTTGTGTAGCGTTGTGATTTAGCGCTTAAAAAACATTTGGCTATATCTTCGAAACCGCTAGTCCGATCGAGACGAAACCACCGTCAGAAGTTTGGAAACATAGGTCGATAGCTGTACACCAATGCCCAAATGCGAAAATATTGATGTTTAGGGGTAGTAAATTCCAAACAAAGTCATGTGTCAGTCATTTTTTACGTGTTTTTTCATATAAATGCCTATAACTCTGAAGCAAATTGAGATTTTTTCACCAAAACTGACACACATATGTATGGGCTCACTCTGAGGACACGTAAAAAAAATTGTGAGACTGAGCCTCTTGGTGGCGCTATAATAGAACAAAACATAAAATTCCCATTGACTTCAATACAGTTTTGTGAAATAAAATGCTATTTTCATTAAAAACCTACTTTTTCGAACTCCTCCTACACCGTTTGTCCGATTTTCACCAAAATCGAATCATATCATCTCCAGACCGTGCCGACTGAAAGTTATGGATTTCGTGTCGATTGACGAAACCGTTTTCGTATAGCGCAGCAGCAAATTTGAGGCATGATGCTAAAAGCATTATTCAGGCTTTATGTCTGCAATGCCTTGACATATTGACACCAAACTTTGCATGTGTCATTGTCACTTCACTCTGACCACATCACATCAGTTTTGTAACTGCACCACCTATTGGTCGAAAGTGATAATCCATTACATCATATTTTTAATTATTGTTTCTATGATTTTTCAGCCATTTTGCCTAAAATCCTCTTTAAATGTCTTTAATTGCTCATTGTTGCAGTTGGTCTGACACTTTCAAACATGTCGAAATGTCTTGTCGTCTTATTCTGCTTGGCCCCGATAATTGCTGCTTGCAGCTATATTTATTATTAGGGGCCAAGCACCGAAGGTGCGGAGGCACCTATTGTATCCGTTCGCGTTCTTATTATTATTATTCTTCTTCTTCTTCTTCTTCTTCCGCTCTTGGAGTCTATGGCAGCCCATAGAACCGATTGCGGGAAAGTTGTTTTGGTTTGACATTCTGATAGAGGACAGTCCCAACATTAAATACACCAATTTTTGTGTTTCTAAGTCATTCCCTCTAGCGCCACCACCTGTCCAAAGTTTCACTTTTATTTTGCTAATAACTTTTGAACCGTAAGGCCAATCAACAAAATTCTTTTTTCCTCTTATTTCTGAGCTCATGCCGATTCGATTGCACCCTATGACGTCATTTTCCGTCATATAAATATGGCCGCCATTTTTAATTTTCTGAAAAAGCTACTTTTTCGAACTCGTCCTAGACGGTTTGGCCGATTTGCACGAAAATTTAACCAGATCATCTTCAGGCAGTGCTGACCAAAAGTTATGGAATTCAAATTGATTCGTCAAACCGTTTTCAATAAACGCACGAACAAATTTTACGTAGCGCCTGCAAAAACAGTTGTAAGGCTGTATCTCTGCAAAGGTTTATCGTATTCAGACCAAACTTGGTACATGTCATCACAAGCATGACCTGAGGCTACATGCTGCGTTTCGGCGCAGCGCCACCTACTGGTCCGGAGATATGAAAAATGGCTATTTTTGCTTATAACTTCTGAACAGTTTGTCCAAAAATCATAAAATTGGTCTCGTTAGATTCAGGGCGACATGCCGAGTCGACTGATATCCAATTTTACCATATCGGCCATTTTGACTGTCGGCCATTTTGAATTATGTGCTAAAATGCTGTATTTTATGAACGCATGAACGGATTGTTACGAAACTTGGCATGGGTCATCAGCACGATGTCCTGAAGGAGTGTGAGAAGTTTCGAAACAGCGCCACCTAGTGGGGAATTTTTTTTTTCAAATGCTTATAACTTTGGGTGCGGTCGACTTATTTTCACGAGACTCATCTAATTAGACTCCTGAAACCTTGCCGAGTCCTACGATACCAAACATGCTAGGTTTCGCCTTACGGTTTGTGTAGCGTTGTGATTTAGCGCTTAAAAAACATTAGGCTATATCTTCGAAACCGCTTGTCCGATCGAGACGAAACCACCGTCAGAAGTTTGGAAACATAGGTCGATAGCTATACGCCAATGCCCAAATGCGAAAATATTGATGTTTAGGGGTAGTAAAATTCAAACAAAGTCATGTGTCAGTCATTTTTTACGTGTTTTTTCATATAAATGTTTATAACTCTAAAGCAAATTGAGATATTTTCACCAAAACTGACACACATATGTATGGGCTCACTCTGAGGACACGTAAAAAAAATTGTGGGACTGAGCCTCTTGGTGGCGCTATAATAGAACAAAACATGAAATTCCCATTGACTTCAATACAGTTTTGTGAGATAAAATGCTATTTTCATTAAAAACCTACTTTTTCGAACTCCTCCCACACCGTTTGTCCGATTTTCACCAAAATCGAATCGTATCATCCCCAGACTGTGCCGACTAAAAGTTATGGATTTCGTGTCAATTGACAAAACCGTTTTCGTATAGCGCAGCAGCAAATTTGAGGCATGATGCTAATAGCACTATTCAGGCTTTATCTCTGCAATGCCTTGACATATTGACACCAAACTTTGTATGTGTCATTGTCTCCTCACTCTGACCACATCACATCAGTTTTGTAACTGCGCCACCTATTTGTCGAAAGTGATAATCCATTAAATCATATTTTTAATTACTGTTTCTATGATTTTTCAGCCATTTCGTCTAAAATCCTCTTTAAATGTCTTTAATTGCTCATTGTTGCAGTTGGTCTGACACTTTCAGACATGTCGGCATGTCTTGTCGTCTTATTCTGCTTGGCCCCGGTAATTGCTGCTTGCAGCTATATTTATTATTATTATTATTCTTCCGCCATGGGAGTCTATGGCAGCCCATAGAACCGATTGCGGGAAAGTTGTTTTGGTTTGACATTCTGATAGAGGACCGTCTCAACATTAAATACACCAATTTTGGTGTTTCTAAGTCATTCCCTCTAGCGCCACCACCTGTCCAAAGTTTCACTTTTATTTTGCTAATAACTTTTGAACCAAAAGGCCAATCAGCGAAATTCTTTTTTCCTCTGATTCCTGAGCTCATGGCGATTCGATTGCACCCTATGACGTCATTTGCCGTCATAAAAATATGGCCGCCATCTTGAATTTTCAAAAAAAGCTACTTTTTCGAACTCGTCCTAGACGGTTTGTCCGATTTGCACGAAAATTGAACCAGATCATCTTCAGGTAGTGCTGACAAAAAGTTATGGAATTCAAATGGATTCGTCAAACCGTTTTCAATAAACGCACAAATACATTTTACGTAGCGCTAGCAAAAACAGTCGTAAGGCCGTATCTCCGCAACGGTTTATCGTATTCAGACCAAACTTGGTACTTGTACTCACAAGCATGACCTGAGGCTACATGCTGTGTTTCGGCGCAGCGCCACCTACTGGTCCGGAGATATGAAAAATGGCTATTTTTGCTTATAACTTCTGAACAGTTTGTCCAAAAATCATACAATTGGTCTCGTTAGATTCAGGGCAACATGCCGAGTCGACTGATATTCAATTTGACCATATCGGTCATTTTGGCTGTCGGCCATTTTGAATTTTGTGCTAAAATTCTGTATTTTATGAACGCATGAACGGATTGTTACGAAACGTGGTATGGGTCATCAGCACAATGCCCTGAATGAGCCTGAGAAGTTTCGAAACAGCGCCACCTAGTGGTGAATTTTTTTTTTCAAATGCTTATAACTTTGGGTGTGGTCGACTTATTTTCACGAAACTCATCTTTTTAGACTCCTGAATCGTTGCCGAGTCCTACGATACCAAACATGCTAGGTTTCGCCTTACGGTTTGTGTAGCGTTGTGATTTAGCGCTTAAAAAACATTTGGCTATATCTTTGAAACCGCTAGTCCGATCGAGACGAAACCACCGTCAGAAGTTTGGAAACATAGGTCGATAGCTAAACGCCAATGCCCAAATGCGAAAATATTGATGTTTAGGGGTACTAATTTCCAATCAAAGTCATGTGTCAGTCATTTTTTTCGTGTTTTTTCATATAAATGTCTATAACTCCGAAGCGAATTGAGATATTTTCACCAAAATTGACACACATATGTATGGGCTCACTCTGAGGACACGTAAAAAAAATTGTGGGACTGAGCCTCTTGGTGGCGCTATAATTGAACAAAACATGAAATTCCCATTGACTTCAATGCAGTTTTGTGAAATAAAATGCTATACTAAACAAATGCATTGGTGTAATATTACGAAACTCAGAATGTGCCATCAGCACCATCCCCTGAAGGTACCCAAAATATTTAGAGACAGCGCCACCTAGTGGTCAAAAGTTATAACAACATTTCCAAAACTGC
The DNA here is from genome assembly GCA_023718395.1 of Leucaspius delineatus. Classification (NCBI taxonomy): domain Eukaryota; kingdom Metazoa; phylum Chordata; class Actinopteri; order Cypriniformes; family Leuciscidae; genus Leucaspius; species Leucaspius delineatus. Next base: position 47,563,690 of record CM043363.1, on the reverse strand, counting down.
TAATAACTTTTGAATACATCGGCCTATGTAAATGCCACTGGTCTTAATAGATTCCTTGGGTCAAGCCGAGAACATAGATACCAAATTTTCCTTATTTGGTAAACTTCTTGTCCGCCATCTTGATTTTCATTCAAAACCTACTTTTTCGAACTCCTCCTAGACCGTTTGTCCGATTTTCACCAAAATCGAATCGTATCATCTCCAGACCGTGCCGACTAAAAGTTATGGATTTCGTGTCGATAGACGAAACCGTTTTCGTATAGCGCAGCAGCAAAGTTGAGGCATGATGCTAATAGCATTAATTAAGGCTTTATCTCTGCAATGCCTTGACATATTGACACCAAACTTTGTATGTGTCATTGTAACTTCACTCTGACCACATCACATCAGTTTTGTAACTGCGCCACCTATTGGTCGAAAGTGATAATCCATCAAATCATATTTTTATTTATTGTTTCTATGATTTTTCAGGCATTTTGCCTAAAATCCTCTTTAAATGTCTTTAATTGCTCATTGTTGCAGTTGGTCTGACACTTTCAGACATGTCGGCATGTCTTGTCGTCTTATTCAGCTTGGCCCCGGTAATGGCTGCTTGCAGCTATATTTATTATTATTATTATTATTAGGGGCCAAGCACCGAAGGTGCGGAGGCACCTATTGTTTTCGTTCCCGTTCTTATTATTATTATTATTATTATTATTCTTCCTTCTTCCGACTGGGAGTCTATGGCAGCCCATAGAACCGATTGCGGGAAAGTTGTTTTGGTTTGACATTCTGATAGAGGACCGTCTCAACATTAAATACACCAATTTTGGTGTTTCTAAGTCATTCCCTCTAGCGCCACCACCTGTCCAAAATTTCACTTTTATTTTGCTAATAACTTTTGAACCGTAAGGCCAATCAGCGAAATTCTTTTTTCCACTGATTCCTGAGCTCATGGCGATTCGATTGCACCCTATGACGTCATTTGCCGTCATAAAAATATGGCCGCCATCTTGAATTTTCAAAAAAAGCTACTTTTTCGAACTCGTCCTAGACGGTTTGTCCGATTTGCACGAAAATTGAACCAGATCATCTTCAGGTAGTGCTGACAAAAAGTTATGGAATTCAAATGGATTCGTCAAACCGTTTTCGATAAACGCACGAATACATTTTACGTAGCGCTAGCAAAAACAGTCGTAAGGCCGTATCTCCGCAACGGTTTATCGTATTCAGACCAAACTTGGTACTTGTACTCACAAGCATGACCTGAGGCTACATGCTGTGTTTCGGCGCAGCGCCACCTACTGGTCCGGAGATATGAAAAATGGCTATTTTTGCTTATAACTTCTGAACAGTTTGTCCAAAAATCATACAATTGGTCTCGTTAGATTCAGGGCAACATGCCGAGTCGACTGATATCCAATTTGACCATATCGGTCATTTTGGCTGTCGGCCATTTTGAATTTTGTGCTAAAATTCTGTATTTTATGAACGCATGAACGGATTGTTACGAAACGTGGTATGGGTCATCAGCACAATGCCCTGAATGAGCCTGAGAAGTTTCGAAACAGCGCCACCTAGTGGTGAATTTTTTTTTTCAAATGCTTATAACTTTGGGTGTGGTCGACTTATTTTCACGAAACTCATCTTTTTAGACTCCTGAATCATTGCCGAGTCCTACGATACCAAACATGCTAGGTTTTGCCTTACGGTTTGTGTAGCGTTGTGATTTAGCGCTTAAAAAACATTTGGCTATATCTTTGAAACCGCTAGTCCGATCGAGACGAAACCACCGTCAGAAGTTTGGAAACATAGGTCGATAGCTAAACGCCAATGCCCAAATGCGAAAATATTGATGTTTAGGGGTACTAATTTCCAATCAAAGTCATGTGTCAGTCATTTTTTTCGTGTTTTTTCATATAAATGTCTATAACTCCGAAGCAAATTGATATTTTTGCACCAAAATCGACACATATATGTATGGGCTCACTCTGAGGACACATAAAAAAAATGGTGGGACTGAGCCTCTTGGTGGCGCTATAATAGAACAAAACATGAAATTCCCATTGACTTCAATGCAGTTTTGTGAAATAAAATGCTATACTAAACAAATGCATTGGTGTAATATTACGAAACTCAGAATGTGCCATCAGCACCATCCCCTGAAGGTACCCAAAATATTTAGAGACAGCGCCACCTAGTGGTCAAAAGTTATAACAACATTTCCAAAACTGCTAATAACTTTTGAATACATCGGCCTATGTAAATGCCACTGGTCTTAATAGATTCCTTGGGTCAAGCCGAGAACATAGATACCAAATTTTCCTTATTTGGTCAAACTTCTTGTCCGCCATCTTGATTTTCATTCAAAACCTACTTTTTCGAACTCCTCCTAGACCGTTTGTCCAATTTTCACCAAAATCGAATCGTATCATCTCCAGACTGTGCTGACTAAAAGTTATGGATTTCGTGTCTATAGACGAAACCGTTTTCGTATAGCGTAGCAGCAAACTTGAGGCATGATGCTAAAAGCACTATTCAGGCTTTATCTCTGCAATGCCTTGACATATTGACACCAAACTTTGTATGTGTCATTGTCACTTCACTCTGACCACATCACATCACATTTGTAACTGCGCCACCTATTGGTCGAAAGTGATAATCCATTAAATCATATTTTGAATGACTTTTTATATGATTTTTCAGCCATTTCGCCTAAAATCCTCTTTAAATGTATTTAATTGCTCATTGTTGCAGATGGTCTGACACCTTCAGCCATGTTGGCATATCCTGTCATCTGCTTGCGCTTGGCCCCGATAATTGCTGCTTGCAGCTATATTTATTAGGGGCCAAGCACCGAAGGTGCGGAGGCACCTATTGTTTTCGTTCCCGTTCTTATTATTATTATTATTATTATTATTCTTCCTTCTTCCGACTGGGAGTCTATGGCAGCCCATAGAACCGATTGCGGGAAAGTTGTTTTGGTTTGACATTCTGATAGAGGACCGTCTCAACATTAAATACACCAATTTTGGTGTTTCTAAGTCATTCCCTCTAGCGCCACCACCTGTCCAAAATTTCACTTTTATTTTGCTAATAACTTTTGAACCGTAAGGCCAATCAGCGAAATTCTTTTTTCCACTGATTCCTGAGCTCATGGCGATTCGATTGCACCCTATGACGTCATTTGCCGTCATAAAAATATGGCCGCCATCTTGAATTTTCAAAAAAAGCTACTTTTTCGAACTCGTCCTAGACGGTTTGTCCGATTTGCACGAAAATTGAACCAGATCATCTTCAGGTAGTGCTGACAAAAAGTTATGGAATTCAAATGGATTCGTCAAACCGTTTTCGATAAACGCACGAATACATTTTACGTAGCGCTAGCAAAAACAGTCGTAAGGCCGTATCTCCGCAACGGTTTATCGTATTCAGACCAAACTTGGTACTTGTACTCACAAGCATGACCTGAGGCTACATGCTGTGTTTCGGCGCAGCGCCACCTACTGGTCCGGAGATATGAAAAATGGCTATTTTTGCTTATAACTTCTGAACAGTTTGTCCAAAAATCATACAATTGGTCTCGTTAGATTCAGGGCAACATGCCGAGTCGACTGATATCCAATTTGACCATATCGGTCATTTTGGCTGTCGGCCATTTTGAATTTTGTGCTAAAATTCTGTATTTTATGAACGCATGAACGGATTGTTACGAAACGTGGTATGGGTCATCAGCACAATGCCCTGAATGAGCCTGAGAAGTTTCGAAACAGCGCCACCTAGTGGTGAATTTTTTTTTTCAAATGCTTATAACTTTGGGTGTGGTCGACTTATTTTCACGAAACTCATCTTTTTAGACTCCTGAATCATTGCCAAGTCCTACGATACCAAACATGCTAGGTTTTGCCTTACGGTTTGTGTAGCGTTGTGATTTAGCGCTTAAAAAACATTTGGCTATATCTTTGAAACCGCTAGTCCGATCGAGACGAAACCACCGTCAGAAGTTTGGAAACATAGGTCGATAGCTATACGCCAATGCCCAAATGCGAAAATATTGATGTTTAGGGGTACTAATTTCCAATCAAAGTCATGTGTCAGTCATTTTTTTCGTGTTTTTTCATATAAATGTCTATAACTCCGAAGCAAATTGAGATTTTTGCACCAAAATCGACACATATATGTATGGGCTCACTCTGAGGACACATAAAAAAAATGGTGGGACTGAGCCTCTTGGTGGCGCTATAATAGAACAAAACATGAAATTCCCATTGACTTCAATGCAGTTTTGTGAAATAAAATGCTATACTAAACAAATGCATTGGTGTAATATTACGAAACTCAGAATGTGCCATCAGCACCATCCCCTGAAGGTACCCAAAATATTTAGAGACAGCGCCACCTAGTGGTCAAAAGTTATAACAACATTTCCAAAACTGCTAATAACTTTTGAATACATCGGCCTATGTAAATGCCACTGGTCTTAATAGATTCCTTGGGTCAAGCCGAGAACATAGATACCAAATTTTCCTTATTTGGTCAAACTTCTTGTCCGCCATCTTGATTTTCATTCAAAACCTACTTTTTCGAACTCCTCCTAGACCGTTTGTCCGATTTTCACCAAAATCGAATCGTATCATCTCCAGACCGTGCCGACTAAAAGTTATGGATTTCGTGTCGATAGACGAAACCGTTTTCGTATAGCGCAGCAGCAAAGTTGAGGCATGATGCTAATAGCATTAATTAAGGCTTTATCTCTGCAATGCCTTGACATATTGACACCAAACTTTGTATGTGTCATTGTAACTTCACTCTGACCACATCACATCAGTTTTGTAACTGCGCCACCTATTGGTCGAAAGTGATAATCCATCAAATCATATTTTTATTTATTGTTTCTATGATTTTTCAGGCATTTTGCCTAAAATCCTCTTTAAATGTCTTTAATTGCTCATTGTTGCAGTTGGTCTGACACTTTCAGACATGTCGGCATGTCTTGTCGTCTTATTCAGCTTGGCCCCGGTAATGGCTGCTTGCAGCTATATTTCTTCTTCTTCTTCTTCTTCTTCCGCTCTTGGAGTCTATGGCAGCCCATAGAACCGATTGCGGGAAAGTTGTTTTGGTTTGACATTCTGATAGAGCACAGTCCCAACATTAAATACACCAATTTTGGTGTTTCTAAGTCATTCCCTCTAGCGCCACCACCTGTCCAAAGTTTCACTTTTATTTTGCTAATAACTTTTGAACTGTAAGGCCAATCAACAAAATTATTTTTTCCCCTGATTCCTGAGCTCATGCCGATTCGATTGCATCCTATGACTTCATTTTCTGTAATAAAAATATGGCCGCCATTTTGATTCATTCGAAAAACCTACTTTTTCGAACTCGTCCTAGACGGTTTGTCCGATTTGCACGAAAATTGAACCAGATCATCTTCAGGCAGTGCTGACCAAAAGTTATGGAATTCAAATTGATTCGTCAAACCGTTTCCAATAAACGCACGAACAAATTTTACGTAGCGCCTGCAAAAACAGTCGTAAGGCTGTATCTCTGCAACGGTTTATCGTATTCAGACCAAACTTGGTACATGTCATCACAAGCATGACCTGAGGCTACATGCTGCGTTTCGGCGCAGCGCCACCTACTGGTCCGGAGATATGAAAAATGGCTATTTTTGCTTATAACTTCTGAACAGTTTGTCCAAAAATCATAAAATTGGTCTCGTTAGATTCAGGGCGACGTGCCGAGTCGACTGATATCCAATTTTACCATATCGGCCATTTTGACTGTCGGCCATTTTGAATTATGTGCTAAAATGCTGTATTTTATGAACGCATGAACGGATTGTTACGAAACTTGGCATGGGTCATCAGCACGATGTCCTGAAGGAGTGTGAGAAGTTTCGAAACAGCGCCACCTAGTGGGGAATTTTTTTTTTCAAATGCTTATAACTTTGGGTGCGGTCGACTTATTTTCACGAGACTCATCTAATTAGACTCCTGAAACCTTGCCGAGTCCTACGATACCAAACATGCTAGGTTTCGCCTTACGGTTTGTGTAGCGTTGTGATTTAGCGCTTAAAAAACATTAGGCTATATCTTCGAAACCACTTGTCCGATCGAGACGAAACCACCGTCAGAAGTTTGGAAACATAGGTCGATAGCTATACGCCAATGCCCAAATGCGAAAATATTGATGTTTAGGGGTAGTAAAATTCAAACAAAGTCATGTGTCAGTCATTTTTTACGTGTTTTTTCATATAAATGTTTATAACTCTAAAGCAAATTGAGATATTTTCACCAAAACTGACACACATATGTACGGGCTCACTCTGAGGACACGTAAAAAAAATTGTGGGACTGAGCCTCTTGGTGGCGCTATAATAGAACAAAACATGAAATTCCCATTGACTTCAATACAGTTTTGTGAGATAAAATGCTATTTTCATTCAAAACCTACTTTTTCGAACTCCTCCCACACCGTTTGTCCGATTTTCACCAAAATCGAATCGTATCATCCCCAGACTGTGCCGACTAAAAGTTATGGATTTCGTGTCAATTGACGAAACCGTTTTCGTATAGCGCAGCAGCAAATTTGAGGCATGATGCTAATAGCACTATTCAGGCTTTATCTCTGCAATGCCTTGACATATTGACACCAAACTTTGTATGTGTCATTGTCTCCTCACTCTGACCACATCACATCAGTTTTGTAACTGCGCCACCTATTTGTCGAAAGTGATAATCCATTAAATCATATTTTTAATTACTGTTTCTATGATTTTTCAGCCATTTCGTCTAAAATCCTCTTTAAATGTCTTTAATTGCTCATTGTTGCAGTTGGTCTGACACTTTCAGACATGTCGGCATGTCTTGTCGTCTTATTCTGCTTGGCCCCGGTAATTGCTGCTTGCAGCTATATTTATTATTATTATTCTTCCGCCATGGGAGTCTATGGCAGCCCATAGAACCGATTGCGGGAAAGTTGTTTTGGTTTGACATTCTGATAGAGGACCGTCTCAACATTAAATACACCAATTTTGGTGTTTCTAAGTCATTCCCTCTAGCGCCACCACCTGTCCAAAGTTTCACTTTTATTTTGCTAATAACTTTTGAACCGTAAGGCCAATCAGCGAAATTCTTTTCTCCTCTGATTCCTGAGCTCATGGCGATTCGATAGCACCCTATGACGTCATTTGCCGTCATAAAAATATGGCCGCCATCTTGAATTTTCAAAAAAAGCTACTTTTTCGAACTCGTCCTAGACGGTTTGTCCGATTTGCACGAAAATTGAACCAGATCATCTTCAGGTAGTGCTGACAAAAAGTTATGGAATTCAAATGGATTCGTCAAACCGTTTTCAATAAACGCACAAATATATTTTACGTAGCGCTAGCAAAAACAGTCGTAAGGCCGTATCTCCGCAACGGTTTATCGTATTCAGACCAAACTTGGTACATGTACTCACAAGCATGACCTGAGGCTACATGCTGTGTTTCGGCGCAGCGCCACCTACTGGTCCGGAGATATGAAAAATGGCTATTTTTGCTTATTACTTCTGAACAGTTTGTCCAAAAATCATACAATTGGTCTCGTTAGATTCAGGGCAACATGCCGAGTCGACTGATATCCAATTTGACCATATCGGTCATTTTGGCTGTCGGCCATTTTGAATTTTGTGCTAAAATTCTGTATTTTATGAACGCATGAACGGATTGTTACGAAACGTGGTATGGGTCATCAGCACAATGCCCTGAATGAGCCTGAGAAGTTTCGAAACAGCGCCACCTAGTGGTGAATTTTTTTTTTCAAATGCTTATAACTTTGGGTGTGGTCGACTTATTTTCACGAAACTCATCTTTTTAGACTCCTGAATCGTTGCCGAGTCCTACGATACCAAACATGCTAGGTTTTGCCTTACGGTTTGTGTAGCGTTGTGATTTAGCGCTTAAAAAACATTTGGCTATATCTTCGAAACCGCTAGTCCGATCGAGACGAAACCACCGTCAGAAGTTTGGAAACATAGGTCGATAGCTATACGCCAATGCCCAAATGCGAAAATATTGATGTTTAGGGGTACTAATTTCCAATCAAAGTCATGTGTCAGTCATTTTTTTCGTGTTTTTTCATATAAATGTCTATAACTCCGAAGCGAATTGAGATATTTTCACCAAAATTGACACACATATGTATGGGCTCACTCTGAGGACACGTAAAAAAAATGGTGGGACTGAGCCTCTTGGTGGCGCTATAATTGAACAAAATATGAAATTCCCATTGACTTCAATACAGTTTTGTGAAATAAAATGCTATACTAAACAAATGCATTGGTGTAATATTACGAAACTCAGATTGTGTCATCAGCACCATTCCCTGAAGGCAACCAAAATATTTCAAGACAGCGCCACCTAGTGGTCAAAAGTTATAACAAAATTTCCAAAAAGGCTAATAACTTTTGAATAAATCTGGCTATTGAAATGCCACGGGTCTTAATAGATTCCTTGGGTCAAGCCGAGAACATAGATACCAAGTTTTCCTTATTTGGCCAAACTTCCTGTCCGCCATCTTGATTTTCATTCAAAACCTACTTTTTCGAACTCCTCCTAGACCGTTTGTCCGATTTTCACCAAAATCGAATCGTATCATCTCCAGATTGTGCCGACAAAAAGTTATGGATTTCGTGTTGATTGATGAAACCGTTTTCGTATAGCACAGCAGCAAAGTTGAGGCATGATGCCAAAATGACTATTCAGGCTTTATATCTGCAATGCCTCGACATATTGACACAAAACTTTGTATGTGTCACTGTCTCCTTACTCTGACCACACCACATCAATTTCGTAACAGCGCCACCTTTTGGTCAAAAGTGACAATCCATTAAATCATATTTTGAATCACTTTTTACATGATTTTTCAGCCATTTCGCCTAAAATCCTCTTTAAATGTCTTTAATTGCTCATTGTTGCAGTTGGTCTGACACTTTCAGACATGTTGGCATGTCTTGTCGTCTTATTCTGCTTGGCCCCGGTAATTGCTGCTTGCAGCTATATTTATTATTCTTCTTCTTCCGCCATGGGAGTCTATGGCAGCCCATAGAACCGATTGCGGGAAAGTTGTTTTGGTTTGACATTCTGATAGAGGACAGTCCCAACATTAAGTACACCAATTTTTGTGTTTCTAAGTCATTCCCTCTAGCGCCACCACCTGTCCAAAGTTTCACTTTTACTTTGCTAATAACTTTTGAACCGTAAGGCCAATCAGCAAAATCCTTTTTTCCTCTGATTCCTGAGCTCATGACGATTCGATTGCACCCTATATCGTCATTTTCCGTCATAAAAACATGGCCGCCATTTTGAATTTTCCTAAAAAGGTACTTTTTCGAACTCGTCCTAGACGGTTTGTCCGATTTGCACGAAAATTGAATCGGATCATCTTCAGGCAGGGGTGACAAAAAGTTATTAAAATCTTGTTGATTCGTCAAACCGTTTTCGATAAACGCTCGAACAAATTTTACGTAGCGCTTGCAAAAACAGTCGTAAGGCCGTATCTCCGCAACGGTTTATCGTATTCAGACCAAACTTGGTACATGTACTCACAAGCATGACCTGAGGCTACATGCTGCGTTTCGGCACAGCGCCACCTACAGGTCCGGAGATATGAAAAATGGCTATTTTTGCTTATAACTTCTGAACAGTTTGTCCAAAAATCATAAAATTGGTCTTGATAGATTCAGGGCGTCATGCCGAGTCGACTGATATCCAATTTTGCCATATCGGCCAATTTGACTGTCGGCCATTTTGAAATTTGTGCTAAAATGCTGTATTTTAACAACACATGAACTGATTGTTACGAAACTTGGTATGGGTCATCAGCACGATGTCCTGAAGGAGTCTGAGAAGTTTCGAAACAGCGCCACCTAGTGGTGAATTTTTTTTTTCAAATGCTTATAACTTTGGGTGTGATCGACTTATTTTCACGAAACTCATCTTTTTAGACTCCTGAATCGTTGCCGAGTCCTACGATACCAAACATGCTAGGTTTCGCCTTACGGTTTGTGTAGCGTTGTGATTTAGCGCTTAAAAAACATTTGGCTATATCTTTGAAACCGCTAGTCTGATCGAGACGAAACCACCGTCAGAAGTTTGGAAACATAGGTCGATAGCTAAATGCCAATGCCCAAATGCGAAAATATTGATGTTTAGGGGTACTAATTTCCAATCAAAGTCATGTGTCAGTCATTTTTTTCGTGTTTTTTCATATAAATGTCTATAACTCCGAAGTGAATTGAGATATTTTCACCAAAATTGAGACACATATGTATGGGCTCACTCTGAGGACACGTAAAAAAAATTGTGGGACTGAGCCTCTTGGTGGCGCTATAATTGAACAAAACATGAAATTCCCATTGACTTCAATACAGTTTTGTGAAATAAAATGCTATACTAAACAAATGCATTGGTGTAATATTACGAAACTCAGATTGTGTCATCAGCACCATTCCCTGAAGGCAACCAAAATATTTCAAGACAGCGCCACCTAGTGGTCAAAAGTTATAACAAAATTTCCAAAAAGGCTAATAACTTTTGAATAAATCTGGCTATTGAAATGCCACGGGTCTTAATAGATTCCTTGGGTCAAGCCGAGAACATAGATACCAAGTTTTCCTTATTTGGCCAAACTTCCTGTCCGCCATCTTGATTTTCAGTCAAAACCTACTTTTTCGAACTCCTCCTAGACCGTTAGTCCGATTTTCACCAAAATCGAATAGTATCATCTCCAGACCGTGCCGACTAAAAGTTATGGATTTCGTGTCGATAGACGAAAACGTTTTCGTATAGCGCAGCAGCAAAGTTGAGGCATGATGCTAATAGCAATAATTAAGGCTTTATCTCTGCAATGCCTTGATATATTGACACCAATCTTTGTATGTGTCATTGTCACTTCACTCTGACCACATCACATCAGTTTTGTAACTGCGCCACCTATTGGTCGAAAGTGATAATCCATCAAATCATATTTTTAATTATTGTTTCTATGATTTTTCAGGCATTTTGCCTAAAATCCTCTTTAAATGTCTTTAATTGCTCATTGTTGCAGTTGGTCTGACACTTTCAGACATGTTGGCATGTCTTGTCGTCTTATTCTGCTTGGCCCCGGTAATGGCTGCTTGCAGCTATATTTTGTTTTGTTTCTGCCATAAAAGCCATACATATTGGATTGTGTAAAATCTGACTCTGAAAGACAGAAGCTCAAATAATAATCAGTATTTATTATTAAAAAAAAACACACTTGAAGAGCCTTTAAAGTTCAGTGTTCTGCTTTAGATTTCAATACTTCCTGAACAAGATTAACATATAAAGACATTAATATGTGACATAAATTTATAACTGTAAAATCAGTTTTTGAGAAATGCCATCATCAATCATGTACCTGATGTGTGAATATGTGCTTGATCTCGTTCAGCTCTTCTGGATCTGATCTCATAAACCACAATAATGACAGTAGCCACGCCCACCAGAGCAGAGAGGACCAATCGGATCACAGCTTCAGTAGGACCACAACAGTGGACAGAGTCTGAGGAATAAACACATCAAACTGAGATCAGATCAGTCAATAAACACTAATATCAGCGCTGTCATCAACTAATATCAGCGCTGTGGTACCTGCACATGTGAGACAGAGTGTGTTGATGTCCAGATGTGTGGTCTGGTTGCTGATGGGATTGTTCAGCACACAGCTGTAGGTGTTTTTATCCTGATATTCCACCTCCAGAGGTAGAGAGAGACTGATGCTGAGATCAGACGCACTGATGCTGGACAATACACTGTTCTCTTACGAGAGTTCTCTCGTACTGCGTTTGAATAAACGCTGCGGGAAAAGTCTCTTTTCACGAAATACTGAAGCAAAATTATCCTTAATTTTCATATTTGTAAAACGCATTGCAGCAGTGCACAGCCATGGCGAGACGGCTCGCTCACTCATTGGCTGTTCTGCGGCAACTGCATGAGCCTATCGAGCGAGGGCTGATGCAATATCAGACCAATGAGAGCGCTTCGCGCGCTCCTCGTCACATCCCGCCGAAACGGGTGTGGCCATCCCCTATAAAAGGAGCTCGAGTAGGCTGATTCAACTGATTTTCATCTCTTCAGCGAAGCTCACGCATCGCTGGATCACGGAGAAGCAAGCGTCGTCGAGGCAAGCTTTTCAGCGGGACGAGCCCTTGAAGCCGCTGGCCTTCGCCGCCTCTACTGCCGTACCTGCTGCGCTTTCCGGCGCTTCATATCCTTTACCTGCTCTGTTCTGTGTGTGTGTGTGCAGTGTTCCCCGAACACTCACCCCTAAAAGAGCCGCGTCTTTATCAAGATGCCATCCTGTGGCTCGTGCCGAGCCCCGCTCACCGAGGGAGACCGCCACGTTATTTGCGTCTCCTGCCTGGGCGAAGATCACGCAGCGCTCGCGCTCGCTGACGGCGGCTGCCCTCACTGCGAGCTTTTGCCGATGGTGACTCTGCGGACTCGCCTGGCACATTTCTCCGAGCCTGCGCCCCCCGCCGCGGTGCCGCGCCGCAAGAAGCGCCGCTCGCAGCGGGCCCCGGAACCCACCTCTTCCCGACAAAGCTCGCCGGCTCGCCCGCCAGCTTCGCCGGCTTCCCCCGGAGCACTTCCCGATGCTCAGCGCCCGCAGTCTGCCGCCGCTTCATCTGAGGAAGTTGTTTCTGAAGCCGAGTCGGTCGATAAGGATTCCTGCTCTCTGCTAGCTTCAGGCAGTGAGGACTGGGCGAGCTCTGCGGATCTCACGCCTCCTGCCCGAAAGCCGTCGGCTAGAGCTAGCATCGAGAGGGAGCTCATGCGAGTACTCGCGTTGGCCGCGGCGAGCCTCGGCCTCGAGTGGTCTGCACCGGAACTCCCCTCGCGCACCCGGCTTGATGGTAGCTTCCTCCCTGGTGAGCGTTCTTCTCCTGTGTCTAAGCCCGCTCCGTTTCTTCCTGAGCTTCATGAAGAAGTGGCGAAGGCCTGGAACGCTCCCTTTTCTGCACGAACACGTTCGTCCGTATCCCCAGCATTTTCCTCCCTGGATAATGCTCAGGATCGAGGCTACCTCACTCTGCCGCCGGTGGAACAGGCGATAGCAGCCCACCTTTGCCCGCCCTCTGCTGGACGGCGGACTAAGCCAGTGCTGCCGTCGAAAGCCTGCCGCATGACGTCGTCGCTGCTCGCGCGGATCTTCTCCGCCGCTGGGCAGGCGGCATCGGCCCTGCACACCATGGCCACGCTTCAGGTGTTCCAAGGCGATCTCCTCCGCAAACTGGACGAGATAGGACCTGAAGCTATCTGCATCACGGACCTGAGAAGCGCGTCGGATCTTTCCCTCCGCGCTACCAAGGCTGCAGCACAAGCCATGGGACGCTGTATGGCTTCCGCTACCGTAGCCGAGAGGCATTTGTGGCTGACGCTCACGGAGATGGCTGATGCAGAGCGCAACGCGTTCCTCGACGCCCCGCTATCCTCCGCTGGCCTCTTTGGATCTTCTCTCTCCGAGTTCGTGGAGAGATTTTCCGAAGCCCAGAAAGCGTCACAGGCATTCAAGCACTTCCTGCCGAAGCGCTCCAGTTCCGCAGCGGGCCGTGAGAAACAGGCCCCTCGGAGCTCACAGCCTCAGCCTCCGGCCGCCCCCTCTCAGCGACAGCAGCGCAGCTCACGCCCTCGCTCTCGCTCTACCAGCCGCCGCCCCACTCACCGCGGGCCGCGACCAAGGGTTGTGTTGAAGCCGGAAGCCCCAAAGAAGTCCTAGCACGCCTAGGAAAGCGCAGGTGTGTAAGCCCCGTTGCGACCGGGCCCTCACCAAAGCGCACCGCTGTCTCAGTCCCAGGAATTGCGACTGCTTCAGCGTTCTCAGCAGAGCACAAGCCCGCACAGCTGCCCGCTTGCCTGCACACAAAAGCCGTTTTTACGGCTACCCAGATAAATCCCGAAAAGAGTGTATTTTCTGGTGTCCCGGCCAAGGCCGATGGTGCTATAAATGTAGTGTTGATGCCCACTTCCCTGTGCCCATCCCTACACGCAAGCACAGCCCTGCACACAGGGCCCGTACTCATAAGATCGACGCAGTTCGATCGCGCCACAAACATAGTCAAAGTGCCCACTTCCCAGTGCCCACAAACGCTATGTCTGGCAAGCCACAGGCTCCCTGTAAAAACGGGACCTGTGAGCACCCGCTCTGTTCAAGCAGACAGCGCGGCCAAAGCAGTAAACGTGCCCGGTCCCCGCCCACGTTCACTTGTAGGCTGCATGAGTCCCATGAGACCTTCTCAGACCTCCCTCGTTCAGATAAACACTGTAGCGGGGTCGAGGATGAGCGTGTTGCCCGCTGTATTACGCGCGCTCCCCGCCTCAAATGTCACAGGCGTAACGCCTATGCTAGCGCGCCCCGAAGCGCCGCCGTCGCACAGCGAACAGAGCGCGCTTCGCATCCAACCCCTAGCCGGCCATGCAGACGCATGGGCCGCGCTTCCAGGGGTTTCGGACTGGGTGCTAGACATTATAAAGAGAGGCTTCTCGCTACAGTTTTGTCGGCGCCCTCCACGCTTCACAGCGCGCGTCGAAACTACGGTGAATTCAGAAGTAGCACACCTACTTCGCGCCGAAATATCAAAACTGTTGAGCAAAGGGGCGATACAACATGTATCCCAAGCTCAAAGCGAAGGGGGGCTATACAGCAGATACTTCCTAGTCCCCAAAAAGGACGGTGGTATCAGACCCATACTAGATCTAAGACGACTAAACAGAGCTTTAGTGAAACGCAGTTTCAAAATGCTCACAACCAGCAAAATCCTCGCGCACATTCGCCGAGAAGACTGGTTTATGTCGATAGATCTAAAGGACGCGTATTTCCAAATACAGATAGCGTCACGCCACAGGCGATTCTTGAGATTCGCCTTCGAGGGTCGGGCATACCAGTATACAGTCCTGCCATTCGGCTTGTCCCTGGCACCCCGTACATTTACGAAGTGCATGGACGCAGCGCTCGCCCCCCTCAGACTCAGGGGCATGCGAGTGCTGAACTATTTGGACGACTGGCTGATCATAGCTCAATCACGATCTCAGCTCGTGGAGCACAGAACCATGTTACTCGATCACCTCGAGAATCTTGGTATCACGATCAATTGGACGAAGAGCTCCTTGAACCCCAGCCAAACTATTTCGTTTCTGGGCATCGTTCTGGACTCTCGTTCTATGACGGCGCGGCTGTCGCAACAGCGCGCGCTGCGCATACAGCACGCAGCGAGGTCCTTCCGCTGCGGTGCGATTATCCCGCTCAAACGTTTTCAGAGGATGCTGGGCCTCATGGCCTCAGCATCATCAGTTCTCCAGCTGGGCCTGCTTCGCATGCGCCCTCTGCAGTTCTGGTTGAAAGCGCGAGTGCCACGCGGAGCGTGGGCACTCAGCCGATTGCGCCTCAAAGTCGATCAAGACTGCGCAGCAGCCCTGAGACCATGGGCGGCGGGCGATTGGTACCGTTCAGGTGTAAGCCTGGGGACTTCCTCGAGAATGAAAGTGGTGTCTACGGACGCATCCACCTCGGGATGGGGAGCGCTGCTCGAGGGCAGGCCGTTCTTTGGCCTCTGGTCAGAACGAGAAAAGCTCCATCATATCAACTGCCTGGAAATGCTAGCAGTTCACAACGCGCTGACGCGCTTTTGTCCCCACATCAAGGACCAACACGTCGTAGTCCGCTCGGACAACACGGCCGTGGTGTCCTACATAAATCGCCAAGGCGGTCTCGGTTCCAGTTCCCTTTACAGGCTGGCCGAGCGCCTCCTAATATGGGCTCAGCGCAACCTGAGCTCGCTGAGAGCGGTGCATGTGCCCGGGACACTCAACCTGGGTCCAGACAGGCTGTCCAGGAACAATGTTCCCACGGGCGAATGGTCTCTACACCCACAAACAGTCCGGCTGTTGTGGCAGAGATTCGGCAGAGCGGAGGTGGACCTATTCGCGTCCCCAGAAAACGCTCATTGCCCCTATTCTTTTCAAAGAACGACAGCGCGCTGTCCCACAAGTGGCCGCACTGCCCGCTATACGCGTTTCCCCCAGTCTCCCTCCTACCTCAGGTGCTGGAGCGAGTCAGGGAAGTGAAATGCCCAGTACTGCTTATAGCACCGTTCTGGGACAACCAAGCCTGGTTTCCAGTCCTGATGCAGTTAGCAGACTCCGCTCCATGGCCAGTGCCATTGAGGAGAGATCTCCTCTCGCAGGCCAGGGGCTCGATTTGGCACCCACACCCAGAGCTGTGGTCCCTTCATGCGTGGACGTTCAACGGTTACCCGTTAGCCTCACGGATGGAGTGCTGAACACCATCACTCAGGCTAGAGCGCCTTCCACCAGGCGGCTTTATGCCTCGAAGTGGTCGGTTTTCTCCAGCTGGTGTACAGCTCGGGGCCTGTCACCCCTCGATTGTGAGGTGACGGAGGTTCTCTCCTTCCTACAAGAGCTGTTGGATAAGGGCAGATCCCCTTCCACGCTCAAAGTCTATGTGGCGGCTATCGCAGCGTGCTCGACAGCAACGCCAGGCCAGTCACTGGGAAGGAACGATTTAGTCATCCGCTTCCTCAGGGGAGCTAGGAGGCTGAATCCCCCCAGACCTCCCTCAGTCCCGGTGTGGGACCTTTCTACGGTCTTGGCAGCCATGAAAGGCCCCCCCTTTGAGCCTATCCAATCTGTTAGCCTCAAACATCTGTCTTTCAAAACGGTGTTTTTGATGGCCCTCGCTTCGGTGAAGCGCATAGGCGATCTGCACGCGCTCTCTGTGAGTCCAACGTGCTTGGAGTTTGGGCCCAATGACTCCAAAGTCATACTCAAACCTAAGCACGGCTACGTGCCGAAATCCCTCAACACTCCGTTTAGGGCTCAGGTTATTTCCCTGTCTGCCCTGCCGGGGTCAAACGAGGAAGGGGACTCGAGCTGTCTTTGCCCCGTTAGGGCGTTAAGAGCTTATGTGTCCCGCTCCGCTGCCTTCAGACAGACGGAGCAGCTCTTTGTCTCGTTCAGTGGACGTTCCAAGGGAACGGCTGTTTCGAAACAGAGCCTGTCCAGATGGGTGGTTGACGCCATAACAATGGCTTATACTACCAAGGGCCTTCAGTGCCCGTTGGGCATTAGAGCGCATTCCACGAGAGGCGTTGCCTCATCGTGGGCCTGGTCTAGCGGGATTTCCTTACAGGAAATATGTACGGCGGCGGGCTGGGCCTCGCCGTCTACATTCATAAGGTTCTACAACCTAGAAGTTCCCGCCTTGCAGGCCAGGTTGTTTTCGGTTTAGCCGTATCAGCTGTCTACCACGACACTGATTTCGCAGGCGCACAACGCCACCGAATACTTCACCGCACTTGCAAGCCAAGTGTTTTCGGCGTATTCGAGTCAGCTGTCTAAACACGGCACTGATATCGCAGACGCACAGCGCCGCCGAAGTTCTCTGGGCAGAATTGTGTAAGACCCATGTTTTCCCACATTAGCCAGGCTCCCTCCTGCCTATGTGATGTTATATCGCGTCTAGAACGCACCTATTTGGGCGAAAGTGTGTAAGTCCCACATTTCCCACATTAGCCAGGCTCTCCCTGCCTATGTGACGTTGTATCGCGCTTAAGGGCGCATCCATTGGGCGAAATTACGTAAGACCCACATCTCCCACATCAGCCAGGTTTTTCCCCTGCCTATGTGGCGCTGTTTCGCGCCTAAGGGCGCATATATCTGGGCAAATTTTGCGTAAGACCCACATTTCCCACATTAGCCAGGCCTTCCCCTGCCTATGTGATGTCATACCGCGTCTTAGGACGCAGCTATCTGAGGGTGGTTGTCCCCCCCCCCCCCCCCTCCAGACTCTCCGAGTCTACCGGGTGATTATGCACTGTATACCTGGACTAGCTTCCAGTGGTCGGTGTTTTCTCATCCCAGCACGCACGGCGTCTTACAAGTGGTTCCCGCAGCGTTTATTCAAACGCAGTACGAGAGAACTCTCGTAAGAGAACGTACTCGGTTACTAACGTAACCTCGGTTCTCTCTAGAAGAGGGAACGAGTACTGCGTTCCCTGCCGTGCGCGCGGTTCGCTCTGGTTCGCTTCGGCGATGAAAACCAGTTGAATCAGCCTACTCGAGCTCCTTTTATAGGGGATGGCCACACCCGTTTCGGCGGGATGTGACGAGGAGCGCGCGAAGCGCTCTCATTGGTCTGATATTGCATCAGCCCTCGCTCGATAGGCTCATGCAGTTGCCGCAGAACAGCCAATGAGTGAGCGAGCCGTCTCGCCATGGCTGTGCACTGCTGCAATGCGTTTTACAAATATGAAAATTAAGGATAATTTTGCTTCAGTATTTCGTGAAAAGAGACTTTTCCCGCAGCGTTTATTCAAACGCAGTACTCGTTCCCTCTTCTAGAGAGAACCGAGGTTACGTTAGTAACCGAGTACGATTCCTTTGTACCAGGAGAGAGTCACATGACTCACATTCACCACTGATGAACACACCAATGAACATGATGATGATGATGAAGAACAGTCTCTGCTGATGACAGGAACAGGCAGACGAGCTGAGAAAGATTAGAAACAAAGTAAATCATACTTTCTGCTGAGGGAGTTTTTGTGATTTTCAGATTTATAAAAAAATTACACAGAGATGCCAGTATCAGAATAATTAATCCAAAGAAAAGTGTTCAGAAGGTTGAAAAGTGAACACCAAAAATGATGGTGTGTCTTAGATTTTACCAATTTAAAACTGAAAAACTCTTTTTTAAATTTAGAATATGTATAATTCAAAGTGATTAACAAACAAAGGGAACCAATAATAAACTCACTATAGACAATGAGACCGAACCGCTTTCTCACACCGTTGATCAGTCGTTTATAAACTCCAGCATGTTCAGTTGTGGTGTTTGTGATGGTCAGAGATCCAGTTTGATTGTCCAGCTTCAGTCTGTCTCTGAATCTCCCATCAAGAACATCATCATATACAGTGATTCTGTCGGCCCGTTTATTGATTTCTGCTATTAAAGTGTTTTCATCTCCAAACCTCCACTGAATCACATCATCATCCTTCATTTTAGTAAGACAAGCTTTTAGAGTGACTGAATCTCCCTCCATCACTGACACTGAATCATCAAACACACACAGAACAAACAGAAACAGGGTTTGTCACAGATAAACAGATTATAATTGTTTATTAAATTAAAGATTGAAATTTAAAATGAACAATACCTTAAAACAGCACAAACAAAAAAACAAATGGCATATTAATTCATTTAAATGTTGTCATTATAAAACAGGTTTAACCGTTTTGAACTCACCATTGACAGTGAGAAAGAAACTCTTGATCTCACTGTTGATCAGTAGTTTATAATCTCCAGCATGTTCAGTTGTGGTGTTTGTGATGGTCAGAGATCCAGTTTGATTGTCCAGTTTCAGTCTGTCTCTGAATCTCCCATCAAGAACATCATCATATACAGTGATGTTGTTGGCCCGTTTATTGATTACAGCTATTAAAGTGTTTTTATTTCCAAACCTCCACAGAATCTCATCATCATCCTTCATTTCAGTAAGATTAGAGTTTAGAGAGACTGAATCTCCCTCCTTCACTGATATTTTAACTGTAACTCCAAACACTCCTGAAAACAGAGTTTTTCAAATCACTTGATGTTGGTTTGATGAAGCTTCACTAAAATACTTTTATTAATTTAAACGTGACATTAATAATATTCTGCAGCATTACAAAGACAAATGATGATGCATGAAAAGAGAAATAGATTTATATATGGAACAACAACTAAATTAAGACACTTTTACTGTAATGTTTAATGTCACACTCAAACTAATGCTGTTGAGTATCTGAGCTTCATATTTATTTTGTTATATTTAATAAATCAATAATAACTGAGTTTAGATCTGAATTCAAGCTTGATCTTACAGTAAAATTTGTTTAATTATTTCTATATGAGAATAACAGTGAATGTTGATCCTCTAACTAATTTAACCAGTAATTTATCACATCAGGACAGAAACAACTGAAGCCAGAAAAACACATTTAAAACTCACCATCCAGACGCCACAAACACAAACAGAGCAAAACTAATTTGAGAAAGAAAAAAAAATCATCGGTTTCAGTCCACGAATATGAAAAGCCAAACTCTTCAAAACGGCTTCAGTAATAGATCCTGTCCAGTGGGTTAATTTTCAAAAGTGTCCCGTGAAGTTGAGAAGTTAAAATGTCATTTTAGTGAGTCTTAAACTAACATAAAAAAATAAATAAATTACATTTATCATGCAAGACTCAAACCACTGTTATTTCAGTATCATTGAGATACTATTTTTACTTATATTTTGAAACTGTTTTTATTTTTTTTTATTTTTTTCATTTTAGTTGAAGTTTTAGTAATTGTTGTGTGTTTTTGTGCTTGTTAGTGTAGAAGAAATTGTATCTTTAAAGGGATACTCCACTTTTTTCGGAAATATGCTCATTTTACAACTCCCCCAGAGTTAAACAGTTGAGTTTTACCGTTTTCGAATCCATTCAGCCGAACTCCGGGTCTGACGGTACCACTTTTAGCATAGCTTAGCATAGATCATTGATTCATACGAGTCCAGTAGCATTTCTTTCAAAATGACCAAAGAGTTTCAATATTTTTCCTATTTAAAACTTGGCTCTTCTGTAGTTAAACCGTGTACTAAGATCGACGGAAAATGAAAAGTTGCGATTTTCTAAGCCTATATGGCTAGGAACTACTCTCATTCCGGCGTAAAACTCCGTGAAACTCTACAATCAGTTAAAATAACTGCCTATTTATTCAGTGTTAATGCATGTGGCCGTCTAGCTCTATCTTAGCTGATTAATTCACACTTTGATCATTGACACTTTGAGCTCCAGTAGGCCTCAACTTCCTGTAAGTCAATGACATCATTTTCAACTGAAATAAACTGACCAATAACATGTTAAAAACATCTTAAAGCAACAGTTTGATCTTGTCAGGAGATCCTGTGAGTGTTTGGCTCTGCTCTCTCCTGTAACTCTCTTCAGGACGTTTGTTGTTCATTTCTGATCAAATGTCTCGATTGTTTCTCCTCTCAGACTGATTTCAGAGTTTCTCTAATGGTTTTATGGAGCAGGAACAGATCGCCTGCTATAACTGTGTGTATGAAAGTGTTCTCTGATATCTTCATATGATTAATATTCCACAGCTATGGATTATGATGCTGATGTGACGCTCTAAATGCTCACTTTGTTCAGAGTGAAAAATACATTAGTGAGACACTCACACAAAAACACTGTGAAACTGTTCAACAATTTCTCACACGGCTCTGACAAGCTGCTAAAGACTGTGATGTCAGAGCTGACAAAGATAACTCCTGATAACATGTGAGTTCAGGGTGAGCCACTAGATGGAGGAGTTGCTCCTCAGACGAGACCACAGAGACAAATCACACTAGAGATTTTGGGCCCTATCACACACTGCAGCTGCAGTTTTTGCAGCTGTTTTTGTAATAAACATTACATAATTAAATGTAATAAAACATGGAGAGACTCTTGAACCTCAGAGTGAGAAAACTTTATTGATAAAAGCAAGCAAAAACACACAGCAAATATACAGCAGTAAAGTGAGATCTGTGTCTCTATTCATTTGTTTTGTTTCTGCCATAAAAGCCATACATATTGGATTTTGTAAAATCTGACTCTGAAATAGAGCAGAAGCTCAAATAATAATCAGTATTTATTATAAAAACATAAAATAAAATCAAAACACTTGAAGAGCCTTTAAAGTTCAGTGTTCTGCTTTAGATTTCAATACTTCCTGAAAAAGATGAACATATAAATCCATTAATATGTGACAAATTTATAACTGTAAAATCAGTTTGTGAGAAATGCCATCATCAATTATGTACCTGATGTGTGAATATGTGCTTGATCTCCTTCAGCTCTTCTGGATCTGATCTCATAAACCACAATAATGACAGTAGCCACGCCCACCAGAGCAGAGAGGACCAATCGGATCACAGCTTCAGTAGGACCACAGCAGTGGACAGAGTCTGAGGAATAAACACATCAAACTGAGATCAGATCAGTCAATAAACACTAATATCAGCGCTGTCATCAACTAATATCAGCAGTGCTGTCGTACCTGCACATGTGTGACAGAGTGTGTTGATGTCCAGATGTGTGGTCTGGTTGCTGATGGGATTGTTCAGCACACAGCTGTAGGTGTTTTTATCCTGATATTCCACCTCCAGAGGTAGAGAGAGACTGATGCTGAGATCAGACGCACTGATGCTGGACAATACACTGATTCCTGCGTACCAGGAGAGAGTCACATGACTCACATTCACCACTGAACACACCAATGAACATGATGATGATGATGATGATGATGATGATGATGATGATGATGATGAAGAACAGTCTCTGCTGATGACAGGAACAGGCAGATGAGCTGGAAAACATGAGAGAATAAGAGAAATGAGGACAAATGAAGATATTCAAGCAGACAAGGAAGAAACATTGAGAGGAACCGAGATGATCAAAAGTAAAGCATTTAAAACAATCTGATATACAAAGTTAAATATAAACCTGCTGTTAATGTAAAAAATTATGGTAATTAGTTATTTTAACTAATTAGTCATAAAAACATCAAACTGAGATCAGATCAGTCAATAAACACTAATATCAGCGCTGACATCAACTAATATTTCTGAATAAACAGAAATATGATCAAATCTAATCAACAATCTTATATTCGGTTCATAATTTTTATGCGGTCTGTCATTTCAAACTATAAAATTATTCAACAATTCAATATGTAAATAGTATTTGAAGGACAAGACCAATGATCTCTACTCACCATAGACAGAAACTCTGAATGCTTTTGATGAGAATGACACTCCTTCAAGTTTATAATATCCAGCATGTTCAGTTCTGGTGTTTGTGATGGTCAGAGATCCAGTTTGATTGTCCAGCTTCAGTCTGTCTCTGAATCTCCCATCAAGAACATCATCATATACAGTGATTCTGTCGGTCCGTTTATTGATTTCAGCTATTAAAGTGTTTCCATCTCCAAACCTCCACTGAATCACATCATCATCCTTCATTTCAGTAAGATTAGAGTTTAGAAAGACTGAATCTCCCTCAATCACTGACAAAAACTCACCAAACACTCCTGAAGAACAAAAGATGATAATGAAAAGATAAATAGATTTATATATGGAACAATAACTAAAAAGACACCTTTACTTTAATGTTTAATGTCACACTCAAACTGATGCTGTTGATTATCTGAGATTCATATTTATATTGTTTTATTTAATCAATCCATAATAACTGAGTTTAGAGCTGAAACTTGATCTCACAGTAAAATCAGTTTAATGTTATATGAGAATAACAGTGAATGAATATTATTGTCTGACTCACCAGTAATTTAGTGAGCGGTTTGCTGATGTCAACATTGTGGATCGAGTGGTTACATTTTTTTAAGTTTTTATTTTAATATGGTTTTCAATTTTGCTTTAAATTTCAGTTTAGTTTTAGTTTGCAAACACATTTCTATTTAGTTTTTATTTTATTTAGTTTCAGTTTTAGTAATTATAGTTTAGCAGAGCAAACAGAACACTTCCAGTGTAGACCTAAGCTAGACGTTTAATATCAGCAAAGTTTGTTTACACAGATTAGAGTTAAAGCTACAATATGCAATAATTTTTCTGCCACTAGAGGGCGCTACATTCCAAACAACAACAACAGCGTAGCTTGATGACGATGTGAAGGAGCGTGGAATGATGGGAACTGTCGTTTTAAATCCACCGTGGATGTAAATCAGTCAGACGGGAATCGAAAAATCATGTTCATGGATGAGGCTAAGTTCTATTTTTATAATGGCATGCTTTTTGTGGCGAGGGGGGGCGTGGTTCAGCGCGGTCTGTAATGGGAGAGAGAAGAAACGAGCAAGTAGGTCAAGTGCAAATGACGAACACCTGTGTCTTATTGCAGTGATCGGCGTGGATAGGCCGCTTATAAGCCACGCTGGAACGAGAGAGAGACTGAAGAGAAAATTGGACGCAGAGAAAGAAAACCGGTGGATCCGAGCTCTCATTTTTGAACTGATTTGTGCCGTCGCGGTTGCCACGGTGAATGCATGTTGTGCGCGACTTTTGTTTTTGTTTTATTTTATTTTAATAAAGTACGAGTCCCTGTCACACCGACCCCTGTCTTCTTCCTTCCTGACTCTTGAACCTCATCACACTTTTATTTCATTATAATGAATTAACCGCAAGAAAAGTAAGGTTTAATACTAAATTAGTTATCATTGATGTTACTGTATTTGTCGAATTCATTGTTGTGATAACCCGGCGCAGTTTTACGTGTTCTAAACAATTGTTGTAAAAGTACATTCGAACATACCCACATCATTTGCCAAAATACTGATTAATCTTTATGTATAACACATGCTATAATTATTTACATAGCCATAAACACCAGACGTGATAAACAATGTCAATGAACTAAACTCAAATCTAAAGCAATAATACTTCCCTTACATAAACATAACTATTACCGAATGCTACATTTGGAAAATATAAAATTAAGCATGCTTTGTCGACAGAACCAGCTGCAATCGGTAAAGAATAATTGTGTTCCATAACGACTGAAAGAAACAAGCTAACGTTTGTTGCTTGATAGACGCTACAACTACAACTTCCGCCTTTGTCCAGGACTCCACGCAGTACGAGCGGAAACCGAGGGTAACGCGGATATGACGCAATTGACTGGCGACTCCCAGCTCCCCCCTGCTCTAACGCCCCGTTTCCTTGGTTAAAATCGCAATTTTCTCACGATTTAAAAATAGCTGGAAACATTTGGGATATTGTAAGTAATCAACTTAACAAAATATATAACACTGGCCTTGAGATTATGGGATATTTTAATGCAAAATTCTTGCATATTGTACCTTTAACTGTCATGCAGACATCTTAATAATAAAAATACAATAATGGTTTGAGATTGAACAAAGCACCAAATAAATGGAACTTAAAAGTATACAAGAAAAAACGATGAAAAATTCAGACAACCTAATTCATATTAAAGATGAAATCTTGTTAAACATGCCATGTTTACTTTTTTTCAGCTGAACAATGTAGCAGAGTGACCACTGGTTCATAAAAAAACAACAACAAAAAAACAGCTAATTTCATCTGACTACAGCCAACACAACCTGCTATGAAGCCAGTGTGGTTAGATAATGAGGTATCTATGCAGTGTGTGAGTGTCTACATGTTTTTCTATCCCGGTGGGGGCTTAAACCTGAATGCACACAGACTCATGAGGACTCGTGTCACTGTTTTGACCTAAATTGAGGTACACAAGCTTACATTCATACAGAATGAGTTTTTTAGAATGTTTAGAAAATGTAAAAATTCAGAATTTTTTCTGTGATGGGTAGATTTAGGGGTAGGGTTAGTGTAAGGAGATAGAATATACAGATTGTACAGTATAAAAACCATTACGTCTATGGTGTGTGTGTGTGTGTCTGTCTGTGTATGAGCGTGCTTGTGTGTCTGTCGTGTCCTGGGAAAACATTGTGGGGAAATGTCTCCACATGGATAGTAATATTCTTAGCAGTAAATGTTTTGTAAAAACAAAGATAATAACAGTACCTTTCAGCCTGTCAACCTTAATGAAAATATGACATCTCAAACATACAGTAGGCTAGATGTTGTTCTTGACGGACTTGTTTGGCTGTTGCACCCGCGTTTTGCACATGAAACTGCATTTTAAAAATGCTTCGCTCAAGTTCAACTTGCGTCTCATTACCTTGAACTATTTCCTATTTCACTGCCACAAACGCATCCTTTATGAACAGCCGCTCAGGACTAGCGATGTGTTCTACGTTACGGTCCTACATTGAGCACGTCACAGGACAGCGGTTAATCGCCTCAGCTTCACACATGTGAAGCACCATTACAGGCATTTCCCTAAACAGCCACAGGTCAGATTTTACGCCAAAGTAAAAAGCTTATTAATTACGAAAACTATTATTTATCTTTGCTAATTATTACTTTATTTCAGTTCGTTTTTCAATAATGTTGTTAGTTTTGTTTAGTTTTAGTTTTTCATTTATTATTAATTATTAATTTTATTTCAGTTTACAGAAATGTTTTTTTGACCAACAGTTTTAGTCTTAGTTTAAATTTTCGTTTACGAAAATAACCTTGGTCTCCATTCCCGGGCCTCGGCCCCTGCCTCGACAGGATGTCTGCTCCCTGATTTAAAAACCCAGGGATGTAAACTGCTTTTAGAGAGAGCAAAATCCCTTGGGCCCACAGGAGGATCTGGTGAGCCAATTTGCATAAGTGACGTAACCTCAGACCCTCCTGATGATTGATGTAAGAGACCAGCGATGTGTTGTCTGTACAGACAAGCACATGATGGCCCCTCAGGTTTGGGAGGAAGTGTTTGAGAGCTTGAAACACCACCATCATTTCTAGCTGATTTATGTGCCAAGAAAGTAGATGGTCCTGCCACAGACCTTGCGCTGAGCACCCATTCATGATCGCCCACAAACTGTGAAGGAAGCATCTGTTGTTAGCATTACGCGATGACAAAAAGCCCCCAACACTGAGCCTTGGGCGAGGAACCTAAAACTAAAACACGTAGGCATCGCCGTGTGACCTTGATCATGCGAGATGGATTTCCCCTCGAAGAAAACCCCTTGGTTCTGAGCCACCACGGCAGCGGTCTCATGCAGGAGGCCAAAAGTTATTACGTTTGATGCAGCTGGCATTAGACCAAACAGTCTCTGAAACTGTTTCACAGTGAGTGACTGGCCTAGTTTTACCCCATTTACGGCTGAGAGAATCAATGCTATATGAGCCCCTAATAGCTGTGCTTGAATCGTCGTCGAATCCCAAACCACACCTAGAAAAGTGGTCCTCTGAGCCGGAAGGAGCGCACTCTTTTTGGCCACTGAGCCTCAGTCCCAACTTTCTCATATGAGACAGAACTACATCTCAGCATCAACAACATCAAATCAGAAGAGTATTTAACATTTAATTTCATCAAATGAAATGCAGCCAGAAACAAGCTGACAAGAATACATGGTCTGAATGACAGGATGAATATTCATATTGTAATCTCAAACAAAAAGAACCAAGAACCATAGCCTAAATTATAGAATGCCAACACTAGTTTGCACACAATCAAAAGAGAAAAATAGAAAGAGAATTCCCGTCTGCTCAGTTCCCTGCACATATAGCTTATATACATTGCGGACCCGATCAACACGTTGCCTTGGCAAACGCGGGATGAGCCACTAGATTCTTGTTGCAGAAATGCAGACGCAAAATCTACGCGCTACCTGTATGCACCGCTGTGACTCTTTTCTGTGTCTGTAGTGGATTTAGTAAATGTTGTTGTGTCCTGTGTCCAGGATTACCTCATATAAATATATATTTATATATATAAATAAATAAATATTTATAATATAGGTATTTAAATATATATATTTATTTGATTTAATATATTTA
This sequence comes from Leucaspius delineatus, assembly GCA_023718395.1. Taxonomy (NCBI): domain Eukaryota; kingdom Metazoa; phylum Chordata; class Actinopteri; order Cypriniformes; family Leuciscidae; genus Leucaspius; species Leucaspius delineatus. Next base: position 47,536,165 of record CM043363.1, on the reverse strand, counting down.
ATTTAATATAGGTATATAAATACACTGTTAGACTTTTCTGTAATTTCTACAGTTATTTACTTTAAATCCCCCAGTATTATACTGCTATTTCTCTTTACAGTAAATAACTGTGATTCCAATTGCATCATGGGAATTTTCTGTGACGTCTAACACCACATACAGAGACTTACTGTATTTTTTTAATTTGCTGTATACTACTGTATTTGACGTAACTGCCTCTCTGGCTGGCACCATTCCACCGTGCTTTTTATTTCCTAATTTTTGCCTTACACCGCGTGTCTACAACGCTATAATAGCCAGAGGCTGTCTATATTGGACACATTGAAGCGACCGGACCTTTAAATGCAAACCTGTTTATCCCTTGTAAGAACTAGCGCGAGCGCTTGGACTCGTATCGGACTACGTCTGAAATATAACGGCCGCGGCGCATCACTACACTGTCTGGGATTTGTCGTGTCGCGTCAGACAGACATCCAGTGTAGGTAATGGGGTCTGTCTTTTGTTGGATCGCGACGTTCGTGTCTGGCCCGGGGAAGAGACGGAATTCACTTCACCGAGAGAGGGATCAGCAAGCAAGGTAAAAAAAAAAAACATTCTGTGTATGTTGACCATAGACTGGGTGTTGACAGGATTGTGCCCAGTTTAATGTTATAACGTTAACGTTAGCCTGACGTTACTCGTTGTCAACATGGCGGTAACGAACTTTACCATGGTAAACTGAGCTAACGTTTCATTTTACACACTTTGTTAGATTATTGAATTGTCGAGTTAAAATATGCCAACGAGCAACGCGTTTACATTAACAATAAATGTGAATAAACTAATGTGAAATTCTGTTTATAGCCTAATGTTTGGCCTACTGATGAGAACCTTTATAGTTTTAGCATTAGTTTGCAAACTATACCATATTATAGTTTTTTTTTTTTTTTAATGGAATTTAATATTTACTTCCATTTCTGTGTTTAAAGGCAACTGCAACAAAGCACCAATTCGCGCCAGTGACTTAGCAAGATTCCAGAGGTAAGTTAGGCCAGCCCATTTGTGATATATTTTGAGATAAGTTTACTGAAATGATTAGCATACGGTATGTGAAAATTGCTTTTGAGCCACTGGTGCAGACTAGGTAGCTTACAATATCTCATAAAATCTCTATAAAATTGGCTAACTTTATATCAAATAAGTGACCTTTGCATTATGTCTAACTTTATTACACAGCAAATGAACCAATCAGAAGATGGACCATTGTCTTTGTTCAGTCTCACCAGATTAAATGTATCCAGGTAAGCACTGCAGTAAAACTCTCACTAATTCATTCAGACCAAATCTAGCATTCTAAACAACTTAAGTTTATATTTTTGCATTATTTTTATATTTTATTAGCCAGAAGACTCTCTACCATTGCAGTTCCACCTGACTAGGAAGGTCCTAATATCAGCGCACAGGTGGGTTAACTACTGTAGGAAGGAGAACGATCATCACACAGTGATTTCTTGCATGTATCTTACTGTGTATTTGTCTCAAACAGGTACTCCTTCACGGCAGACAAGCTGAAATGGGCTAAAATCATCGATTTCAGTCTTTCTCTCTATGGATCTCAGCATTTTTGGACAGAATTTCGGATTTGTAAGTATTAAAATTTAATCTGGCATAATTTAATTTAGTTCTTTTGTATGCTATTTATTGACAAAAGCTGTTTACAAATATATATTCTTAAGTTTTTGTGAAAATAATAATAAAAATTAACAAAAAAGGAGGTTAAAAATAATGTGACACTAATATTCTCTCTCTCTCTCTCTCTCTCTCTCTCTCTCTCTCTCTCTCTCTCTCATATAGTTTTGGAAGCGGGATCTCCTCTGAAGGACTGAGTACATTTGTGTTTGTGGGCACGCATGCAGACCAGGGAACACTCTGATGTTGTCAATCAAGTTCTGAACAGGAACCAATCTTTGGAGAAGTTCGTTTATTCACAAAGGTGGACAAAAACATTGTGTTGGCTTTTTAAAGATTATTTTGATGATGACTTTTACTCCTATGCTGTAGAAAAGATGGAGTAGACAGTCAGACATTGATAATAATAAGAAATGACTTCTTTCAAAAACATTACAACACTTAAATACTTCTTTTGGCCACCAGTGTACATGAATCCAACACATTTTTGGAAATAAGTGAAATTATTTTTAAGATGGGGTTATGTGTCTTGTATTGTGAAAAGAACTGTGTTTTGTCCTGTTTTGGACATTTCCTTTTTGAATGCTTAAAAATGTATTTATATTCTGCAGTTTTATGAATGTAATGGTTGATATTTCATTATAATACTTGTATAAGCTAAACAACCAATGACTCTACATTCATTTAGTCAAATGCTAATGTTTTGTTTATGGTTTTATGTATGTTTTCAAAAATGTTTGCAGTGAAGGACAGCACATAATGTGTTAATTTAACACGTTTACACATCTTTGTGCTAACCTCTCTGACATATTTACTTTGTTAAAATCATTAACACAATGAATGAGTTAAAATTAACACAAAAAATGTTGTCTCTAAACTCACCCATTAATGTGTAAAAATTTCACACATCATTTCCAGCATTGGCATGTTTATTTTGTGATATATATATATGAAATGTTTTAAATAAAAAAATGGTATTTTGTGATAACTTTGTCTAATTGGTTTGTATGAAAGTAGTACTTATGTAGGATAAAAATAAAATTAATCTTATATCAAAATTATCAAATCTAATTTATATTTAGTACAAATAAAAATAATTACAGTAGTGTACTGATTAGCTTAGTTTTTACAGTAATACACTGTACTGATTAGCTTACTTTTTACAGTAATGCACTGTATTACACAAAACTGAAATACGGTTTGGTACTGTAACTCTTAATTACAGTAACTTACTGGCAACAGTGTTGCCAGTAAGTTACTGTAAAAAACCCTTAAAGTCTAACAGTGTAACCTGCAGTTTGGATTCTTTCTGTCGGTTTGCGTTTGCTCACCCTTATAATTTGAATTCCTCCCTATCAGTACTGTCCTGTAACAGTGAATGTTGATCCTCTCTGACTAAATTAACCAGTCATTTATCACATGGTACCAGAACAGAAGCAACTGAAGTCATAAAAACACATTTAAACTCACCATCCAGACGCCAGAAACACAAGCAGAGCAAAGCAGGGAGAAACATCTTCAACGGTTTCAGTCCACAAATATGAAAAGACAAACTCTTCAAAACTGGTTCAGTAATAAAATGACAGATGCACTGATGTGAAGATGATCAACTGTAAAGTGAAGTGAAACTCCACATTCAGTTAAAATAACTCTGAGCTCAAGTGAAGTTGATGACATAATTTTCAACAGAAATAAACTGACCAGTAACATGTTAAAAAAAGTCTTAAAGCAACAGTTTGATCTTCTCTTACGAATAAGAAGTATACTTCAAGTTAATTTACATGAAATATACTTAAGTAATGTGCGAGTATATTTTTAAGTATACATTATGTAGTAAGTATACTAATGTCAATATGTACTAGTAGTAAACTTGTAAGTGTACTATTTTAATGTAAATGTATTTTAATGGTAAATGTAAATGCACAACTAGTTCATAATTACGTTTTTCATTTGTACTGCAAGTGAACTTTTGAGTATACTAGTAGTTTACTATTTTAATACTTGTAGCAAAATTTATGAAAGTACACTTCGAAGTATACTCTCAGTAAACTAGGCCTACTTGTTTAATAGTTTTATTCTGCAAGTATACTTGTAAATTCTGAGTGAACTTAACATCATACTTGTAGTTTACTAATGAGTACAGCGGTGAGTACAGCGGTGATCGTGAGCTTCTCAAGCTCTCAACTGCTGTTTTAACAGCATCAAATTTATATTTGTTTGTGTGTTTGACAGTTGGTTAGAGGGCAAGAAGTGAGTGCTTCACTGTTTCAGTTCGCTGAGATCATTCCCTGTGTGCTCCGGCACTGGTGGCGGTCACATTTCCTAAAAGAGAAACACGGGTGCGTTTGCGTTTTTCTTTTTAAAAAGAAAAAGAAAATGTTATTCTGCCTGTGCGTTTCTGGATGCATTCATTCCCTGTCTCTCTCTGAAATGGTCACAATTGTTGCATCAGGTTTCTGGGCTTACAGCACACTGAGGCAGCTTTTGTGGACAGTTCATGTTCCCGCTGTGGGAATATGACTGTCGCGGTGTTGGTCGAGACTCTCCTTCGTCCGCGAAGCGCAAGTCCCCATTACCACGCCCCGCCTTCGGGTGCCACGTGGGGTGGGTGATAGGAGGATAGTGTTGAATGTCTTGCTCGGTAACCATTCCCTGTGGGCTCCTCAGTCTTCCCTTCCACCGCAGCCAGTGGAGTCCCCTGTGGAGCGTGCTGGCCCATATGTAATGGGTGGACTGGTCGTTTCACCCGGGGCTCACCCAGAGGACAGGATGCTGATTGCAGCATCGGAGGGTGAGCTGGCCTCTGGAGATGATGACTCGATTGCGTTATCTCCCTCTGGGAGCGTAACGTTGCCTGAGCCGAATCCAGAATTGTCAGCTATGCTGAAGTGGGCCGCCGAGGCAGTCGAGCTCGATTGTAACCCTCCGCCATGTCCTGCTCAGTCTCGGTTGGATGATTGGTATCTTGGGGCGGGCCCTGCTGGTTCTCAGCCCGCCACCCGAGTGTCCTTCTTTCCCGAAGTGCATGGAGAGCTTACTAGGTTGTGGACTTACTAGGAGTGGTTCTTTCCCCCTCGCTACCCTTGAGGGAGGAGCGGTGAAGGGTTATGAGGCTATCCCTCCAGTGGAGCGGTCTGTTGCGACACACCTGTGTCCAATGGCCGCTGCATCTGGGGGATCCTTATCTCCCCTCGCAGGCCTGAGAGCTTGCGTCAGGTTTGACGGTCAGAGCCTACAAAGCTTGTGGGCAAGCCGCCTCCTCTTTGCATGCCATGGCGTTGTTGCAGGTCTATCAAGCCAAAACACTCGTAGACATGCACGAGGGTAGTCTAGACCGTGCGCTCATGAGTGAGCTCCGCACTGCTGCTGACCTCACCTTCACGGGCATGAGCATCGCAGCGTGCGTGATCGTTCTAGCAGTGTCCACCCTAGTGGTCCAGCAGTGCCATTGTTGGCTCAGCCTGGTTGAGATGGCGGATGTGGACAAGGTTCGGTTCCTGGACTCCCCAATTTCCCAGGTTGGGTTTTTCGGTGACACGGTGGAGAGCTGTGCCCACAGCTCAACGCCGCCCAGGCACTGATGGAGGCCACCCGACACATCCTGTGGGACCGGAGGACGTAGGGAACGGCCACCGGTGGGAACGGCGGACATAGTCGACATCGACTGAATGGGGATCATGCTTAGGGAGCCTGTCGTCTTTGTACTACTATTTAATCAAGCCAATTCAACATTGGCGTGCGTGATTACACGCTCCGCCCCGCTTCACGGATATAAACACGGAAGTGGACACACGCACCAGTTGCTGTGCCCACAGCTCAACGCCACCCAGGCACTGACGGAGGCCACACGACACATCCTGCCCCGGTATTCAGTCGATGTTGACTACGTCCTCCGTTCCCTCCTTCAGGGAATGGTGGGTTGCATACGTAACCAGGACGTTTTATACTACAAGTTTTCTTTAAGTGGACTTAACATCATAGTTTACTAATTATTTAATATTTTTGCACAGTTTAAAGGGATATTTCACCTCTGGAAAGATGAATGTGTATTTAAAATAGATCATTTATGTAGAAGAAATTATAAGACATTTTTTAATTTGGAGCTTTCTAGACTGAGAAAAGCCAGATAATGTATTTTTGGCTTATGTGGATGAAAGACAACAACTCCCAGAATGCACTTGCTTTGCTGCCCTAGGAGGCCACTCCCAAGCCACACCTACCGGTTAGAGAGCGCAGTTGAAAACAACAAGGTTAGGCTACTAGTGAGTCTCCGTGACAAGTGCTCCGTGATTTCGAGATTGCCCAAAATGTCCGGGATTCGGCTTTTGCGTTCTACAGTCTCCATTCATTATGTTTACTGTGGCGAGCAGGACAAGGCTGACGGCCGCGGGAGAACGGCGCGAGGCCGGTGGCGTCATTACTGAAATTTTTTTTTAGCAATGTTAAAACGCACATCAACCGATCACTTGTTTAGCGTTCATGTAAACACTACATTCAGATTCACCAATCGGAATGAATTCAGTTAGATTGAAACAAAAGGTGTGCATGTAAACAATGAATGGCGATTGCAGAAAGCAAAAGCCGAATCCCAGACATTTTGAACGATCTCGCCCGCCGGACAAGTCCGGGAAAAGGATGGTAACCCCTACTACTCAGCTTTCTCCTACTATTCAGCTTTCTCCACAGAACAAGAGCCTGCTAGCTTAGCTTCTAAAGAAAGATGGCTGACACTATTGGCGCTTTTCCATTACCAGTACCAGCTCGACTCGACTCGACTCGACTCGACTCGCCTCGACTCAGCTCGGCTCGGCTCGCTTTTCGCTCCGTTTTCCATTGCAGATAGTACCTCCACAATAGTACCTGGACGTCATAGCGACGCCGCAGGAAACTGCCGTGACTTAATCTTTTACGCGAGACACACCCGCTACCCACGCACACACAGGGCAAAGGAGGAAATCGAGTGTATGCTGTTTTTGGATGTTTTTGTTTTTGCTGTTTTTTATTCAGGATACTCCGTCTGGCGCGTGCAATGATGACGCAGTGAATAGTGACGATTCTCTCTGACCAATCAGCAGTCTGCCGTGTTTTCACGTCACATTTTAGTATCGCCTCAGCTCGCCTCAGCCCGCTTAGAACCTCGCCGGAGGTGGTACGAAAAAAAGTACCTGGAAGCAGGTACAGGTACAACTTTTACACAGTGGAAAACCAAACAGAGCCGAGTCGAGTCGAGCCGAGCTGAGCCGAGGCGAGCTGGTACTGTGTAGTGGAAAAGCGCCATATGTGTACATTCTGTGAGTGAGATCCCTCCCTCTATGGACAGGTTGAAAACATGCGGGACAGCCCCTCCTACTGGCTGTAGTCTCTCGCCTCTGGCCATAAAATCCTCAGATGACGCAAAATGACGATTTTTGCGTCATCGGAGGATTTTTTCCAGACAAAAAAATACATAAATCTCATCTCAGGGGGATATGAGGATGGAAAGCACGATAATTTGAAAATACTACAAGTTTTCTACTAATACAAAGCTTAATGCTAAATCCTGAAGTGTCCCTTTAAGTACACTACGATGTTCCTATTTAGGTATTAATTATTATACTTGAAATATACCTTTAATTGTACTTTAAATCTGATGTAAATTCTTATGTACACTATCAGTGGACTACACAAAATTTCACATACTCAGAATTACAAACATAAGTTATCTTTATAAATCAATAATTTCAAACAAATCTATTGTATTGGATTCCACATAAACATAAAATAACAATGACACTCACATTTACACTCCAGTTCGAAACAAAACAGTAAACACAATGTTTAAGGTAGGGTCAAGCAAGAAATCAGGTCCTAAAGAAACCACAAATCCAAACAATAGTTGTTCAAATATATGACAACAAAAATGTTTTATTCAAATGGGCTTCTTTGCAGTAGCTTGCTTGATGTAGTTTTCGTTGTTGCATTTTTTTTCTCATGATGCCTCTCACATCTTGCATTGTGATGTCAGGGAACTTTGACAGAGCATGGTCTGTGAGTTAAAACACACACACACACACACACACACACACACACACACACACACACACAAACAAACAGAACGAAACATAGCTTTTAAAAAAAAATCATTCATTATCCTTAATTAACACAATAAAACAAAGTAGCATGTAGTGATATCTGAACACTAATGTAATAAAAATTTCTAGCTGAAAATGTCCTTTAAATGTCTAACTAACATAAATTAGGGTTATTTTTGGGCATCAAAGGGGCCTTGTGTGTCCCTGACTGGCTCCCTGTCAAGCTTGAATGAGACAGGGTTTCCCTGCCATAGACAAGCACGGCAAGGTCCCCGATGTACACTGACGGATTTGCCGTCCGCAGAGAGGTAAGCTTTCGCTTGGGGATCTTGACATCACAGCCTGGCACGAGAAACACCTGAAAAATAATTGTCAGTTTGCAATTGGTTAGCCTATACTTTGTTGTTAGACACTAAACTAATGAGATGATAATGAAACGCATTCCCTGGGATATATATCTCTTCATCATCTGAGCATTAATGCAAATAAACCAAGATATTATTCCCCAACCAAACAGGAAATCTGAGAGACATTCCCACATTTCCCAATAAAATTAACGAGGGTGCGAAATGCTCCTTTGCAATGTAAGCTTGTCCACACAGCTTTTTAATGACTCCACAGCATTAAACATTTCATTGGGAAATATGGGAATGCTTCCTAGATTTCCTGTGGTCAGGCAATATTCATAATAACCACTTATCATGCACATCCACCATGCAGATTTTTCAGGTAATGTGTATAATTACCGCCAAGTTGATTTCTGGGACATTGTATGATCACCTTCCCACATGGACCGTAACACTTTACACTGAAACAAATTATAAACGCAACACTTTTGTTTTTGCCCCCCTTTTTCATGAGCTGAATCATTATTTTTTATTCACAATATTAAGTCATATTAACTACTCAAGTGCCAATGATTTATGTTTTAAAACAAAGACTTGCTTCTTTTCCTATTTGGCTTGATGTTTTGTAAATGAGATTTAAAATTGTATCTACTTGTATAGCTTATTATAGAAGCTAGTATGAATAAATGTCGTTACAATACTCTTACACCTTGGAAGAATTGCCAATAACATCAGTAAAATGTATCTGTCTCTGTGTTATTATCGCTGTGTACAAGATCAGGTTCAGTTCCATGCTTATTTTATTTACTCTATAAGCTATTCCACCCACAAGCTTGTTACTATATAAACATGAACATGTTAGTTTATAAGGCAGTGTGTAATATTATGTTTTTTTTTTTTTAATTATTTAATAAACTACTCAATCAAAATAGTAAACACAAGTACAAGCCAAGAATACTTTATATAATATATAATTAATTATACGTTTAAGTATATCTCGATCAACAAGTATAGGCCAAATATACTTAGACTTTTCTGTCAGTATAAGTCAAGTACACTTAAGTGCAATTTGAAGCATATATATATATATATATATATATATATATATATATATATATATATATATATATATATATATATATATATATATATATACAGGTGCACACAAAAACCTAAAAAGTACCAAAAAATAAATAAAATAATAATAAAGACAGAAAACTCTCCAAAACGTATCCACAGTAAAAGGTTTGCTTGAGGCACCGCAGTTGCACTCTTGCTCTGACTTGGTTAACAAGTCCTGATTGTGAGTCTGGTGAGTAAGGGTTGTCATGAGATCCTGTGAGTGTTTTGGCTCTGCTCTCTCCTGTAACTCTTCACGTTTGTTGTTCATTTCTGATCAAATGTCTCGATTGTTTCTCCTCTCAGACTGATTTCAGAGTTTCTCTAATGGTTTTATGGAGCAGGAACAGATCGCCTGCTATAACTGTGTGTATGAAAGTGTTCTCTGATATCTTCATATGATTAATATTCAACAGCTATGGATTATCTCGCTGATGTGATGCTCTAAATGCTCACTTTGTTCAGAGTGAAAAATACAACTGTGATCTCAAATTATATTATAATGTGTCTCAAATCAGTATTTTCTCAGGTTAAAGGAGAAGCTGGGAAAGTTGTTTGTTTATTATTGTAGATAGAAAAAGAAATAAATTAATGATCTATTAATAATGTAAAAAATTACAAATAATGTTTTAAATAATATTTAAAAAATTGAAAGATTCATATGTGGTGCACTGTTTAAAATATACATTAAGTCTGTATTCCTCCAGGAAACACTCAATATAATAAATGTAATAAAACATGGAGAGACTCTTGAACCTCAGAGTGAGAAACTTTACTGATAAAGTAAAAGCAAATACATACAGCAGTAAAGTGAGATCTGTGTGTCTCTCTATTCTTTTGTTTTATGTTTCTGCAAAAAAATATGAACAAAGCCATATATATTGGATTTTGTAAAATCTGACTCTGAAAGAGAGCAGAAGCTCAAATAATAATCAGTATTTATTATTTAAAAATAACACACTTGAAGAACCTTTAAAGTTCAGCATTCTGCTTTAGATTTCAATACTTCCTGAAAAAGATTAACATATAAAGTCATTAATATATCTGACATACATTTATAAATGCAAAATCAGTGTGTGAGAAATGAGATCATCAATCATGTACCTGATGTGTGAATATGTGCTTGATCTCGTTCAGCTCTTCTGGATCTGATCTCATAAACCACAATAATGACAGTAGCCACGCCCACCAGAGCAGAGAGGACCAATCGGATCACAGCTTCAGTAGGACCACAACAGTGGACAGAGTCTGAGGAATAAACACATCAAACTGAGATCAGATCAGTCAATAAACACTAATATCAGTGTTGTGGTACCTGCACATGTGTGACAGAGTGTGTTGATGTTCAGATGTGTGGTCTGGTTGCTGATGGGATTGTTCAGCACACAGCTGTAGGTGTTTTTATCCTGATATTCCACCTCCAGAGGTAGAGAGAGACTGATGCTGAGATCAGACGCACTGATGCTGGACAATACACTGATTCCTGCGTACCAGGAGAGAGTCACATGACTCACATTCAACACTGATGAACACACCAATGAACATGGAAAACACAAGAAAATAAGGATAAATGAGGATGAATGAAGATATTCAAGACATGTAATAGAAAGTTAAATATAAACCTGGCTGTTAATGTAAAAAAAGGTAATTAGTAATTTTAACTAATTAGTCATGATGAGATACTTCTTTAGATCTAGCTGTAATAAATAAAACGGGTGAAATTGATATTTAACTTACCATAGGCAGTGAGATTGAAAAGCATGATTGCATTTCTAAGGATCTTTACTTTATATTCTCCAGTATGTTCAGGTCTGGTGTTTGTGATGGTCAGAGATCCAGTTTGTTTGTCCAGCTTCAGTCTGTCTCTGAATCTCCCATCAAGAACATCATCATATACAGTGATTCTGTCGGCCGTTACATTGATTTCAGCTATTAAAGTGTTTTCATCTCCAAACCTCCACTGAATCACATCATCATCCTTCATTTCAGTAAGATCAGAGTTTAGAGAGACTGAATCTCCCTCCATCACTGACACTGATATTTTAACTGAATCACCACACACAAACATGAAGAACAGAGTTTTTCACAGATTAAAGCTTTTAAACCACTTGATGTAGGTTTGATGAAGCTTTACAAAAAAAACTTGTGAAATGTGAAATCAATAATATTCTGCAGCAGTGCAGACACAAAATGATGAATGAAACCAAAACAAAAATACAATGACAAGAACAATAACTAAAAAAAGACACATTTACTTAAATGTTTAAAGGGCCCCTATTATGGATTTTTGAAAATGACCTTTCATGTAGTGTAACAGCTCTAAGTGAACGTAAACATCCTGCAAAGTTTTAAATCTGAAAGTGCACCATATATAAATGTAGCGCCCCCTACTTGCCTTTCTTGTAATTAAGTAGGATCAGCAGCACTCCAGATTCTCTGGTTGTGAGGAGAACATGCACGCTCACGTCATGTTAATAAAAGCCTTAAACCTTAAACATTCAGCCATAACTGTTGTGTCCAAACAGAGAAATTCTGTGTTCACAATATAAAAGACAGAATATTTGTGAAGAAATTCTTTAGTGAGAAAGCAAATAACACCAACTAACAGCAAAACCAACCAGACAGAACTGATAACATGTGAGTTCAGGGTGAGCCACTAGATGGAGGTGTTGCTCCTCAGACGAGACCACAGAGACAAATCACACTAGAGATTTAAAGACTTTATCGTTCCCTGTTGGAGGAAATGGAGCATCGATATGTTGTGTAAATGTATTTCACTGTGATCTCAAAGCATATTATAATGTGTCCCAAATCAGTATTTTCTCAGGATGAAGGAGAAGCTGGGGGAAGTTGTTTGTTTATTATTGTGGATAAAAAAAAATAATACTGTGCTAATAGTAATGTATTTACAAAGAATGTTTTAATTTAAGTTTTAATAATGTAAAAACTGTATATGTGACACACTGCTAAGCTCTTTAAAATGTATATAAAGTTTGTATTACTTCAGGAGGCGCTTGACATGATAGTAAAACATGGAGAGACTCTTGAACCTCAGAGTGAGAAACTTTATTGATAAAGGCAAGGAAATACATACAGCAAATATACAGCAGTTTAAAGGGAGATCTGTCTTTATTCACTTTTTTGTATCTGAGAGAAATACAAAGCTGTAAAAATATGATGCTGAAAGAGAGCACAAGCTCAAATAATCATCAGTATTTATCATGAGAAAAACACTACAAAAAAGACGCTTGAAGAGCCTTTAAAGTTCAGCGTTCTGCTTTAGACTTCAATATTCAATTCAGTTCACATTCATTTGTAGTGCTTTTCACAATACACATCGTTTCAAAGCAGCTTAACAGAAAACTCAACAGAAATGAGTCCACATTACAATTTCAGAGTTAACTGTCTAAGTTATGTATTTCAGAAATGTACATATACAAAATCACAGTTAGCTAAAAATGTATTAATTTAAGGCAGAAACAATGAGCTCATTGAAGTAATGAATACTTGTTTGTTTACAAATGATTATGAGAATTGGACAAATGTAGCACTGGTTCATGTTGATTCAGAGTTTGCGTCATCTGAAGTCTTCTCGGGGTTTGGCGCCGTCTCTTCACAGGTGTTGGGCATCTGAACTCTTCATAATAGGCTGGATCCAAACTGCAACTGACATACTCTCTAGTTACCTCAGGATGGGCATCACGAGATAAAACAGAGAAGCAAATAATTAGTGTAGCCGCTGTTCATAACATTAAGCAAGAATAATCATGTGTATTTGATCTGATATAACTTTATAAGGTTATGAGATGCATTATATGAATGCTAGGCTAAAGAGATGCGTCGTTAATCTAGATTTAAACTGGGAGAGTGAATCTGAGACCTGGACATTATCAGGAAGGCCATTCCAGAGTTGAGGAGCCAGATGTGAAAACGCTCTCCCTCCTTTAGTGGACTTAGATTATATACTATTAGAAGCCCAGAATTTTGTGATAACAGATAACATTGCTGTTATATGGTCATATTGACCTAAGTACTCTAGCAGCTGCATTTTGGACTAATTGTAGCTTGTTTATTGAAGGTGCGGGACAACCAATGCGTTACAGTAATCTAGTCTCGAGGTCATGAATGCATGAATTCATTTTTCTGCATCAGAAACAGATAGCATGTTCCGGAGCTTAGCGATTATTTTGAGGTGGAAGAAGGCTGTTTTTGTAAAATATGAAGTATCATTTTCAAAAGACAAGTTGCTGTCTAATATAACACCCAGGTCTTTAATGAAGTAACTGTACATCCTTCTGAATGCAAATTGTATTCTAAGAGATTCTGTGTACAGGTTTTTGGTCCAATAAGTAATACCTCAGTCTTAGCTGAATTTAATAGAAGAAAATTACAGGTCATCCAATATTTTATATCCTTAACACACTCTGTCAACTTAGATAATTTAGAGATTTCATCTGGTCGTGATAAAATGTAACTGAGTATCATCGGCATAACAGTGGAAACTAATTCCAAGTTTCTTATAATATTACCAAGTGGCAGCAAATATATTGAAAATAGCAGAGGGCCTAACACAGATCCTTGTGGCACTCCATAATTTGTTCTGGACGTTATCTTTAAAAAAGACAAAATGGTAACGGTCTGATACGGACCATCTAAATCACCTTAATGCCTGTGCCAACCAATGTAATTTTGTAGTCGATCTAAGAGTATTTTATGATCTTTAGCTGGGTTCCTCAATTAGTTTTCACCAAGGGCCAAATTCTGCCAACAATACAAAGCCAAGGGCCACTGACCACAGTTTTATGACCACAATGTTTGTTCTGCTACACTATAAAAAAATGCTGGGTTAAAAACAACCATTTCTAGGTTATTTTGCAACCCAGCGCTAGTAAATATTGGACAGAATACATGCTGTGATATTTTTACCCAGCTTGTTGGGTTGTATACATTAACCCATTTGCTGTTTTTTTTTTTTTTTTTTTTTTTTTTTGACAGTTGGGTTTTAATGTTTTAACTACAGAGATAATTGCTCATCATAACAGCAGATTATCTGAGAAAATATTTTCCTGCAAATAATGCACAACAAGGCCTAGGCTATCTGCTTCCATGAAAAATATAAATCAATTAAACATACTATTTGGCCAGTGGAAAAGATTGAGAAAAACTTTATCTGAAATGTATTTTACACTATTTGATTTATTTATTAAAAAAACAAGGCAAGGATAGGCTACTAAATGATTTTTATCAATGTAATGTGACGGCACATCCATTAATTGATTAGTTGTTTGGTCTATCAGAAAAATGTGGATCAGTGTTTCCCTATATAGGGAAAAGTCTTTAACCTGGTGCAGGCTTGATTCCCTCTGAATCTCTTGGGTTTTGACATGCTCCCTACATTAAACCAACTGCCTGTAATGAATAAAAAAAATCACTTTTTTGCCTCGTTTTAATGATTTCCTATTGTGGCTGCGATCAAGTTTCATTCTCTTGTTATTATAATAAAACTTGCATTATATATCTCTCTGTATGTTTACAGCATTAGGTGAGATGTTTTTTTCTTAAGAAAAATGAATGCCTATCTTGTGTAGCCTACCTAATATTTATTTAAATGAGTCAATATTAAATCAAATCACAATAGGCCTAATTGAATTGAAAACCAGAAATTGTACCATGTAGCCTAAACATTGTAACATGTTGTATAAAATTCATTTAGTTACTAAAATGTTTTGACAATCACAATACACTTATTGTGATGCAATAATTTTTTTACATCCCCCCAATCCCCCCTAACATCTCTCCCCAAACATCCTGCCCCCCGCCACCATAAATCTCACTCCAAGCAAAACTCAAAAGTTGGCAGCTATGCCACTTGGATATCTTACCTAATCTAACTTGTTTCCCTAAACTAACTTACTTCCTAAACTAGCGTCCTGCGCAGGAATACATTGACAAACAGACCTGCACATGTCCTTTAAATGCTTTAATCACGGCCAGGAGATCTTCCCGAGCAGTTCTCAGGGAATCTCTCCCAAGAAGCAAGGCCGGAGGATCTCAGAAAAATTCCATTGAGAATCCCACCGTAAAACACAGATAACACAGTTTTCTATAGTATAGAGGTATGGCATACATTTCATGCTGCATTACATAATTTCCCCACTATTTGATTGGTTCTTCAAATGCAAACCCCTCTGTTACTAGGTAAAGCAAACTCTGATCTTGTGATTACTTATCACAAGGTTTTAATGATGACTTCATTTGTTCATTTCCCCTTTTCTGTTATTAATACACATACAGTCAGTCAGTCAGTCAGTCACAAGTTTCCCCAAAGAGTTTGGAAACATTTAAAGCATACGAATGTTGTTCCTGCAAGAAAAACAAACGTTAGTTGATTAATTAAAGTTGATTAATTAAAATTTATTCACATTCCCCTCTCTGGTCGTAATCATTTATACGACCAAATACCTGGATTTTAATTACTCTAATGATCTAATTATTCCATACCTGCCTGATTTACCTGCAAACTAATTTACCTTTACCAAATCATCCCATTATAAGTCAGTGACCTTAATACCACCTGATATCTCTAATCATACCATGTTCCATCTTTTACATCATAGTACATTGCCTTTATAACTTTAGTAGACCTTGAGTCAAGTTTAAAGGGATACTTCACCTCTGGAAAGATGAATGTGTATTTAAAATAGGTCATTTATGTAGAAGAAATGTGAAGAATTTTTTTTAATTTGGAGCTTTCTAGACTGAGAAAAGCCAGAAAATGTATTTCTACCAGAAAGACTCGGGAGACTAAATACTGTGACAATTAACCATTTATTAGCAACCCAGCAAGCAATAAAGTTCTTTGGCGTAGGCCCCGTCCGTAGCTCGTAATCTGAGGGTCCGGACTCTGCATATCCTGCCTGAAGATCAAGGCAGGGGCGCAGCCGACCCCCGTGAGGTATGGAAGGGACCATCCTGGTGGTGGTGGTGAGGAGGATGAGGGAAGGATTCAATTTGGAGGAGGTGGGGAGGATGGTGGTGAATTGAAGCGTCAGCATCTGCGAACTCAAACATGAGTAAGTACCGATCTTATATACCACAAGTGTTGGAATGTGATTGGATAGATAAAAAGTAGAGTGACGTAACAATTAAGTCTTCCTGGCAGAACTTAATGCTAGAGCTTTCATTTTTGGCTTATGTGGATGAAAGACAACAACTCCCAGAATGCACTTGCTTCGCTGCCCTAGGAGGCCACTCCCAAGCCACGCCTACCAGTTAGAGAGCGCAGTTGAACACAACAAAGCTAGGCTACTATTGAGACTCCGTGGTGAGTTTGCCAGGGATTTCGAGATCGCCCAAAATGTCCGGGATTCGGCTTTTGCGTTCTACAGTCTCCATTCATTATGTTTACTGTGGCGAGCAGGACGAGGCTGAGGGCCGGGGGAGAACGGCACGAGGCCGGTGGCGTCATTACTGACATGCGCCGGTCTCGTATCTCTCACTGAGGAGGAATTTTCTTAGCAATGTAAAAAAGCACATCAACCGATCACTTGTTTAGCGTTCAGGTAAAAAAATACATTCAGATTCACCAATCGGAATGAATTCAGTTAGATTGAAACAAAAGGTGTGCATGTAAACAATGAATGGCGACCGCAGAAAGCAAAAGCCGAATCACAGACATTTTGAACGATCTCACCCGCCGGACAAGTCTGGGAAAAAGAGGATGGTAACCCCTACTACTCAGCTTTCTCCACAGAACAAGAGCCTGCTAGCTTAGCTTCCAAAGAAAGCCGGCTGACACTGTGTACATTCAGTGAGTGAGATCGCACCCTCTATGGGCGGGTTGAAAACATGCGGGACAGCCCCTCCTATTGGCTGTAGTCTCTCGCCTCTGGCCAGAAAATCCTCCGATGACGCAAAATGACGATTTTTGCGTCATCGGATGATTTTTTCCAGACAAAAAATACATAAATCTCTCGTCTCAGGGGGATATGAGGGTGGAAAGCACGGTAATTCGAAAATACTACAGGTTTTCTACTAATACAAAGCTTAATGCTAAATCCTGAAGTATCCCTTTAAGTATCTACTTTCTCTGAATTTTGAATCTCATTGATCTATTAGGCCTTTAAAAGGATACTGCTGATTAACCATTTAACCAATCTAACCAAAATAGAAATTCTATAATATTTTAATTTTTATCCTTAACACAAATATCAATCATTTTATTATTTTGTTTCAACCAATGTCATTATGTTAAAATTAACTCAGCTCTTGCCATGAGAATAGCCTTAGCTGCTGACATGCCATTTAATCTTTAACTATTTATCTTCCTACAGTCCTATTTTTCAGAATTAGCTGATGGACATAGCATGTCCTGCCTCTATTTGTTGGAAATGCGGAATAGTTCAAAATGGATCAATTGATCCAGATCATTAAATCTGTAACTTCATTCTGAATTAAGAAAGCTTTTTTAGAATTTTGCTTTATGAGCAAATATTCTATTTCACTGAAATGTCTTAACTGTTTAGATTCATTTTAGTTTAAATTGAACATGTTTGGGTTACATTGTTCTTGGTCTAGGTTTTAACTTTGTGCACCCTACATAATTTTCTTAATTCGTTGAAGACCTTTTCTCAACAAAACAAGTCCATATTTCATTTCTGGAAGCCGGGCTAAATAAGCTGTTACTGTACTGTATTCCTAGATAGACTAGACCCGCAGTCACCTCTCATATCAAATACAGACATTAGACAATACAAGAAAGAAACATTTCAATAATCACACTGGTAACTTCTTTAACTAATAATAATCCAGAAATTAAATATGTTTCCCAAAATCAATCTCCTTTTGAAAGTTTTTCTTTTGCTATTTTAACAAATGGAAACACCTAAAAAATATTTAATTTAGTCATTCATTCATCGCCATAGAAGTTTACCCAATTATCTATATTCGGACCTAGTCCGGCAAAGTAACTTATCATCCATTCTCTCATTAGAGAACAATTATTGCCACTATTAATTTTTATATTTTTTTAGCATCTTTGATATCTGAATTAGGGTTCGAAAAGTTTCTTCAAGAATAGTCCCTAGATTATTTATTATTTTTACAGTAATGTACCTATTTAGAGTCCCTATACTCTACAGAATTAAGAGATTTTCCTCTTCTTAATTTACATGTACCAAATATTTTCAAATTAATCAGTAATTGTTCAAATCATGAGATCTAAATACTCAGTCCTACAGTCTAGTTTGATTGAATCAAATAAAACATCAATAAACATCACACAAAATTAATTATTACAGTATTCTAAGCTTAAACCATTAGTTGGTCCACATCTTCCTCCAGATGTGTTGATCATCTTGTTGCCCCATGGACGTTCCATCTTCACAGAAATCTTCAAACAATCTTGGATCCATGGACAAAAAGAAAATAACATTTCCATCTCGTACCCCTGATGATGTCAGACGCTGGACAGCCGAATCAGAGGAGACGCTACGTGACGCGCTGAGTGACGTAGACTGGGAGATGTTCCGGGTGAGTGCAGACAATGACATCAGTGTGTTTGCAGATGTGGTTACGAGCTTTGTGGCCACACTGATAGATGATGTTATACCAACGGCGATGGTGAAGTCTTTTCCGAACCATAAACCGTGGGTCGACAGATCCATCCGCGCTGCACTGAAAGAGCGCACCACCACTTACAACGCTGGACTGTTGTCGGGTGACATGACGGAATACAAGGCTGCATGCTACAAACTGAGGCGGGATATAGC
Organism: Leucaspius delineatus; assembly: GCA_023718395.1. NCBI lineage: Eukaryota > Metazoa > Chordata > Actinopteri > Cypriniformes > Leuciscidae > Leucaspius > Leucaspius delineatus. Next base: position 47,517,190 of record CM043363.1, on the reverse strand, counting down.
GGATGCTAAGCGACGCTACACGGACAAGATGGAAACACAATTCGAGAAAAAGGACACACGAAGCATATGGCAGGGATTACATGAAATCACGGACTACAAGGGGGTTCGCCCCTGTATGGTGAGTGCGGACGCGACGCTGGCGAATGAACTGAACTCCTTCTATGCACGTTTCGAACCTAGAAATGCTAACGCTGGCCATTCTAACGCTACACTGTCCAATGCAGATAGAAGGAGCTCTACCAGTGAGGCAGGACTCAGCCCCGTTTTTTCTGAGCACGACGTGAGGAGGGAGCTGAAAAAGGTGAACACCAGAAAGGCAGCTGGCCCGGATAGGATTTCAGGAAGAGTCATCAGGACCTGCGCTGACCTTCTGGCTCCAGTGTTCACCACCATATTTAATCTCTCTCTTACACAATCTATAGTCCCCACATGTTTCAAGATGTCCACCATCATCCCTGTGCCCAAGAACGCCTCCCCAGCCGGTATGAACGACTACCGTCCCGTAGCACTGACCTCGGTGGTTATGAAGTGCTTTGAGAGGTTGATAAAGAACCACATCTGCTCCTCTCTTCAAAGCACCTTAGACCCACTGCAGTTCGCTTACCGCTCCAACAGATCAACAGATGATGCCATTTCACAGGTCATGCACGCCACCCTCTCCCACCTTGACATCGTAGGAGGGGGTTATGTCAGACTACTGTTTATAGACTACAGTTCAGCTTTTAACACTGTAGTCCCCAGCAGGCTGGCTACTAAACTGTATGACCTGGGCCTGAATCCATCAATGTGTGCCTGGATCATGGACTTCCTGACTGCCAGGCCTCAGGTCGTCAGAGCGGGAGGGCACACATCACAACCTCTCGTCCTCAACACAGGGGTCCCTCAGGGCTGTGTGCTGAGTCCGTTATTGTACTCCCTGTACACCCACGACTGTGTCGCCAGCCACAACTCCAATACCATCGTGAAGTTTGCGGACGACATGGTTGTGGTGGGCCCGATCACTAACAACGACGAACGGGCCTACCTACAGGAGGTGTCAGACCTGATAATGTGGAGTAAGGACAACAGCTTACTGCTTAATGGGAAGAAGACCAAGGAGATGGTGGTGGATTTCTGCCCACAATGTTGCAGGACCTACACCCCTCTCCTGATAGACGGGACACCAGTGGAAAGGGTGAGTAGTTTTAAATACCTCGGAGTACACATTTCCGAGGATTTATCATGGACTGTACACACGGACACTGTGGTGAGAAAGGCAAGACAGCGCCTTTATCACCTTAGACAGCTCAGGAGATTCATGGTCTCCCAACGGATCCTGATTTCCTTCTACTCTGCTGTTGTACAGAGTATACTGACTGGAGCTATATCTGTTTGGTACGGTAGCAGCTCCTGTAGGGACCGGCGAGCCCTGCAGAGGGTGGTGAAGACCGCTGAGCGGATCATGGGTACCACACTTCCCCCTCTGCAGGACTTATACACCACACGCTGTATCAACAGGGCCAGAAGAATTATTAAGGATCCCCATCACCCCTGCAACAAACTGTTTGTAACCCTCAAGTCAGGCAGACGCCTGCGCTGCCACAAAACACGTACAGAGAGGATGAGGAACAGTTTTTTTCCTGCGGCAATCAGAGTACTGAACTCTGCATTCTGAACTTTTTAAACTTTTAATACACTTTCAACACTTTAAAACAGCCATTGAATTTGAACATTTGTACATTTGTCTGTCGATTTAGCTTTAACTTATATTATAATAATATATGTTTGTATGTATGTAAACTTCCGCTAAAAACCGTACTTTATTGTATTTATTGTTTTTATTGTATTTTATTTATGTTTTTTTTTAGTTACATTGTATTTATTTTTATTACAATTAAGCACAGAAGTACAGGGCGTGTCACAAAAACATTTCACTGCGCATCTTGTATGAGTATGTGACAAATAAAACCTTTGAAACTTGAAACTTGAAACTTGATGACAGCATGTGATTTCAAAAGTCTATAATTAGAAAACATTGTTTCTATTGAATCCAGAAAATTACCTTTAAATAAAATGGAGTGACCAATATTTTTGCTTTTCTAGTCATAATTTCTCATTAGACGCCTTGTGGCCTACTGTATATTGTATTTTTCTTTTCCATAGAATTCTGCATAGTCAATAACCTGCTTTTACATAACTCGCACTGCCATATCCAGCCTCAGTTTTAACCGATTCGTGAGTCATGCTCTCACTTCCGCTATTGCACTTCATGCAGTAGGGCTTTTGCTGGTACCTATTGAAAGCAGATTTAAAGTGTTAGTTTAAACAGTTTCAGAATATGAAGAAATATGAAGAATTGCTGAAACCAGTGGATAATCAAAAACAATCAAGTTAATAATAACTCAATTTGAAAGGGTCTCTGTAGTGATCACTGAAAATGCAGCACCTAGCCCACAAGGTCTTTCTGTGTGGATTGTCATTCAGTTGAACTTCAGGCTGATACATTCGTCAGGCTGTGATTGCACTCTCCTCGGTCAAGTGTCAACTTCCTCTTTCAGGATGGGAGCTGCAGGCCCCACTTCCTCTTTTTTGTTTTTCTGCAGTCATCCCCACTCAACAAGGTGTCTGAAATCTTGAACACTCAGAGAACCGCAAAAATCAAATTAAACAGCTTAACTTCCAAAAGTCTCTTCTGTTTTACAACACAGCAATTCTTCAATACATTAAAAAGCTTAGTGCTTCATTGCGGAAAAAAGCAAGCTTTCTTCATTGCAAAGATGCAGGAAAAAGCAGGAAAACTCCTCTAATTATCATACAGAGTATAATGTAAACAAAATAATTCGTTGTCTTCTTTCTTTTTACAAAAAAACAAAATAAAATGGCTCTAAGATGTCTGTTATGTGCTTGTTCAAATCACAATTTATATTTAAAGTTGGTCACCCAATCTCATTCTCATACTATGCACAATGCACAAGAAATTATCTTAGTTAAACATAAACCATTGACTCTTAGAATCTCTGCAATGGATCAGTTTTTCACACTGTCTCCCACAAGGGATAACGGGATACAAATTCTAGACACCTTCAGATAGAAAGTATATTATTTAGACACGTGCAGTTAACATCTTATTATTTATTCATTACTTACTATTTATTCATCACTTTACACTGTAAAAAATTTGTAACACTCCCCAATCAAAAATTTCAATTGACCGATAACATCTAAATTTTTCAATTGGCCCAAGTGAAATTCTGTAAATTCTAAAATTAAATGTACAGATTTTCACTTGGGCCAATTGAAAAATTTAGATGTTATCAGTCAATTGAAATTTTTGATTGGGGAGTGTTACAAATTTTTTACAGTGTAAGAGCACCTATTGCTCGGTTTTATATACTGTATCTCATCTACATAAATAAATCAAAGTCTAACTCATAAAAGTTTCTTCATGACTCAAAATTTCCTAATTATCACAGAGTGCTTATTCTTATTATTATGATTAATCATTTTAACAATTTCTGCAATGTTTAATTGATTTCAAAATGTAAAAATTCATAAATCTCATGATAACAATATTGATTGTTTACTATTTATCTTGTTTCCACATTTCTTTCTTTATCTTTGTTTATATTCAATCAGAATTAGAGTCTTATTCAAACAAAAAGCAAGTTTCATTACTGCAGCATCTCGGGGTATTTTTCCTCACATATCTGGTTTCCAGCATGACAAGTTGCTATTTGCAGAACAAAGTTTCAATCACAGCTTTCTGGGCGCACTCTCAACCACAACAAATAAAATACTCAACATATACTAATTTGGTTGAATTTAACCATCATCATTGCCCTTATTAGCAAAGGTAAAACATTTTTTAAATCACTTAAAGCAACACTAAGGAAGATTTTATACCTTAAAATAATGTTTCCAAAATCGTTTCAGTGGTTCATCAAGTCGTAACAGGGTGAAAGGCACTTATGTCTCCGCTTTGTGGTCCTTTATCTGCTATATAACCACTCTATGTAAGATTGCCTGAACGGGTCGCGACTCTGTAGTTCTAATGAGACAATTCCGCTTCCAACCTGTAGGGCGACCGCAGAGGAAAAGTTCCATAGTGTTACTTTAAATCTTTTAGATGTGATTACCAGTTTTCTTCAAAAATGTGCTTAACAGAATTAGCCAATTTTTAATTAAACCTTTTAATTAATTTAGAAGTATTTTAAAGGAAAAATGTCAAGTCTGTTCATCCTACCCCAGGGACGTGCACAGGAATTTTGAGGGGCAATTGCTCTGACCTGAAAAAAGGGCAAAGTAAGCAAACTGTACTTTTTATGTAATTTATGTAATAAATAGAACCTTATTGTAAAGTGTTACTGATTAGTTATACACCGATTCAGACGTCTCCTGAGTTCACTGTTGGAAAGATCAGTTGTTTTAACTATTCATTAAAATTAATCGGTTCAAAGGAGTCATTAGTTCGCGAATTGGACGTGTCATGTGCGTTGGGTGATTATCCCAGCAGTAAGGACATGGACATCCAAGATTTGTGTCAACAACACAGAAAACATTTCATCACTGGATAGTTTTTTTTTCGTTTAATTAAAGTTTGTTTTATGTCAGCTGAATGCCCGGAACACTTTTCAGAGAAGATAAGGCAACTTATTTAGCACAATTCACACCCAGCCCAGCGGTAATTCAGAAAAAAAAAATCTCTGAATGCTCCACATGAAACTTTTGGTCTTCCGACCTTTTACCACCGTTTCGATTTATTTTGATTAATATGTGCGAGGGAGAGAGAGCAAGACAGCGCTTAGTTTGGAGACGGTGAAGTCTTGTTTACATTTTCGCCTGGCTCCGAAGAGAGAGGGAGTGCGCACGCGCGACCGCGTCTCTCTCTCTCTCTCTCTCTCTCTCTCTCTCTCTCTCTCTCTCTCTCTCTCTCTCTCTCTCTCTCTGCTCGTTCTTTCAGTTAAACATGCTCCCTGTCACAAGCGCAGCAGTTCATCTACATTACTCACCGATCAAATAAGACTTTGTCGGGACAAAAAAATCCCCTTGGCGTGCGCTAAGACAAGTTCAATGCAGGAAAATTCATGCGGGAATTTACATGACTCATGCACAAATGCGACCACATAAAATTTTAACTCGCACATTCTCAAAAAATGGTCGCAGTCTGGAACCCTGATGATGATCGTTTGTTTGTTATACATCACAAACTCACCTTTTCCGACAACGATGAGTCATCTCACCTGACAACCGCGGCAATCTCCTTCTAGGGCCGCTCATGCAGGCTCAGTTCAGGTACGTGCCGGTTGCGTGCAGCGCTGCAGCCACGTAAACAGAGTTTGCCCTTCCCCTACTGACTTTCACTTTCGGTGCCCGAATGGAAGTGAATGAAGATTTGCTAATTTTTTTTTTTTTTTTTTTTTATCTAGGCCTACGTGAAATTCTGCATCCACTGTATTTTTTTTTTTTTTCTCGGAAGGGCAACGTGAGTCGAGAAGGGCATATGGGCAGTTGCCCAGGCAACCTGAGCAACCCCCCTGTGCATGTCCCTGACCTACCTAAATACTTTAAGTCCTTTTAGTCCGACTGGAATGGTCCCTCTGTCGAACAGGGTTCTGCAGTCTGGCAGAGTGAAGACAACGTGGTTCCTCGCTCCCATCGATCCGACAGAGGGAGATTCCGAGGACTGGATCTCTGGCTCGCCACATTGTGGTGGATATTTTTGCCTAAACCTAACTACCTGGGTCTTGTCTCCTGGCGACGTCCCCACTCGGGTAGATTATTCCCTAAACTAACTACCTGGGTCTCGTCTCCTGGCGACGTCCCCACTCGGGTAGATTATTCCCTAAACTAACTACCTGGGTCTCGTCTCCTGGCGACGTCCCCACTCGGGTAGATTATTCCCTAAACTAACTACCTGGGTCTCGTCTCCTGGCGATGTCCCCACTCGGGTAGCTGATATCTGAGTCTCGTCTCCTGGCGACGTCCCCACTTGGATATCTTACCTAATCTAACTTGTTTCCCTAAACTAACTTACTTCCTAAACTAGCTTCCTGCGCAGGAATAAATTGACAAACAGACCTGCAAATGTCCTTTAAATGCTTTAATCACGGCCAGGAGATCTTCCCGAGCAGTTCTCAGGGAATCTCTCCCAAGAAGCAAGGCCGGAGGATCTCAGAAAAATTCTATTGAGAATCCCACCGTAAAACACAGATAACACAGTTTTCTATAGTATAGAGGTATGGCATACATTTCATGCTGCATTACATAATTTCCCCACTATTTGATTGGTTCTTCATATGCAAACCCCTCTGTTACTAGTTAAAGCAAACTCTGATCTTGTGATTACTTATCACAAGGTTTTAATGATGACTTCATTTGTTCATCACAAGATTCTAACAGACTGTCTAGTTTTCATTTCCCCTTTTCTGTTATTAATACACATACAGTCAGTCAGTCACAAGTTTCCCCAAAGAGTTTGTAAACATTAAAAGCATATGAATGTTGTTCCTGCAAGAAAAACAAACGTTAGTTGATTAATTACATTTGATTAATTAAAATTCATTCACAATAGCATACAGTACCGGCCAACATTTTTGAAATATATATATATATATATTTTTAACAAAAAAAAGTTTTTAACCCTATACAAATATGGAATACATGCTAAGACAGAGATAATGCTTTTGAAAGAAGTTTCTTCTGCTCATCAAGCCTGCATTTATTTGATCAAAAATACAGAAAAAATAAATAATATTGTGATATATTATTACAATTTAAAATAATTGGTTTTCAATTTATTATACTTTAAATTATCATTTATTTCTGTGATGCAAAGCTGAATTTTCAGGATCATTACTCCAGTCAATCACATGATCCTTTAGAAATCATTCTAATATGATGATTCATTATCAAAGTTGGAAACAGTTCTGCTGCTTAATATTTTTCATAAACTGTGATACTTTAGTAAGTAATTTTGGCAAATGCCACCCTAAAAGAAAGCCTTGCCACCCCTGCTGCCACCCCAGTTGGCAGCAACGAATTAAAAGTTATGGCCAATTTAACAGTGATTAAATTCAGTATACGTCTGTCATATGTTGCCACCCCTCAAAAGTTCCTTGGAAATTATTATCTCCTTAGTCTTTTTTTAAACACACTTCCACCAAGAAAATCAATGGGTTATTTATTAATAAAGCATGTCAAAGTAAAAAAAAAAACCACACATTTAATTCTGAATTTAGCTTATGGGTGTCATATGGTGCAATTTCTTGTTTTACCTTTTCTTTAGTGTGTTATATGTTTGTGCATGAATAAGATCTGCAGAGTTACAAAGCTCAATGTGTCAAACCCAAAGAGATATTCTTTGTAAAAGTTAAGGCTCAGCCCTGCCTGTCACGTTACAATAAAGAAACTAATGGAGAACTCAAATGCAAGGAGAAATAATATTTATTTATAAAAGAAAAGACAAAGCACAAAACAAGAACTTCAAAAAAGAACATACCAAGCGGGTTACAGGAGAACAGGAACACATGACAAGACAACGATCCGACACAGACTGCAAACACAAAGGAACTTATAAAAGGGACAAATCAGGCAGGTAATGAGGGAACAACAGGTGGGACAAATGAAACCAATAATGAGATAACAAGAAGGGTGGGGTCAAAACAGAGACAGGAACACAAACACCACATGTGCTACACAAGACAGGACAGGCATGTGACATTACCCCCTCCTTAAGGAGCGGCTACCAGACGCTCCACTAGGGACAGGAGGGACAGACCAGGGCGGGACGGGAGGGACAGAACAGGGTGGGACGGGAGGGACAGACCAGAGTAGGGCAGGGGACATGGACAGTTCGGGAGGCCAGGGCGGGCCACAGAGTTCGGGCGGCCAGGGTGGAGACCTTCCCTCGGGCGGCCAGGGCGGAGACCTTCCCTCGGGCGGCCAGGGCGGAGACCTTCCCTCGGGCGGCCAGGGCGGAGACCTTCCTTCGGGCGGCCAGGGCGGAGACCTTCCCTCGGGCGGCCAGGGCGGAGACTCTCCCTCGGGCGGCCAGGGCGGAGACTTTCCCTCGGGCGGCCAGGGCGGAGACTTTCCCTCGGGCGGCCAGGGCGGAGACCTTCCCTCGGGCGGCCAGGGCGGAGACTCTCCCTCGGGCGGCCAGGGCGGAGACTCTCCCTCGGGCGGCCAGGGCGGAGACTCTCCCTCGGGTGGCCAGGGAACAGGCACCGGCTCAGGAACAGACATCACCGGCTCGGGCACTGGAACTGGCACCACCGGCTCGGGCACTGGAACTGGCACCACCGGCTCGGGCACTGGAACTGGCACCACCGGCTCGGGCACTGGAACTGGCACCACCGGCTCGGGCACTGGAACTGGCACCACCGGCTCAGGAACAGACACCACCGGCCCAGGAACAGACACCACCGGTTCAAGTGTGTGCGTAGCCCACACACACCACATGGCTGTGGTCATAATGGCCAGTGTCACGGTCACTGAGGGCTCAGGAACAGACGTCTCCGGCTCCGGCTCAGGAACAGACACCACCGGCTCAGGAACTGGAACAGACACAGACACTGGCTCCGGCTCAGGAACTGGAACAGACACAGACACTGGCTCCGGCTCAGGAACTGGAACAGACACAGACACTGGCTCCGGCTCAGGGACAGACACTGGCTCCGGCTCAGGGACAGACACTGGCTCCGGCTCAGGGACAGACACTGGCTCCGGCTCAGGGACAGACACTGGCTCCGGCTCAGGGACAGACACTGGCTCCGGCTCAGGGACAGACACTGGCTCCGGCTCAGGGACAGACACTGGCTCCGGCTCAGGGACAGACACTGGCTCCGGCTCAGGGACAGACACTGGCTCCGGCTCAGGGACAGACACTGGCTCCGGCTCAGGGACAGACACTGGCTCCGGCTCAGGGACAGACACTGGCTCCGGCTCAGGGACAGACACTGGCTCCGGCTCAGGGACAGACACTGGCTCCGGCTCAGGGACAGACACTGGCTCCGGCTCAGGGACAGACACTGGCTCCGGCTCAGGGACAGACACTGGCTCCGGCTCAGGGACAGACACTGGCTCCGGCTCAGGGACAGACACTGGCTCCGGCTCAGGGACAGACACTGGCTCCGGCTCAGGAACAGACACTTTCTTCCTCCTCCGTCTCCGGACCACCGGAGTCGAGACCACCGAAACTGGGACCACCGGAACTGTGACCACTGGACACGGGACCACCGGAACTGTGACGCTCTTCCTGGCCTCTCGCTCCTGCAAGCGAGCGAGACCCTCCACCATCTCCCCAAAAGTACCGTGATCATACGCCCTCCGAAGTATCCAGTCCATGGGTTCGTCGAGGGCGCAAAAGAAAAGGTCCTTTAGAGATTCATCATTGAATCGTAATCCCTCTGCCACTCCAAGGAATTTGGCCGCAAACTTCCTTAAGTCCGCGCCTTGTTGGCTAATGTGTTCGTATAGGGGGCACGACACAAAGGGGGTTGGCGGATGGTGGGAAAGTCCTTGCTGAGTTCTCAACATGGTCGGATCGTTCTGTCACGTTACAATAAAGAAACTAATGGAGAACTCAAATGCAAGGAGAAATAATATTTATTTATAAAAGAAAAGACAAAGCACAAAACAAGAACTTCAAAAAAGAACATACCAAGCGGGTTACAGGAGAACAGGAACACATGACAAGACAACGATCCGACACAGACTGCAAACACAAAGGAACTTATAAAAGGGACAAATCAGGCAGGTAATGAGGGAACAACAGGTGGGACAAATGAAACCAATAATGAGATAACAAGAAGGGTGGGGTCAAAACAGAGACAGGAACACAAACACCACATGTGCTACACAAGACAGGACAGGCATGTGACACTGCCTTCCTAAAACACTAAGTTCAAACACACGTTCACAAATCTACGTCAGTGTCATGTATCCTTGCTCGAAGAATGAGACGGCCCAAAGGTCAGTTGAAATTTAAAAGGCTGATTTTCGCGCTTCAGGGCAGTGACGAGTAGCCTACATGTGTCGTCCAGTGGTTTTCATGACGCCACAGGCACAACCTTAAGCAATGGCCCTGAACGGTGTAGTCGGGGATCCAAAGTCTCAAAAGCTCAATAAAATGGGTTGAACCTGACATGGTCTGTCGTACTTTTTATTTGTGTTTTTTCTGTTAACTTTGACCCTAAGAACCAATAATTGGAGGGTCTGCTCTGCCGGAAATATCGCGAAAAAAAATTGTGGCCATTTTAGTGTAAGCACCCTTTATTTTTTATTAGAAAAATGTGAAAAATTATTTTTTCCCTCAAATCCTCAGTGGGTTTGGTAGGCTGTCAATAAATGCATTCCATATACAAAGAACACATTTGCTGACAACATCCACTGAAAAAATAACTCTTTAAACACATTTCTACATGATTTTGCATCAATTTAATGCAAAAAAATTAGGCGTTTTCTCACTTTCTTCCAATATTTTCATCTTTACTTCATTGGCAATCAACTATTCCCCCAAGTTATGACATCAGTCAATATGTCATCCTTTTCACCAAACAGTATACTCATTCCACAGAAAAAAACATAAAAATCCAACCAAAATCAATGGATCTGTGATGATTTCACTAATAGTTGATCAGCAGGCTCAGAACCGCAATAGAACTGTAGGATACTCTCAAAATTCCGAAAGACGTATAGTCCATGAGCTAGGAGGGTTGATCGGTATCATCGGGGGAAAAATGCTATCATTGTTATTTGGCAAGGTATACACCCCTAGTATTAGAAAAATCATGATAGCAGTGCAGGGGTGGTAGCAAAATCACTTTTTTCAGCTCATGAAGTTACTAACCCCCTAAGATAAATTCAGTTTTTGAAATCTGGTGTATATCTGGTTTAGGCTCATGCCAGGGATATTGTCAATATTCTATAATATGGTGCTTGGTATCGCTAGAAAGGGGACCTTTTAGGCTTTCATTTAAGCCCAGTACTGAATCTGCCTGACAAACACAGAGGTCACATGACTTCTTTAAACCAGAAATAACACACATTTTTTCACAATTTCCGCCTAAACAGTATGCTTTATTTTATCCCTGTGGCATGAAAGAACACCACGGACACAAAACTCAACAACGTCAATACTCAAGGCACTCTGATGACTCAGAAAATGTATAATATACCCATTCTATTTATTTGTGAGAGCCTTAAATTAGACTTGTGCAGCCAGCATGAGTCTTCAAACTAGAATAGAGCCAATAGAATGGACAAATAGAATACCCTATTAGTCCAGGGCCAAATGTTGTAATAAAAACACTTGTAATTGGTGTAACAAAATGTTTCTATCATGTATTTTGATATTCACCCACTTTCAGTTAGAATGTCAGAAAGTAGCTCATGCACTGAATGTTGATGGATTTTGACAAGGTTTTGTCAGTTTTGTGAAAAGATTGTTGGTTCAGTTGACTGGTTATAACAACACTACCAACTATACCATCTTCAATCAACTTCTATTGAGTTCCAGGGGTATTAAATGTAAGTACAAAATACTTTTTCTCTTGTGCTTGTGAACTGGTGGGGAATAGTAGTAGCTAATGTAAGCTTGGTGTTTTTCACACTTAGTATACTTCTTTTAAACTTAAAATAAGAAAGTATACTTTCAGTCTACATTTTATGTACTTCTCAGAAATATACTTAAAATTACACTTCAGTGTACTTGATTTATACTGAGAGAAAAGTCCAGAGCCCGTATTCATAAAGAACGACAAAAATCTGTGTTGCCTACATCGTGTTATCCTCTTTTTAAAATTTGCACCCTGTTGACTTCAATGGGGCTTTGGGGCGTCAAAGTTTTAAACCTGCTTTTAGCCTCTTAACATCCTTGATGTGTCATTACAAGTGCCCAGCCAATGTGAATTATTATCTGGCTGAATTATTATCATTTTTATTCATATCTTTCACATCTACTGCAGTCAGATTCACCGTGTTCACTCTGAAGGAATCACTCACATGACCTGTGCACTTGTAATGACACATCAAGGATGTTAAAGTCCCTGTAAAGGCAATTCTAAAAAAAAATTCTAAACATATTATAAATGTTAGAAATGTATTGCTAAATCATATTACAAAGACTGTGCACTGTGAAGTACTGAATTGTGGAGTTAGACCGTTAAACAGTTTTTCACCGTTGCTGTGTTCCGGATTTTTTGGGCGGGGCTAAAACGGGGGCTCGATGACGCACTGGAGCCCCTGAGCTCCTGGACAAGGACACGCCCCTACTTGATGACGCACTGGAGCCCCTGAGCTCCTGGACACGCCCCTACTTGATGACGCACTGGAGCCCATTCACATCAGTTTGCAACTCAATCACAAGTTACTGTCAGTACTATTAGTTACTACATCCTACAGTTTGCTAGCTAGCTATGCCTTCGTCACGGAAATGCATATTTCCTGGATGCGATCACGTACAAAACAGATCGGTGTCCTTATTTAAATTTACGAAAAACTATCATATCAACAAGAGGTGGATTCATTTTTGTGAAGAGCCACCTTGATGGAGAGCTGAGGATCACCGCCAAAACCCGCCTCTGTAGTGATCATTTTACACGGGATAGTTTTATAAACTTTCGTCGGAGACAACTGGGATTCATTCACTGATAATCCGCTGTTACTGGTGAATGTGGACGAACCGACTATCTCCCGCCTCGGCCTTCATCCTCCCGTCGCACCGACAACTGGTGCCATCATCGGCAGTGCGTGCCCACCAATGAGTGTAAGTTGCCTTGTGTGCTTATGTTATAATTATAGTAGGTAGTCCAGGCTCGAATATGTATGGCTTTGTAAAACAAATTAAGCTGCTAGGAGCATCCATTCCGGCTGTAGCGGTGACAGTTGAGTGTGGTGAGTCGACGGCAGCGAGCTTTCAGCGTTCAGCGTTCAGCGAGTGGGCGTGGTTTCAGCGCAGCCAGCGGACACGCCCCCAGCGTTTGAAAGCAGAGACTACTGCTCATTTTTTCAAGATTTTGATCGCTTATTTTATGTACTTGCCGGCTTTTTTTATCATTCAAATTTGGCTGGGTGGCTAATAACACATTTTTCTGTGGTGTGACAAACTCAGAACACATACTTAATTTTGACTTTACAGGGACTTTAAGAGCCTAAAAGCAGGTTTAAAACTTGCCCCATTGAAGTCAACAGGGTGCAAATTTTAAAAAGAGGATAGGCTAACATGTTGTTGGCAATACCGATTTTTGTCGTTGTTCTCTGAATTAACAGCACTCCAAATTTACAAAAAAATGAGCTCAATGTTAAAATTGACCGGAGTTCTCCTTTAAAAACTTTTACGTAGGAGTCTTAGCTTAAGAGAGATTCAGGGCCAATCTGAGAACAACTCTGAGCAAGGAAAAGACAAAAAACTTTCATCTTAGTGAGGAGGCGGGGCTGACCCCGTTGCTATGTATGACACAATCTTTTGAAGACTGTGATTGGCTGGTAGTCCAAGAACGAAAAAATAGTGATTTTAAGTATAGGGTCTATTCTAAGCCTTCACTTTGAAATTACATGCGACTGTGTACATTACACACTGCTGCATTGTTGCAGTTTCCCAGTTGCCAAATATCGTAACGTAGTGATTACTTTCATTTCTGCGCTGTCGGAGATGTTAGCGCGTCTCTAAGATCAGTCACAAACATGATCCCTGCATGATCTAATCTATAGCGTCTTATTACTGTAACTCACTGTCTGTCTTTGTATCTGGAATGCATTTATTGACAGCCTATACCAAACCCACTGAGGATTTGAGGGAAAAAATAATTTTTCACATTTTTCTGATAAAAAATAAAGGGTGCTTACACTAAAATGTCCACATTTTTTTTTTCGCGATATTTCCGGCAGAGCAGACCCTCCAATTATTGGTTCTTAGGGTCAAAGTTAACAGAAAAAACACAAATAAGTATGACAGACCATGTTTGAGACTTTGGCTCCCCGACTAGTGGTTCAAAACGTTGTTAGAAGGTTGGTACGTTGTGCCATCAGCGTTCTGTGTTTGCTGGGACAATCCTGTAAAAACAGGGGATATCGGTCGGGACTCGGGAGCTTGTTCTCTTAACTTTGCGCACTTCAGTGAGAAATGCCTTGTGGGCGAGGTCATAAACGAGGGGCGTTTTATTTGCCCACGTCACATTGACTTAGGGTTTTAGGAGTGGGGTCAGGCGAGGGGGATCATTTTCGTTGCGTGATTTATAAACACCAACCAGTTTGAAAACACTCACAAATTTAGAAACGCCCGCAGTCCTTCTGGAGTCAAAACAACATCACGACATTCGCGCGGCTGTTGAAAGCGAAAGTAAACTTTTATTTCCGATATTCTGTTGAAGGAGAGTATTTTTTATCTGACGGAGGACATATAGCTCGACTGTCTTGTGTACTTCTCAGTAAGTGTAACTTTTTAAAATTATTTATATTTGCCATATCTAGCAACATGTTCATCCGTAGATCTTCTGTTTGAGCGTCTGCATGTGGAATTGAGTTTGGTTTAGAAAAAAAATTATCAACATGTCTGCAAAGAGAGAGAGAGAGAGAGAGAGAGAGAGAGAGAGAGAGAGAGAGAGAGAGAGAGAGAGATGTTAGAGAGGGACAAAAGCAAAGATCATCATGGTTCATGGCATTTTCTTTGTATATTATTTATTATCATAAACCTTTGAAAAACAGCTGAGCGCTACATATAGGCTATTGGAGTATGTAATATGTCAATATGAGAACATGAAGATTTGATAATATGGCGAAGACTAGGATTAAAGCCGATTACTGTCATTTAGCTAACGTTTCCCAGTATAATGAATTGTTATGTTATGGCGTATTGTTATTATAACGGCAGATTTGCCAGGCGCGCGCCAGGAGCGGTTCACAGCCGAGGAGAGCAAGGCTCTCGTCACAGCCGTAAAACTAAAGAGAGAGAAGTGACATTGGGGATGGAGAAACACACCCAAATTAGCTTAGGTTAAACAGGCATATATTAATGTGGGTAAATGTGTAAGCTAGATGTATGCTTTTATAATAAATTATCTATCTATCTATCTATCTATCTATCTATCTATCTATCTATCTATCTATCTGTCTGTCTGTCTGTCTGTCTGTCTATCTATCTATCTATCTATCTATCTATCTATCTATCTATCTATCTATCTATCTATCTATCTATCTATCTATCTATCTATCTATCTATCTATCGTTTGTTAGTTCATTCCCTAGTTTAGCGACGTGCTTCTGTGGAGGGAAAAAAGCGCGCTTTGCGCGGGTGAAAAATAGGAATGAAACATGCGTCGGTGTACAAAGTCACTTGCGCTGGGTGCAAGATAGGGCCCATGGTCTCTATTTGAATAAAATATATTATATATATTAATTATATTATTATATAAAAATATATTTTGAATATAGACCAATATTAATTATATTATTATATAAAAATATATTTTGAATATAGACCAATGTGTTTTTTTTTTTTTTTACTCATTCATACATTAGTGATTAGTGACCTATTAATAACTATCCGTCCATTCTCCAGACTGCCTGTCTAACAGGATATTGAAGCCAGTTCAGGACTAACACACACACACACACACACACACACACACACACACACACACACACACACACACACACACACACACACGTTTACTTAGCTATCTAAATGTGGACATTCTGTAGATTTTTATACTGTACAAACTGTATTTTCTATGCCCCTAAACCTACCCATTGCACAAAACTTTCAGTAAAAAGCATTTAATTCATTTATTTATGTTTACCCGTTTACTGTAAAAATGAGGACGTCCCTAAAGGGAGGTTTTTGGAGATTTGTCAGGTTTTGCTCAATTCTGGGTACAATTTTCCCCCCAAAATGGTACACACAAACACTCACTCAGACACACACTTGACCCGCCCGATACACAGATTATCCGCAGATTAACCGCAATCTGTGCATATAATTATTCTGCAAACGTCTTACAAAACAGCTGTATTTCTTCCACACTCAGCTTCTTTTATACAGTATAATACAATAAAGCATGAAACAGCATTAATGTGAATGTATTGTGTTGTGTACATCTTAAAGGTGCAATGTGTGATATTTCTGAGGATCTATTGACAGAAATGCAATATAAGATCCATAACTATGCTTTCAGTGGTGTATAAAGACCTTACTTAATGAACCTTTAAGTTTTTATTACCTTAGATATAGTCATTTATATCTACATAACCGCGGCCACCCCCTTCTATGAAGGTCGACATATTGTGACGTCATGTTTCTACCGTAACCGACAGCGAACAAACAGCGCTACAGAGCGCGTTTCGTCACTAACTTGAATGAGAAGCAGCAGAAAAAGACGAAGCAGAAAACTCAGGTTGTCCCTGACTCTGCAAACGTGGAGAAAAACATGCTGTCTGAACGACGCCTCGGACATAGTAACGTTAGCTATTTCCCCTTACCTAAGTTAGTTGCTTTGATGCTCTAATCTTATACTAACTACCATGGAAACAAGCTATGGTAAAGTCAGTGAATAAAAGACTAACACAATGATAAACAAGTAAAAATAACAATCGCAATAACATGTGATTTTACTGAATAATTAAGTAAATATAATTTAATATAAAATATAATATAGAGAAACCTCATTGCTTGACTTGCTACTCTCTGCTGACTCAGACGACGACATCTTCCGATCCTACGTCGGCCACCGTAGCTTCTCATTCGAGTTTGCAATTTGAAGGAAAGGCCGCAGTTATTGACCAGTTGCAATTCGCAAATCTCACCACTAGATGCCGCTAAAAATCACACACTGCACCTTTAACATATTTGCTTATTTGTAGTTTGGACCCTATTTTTTCTTGGTGAAAGTGTCTTGAACAAAAGAAAAAGGACCTGAAAATGAAGTATCAGGTGAGTATGTTTTTTTATGAAGGTAAAAGAGTAGCAAAACCCGAGAGCATGTAGGCTAGATGTGAATTTGAAAACTTGAACAATAAATCTTCGTACTTGTACGCATGCAAAAATTTACACTCACAACTCCGTGAAAACCTGTAAAATAAAAATCTGAAGATGAATCTTGAGATTTGCACTCGCAGACAGTAGTCACAAACCTGTATTCTGAATTTGAAGCCTCAGACAAGTAGTCACAAATGTGTAAAATACCATTCACAGAAATACAATTACAGACACAAACTTGTATTACATAGTTGCACTTTTTCTCTCATCCACATTCGCAGTACAGCCTCACTTAGGCATATGCAACTTCTCAGATCTGTCACTGCAATTTTAAATATACTCTAATGATATTAGATGCAAAACTAACTTGTGCACTAGCAACTCAGAGGCGGTAAGAGAGAAAGGCGGGGCAGGGAGAGGGGAGGGTGCAACGGAGTCGTTTTATTGGTTGGTGCCTACCCAATGAACCTGGACTTCTTTTGTACATGATGATGCCAGAAACCCACGTCTGAGTTTTGCTACTCTTTTATAGTATTTTACCCCCTCTGGATCATTTGTAACAGACATAATAATTGTATAGGTGTTTTAGTTGACTGTATGCTGCATGGTTTTATGTATTTTAGAGGTTACAGAACCAAGAGTTGATGACAGATGAAGATGAAAATTGTCAGCTGCTGTTAATTGGTAGAACCGGAACCGGGAAAAGCGCCACAGGAAACGTCATCTTTAATGGTCGAGTGTTTGAGTCACTAAAGAGCTCTTCATCAGTGACCAGAGTCTGTCAGACACACACTGGAGACGTTAATAACAGACGCGTGACCGTGATCGATACTCCAGACTTCAGATTCTCCACTCACACTGACTTTGATTCAGACTCGGAGCTGAAGAGAGCTCTACGTCCACCAGGAGCTCATGTCATCCTGCTGATTCTGCCTTTGAGCACTTTCACTGAACATGAGAAGGATTTCATTGATTGGTTTGAGCAGAAGTTTGGTGTAGAAGCTCTCAGATTTACTCTAGTGCTCTTCACTCATGTGGATCAGAGACACATGACACTAGGAGAAATGATCAGGGCAAATCCTCAATTATCTGGTTTCATTAACCGATGTGGTCAGAGATATCATGAGTTTAACGTTAAAGACCCAGCAAACAGACGGAAGGTGACTGAACTCATGGAGAAGATCCACAGACTGGTAACTGAGAACACAAACTCCCGTTACACACTAGAAATGATGCAGGAGACCGAGAGGAGGGCAGAGAAGGAAAAGAGAGAAGAGGAGGAGAGGAGAGAGAGAGAACGTAAAACGACATTAGACAGAGTCAGACGAGAGACAGAGGAGCGAGTGATGAGAGAATATGAGGAGGAGAAACACGGGTGGGAGATACTGGAGCCAGAAGAGGAGGGGCTAGAACAAATGACATTAGAAGAAGTCGGAATAGAGCCAGAGGAGAAAATTAGAGCAAAATGTGATGCTAAACAGAGTTATTTATCAGAAACATCTTGGAACAATCTGTATTATGTGGCTGTTGGAACTGCTGTTGGAGCTGCTGGTGGAGCAGTTGCTGGTGGAGCAGTTGTTGGTGGAGCAGTTGGAGCTGTTTTTGGAGCTGTTTTTGGAGGTGTTAGTGGAGCTGGTGTTGGTGTCATCTGACAGAGCAAAATGTGGGACACGTTCTGATACTGAAAGACTCTCCGGTCTGAATAAAACTGAAGAGGCCCAAAGCAATAAACTGTCATGAGGCCTTGAATCCCTAGTGGCAGCACTGGGTGCGGCTGTTAGTGAATATGTGTTTGTTGGGACAATAATCTTTGATCAGCAACATTTCATGTACATAAACTCATTTATAAATAAGTTAAAGGTATTATAAAATATATTCACCGTTTAAAATTATACTATAACAAGGAAAAATCCAGAAATGTAAATATTGTTTTATTTTCTAGTTTGTTCACAGATTTTGGTTCATGTGGTATGATGTATGAATTATGATCTGATTTGCATCTTTTGTGTTTATCTCTCATAACTGAGGGGTTGATGTCAAGAGTGCAGTAACTTCTAATACGATCAATAAATGGTTCTGAGTGTGAAATTTATTTTACACATACAGTAATTTGTTGTTATGTGGCGTTTGATTTTGTAATTAAAAGTATTATTTTGTTTAATAGTGAAGTTTCTGAGTGACATCTGTTTTTCCTGTAATCTCTAAACCTTAACTGTCAATGTGAGATTAACTTGTCAAAGATAATGAGTTAGCAATGTGCAGTTTACATCAATATTATTCTTGTTTAAGAGACTTTACCAACACAATTTCCACAATGGACTCTTATTTAAAAACTCGTCTGTGGTATGAACATTATATGCATCGTCATCTATCTCTCTGTAATCATTCATAAGTTCATTCTGTTCAAATAAACATGCTGTCAGTAGTTGAAATGTATTGATAATTCATCATCACCTGATTGCTATAAGAATTACCAATAAAGTAATTGGAAATTATTACCTCCTTTGTCTTTTTTTAAACACACTTCCACCAAGAAAATCAATGGGTTATTTATTCATAAAGCATGTCAAAATGAAAAAAAAAAAAAATGAAAAAAAAAAATCACATTTTATTCTGATTTTAGCTTATGGGTGTCATATGATGTGATTTCTTGTTTCCCCTTTTCTTTAGTGTGTTATGTAGCTGTTTGTGCATGAATAAGATCTGCAGAGTTACAAAGCTCAAAGGGTCAAACCCAAAGAGATATTCTTTGTAAAAGTTAAGGCTCAGCCATGCCTTCCTAAAACACTAAGTTCAAACACACGTATGTCAGTGTCACGTGTCCTTGCTCGACGAAGAAGACGGCCCAACGGTCATGATTATCTATGTTCTACTATATTTAGACTACTTCTTATTTATTAAATCCAGATGAAACATGGATTAAAATTAAGATAAAATTAATAAAAAAACGAAATTCACTTTAAAGAAAGGCTTTGTGCTTTCTGTTTGAGGTCTCTGGGCAATTTTTAAAGTCGCTTCAGAGCAGTCATGTCCGTGCGTAATGGAGAACTGTCACGTCCGTAACTTTTTTTTTTTTTCACATAAATGCAAACACCAAAAATAAAATAAAAATAATACAAAATTTAATTTTCTGTGGAGGCCGATCTTTATTCATCCGGTGTGGGTATATATATTTTAAAATTACTGAAAAAATATTTTGCCACCTAAAAGTTAAAGATTTTTTGTGTCACGTCACATGTGTATTTCCCTTATATTAAATATAAAACGAATGTGTAGACTGATATTTTTCTAATGTCTTGACTCCTTTCAGACGTTTCAAATAAATGCATTCTCTGAGAATTTTTATTTTAAGTTTTGACTGCAAATGTCACGTCCATTCACTGGAATCGCCCAATTTTAACGAATTTATCCTCAACTAGTTTTTGTGGTGTAGGTCTATGTATTTTATGTTAACTAAAATAATAGCCTACTAATAGTGATTTAAAGATGTGGTAGCGCTGCGAAGATCGCGAGTCGTCAACTTCGTCTAGCCGACACTGACGTAAAAAATAACTGTTTTATTAGTAAACAATTAAAATGTCTCCTGCTATATTGAACATATTTGCCTGTTCCTTACAAAACACTGACAGTGGGGTTTTTGACTGTTTTTTTTTTTTTTTTGAGCTGCTGCGGACAAATTATTTCGACACACACACACAAACACACACACACACACACACACACACACACACACACACACACACACACACACACACACACACACACACACACACACACACACACACACAATATTGATAAACAGGATTTTTTGTTGCTTTTTTAATACAATAAAAATTTCATTTAATTCATTGTTTAATAAAATTATAAGCCTGTTATTTTTAGTTTATTAACAGCAACAACAGCTGTAAAAATGAAGTTGACGATCGCCATCTCCGTAGTAGTGAACGCGCCTATAGAGAGAAATGCACATCATTACACAACCAGAGAGTAGCCTATTTCATTTCGTTTTAAATTGTTAAAAAGACATTTCAAGCTTTCTTAAGATATAGTTCATGTATGTGAGGCATATGCTGAGTTTCGTTAAGTTAGGATGAGATGCGCTCCTGTTTACGAGCAGTGCAAGTGGCCACGCGGGCGCCTCTATGATTGTGTTGTCTGCTATATTTGGTATTTGGCAATTGGTTGATAAAAAAAAATATTAAAATCAAGATACAATTTATAAAAAACGAAATTCACTTAAAAAAATCGTTTTCTGCAAAACAAAACTTAATTAAGTGGTCAAAATCATGTCTGACCCGCTCCATGTCTCTCGATATTGCGTACTCGTGTGTGCGGTTCACTTTTCATAATCAACATAGATGAAAAAATAACATTAGCCTATTATATTTTAACAAAAATGAAACTAAATGAACTTATTTAACAACACAGTAGGCCTACAGACTCTGTATTTGTACAAATTGCTGCACATTCATTTTATTCTGAATTTTGCACACACAAGTTGAAAGGCATTTGTTTGCATGCATGTAAAACATATCTGCAACATTTATCAAGTTCACTGATAATTATGCGTGCATTTATTAATCATTATCTTAATGAATAATGTAACAAGGACGAAGCATGTAAACTGTTTGTTTAGAATTTGGATCGATCATCGCAAATAGATCCAAATGAAGAAACGTACAAAACCATAGGCTAGAAAATGGGTGGGCCCGGACCTAAATGCCCACCCGGGCCCAATGGTAGCGCCGCAGCTGGTGGTAGCCCTACATCTTACACATCGTGGAAACAAAATAAGAATGGAAACTAAAATATGCAGTATCGCCCTACAGCGCACATTCTATCAGCAGTTCTGGCGCCTCAGTCCCAATACTGTAAAACTCGACGTACGTTCACATCACATGTTAATGCAGCGGTAGAGTTACACTCACAGGACACTGTGCACTTAAAAAGTTCATTATTTGCTCGTGCTTTAAAGCTTTGCCGGGTAAACATTTCTTTGGCATTCTGTTCTGACATGATGCTGCACTTTTTCTAAGCGCGAACTGAAGCGCACACTGTCAAACAGCGCCAAACTGGATTTTTGTTGGGTCAGACCCATCTGATATCGAAGGGGGGCTGATAACGCGAGATCAACATGGAGCTAAATGGAAAAAAAATAGCACCAAACAAGCCACTTTGAAATGTTGCTGTTTTAATGAATATAAAAGTTGGGTGACCCTCCCCCTAGACTAAAAAAAGTTGGATGACCCTCCCCTCAACAAAGAATAAAAAGACATGACCCTCCACCTATTTTCCTCCGGTGGCCCCTTCCATAAATACCGAACGGTCCCTAATTTATATTCGCCATGTCTCACAAATACATGTTCATCCGTAGATATTAGGTTTGAGCGTCTGCATGTGGAATTGAGTTTGGTTTAGATCAAATTCATCAAAATGTCCGCAGAGAGAGAGAGAGAGAGAGAGAGAGAGAGAGAGAGAGATGTTAGTGAGGGACAAAAGCAATGATCATCATGGCATTATCTGAAAGAAACCTTCGAAAAACAGCTGAACGCTACATCTATATATATATATATATATATATATATATATATATATATATATATATATATATATATATATATATTTTTTTTTTTTATTATTATTTTTTTTTTTTTTTCCACAAGTCATACATAAATTCATTCATTCATTCATGAGAACATGATGAAGATTCGATAATATGGCGAAGACTAGAATTTTAAAGTGATAACTGTCATTTAGCTAACGTTTCACGTTTCACAGTATGAATCGATATCGATGCTAAAACATTCACAAGATCGTTATGTATTGGCTTTATATGTTTGTGAAAGATACAAATATGTGTTATACTGTTGTTTAACACACCAAAAAAGCTCTAGCCTATTTCTCTCATCCTACATGAGTCATGCAGCATTACTGAAATAAAGTCAAATATTAAAGAAAAATAATGTTAATGCCTGTATTACTTTTGTGCAAATATATTTCACAAAATAAACATTTGGTCTCTATTTTGAATATAGAATATATATTTTTTTTGACTCATTCATACAATAATGATTATTAATAACTATCCGTCCATTCTCCAGACTGGATATTGAAGCCAGTTACAGCAATTGAATAGTCCATCACAGGACTAACACACACACACACACACACACACACACACACACACACACACACACACACACACACACACACACACACACACACACACACACACACACACACACACACACACACACACACACACACACTATTGAAGTTTCACATGCTTTTTATTATATCCAACAAAGCAGAAAAACAACGAAGAAATGAATAACAGAACTGTAGTGACACACACTAGATGGCAATACAACAGTGACACCTATTGGTAAATTACTATATAACAAAACACACACGTTTACTTAGCTATCTAAATGTGGACATTCCATAGACTTAATTATTTTTATACTGTACAAAGTTTTCTATGCCCCTACACTAAACCTACCCATCACACAAAACTTTCAGCAAAAAGTATTTAATTCCTTTATTTATTTATTCCTTTATTTATTTATTCTTACCCGTTTAAAAATGAGGATGTCCCTAAAGGGAGGTTTTTGGAGATTTGTCAGGTTTTGCTCACTTCTGGGTACAAATTTGTCACCAAAATATAGTTAAGTAGGTACACACAAACACTCACTCAGACACACACTTGATCCGCCCGATACACAGATTATCTGCAGATTAACTGCAATCTCTGCATCGCTATTTGAACATATAATTATTCTGCAAACGTCTTACAAAACAGCTGTATTTCTTCCACACTCAGCTTCTTTTATACAGTATAATACAATAAAGCATGAAACAGCATTAATGTGAATGTATTGTGTTGTGTACATCTTAAGATATTTGCTTATTTGTAGTTTGGACCCTATTTTTTCTTGGTGAAAGTGTCTTGAACAAAAGAAAAAGGACCTGAAAATGAAGTATCAGGTGAGTAAGTTTTTTATAAAGGTAAAAGAGTAGCAAAACCCGAGAGCATGTAGGCCAGATGTGAATTTGAAAACTTGAACAATAAATCCTTGTACGCAAAAAATTACACTCACTCACAGCTCCGACATGAAAACCTGTAAAATATTTCAATTTCGAATCTTCACGCCTTGACTTTTGCTACTCTAACGATATATTAGATGCAAAACTAACTTGTGCACTAACAACTCAGTGGCGGAGAGAGAGAAATGCAGGGAGAGGGAGAGGGCGCAAAGGAGTCATTTTATTGGTTGGTGACTAGCCAATGAAATGGGACTTCTTTTGTACATGATGATGCCAGAAACCCAACGTCCTCTGGGACTCTCTGAAGCGCTACAAGCTCTCCAGTTTTGCTACTCTTTTATAGTATTTTACCCCCTCTGGATTATTTGTAACAGACATAATAATTGTATAGGTGTTTTAGTTGACTGTATGCTGCATGGTTTTATGTATTTTAGAGGTTAGAGAACCAAGAGTTGATGAGAGATGAAGATGAAGATTGTCGGCTGCTGTTGATTGTTAAAACCGGAACCGGGAAAAGCGCCACAGGAAACGTCATCTTTAATGGTCGAGTGTTTGAGTCACTAAAGAGCTCTTCATCAGTGACCAGAGTCTGTCAGACACACACTGGAGAAGTTAATAACAGAAGCGTGACAGTGATCGATACTCCAGACTTCAGATTCTCCACTCACACTGACTTTGATTCAGACTCGGAGCTGAAGAGAGCTCTACGTCCACCAGGAGCTCATGTCATCCTGCTGATTCTGCCTTTAAGCACTTTCACTGAACATGAGAAGGATTTCATTGATTGGTTTGAGCAGAAGTTTGGTGTAGAAGCTCTCAGATTTACTCTAGTGCTCTTCACTCATGTGGATCAGAGACACATGACACTAGGAGAAATGATCAGGGCAAATCCTCAATTATCTGGTTTCATTAACCGATGTGGTCAGAGATATCATGAGTTTAACGTTAAAGACCCAGCAAACAGACGGCAGGTGACTGAACTCATGGAGAAGATCCACAGACTGGTAACTGAGAACACAAACTCCCGTTACACACTAGAAATGATGCAGGAGATCGAGAGGAGGGCAGAGGAGGAAAAGAGAGAAGAGGAGGAGAGGAGAGAGAGAGAACGTCAAATGATGTTAGACAGAGTCAGACGAGAGACAGAGGAGCGAGTGAGGAGAGAATATAAGGAGGAAAGAGCCATAAGACCAGAGAGCCCAGACAAAATGGGGAAATGGGGGAAACATATAAAGCTGAAATATGTCTGTGGGGAGGTGTTTCGGTGTGGAAGGAAGACTCTTCACGTGGATGGATGTTCACTAAGGGTTTCTTTACTGGAGGATCAGCATCAACTGCAGGAGTTTTGATTGGGAATCTCTGGAGATTGATGTTGAAGAGTCAGGTAATCCGCTCATTTCCTCATGAGCATCCCAGCGCTGTTAGACAGTTATTGCTGAAGTCAGGAGGTGTTGTGTGTGGTTTATCAGCCGGAGCTGTGATTGGTCACATTATAGGAGGAAATGAACTTCCTGTTACAGCATTAGCAGGATTAGCTGGAGCTGCCGGAGCTTTTGCAGCAATACAATGAAGATGCTGATGATTTACAGCCGGAAGTTAATTTTGTTGTCAAATAAACAACAATTAATATTAAATCTGCCGTATGCAACTTTTTAGTTAAAAATCAACAGAAATCAGTTATTGAGCAAGACACTAGTGTTCAAAACTGTCTCCATACCCTGATTTGCAACTGTAAGCTTGTAATAATGATTTATAATTTGAATTGTCAGAATCTGTTTTGTGTAGAATTTATGTAATTTTTCAGTTCGATGTCTTTTGTTTTTGCATGGTTACATAATATCAGTATACAGAAAGAAGAAATATGGTTACTATATGCTGTGTATGTGGACAAGAGTTATTTACAGTTTAAACTTTATCTTGATGGCTTGCTGATTCATTTATGTAGTTTAGTCTCTGATGATGTGGTTTCAAAATATTTTTTTTTATAGGCTTAGATAAATATTTTTCTTGGTTAAAGTGTGTTCAAAGAGAGAAAAGTCCCTGAAATGGACAGATAATGATGATGATGGCCTATATAATATATGTATACCAAAGATACCGTTTGTACTTTTACATACAGTGGATTGATGTTCACATCAATGTATCTTATTAAAACTGATCTAATATCCATGCATGGATTTGTGTGCTTCTGAATATTTATACTTGCAGTTAAGTTTTAGAGCCTAAAGAACAACCTTAGAAACATTTTAATACATACCTTCAATAATATCACCCTTAAATCATTAATTTCATTTCATTTCATTTCATTTTTATTTTGTTTCGAACATATTACAAATAGACAAAGGAAATACAATATAACATATATAAGTTGTAAACAAAGCAACAAAACAAACAAAGTATTTATCCACAATATTTGAATAAATAACTAATGTGTTCGAAAAGGAGCAGGAGGAAGCCAAAGCTTATTACTTCCCACCCCTAATTTCAATGCTCATAATTACTTAAACACTTAATTACACCATTTCTTTACAAACCTAAACCAAACACCCCAAAAACAATGAAAACAGAAACACAACAGCCAAACTTATTTACTGTGCAGCCCAGCACATTATAATCACCTGTCCCTTTACAGTCTGTATAATATCCCCGCCCAACATTACCTATCTTCATCCCTGTATCCTTTTATAAGCATGTTTCTATACAATATTTTATATATTTGTACTGTTTTTTAGCTCCAGCTCCAAACCATTCCACAAACTCACACCACATACCGTTATGCACATGCTTTTCATATTTGTTCTGACTTTTAATTTTTTGAAGTTATTCTCCCCTCTTAAGTTATACCCACCCTGCCTATCCATAAACATTTTTTGCATATTTCCTGGAACTAAATTATTTCTTGCTTTGTACAAAATTTGAGCCGTCTTGAATTTAATCAAATCAATGAACTTTAATATATGTGATTTAAAAAACAATAGATTGGTATGTTCAAGGTGTCCTGTATTATTAATGATTCTTATAGCTTTTTTTTGTAATGTGCATAATGGCTGTAGGTTGGTTTTGTAGGTATTACCCCATATCTCCACACAATAACTTAAATACGGTAAAATGAGAGTATTATAGAGTGTATGTAAAGATTTATGATCTAAAATATGCCTTGATTTCACTAGTATTGATATAGATTTAGCTAATTTTGCTTTAACATAATTTATCTGAGGTTTCCAACAGATTTTATGGTCAATAATCACACCAAGAAATTTATTTTCATAAACTCTTTCAATACAAACGTTGTCTATCTCCAATTTTATATCAGGATTTTTTTTGTGTTTCCCAAATAACATTATCTTTGTTTTACTTAAATTTAATGACAATTTATTCACATCAAACCACTGTTTTAATTTTTTCATTTCTGATGTGATTATCTCCAAAAGCTGTTGTAAATTGTAACCAGAACAGAAAATACTGGTATCATCTGCAAATAAAATAAAATTCAGCATATTAGAAACTCTGCATACATCATTTATATATAAAATAAAAAGCTTTGGACCAAGAACTGACCCCTGTGGCACTCCACAAGTTATATTCATACAAGTTGATTTATGTTCACCAATTTCCACAAATTGTTTTCTGTTTCGTAAATAGCTACTCACCCAGTTTAATCCTACTCCTCTAATGCCATACTTTTCCAGTTTATTGGTCATAATATCATGATTAATCGTATCAAATGCTTTCTTTAAATCTATAAAAATTCCTACTGCATATTTTTTGTTATCTATACTATTTGTAATTTCCTCAATTAATTCCATTACCGCTAAGGATGTTGATCTATTTGTTCTGAATCCATATTGACTGTCAACTAAGAGTTTATATTTTTCAATAAAATTATCCATTCTTTCTGCAAAAAGCTTTTCAAGGATTTTAGAAAACTGGGAGAGTAATGAAACCGGCCTGTAATTTGTATAGTAATGGCTGTCTCCACTCTTATATAGTGGTATTACCTTTGCTATTTTCATTTTATTTGGAAATTTACCGGTTTGAAAAGACAAGTTACATATGTATGTTAATGGTTCTACTATCTCCGTAATGACTTTTTTACCAATACCATATCAATACCATTCCAATCCACAGAGGCTTTACTTTTACATTTTTTTACAATCTGTAGAACCTCTTTTTCTTTAACTACTTTAAGGAAAATAGAATTAAGGTTTCTGTCCAAAAGATCTGCAACAACTTCATTTTTTACTTCACAGTCCTGAATTTTGTCTGCTAAATCTGGTCCTACATTTATGAAGAATTTATTGAAACCATGAACCACATCTTCCATATTGTTTACTATCTTATCCTTCTCGATATAATACTCTGGATAACCAGTATTTTTATTTCCGGGTTCATTTCTTATAATACTGTTTAACACCTTCCACAAACCTTTCATATTGCTTTTATTCTTATCTAAAATTTTATTATAATACTCTTTCTTACATATCCTCATAATACTGGTTAATTTATTCTTATATTTTTTATATTTGTTTTCTGCTTCAATAGTTCGACATTTTATAAATTTCCTGTATAATGTGTTTTTCTTTTTGCAGGCATTTTTCAGACCCTTAGTGATCCAAGGACTATTTGTTTGTTTATGACTATAACTGTATTGTTTTACCGGACAATTTTTATCATACAATGATGTAAAAACATTTAGAAATGCATCATACACTTTATTGATGTCTTTATCTTCTTTAAACACATCTTTCCAATTTTGTTTTAACAAATCATTCTTAAATGCATTGATGTTTTCTTCAGTTCTTTCCCTCTTGTATTTATACTGATTTTGATACTTAGGTTTCCAGTAAGTACAGTGATAGACAATAAAGACAGGTAAATGGTCACTGATGTCATTAAACAATAGCCCACTTTCCAAGTTATCTCCCATAATGTTTGTGAAAACATTATCTATTAAAGTTGCGCAATATGAGGTAATTCTGCTAGGTCTAGTAATTTTTGGATATAGACCCATACTGTACATGGTATTAATGAAATCTTCTGTCATCTGATGTTTTTTTGGATTTAATAAATCAATGTTATAATCCCCACATATAAACAGACTCTTTTGCAATGATTTGGAAAACATATTTTCTATCCAATCTTTGAATAACTCAATGCTTGATCCAGGAGCTCTGTATAGACAACTCACAATAATATTTTTTACCTTTTCCACACATATTTCTACTGTAATACATTCTAGTAATTTATCAACAGCTGTTGTCATGCTCTTTACCACATTATACTTCAATCTTTTATCCACATATATTGCCACACCTCCTCCACTCTTTTTTACTCTGTTATTGTAGTTCAGTTCATATCCATCCATCTCAAAATCCACACCCTTATCAATACTAATCCATGTCTCCGATATTGCTATAATATTAAATGGGTTCTTAAATTGTCTCAAATACTCCTTAATATTTAGGAAATTGGCATAAAGGCTTCTGCTGTTGAAGTGAATAATTGATATGTTATCATCTGATTGGAAAGTAACATTAAATTCATCCTCTGTGTAATAACTGCAGTTGTTGTTGATGTTGTGAAACAAGTTATTTTCTGGGTCAATGTCATTATCTATGTCTTGTATTCCATGCTCTGTGTATGCAAACGTTTCCAATCTCGATATGGATATATTTTTGTTGACAGAGATTGTCATGTTTATTGTCTTAAGTTTACCTTGTTTTCTTTTTGTATCATTGGTACTTATCCAACTCCTCCAAGCTCCTGACTACCAGTATTTTGGCTTGTTCTGGAGATCCGTTGAGCTTGATGAATATTTTACAGTTCCTGGTCCATG
Organism: Leucaspius delineatus; assembly: GCA_023718395.1. Lineage (NCBI taxonomy): Eukaryota > Metazoa > Chordata > Actinopteri > Cypriniformes > Leuciscidae > Leucaspius > Leucaspius delineatus. The sequence continues at coordinate 47,487,356 of CM043363.1, read as the reverse complement.
TAGATTGTATTTTCTTCTGTTTTCTAAGGAAACGGGCCTTTTTGGCGATGTCGGCATTTTTCTTTGTCAGATGCTCGTTTACATACACATCCGTACCCTTCAGCAGCCTTCCCTGCTTCAGCAGATCCGTCTTTTGCTTCCTGGAGGAAAACCGAATTATTATGACCGGTTTATCCGTCTTGTTTTTTCGTGGGAGAGGGTGACAAGCCTCGATGTTATCCTTAACCAACTCAATCCCCTTTGAGTGGAAGAACGCCATCACCTGTTGCTCCACTGAAGCAACCTCCTGCTCACTCAACTCCTCTCCTTGTGACTTTGCCGCCGCTCGGGCATACGAAATGGGTTTCGTCTCCAAACCGGTGACTATGATGTCATTCATTCTGGTATATTGCTCCAGATCAGCCACCCGGTTCTCCAATAACGAAATCCTCTTATCCTTCTCGGTGTTTTGTATCCTCAAGGACTTGACTTCTTCCACCAGATCCATAATGGTTTTCTGTTGTTGTCTAACAGCAGAAAGTTCCTCCGCCAACATGTCAAGCGATCTTTTAATATCGTCAACCTCATCATGTACGGGATTCTTCTTTGGTGCCATCGCATTTCAAAATTCTTGATGTAAATTAATGTATTGGATGAAAATTAATGTATTGGTTTATTTCAGTAACCCATGAAACTCCACATGAACAATGAAAATATTCATATGATACATTTATTTAACATTAATGGAACACATCAGGACTATTTCATTAGAAACCTAATATTATAAGCTGAGCCTGCTTAAATGCTGTGGTGTGAAGAGAGGTGTTAATAATGTGATATTACAATAATATGGTGCCCTGGTGGCCTGTATACAGTAGTTAGCACAAATGTCAAGTGTGATTTATCGTTTACACTAGATAGTGTTACATTAAGCACCAACACTTCAACAGAATTATATTTGAAACTGACTTCTCAATAATTCTGAAGATATTACTGTAGATTACAGCACCACCCCCTTTCCTTTCAGACATGGCTCGTTTTTATAACAGTAATCTTGGGGGGTGGACTCATTTAAAGTAATGTAACCATCTGGTTTTAGACAGTTTTCTGTCAATCCGTAATCATATAATTAACAATACAGTGGTGGTCAGAATTAATGGCACCCCTGGTAAATATGAAGCCTGAAGCCTCAGCCTGGAGCCTGAATAGTATTTAATATTCTTTCAGGTATGATCTAAGTGTATGTATGTCCTGTTCCTGGTCATGGGTTCTTATTGTATCGGGAGAGGTGTTCTTCTGAATACGAGTCTGCATACTCGTGTAAGGGGGATTTGAAAAGCTACAGAAGTTTTTCAGTTTTGATTGTGAGGCAGAAGCATCGCCCACATGCATGCTCACATTAATAAAAAGCCTTAAAGGGATAGTTCACTTTGAAATAAAATTTTGGTATGTTTTAGCTTACCTCAAGGGCATCCGAGATGTAGGTGTCTTTGTTTCCGCAGTAGTTTCAATTTTGATATTTTTAGGTCAAACCGTTCTTGTCTGTCAGTCATATAATGCAGGTCGATGGTCACTGTCTCAAAACACAAGCACAGAGTCCAAATTAAAACAATTCCCCATCGTCCAAATTAAACAATTCCCCATCATAAGTACACATTGATGGCCTAAGACACGAAACGAGCGGTTTATGTGAGAAAACGAACAGTATTTATATCGTTTTTACCTCTAATAACAAAGCCACGTCCAAGTGATCTGAAGGCGTGGGCGCTTCCTATTGTGTGACGTGTGCGCAGACTGGTGCATAGATATACACACTAGATGTCGCCTCGTTCCTTGAACTGGCGTAGCCAAGGCGGCTTCTATTGTATATATCTATGCAACAGTCTGCGCATACGTCACACAATAGGAAGCGCCCGCGCCTTCAGATCACTTGGACGTGGCTGGGAATGGAAAGGAAATGAAAAGTGGAATAAAGTCGTTATTTTTATTTGTTTTTGCGCACAAAAAGTATTCTCGTCGCTTTATAAACTTAAGATTGAGCCACTGGAGTCACTTGGACTATATTAACGATCTCTTTAATGACTTTTCTGGGCCAGCAAGTTTCGGTCACATAGCAGCCTATGGAGGAGTGAGACATAGCTCTGATTTCATCAAAAATATCTTAATTTGTGTTCTGAAGATGAACGAAGGTCTTACGCGGTTGGAACAACATGAGGGTGAGTAATTACTGACAGAATTTTCATTTTTGGGTGAACTAACCCTTTAACCAGAGAATTTCTCGTCAAGAAAAAATGCCTTATTGTTGCGTCGTGGACTGTGAAAATCACACCGGTTGAGGAGTCAAGTTTTTCAGGATTCCTGCAGGATCTCATCCGTTTAAAAAAAAAATAGACGACATCTGTTCAGATCTATTTTTTTTTTTTACAGTCTATGGTTCAGATACTGCTGCTATCTGCTAAGTAGCATGACACAGGTCACAATTAATGCCAGATATCGAACTTCACCTAACTATTAAACCAGTCTACAGTTTACAGAAAACATTTGTTTACTTACCAGGGCTTAACTATACCGTTGTTGTCACAATAACTGTCAATAACACAATAACACTAAACACGAGCATCTTTGATCGTAGCATTGTCCCAGTCTGCCCGTTTATTATATAAAAAATACACATAGCCTACTTAACAGTGTTACATTTTTAAAAAGTACTGTTCGACAGAACTGCTTGGTTTGTTACCACAGTTATCTGCGTGGTTCCTCGGCGATGAAGTTCCACATTTGCGGCTATCCAACACGAAACTGCATGCAGCAAATAAGCCGTTCACAATATTTTCTTCAGATAACTCCAAATTTCTCCCACACACTGGACTCGATTTTTGATGACTGTCGAGTCGACAACTTTACAATCTCCACTAGCTATTCTTTCTTCAACTCCTCAGCATCCATCTCGACGACTGCAAGCAGGTCGCGCGCGCGGTTATGATGCATTTTTAAACGTGAATGATCAGGGCGTGGCGCGTGGGCAAATAAACTGATGTGGATTTTAAATTATTTTATCAACTTGAAATACAGGCAATCAGGCATATTTTCGTAGACGTGTTCCTAAAAATCTGAATATATTTTTACGTTTGCATGTGATTGTTTTAAACCCGTGTTTAGACCTATTTTTTTACAGTCTATGGTTTAGACCCGTGTTTCCCCGTGTCCGACCCCATAGATATAAACACTAGATGTCGCCTTGGGGTTCTCATGCGTCAAAACCGCCGCCATCTTTGAACAGGGGTCTTGCCATAGGAAGTAGCAAGGTAACGCTGCTATCTCCGCCTATACTTCGATTTTATGGATGATACCGGACTTTTGTGCTGCGTATGGATGTTCACACGAACGAAATCTAAACCAGACAGCATGGGATTACATGTACTCTGTGGATGGTAGTAGTCAAGTTGTTTTTTTATAAGTTCAGTGTACATTTCTCTGCTTGGAGGAAGAAAATGAACTGTGATTCTCGCACAGCTAATGAACTGTGAATATTCTTTAGATATTATTTGAAATAACTCTTGTGTTTAAAATGTACAATATGCAGGAGTTGATCCTCAATACCCACTTTTGGCTGTGATGTGCTGTTCCTAACTTTTGATTTTGATTGATTTTTTACCGATTGTACTCAAACCTTTTAATGAAAAAAAGAAAAACCTGTAAGTACAGACCTAATAGTATGCTGGTCCTCTCCCTGTCAATCTTCAAACAGTACATCCATGATTATTATACATAGAATTCCGCAAATCTTATGTAGCCTATGTGTGCGTTTTGCACAAGGACAGTGGGCTCAAGGGCTTGTTTCTTTTCCTTGCAAACTGGGGATGGAGGTGTGGAAGGACACTGAAATTTGTGAAAATGTCAACGGTTTAAAGCCTTTCTTTAAAGTGAATTTCGTTTTGTATAAATTGTATCTTAATTTTAATAAATTTTATTCATCAACAAATTGCTTGTTAATATAATCATGGAGGCGTCCGCGCGGTCACTTACTTATTGCACGTTAACTGGAGCGCATCTCATCCTAACTTAACGAAACTCAGCCTATGCCTCACACAGACATGAGAAATACATCAAATACACAAAGCTTAAATAGTCTTTAAACGAAATAATTTCTATCTCTAGGCGCGTTCACTACGGAGATGGCGATCGTCAACTTCATCTCTGCAGCCGAGTCGACACTGTCAGAAGTTTATTAATAAAAATCAATGCACGCGTCACCGGATTTACAAATGCACTTCTTGCTTGTTGCACGCACACATATGTCGAAATAACGAGATATTATGTTGAAATAACATTATTCTTAATAAAACATCTTTTAGAATATTTGATTGAATGCTGAATGTTGCGCTTGTTCAATTTAATAAAATTAAAAATTTAATTGTGATCATTAAAATAATTGAATATTAAATATTTAGTTTTGCTCATTTATATATGTATTATATAGCAATAGTTTATTCTAGGTTTACTCAAGTGGAAGAATGTGACTAATAAACTTAGGCCTACTAGCACTATGCATTATATTTTGAAAAATAAGTAATTATCTTAATATCAAAACCTTAAATTTCCTCTGGACTCAATGATAAATACATGTCTGACCGTTGGAACGAATAAAAACTAGAAAATCGCATTCATGACGATTTATGGTGATTTTATTTCCGTTAGACCTTTGCCTACATTGACGCTGATGCATTAAAGAGGAGGGGCTCCCCTGTTCCAAGATGGCGGCTCTATTGACGCATTCGTTCCAATGAACTGCCGTATACAAGGCGACATCTAGTGTTTATATCTATGGTCCGACCCGACACAGTTGGATATTTTTCACCCGTTTGAGCAAAATTTACGGGTCACCCGTCCGACTCCGAACCCGTGCAGGACTCTAATCAGGCAGACAATCGCCATTAGCTAAAACAAGTTTATTATGGTTCTGTTCCCGTTCCTGTGATGGCAAAGATATATATGCCGGTCTATTAGCCGCACCATTTTTCTGGCCCCATGCTGCGCGCGCACCCAACCTAGGCGTTCGATGTTTACAAACATTGAAGGGGTCTATTCAATAATTTAGCTAAATGTATCAAATATATCATGGCCAGCTGACTCCAGGAGTTTGCCAAATTCTTTGTGTGGAGCACTCATAACCATACTCATTTGTTATTGTCCTTGAAGGCTTAAACAAAGCCAATCTAACACATGAACTCCTCAAATACAGACAATCTATTAAATGCCCGACCAGAGAGGAGTATTTGGGACACTGACCACATCATGGTCCATCCCCAGATAGCAAACAGTCATTGAAACTATGTTAAATCAACATTCCTTTTTCAACAATAAGTCATTGAATCAACATCGAACTCTGATGTTGATTCTACATCATTTTGCACCCTGTTTTAATATTGAAACAACGTTGAAATCCTGTCCATAGATCAACGGAATTTCAATGGTGTTTCAATTATCAGGAATATTGAAACAATGTTGAAATTTCAACTAAACTAAGGATCAACGTGATTTCAATGGAATTTCAATCGTTTTTAAATGTTAATTTTAAATGTAATGCCATAATTTAAATAGCCTGCTTTATCTACAGCCAGTAGTAATAGAACATTTGAAATCTGGTATAAAACACTGAACACACCACACTAAAACAAATTCATTTTTATTAGCCTTTTTATTGAATTATTTGTACTCTTTATTTACACTTCAATGTCCTCTGATGCCGAATATTTTATCGTCCAGTCCCTCCTGCCCGGTCTGGCGCATAGCGCAGCCACTTTTGCACAGCCTGTGGGTGACGGCGGCTGTCCCCATCTGCTGAGTAGAGCATCTAAAACAGAAAATAAAATCATTTGCATTTAAGTTAAACAGAACACATATTTAAACACTTGGAACAAATTAAAATTCAATATAGGCTAAATAACTGGATACTTATAACTAAGTAAATAGTAAATGTATTGATTAGAGTTACCAGACTGAGACAAAAGATTTTTCCGGTCGACTAATTGCACATTTATATTAATTTCTGCTTAAATACTGGGTGCATGGAGGAATATAGCATACGCCCGAGCACATGCGTAAATCTCACCGCAAATCTCAGGCAAAAACAGGCTAATAATAATAAATAGGCTATGTCTTTAAAATTAACGAGGCATTTTAGTTGTTTCTATATGAAGTATGTGGGGCTAAGCCCCCCCTTGATGCCAGATCTGGTTGTCAGGCGCTGACAGTGCGCGCGCGCTTCCCCGCGCTCAGAAAAGGTGCATGTCAGAACAGAACGCCAATGAAATGTTTTCCTCAAAAGCAGATCTTGGAGAAGATCATCAAAAATCGTGATATTGCATAAGCACTAGTATAAAACGACTGTTATCATTTCTGAAAACAAACATAATTTAGTTACAAAACTGTATCGCATGCATATCGCAGCCTTGCTCGAGGATTATTAATATTTTGTATTAGTATTACGACGAGATGGTCTAATCGGCATTTCGTGGCGGTGCTGTGTTCCCTTTCGAACGGTCACTTCGTATTGCGTAGCTATACGCAGCGGGGAAACTCCTTTTCCTCGATTTACTGAAGCTTTTATTTAAAACGCATTTGCAGCTGCACAGCTAGCACATTGAGCGTGGCTCGCTCATAGGCTGTGCTGCAGCAACTGCTTAAACCAATGGCGCGGGCGCCTCAGACAGGCCACCAATGAACAACATTGTACGTCAGAGCTCCCAAAGGGGGCGTGGCCTTAGTCTATATCAGAGCCCCGCATTCGCCATTATAGCAGATATCACTCCTTCAGCGACAACTTCATGTCTCTGACTGTTTTACTGAGCTTCGCCGTTTGAACAAGCCCTTCAGCCTGAGCGAGCATCTATTCAGCGGACTACGCCCTTTCTGCCGTTTTCCCCTGACGCCGTCTCACCTGTGGCTATCCGGCGACGACGACGATACATATCCTTTTACTAGCAATTAATGTTTCTAATATGCCTGGTTCATCTTGTGCCACGTGCGGAGGTAAGCTGCACGAGGCCGATGGACACGCGAGCTGCATTTCTTGCCTGGGAGTTCTCCACGCAAAATGCACTCTCTGCCGGCGGATGTGTGCCACGTGCGGATGCATCTGCATAGGCTTATTACATCATGCGCTCGCGGCTAGCTCTGCTTTTGGACGGCAAACCGCCTCTTGCGCTCCCCCCGTTTCTTCCCTCGTCGAGCCTCGACGGAAGAAGCGCGTGGGTAGATGTTCGAGCGGCTAGCTCTCTTTACGACACAAGCGAGCTACCCCACCCTCGGTTTGGCACGTCACACAGAAGCGCGTTTTCTCTGAAAATGCTCTCATGCGCTTGCCCGCTTCCTTCCCTCATTGAGCAGCGACGGAAGAAGCGCGCGGTCAGATGTGCGGATCGGCTTATTACGTCATGCGCTCGCGGCTAGCTCTCCTTTGGGACGGCAAACCGCCTCTCGCGCTCCCCCCCGTTTCTTCCCTCGTCGAGCCTCGACGGAAGAAGCACGTGGGTAGATGTTTCGAGCGGCTAGCTCTCTTTACGACACAAGAGAGCTACCCCGCCCTCTGTTTTGCATGTCACACAGAAGCGCGTTTTCTCTGAAAATGCTCTCTCGTGCAGCAGCAAAGGAAGAAGCGCGCGGTCAGATGTGCACGCGGCTATCTCTCTTTACGACACGAGAGCTACCGCTCCCTTACATTCTGTTCATCACGCAGAACCTTCTCCGTGATTCAGACACAACAGCGCGTTTTCATGCCTGGAATCAACCACGCTGAAACCGTTCTCTCTCACTGCAAGAACAAGCTGCCATTCTAAGTATTATAAGAGTTTTTCTCTGTCAATCCCCCTCTGTCAGTGGTGGATTCTGAGACTCTCGCGCCTCTCGGCTGGACTAAATCTTTTCACCAAAGCGAACGAGTTCACGTCGGCTCCGCCCCCGCGTGACTCACCCTCGTTGGCAACGTCCGGGAAAGGGGTTGATCGGGCTCAACGTTGACCCCGCCCCCATCTAAACCCAGTAGGAGTGCAATTGGAAGAAGAATGGCCAGCTAGTCATGTTGAATCACGATTCTAACAAAGCTATAACTGCAGTCTAGGGGCCCGGTAAACCGTGCACTGCTGCAAATTATCGCTGTTCTCACAGCAGCTCAAACAGAGTGAGAAATAAATGTTCCCCCACAGCCCCCGCTCACAGGTAGCTGGGAACGTTCTCAAATGAGTCATTAGGCCCGTTACAAGCGTGCCACTCATGCCGCACACTATCACTGCAGTCAGCGCGCCCGCTATGAAGCGTGCGCCGCCACAGATAGTCACTGCTCAAAATCCCATGACACTTCTCACAGCTCCCCACTCTAGCCCATTAGTCTGCAGAGTAGTGAACGCTGGACCCGAGTCAGTGCAGTAGTGAACGCTGGACCCGAGTCTGCGCAGTAGTTAATGCTGGACCCGAGTCTGCGCAGTAGTGAACGCTGGACCCGAGTCTGCGCAGTAGTGAACGCTGGACCAGAGTCTGCGCAGTAGTGAACGCTGGACCCGAGTCTGCGCAGTAGTGAACGCTGGACCCGAGTCTGCACAGTAGTTAATGCTGGACCCGAGTCTGCGCAGTAGTTAACGCTGGACCCGAGTCAGCGCAGTAGTGAACGCTGGACCCGAGTCTGCGCAGTAGTGAACGCTGGACCCGAGTCTGCGCAGTAGTGAACGCTGGACTCCAGTCTGCGCAGTAGTGAACGCTGGACCCGAGTCTGCGCAGTAGTGAACGCTGGACCCGAGTCTGCACAGTAGTTAATGCTGGACCCGAGTCTGCGCAGTAGTGAACGCTGGACCCGAGTCTGCGCAGTAGTGAACGCTGGACCCGAGTCTGCGCAGTAGTGAACGCTGGACCCGAGTCTGCGCAGTAGTGAACGCTGGACCCAAGTCTGCTCAGTAGTTAATGCTGGACCCGAGTCTGCGCTGTAGTGAACGCTGCACCCGAATCTGCGCAGTAGTGAACGCTGGACCCGAGTCAGCGCAGTAGTGAACGCTGGACCCCAGTCTGCGCAGTAGTGAACTCTGCACCCGAGTCTGCGCAGTAGTGAACGCTGGACCCGAGTCAGCGCAGTAGTGAACGCTGGACCAGAGTCTGCGCAGTAGTGAACGCTGGACTCCAGTCTGCGCAGTAGTGAACGCTGGACCCGAGTCAGCGCAGTAGTGAACGCTGGACCAGAGTCTGCGCAGTAGTGAACGCTGGACCCGAGTCTGCGCAGTAGTGAACGCTGGACTCCAGTCTGCGCAGTAGTGAACGCTGGACCCGAGTCTGCGCAGTAGTGAACGCTGGACCCGAGTCAGCGCAGTAGTTAACGCTGGACCAGAGTCTGCGCAGTAGTGAACGCTGGACTCCAGTCTGCGCAGTAGTGAACGCTGGACCGGAGTCAGCGCAGTAGTGAACGCTGGACCGGAGTCAGCGCAGTAGTGAACGCTGGACCAGAGTCTGCGCAGTAGTGAACGCTGGACCCGAGTCTGCGCAGTAGTGAACGCTGGACTCCAGTCTGCGCAGTAGTGAACGCTGGACCCGAGTCTGCGCAGTAGTGAACGCTGGACCCGAGTCTGCGCAGTAGTGAACGCTGGACCCGAGTCTGCGCAGTAGTGAACGCTGGACCCGAGTCTGCGCAGTAGTGAACGCTGGACCCGAGTCTGCGCAGTAGTGAACGCTGGACCCGAGTCTGCGCAGTAGTGAACTCTGCACCCGAGTCTGCGCAGTAGTGAACGCTGGACCCGAGTCAGCGCAGTAGTGAACGCTAGACCAGAGTCTGCGCAGTAGTGAACGCTGGACCCGAGTCTGCGCAGTAGTGAACGCTGGACTCCAGTCTGCGCAGTAGTGAACGCTGGACCCGAGTCTGCGCAGTAGTGAACGCTGGACCCGAGTCTGCTCAGTAGTTAATGCTGGACCCGAGTCTGCGCTGTAGTGAACGCTGCACCCGAATCTGCGCAGTAGTGAACGCTGGACCCGAGTCAGCGCAGTAGTGAACGCTGGACCCGAGTCTGCGCAGTAGTGAACTCTGCACCCGAGTCTGCGCAGTAGTGAACGCTGGACCCGAGTCAGCGCAGTAGTGAACGCTGGACCAGAGTCTGCGCAGTAGTGAACGCTGGACTCCAGTCTGCGCAGTAGTGAACGCTGGACCCGAGTCAGCGCAGTAGTGAACGCTGGACCAGAGTCTGCGCAGTAGTGAACGCTGGACCCGAGTCTGCGCAGTAGTGAACGCTGGACTCCAGTCTGCGCAGTAGTGAACGCTGGACCCGAGTCTGCGCAGTAGTGAACGCTGGACTCCAGTCTGCGCAGTAGTGAACGCTGGACCCGAGTCTGCGCAGTAGTGAACGCTGGACCCGAGTCAGCGCAGTAGTGAACGCTGGACTCCAGTCTGCGCAGTAGTGAACGCTGGACTCCAGTCTGCGCAGTAGTGAACGCTGGACCCGAGTCAGCGCAGTAGTGAACGCTGGACCCGAGTCTGCGCAGTAGTGAACGCTGGACCCGAGTCTGCGCAGTAGTGAACGCTGGACCCGAGTCTGCGCAGTAGTGAACGCTGGACCCGAGTCTGCACAGTAGTTAATGCTGGACCCGAGTCTGCGCAGTACTGAACGCTGGACCCGAGTCAGCGCAGTAGTGAACGCTGGACCCGAGTCTGCGCAGTATTGAACGCTGGACCCGAGTCAGCGCAGTAGTGAACGCTGGACCAGAGTCTGCGCAGTAGTGAACGCTGGACCCGAGTCTGCGCAGTAGTGAACGCTGGACTCCAGTCTGCGCAGTAGTGAACGCTGGACCCGAGTCTGCGCAGTAGTGAACGCTGGACCCGAGTCAGCGCAGTACTGTAACGTAACATTCTCATTTCCCACTAGTTATTTTCCTCTGCATCTCACCAGCAATTTCGATTCAAAGCTATTTTCATTCAAATTCAATTAATAAATTTTTGACTTTCTAACTGCTCTGTAACTTAACTGTTTTGTAATCCTTTTATTTCTGCACAGATTTTTTTTATGGTTATGCATAATTATGTTTACTGTTATTATCTTCTTATTTTACATTGGATTTGTAAGGACTGATTTTCCTGCTAAAACAAAACGCACCCTGCAATAAAGCCATAAAATGCACCCTGGACAGCAGATAGCAAAGACAGAGCACAGAACCTTGTCCTGCCCAAACTTATCTCCTTGTCCCTTTGTTTGACTTCAACTCATCCCCCCTCTCCCTCCTTTTCTCCCTCCTCAAGTCACTGAAAGTTAAATTAAGAATGTCTATATATCGCATATGGTGTATCTTGTGAATGTGTTATTTTTTCCTTTTCATGTTTGGTATCATTTTAAGGGTCTCAGTGCGATTGGTAAAATGGTCTTAATTTCATTGCAGTCATTGGTTTAATGAGAAAGATTGAGAACTTAGGAGAATCCTGTATCTCCTCTCTGGCTGATATCTCTTTACGATATCTTAAGAAACCAGGTGCTACCCCCCTGGGGTACAGGGATTGGCCCAAACAACTCCAAACAACATTTGTTTAACCCCTGTTGTTCTGGTCTGGTATTTAAGGTGAGGGGACAGAGCAATCTTTGGGAATCTTTTACCAGGATCATCCCCCACACAGTAATGCATGGCAGTATTTTCCTGTTGGAAAATCCTGACACATTACTGTGTGTCTTTGTCAGGAGAACATTGCTTACTTTGAGATTCATCTTTGAGTAAATGTATTTTCTGAATTGGCTTTTAATCATTTACTTCTGTAATTGGCATGATACATTTTTTTACCTGACAAATAAATGTTACATCTTGATTTATTCTGAAGTATTCTGAAATCATTATTTTAATATATTAAGGAGGCTGGTGCTACCGCAAATCTTAGTTAAGGTAGGTCAAACTAAAGGCACATGTATGAACGGAGCAGTAGGCACGTCATCATGAAGACCTTTTGATTTCTGTCTATCACTGGTTTAGCAAGTTGTATGGAAGTGGCTAAATTAAACTACACTCTCTAGTTCGAGTGAGCAGTAGGCAACCGACTTTAGGGGTATTAGCAAACCCTACATCCTATGACTGAAATCAGAATTAACTGGTTTGTGTCCGTGAGAAACACGATTTGGCCGACGTGATCTCTAAGCGGCATTTGGGTCCATAATGATTTAATAACTGAAAGTATGGGATACTCAGAGTAATCAAAGATCTAAATTAATTCATAATCAATATTTATGATTATTTTCTAATCAGAAATACGATCTAAATTTGATTATCATTTGAAATTGGAGTCAGATTACGCATAGAGCTAAAGTAATACTAAAACTAAGTTCCAATAAATTAAGTGAACTTCACTGGATCGCTGAAAAGACATACACGCTTTAAACCTTCGCCAGGCCGTTGGATTCCGTCATTGGGCCAATGGATGGTCCTTACAGATTTATTATATTTAAATAGTTATTTTATTTATTTGGCTATCTTATAAAATTGTGTTGCTTAGTATTAGTATATTTTTTACTATTACTTTTATTTATTGAATTATTGCATCTAGTGAAGAAGCTGCAAATGTAAAATTTTGTTGGATGGGGACAGTTTGACGCATACAATGACATTAAAGAAATTCAATCATTCATTTAACCGATACGTTTAAAATAGCTGACTGATTCAGGGACAATTCAGGGATTGAATTCATTAACTCACCTGATTCGTTCAAAAAAGCTAATTCATTCAGCAATAAAACACCAAAGACAGACGACTATTCTGTAGATTTGTTTGGAACTGTATTCATGGAAAACAGAGCAAAACAGACAATATTGTGTCTAAAATGTAACTCAGTGTTAACTTGTTTGTTGAACTGTTGCATAACATCAATATCACATTTGCAATCGTGCTGATGTTCAGGGAAAAAAGCACACTTTCTCATGCGATATTGCTTAACACGGTCATATGACGTAAGCATAAAAAGTCAAACAGATATTTTATCCTCACATCTTAGTGGTCAGTCTAACTGCATTATAATAGGCTACATCATGCAGTAAAAGCATGCATTTTTAATGCGCAAGTGCAGGAGTTTATCGTACTTGAAAAAAAATATGCTATTTTGCAAACTTTTGACACACAGACACAGCAATCAAACATCCAGCAGAAGCTGTTTGTCCACCCGACAGATCAAACTGATCAAAAAAAATTTTGTACAGACAAAACAAACAGGAAAAATATTGCAGGGTCCATTTACATTCCAAAACCAGTGAATAGCATTACATATTTATGACATTTAACATTTATAACATATACATTTATATTTAAGTTTATGTTTGCATGCTTTGTTACAACAATATTCATGAGTGAATGTTAATGAGAAAACACAGTAACCTGAAAATTAAAGCTCCAATATGTAGGAATTTTGTAATAAAATTTCCAAAAATAACTTGCACAGTGTGATATATTTCCTCCAGTTGTGTACTTACAATATCTGAAAAGTCTCCAAAGATTTTTTATTTCAGAGAAATTCCGATTTTAAATAACTGGCCGTCCCGGAAAAGAAATGTCGCGCCTCAGTGACGCAATATCCCTTTTTTCCGGTGTGGACCATGTGATAGGATATTCTACCACACCGGATTTTTTTTTTTTTTTTTTTTTTTTACAACAACTTTATTGAGGTTTTTTTCTTATCACAATAAACAATAAAGACGTCTGACAAAGAATAAAAAAATAATAAAATAAAAAATATGACCCACCACACCGGAATATCGCAATAATCGCATGGTCAAATGCGGAAGTGGTGGTTAAAGCGTTATAGCCATAGACTGTATGGTTATAGCTGTTATGGATCACGAACTCTTTGGCGAGTACTGAAGTGCCAACAAAACGAAAGCGTCCATACTCGGATACACTCAGACTGTGTGACAAACGGAGGAATAAAACCCAGATAAATATCGGCAGGCGTTTTCGAGATGGAGAGAGCTGCGCGACAATCTTGGACTTGACCGAGACTCTGCTCTCGCGAGTGTATTGATAGACAGGTAAGACATGCAACTGTCAATAATAGCACTTATAAACAAAGTTATATTGCTCTTTGTACTTTGGTAAGGTTTTTATCACGTGTGGTGACCGAGCTTATGGCAGTACAAATACAATCGGATATGATGTTAAAAAAATATATTTAGTCATTACTTGCAAATGTTCGTTCAAATTTACTTTTAGATATTGGTTTGAACACGTTACACAACACGGCATTAACCATAAAAACGTAAAACTGCACAACATTAACCAAACAAATCATTTGACAAATAGCTGTAAGTTGTAACGGGATAATATAGCATAACATTTCACGTTCCTTGCAGTTCATTAATTATGATGAAATAAAATAATACGATCAGACATACAGGTAATACAAAAACGAATAAATTACCTCATCCGTGATCATGATTCATTAATTCCATGTAGATATATCGCTAGATACATCTCCCATCGTCACCTCCTTCATAGCGTCATCAAGCTTCGCCTTTGTTATTGTTGAAACTGCGCCCTCTTGTGGTCAAATACCAAAGTCGCATACTGGAGCTTTAATTGTTCATTTTGAGAAATGTGCATTAGGTTACCTGAGAGATTTGTTGTTTGGATTATCTAGGTTTAATAATCATTTTATGATTGCAGACTTTGGCATTTTGTCAAATCTGAGCAAAATAACACTTTTGAAACTCTAGTTGAAACATGTGAGTTTTTCTTCTGAAGAAACTGAGAAGTGTAGAGGCCTGGATCAATGTTTCCTGAGAAGTGTGATGAGCTCACACAATCCTGTATACTATGTATAACAGTGACAGGGTTTCAACAGTGACAAACGTCTCAAAAAAAGAGCCTGTGAAGCGTTGAGCACCTCCTGCTGGATGACCCTGTGATGAAGTGAGATCTGTGTCTCTTTATTCATTTGTTTTACGTATTTAAGGGAAATGTAAACAATAATCCTTTCAAACTGAAAACAGAGTACACCCTTGTAAATTCTTTAAAAGTTCAGCGTTCTGCTTTAGATTTCAATATGTCCTAAAAAAGATAAACATAAAAAGCCATACATTAATAAATCTCACAGATGCTTATACATGCAGTATCAGTTTGTGAGAAATGACATCATCAATCATGTACCCATAGGCGTCGATTTCGGGGGGGACGGGGGGGACGTGTACCCCCCGGTTTTCCTCATGAGTCATTTTGTACCCACCACTTTTAACTTCCCTCCATATTAATTTGACTTTTGGTTCGATTTTTTGACAGTTTTCAGTTGGGAGGAGCATGAGAGAGAAATTTGGTAATCATTGTCTGACCCAACAAAAAAACATTATAATATTCGTTTTATTTTATTTTCCATGTTCGCATTTATGAGGGAAAAAAGTTTACGGTTACGGACGTAAAGCGGTCTGAAAGCGGCACTAAAAGACTGCTTTAAAACTTTCACAGACACCTCAAACAGAACAGCTGCCTTTCTTTAAAGTGAATTTCGTTTTGTATTAATTATATCTTAATTTTAATCAGTGTTTCATGAACCATTTGCCTGGATTTAATAGCCTATATAGCTAAAAAGTAAATATAGCAGAATCATACGGTGACGCATTGCTGCACATAGGCTATATTATTTTTTCACCTCAATTATGTCTAATAACGAAATCTTATGTCGTTTTAAAATAACGATGCATTTTAATTGTTTATTAATGAGCTAGTCTTTTCTAAATCAGTGTAGGCTGCCTGCATCTCCACATCTCCGCTGTAATGTAGCCTAGATGCGCCTTTTATACGGACAGGATTACATAATCAGATGGTAGCTACCGTATTTGCTTTCGATTGGATTTTTTTTTCGTTGGTGGACATTTTTTTTATTAACTTTATTGTTATATTTCTCATGTCTGTGAGGCTTGTCTACTCTATACACTGTTTGTCAGTTCATTTTTGAGGCGCGCTCCATTTCACAGAGATCATGAAAGCGCGCCCTGTTCGTTTTCTTTTATTTTACAAAAGCACACCGTTTTATTGTTGTTGTGAGTTTACACAAGTAAACGTAGTTGCGACTGATGTATTATTATTTTCTGTATGACCAGAAATGGAGTATTTTAAGTTGTTTCAACTGTTGATAGGAAAATGCGAGTGATGGCACCGGCGCCTCTATCCATGTCATATAGTGCGCGCTCCACACTCCGCACAAACACTCGGATATGCGCTTCATAACAACAAACATTTAGGTTAACGTTAGAGCGAGCGGCCATGCCAGACGGATAATCATCTTCATGTTTAACTAATCAAATTCTGTTGCATTTTCTTGCGCCAGTTTGAAAAGGGCGTCTGAAACACTTAGCCTATAGCTACAGATAAACGCCAAACGCTGGTGTTTTTCTTTAAACAAATTCGTTTAGGCTTTAAAATAAATATTTTTTATGGGCTAATTAATGCCACAATAATTAGTTTATTTTATTGGCTAATTGTATTTTTTAATTTTTGTTTTGCATTGAATACCATTGAATATTTTCATCGAATGCATTGAATATTTGCTGTGCACCGCTATGCCATCCTCCCATAGAAAGACACGTTGAGAGCCACCTATTTTAAATAATAAAGGGTTTCTATGGAAGGAAAACGCTTAATGTATAATTAAATGCATTGCGTTCATATTCTTTATCACTGAAGCTTTTTCTTTATTATAAGGGTGTATCATTCCATTAAAAAAGGGACTGTTTATAAGGTGACAATCCGTTATACATCTTAATTAAACAAAATAAGAACACAATGTTGTAAAAAATAAACAACTTCTGTTAGATGTGTTTTGACTACTTTTTGTTTAATTATATCTCTAGGTAATGGAGATATAGCCTATTAACAAAATAAATCTTATTAGGCCTGTATAATATATAATATTAAAAAAAACGTATAGGCTAGCCTATATAAAATATAAAAAAGCCTATATAAAATATATTTTCAAAAAGATTAATTCATTGATTAATTTTGCATGATTGGGGGCTGATACTATTTGCTTAAGCTTTTTGAGCGTGTGATAAAGATACACATTCACATTCACGGTGTATTTAGACACATTTAGACGCATTCATAATCATTACTTTTACGAAGTGGACCAGCGGAGCGGAATATTCAGAAATGCGCTCTCCACTCTGATCGGAACTAACCCGAACCTCACTGTCTGCTGAACTTACGCAGAAACATCAAAATATAACCAGCTTTTAAAAATGTTTTTTAAAACTAAGCACTATTTTAGCACAAATTATGAGGTTATTGGCGATTTTTTTTAATAATTATTGATTATTTTTTAATCAAATTATTAATTATCAAATTTTTTTTTTTTTTTGAAAGTTTTGGGTGGGCCTGTTGAAAAGTGGGGCCGTGTCTGAGCTACAGGACATCGTCTTATAACCTGCGCGAAAGAGAGAAAAAAATGAATGCGTCATTGTACCCAGCACTTCTGAAAATGCACTTCCAAATGCGTCTCTGTCCCCACCACATTTCAAACCAAACTGACGCCCATGCATGTACCTGATGTGTGAATATGTGCTTGATCTCGTTCAGCTCTTCTGGATCTGATCTCATAAACCACAATAATGACAGTAGCCACGCCCACCAGAGCAGAGAGGACCAATCGGATCACAGCTTCAGTAGGACCACAACAGTGGACAGGGTCTGAGGAATAAACACATCAAACTGAGATCAAATCAGTCAATAAACACTAATATCTAAACTAATATCAGCGCTGTTGTACCTGCACATGTGTGACAGAGTGTGTTGATGTCCAGATGTGTGGTCTGGTTGCTGATGGGATTGTTCAGCACACAGCTGTAGGTGTTTTTATCCTGATATTCCACCTCCAGAGGTAGAGAGAGACTGATGCTGAGATCAGACGCACTGATGCTGGACAATACACTGATTCCTGCGTACCAGGAGAGAGTCACATGACTCACATTCAACACTGATGAACACACCAATGAACATGATGATGATGATGATGATGAACAGTCTCTGCTGATGAGAGGAACAGGCAGACGAGCTGAGAAACATGAGATAATAAATCAACAGCGAGTAACAGTAAATAAGTGCACTGTAAAAAGTTTGCTGTAGTTTTGCAGCTGTTTGCCAGTAACTTACTGTAGATTTGAATTTATGTTATTTACTGGCAACAGTTTGTTCAAAGTTAAATGAACATTAAACATTAACAAGTCTTTGTCTTTAAAGAATAAAATTATAAAATAACAATCTAATGCAAAGCATTCTGGGAACCAGAAATCTTCATCAAACGTTTTCTGTTTTTTTTCCTTCAGATTTTGGTTCCCAGAATGCTTTGCATGAGGATGTTATTTTAGTTTTATTCTGTAAAGATAAAGACTTGTTAATGTTTAATGTTCATTTAATTTTGAACAAATTGTTGCCAGTAAATAACATCAATTTAAATCTACAGTAAGTTACTGGCAAGTAGCTGCCAGTAATACTGTAATTTCTACAGATTTTTCTAACAGTGTGGCTATTTTATTAGTCAGTGTTTGAATGTTTTTTTTTTGCAAGAACTGCCCGGTCAAGTAGATTTGCCTTGTACAACATTAGGAGGATCAGACCCTTCCTATCAGAACATGCTACTCAACTTCTTGTCCAAGCGCTTGTTTTATCCTTGACTATTGTAACTCTCTCCTGGCTGGTCTTCCAGCTTGCACAGTCAAACCTCTGCAACTGATCCAGAACGCCGCAGCTAGAGTGGTCTTTAACAAGCCGAAAAGGGCACACGTCACTCCTCTCCACACAAAATTGCACTGGTTGCCAGTTGCCGCTCGCATCAAATTCAAGTCACTGACGTTTGCCTACAGAACAACCACTGGTTTTGCTCCCTTTTACTTTAACTCTTTACTTCAGATTTATGTGCCACGAACGCCGTGCTACGTTAGATTTCACAAACGTAATTCCTATCGACCAGCTATCCTATCGACGGCGTTCGTGGCTCGATTAGTCGAGACTGTTTTCCAAGATGGATCCTGCATGTCAACGCGTAATGTACTGTCTTTATAAAGTATCTTCTTATTAAACTGTCTGTACACTTACAAAGTTCTCAATGCTTCGGTTTGTATGTAAGGACCCTCATTATGTTACCGTGTTAGTGTGAGGCTATTTTGAGCCTTGTTAGTGGTATTAACAAGCGATTTATTTTTACTTACTCTCTGCCCTATACTAGTGTTATGAGCTAATCTGTTTTTAAAGATAAAACTCTATACATTCGATTTTAATGAAAACGCACCCCAGGGAACGATCGACTCGGTAACCATGTGTTAATTAACCCCAGGTTCATTTTTCACTTGATTTGTCCTTTAAGCAGAGCTGAGAAAAAAGAAAACAAACAGAACAAAGGAAGCAGAACACAAAAAAACTCACTAATATAAACTTCCTAAAATGCAACAATTAAATTGTGAAGTAATTCACCATTTAAAGAAACACTGAATCTGTATGTGGTCTCTGTCATGCCGCTGATGGTCGCTTCATATTCTCCAGAGTCTGTGGTTCTGGTGTGTGTGATGGTCAGAGATCCAGTCTGATGATCCAGCTTCAGTCTGTCTCTGAATCTCCCATCAGATATAGAAAAGATTCCAGCCTCTTTATCGATTACAGCAATAAGAGTCTCTGGACGTCCAAACGTCCACATTATCAGATCGTGTGTCTGGAGTTGAGTCTCAGAGTTTAGAGAGACTGAATCTCCCTCCGTCACTGACACTGTCTTCACTTCAACACCAAACACTCCTGAAGAACAAACACAACAAGATTTTCTGTTTAAATCAATAAATACACATAACATAGTGATGCTCTTCCGATCATTCAGTTTCCAAAAATTTGAAAAAAAAAAAAAAAAAACCTTTTTGTATTACTTTGTTTTTTTTTTTTTAAACCCATCGATTTGGCATTCATTTTTAAATTCTAGTCACTCAGATATTTTCTCTTTCCCATTTTTCCTGTTTCTAACACATGAAATTCAAGAACGTTTGTTCACTCACTGTCTAATATATCCAGACCTTGCAGGTGCCATTGTAAAAATATAATCAATGCTGTTCACTAGTGGTTTGTTTGTTTTATAAATAATTATTAAATAATTATTTGTATAAAAATACTTGAAGACAATTATTAGTTTGAAGACTTGCAGCACAACTGACACTGTAATTGTGACTCACCATATACAGTAACACTGAATCTGTAAGTGATCTTCCTCCTGCCTTTGATAGTTAGTTGATAACGTCCAGCATGTTCAGTTCTGGTGTTTGTGATGGTCAGAGATCCAGTTTGATGATCCAGCTTCAGTCTGTCTCTGAATCTCCCATCAGGGACATCAGATGTGGAGAAGATTTCATCCTTTTTATTAATGTGAGCTATTAGAGTCTCTGGACGTCCAAACGTCCACATTATCAGATCATGTGTCTGTAGTCCAGTATCAGTGTTTAGAGTGACTGAATCTCCCTCCGTCACTAACACTGACTTCACGACATCGACACCAAACACTCCTGAAGAACAAACACAAGATTTATCTGTTTAAATCAATAAATAGACTTAATGATGTTTAAATAAAGTGAACAGCTTTTAATTTAATTTTAAAATCAATAATTTCCAAACAACAGTTGGTCTGATCTCCACACAACATCAAACACAGAAGACACTTTTACTTCAGACGAGAATCACGTCACACTGAAACTAATGCTGTTTGAGCTTCAGTGTTTTATAGAACCAACATTTAGAGAAACAAACAGTGAATCTGATGCAGAAACAACTGAAGCCATTAAAACACATTTAAACTCACCATCCAGTCGCCAGAAACACAAGCAGAGCAAAGCAGGGAGAAACATCTTCATCGGTTTCAGTCCACAAATATGAAAAGAAACCCTTCAAAACCGTTCAGTAATAAAATGACAGATGTGAAGCTGCTCTGTAGTAAAGTGAAGTGAAACTCTATAATCAGCTCAAATAACCACATATCTTTAACTGTTGGTGCATGTGACCATCTAACTCTTTCTTTCTGATTGATTCACATTCTCCTGTATGTTAACGTCCTGTAGATCAATGGTGTAATTTTTAACATCAAACTGACCCATAACAAGCTTGAGAAGTTAAAAATGTCTTAAAGCAGAGAATGTTTGTTTATTTTATAATATATATATATATATATATATATATATATATATATATATATATATATATATATATATATATATATTACATGGCTTGGCTGAATTCCAATATAGAATGCGGTCTGTTATTTCTTTATAACAGACCGTTGCCATGAAAAACAGCGCGTTGCTATGGACGCGGAACGGACTATTTTCTTTAGCGGAAGCAATACAATCGTTTTTAAATCAATAACCCCTTTTTAAATCAATAATTCGCGGCAAATTATTTATTTATTTTGTATTTATTTATTTCTCCGCTTCGCGTCGGGATCCCGTTCAGCCTGTCGGGGTTGTTATTCACTATAACAACCGGCTCACTATACATTATCCCTTACATATATACACACACACACACACACACACACACATATATATATATATATATATATATATATATATATATATATATATATATATATATATATATATATATATATATATATATATATATATATATTATTATTATTATTATTTTTTTTTTTGGATACTCTACCCACCTCTGCTAATAAGACTATATGTTAGTTGGCTTGAAAGAAAGGAGGAAAGAAGTTGTTCAGCCAAAATAAAAAAAATAAAAATAAAAGGGAAACAAGGCAACCCTGACGAACTCCTCAAAGGGCATAACGTCAATCTTCTAACAACGTTTTAACATAACTACGTTGTGTGGTGAAGGTTGTTAACTTGTCACAATGTTGACATTGACCGTTCAGGGCCATTGCTTAAGGCTGTGCCGACTGCCGAGGGTGTCTGGACAACCACTGTACGACATGTAGCCTACTCGTCACTGCCCTGAAGCGCGAAAATCAGCCTTTTAAATTTCAACCGACCGTTAATTGGACCGTCTCATTCTTCATCGAGCCAGGATACGTGAGTATTGCTTTAATTTGACCTACCTCAGCTAAATAAGGAACTTAATTATTCAAACACAACCTACAACTTCATTTTCTAATGTGACTATATAGCCTCGCTCGCACTGTTTAGTTTTTCATTTGATTTGTCTGCTAATTAGTCTCATTCGTTTCTTTGCTCCTCGGGTTTGTGGATGATTCGGACTGATTCCGGTCACCGACCTTTATCGCCTTTATCGGGGCACAAAGTAACGCTTTTTGACTTTCTCAGTTTGTGTAAATCTACTTATGGTTCAGAGTATTTATTTTTTCCCACATTAATTTCACACGTCTAGTGCAATTATGTGGTTTTGTTTTATTAATACAGTATACTTTTTTACTCCACCGAAAGAATGGAAGTGAAATGTGACAACATGCCCCATTGGTGGGGTACATTGTAACATGACCATATGACAGCTTAAATTGTTATCTGATCTAATAAAAATGACATACAAGACAAACTAAAATATTTCAAATATTAACTTTTTCATGTCATTTTTTTTAAATAATTAAATATAAACTCATTTTTGAGTTTTGACTACGAACAGGGAAACACAGCTATAACATAGTTGAAAACCCCACCCGCACAACTGGGATTTAAACCCGGTTAAACCTGGGATTTTAACCCGACACTAGTTCTGCTGGTTAGCGAAGCATTAAAGAACTATCTCAACTGTTAAATAGCATATTGGAGATTAAAATAATATCAGATTGCCCCCTTGTCGGCCATACATACAGAACCTGGTTTTGTTCATTAAATGTTCTGATCTGCCTTTGCTTTATATGTTTTATTTATTATACTTAAAATAATTGTTTATATTCGTATTTAATCTTTTTTTTTCACAAATGTAGACTTTTGGAAGTGCAATTTGATTACCATATGCAGTTAAAGTTGAATTAGATAACCTTATGTAATTTTTACTCTTCAAAGTGTACACTTGCAGGTGTTGATTATAATTAATTTACTGCTAGGCCCATAAATAATAATAATAATAATAAACAATGGATATGAACAAGGATAAACAATATTTAAAAAAGTATATAATTATCTAACATCTGACTAATTAAAAAGTAACCACAAAAGATAACATGCTAAATTGGGGATAGGCTATCTTAGATCTATAGCATAAAAAAATGAATTGTCAGAATGTCGTCTCAGCTGCTGAATGTCAACATAAACAACTGACGATGCACAATTCTACACAATATAGCGAGCACGTAGACAGCGACGTTGCCATAGAAATAAAACGTGACATAGACGTTGCCAAAACATAATTGTGTTTGCTGGGAATGCAGTTATAAACGAAAATATGAAACCGAAAATCTTCAGACTCGCAGCCGGTCAGTCAGGTAATCAGAAACAGACGCGATGGACCAATTCATGCAATCCGGATCATCTTTATTAAACTTACAACTGTACATGGATACGAAGAACACTTTCAAAATAGTTCTGTTTTTATTACTCTTAAATGGTAAGAGCTTCATATCTATTTGTTTGAATAATTTCGGTTTCACATTAGGCTACATAGCTTACATTTTTTTAATGTGCACTCGCAGACATAATACTAATTATAATAAATTCATATTGTTTTACATTAAATTCTAATTTATTATATTTTAAATTAATAACATAAGTTGGACTTTTGTGTAATTTTTGACTCACTTAAATAGGCTACATTTTTATATGTAATTTTATAATTATTAGACTGCACACATAATACTAATTATAAATAAACGATAAGCTTTATTTACGTAAACGCTTTATCCAAAGTGTCATTTCAAGAATCTATTGTTCATGTTTTCTGGGGTCGATTCCCCGCAGTAATGATTAAAAAATAAAAAATAAATAAATGCAACAGTCTTTTTTTAGATGTGTATAGCAACAGATCGACTGTAAAATAATTTTACTTGTTGACCTCGATAATTAAGCGGTTTGGAAAATGGATCTTTGTGATTTTTTGTTTGTTAGGTATACTTCCATTAAATCAAAGCAGTCTCGTATTTACTGCTTTGTTCAGACATATTCGTGGCTTTTTCAACATATGCATTTTGCTATATTATTTCATCTGTTGATAAATTGCTGTTCTTGGATGAAATAATTAATTTAGTCTAAGTATCCGCGACTCCGATAGGCCTACAAGAGATTCCATGTCGATGTCAGCGGTGGCGGTAAGTAAATCTGTGTTAATATAAATCTATGTTAAACACACTTTTGAAGTAAACTACCAGCTTTACTGGGAATTAATTTACTCAAAGTATCCGCGACTCCGATTTTTCATCATTTATTTAAAAGGACTAAACAAAGTCTTGAACTTGTTGTAAAGAACTGATATTTTTATTTCTTTTTAACCAGATCAAGAAATGCCCCATTCTGTTGCCTTGAAACAGCTTTAATGCCTCCATTTACTATCGGTTTCGATTTGAGTTCATCACGCCCGCGAGCGAACACCTGACGTGATCCCGTGAGATAACGAACAGCTGCTCCCAGATCTTATTGAACTTGCACTTTCCCTTCGCATAGTGTGATGAAAGCCCAGCTAACCATTGTTAGTTCCCACTTTGGTTCCCAGAATGTTATTTTTTTTATTGTTTGTTATTGGTTAGTCAATTCAAATCACCTTCATTTATATAACGCTTTTAACAATAGGCCTATAGATTGTTTCAATGCAGCTTTACGATGATAATATTAAAGTAACAGAGATTGTTTGGGCTTTACAGCAGCTCTAGAAAGTTATTCTCCAGCTAAAGCTAGTTTTAATTTAATTGATTCACTTCCGCCTAAATGTAAAATAAAACTCTTTGTTCACTGTATAAATTAAATACGGCTTCATCTTTGGTAAAGCTGTATTTGTTGTTTTATTAATATTAATGTCAGACAAGTAGGAATATTAAGTGTGTGCTGTCACTTTAAGACCGACTGCACGGACCAAAAAAAAAAAAAAAAAAAAAAAATTAACAGTTCAGTTTCTTTTGGGTTACCGAGGCAAGTTTTCTTTTAAATAGAATAATCCAAACAGGTCAACCATCATTTGAAAGATTAACTTTGTCCAATAATAGATTTACCATATTTCATTGGGTATACCCAAATTTGACATTTTCTTCATCACCAAATAACAATTAATTCAACACAATCTACACACAAAAAAAATGCCGTTGTTTTTACCCAACTTTGGGTAAAATACGGACAAACACAAACGTTGGGTTAAAAATGTAATTAAAAAAATGTAACCCAACGGCTGGGTTTGTCCATATTAGACCCAAAGTTGGGTTGAAACAACCCAGCATGTTTTTAAAATATTAAATTTATTCTGTATAAGTTATTTATGGGTTATTTAAAAAATAGCCTCCCTGCTATGTTCTGGGAACATTATTTAATTGCAAAATATAAAATCTAAAAAGAACATATGTTATTTGGTTCTCAAAAAAGAAAAAAAGAAAGAAAGAAAACAGCAACCAAATATTAACGTTAAGGGAACATTCTGTGTTTGCCTGAAGAAGTAACAATTGTATTACTTCTAGCAGTGAGTTGTTTTTATTTTTATTTTTTGATGGGAAGAAGTTTGACTTTAGCACACATTCTTTCACACTACCTGGACATGCTCTAAAAAATTGTAAAAAATTATTTGATAAGTAATTCTCATTGTGAACCAATGCCTGTCACACTGGACATAGGTAGGCTATACATAGGGCAAACAATTTTAATTGTTAATTTAATTGTCCCCCAGATTCATTTGGTGCCGAGACACACACAACCAAAGCAGTTTCAGTGAAAGAGGGAAACAGGTTTGCTCTGCGTACTGGTGAGACTGAAATACAGAGAGAGGATAACATACTGTGGATGTTTGGAGATGAGCGCATGCTTTTAGCTGAAGTCCATTTAAAGAATAAAATCTTCGAGACTTATGACAGTGATGATGGGAGATTTAAAGGCAGTCTGAAGCTGGACAAATATACTGGATCTCTCATTATCCGTAACACCAACTACAAACACTCTGGAGTTTATCATATGAAGATTATCAAAAAAACTGCAACCATATACAAGAGATTCCATGTCGATGTCAGCGGTGGCGCCGGTGAGTAAATCTGTGTTAATATTAAACACACTTTTGAAGTACCAAGAAAATGTACCAGCTTTACTGGGAAGGCTGGTTTCATTTGCTATTGCAGAGCTTTTTATTGCCCTGTCCAAATTATCCAAATGTACACATTTTTTTTATTTTATTAAATGTTTACTCAACTTTCATAAAAGCTCACAATGACATTTAACATCAACCATAAGACAAACAGATATTGGGGAAAACGTATAACAGATCTTACATTGTACAGAGTAAAACATTAAATTCTACAAATATTTTTTCAATATGTACATATTTTCTTATAGAAGCCAAATGGCATATTTTCAATAAAATGTGGAACTAACACCAACATTTGATCGTGGTTGAACTAAACCCTTTCTGATAAAGTTCGTAGGCCACACAACTTTTCCACAGGGGACACAAGACAAACAAAAGAGTTTTTTAGTTTTTAGTATGAATGGCCTTAATGTTATCTTGTGCTTTAAAACAATGGCAAAACTCGAATTAAGTAGATATGAGCGTTCAAAACTCAGTCTCTCACTTCCGGACAATACTGATCAACGATTATAATGACATCATACAGTAATCAGGGTTACTGTCCAATCAAATGAATGATGTTCGAAAGCCACGACAACCGGAAGTTTAAACACAATCGAAAGGGCTGACACCAGGGGGACTACCATAACGTTATCCACACTCCAATCCAGTAGGTGGCGGGAATGCACCATTTAAGTTTGGTTTGCCAACCGCCATTAAACCTGAGAAGAAGAAGAAGAAGAAGACACCAGGGGGGCAGGGTTTCATATTTTATTGAAGTTTCCCCGGACGCCGCCATTGATTAGCAGACCATCACCTGCTGTTAGCATCCCATTGACTCCCATTCATTTTGGCATCACTTTGACAGCGAATAACTTTACATCTGAGGCGTTTAAAGACTTCATTTGTCCATTATTTATTTCTAAAGAAACACGAAAATGTATAAAAGGCTCCATTACCTTGTATCTTACGTTATGGCCCTGTCGAAGCAATTTTCGTAAAAATAGGCTGACGATTGCGTCATAACCATGCGACTCTCTGTCGCACAGTAGAGAGATTACCGTATGGACAGGAGGAGAAGCTCGCGGACAATCGGGGGGACGTGGAGGCAAAATGACAAAATAATTAATCAGAATACCTAGCAAAAGTTCCTCCTGCTCCTAGCTCATGGACACCTCATACTCACACTCTCCGTCTCTGCAAGATTCGGAAGGGAATGATTCAGATTTCTCTTGGCACAGCTACTAGAAGACAGACGGGTTGCTCACGTCACATCTACGTCGTCAAGCTCAGTTTGAGTCTGCGCAGTCGCTCAGCCATCAGGAAGACAGAGCCTCTAATTGACTTCACTTTTCTCCGTTGAATCCAATGGGGTCGCTGTGTTCAGTTTATATACTGTCTATGGCTGACACTCGGGTTACCGTGAACGAATATGAAACGCAAAACTGAATGAGAATAATAGAGGGCGTGGCTTATTTTCAAAGCTCACGGCAGACTGACAGCTGGAGGAGAGTATTTCCATAAACTGATATCATCTGAGAAGGAAAGGCATTTCAAAGTGAAGTACATTTTCATATTTTGATTAAAGATTTCAAAGATAAAACTATTTTTGACTTGCATGAATGAATTGTTTAAGACGAGTAAAATGCACTAACAAAGTAAACAGTCACTTTTTATTTAATGCTTACTTTAAAGATGTCATGATGTCACTTGATTTGAATTAAAGTAAAAATATCTTAATTAGTGCATAGTGCAAACAGGAGATCCCAATTTCAAAAGAAAAACATGCAAAAAGTGAAACATTTAAAGGACTGTGAACAGTAGAACGACAAACAAACACGATTAAAACAGTTAAATGCTGTTGCTGATGTTCCTAATTCACATCAAGAAGTTTTAGCTAACCTGTTTTCTAAAAAAAAAAAAAGTCTCTTTTATCAGCCGTGTAGATCAATCTTTCCTTTGGGCGATGAGACGCGTTATCTGGCTGACTGACTGTACTGTACCACCCACATGTAGCACTACCTCTCCCGATACTAACATGGTTTCTATTTCTGTTCGTTTCGTTTTGTTTTAAAGTATTTAGTTCATTTACTGGAAAACAACCTGAACTTGTTCCAGGAACTGGGAGTGTTCCTGCAGTAGAAAAACACCTATAGTTACACTGATCTAATCAGAAACTATATTAAAGGATAGTTCACCCAAAAATTTTAATTAGCCCATGATTTATTCGCACTCAAGTCATTCTATGACATTCTTCTTTCAGACAAATACAACCGCGATCGTCATTACGTTGCGCATCAAGTTGAAAGGGCTAATCTTTCGCCGTATCAATGCGTACAGCCGTCTGCCGGAAGCTAGTTATTTTAGTCGATAAAGTTTTAAATATAAATATTTTTCTTACACAAACGCATCGCTTCACTTCAGAAGGCCTTTATTAACCCCTAAAACACTTTAATGATGGATAGATGCACTTTTATGATGGAGCGATGCACTTTTATCATGGAGAGATGCACTTTTATCATGGACAGATGCACTTTTATGATGGACAGATGCACTTTTATGATGGACAGATGCACTTTTATGATGGACAGATGCACTTTTATGATGGAGCTATGCACTTTTATCATGGACAGATGCACTTTTATGATGGACAGATGCACTTTTATGATGGACAGATGCACTTTTATGATGGACAGATGCACTTTTATGATGGAGCGATGCACTTTTATCATGGACAGATGCACTTTTATGATGGATAGATGTACTGTTATGATGGACAGATGCACTTTTATGATGGATAGATGCACTTTAATGATGGATAGATGCACTTTTATGATAGATGGATTTGCTTTGATGGACTTCCAAAAAAACAAAAAAACATTCACTGCCATTATAAAGCTTGAAAGAGCCAGAACATTTTTTTTTTATTATATAACTCAGATTGTATTCGTCTGAAAGAAAATGTCATATACACCTAGGATTGCTTCAGAGTGAGTAAATTGGGCTAATTTTCATTTTTTGGTGAACTATCCCTTTAACATTATCTATGATTATTATTATTACAAATTCCTCAGTTAAAATAGGGAAGATCTATGGTAAGTATTTACAAGGGCAGGTGCAAAATTAGAATCAAGAGCTTTAAAGCCTTGGCATCCATAAGTTCTTGACCAAGTAAGCCATAAAGTGCTCCTGAAAAACAAGGGCAAACAGCAGATAGAAACAGTTGACATGACTCCGAGGTGTAATGATGCTTGCGGGATTTTCTGAGAGGTTTAGCTGAGCTTCTTTCTGATTTCAAAAGACTAAAGGCACAATGCATTGTTTTATTGTACTGTGCAAGCATTTTAATTGTATAGCTGTAATTTTATGGTTTCAGTTTTTCTTTATTTTTGATCAAATTAAGTACATATTTTGGACTACTGTTATGCCATTTTTTTTTTCTTCAGAAAAGAAAAAGAAAAACATTTGGGAATCCATTCCTCTACAAGATATAGTAAAAACTGGTAAGTGAATATTATATAATACATAAATACACATTTTTATTTCTTTTAAACTGATCTATCAGCAATGCTTCTGTATACTTTGAAGTATTTTGTTCCTGTAATATATACTGTATTTGTTCATTTGTTTCTTTATAGTTTCGTCCTTCCTGTTTGCGGGTCTGATAGGACTCGTAATCTTGACATGTGGTTTCTGGGTGACTTCCTAAAAATGTCTTTTTATTTTTTTTATTTTATCTTGAGACTAGTTTGTTGTTGAAAGAAATTGGACACAAAAAAGTTATTTCTGAGAAGAATTTAATTATTTGTTCTCAAATATATATTTTGTTATAATCAAGTGAAATTGTTGTATTTTAATGTCTTTTAAGTGTCCAAGGGCCACTATCTTTGACCAATCAAATCACAGCTTCAGTAAAACCACAACAGTGGAAACAGAACCTCTTTTAAAAGACATGTGTCTTGTTTTGAAAACTTTAATACTAGATTTGACAAAACAGGCAGAGTTCGTCTCAATGCAGTTTGGTTTTAGATCTGTGATAAAATATGTGATAAAATGAAAAAAATCTTGTCTTTATGTACATTATGATACATTTTGTGTTTAAGTTCATAAGGATATAATATAGCACCTCAAATGCAATCAGTCTATTTATGTAAAAGTAAAAATCACATACACAACCTTTGTTTTCTGACTTGCATTTGCTTTTATTAAATATGTCAAATAATTATAGTTAAATGTATTCAATGTTAAGTCTTGTTACAATCGAGAGAGTTCAGTATTGCTGGCAATTGCTTGTAACAATCATGTTTTATATTCACAATTGTTTTTCTAATTTATTAAATATCTTAGATTAGCCTATATACTTTATGACCATTATCTTTTTTTCTTTTTTTTTTTAGTTATTTTTTATGGTTAAACTTGCCATGTAACAGAAAACTCAGTAAGATGGTTATTTTGAGAATTGAGTGCGGACTGGCCCATCATTTTTTTTTTTTTGATTAACCTTCTGTTTCTATGAATTTAAAAAATACTTAGTAAGATGAACTGATAATTTTGTTTGACATTCCTCATATCCTGTGAAAAGAAAAATATTTGTCATAATTCTGTTTATGACAAATAAACCTGTAATAAAAATAAATTCTGTTATAAACCTGTATGTTTCTTTCTTCTGTGGACATACAAATATATATATATATATATATATTTTGATACCCACTGATATTCCAGAGGAGGAGATGGCGGGCGAGTTGCGGCATGCAAAGGGAGCATAGACCACCTTGACAGTGGATGTAAACAACGATCGATGTCCGTCCGGACCAGTATATGCTTGTCTCACAGCAAAGGCAGAAACCGGCAGAGAGCAAGAAATACTGCAACTCAAGACTGAGAAAAAAAAGTGTTGGATTTACATGATTTAATTGTGTACATCGGTCCCACATGAATCAATTAAGTTAAACATAATTTGATCATGTAACTTCAACATCATGACATGAAGTAATTTTAAGTGACCCAATTAAGTAGTCACAAAGTGAATTTTAAAAGGCTCCCTGAATTTGTTATTTATAATTACATATTCATTCATCCAATGAGATTTCATTTAATTCAGTGTCACAACAACTGAATTGATAGACTATAGCTATTAGCCAGCTATACAACATATTATCTGCTTAATTGCTAAGCTTTACATGCTATTTCAGCCAAATTAGTTAATAGCTGATGCAAGTGCTCCACTCTTCTCCACAATGGTAACCCACTGTAATTTAAATGGTTCTAACAATTCCAATGTAATTTAACATTAAACACAATTACACACTATCAAGTCTTCCCCTTTTCTGCAAAATAATTGTTTTTCAGTGAATGGATATGCCACTGCAGTCGAGGACCTGCCTAGGAGCCCAAGGCAGCATTCCCGTTGCACAGGACACCCCTGCCGGTGGTGGAGGCATTTGTTGAGACAACGCTAGTTCTAGTGGAGGGCAGGGACCTGACCCAGAAGGCACAATGTCCCAGAGTGGGGTCTGAGTGTGCAGTGCAACACTTACCTGGCTCCAGGGTTTGGCAGGTTTAGGCAAGGCGTCCTCAAACCCCACCCGGCTGACTGCTGGCGATGGAAGAGGGAGCTGAGAGTGGCAAGGCGTAGCGTCAACTGCACCCTCGTGTGACCCAGAGAATGAGGAATTTGCTCTTTTGTTGAAGAAGTGCTGGCCGTGAGACCGGTGGTACATAAAACAAAAACAAACTTGACAAAGGATTCTCCGACCCCGGCCCTACACTGGGGGAAAGAAGAGCAGATCTCCTCATCTCTGGGTATCTTGTCTCAGGAACACCACTTTGCCTAATGCTTGAAGGGTCTGGCGGGGGCGAGGCAGGTGGTCCACGTTGTGGCTTTGCTGAAGGGTGCTATTGCCTCCGTCTGCTTTTGTACTGCTAAGAACTGCTGGGCGAAGTTCTCAATGGACCAGCGTGGAAGATGGGGGCGTCAAGAAAGTGAACTTTGTCATGATCTCAGCCAGGTTTAACCACATACGTCGCTCCTGGACAACTAAAGTGGACATCGTTATCATGTCAGCTCCAGTTTGGATCCAACCTATCATGAAGATTTCAGATGCCCGTGTTGGCAAAGCTGCACTTTGCTGGCAAAGCTGCACTACAACTGCACGCTCCACCTGAGGATGTGCATATCCTTTGGTTGCCCCACCATCGAGGGTAGTGAGAGTGAAAAAGGCTCTGGAGCGACTTTGGACAGAAAAAGGTGTAACACTTTATTTCAATAGTCCACTTTAGACATTCTACCAGCTATAAGTAACTTTGGAGCTTCATGTCAACTAACTGTCATTAGAGTATTAGTAGACTGTCTGCTTCATATCTGCTAACACTTTATTGTGTTGGTCCCCCAACATCGCGCATGCTAAAAGGGTTAAATTATCTTGCACAGATGGACGAACGCAAAATATGATTGATGCTAGCTCTGCGATATACTGTATGCTAAGTTCACCAAACATCACCATGATTTATTATGAGGCGGAGGAGGACGAAAAGTGCCATCATTACAGCCTGTGCATATGCTTCAGTTATTGTCTGTGAGAGAGATCTAAAGACTGGTGTGAGAATATTGTGTTCAAATAGACTTTAACAAGGAGCAATGGGTCCGAAATTTTAGGATGAGCAAGCCAACCTTTGATATGTTGTGTTAGCCTGGCTAACGTCAGACCTCGTCTCATTGAGACGTGGTCTGGGAACCACATGTTCATTTTCTCGTATTTGAGGCGTGGTTTACGAATGCCCAGAGCCGTTTAATGGCCGCTATTGTCTATCAAATGCGCCTGTACGTAGCTCATAGCCAATTGTTTCAATTATACCAGATGACGTATGTAGAGTGACAGAAATTCGACGAGGAAGAAGTCGATGGGTCAGAGATTTATGTGTACATGATGGCGTTCAGCGACTATTGCCGTTTGTGCAAGACAAAAATGAGGGTAGAAGGTATATGGACACTCTACAGACATGTTTTTATCGAAAAAAAACAGAGTTTATCCGAGAGGTTAGCGTTATTAGGGGTGACAGTCGCACAATCTTGCTGCTCCCTCCCCGTTCTGTGATTGGTCCCCTCGCTGAGGCGAAAATCTGGTCCATGGAATCCAGGCCTGTGTCCCAATGTGCATACTATCCATCCTAAATAGTATGTGACATTAGCAATTGTCAATACTATGAAGGGCAGACAGGGTGGATAGTATGCACATTGGGACGCAGGGCAGGCCGCCTAGCAGCGTCAATAAAATCGTGCTGCGCACAAGGCAGCATGGGGAAACCCAGGCTAATGTTGTGTGAACTTTTGTCCACATTCCTCTCCTACGACGACACAAAGTTTCATCGGGCTATCCGTCCCTTTG
Organism: Leucaspius delineatus; assembly: GCA_023718395.1. Lineage (NCBI taxonomy): Eukaryota > Metazoa > Chordata > Actinopteri > Cypriniformes > Leuciscidae > Leucaspius > Leucaspius delineatus. The sequence goes on along the minus strand of CM043363.1, from coordinate 47,453,817 downwards.
CAGAAGCGCGTCGGGGGTTTCTCTCATCATTAAACCGCGGAGACGTTGCCTAATGCCTCAGAAACAGTCGCATTGGCACATATCCGATTTATATCTGATTTATTTCCATATGAATGAGGCCTGAAAGCGATCTCGAAATATCCGAATGCATGCGTTTTTTTCCTGTTTACACTGTCATAGAACACATCCGATCTGTGTCAAAAAATCGTAATTGGGTCACATTTCACTGACAGTGTAAACGAGGCCATTCCGGTGTGGTGAAGTGGTGAGTCCCAGCTTAGGACCCCAGTAGTATGCCTGATCTAAAGCTGTTCTCGCAATTCTTAATGTAATCAATCAAACTTTAATTCATGTAATAATCTTTTATTTTCATCCTGATTATTTATATAGTTAAAGTGAAAGAAATTGGATTTTTAGGTATGTTTTGCAACATTGTTAATTGTTATTAAGCAATAAGGCATAACATACTTTTTTTATTTTTTATTACAAGCATGTCCTGTCGTAATTAATTGTTAAACGGAATTATGCTTGTATCATATTTGTAATCAAAGTTTTTTATTGAAAAATATTGTAGATAGTGAAAAAAGTGATCTCTAATCATTTCGGATAGCTGTATGCTATGCTACTATCTAAGCTAACTAAAAAAAAAAACCACTAAGAAAGAGAAATGTTTTATTTCACAATCTATAGCTTCGGTTATATTTCGTTGCCTCGAGGTCGAGGATCTTTGTGGAGGGAGGCAGTGTAGCAAGCCTGAAGAGCGCTTCATGTTCTGCCAGGTGTAGCCTATGGTTGGGTATCGTTTGAATTGTAACGATTCAAAATTCCGATTTCGATTCTGCTTATCGATTCCGAAAAACAACTAACCAGCAGCCAGCAGCCATATCACCCTGTAGCCCAAGACTGGTTGCCCACTGAAACTAAGCAGGGCTGAGCCTGGTTAGTACCTGGATGGGAGACCTCCTGAGAAAAACCAGGTTGCTGCTGGAAGAGGTGTTAGTGAGGCCAGCAGGGGGTGCTCACCCTATGGTCTGTGTGGGTCCTAACGCCCCAGTGTAGTGACGGGGACACTATACTGTCAAAGAGCACCGTCCTTCGGATGAGACGTAAAACCGAGGTCCTGACTCTCTGTGGTCATTAAAAATTCCATGGCATTTCTCGTAAAGAGTAGGGGTGTAACCCCGGTGTCCTGGCCACATTCCACCATTGGCCCTTACCAATCATGGCCTCCTAATAATCCCCTTACATTGAATTGGCTCTATCACTCTCTCTCCTCTCTCCACCTATATCTGGTTTGTGGTGAGCGCACTGGCGCCGTTGTTCTGTGGCTGCCGTCGCATCATCCAAGTGGATGCTGCACACTGGTGGTGGTTGAGGAGAGACCCCTGATATGATTGTAAAGTGCTTTGGGTGTACAGTAGTACATATGAAAGCGCTATATAAATGCCTCATTCTATTCTATTCTAACCTTAGATATCATTCACATTTAGTCTCATTGCAAAACATTTAATTGTAGCTGAGACAGTTCAGGGATTTTGTTTGTTTCCTCGAGTGTTTCATGTTCTGTCAGGTGTAAGCTAAGAGAAAAGACCAACAACTATGGAACATTCAACCAAGTTCCATAAACTATTGTGTGCAATAAGAGAAATGCTGTGTTCACAATATAAAAGAAATGCCAGGTTTGTGAAGGAATTCTTTAGTGAGAAAGCAAAGACACTGCAAGGCTGCTTCCAGTCCACTTTTAGACACACACTTGTGAACATCCCTCGGGAAATGCCGCCATTTTGAAGTGCGTACCACTTCGTGAAGTAAACGAGGGAAGTTTATATGGACAGACCCTCGTTCCCTCGACTTTGACCGAGGGAGTGAGTCTACTTCATATGTACAATTAAGGCACTTATATTTCCCACAATGCAGTACGACTGTGACATCACATATCTCGTCTAATCACCACCACCTCAACAAACAACTCTATGATATATGAATTATATATATATATATATTTAAAACAACCCAAACACACCTATATACATTTTGATGCTGCATTAAACAAATTCTTAAAGGGAAACAAAATGTAATTAATAAATCACCTCCACAGCTGATTCCAAGTGATCAAGGGCTTAGGAAGTTCCAGTTCAGCCCATTGCAGTTTCCGCCAATAGTGGACACTCGTACAACCGAGTGAACGAGACGGAGGGAAGTTAGCGAGTGAAGGGCATGACAATTTTGGACTGGAACTCAGCAAAACTGAACAGCAAAACCAATCAGACAGAACTAGTCGAGTTAGTGACAGCAAGACTGAGTAAATAACTCCTGATAACATGTGAGTTCAGGGTGAGCCACTAGATGAAGGTGTTGCTCCTCAGACAAGACCACAGAGACCAATCACACTAGAGATTTTAAGACTTTATCGTTCCCTGTTGGAGGAAATGGAGCATCGATATGTTGTGTTTATGTATTTCACTGTGATCTCAAAGCATATTATAATGTGTCCCAAATCAGTATTTTCTCAGGATAAAGGAGAAGCTGTTTGTTTATTATTGTAGAAAGAAAAAGAAAATGAATGAGTTAATAATAGTATTATTATAACATTAATTTAAAATAATGTTTTAATAATCATAAGTTTATGCGTGGAACAATGCTGAACTAAATTGAAGTGTAATAAAACATGGAGAGACTCTTGAACCTCAGAGTGAGAAACTTTATTGATAAAGGCAAGAAAATACATACAGAAAATATACAGTAGTAGTAAAATGAGATCTGTTTCTCCATTCACTTTACACTTGTCACTTTTTTGTATTTAAGAGAAGAATATACAAAGCCGTTCAAATAGGATTTTAAAAAAAGCTGACACTGAAAGAGAGCACAAGCACAAATAATCATCAGTATTTATCATGACAATAACAATAGATGAACAAAAACACACTTAAAGAACCTTAAAGTTCAGCGTCCTGCTTTAGACTTCAATACTCCCTGAAAAAGATGAACATATAGGGCCACACATGAATAATTATCACAAATATGCATACAAAATCAGTTTGTGAGAAATGACATCATCAATCATGTACCTGTGTATATATGTGCTTGATCTCGTTCAGCTCTTCTGGATCTGATCTTATAAACCACAATAATGACAGTAGCCACGCCCACCAGAGCAGAGAGGACCAATAGGATCACAGCTTCAGTAGGACCACACCAGTGGACAGAGTCTGAGGAATAAACACATCAAACTGAGATCAGATCAGTCAATAAACACTAATATCAGCGCTGACATCAACTAATATCAGAGCTGTGGTACCTGCACATGTGTGACAGAGTGTGTTGATGTCCAGATGTGTGGTCTGGTTGCTGATGGGATTGTTCAGCACACAGCTGTAGGTGTTTTTATCCTGATATTCCACCTCCAGAGGTAGAGAGAGACTGATGCTGAGATCAGACACACTGATGCTGGACAATACACTGATTCCTGCGTACCAGGAGAGAGTCACATGACTCACATTCACCACTAAACACACCAATGAACATGATGATGATGATGAAGATGAAGAACAGTGTGAAGAGTTACTGCTGATGACAGGAACAGGCAGAGGAGCTGGAAAACATGAGAATAAAGATAGATGAGTACGAATAAAGATATTCAAGCGGACGAGGTGGATCGAGAGCATCCAAGATTATCAAAAGTAGAGCCTTCAAAACAATTTGAAATAGAAAATTAAATATAAACCTGGATGCTATATATGTAAAAAAAAAACAGGGCTAATTAGTCATTTTAAGAAGAAAACAACATCTAAATGATAGGACTTTAGAACGACTGCAAAGCTGTACTAAATAAAAGAGGTGAAACTGATATTTAACTCACCATAGACCGTGAGATTGAAAATAATGACTACATTTCTGAGGATCTTTACTTTGTAAAGTCCAGCATGCTCAGTTGTGGTGTTTGTGATGGTCAGAGATCCAAACTGATTGTCCAGCTTCAGTCTGTCTCTGAATCTCCCATCAAGAACATCATCATATACAGTGATCCTGTCGGTCTGTTTATTGATTTCAGCTATTAAAGTGTTTTCAGTTCCAAACATCCATTGAATCCCATCATCACTTATTTTAACAAGACCAGGATTTAGAGTGACAGAATCTCCCTCCATCTCTGACATTTCCTTTGTTCTAAACACACCTGGAGAACAAACAGAAACAGGTTCTGTCATGGATTAATTATTTAAAAAACTTCATGATGGTTTACTAAAAAAAAAAATATTACACTTTAAATAATTAATATCATAAAACTACAGAAGCTAAACTGAGTGTGGATTAATATTTTTTTTCTGGTGATTAAAAAAACAAACAGATGAAATCGATATTTAACCTACCAATGACATTGAGAAATAAATATGTCTTCAAATTGTTGATCTGTAGTTGATAACCTTCTTTATGTTCACGTCTGGTGTTTGTGATGGTCAGAGATCCAGTTTGATTGTCCAGCTTCAGTCTGTCTCTGAATCTCCCATCAAGAACATCATCATATACAGTGATTCTGTCGGCCGTTACATTGATTTCTGCTATTAACGTCCATTCATCTCCAATTATCCTCCACTGAATCACATCATCATCCTTCATTTCAGTAAGATCAGAGTTTAGAGTGACTGAATCTCCCTCCATCACTGATACGAATTTCAGTCCTGTATCACCAACAGAGAACAAACAGAAACAGGGTTTGTCACTAATTAAGACTATTAAACAATGGTATGATGGTTAACTAAAGTAAACATTTGAAATTTAAATTTGAAATGACTAAAATCATTAAACTACAGAATAAGCACAAAAGCAGCAAAATGAAGCTTTAATTAATAATAAAATCTTGTGGGGATTAAAATATAAGACAAGTCAATCAAAATATTTGACTTACCAATGACAGTAAGACTGAAAATCTTGATCTCACTGTTGATCTGTAGTTTATAAAGTCCAGTGTGTTTCATTCTGGTGTCTGTGATGGTCAGAGATCCAGTTTGATTGTCCAGCTTCAGTCTGTCTCTGAATCTCCCATCAAGAACATCATCATATACAGTGATTCTGTCGGCCGTTACATTGATTTCAGCTATTAAAGTGTTTTCATCTCCAAACCTCCACTGAATCACATCATCATCCTTCATTTCAGTTATATCAGAGTTCAGAGTGACTGAGTTTCCTTCCATCATTGACACTGACTTCACTTCATCATCAGCAAACACTCCTGAAGAACAGAGTTTTTCACAGATTAAAGCTTTAAAATCACTTGATATTGGTTGCTGAAGCTTCACTAAGATACTTTTAATCATTAAAATGTAAAATTAATAACATTCTTCAACAGTACAATGACATAGAATGATAAATGAAAGAGAAATAAACAGATACTTTTCCCACAACTACAATTAATGCTGTTTGGTATTTGAACTTCATATTGTATTTGATTAAATCCAACTGATTGTAGACCAAACATTATCTCACAGTTCAATTATTTATATATGGGAATAACAGTGAATGTTAATCCTCTCTAAGAAATTTAACCAGTAATTTATCACATGGTACCATAAAGGAAACAACTGAAATCATAAAAACACATTTAATAAAACTCACCATCCAGAAGCCAGAAACACAAGCAGAACAAAACTAATTTGAGAAACATTTTCTTCATCGATTCACAGAAAAGCCCACGATAAATGTCTGAAACACTCAGAATGATCTGAAACACTCAGATTGATCTGAAACACAACTCAACTGAGATATTTATCTGGTTGTGTGTGAATCCTCCCCCAACCCAGTTAGTTTCCGCTCACACATCCGTCTCCTTTAACATCACGAAAATCAACAAGCTTTTGCTGATCTTACATTTTCAAATGAATTTTGGCCCTGTATGAAAACTAATAGCAGAAGAGTGAAATATTGGATTAGATATCTGTGTCTTGTCATGGTTGCACCGGTTTCTGCACTCATTCTCAGTGCAAGCACTACATTTGCCTGACTTGGCGATCTGAGAATATTCCTGAGTTTACTATGATGAAGTGTCTTATCTGAGTGTCTTTCTGTGGAATAAAATGTGTCCTGACCTACTTCGTCTCTCTTTTGTTACAGAAAGCCAGACCGTTTAACATGAACACTGTGGGGGTTTTCGCGTCAAGCATGGACCACCGATTGGCTGAGATGGAATCATGGGAAGATATTCTGTCCTCCATCAATCATGGCCACATTATTGAGATGTATGTGGTGGAATTTGTCCAGTACTATCATTTAGTACCCAGGGATGACCAATCTCTCATGGATTTGTTCTGGATTGGATTTTTTACACCTTTTACAACTGATACCACCGGGAAATCCAACCCTCTCCCCGAGGCAATATCTAGACTGGGTGTTGTGGATTTATGGCTCTCCCTTTACAGTTGGTGAAGTCAGTGAGATGAAGAATAATGATGCCGCTAAGCAGCAATTCTCCGGTAGCCAATCCCTTCCTATGCATCAGTCCTCGTCATCCAGCACCAAACCGGTAACAATCATCAGAGCCAAGCCACCATCTTGTCAGGACGAGTCAGCCAAGCCCAGTTTGGAGAGATCACCTCCAGTAAGCTTGCTTCTAAATTGGAGGATTTTCCCATCATGTCCATCCGAAGGTCTAGGAGATCAAGATCTAAGTCGGTCCATTTCAAATAAGCAGTCCCTCAGTTTCATGCCAGTCCACGAGTCTGCTTCAGTCCATGAATCTTTTCCAGTCCAAAATGATGTTCCTGTCAAGGCCCGCTCCAGCCTCTGTTCTCCGTCAAATACCGGCTCAATCCACAGAGCTCAGTCAAGAATCCACTCAGACCCCTTTGTTACAAGTCCGCTCCGGCCCTGGAGCTCAGTCCAGAATCTTTCACAGACGCCATTCTGAGCACCACACTATACCCAGCTCAAAAGAGGAGGCTGAGGAGGACGAACTGGTTCTCCCCCGAGTGTCCTACAGGGATATTGAGTCCAGTGTCAGCTCTGAGCTGATCAGCCAAGAGTCATTGCTTCTGTCGTCTGCTCTATCTGTGAAGACTACTGCCATTTATGTGTGTTTGGGCTGCACACATCTCACCAGTTTTCATTGAGGCGAAGGCATCTATTTCAGATACTTTTGAAGCAGTGTTCATTCAGTTATGTCCAGGAAGGCCATCACGGTATCCATCGCTTCTTCATTCACCGCTGAACTCACTGACTATCTCAACAGGAGAGGTCACTATAAAGTCCCCCGACTTGGCCAAGAGTCGAGTCAGAATTGTGTGTCTGTTCCATGTCGGCCGAGGAGGCCATTCTGGAGTTATTTTCCTGTTGCAGCTAAGGAAGCCAAATGTAAATCTTTGATTTGCCCAGAACTGGCCAAGGAGATGGCCTTTCCTATTCTCTGTTGACCAAGGAAATCTTTCCAGAATTGACTACCTGTCCTGTATCTGTCACTGTTGCTTTTCCCAAAGACTCGATCAATCCTGTTTTGGCCTGGAAAACCATCTCCAAGTTTACAGCCCATTCTGTTATAACCAAGGAAGATATTCTAGAAATTTGTACCTATTTTGCATCAACTTACGAGACCCTTCCTGAGATATTTAGCTATCCACAGTTGGCCATAGAAGCCAAGACACAATACCTGTCCCATTTCGACCAGGGAGGCAGATTATGTTCTGTCCTAGAAGTCGTCCCAAGCCCCCTCACCTTAACTATGGAGGATGTTCTCACTTCCTTAATTTTGGCCATTATATTCGCTCATGGTCTTTTTGTATCTTGTTCTCCTGTCTTGCCAGGCCTGCCATGGTGTCCAATCCTGACGTCAGTAGTTCAGCCAGATATCCATCAGTCCGCAAACACACAAGGGCTATAAATACACAGGGGCAAACACGCTTAGGTAATGAGGAAACAAGATACACCTGGGGAGATTAATCAACATGAAAAAATACATAGAACTACAAAACATGGCTATGCCATTTTTACCTCTAAAAGGGATTTCTTCCCCTCATTAAATGCCTAAACTCTTATGTAAAAGTCTTACACTTAATACTTTTTTAAATTAGAATAATCCAGACCTACTTCATTCGCCATGTTGTCATAATCATGGCTTACCAGCATCAGTTGTGTTACTTTACTGCCATTCACAAATCCTCTCCCGTGGACTCATGGGATAGTAATGTATCCATCATATGCACACTTCAGAATCTTGCTGTAAGTAGGTCATCTGGGTACTTTGCTTAATCTTATGAGTACTGTGAATTCAGACATACTTCTTTTGTCACATTCCTTTTTTCACCTACTATATAGGGAATTATGCAATTTCAAATGCAGGCGGTGACTTAATGAGTGACTCACTGAATCATTAATTTAACTTCAGGAACGATGCAAGTGACTGTATTTAATAATGGGTCTTTGAATCATTGACTCACCCGAGTGGCTTCTCTTTTGTGGATCTGTTTGAAATTATATTCGTTGTGATAAAGAGCAGAAACACAATATGTCCAAAATGTAACAGTAAGTGTTAACTTCTTGTTTGTTGCAAAAACCAGTATCACATTTGCAATCGTGCTGATGTTCTGGAAAAAAGCGCTCTTTCTCGTGTGATATTTCTTAACTCTGTCATGTGACACAAGTATAAAAAAGATATGAAAGGTCTTCCAGATTTTATCCTCATATCTTGATTTTTGGGGGAATTCACACTGCATTAAAATAGGGTACATCACACAGTGAAAGCGTGCACTCTTAAAGTGTACGTGCAGGAGTTTATCGTAAAACGCTCCACAAACATTCAGCAGAAGCTGTTTATCCACCCAACAGATCTAACCACATTTCTGTACAGAGAAAACATAGAAGAAAACCGTTGCAGCATCCATTTTGACCCCAAAACCAGTGAATAACATTTATAACGTTTGCCTGCATTGTTGCAACAAAATTCATCAGTGACTGTTAATGAGCAAACACAGTAATAATTGTTCATTAAGAGAAATTTGCATTTGGTCTTTGAAAAATTTGATGTTTTGTTGAGTTTATAACAAGATCTCTGTTTTTTGATTGCATATCCTACTTTGGTATTTTGGCAAATCTGAGCAAAATAACTCTTTTGAAACTCTAGGTGAAACACATGTGAGTTTACCCTGGTGTTCTCTTCTGAAGAAACTGAGAAGTGTAGAGGCCTGGATCAATGTTTCCTGAAACTCAAGTATGATGAGCTTATACGATCCTCATAGTTTAGCTGTATACTATGGTGGCTATATAACTGTAACAAGGCTTGGAAAAAATACACTTTAGTCAAAATTTGAGTGAACCAACGTCTCTAACACATTTCTGTGTGTTCATTTAATCAAACAGGAAAACAAAATCCACGTTAGCGTTTAATAATAATATACATATACAGCAATATAGTAATTTTAACATAAAACATGGAGAGACTCTTGTGTTCTCAGAGTGAGAAAACTTTATTGATAAACACAAGCAGACACATATGGAGGATAAAGCATGTTATACTAAATATTTAAAACAGTCTTGGGAAATCTACAGTATTTATCATCAAACAAAACAACAAATCAGATTATACTTATTATATTATTATATCTGAAACAGTAATAGTGTAAAGCCAGATGCAGTTGTTGTGATCAGATCATCATTTGTGAGTAACAGAATCACAGAGTTTGATGATTGTTCTGTGGTGAAACACTTGTAAATTGTTTTTGTTCAGATTCCTGTAACACAAACACACAGAGTCAAAGGAGAAAAACAATGAGTATTATGGGATATGAGTCGGTGAGTGTTATGGGATATGAGTCGGTGAGTGTTATGGGATATGAGTCGTGAGTTTTATGGGATATGAGTCGGTGAGTATTATGGGATATGAGTCGTGAGTATTATGGGATATGAGTCGGTGAGTATTATGGGATATGAGTCAGTGAGTATTATGGGATATGAGTAGGGGTGTAACGGTTCACAAAATTCACGGTTCGGTTCGATACGATACACTTGTGTCACGGTTCGGTACGGTTCGGTTCAGTACGTTTTCCATACAGCAAAAATAAATAAATGCCAGAGAAATTTCCTTGAATTATTTTTTATTATTATTATTTTATTTAATGAAACTAACATCATAAAGTATGATTTTTTTAATTTATTTTTTTGTTGCTTTTTTTTACTGAGCAATAATGGAGCTACTCATATCCCATTATACTCACTGACTCATATCCCATAATACTCACTGATTTATATCCCATAATACTCACTAACTCATATCCCATAATACTCACTGACTTATATCCCATAATACTCACTGACTCCATCCCATAATACTCACCGACTCATATCCCATAATACTCACTGACTCATATCCCATAATACTCACTGACTCATATCCCATTACTCACTGACTCATATCCCATAATACTCACTGACTCATATCCCAAAATACTCACTGACTTTTATTCCATAATACTCACTGACTCATATCCCATAATACTCACGACTCATATCCCATAATACCCACTGACTCATATCCCATAATACTCACCGACTCATATCCCCATAATACTCACCGACTTATATCCCATAATATTCACTGACTCATATCCCATAATACTTACTGACTCATATCCCATAATACTCACCGACTCATATCCCAAAATACTCACTGACTTTTATCCCATAATACTCATGACTCATATCCCATAATACTCACTGACTCATATCCCATAATACTCACTGACTCATATCCCAAAATACTCACAGACTCATATCCCAAAATACTCACTGACTCATATCCCATAATACTCACTGACTCATATCCCAAAATACTCACTGACTCATATCCAATAATACTCACTGACTCATGTCCCATTATACTCACTGACTCATATCCCATAATACTCACTGACTCATATCCCAAAATACTTACTGACTTTTATCCCATAATACTCATGACTCATATCCCATAATACTCACTGACTCATATCCCATAATACTCACCGACTCATATCCCCATAATACTCACTGACTCATATCCCATAATACTCACTGATTTATATCCCATAATACTCACTAACTCATATCCCATAATACTCACTGACTCAAATCCCATAATTTTTTACCATTTTTTCTGCCGACCAAAATTTTGTTATTTTTTAAATCAAGGCGCGTCGCGGGTGGCAAGCGCGCTTATAGAGGCTGGCGCGACCACAACATCAACTGGCAAATGCAATGTAAGGAACGAAACTGAGCTACTCGTATTGTGTTTGTGTGGACCGTTTATCAGTTTTGACCTGTGAAGCGGGACTCGCGAGCCCTGATCAAGCAACACCACACAGCGCTAAGAGATCCAGACCAGTAAAGAAAGCATTTGAATTTCAAATTTGCCACTGAAGTAATAACGTCGCTGCGAGATCTAGTGAGAAACATGCACTTTTCTCTGTTATTAAAAGATCAAACAGCGCTGACGTGGAAAGTGCCATGAATGAACTGGCCGGTGTCCACAGATCAGCAACATTCACCGTGGAATGGATTTGCTGTAGTAACACTAACTGCAAGGTATGGAAGTTTGTCAGGAATAGTGGGCTATAATGCTTTCAAGTAACATTACGTCGGTTTTATTTTGACATTATGAATACAATTGCTGCCCTCAAATATTAATCTGAACTAAAATAAACCTTTTTTTATAATAGCCTACTACTACAATATTACATTTAATTTTGTCCAAGGAGCTGTTTTGTTTTATATGCTCATAAGAAGAGTCAAGTATTACCCCCAATTTCCACCAGATGCGTAACGGCTGCGGAACGGCTCCGCTGCGTGACAGCTCCGTGTTCCGTCGTCCGTCAATACCCACCAGGTCCGGATTTGTTGCGGAACGGCTGCGTCCATGACTGACAGCTGAAGTCACGAGGACCCACGAGATCTCGCTAATTCACGTATGATCGCGCGATATATAGTTTCTATAAACAGAACGTTATGAGGAATGGCATATTATGACGTTTTCAAGGTGTAGTGTAGGGAAATATGATCCGCCATGATCACGGTGTATTTTATTTAGAAAATTAACCAGATCTTTTATTTTGTTTTGGTTTGTTCTGTTTTTTTGCTCGACTTCCTGTCCTGCGCATTCTGCCCTGTAGTGCTGCGTAGCTCTCCGGCATCCGGCAAAAATAGAAGCTCTGCGTATCTGCTCCGGAGGGCTGCGGATCGCCGGAGTCGGAAAGCAGCTGTACCGCATTCAGTGGAAATACACTCATTGACTTTAATGGAAACCTATTGACTCCGCCGCCGTGCCGGAGCCGTAACGCAGCCGGTGGAAATGGGGGGTTATGGTATATGAGTCAGTGAGTATTATGGGATATGAGTCGGTGAGTATTATGGGATGGAGTTAGTGAGTATTTTGGGATATGAGTCAGTGAGTATTTTGGGATACGAGTCAGTATTATGGGATATGTTTCTTGAACTGAATGATTGTTTTGTATTTGTGAGGCCTATAATGGAGTCTCTGTGTCTTTTACTTTTGTTATGAAATTCTAAAACTCAAGACCAACAAGAGTGATGGAAAACACATTCAACAACAAATAATATACTGCACAATGCCAAATATGATCAACAAGTCACAACAGAAGCAAAATTGTGTTAAAGGGGTCATATAATGTCATTTTTGTACAAGCTAATATGATTCTTTAGGGTCTAAATTAAAAGTTTGTAATATACTTTAATTAAAAATTCTCATTAGTATTGTAAGAAAACACTAATTTTACCTGGTCAAAAACAGCTCTGTTTTCAGCACGCCGTTTCAGTGCATGTGTCTTTAAATGATAATGAGCTTTGCTCACCCCGCCCCTCTGTTCTGTGCGCACACCATTTGTAACACAATTACACAATAACCAGAGCCCGTCTACGGACATTCTCTGACAATAACCATAACGTGTCCTTCATTATAAACGTGGGATTATGAATTATATTGATAACGTCGTACATAGAAAACATGCCATAATGTACCCTGAGTGTAAAAATAGCCACATTCATCGTGAAGCGTGCAAGCTATTTGCAAAGATTAATATAAAGATTAATATAAAGGTCAATAAAACATTACACTCACTTGTTCTTCTGGAGGTTCAGCAGGAACACGAAAAGTTGGTACTGATCCTTTTTTCAGGAGCAGCTTCTTAGCAAATCCAGCTTTATACTGACCCTCGTTTGTAAATCAGTCTGGTGAAATGATTCGCGCAAACATGACAGCATTGACGTTGATCGTGGGGAATATTCCCTTCGAAAACAAACTCAGCCACTGCGTCTTCAGCTGTACGGATTTAGAAACATCATCAATATGACTGCTGTGTTCGTTATTACACCCAAGAACAGAACACCACAATCGTTAGACGCCATTCTACTCAGCACTCCAGCTATCAACAATGAACGCGCCGGTCGGCGCGTGCTATGATTGACAGCTCGCTCACGAGGGCGGGTCTGTGTTTGAAACGCTGATGTCAATCAGCCATCGTGGGAGGGGCGTCGATATTGTGACGTCACAATATCGAACAGCTTGATTTGAGACAGGAGGAAACATATAAGAAGATAAAAAAAAACAAAAACACTGGATGGATTTTTATCATTTTATGATGGTTGTGTACAGGCACTGCCAACACACATTTCAGTATAATCAACTTGTAAAAGTGCATGTACCATTATATGACCCCTTTAAAATGCCATTAATCACTGCATCTCATATTAAATAAAACTCTAATTTCCTCATGAAGTTGGTCTGAGCTCCACACAACATCAAACACAGAAAAAAACTTTTACTTCAGACGAGAATCACGTCGCACTGAAACTAATGCTGTTGCTGTTTGAGCTTCTGTGTTTTATAGAACATATAAATCAGGTAAAAATTATATATGGACGCTGGTTTATTCATGGGTTCATGAGTTCCTTGTTGAAACATTGAAATTTTGAATAATTTACAAACAGTTATGGCGTGTAATGAACCCTCGTTTACTAAAATCACGTGGCTTTAGAAGTTTGATACACACTTCAAATCACAGGTTCAAAACAAATGATTCACAAAGTTTCACAAAGAGTGTTTAGAAAGCGCCCGTCACTACTGGAAGGATTGTGTGATTGATTATGAGCGCTTAAAATGGCCGACTCCCTTATCAGTGCTTACATCTGCGTCTCGTCATCGTGGCCGTAGAAAAAAATATCAGACAAAACAATGCCGTCTACCCGTGTGCTTCATTGCACATGACCAGACCCCATCTAGAGGCCATTTCACTGCTTAAAGATTCTCCAAATAACTAAACCACACCCACTATAGACCTTATTCAGAGCAGCGCCATGACAGGTATGGAAGCAATAGACTTTTCAATGGCATCCGCTGTAAAAAGCTGTCTGGAGTTTTTTGTCTACTGAAACTTCTTGGAAAGATATTTTTGCAGTATTTCATTAGCAGAACAATCCAAACACATTAAATAACAGTACAACCCACTGAAGAGATGTTAAGTGTATGTCTATCCCTCAGCCTCACTTTCATTCCCATTAAAAATCAAAGAAATCACTGATGTGAATAAGGTCTATAAATCAGCACATATGAATCAACAGAGCGCTTGAGAAAGTCTGTGGTGTGATACGAGAGAAAGTCGCACCTAAACCAAATGTGTGGTCTGAAATACAGCGTTGCTATGGACGACGACTTTTATCAGAAAATATGTGAATGCAGTGATTGACCAATCAGAATAAAATATTCCATAAATAAATGCTAATATCAGTGCTGTGGTACCTGCACATGTGTGACAGAGTGTGTTGTATACCCAATAACTACATAAAAAAAAATCACTGAACATTCCAAATCCCATGGGACCGTATCACTCAGTCAAAAGGTTTACTCACTCTGGACAAAGAGCCTGAACCTCTTGATCTCACTGTTGATCTGTAGTTTATAATCTCCATCATGTTCAGTTGTGGTGTTTGTGATGGTCAGAGATCCAGTTTGATTGTCCAGCTTCAGTCTGTCTCTGAATCTCCCATCAAGAACATCATCATATACAGTGATTCTGTCGGCCTGTTTATTGATTTCTGCTGTTTTCATCTCCAAACCTCCACTGAATCAGATCATCATCCTTAATTTCAGTAAGTTCAGAGTTTAGAGTGACTGAATCTCCCTCCATCACTGACACTGGCCTTTCTCCATCAACACCAAACACACCTGAAGTACAAACACAACAAGATTATTCTGTTTAAATGATAGACTTTTAAATAACTTTATGATGGATTACTAATATAAACAGTTTGAAATTTACATTTGAAATACATTTCCAAAACTGATTAATAATTATATCTTTGAGATTATTTTGAATAAAACTCATTTACTGATGAAGTTGGTCTGATCCACACAACATCAAACACAGAAAACACTTTTACTTCAGACGAGAATCACGTCACACTGAAACTAATGCTAATTGAGCTTCAGTGTTTTATAGATCCAACATTTAGAGAAACAAACAGTGAATGCAGAAACAACTAAAGTCATAACTAATTATTAAAACACATTTAAAACTTACCAACCAGATGCCAAAAACAAAGTAATTCAAAATACTTTTATAGCACCTTTCACAATAAATATTCCAGTGCAATGCTTCACTTGAAAAAGAGGTTAGAAGTAACTAAATTAATATTTGACCATTTATTATAATACAAATTTTAAGTTTTTCAAATTGCTTACACAATTTATGAAACCATGACTCAACTTTTTTGGAAACTCTACACACAAAACCACAAAACACGCACCCAACATGCAACACATCAGACAGCTCTTGCAAAATCAAACTCTTCCAAAAATTGTGTTTTTTCATAGTAACTGTAACGGTCACCAGCTGGAGTGCCCTTGAAAGCCACCAGAGGGCACTCCACATAAGACTATTATCACTCACAAACTACATTTCCCATAACTCACTGCCCAGACTTACCATCACTTATCACTGATCACATTCACCTGTACCTCTTTCACTGATTGCATTCACCTGTGGCTCATCATCCTGTTAGTCTCAGTCTATTTATACCATGGTCATTAATTCACTCACCGCGAAATTTTCACCGTGAAAATCTATTTCAAACCTCCACAGAATCACATCATCATCCTTCATTTCAGTAAGATCAGAGTTTAGAGAGACTGAATCTCCCACCTTCACTGACACAAACTCACCAAACACTCCTGAAGAACAGAGTTTTTCACAGATTAAAGCTTTAAAATCACTTGATGTTGGTTTGATGAAGCTTCACTAAAAGTAGTAATAATAATAATAGTTAAACAGTTTTATATAATCAATGACTGCATTAGATTTAATCTCAAATAAGAGTGTTTTCTCTAAGCAAAATCGCACATTATTTGTTTCTATACGAGAATAACAATGAATGTTAATCCTTCCTGACTAATTTAACCAGTAATTTATCACATCAGAACAGAAACAACTGAAACCAGAAAAACATATTTAAAACTCACCATCCAGACGCCACAAACACAAACAGAGCAAAACTAATTTGAGGAACATTTTCTTCATCGGTTCACTGAAAAGCCCACGATAGTAACTCTTAATGTCTGAAACACTCAGATTGCTCTGAAAGACTGAACTGATATATTTATCTGGTTGTGTAACCTCTCACACAGTTTACACTCGCACGTCCATCCTCTTTAACATCACGAAAATCAACAAGCTTTTGCTGATCTTACATTTTCAAATGAATTCTGGCCCTGAATGAAAACTCAAAACCAGGAAAAGGCAAAGTTCAGGAGATCAGCAAACAGCTTCTCTGAAGCAAGGCAAAGCACACAAGCAGTGAACAAAGTTAAAGTCCAAACCAGTGTAAATCAAGCAGAAATAAACAGGCTTGATAATGTATCTCCATCCATACTAGCGTTTTCAAGTGTTTTCTAAAGGTCTGAAAATGCTTAAATCATCTTTGCATGTGTAAATCATAATACGAGCTCACTGAGACTATGGTACCAAGGTCATTCTCAAAATCATCATTCCATGTTTGGTTCAATACGCAGATAATTTTTTTGCTGTTTACAGGCGCCGCTTGTTTTCTGCAAGATACTGGTGGGGGTTTCTTTCTCATTTGCTCCTCTAGTTCAACTGGCTTTAGTCTCTTTTCTAAATATTATTCAACATACATACATTTACTTTAATGTAACATTTTCTATCACAGCATTTCTTGTCCAACTTCACAATCTGTATGGTGTTCTGTATTTTCCTGATGACAGGCAGACGAGCTGGAAAACATGAGATTAAAGATAAATGAGGATGAATGAAGATATTCAAGCAGACGAGGAAGAAACATTGAGAGCAACCGAGTTTATCAAAAGTAGAGCATTTAAAACAACCTGAAATAGAAAGTAAAAAAAAAATCCTTGGTTATTTTTTCAAGACTATATGCTGGGTTGAGTCTTTTTGGGTCATTTTTTGGGGGGTTATATTTTTCAGTGTTTTTTTGTGTTACCCAGCTCCTGGGTCAATTGTAACAACCCAGCGTTAGTTATTTATCGAGGGCTTTTTGCATCCTCTTCAGGAGAGAGCAGTTCTCAGTGACATTGAATTGGTGCATTTAAACAGTAAAATACAGATTTGTGTGCATTTTATTTTAAATATAAAATCGTTACTGTTCTGTAAATCATTTAATTTTATGCTAAGAATACAGAGATGCAACCTAAACAAGTGTCGCATCAGTCTTTTGCATCCTTGCATATGTAGGATTGAAAATAATCCAAGATATTTTAAATGAACAAAGATATTTGCTTGACTGTTTTTCTACCCCCTCTTTCAGAGACAGTGACCATTTGGAGTTCCTAAGGCACAGAGGGGCTGATAGTGATCTAGGCTTGCAGGCCAAATGTGTGTACTTTGGGGGTCGATGAACTGTCACACCTTTAGTACAGTGGTGGAAGTGTAATTATCTGGGCCCGGTTCCCCGATAACGCTCACTCTTAGCGCACTAAGAAGACTCAAAAGATATATCTTACCAAAGTTGTTTATGTTCCTAAGTGTGTTCCCCGAAGTGTCCCTTAGGAAGCTTCTTAACACGCTGCCTCTTACGTTCGACGTTACAAAGGCGCTGTCCCAAGTGAAGGTGCTGAATTAGTTGGCATCGATTGCTCAGGAATCGATTTTCCACTTCACGCGAAGGTGCATTACGGTGTTAAGAAAGACAACACGTTCTATGCAAATGAAACATTCCTCAAATTATTCCAGTAACATTTATTTTAACATAGTTTAAATAACATAGTAAAAATATAGACTATTAATTAAATTATCAAATTGTCAGTAATATGTTCACACAATATGTTGTGACGGGTAGACGAACCGGGTATTCCTCACTAATCATCCACCCTCCTTATCCCGTTGTGCCACTTGTGCCGCTTCTTTACATTGGTTTAACGACTTCTAAAGGTACATATGAAGGTACTCTTGAAGTATGAGGTATGAAGGTACTCAAAGTGTCACGATCCACACAAGGAACAGGCAAGATCCAAATGCAGTGTAAGTTATTTATTAGGTAATCCAAACCGTAGTCTTCCATGCAAAAAGGTCAAAATCCAAATATCAATCCAAGAACAGAAAACAAACTGGGAATACAGGGAACTGAAGTGGTGTGAACAAAACAAGGACTCCGTAACACCTACTAAAACAGACAGGGTTATATACACAGGGAAAACAAGCTAAACAAGATAACAAGGGGGTGTGGTAAACTGAAACACCTGGGAAGACTAATCAACATAACGGGGAACAGTTGAACATGGGACAAGACACATGGCAGGATCACATGACAAGCAGGGAATTACATGACAGACAAAAACAAGGAACAAGACACAAAACCCACACCGTGACATAACCCCCCCTCTACGGAGTGGCTACCAGACACTCCAAGACCACAAAACCCAAAACACAAAACAAGAGTCCAGGGCGGGAGGTGGACTGGTGGAGGATCAGGGGGAGGGATGGAGGGCCAGGTCCATGGAGGGAAACGGGGACAGGGAGTGACAGTCCATCAGGCAGCCAGGGCGGAGATGACCATTCATCAGGCGGCCAGGGCGGAGACTCTCCCTCGGGTGGCCAGGGCGGAGCAGACAGTCCATCGGGCGACCAGGGCGGAGATGACCATTCATCAGGCGGCCAGGGCAGAGACTCTCCCTCGGGCGGCCAGGGCGGAGCAGACAGTCCATCGGGCGACCAGGGCGGAGCAGACTTTCCCTCGGGCGGCCAGGGCGGAGCAGACTTTCCCTCGGGCGGCCAGGGCGGAGACTTTCCCTCGGGCGGCCAGGGCGGAGACTTTCCCTCGGGCGGCCAGGGCGGAGACTTTCCCTCGGGCGGCCAGGGCGGAGACGACCCCTCGGGCGGTGGAACTGGCACCACCGGCTCAGGCACTGGAACTGGCACCACCGGCTCAGGCACTGGAACTGGCACCAACGGCTCCGGCACTGGAACAGACTCCACCGGCTCAGGAACTGACACCACCGGCTCAGGAACAGGCACCACCGGCTCAGGAACTGGAACAGGCACCAACGGCTCCGGAACTGGAACAGACTCGGGCGGCCAGGGCGGAGACGATCGTCCATCGGGCGGCCAGGGTGGATACTTTCCCTCGGGCGGCCACGGCGTTGAAGACTCCTCGGGCGGCCACGGCGGTGAAGACCCCTCGGGCGGCCACGGCGGTGAAGACCCCTCGGGCGGCCACGGCGGTGAAGACCCCTCGGGCGGCCACGGCGGTGAAGACCCCTCGGGCGGCCACGGCACAGGAACTGGAACAGACACCAATGGCTCAGGAACTGGAACTGGCACCAACGGCTCAGGCACTGGAACTGGCACTGGAACTGGTACCACCCGCTCAGGCACTGGAACTGGCACCACCGGCTCGGGCACTGGAACTACTGGAACTGGCACCACCGGCTCGGGCACTGGAACTGGCACCCCCGGCTCGGGCACTGGAACTGGCACCACCGGCTCGGGCACTGGAACTGGCACCACCGGCCTAGGCACTGGAACTGGCACCACCGGCTCAGGCACTGGAACTGGCACCACAGGCTCAGGTTCAGGAACAGACACAGACACAGACACAGGCTCAGGAACAGACACAGGCTCCGGCTCAGGAACAGACACAGGCTCCGGCTCAGGAACAGACACTGGCTCCGGCTCAGGAACAGACACTGGCTCCGGCTCAGGAACAGACACTGGCTCCGGCTCAGGAACAGACACTGGCTCCGGCTCAGGAACAGACACTGGCTCCGGCTCAGGAACAGACACTGGCTCCGGCTCAGGAACAGACACTGGCTCCGGCTCAGGAACAGACACTGGCTCCGGCTCAGCAGCGGCCATCTTGTCCAAAGACCCAGGCTCAGCGGCGGCCATCTTGTCCAAAGACCCAGGCTCAGCGGCGGCCATCTTGTCCAAAGACCCAGGCTCATCGGCGGCCATCTTGTCCAAAGACCCAGGCTCATCGGCGGCCATCTTGTCCAAAGACCCAGGCTCAGCGGCGGCCATCTTGTCCAAAGACCCAGGCTCAGCGGCGGCCATCTTGTCCAAAGACCCAGGCTCAGCGGCGGCCATCTTGTCCAAAGACCCAGGCTCAGCGGCGGCCATCTTGTCCAAAGACCCAGGCTCAGCGGCGGCCATCTTGTCCAAAGACCCAGGCTCAGCGGTGGCCATCTTGTCCAAAGACCCAGGCTCAGCGGTGGCCATCTTGTCCAAAGACCCAGGCTCAGCGGTGGCCATCTTGTCCAAAGACCCAGGCTCAGCGGTGGCCATCTTGTCCAAAGACCCAGGCTCAGCGGTGGCCATCTTGTCCAAAGACCCAGGCTCAGCGGTGGCCATCTTGTCCAAAGACCCAGGCTCAGCGGTGGCCATCTTGTCCAAAGACCCAGGCTCAGCGGTGGCCATCTTGTCCAAAGACCCAGGCTCAGCGGTGGCCATCTTGTCCAAAGACCCAGGCTCAGCGGCGGCCATCTTGTCCAAAGACCCAGGCTCAGCGGCGGCCATCTTGTCCAAAGACCCAGGCTCAGCGGCGGCCATCTTGTCCAAAGACCCAGGCTCAGCGGCGGCCATCTTGTCCAAAGACCCAGGCTCAGCGGCGGCCATCTTGTCCAAAGACCCAGGCTCAGCGGCGGCCATCTTGTCCAAAGACCCAGGCTCAGCGGCGGCCATCAGTACCATCAGTTTTATTTGACACATTATAGCCTTACAAATGTTCCTGTGTGTGTGTGTGTGTGTGTGTGTGTGTGTGTGTGTGTGTGTGTGTGTGTTTACATTTTCAATGTGTCAGTATCACCAATTTATTTTTGTGGTGGTACTGCATTTTGGATGATTTTATTTGACAAATTATAGCCTTACAAATGTTCCTGTGTGTGTGTGTGTGTGTGTGTGTGTGTGTGTGTGTGTGTGCGTGTGTGTGTGTGTACATTTTTCAATGTGTCAGTGTCACCAATTTATTTTTGTGGTGGTACTGCATTTTGGATGATTTTATTTTACAAATGATAAGAGAACAGTTTTTATAGTCTCAAAAATGTATTCCTCTATATGTGTGTGTGTGTGTGTGTGTGTGCGCTTGTTGTGAGCAAAATAATTCAGCATTGTGGATGCTTTTTGAATTGGTGGAAGTGTGCCACTTTATTTCTGTCATTTCTGTCGATGTGTTCTGCGTTGTTTCTGATTTTGATGATGAATTTTGTCTATTTTGATTGCGGGGTCTCCAGAGACCCCGAAGACCACGAGTGTCACAAATTTTGTCACGCTAACATAAAAACAGATATCATTCCACTTTATTTTTTTTTTGTAGATCTAGAAAGTGTTAAGAGCCGTAGAAGGTTTCATACCATTTGGACAAAGGGAACATTTTTTTTAATTTGAGTAAAAGTCATTTGCGGGTCAAAAAGACCCCACGGACCATCAGAGGGTTTAATATAGCCACGTCAGGCAAAATTTCAAAAGGGCTTAAGTTTTGCCGAATAAAAAAAAATGACATGGACTAAACGGCTCCACGGCCGGCGCCGTCTTTGAT
The DNA here is from genome assembly GCA_023718395.1 of Leucaspius delineatus. Classification (NCBI taxonomy): domain Eukaryota; kingdom Metazoa; phylum Chordata; class Actinopteri; order Cypriniformes; family Leuciscidae; genus Leucaspius; species Leucaspius delineatus. The sequence goes on along the minus strand of CM043363.1, from coordinate 47,431,788 downwards.
TCAATACAAGGACACGCTGGATCGCTGCCATAGTTGGTCGCTTACTGGACACCACCATGCTTACCCATTTATAGATCTTTGCCATTTAGAGCCAAATTGTTTACCAGATTTTAATCATCAAAACTGATTGCCAGTTTAAATGCTTTAATGACATTACGAAATAGCCTAGGCTAATTACCACCATATTAGTTCTGATACCAAATAAAGTCAACTTCATAAATAGGCCTGTATCCATTGCGAACATATTTTATTATTAGTCTTAAAATGTCCATAACATAAAATCATTGTTGAGCCACAACATTGTCAACATACCATAGTTTGACTTGTACTGCGCTGCGCTGATTTCTAAAGACTGCTGCACAGTGGCGGCGACTAGTGATGGGCATTCCGGCTCTTTTTCGTGAGCCGGCTCGTTTGACTCGGCTCACTGAAAAGAGCCGGCTCTTTTTGACTCACAAACGGCTCTTTAAAAAATATATGTTTTAACTCACTGAAAGTCCACCGCACAACTGTGCAACGTGAATATTCAAATTTTTTATTGTCCATAACAACCCAAAAACTAGCCTGCTTGCCTTGCACATCTTATTATTGGGCAAAGTTATGACTGACTATTTTTCTTACCTTCTTTTTTTTACTTTTTAATGTGGATATTATTGAGGTTGTAGAAGTTTAGCTCTTGCGTTCTTCTGAACATCTTGCGCTGCAATTGCCCGATGTCATTTCTGAGTCATATCAGACCATAACTCTCTTTTAAATGCCTATTCCACAGAGGTAGTAGGCTACGATTGGCTGTTTTAAAATATAATTAATATCGAAACAAAATAACAAAATAACCCAGGCGGTCTCATCTAAGAGACGTTTAGGCCTCCTCCAATAGTAGACAGCTGGGCATAGCTTGCAGGTTTGCTTAGTGCCAAACTTTTTTTATTTGATTGGTTCAACCGCCACCCGCCCGAATTAAATTAAAATATTATTTTTCGTCACGTCATCCGCTTGATCCGCGGTTTATCCGCATCTCTAGTGTGTGTTTGTGTGTGTGTGTGTGTGTGAGTTAGCTCGGCCCTCCCTCATGCAGTTTAATTGGTTGACATCGCGTGTATGATTGACAGGAACAGAATGTGAGGCTGATCAGACAGTCGAAACAAATGTGTGTGCGCCTTTAGGCCTATATAATTATGTTTTTGTTGGTTTTTGAATTAGTCAATTATTTAAAATGCAATTAAAATCATGAATTATTTCATTATTAGCCTACATAATGATTTAATTTCTATAGGCAATATTTTTAAAAATAGAGTCGGCTCTTCAGATATGCGAGCCGGCTCCCGTCGTTCACCGACAAGAGCCGGCTCTTAGATCCGGCTCATTCGCGAACGACCCATCACTAGCGGCGACTAGCGTCTTGAGCTCAAACAACGCTAAGAGAGAGCTTACGAATGGTCCAGACCAACCTTACGAAAGTGTGACTTACAGAAGATATACTTAGCGTAGGAACGTGTCGGGAATCGTGCCATAACGTTAAGAGAGAGGTTAAGGAATATGTTAAGAACTACTTAGCGATAAGAACGTTTTGGGGAACCGGGCCCTGATTGGTCAGTTTGAATGTCTCACATTTGGGTTTTAGTCACATGGTCAAGGAAAGGATAAAAGAAGATTGTAACTGTTGCTCTGTCTCTTTGATGCTCTGGCTATCTTCTTCTCTCTGGGTCTCTTTCTTGGGGGCTCCTCTTTTCTTTGTCTCTCTATCTCTCTCTATCTCTCTCCCTCTCTCTCTCTCTCTCTCTCTCAGGTAACATTTTTCATATATGCAGGGTACAATTAATAATATAAGTTAGCATCATCTCATATATATATTTTGTAACTATTTTAAGTGTAACCATAACCATATTTTGTCATTAAACCTTTTCAATTGCAACTAATGTACTAACTAGTTTTGATTTGGTATTGACTTTGAAGTGCTACATATTGCAATACAATATCGTCACTATCTATAGCAACGCTCTCCCACAAATATTAAGCTATTGTAACTGCACTTATTTCCGTCGTTGGTATAAGTGGCAGTGGGTGGTTAAAGACAAGAAATGTGCAGTTTTCTACCATCTTGCCAATAACGTTTTTTTAGTCATTCGGCAGTTCTTGCAGCTTGAACCACTGCAGGAAATCCACCCCTACACATAAAATAAATGATTTTATTCTGAAAGATATTAAATGTTAATACTTTGAATGATAAAATATGTCCTCAGAGCTGTTCAGTGTTAGTTTATGGGCAGGTTACGGAGTCAGTCACAGCATCAGAAGTTAGCGGTTCCTGCGTAACATAATATCATGCAAATGGCGTTAACAAGTTATCATGCAAACCAGTGGTTGTGTGGAGTATTTTACAAAAGTTTAGAGGATTTAAGTTAATATGTAAACGCTAATTCATGTATGGTAAAATTACCCCAACATGTGTTCTGTCCTAATATTTACCCATTCCTTGGGATAAAAAACAAGCCAAATTGGGTTGTTTTTAACCCTGTGTTTTTAGTGTAAAAGCTCTAAATGTAAAAAGTAGGCTAACTGTTGTGAATCATCAGACTTAGTCAGGTCCATTTGCAACAGTTTACTACTCAAAGTCAACAGGCAATGGTCCAATGCAGTGAGAACAGTGTAGCAGGGCAGGCAAGGCGTAAAGGAAACCAGGCAAGAGGTCAGGGGCAGGCAGCAGACGATACGAGATCCAGGAATCAGGCAGAAGGTCAATGGGCAGGCAGCAGACAATCGATGAGTGAGTTTCAGCAAGGGTCACAAACACGGGCAGGAAACCGCTCAGAGATGCACACAACAGTGAAACAAGACTTCACACAGAGTGTGCTGTGAGTGTGGTTTATATTGGGCTGAGAATGAGTAACAGCTGTGTGTGTGATCATTACTCACAGGTGAAAACGGGATCAGTGCATGAGTGAGGCATTGTGGGATTTGGAGTCGGGAGACAGTCAGTATTTGGGCGAGGATATGTCAGGCCCGGCGCCACGAGGGGGCAAAAGGGGGCATTGCCCCCTCAGATCTGATTTGTGCCCCCTCAGTTTCATTTTTGTATTTATGGTTACAAATTAAATGTTTAACCTTTTGAGCGGTACAGTTCCATATATGGGATTTTTTTATTTTATTTCAGTGCCCCTGAGAGTACGGTCCCACATATGGGATTTAGAATGTTCGGTTACGTGACATAACTGCCAGATTCAAACTGTGCTTTCGCGCGTTGGTTGGCGCTGAGCCAGAGTCGGACGCGCTCAGCGCTGTCATATATCACAACTATGCAGTGTTTTCAACCTCACAATCACAATGTTTATTTTAGGTTTCAGACATTTAAATACACATTAAGCACTAGTAAAACAATACATTTGGAGTTTGTAAAATACACTCTTACCCCTTTTCCACCAAGGCAGAGCTGGTGCTGGTTCGGAGCCAGAGCCTAGTTTCAAATCGGTTCTTTGTTTTTCCACCGCCAAAGCACCAGCTCCGAACCAGTGAAACTGGTTCTTAAGTAGCACCAAATCATTGCAGGGTCTAAAACGGAGCCAAGAAAGAACCGCTTGCGTCAGGGGCTGGGGGCGGGGTTACCGTGACCAACAAGACGAATAGAAACTTGTGACCGCCATTTTTAAATAGCAGCTAGTCGAGCTAATAGCAGCTCGATTATAATATCCGTCTATGTAAGTTACGGCGAGCTGCACGAACGCGTTGGATTCCGATGTATTTTTGCAAATCCATGAGCATCCATAGTATTACAACGTCCGTTATTGTTGATGGCTTGTTCGAGATGCATCGGAGCGGCAGGGACCGATCGGAGTTGCAGGGTGTTTGAAGAGCACACGACTCCTTGTGCTTTTAGATCGCTATCGCAGTGCTTTGATGTCACGCGGCGATCGATCTGCGAGAAGCCGATGCATCTCGAACAAGCCTGGCGTGTTTGTGTTTGGCGCTACCGCACTAGCGGTTGCTGGGCAACATGAGACGTATACAGTGACGTAAGATCTGGCTCTGTTGTGGCTCTCTAGCCGGTGGAAAGGCAAACCGGTTCTAGTAAGCTCGTCAGTCGAACCAACTCTGAACCAGCTCTGGCTCTGGCTCTGAACCAGCACCCGGTTCTTGTTGGTGGAAAAGGGGTAACTGATGTCTGTGGAAGCAGCAATCTATTCAAATATAATTTTCCGACGTGTGTTATCATATCAGACAAACACAGTGGAAGTAACTATAAAGTAGTTTATTCTATTCTTCTATTCCACTTTCTTGCATGTATTTCGGGAGAAATTGATGACTCACAGGATTCTCAGAACTGCGGCACAAAGAAACAGCCATCTCACGTTATAGATCAAGATCAAGATTATTTATAAAGGTTTTTAAATGACCAAACACACTCACATACACATTTTTGAGAATCGGAATATCGGATAGTTGATGACATGGTAAGCAAGTTTGTGAGTATTTTGAATAAAAAAGGGAAAAGGAAATAAAAGCGATATATCCGCGGTGTGTCACGTGACAAATATGACGCGTTGCCATGGAAACATTTAGGGGGAACGTTCTAAATTCTAAAATAACAGTCGCCTTGAAAAAACTCAGAGTCAGTTAGAATATTAAAATTAAGCGTGAAAGGGTTAATATATGCATAATAAATGACGCTGGCTTATCTTTTTTTACTAAGCAAGTTATCAGTGTGTGTATTGTTCATTGATGGTATTAAGTTAAGCCCCCTTAACAATTTCGCATGCCCCCTCAGTCATTTCATTCTGCAGCCGGGCCTGGGATATGTGCACCTGCCCACACTGCCAAAATAACCAAAACCTGGTTCAATGACCATGGTATCACTGTGTAATTACTATGTGATTTCATGTAATATTCACATTTTTTGAAATCCGGTTTTCGTGGGTTTTATGAGCTGGAAGCCCAAATTATGTACAAATAAACAACTAAATACTTGAAATCGTTTAAGTTGTGGGCCCTGAATCTATAATCTATGGAAGTTTAATGTTTTGAATGGAATTATGCACTGTAAACCCGAACAGTACTACTAACTTATAAAAAATGAGAACACCATAATTATAATCAATTACATAGTTTATTGAACTTAAAACTATAGCATTTTTTGAACAAATGACTTAATTTTAATTTTGCGTTGCTCATCATTTTTGAGTATACATTGCTACTGAAGTGATATTTTTTAAGTATACGGAGTGACGTTCAATGACGTCATCTACGTCAGGACGTACGCCAATCATTGTTCTGACTGAGGCTACCAGAAAACATAACCAAGATGGTGGACACTCGTGTGAGTGTGGACGCACGTGGGGAGATTTGTAAGTACATGTTTTTTAAGCTGCTTTTTATTTTATCATAATAACTAGTATATATTTTAAACATGTTTCATGTTTGGCTTTGCTGTCTTTTTTACCGGTAACGTTAACGTAGAAAGCTCGACAAGCGTCTCTGCAGTGCTCTGCTTCGCGCACATTTTGTAACCATTAACCCCATTGCCATATTTAATTTATTATGTAACGTTAATATTGTAATCAGTTAGTCAGCGGAACCAAGTCAGCAACATAGTTTTGGCCCAGATCCGGTCTATATCTGGCCTGAGTGAAATCCATGCGGGCAAAATGTGAGCCGGTGTAGCAGTCGATTCTGTTCCCTCCCGGAATTCCTGTTCCCCCTGAACGAACCGTGTCTGCTGACAGCGCATGCGCCAAAGCCTTAATAAACCTTAATAAATCAAAGCCTTAATAAACATTACATTATAATCTGTAATAACGTTTTAAATTTGAAAATAAATAATCTGGATTGAATTGACAGATGGGGAAAAACTCGCTTCTAATAAAAAATAAAAACAATAAAAAACGCTTAAATTTCGGGAAAACATACAATCCTTTTTTTTAACCTTTTCGCTTCCCGTACATCCATTTGAGCTTCTTGCTCGTATTCAGTTCTGATGGTACGCATGGTAACTCGACAACTATGCATGATTTGTAGTATGATTGCGTAAAGGGAACAGGAATTCCGATAGGGAACAGAATCGACTGCTACACCGGATCTGGGCCAACGCTGCTTGCTGTCTGGGAAGTCATAATTTTTTATTCTGTTTTTGTTAAGCGATCTGTTCTGGAAAATGCTTATTTATGCTTGCCTTCAGCTGTTAATGTGCTTGCGGCTAGCTGTAACTTTTATCCATTACGTTAAGGCTAATGACACAAAGTTAGCAATATATTGGAAAAATAGTTAATAATAAGAGTTGTGAAAACTAGGTATGGTAGAGACACCGGCAAGCTCGTATTAACAGTTACATATTTTTTGCCTTGTAGGCTAAAGTGGATGCAGAGTCTGTGAACTTGGTAAGTATCCTTTTTTCGTTTACTTAAGATATTTTTAGCAGCTTCACACATAAACCTGCAATAATCTTATGCAGATGACATTTTCCCTTCGTCGCCAGGAGATCGTACAGGAAAACCCATTGTTGAAGGACTTCCTGGTGAAATGGCCAGCACTTCGGATTGAGTCGCAGGTAAAAAAACAAACAAAAAAAAAACCATCTACATTTCTCTTTTCTGCCTCATCTTTAAATTACTTGTCCGGCTCCAGCAAACACTAACAAACTAGTTTGTCAATGAGACTTTTGAACTATCGGGGTTTGGGGCTGCTTATTAGCATTTGTTGAATATGTGTGAATTGGCCACTACTTAATCTTTGAAAGATAGCAAAAACTTTTTGGGAGAATAATGCTTAACTTCTATCAAGATGATTGCATTGTATGTTTCTCTAAGGCTGTTTTGATGTCATTTATACATTTTGTGTATTAATGATTTTGTAGGTTTGCGCAGAGTTTCATCGCATCACAAACACCAATCTTCGAAACCAGTTCTATGCCGAATTGGACAGGCATACGCCACAACTATTTGCCTTGTACAGGCAAAAAGCATCACATACTGGCAAGGTCTCGGAGGTGCTGCGTGACATCCTCAGGATTTATGATCGTGAGGTGAGTTAAAGACAAAGACTGTACAACTCTAGTATCGAACCCAGAATAACTTTGCTTGCTTGTTCATTGTTATTTTTGCTTGTCTTTCAAGGATGTGCATGAAATCAACATAAAGCGCACTAGAGCTTTTTGTGCCCTAGCAGTATACTTACGTGAAGATGACCCACAGTTTTTTAAGACATGGAATGTAAGCATTCAGTGCACTCACCAAACAGGATCAGTTTTTGTGCTTACCAGGGTTTTTTTAGTCTTCATTAACAAATTACCTTAATATATAGGGTAAACGTACCTATTAAGCTCAAGTACCCATTAAGCACACTACCATCTTGGAGCTCAGATTATAAAAAGAAACAGCAATGTATTATCCTATTTGATGTATTAACCAATTGATGTGTTTGTTACTATTTACCTCCTGTAATTTTAAACCAATCAGACCATTGCACACTGAGATATGTGTGTCCATGTGTTCACACTGTCTGGCGGCTATTTTCAAAGCTGTCTGAAAACTTTCACCAGAAGAGGAGCCCCTCAGATGTGCATTTTTTATATGTTTAAACATTTATTTTGAAGAAGTACATCTTCTTATTGCAAAATTAAGAGATTAATGTTTAGACTTTTGAATATTATAACCTGGAACCTGGATGTGGGAAATAATTACAGTTAGATCTAAAAGGTAGTTTTAGCAACATAGCCCAGATGCTACAAACATAGCTAGCTTACTAGCTGTATAAGATTGTGTGCTACATTAATATATTACTTCACAGGAATTAATGGCTTGTACTTTTAAATCCATAATATTATAATTTTACATTTTATTGATAGTCTGTGGTTTTAAACTGCTGTAATTTTTAAAGAATTCATATTATTGTTAGGTGAGCTTAAAGGGTGCACTACTATGACAATCACACAGCTTCAGTGTGACATCAATTAGAAAAAGCATAATTTCATAGATATTGTCTATAATAGTTGTTCATATTAAAATTGGTATAAACTTAATACATTACCTAGATTATTAATTTAGCTAAATATTTTCCTTTAAATTTTAATTTAATATTTATTAATTAAAAAATGTTTTTGCTCCAATTAAGCACAGTGTGTGCTCCCTTTAAGCTCACCCACATTAAACGTCTATGTAAATACTTAATAATCAGAATTTAAATATTAACTGATGGTTGTCACTATGTTAATCTTCAAAAAAATGATTAATAAACTTATTTTCACAGTCTTAAGATGACAAAAGCTAGACGAAACTATAGTGTATGCCCAAAGATGAAAGAGGCATGTCATACAAAGAAGGAGCCATCAGAAACCTGTCGTATCTGTCCAAGAAGTTTGGAGTAGACAGGAAAGCTCTGACCCAGAGAGTTAAAGGGATACTCCACTTTTTTTGGAAATAGGCTCATTTTACAACTCCCCCAGAGTTAAACAGTTGAGTTTTACCGTTTTCGAATCCATTCAGCCGATCTCCGGGTCTGGCGGTACCACTTTTAGCATAGCTTAGCATAATGAATTGAACCGGACAAGACCATTAGCATCTCTCTCAAAAAAATGACCAAAGAGTTTCGATATTTTTCCTATTTAAAACTCGACTCTTCTGTAGTTACATCGTGTACTAAGACGGACGGAAAATGAAAAGGTGCGATTTTGAGAGTATAGTTCCTAGCCATATCAGCCTAGAAAATTGAAACTTTACATTTTCCGTCGGTCTTATTACACGATGTAACTACAGAAGAGTCGAGTTTTAAATAGGAAAAATATCGAAACTCTTTGGTCATTTTTTTGAGAGAGATGCTAATGGTCTTGTCCGGTTCAATTCATTATGCTAAGCTATGCTAAAAGTGGTACCGGCAGACCCGGAGATCGGCTGAATGGATTCGAAAACGGTAAAACTCAACTGTTTAACTCTGGGGGAGTTGTAAAATGAGCCTATTTCCAAAAAAAGTGGAGTATCCCTTTAAGGAGCTCATTGGTTTGTTTTGTTATTTGATTTTTCAATATGGGTTACATAGCTGAACGTGGACTAGTCTAGATGTTGCAATGAGTTTGAATGACACGTCACTATGAATAGGGTAGGCTACCTGATCAAATTGAATGCCTTGTTGCTTGATTTTAGTGTTCTGTTTTTTTGTGATTGACTCTGTACCTTCAAATAAAACTTTTTTCAATTATTCCTTAAAAAGGTTGTTTAAAATAAACAAGAATTTTTAATAAAACTTGTTGTGAGCTTATTGGGAACAGGGGTGTGCTTAAAGGGTACAAAACGTACCCATTAAGCACAGCCAGACTTTTTATATTTAATGATGTACATCTTAATTGAAATACTTTTGTCATTTAAAATAAAATGAAATATTATAGTGTGAGAGATTAATATTTTATTTTAAAATAACTTCTTGTACTAAAAGCAATATCTTGTGCACTAAAAATGTCTCAATGTAGATTTTGGTGAGCTTAATAGGTACGTTTACCCTATTCAACTTTATTTCACTCTACTTTTGCAAATTCTCTATGTATGTTCTTGTCTAGTTTTTAAATTTGGGCCAATTCTGTGTAAACTGAAAAGGCCTGCCTGGTTAAGTATGATACTATATTAAAGTGATAGTTAACCAAAAAATTCTTATGATATACCTGATGATGTAATTCATTACTAGACATGTTTACAGTTGGACCCTCTTTGTGCATTCCAGGTGGAGGAGTCGGATGAGCCAGACATCACTGGTACCCCTGTTGCCCTTGTGATGGAAGTCACTGAGAACACTGGTCCTGTCTGTTTCAATCCGGCAAGGATCGCTGTTGTGGTGGAAGATGAGTTTGTGCTGAGCGACATCCCCACGTTTCCTGAGGCCTTTGTGTTACTCTTTGGGTTAATGTATGCATTGCATTTGGATTACCCAAGAAAATTGATTAACACCTTCACATTCATCCAGAAAATTCTGATGGGGCTTGATGATGGTAAACCTCTGAAACCCTGCTTACTCAATCTAAAAAATGAACTATTACTTACTTTGTAGGCAAATTCCATCTTGTCTACAAGTGCTGTTTTAAGTGCTTGGTATGTATTATTGTTTGTGTTTTGACTTAATTTGTTTTTATTTCCTATAATTTATAATTTTTTAACATTTCTTTTTGGAGGAGCATTATTTATTTTATTGAATTTATTTATTTTGATTTGCCATGTTGCAAAATAATGGCCATGGGTGTAAAAAATTATAATCAATGTTTTAACAGTTTCTAATTTGATTTGCTACATGTTTACAGAGATTTATATAAACAGTTGTACAAAATAGACAAAGAATTTAATAGTAAATAAAAACCCTTTAATTATGTCAACAGTCCTGTGTGTGCTTCTTTTTAGTATTTTGAACTCAAATATGTATCAGGCTATGAGTTATTCAGAAGGAGTTTATTTCTTGAATAAAATATTTTATTTATATGAGTGTTAATTAGTTAAAAACAGTTAGTATTGAAAACATTAAACTTTAGTGTAACATATGTAAAGTTTTTAAGTACACTGTACTTAAAATTAAAAAAAGGGAAAGAAAAATATTTAAGTTTAGTGTAATTGTAATTTTTAAGTATGTTTACTTAAAAAAACTTAGGTAATCAGTTTCCACAAAAGTTTTGAGTACTCTGAACTTATCGGGTTTTACAGTGTGGAACTAAATAAACTTTTCCATGATATTCTAATTTTTTGGAAAGGGTCTGTATGTATATATATATATATATATATATATATATATATATATATATATATATATATATATATATATATATATATATATTAGGACTGAGGTTAAAGTTTATGTGAAGAAGGGTGCATTTGTTGATCTGCATTTGCTGCATTTGTCGATCAAAACAGATTCATAAGAATTATTTCTGTACACGTTAATTTGTCCCATTTATTTTTATTTTATTTTTTCATATGTTTGTTCATACATTGTGTAAGAACTACATCAACACTAACACATGAATTGTGAGGATTATTTTATTGCTTTGCAGTTTACAGAGCACAAAGTGTTTTATTACATGAAACAATCAAAAAAATGAATGGGTCTTCTGGGAAAGAAAGACAGCTTTTCCACCTTTTGACCACAAGATGTCGGTGTTTGCAACGTGTTGAAAAGCTTTGAGTAATGAACCATTTTACAACACAGTCGAGGGGGAAAGCCCCGGTGCTTCACAAAGCTTCATTTCACCATCACTAAATGGAAAAATGGAAACAACTGAAGCCATAAATGTTACGATGCAGGTTGAAGCTGGGAAGGACGCAGGATCTACTTGCAGAAGCTTTTATTTAAACTAGAAACCAGACAAACTTAGACTAGGGAACATGACTCGGGAACAAAATAACCAAAATACAACAAATTAAGAACTCACAAAGACTGAACTAGACATAGGGATTAAATACAAAGGCCAACAAGATAACAAGGGGGCGTGGCTAATCAGAAACACCTGGAGAGACTAATAAATGAGAAAAACTACAAAGGACTACAAAACATGGCACAGGACAGGAAATAACAAAAGTGCACACAAGACAAGAGGAACACAAGACAGGAATCATGACAATGAAAGTACTTAAATAAATTTACTAACTTGATGCCACAAACAGAACTAAACTAATTTGAGAAACATTTTATTCATCGCTTCAGTGAAAAAAACCCATGATAGCAACTCTTAAAACGCCTGAAAACACTTGCTATTAAACACAACTGAACTGAGATATTTATCTGGTTGTGAGTGAATCCTCCCCCAACCTCATTTAGTTTCCGCTCACACATCCGTCTCACGAAAATTAACAAGCTTTTGCTGATCTCACATTTTCAAATGAATTCTGGCCCTGAATGAAAACTAATAGCAGAAGAGTGAAATATTGGATTAGATATCTGTATCTACTGGTGTGTTATTTAGTGCTGTGAGCAGTCAATCATATTTGACCTCTGACCTGTGACTCTTATTTGACTGTTGATGGATTCACTTTATTTCAGTGTAAAGATGTTTTGTGTGGAGAGGAAGATTGTGAGCTTCTTATTAGCAGGAGAGAAAATGAAGAAACGCTTCAGCCACAAACTGCTGACACACACAGAGACGACAAACATCCAGCAGAAGCTGTTTATCCACCCGTAAATCACATGCATAATGTTTGCCTGTGTTGTTACTGTAAAGGCCCTGAATGGTTTAGCTCATCAGTACTTGAGCTTTATTGTCACTTTATAGTCCTTCACATCCACTGCAGTCTCACAGTTCTGGCCAGTTGATAATAACTGGAATATCTAAATACACTGGAGGCGGAAGATCCTTTTCCTATTTAGCGCCAAACACTGGAATAGTCTTCCTAGCTTTGGGAAGCGGACACACTCTGTCAGTTTAAATCTAAAGTAAAAACACATCTCTTTAACCTGGCATACACATAACACATTATCACATCATAATTGCTATCGATTAGATCTACAGGACGTTGTGGCCGACTGGAGCTCAAAGTGGTGAAGCTCAAATGATGTGAAATAATAAGTAACACATCTTTTTATTTGGAAGAACAAGTCAAGTCAAGTCAAAGTTTATTTATATAGCACAATTTATAAAGCCAATGCTGACCAATGTGCTTTACAAAACAGCATGAAACATGAACACAACAGACACAGAGAAGAAAAATTGTAAACATAAAAATAAAACAAACATTCATTAAAAAAAAAACATGACTTGAAAATTGACAAGTCAGGTGCAGATGTAACATGAAATGGCAAACTATTCCATAATGTAGGGCCCGCAATAGCAAAGGCACGATGACATCTTTGTTTTAGTCTAAATCGTGGGATATATAAAAGTTTCTGTGTCCCTGATCTAAGACGTCTGGAAGGATTGTATTGCACTAAAAGCTCAGAGAGGTAGGGGGAGCCAGGTAGGCACTTGTAAACAAATAAGATAATTTTAAAATCAACCCTAAAGCGAACCAGCAGCCAGTGAAGTGATGCTAGAACAAATCACATTATATTGAAAAATAAATATTTGTATGTCAAAAAATATAGGAGCATTGAATGTTTTGGATTTTAAGACCTCTAACATGATTTTAAAAATGAAATGGCTCCAAATTTTTACAAAAAATATATGGTATAAAATACCTAACTTTATATTTCAAAAAGGTGGTATGGAATTCATATTAAAATCTACCATTAAAAATACCCATTAAACTTTAAGCAAGTTTCAACAAACAAGTGTCACAGTCACAGACTCTGCAACCACCCTCTCAGGCCATCAGAGGGCGCCCTCGCCCGGATATTGACTGTTACACGCACTACACTTCCCATAACCCTGTTCTCATTCTAATCACCTCGCTCAGCTGTTTCTCATCTTCTGGGCTTTATAGCTGCAACTCGCACAGCATCTTGTGCAAAGTTTTGTATTACTACTGTGAACAATTCCGAGCATTTCTTCCTGTGATTGCCTACCTGGTTTGACCATATTTTGTTCCTTGTTTCACGCCAGCCTGCTGCCTGCCTGCTTTACCTCTGCCTGGATACTGGATTTCGACTGTTTGCCGCCTGCCTCGACCATTTGCCTGTTTACTGACCACAAATTCTCCTGCTCTCTACTGCTATTGTTTGCCGGTGATTTCACCTATGCCTGTCGACTTCCTTTTTCTAAATAAATTGCTGCAAATGGATCTCTCGGACTCTGATGATTCACAACAGAAAACTTCGCCACGACCGGATCCAGCAGCTGTGTCTTCCTTGACTGCCGGTAGAGACCACGCCCTCCACGCCCTCCACGAGCCCCCGTGCCAGAGAAATTTGACGGAGATCCAAGTAAATGTAGAGGATTTATTCTTCAATGCTCCTTATTCATCGCTCAGCAACCAACACTGTATACCACCGAGGCTGGTAAGATTTCCTTTGAATGCTCATTACTCACTGGGAGGGCGTTGGATTGGATAACGGCTGTGTGGAGGGAGGATAGCACTGCTTTTCCATCATTTGAGATGTTTCTACGGCGCTTTCGTGAAGTATTTGAACACTCCAAGAAGGGTAAGAGTGCAGGCGATCGCCTGCTTGAACAGACGCAGGGCAAATTAACCGCTGCTGAATATGCACTCAGTTTTCGTACCCTCGCAGCCCAAACCTCCTGGGTTAATGATACGCTAAAAGTGATCTTCCGTAGGGGCTTAACTCACGAACTTCAGTCTGAACTAGCCTGTCGGGATCTCCTACCATCTCGCCGAGCAAGTCATCGCACTGTTCAAGCCCCCAGGCACGTACCGATTCCTCTACCCTCAGCAACCGTACCAGTTGATGACTCCGAACCAAAGCAACTCAACACGCACCATCTGTCAGCCGATGAACGTGAGCGACGTATGACACAACGTCTGTGCATGTACTGCGGGGAGGCGGGTCATTTTCGCATCGCTTGCCCTTCCCGACCACGTTCAGCTGCACCGAGGCCGGTGAGCTTAACCTCTGACTCATTGTACTCTAATACATGCGTGTCTGTATCCATCGTAATCACAGCTAATGGCCATCAATTCTCTACCTGTGCTCTAGTTGATTCTGGGGCTGCAGGAAACTTCATATCCAAGGACTTTGCTCTATCACACGACATAACACTAATACAATGTATCTCCCCTCTCACAGTCGAAGCCATCGACAGACGGCCGCTAGGCTCAGGCAAAGTGACCCACATCACTCAGGAGCTCCATCTGCGAACTGGAGCCCTTCACGGTGAGATTATTCAGTTTTATGTTCTTAACACCTCCCATGTCCCAGTCATTCTAGGCCTGCCGTGGCTCCGCAAACATGACCCACTCATTGGGTGGAGAACCAACCAAATTTCCCGCTGGAGTGAAGCCTGTTACACTAAGTGCCTCAACCACGTCTCCCCATTGTCTGTTCGAGCAGTGACCGCACCCCTCGAGCAAACCAGTTCAGATAATCTACCACGTGAGTACCATGATCTATTGGAGGCCTTCAGTAAGTAAGTAAAAGCCTCAACCCTTCCACCTCATCGCGCCAGCAACTGCGCTATTGACCTCCTGCCTGGCTCCGCGCCTCCCAAGGGCCGAATATTCCCTCTTTCCCAACCCAAGTCCGATTCCATGAAGAAATATATAGAAGAGGAACTAGCCAAGGGTTTCATTCGGCCCTCCACCTCTCCGGCATCCGCCGGCTTCTTCTTTGTACAGAAGAAAGACGGGGGTCTCCGGCCGTGCATTGACTATTGGGCTCTTAATAACATCACCGTTAAGTTCCGCTACCCACTTCCGTTGGTTCCATCCGCTCTAGAGTTGCTACATACAGCTAAATATTACACCAAATTAGACTTGCGCTGTGCATACAACCTCATTCGCATCAGAGAAGGGGACGAGTGGAAGACCGCTTTCTCAACTAATACAGGGCACTACGAATACCTGGTTATGCCTTTTGGCCTGGCAAACAGTCCTTCCCATCTTTCAATCCTTCATCAACGACGTGTTCAGAGACATGCTCCACAAGACGGTCACTGTCTATATCGACGACATTCTATAATCTATTCGGACACGCTGGCCGATCATGTGCAACACGTTCGAGCGGTCCTTCAGAGGCCCATCCAGCACCAACTGTATGCCAAAATTGAAAAGTGTGAGTTCCACCAGACGTCCACCACTTTCCTGGGGTACGTAATCAGCCCGGATGGAGTCGCCATGGATGTGGGAAAGGTTAGAGCAGTCCTAGAGTGGCCACAACCCACCACTCAAAAAGAACTCCAGCACTTCCTCGGGTTTGCCAACTTTTATCGCCGCTTTATAAGAAACTTCAGTTTAGTGGCAAACCCCCTCACGTCCCTGGTTAAGAAGGGCTCGCATTGTCTTCCTTGGAATGAATCTGCAACCCAAGCTTTTAACCAACTCAAGCAATGCTTCACCTCGGCACCCATCCTTTCCCATCCGGATCTGGAAATACCCTCTGTGGTTGAAGTAGACGCATCCAGTACTGGGATAGGCGCCATCCTCTCGCAACGGCAGGGTTCTCCACCTAAGTTATGCCCCTGTGCATTCTACTCACGTAAACTCAATGCTGCTGAGAGAAACTATGATGTAGGGGATAGGGAGCTTCTAGCTATGAAAGCAGCTTTCGACGAGTGGCGACATTGGCTAGAAGGAGCTCTACATCCCTTTACTGTACTAAGAATCTAGAATACTTGCGCACCGCCAAGAGATTGAACCCTAGACAGGCTCGGTGGTCACTGTTCTTCAGTCGGTTCCATTTCTCCGTAACCTATCGCCCAGGGTCCCAGAATGTTAAAGCAGATGCTCTATCGAGACAACATGACCTCGACCTGACACCAGTAGATCCCAAAACTATTCTGACCCCTGACATCATCATTGCCCCTGTCCGGTGGGACATTGAGACAGAGATTGAACAGATTAGCTCCCAGTCTGAGATTCTTTCTGCCTGTCCTCCTAAAGTCTTTGTCCTCCGGAATCTAGCTCAGGGCATCCGGGGATCACCGCCACCATTCACCTCCTGCAAAATCGCTTCTGATGGTCATCACTAACCTAAGACAATATTACATTCATCCAACACTGCCGAGTTTGCAAAACCCAGAAAACACCAAGACAATTACCTGCCGGCCTACTCTAGCCTCTCCCTATACCCCAACGCCCTTGGTCGCACATAGCCGTTGACTTCCTCACCGATCTCCCCATCTCTGATGGCCACACCACCATCCTCACAGTTATAGATCGGTTTTCCAAGGCCTGCCGCCAGATACCCTTGGCCAAGCTACCCACCGCCCTACAAACCGCAGAACTCCTGTGCAATCTGGTATTTCGGTTTTACAGCCTCCCGGAGGACACCGTCTCCAATAGAGGCCCTCAGTTTACCTCCCGAGTCTGGGCAGCCTTCTTCAACACCCTGCAGATTAACGTCAGCCTCACGTCTGGGTATCACCCCCAATCCAATGGGCAGGCCGAGCGTATGAATCAGGAGATCATTCGGTTCCTCCGCTCCTACTGCCACCAACATCAAGAGCACTGGAGCCGCTATCTGATATGGGCTGAATACGCCCAGAACTCCATCCAGAAGCATGCTACCGGCCTCACCCCCTTCCAGTGTGTCCTGGGGTTTCAACCGCCTCGATTCCCATGGCCCGGAGAACCCACCAGGTCCCAGCCGTGAACGACTGGCTTCAATGCAGCGAGAAAACTTGGAACCAGGCCCATGTTCACCTTCAACAGGCCGTTCGCCATCAGAAAGAACAAGCGGATCGCCACCGTCGTTCCGGTCCAGTGTACCAATCCGGCCAGTGGGTTTGGCTATCCACCACGGACCTCCGTCTACGGCTCCCCTGTAAAAAGCTCAGCCCCAGGTACGTGGGTCCCTTCAAGATCGTCCAACAGATCACACCTGTGTCGTTTCGTCTTGCCCTGCCTAAACATTAGCATCTTGATTCCATGTTCCATGTCTCACTGCTCAAGCCCGCTGATGGTCCCGATGAAACAAGGAAGGAGAGGTCCCAGGAGCCGAACCCCCAATCCATCCTGGTGGAGGGCGAGGATGCTTTTCAAGTCCATGAACTCCTTGACTCCAGATGTCAGGGTGTGAGTACTTGGTCGACTGGGAGGGATATGGCCCGGAGGAGCGTTCCTGGGTCGACACCAAGGACATTCTGGACCCCAGCCTAACCGCTGACTTCTATCGTGCCTATCCACACAAACCTGCTCCCCGACCACGTGGTCGACCTCGGCGTTGTCAAACCCTTCGCGCCAGGAGTCGCTCGCAGGGGGGGCTCTGTCACAGTCACAGACTCTGCAACCACCCTCTCAGGCCATCAGAGGGCGCCCTCGCCCGAATATTGAATGTTACACGCACTACACTTCCCATAACCCCGTTCTCATTCTAATCACCTCGCTCAGCTATTTCTCATCTTCTGGGCTTTATAGCTGCAACTCGCACAGCATCCTGTGCAAAGTTTTGTATTACTACTGTGAACAATTCCGAGCATTTCTTCCTGTGTTCGCCTACCTGGTTTGACCATATTTTGTTCCTTGTTTCACGCCAGCCTGCTGCCTGCCTGCTTTACCTCTGCCTGGATACTGGATTTCGACTGTTTGCCGCCTGCCTCGACCATTTGCCTGTTTACTGACCACAAATTCTCCTGCTCTCTACTGCTATTGTTTGCCGGTGATTTCACCTATGCCTGTCGACTTCCTTTTGCTAAATAAATTGCTGCAAATGGATCTCTCGGACTCTGATGATTCACAACAACAAGCATTACTTTCATGGACTCTTATCTTGTCATAATAAAGTCACTTATGGTACAGCATTTTAAAGTGAACATGGAAGATGTGTTTTTTGTAAAATTTCTCCTGAGAATATGAATTGTCTATTTTAGGAGTGTCCCAAGAGCCAAATATTTTGGAGATAATGTCAGTGACGACGAATGGGATTTCACGTAGAAAGCCTATCACCATCGATATTAGAAAATGAGGCAATTGCAATGAAATGCCATGGGTCTGCGGAATTTGCATAGCGTAACTCCGCCCCACCTCGTGGGTATATAAGGAAGTACGCTGGCAACATGCAGATATGTCTTCGCTGAGAAGCCGAGACTGACCTCAGGCGTTTCCAGAGGTACAGTGGAGTGGCAGGGAGCAGAATCTAGTTCCGGCTGGTTGAAGCGAGTACATGAGAAGAAACTGGCTCCACTCGGAGATTGTAGAATCTCACGAATGTGTTGCGTGTTGCCCAGCCTGCAGCTTTGCAGATATCTGTTAGCGAGGCACCATGCGCTAGAGCCCAAGAGGAGGCCGGTATGGCAAAGCAATGGCGTCCACTATCCAGTGAGACAACCTTTGCTTGGAGAGAGCCTTTCCCCTTCAGCTTCCCACCATAACAGACAAAGAGCTGGTCTGAGGTCCTGAAACACTGAGGTTCTGTCTACGTAAGCACGGAGGGCGCGTACTTGTCAGAGCAGTGCCAAGGCTGGGTCTGCCTCCTCCAAGGGCAGCGCTTGCAGGGTCACCACCTGGTCTCGGAAGGGAGTGGTGGGAACCTTGGGCACGTATCCAGGCCAGGGTCTCAGGATCATGTGAAAGTTAGCCCGAATTCCAGGCACGCTTCGTCAACCGAAAATGTCTGCAGGTTCCCTGCCCTCTTAATGGAGGTCAATGCAACCAGGAGCGCTGTCTTAATTGACAGGAACTTAAACTCCACTGATTGCAGAGTCTCAAAGGGAACACTCCCTTTGTACGAGAAGAGGGCGAGGAGGATTCAGTCTCCTTGCTCCACTCAGGAACCTGATGATCAGGTCGTGCTTTCCCAGAGACTTACCATCAACTGCATTGTGATGTGCTGCAATAGCGGCAACATACACTTTCAGGGTGGAGGGAGACAGCCTTTGCTCCAACCCTTCTTGCAGGAAGGAAAGCACAACACTGATCAGGCATTTTTGGGGGTCTTCTCAGTGGGAAGAGGACCACTTGATGAAGAGGTTCCACTTCAACGCATAGGCATATCTCGTGGATGATGCTCTATCTCTAGTTGGTGGTAGGGTACTCAAACCTGCCTCGTCCCATTCAGGAGCCACATGTGGAGGTTCCAAAGATCGGGATGAGGGTGCCACAGGGTGCCCCGTTCCTGAGATAGGAGATCCTTCCTCAGAGGAATTGGCCAGGGAGGTGCTGTCGCGAGGAGAACAAGTTCGGAGAACCAGGTCCGGTTGTACCAATAAGGGGCAACCAAAATGACCTGCTCCTCGTCCTCCCTGATCTTGCACAGGGTCTGTGCAAGAAGGCTCACTGAGGGAAACGCATACTTGCAGCGGCCAGCTGTGTGCCAGTGCATCCATGCCGAGCGTGCCCTCGGTCAGGGAATAAAACAGGTTGCAATGGGACGAGTCGTGGGAGGCAAACAGGTCTAACTGTGCGTCCCCGAACTGATCCCAGATCAGCTGAACCATCTGGTGATGGAGTCTCCATTCTCCAGGGAGAGGCCGAAGCCGAGAGAGCTAGTCGGCTGTCCGGTTCAGGTCTCCCGGGATATAAATGGCTCGAAGCGACCTCAGATGCTTCTGACTCCATAGAAGGAGGTGGCGGGTGAGTTGCGACATACGGCGGGAGCGTAGACCACCTTGTCAGTTGATGTACGCTACTGTCGCGGTCTTGTCTGATTGGACTAGTCTGTGCTGACCCCTGAGCAGCGCACGGAAGCGATGCAGGGCGAGATGTACAGCCAGCAACTCGAGACATTGACTCGAGACAACTCAAATGACATGCCAAAGGCGCTGGGGTCCTGTCCAGGAGCCTGCGGCAGCATGTCTATTGCACATGGCGCCCCAGCCTGTGGTGGAGGCATCTGTCGATACAACAACATGCCTGGAAACTTGTTCTAAGGGCACTCCGGCCCGTAGAAAGCTGAGGTTTGTCCACGGGGTAAAGGTCTGATGGCAGGCCGGAGTCAATGGAACTCGAAATGTGCCGTGTTGCCATGCCCAGCTAGGGACTCGATCACGAAGCCAGTGCTGAGGTTGGGGGGTTGTTTTGAAATAATAATAAATAAAAATTGTTTATTTGAGCAAAAAAAGTGTTTATTTCTGTCAAAGAAACAACACACTAAAGCCTGTAAAGCATTGAAATAAATATCAGTAAATAATGGTAACTTAAATAGTATAATAAAGTTAAATCTATTTTAAAAAAATATATAGTTTTATATTTCCACACAAAGAAGCGTCATATAGCCTACCGCTCTGCGCTTTGAGAGGGATGTTGGACATGAGTAGGAAAGAGACCATCAATCTCTTTTCTGATATCTTTATGTTTTCCACTTGTTGTAAATGGTCTGAAGAGCGAATTTTATCCTCCACAAAAGCAAGACTTTTAGGCTATGTTTGATTTTGCGCTGCCAAAGCGAAACTAAAATCACCCACACGTGTGAAACGTGGTTTACAAATAAACTTAACTAATTAACTAATTTACTTAATTAACGCGCCTTACCATGTCTAATAACAACCACAAACTGTGTTAAAAAGAATTTGATGTGCAAGTAAAAATGTAATCTCTAGGTCTCTACATAAACAATAAAGTGACACTGTTAAAATCTGACACTGAAAGAGAGCACAAACTCAAATAATCATCAGTATTTATTATGAAAAACACTAGAAGAACAAAAACACACTAGAAGAACCTTTAAAGTTCAGCGTTCTGCTTTAGATTTCAATACTTCCTGAAAAAGATGAACATAAAAAGCCATACATTAATAAATCTGACAGATAATTATACACGCAGTATCAATTTGTGAGAAATGACATCATCAATCATATACCTGATGTGTGAATATGTGCTTGATTTCACTCAGCTCTTCTGGATCTGATCTCATAAACCACAATAATGACAGTAGCCACGCCCACCAGAGCAGAGAGGACCAATCGGATCACAGCTTCAGTAGGACCACAACAGTGGACAGAGTCTGAGGAATAAACACATCAAACTGAGATCAGATCAGTCAATAAACACTAATATCAGCGCTGACATCAACTAATATTTCTGAATACACATAAATATGATCAAATCTAATCAACAATCTTATATTCGGTTCCAAGTGAGTTTTTATACGGTCTGTCATCTCAAACTGTAAACGATTCAACAATTCAACATGTAAATAGTAGAAAAGGATATTTGAAGGAGAAGAAAAATGATCTCTACTCACCATAGACAGAAACTCTGAATGATTTTGATGACAATCCTCCCGAAAACATCTGTAGTTTATATTCTCCAGTTTGTTCAGTTGTGGTGTTTGTGATGGTCAGAGATCCAGTTTGTTTGTCCAGCTTCAGTCTGTCTCTGAATCTCCCATCAAGAACATCATCATATACAGTGATTCTGTTGGCCCATTTATTGATTTCAGCTATTAAAGTGTTTTCATCTCCAAATCTCCACAGAATCACATCATAACCCTTCATTTCAGTAAGATCAGAGTTTAGAGAGACTGAATCTCCCTCCTTCACTGACACTGACTCCACTTCATCTGTCAAACAGACACAGAACAAACAGAAACAGGGTTTGCAAAAATTAATACTGTTAAATAGCTTTATAATGGTTTACTAAATTTGAATAGTTTAAAATTCACATTAAAAATGAATAATATAAAATAACAAAAACAAAATTGTGTATGAATTAATTAAAAAAATTCATTAAAAAACAGGTGTAAACTTTTTTGAACTCACCAATGACAGAGAGCCTGAAACTCTTGATCTCACTGTTGATCTGTAGTTTATAATCTCCAGTATGTTCAGTTGTGGTGTTTGTGATGGTCAGAGATCCAGTTTGATTGTCCAGCTTCAGTCTGTCTCTGAATCTCCCATCAAGAACATCATCATATACAGTGATTCTGTCGGCCGTTACATTGATTTCTGCTATTAAAGTGTTTTCATCTCCAAACCTCCACTGAATCACATCATCATCCTTCATTTCAGTAAGATCAGAGTTTAGAGAGACTGAATCTCCCTCATTCACAAACACCAGTCCTGAATCACCAAATACACACACACACACACACACACACACACACACACACACACACACACACACACACACACACACACACACACACACACACACACGCACACACGCGCACACACACACACACACACACACACACACACACACACACACACACACACACACACACACACACACAGAAACAGGGTTCGTCACAGTTTGAGACGATCAGTTAAAAATTAATAAAAGTGAATAGTTTGAAATTTAAAATTCAAATTTATATCATCATTAAAAACCAAAAGCAAAATGAATGTTGAATTATTAATTGTATCTTTGTGCTGAATAAAATATAAAACAAGTGAAACTGATATTTAACTCACCAAAGACACTGAGAAAGAACCTCTTGTTCTCACTGTTGATCTTTAGTTTATAATATCCTTCATGTTCAGTTCTGATGTTTGTGATGGTCAGAGATCCAGTTTGATTGTCCAGCTTCAGTCTGTCTCTGAATCTCCCATCAAGAACATCATCATATACAGTGATTCTGTCGGCCCGTTTATTGATTTCAGCTATTACAGTGTTTTCATATCCAAACCTCCACTGAATCACATCATCATCCTTCATTTCAGTAAGATCAGAGTTTGGAGAGAATGAATCACCCTGATTCATTAACACCAGTCCTGAATCACCAAACACTCCTGAAGAACAGAGTTTTTCACAGATTAAAGCTTTAAAATCACTTGATATTGGTTTGATGAAGCTTCACTAAAATACTTTTAATCATGTAAATGTGAAGTGATTAATATTCTGCAGCAGTTCAAAGAGAAAAGATGATAAATGAAAAGTGAAATAGATTTATATATGGAACAATAACTAAAAAAGACACTTTTACTGTAATGTTTAATGTCACACTAAAACTAATGCTGTTGAGTATCTGAGCTTCATATTTATATTATTTTATTTAATTAATCCATAATAACTGAGTTTAGAGCTGAATTCAAACTTGATCTGATAGAAGAGAAAAAGAAAAGAAAGTGTTAGAATTAACTTAATGGAACAAAATAACAAGCATCACTTAAATGTCCAGCCCGCAGAAGTCACACTTACCCTGTAACTACATGAACAAGAGTATATTTCTCCAGTATTCAAGCAAAAGTTGCAATAGTTTTAGTTCTCAGTGCACTTTTGTTAAAAGAAAGTCCTGTCTAAATGCACAGATATGGACCCTATCATTTTTTAAAAGCCAATATGTATTAGTATTGGTATACCCAGAGCCGCCTTAACCTAATGTTAGGCCCCGGGCTGAGAGGTTTTGTAGGTCCCCCATCCCCTCGATTTATAGAGTCTCATTTAAAAAAAGTGTAATATCCAGGTAATCTACATTACAGTTCAGAAATTTCAACTTTATGCAAATGAGAAGTGCTTTTCGCGAGCGACAACCAATAGGAAGCCTTTCAGTGGAGCTCACCTCCCAAGAGCAGTGCAGGCAAGACAGAAGAGTTCGAGGGCGATTTCACTGTTTTATATGATTTAACTAGCCTGGGTGCCAGCCCGAACCCCACCCACAACATTTTTTGGTCGGGAAGTTCGGTCTGGACTTGATCCATTGAGGAGTAATTATGCCCGGCTCCCAAAAGGCCGAGCCAATCAAATTGCCAGGGCGGGCTTTAATCGATGATGGACAGATGATCTGCGGTTACGTAATCACCCACGTCACCAAAGAGCGCTTGATTTGAATTAGTTTACAACAAAGACGACTGCAGCAGGAGAATTGAGATTTCACAAGTTCACACATACAAATAAGTCAGATAGAATAAATGCGTATGAGATTTCACGAGTTCACACAAATAAGTCAGATATGCGTATATGACGTGCTGTCCGAGGAGAGGGCTGTGGGCTGTGGGCTGAGAGCCCCCCCCCCCACCCCCCGTATTCCTGGTTGTGATAGAACAAGACAAGAGTGAGGATTCGGCGTGGTGGAGGGATGCTGAAAAACTGTCAAGGAAGTTAGGTAAGTTGACAGAGTGAATATGCTTCCTCATGCTGATATAGGGTAATGTTAGACATGGTATTGTTTGATGACAAGTTGATATTGGATTGATTATTTGTACGTGCTCCTCCCGAACTTTGTTTATGAAACATCATGTGTAGGTTCCGCCATCGCGTCTGTTATAGAAGATATACACAGCGCATTCATTTTAAAAGAGGAACAGAGAGCAGCAACATTTTGTTGGTTGAAAATATGAATGAAGAACATGCGTCATTTACTCCGTTGCTCTGATTGGTTGTAGGTCTATCCAATTGAGTGCAGAATTTTTTTTTTCCTGGTTCGGTTGAGACACGCCCCATAATCAAATCTCTATGGAGCGGTATCAGACTCAAATTCTGACCAGAATATGAGTATGACGAAGTCAGGCTATGATTTAACTGTAACTAACCACAAACATGGATATAATAAAATGATGCTGTCAGGTTTCGTATAGGCGAAGCAGGCAAGATGGTAAGTTTAAATGCTTTAATTTGCAGAATGGATCGGTACAGCGTAACAGGTGAGTAAACAGTAAGTTGAATATCAGATGCTAGCTTAACTGAATGATAAAGTCTCTCTTTCTCTTGCAGATGCAGATGAAGAAGATCGGGATCGACAGTATGCATGCAGGTAGGAGAAGGAAGGGAGTCTGTGTGTCTTGTATTGACGAGACCAGACGAGGAGTGAAGGGAGAATGCTGAATATAAAGGTGAGCTGATGATGGGATCCAGGTGACGGTGATTACTAATTAGAGGAGAGTGAGTGCAGGTGTGCGCCAAGGAGGATTCTGGGGAGTGTAGTGCAAAAACAGATGAGGAAGACAGACGGTGGATGTGACAGATGCATGGAAAAGAAACTGTCGACAGTCTCAGTGAGTTTAATTCATACATTTATAGATTGAGTGTTGTAGTTTTATGATGCAAGTTTAGCACTGTTGCTGTTCATTTTACAGTTTCCCCTGCATTATGTTGACTATTAGGGACAAGAAAATGTATTATTTGTCAAATTCGGATGACGTTTTAGTAATTTATGACAGAATGAGTGAGTTTAATTTGTAGATTGATCGAACGTTAATCCACTGAACACTGCTGTGTGGTAATATAAAAACATTCTTCCAACTATGGGGCGCCGTTTGTAAAGCGGCTCACGCTGAAAATAACAGCAACATTTTGTCACATTTAGCTTCAAACAATGTTTAAAAAACTGGTATGAATTTTTGACGGTCACTTTTTACCACATTTACAACAATATTTGTCAACTTAGAGATATTTTAAATAGTTAAATCTAAATATTAAATGTTCCACCCAAATGTTAAATATTAAATCTAAATGTTAAATCTAAATCTAAATCTAAATCTAAATGTTAAATCTAAATGTTAAATCTAAATCTAAATGTTAAATCTAAATATTAAATCTAAATCTAAATGTTAAATCTAAATGTTAAATCTAAATGTTAAATCTAAATGTTAAATCTAAATATTAAATCTAAATCTAAATGTTAAATCTAAATGTTAAATCTAAATGTTAAATGTTAAATATAAATCTAAATGTTAAATCTAAATATTAAATATAAATCTAAATGTTAAATCTAAATCTAAATGTTAAATCTAAATGTTAAATCTAAATGTTAAATCTAAATCTAAATGTTGAATCTAAATGTTTCGGGTGAAACTAAATATTTAACTAATATGCAAATTCAAAATGCCAGTAAGCGGAAGTGCCAAAATAAAAGCTTGAGGTGGTCAGTGTGTGTTTATAGCATGGTTTATAGTGTCAAATAACGAATAAAAACCATCTCATAATAATAACTATAATATAACGATAATAACTACCTAAAATAATAAACACGTTTGGAGAAACTGTAGAGTTTCGTGATGAGAGTAATGACATAACATTCAGTCAAAGTGAGCCCCCTAGTGGCTGGCTATTATGGCTACAGGTCATAAGTCCCGCACTTTTCATAAAAGTGACACTAGCCTACTCTTCAAATAAAGTTTCTCCAAACGTGTTTATTATTTTAGGTAGTTATTATCACGATAATCCATGTCCAAGAGTCCATTTCCTCG
Source organism: Leucaspius delineatus (assembly GCA_023718395.1). Lineage (NCBI taxonomy): Eukaryota > Metazoa > Chordata > Actinopteri > Cypriniformes > Leuciscidae > Leucaspius > Leucaspius delineatus. The sequence goes on along the minus strand of CM043363.1, from coordinate 47,405,225 downwards.
GATGAGATGTTTTTTATTCGTTATTTGACACTATAAACCATGCTATAAACACACACTGACCACCTCGAGCTTTTATTTTGGCACTTCCTGTTACCGGCATTTTGAATTTGCATATTAGTTAAATATTTAGTTTCACCCGAAACATTTAGATTCAACATTTAGATTTAGATTTAGATTTAACATTTAGATTTAACATTTAGATTTAGATTTAACATTTAGATTTAGATTTAGCCTAACATTTAACATTTAGATTTAACATTTAGATTTAGATTTAATATTTATTTTTAACATTTAGATTTAACATTTAGATTTAGATTTAACATTTAGATTTAACATTTAGATTTAACATTTAGATTTAGATTTAATATTTATATTTAACATTTAGATTTAGATTTATATTTAGCATTTAGATTTAACATTTATATTTAGATTTAACATTTAGATTTATATTTAGCATTTAGATTTAACATTTAACATTTAGGTGTAACATTTAATATTTAGATTTAACTATTTAAAATACTATTTAAGTTGACAAATATTGTTGTAAATGTGGTAAAAAGTGACGTCAAAAATTCATACCAGTTTTTTAAACATTGTTTGAAGCTAAATGTGACAAAATGTTGCTGTTATTTTCAGCGTGAGCCGCTTTACAAACGGCGCCCCATATCCAACAGCATACTGTTTCTTTTGAGCCTAATTCTTAGTCAAATTAAAATAATATAGTTGTATCACTTGTGATGGTGTTTTGTATAGATGTGGCCAAACGACCAGTCTACCAATAACATTTGAGTGACAGCACTACCAATGCCCACAAGCGACTTCACAGTATAGAGACTAGCGACATACAGTGACAAAATCGCTGGGTATGTGAACGGGGCTTATGGGGCCACGTGGGTCACTCAATCAGCAGACATGTAACGTGCGATTAGAGTGATTGACAGAAAACCTGACAAGTTACAAAACAATATGACCTTTTCAGCTCATCATGAACCTGAACTTGGGAGGCCCCTGGGCTTCAGCCCAGGTAAGCCCGTGCATTAATGCGGCCTTGGGTATACTGTTATTACAAAAAGGTTTGCAGTATATGTTCTCGCTATATTGCTAAAATGTAAGATTGTTTTATTATAATAGAAGAATAAGTAACGCTTAGTTCTAAAATACCGACAGTATAAATAATTTGTTAATTCATCTGGTTATTACCCCTTTATTCCTAAAACTTTACATGTTGTAGACTACACTATAATTACAGAAAGTTACACTGTAAATTAGTTTTAAATACGCAGTTCTTTGCGGGCTGTAATCTAAAGCGTTACTAAGCAAACTCCAGCAGCTCGAGCTCTTACTAGAACCAGGAAGTGTGATCATATTAGCCCGGCTCTGTCAACACTGTGTTTGCTCTCTATCAAACATTGCATACCTTTAAAAATCCTGATGATTACTATAAACTACTATTACTAAGATCAGAGTTTAGAGTGACTGAAATAAACAATATCATAAAACAACAAAGAAAAAATGGAGTTTAATTTAATTTTGTCATTAAAAACAGGCGAAACCAATAGTCTATTTAACCCTTTCACGCGTGATTCTGACTGGGTGAGTTTATCAAGGTGACATTTATTTTAGAACGTTTCCCCATTATTGTTTCCATGGCGAACCGTCATGATCTTGATTTAAAATGTGAGATGGCGCCGCCATGTTTGTTTGCGCCGCAGTTCAAATTGTCTGAAGAGTTTGAATCTGACAGTTATGTGTGACATTACTGAACATTCCAAATCCCAAATGTGGGACCGCATCACTCAAAAGGTTTACTCACTGTAGACATAGAGATACTCACCGTTGAGAATGGTGACATATAGATCAAATATCTTAATCTCACTGTTGATCTGTAGTTCATAATCTCCATCATGTTTAGTTCTGGTGTTTGTGATGGTCAGAGATCCAGTTTTATGATCCAGTTTCAGTCTGCCTCTGAATCTCCCATCAAGATCATCATATACAGTGATTCTGTCGGCCCGTTTATTGATTTCAGCTATTAAAGTGTTTTCAAACCTCCACTGAATCACATCATCATCCTTTATTTCAGTAAGACCAGAGTTTAGAGTGACTGAATCTCCCTCCTTCACAAACTCTAACTCACCAAACACTCCTGAAGAACAGAGTTTTTCACAGATTAAAGATTTAAAATCACTTGATGTTGGTTTGATGAAGCTTCACTAAAATACTTTTAACCGTGTAAATGTGAAGTGATTAATATTCTGCAGCAGTTCAAAGACAAAAGATGAGGAATGAAAATGAAAAATAGTTAAACAGTTTTATATAATCAAGTGACTTCAATCTCAAATAAGAGTGTTTTCTGTCAGGAAAACCACACATTATTTCTTTCCAAAAGAGAATAACAGTGAATGTTAATCCTTTCTGACTAATTTAACCAGTAATTTATCACATCAGAACAGAAACAACTGAAACCAGAAAAACACATTTAAAACTCACCATCCAGACGCCACAAACACAAACAGAGCAAAACTAATTTGAGGAACATTTTCTTCATCGGTTCACTGAAAAGCCCACGATAGTAACTCTTAATGTCTGAAACACTCAGATTGATCTGAAAGACTGAACTGAGATATTTATCTGGTTGTGTGTGAATCCTCCCCCAACCTCAGTCAGTTTCCGCTCACACATCCGTCTCCTTTAACATCACGAAAATCAACAAGCTTTTGCTGATCTTACATTTTCAAATGAATTCTGGCCCTGAATGAAAACTAATAGCAGAAGAGTGAAATATTGGATTAGATATCTGTATCTACTGGTTTGTTATTTAGTACTTTGAGCTGTCAATCATATTTGACCTCTGACCTGTGACTCTTATTGTCTGTTGATGGATTCACTTTATTTCAGTGTAAAGATGTTTTGTGTGGAGTGGAATGACTCAAAAGCTCTAAATCACATGTATAATGTTTGCCTGTGTTGTTACTACAAAATTCATGAGTGAACATTAATGCAAACATACAGTAACCTGTAAATGTAATCGTTCATTTAGAGAAATATCATTTGGTTACCAGAATGTTTTGGTCTTTGGAAAATTTTATGAGAAAAGCTTGAGTTCATAATCAGATATTTTGATTGCAGACTTTAGTATTTTGGTGAATCTGAGCAAAATAACTCTTTTTAAGCACATGTGTTTTAGTTGAAACACATGTTCTTAGCTAAGTGCTAAAGCATGCTATTATCGGCATAAAATAGGAAGTTGTTGTAACTCTAGCATACAATGTCCAATCTCCTGCACTTTACACGTTAAATAAATGCCCTGGCCTGAAGACCCATACATGCCTAAAAGTAGTTGTCAGGGTATTGCAGGCCGAAGACGAGGAGACAGGATTTCAATACATCTGCTTAATTCACAAACTCAGATTACATGAACACTCAACACAGACCTAGACAATTCAACGACCGACAAAGACTGAAGGAACACACAGGGCTTAAATACACAAGGAAACAGATCAGGGAAATAAGACACAGCTGGGGCAAAACAAACGAGATAACTAAATGAGGTGATTAACAGGGCACAGGTGAGACAGGTGAATTAAAGACAATGACAACACAGTCTAAACACAAACGGAAACGTGACAGTACTCCCCCCTCCCCCCTCCCCGAAGGCGAGTCCTCGCGCCGTATAACATCCAAAGGGGTGGGAGGGTGGGCGCCCTGGAGGCAGATGAAGGCGTAGTTGCCCAAGACAGGAAGCCTCCAGGGCGAAGCTGGCTGCTCGGGGAACCAGGGCAGAACAGGCTGTGGGCGTGGCCACGGCGGATCTGTTAGACCCTCGGGCGTCCATGGCGGAGAAGACCTTTCGGCGGCCATGGCGGTGAGGACCCTTTGGACGGTCATGGCGAAGAGGACTTAGGCTGGGTGAGTGGAAAACTAGAGGAAAGACCTTGAAGGAGGAGTATAAGAAGGTAATTTCCTGGGCTGGGTGTCAGGTCTTGCTCACGTCACGGTAGCCTAGAAATCTAGACACACCCTAGCGGCAGCAAAATGTACTTTGCAGCCAGGGCAGTCTAGCAACTCTCCATAGACTTTCGAGCTGCAAAAACCTAAATTGGGTCAGGCCAATCACGTCACTTATAGAGTAGGTTTTAACATATGAGTAGGGCTTAACATATTGCGACGGTTACCTGGCTGCCACTTGAAAACAAAGAATGACGGCTGCTGGAGAACAGTCTTTTGAATCGGCTTTGTCCGCGACTCTGGAGGACTTGGAGTTAAGTTTTTCTTTGAGAAAAGAGCATAGAACAGCACTTAAGTCATTCTTAAAAACAGGAAGATGTGTTCGTCGTTTTGCCGGCCAGATATGGCAAAAGTTGAATCTATCAACTAGCTCCGCTGTTGGGAAAATGCTCTGGTTGGTTGAAGCGCTGTCCTATTGCGTGCAGAGGGATTTTGAAAGACAGCTGTTTATCCCGTCCCTCGGAGTGAGCCGTGTCTATGGTGAGTTGCCAGACCCAACATCTTGATGTAGGTCTGGCTTGCCAGGCTAACATCACAGAGTAGCTGCTGTGATTTTGTGACTAAGCCTCTTGCAAGAGAATAAATATCTTTTAAAATACAATTTGATTCTTGATGTCTCTTATGCAGCGATGATGGCTGTTTAATTGTTTTTGCCACAACAGTACTTATAGACATAGCGCCACCATCTGGCCAGTGCTAACTGAAGCGTCACATTGAAATTCTCGCTAACAGCTTCTGTATGTGGACTTCAGCTCGGCCTTCAACACCATCATATCAAACATCCTCCTGGGAGACGCGTGACTGCTCTTCTGTGGATTTGTTTGTAGCCTATATGATATAACTATATAATTTGTGAAACAGAGCAAAAACAGACAATATTGTGTCTAAGCTGTAATATTAGCCGCTTTCTGACCGGAGGAACCTTTTCACAGTTCCTAGAACTATTGGCTAAAGTACCCGGATGTCGGCATGTTCGCACCGCAGGAACTACGAACGATTTTAGTTCTAGGAACTCCATTTGTAGGAACTAATTTAGGTCCAACCAGCACTATAGGAACTACCCGTGACGTTAGTGTGTGCTGATTAACAGCAACAGTGCCATTTTTAAAACAGCTATAATGTAAACACACAGATTATAGCCTATATATTTACTCCAAGTCAAACATGATTATGCTTATCTGCCCAGCTAGCAACACTGGACATCAACCACACGGCATAGGCTAATAACCTTTTTTCATATACTGTCTATTTCTATAACAGTACTGTTAGACCAGGGGTCTCAAACTGCCGGCCCGCGGGCCATTTATTTGCAGTTGAAGCAAGTTATGTGGTGAGTGAGTTGATCGCTAAAGCAGGAAAGCCATTCACTGAAGGGCAGTTTATGAAGGATTGTATGTTAAAAGTCGCTGAGATTCTATGTCCAGAAAAGAAGGGCTTGTTCAACAATCTCTCTCTATCTGCAAACACAGTGGCCGAGCGGATAAGCGAGTTGTCAAGTGACATTTATGATCAATTGCACGGCAAAGCTAGAGTTTTCACTGCGTACTCTTTGGCGCTTGACGAAAGCACAGACAAAACAGACATTGCACAGCTAGCTATTTTCATCAGGGGTATTAATGAACAATTTGAAGTGACAGAGGAGTTAAGTTTGTGTCCAATGCATGGCCGGACTAAAGCCAACGATATATTTCAGCAGCTGTGTGACGCGATTGAGCGCGCTGGTTTGCCATGGAACAGACTGGTGGGCATTACCACTGATGGCGCCCCATCTATGACAGGCAAAAAAAAAAAAAAAAAAAACGGACTGGTAGAGCTGGTACAAAGAAAGTTAGAAGAGGAAAATGCAGATCCAGCAGTTGTTCTGCACTGCATTATACACCAACAGGCTCTGTGCAGCAACTGCCTGAAATATGAACATGTCATGTCTGTTGTCCTGAAATGTGTCAATTACATCAGGTCGAGAAGTTTACAGCACCGCCAGTTTCGGGCCTTTTTAGAAGAAATTGAGTCAACATATGGCGATGCACTTTACTTTACTGAGGTGCGCTGGCTCAGCAGAGGGAATGTCCTGAAGAGATTTTTTGACTTAAGAGCAGAGGTGAAGAGATTCATGGAAGATGCCAGAATAGATGTTCCTGAATTTGATGATCCTAAATGGGTCATAGACCTTGCATTCTTAGTGGACATAACACAGGAGCTGAACATCCTTAACTTGAAGCTCCAGGGTCCTGGTCAGCTCATCACAGCAGCATATGAAAGTGTGAAAGCTTTCTCCACAAAGCTGAGATTGTGGAAAACTCAGCTTTCTGCAAAAAACCTCAGTCATTTCACTACATGCAGATCTCTTGTGGAGGAGGGCACAGTATTCAGTGGTGATAAATATGCTTCTGCTATTGACAACCTACTGGAGGAATTTGATCAGCGTTTTGCTGACTTCAAGTCACACCGTGACACTTTCCAGCTGTTCGCAGATCCCTTCTCAACTGACGTGGAGAGTGTCCCAAGTGTGTTGCAAATGGAGCTTATTGACTTGCAGTGCAACAGTGAGCTAAAAACTAAATTCAGAGAGGCACAGGGAAAAGCAGACAAGACTGGACAGTTTTTGAGAGAGTTACCTCCATGCTACCCAGAGCTGTCCAAAGTGTTCAGTCGGGTAATGTGCCTTTTTGGAAGCACATACCTGTGTGAGAAATTGTTCTCAACTGTGAACTTCAATAAATGCAAGTACAGGTCCAGGCTTAGTGATGCCCATCTTGAAGCTGTACTCAGGGTTTCAACTGTGACCTCCATCAGTGCAAACGTGGCTCAGTTGTGTGAGCAGAAGCGCTGCCAGGTGTCTGGCAAGAAATAGAATAGTGTGCAAATGTATTCAGGGATTGCATGAGTTCACTGCAATGTTGTTCAGTGCAATGTTTTGACAAGTTATTTAAGTTAAAGTAAAGTAAGGGAAAAAAGGTTGCACTAACTGTTAAAATTATATTATATATTGTTAAATATATGTTTAATATACTGATGTTTAGATTTTTTTGTTAAGTATGACACAAATATGTTAGTTACATAATCTGAGGTAAATGAGAGCTAACATTTCAGCAAGTGAAGTAAATTTCCAGAAAAAATGTTGCGCGTTCTTGTTGTGCTTGAATGTTCAAATGGCCCTCCTATGAGCTTTCGTTCACAGCAGTGGCCCCCAGCCAATTTGAGTTTGAGATCACTGTGTTAGACAGATCGATAACTAATAAACACAGAGAATGCGAGCATTGTTTGCTCTGGAATTCTCAGCGCCGCCAAAATAAAGGTCTGTAGTGCCGTCAAAATAAAAAACACCCGTGCTTGCATCACTCTCTTACCTCTCCTACCAGTTCCTATGGCCACTTGGCCAGCGCGAACGCAAACAACAAAACCGAGTTTGGGGGAGAGTAGATCATATAACTGTTTAGAAGTGGACAGTTCCTATAACTAAGTGCCTGTAACTACTTGGTCGGAAATCGGCTATAGTGTCTAAGACTGTTAACTTTTTGTTTGTTGAACTTTTACATAAAATCAGTATTACATTTATAATCATGCTGATGTTCAGGAAAAACAGCACTCTTTCTCGTGCGGTATTGCTTAACATGGTCTTACAACATAAGTGTAAAAAGATATGAAAAGTCATCCAGATTGTATCCTCATATCTTGATGTTTGGGGGAATTCACACTGCATTATAAGAGGCTACATCACGCAGTGAAAGCGTGCACTCTTAAATTGCACAAGCAGGAGTTTATCGTACTTGGAGAAAAAACATTCCACAAAAATTCATCTGTTCATTTATCCACCCAACCAGTGGCGTAGGCAGAAATTGTATTTTGGGCGGGCCAGTGAAAAAGTGAGTGGGCCAATAGTTTTTCCTAGAAAAAAAATTACTTAAATAATAATTAAACCTTAGAGAGTAGAAAAAATAATAGATAAACTGCAAAAACAGTTACACCTTTATTTTGCAATATTGGGCAAAGGCAATAACAAAACACTGTCTAATAATCATCATGTTCAACCCTCAGAGCTCAATAAAGGCTGGACAAACCACCAGCATAGACAATAACCTGTCTATTTTATTCAGGCTAGACAGCAGTGCAAAGACAGTTCACCCGAAAATAAAGTAGGCTAAAAGTAAAAGAAATTAAAATAATGAAAAATATCAGCAGAGCACGTTTTGAAATGAATAACAACACACTCCCCAATTTCTGATAAATCAACCATATACAATGCAGTCAGCCTGGTGGAAATTAAGCTTTTGTGCCAAAAAAATTAGTTTAAAAAAATTTAAACTAAACAATGTACAGTAGGCTAGCCTATAAGGCATTCAGCTATACTGTACACAACACACCACTAACTTAGTTTGGGCCTAACGATGACAAAGTCATCCTCAAACCAAGACATGGCTAAGTACCTAAGGTGCTCTCTACTCCATTCAGAGCACAGGTCATTACTCTCTCTGCTCTTTCCCCCTCTGAGGGCAAGCATTTACTCTGCTCCGGTCAGGGCAGTTCAGGCAGTCGGAGCATCTCTTCGTGTGCTTCCAAAGGACGCACCAAAGGACATCCGGTCACGAAGCAAAGACTTACTCACTGGACAGTGGATGCAATTGCACTAGCTTATGCTTCGATGGGCCTATAGCGCCCCATCAGAATAAAAGCACACTCCACCAGAGGGTCATCCTGGGCATGGTCCAGCGGAGTGTCTATTGGCAACATCTGTGCGGTGGCCGACTGGTCCTCGCTGTCCACCTTCGCCAGATTTTATAACATGGACGTCCCTGCTCTACAAGCAAGGGTCCTATCGGTGTAGCTGGGCTTTGACCTCTATATATGAGCTTAACCCACCTCCTTCCTTGTGGTTCCTGAATGGAATCACTGAATGATTACCTCGCCCTACCTTGCTTTGGTGCCCTCTGGGCCTTTATTCAAGCGTCCTGGGCCAAGGCCTTTGAACTATTGCTGTTACGCAATTATAAGCAGAGCGATTGGACTGGGTGTAGTGACTAGGGGTGTCCCCGACTATGGATTTTCATAGTCGAATCAGAATCGTCATGTCTTGCCTCTAGTCGACTAATAGTCGAATCATGTGTATGGGGGTGGGGCTAGGGGAGGGGCAGGGATTTAACATTTCAAAGCCGCGATGTACAGAAAATCACACAAAGATATATAAGAAAATGTATAAAACATTTTGGATCAATAAAACTAAGAAATAACATAAATAACTACAGAAAGGCCACAGACAGGATTTGCATTTCACATACAAATCAAATTAAATCGGCTAAAGTACACCACAACATCGATAAACTGAAAAAATAAACAATTAATTTACTAAATTAAATTAGAACAGAATATACCTTTCTAATAAATAAAAATGCAAAATGAAATAAATCAGAATCAAGTCACAAGATGAGCAAATGTGTGCAAAATGCCTAAAGTGCAGGGGAACATATATTCAAAACACAAGTCACAAATAGTTAGATTAGATAACCCTGACAGATCAATAAATAAAATAAAAATAAAGAAACTATTAAAATAACGATAGTAGCCAGAATTTTCAACTTTGTCTTTTTAACTGCAGAAACAAAATGCTAAACTGGAGTGGCAGTCTTTTTAGCTAAAAATGTTCACACTCACAGCATCCAAAAATCAAATTAGAACCGGCTAAAAAGTTTTGAAATCACTTGTACCCTACCTGATCGAGAGAACAAATCCATTCTTTCACTCTGTCTGTGTCCATTGGAGTCATTTCATATTGTGCGCGCAGATAAAATACATTCTAACGTGAAACTTGTTGGCCGGCAGAAGTGCGGACATGGTTTTCCTGATGCTAAATCCAGCCTGGATATCCTTTCTGACGGTGTACATCCATACTTTATATTTTCTTATCCCAGACATTGTTATTTTAAAGATTTAAATCCTTGCTGCCAAGACGCTCCTCTGTCGGTTACGGATTGAAAGTGAAACTTAAATCTGTCATGCGGACGCGGGGTGTTTGGATTTATTCACGCACGTTAATTTATTAAAAGCTTATTTCTTTGCACATTTTTATATACAGCATTATCATAATAGGCTGAATATTAACGTATTGACAGAAAACCGGTAGTTCTATGTGAAATCAGACATTGAGCCCCCTTATATAGCCAAAGTGGCATGATCCTCGTTTCATAACACCTCTGCGAAGATTCGACCGTGAGATCGGTAGTCGAATCAGGCTCCTCCAATCGAAGCATCGAATCTTCGACTATTTGGGGTCACCCCTAGTAGTGACGCATTACGAGTGAACCGTATAGATTAGGGGTGTAACGGTTCACAAAATTCATGGTTCGGTTCAATACGATACACTTGTGTCACGAAACGGTACATTTTCGATACAGCAAAAAGAAAGAAATGGCAGAGAATTTATTTATTTTATTTTTATTAAAACTAACATAATAAAGTATGATTTTTTTTTTTACTTTGAGCAATGATGGAGCTATAATAGACTCTTCTTATGAGCATATAAAACAAAACAGCTCCTTGGAAAAAATGAAATGTAGCCTAATATTGTAGTAGTTATAAACAAAGGTCTATTTTTAGTTCAGATTAACATTTGAGGGCAGCAATTTTATTTGTATCAAAATAAAACCAATGTAATGTTACTTGAAAGCATTATAGCCTACTATCCCTGCCAAACTTCCATGGTTGCAGTTGTTACTACAGTAAATCCATGGTGAATGTTGCTGATCTGTGGACACTGTATAGTTCATTCATGGCACAATGTTTCTTCCTGGCTTCCATGCGCTGTTTGATCCATTTGATCCGTTAATAACGGAGAAATGTGAATGTTTCTCACTAGATCTTGCAGCGATGTTATTACTTAAGTGGCAAATTCTAATTATTTATTTACTGGATCTCTTAGCGCTGTGTAGTAACAGTGTCGCTTGATCAAGATTGGCTTGCGCCGCTTTGGTCCAAACTGATAAACAGGATAAACTTGACTTCGGAGTTGGTCTGTGGAGAAGTAACCCTGGGAGTGCGTCCATCATTGCCAGTGGATGGTGTCATGGTAATACTGGGGAATCATTTAGATGGAGATGGAGGGGTATGGCGAGAGGTAATTCCACCACCTGTGGTAGTGTCCACTCCATTGATTGAAGAGTCTGATGTTCTAATGCAAGAATTCCCTGAGGTATTTGTAACGTGTGCAGTAACCCGTTCGAGGAGTCGTGAGGCATCTTTTGAAGAAAAAAGATGTGTTTAACTGTGTGTCTGGTTTGTCTACTCTTTTTCCTATTACTCATTGGGAGTTGATGACTGCACAACAGAATGATCCTGGGTTACAACAACTGTTTGAGAATGTTATTCCATCACAGGAGGTAAGAAGTGCTGCCAGTGGAAATTTTATCCAGGATGAGATACTCTTAAAGGGTTAGTTCACCCAAAAATGAAAATTCTGTCAGTAATTACTCACCCTCATGTTGTTCCAACCACGTAAGACCTTCGTTCATCTTCAGAACACAAATTAAGATATTTTTTATTAAATCTGAGAGCTGGATCACTCCTCCATAGGCTTCTAAGTGATTGAAACTTGCTGGCCCAGAAAAGTTATTAAAGACATCGTTAATATAGTCCAAGTGACTACAGTGGCTCAATCTTAAGTATATCAAGCGACGAGAATACTTTTTGTGCTGTTTGTTACTGTTTGTTTTTGCGCACAAAAAGTATTCTCGTCGCTTGAGATTGAGCCACTGTAGTCACTTGGACTGTATTAACGATCTTGTCACAGGCCGGGGTGGCCTCTCCCCTATCGAACGTACCACCTCGAGGAGTTACCCAGAGACACCAACAGACCAGACGAGATAATCAGTATCAAAAGTTGTAATTTTATTGAATTAAAATAAGCTCGATCCTAAACTAAAATTCTCTGGCTGATCCGCCTCTCTTCTTCGGCAGGCTACGTGGGAAGTTCGCACAGCGATCCCTCTTCGGACGGACAGAGACAAGCAGTTGAACAAGCACTGGTAAGGGTTCACACAGCGGTTCCTCTTCAGCCAGAGGTAAGTAATGGAGCAGATACTGGTAAGGGGTTCACACAGACGGTGGGTTTTCTCTTCTCACAGGACAGCATCAGATAACTGAGTGTAATGGAGCAGACACTGATAAGGGATCAACGAACAGGGGGGGGGGGGGTTCTCTTCTCACAGGACAGCATCAGTTAACTGAGTGTCACCTCTTTCACAGGACGACAGGGGAATGGCAGGATGCAGCGGCAGATCTCAGTTTCTCTGTTCATAGAACAACAAGTGCGTACAGAATCCAGCAGTTAACAACTGAGTCTTCTTACCACAGGACAGCAATGGCAGAATGCAGCGGCAGATATCAGGATCTCTTTCTCTGTTCAAAAAACAGAAAGTCATGCCATAGAGGGTTAATAGTGCATTACTCATTTGTTCCTGTGTAGTTATTCATTAATGAAGGAACAGTATTCTAAAGTGTTACCAGTTATTTGGATCAGTATTCTAAAGTGAAGATCATGGGAACATACTAGTAATGACTAAAGTGTTACCAAATCCATTGGAAGGAATTACTATTCAAAATCTTACAAAAGTCTCAAAAGCTTACAATGACTTCAGTCAATATTAGGTAGTTATCATTTTTTTCACTTTAGAATACTGATCCAAATAATTAGTAGTTCCTTTAGAATGATTTAGAAATACTTGAGTCATTATTTGTGGGTTACCATTACCTTTTATTATAAATTATGCATTATTCATGTTATGGACCTGTAGATAGTAGTTCTCAGGGAGGTATGAAAAAAATAGTAGTTATTGATTAGCTAATAATGAACTACTACATTCATCTGAGCGCGATTACTTACTAATTTGTTAATCAGAGTTTCTTGTTAGTTAATAGTAGTTACTAGAATGTTAATAATGCATTACTCGTTTGTTGCGGTGTAATTATTCATTAATATTTAGTCTATCAAGTTAGACTCGAATCCGAGTTGACAGGACACAACAACATGCACTATACATAATCCATTTCACAGATGTTTATATTGAATAAAAGCAAAATAAGGAACATAGTTCAACAATTAGGAATCAATGTCATTTTTAAGCAATAAGATGCTAAACATTTGTTTTATCAGCAATCAATGGAACCATTGAAAGTCTTTATAATCAACTCAATAAATAATCACTAATATCAGTGCTGTCGTACCTGCACATGTGTGACAGAGAGTGTTGATGTCCAGGGTAGGGTTGCACCAGCCGTTCGTAAGTTCTTTCTTAAATTGGAACGTAAAGTCCACACTAGAGGCTTAGTAACTACTAGCTAGTTTGTAACTAACTCTGAACTTTATTCCGTTGCACCATTTGTTCGTAAGGCAGAACGTAGCTAGTAGGTCGTAAGCTCTCCATAAAGTAATGCGTAGTCGCATAATATGACGTTTAGCCTCGATGATCCAATAGCATCCTTCAAATACGTGAGCAGATGTTGTGTTGAAATGCTGTGAATTTCAGTTTATCCTTCATTCTTTTGCCTCACGTTACTAACGGTAAAAATACGTTTCCATTAAATACTTGATCATGAATAGCATAAGTGTTTTTATATGTAAATAACATTCAGAAACTGTATTTGAAATGAAATGAATAAGGATCAATAAATAAATATTGATACAAAAAACATAAGAAATTACGTTTATTGATTTATGACATGCACAACATGGACCGATGCACACAGCGATGTGCTGTTTAGGATGGGTTTGTGTTAAAGATAGCCGCTAACAAAGTAATCTTTTCACATAATGTTCTCTCTCTTAAAATGTAAGTGAGTGTAAATGTCAGCATAAATAATCATATATGTTTAAAGAATTGAAGTCTGTCAGGTAAAAGAAGAGCTTATTGATGCAGTTCAGTCTGTCTGATATTTTATTCCATCCGTTACTCCTGATCGGAGGCTGCCGTAAATATTTAGTTTATACGTAGAGTTACGCTTCAACTAAGTTTAATGGTGCAACGCAAAAATATTTAGAAGTGCGCAAGTCGTTACTTAGTGTTCATTTACGTCAAAACTAGGCTAAGTTATAACTTACGCACAGCTGGTGCAACCGGCCCCAGATGTGTGGTCTGGTTGCTGATGGGATTGTTCAGCACACAGCTGTAGGTGTTTTTATCCTGATATTCCACCTCCAGAGGTAGAGAGAGACTGATGCTGAGATCAGACGCACTGATGCTGGACAATACACTGATTCCTGCGTACCAGGAGAGAGTCACATGACTCACATTCACCACTGATGAACACACCAATGAACATGATGATGATGATGATGATAATGACGATGAAGAACAGTGTGAAGAGTTACTGATGATAACAGGAACAGGTAGACGAGCTGGAAAACATGAGAGAATAAAGATAAATGAGTACGAATAAAGATATTCAAGCAGACGAGAAGAAACATTGAGAGCAACCAAGATTATCAAAAGTAGAGCATTCAAAACAATTTGAAATAGAAATTTAAATATAAATGTAAACAATAGGGCTAATTAGTCATTTTAAGAATAAAACAACATCTAAACTTTAGAACGACTGCAAAGCTGTAATAAATAAAACAGGTGAAACTGATATTTAACTCACCATAGACAGTGAGATTGAAAAGTATGACTACTGAAAAAATGCTTCTGATTGGTAGCACATACGACAAGTTGCCAGCTCAGGGTGCTGACCCACCAAAGACTGTCCGATTAGAGACCAAACGAAGATGTACTTTTCTGGGAATAACCCATTTATTGTCACCACTCAACAGACTGGGTTTTATGGTTGTGTTTGTGTGGGGTTTTTTGCATTCACGCACAACACTTCGTCCGAAATGCGGTATGTAAACAGTTTATACCGATGTAACTTCAGCGTCAATCTCCGAGTCCCGCTGCATTGTAATACTGTCTCTGCGAGGGCGGGGGAGGTCACATGCTCAAGGTTTCTGGATGCTGATTGGCTCAGGTAAGGTGCCGTGTGTGCCTCAAATACAGAGGGAGAAATTATAAAGAGAGGTTAGGTTTGACGCAAACTATAGCCTTTTTTACAACTACATCTCTGAGGATCTTTACTTTATAAAGTCCAGCATGTTCAGTTGTGGTGTTTCTGATGGTCAGAGATCCAGTTTGATTGTCCAGCTTCAGTCTGTCTCTGAATCTCCCATCAAGAACATCATCATATACAGTGATTCTGTCGGTCCGTTTATTGATTTCAGCTATTAAAGGGTTTTCAGTTCCAAACATCCATTGAATCCCATCATAACTTATTTTAACAAGACCAGGATTTAGAGTGACAGAATATCCTCCATCTCTGACATTTCCTTTGTTCTAAACACACCTGGAGAACAAACAGAAACAGGTTTTGTCATGGACTCATTCTTTCAAAAACTTCATGATGGTTAACTAAAAGTAAATAATTGGAAATTAACATTTGAAATAATTAATATCATAAAACTACAGAAGCCAAACTGAGTGTGGATTAATAAAAAATAAAAAAAGCAGGTGAAACCGATATTTAACCTACCAATGACATCGATAAATACAAATGTCTTCAAATGGTTGATATGTAGTCAATAAACTACAGCATTTTCACGTCTGGTGTTTGTGATGGTCAGAGATCCAGTTTGATTGTCCAGCTTCAGTCTGTCTCTGAATCTCCCATCAAGAACATCATCATATACAGTGATTCTGTCGGACCGTTACTGTTGCGACTCAGAAGGCGGAGACAGATCCATGTGCAACAATTTATTAATAACGTAAAAGTAGTAGTAAAGGAACTCAAAACAGTAGTAAAGGCAGCAGGCTGAGTCGATGTAAACCAGGCGTGAGTTCAGGGCTGGCAGCAAGCATGCAGGTCAGTGACAGGCAGAAGTTCGGGGCAGGCGGCGAGTATCAGAGTCAGGTCACAGGCAGAAGTTCACAAGGCGGGCTGCACACAATCAGAGAGGTTAGTTCAAGCGAAGGTTCAGAATACCAAATGTAGCGGCACGAGGATGGAATAGAATGATTTTAAGCATAAATGATCTCTGCTAAAGACTACGCCACCCTGGAATCTTGCCAGGGACAATAAAATATAGTTTGTTATTTAAGGAAACACAGGTTCGTCCACAGTAAGGCGGCAGGAGACGTGGGTACAAAAATATAAATTTGTTTTATTAAAGATAAATAATCAATATAAAATGCACAAACATCAACAGCACTCAATGTAGACAATTTTGTGGTTCCACGAGCACACATGGAGCGACCTGAGTCAGCAGGACAGGAGCCGAGGCAGAGCAGTGGATAAGGGCACATAAGGCCTCCACGACAAGTCACCTTTTCCGTACGCCTGTGCATATACACTCACACCAGTACACACACTCACACCACTCAGCACACCACACTCGTGAGGGAGACCACCACCAACAATCCGCCCCTGCTTTGTGCACTCAGCTCCTGGAACAGAAATGTCACTGTTGAAACACACTCAGAAATGTCACTGTTGAAACACACTCAGAATTGTCACTGTTGAAACACACTCAGAATTGTCACTGTTGAAACACACTCAGAATTGTCACTCCAAGAGACAGAAATTGGAGTAGAGATGTTCAGTTTCACGTTAAACATATTACAAAATTCTGCGTCAAAATACAAAATAAAAACTAATACAAATGAAAAGAAAACTTTCCTGGTGTCACAAGACACAGAGACAACCCCGAAATAAAGGGCTCACATGGAGGCACACACACTAAAATAAACACAAAGGACAGTGTTTTCAGTCCTTTGTCCACCGCGGATCAAAGCAACAGCAAAAGCAGCAAAGCAGCAAAGCAGCAGAGCAGCAAAGCAGCAGCGCCTCCAGAAGTAGTCCCACGCAGTCAACCGCACAGAAACTAATCGGTGGTGCAGATGCGACCCATTGGTCCGTACTACATCTATAAATTTTCAAATAAACAATCAGACAAACTCTGTGATTTAACTGCTAACAATTAATAAAAGCTGTTTCTCAACAGATTGCCATTTAACGTAGGCGCAAATTTAAAACTACATACCTTTTAGGTGCGATCTCTGGGGACTAACTCAGTCAGGCAGACAACATGCATGTGGGCTCATCCCATCTATCAGGTGAACAGCGTGCGCGTCGGCAATAACTAAGCATTCCGGACATGAAGTATAAACAACCATACTCTGACCATCAAGAGTACAACCTCAGCCGAATGCCAGCCGCGAAAGCTTGCATGTCGCCCTGGAAATAAGCTAATGTTAGCTACAGTATGCCATTGATCGGCCAGCTCACAACACCCAACATACCTGAATGACGACACGAGAAGGGGCGGTGCCTCATGGCACCATACACTCTAACCAGCTTTTTTATATGCGCTACTACCGCTCACTGATAGGACGAGCTCAAATGAATTAATCAGCCACCTGCAGGCAGGATATATCTCATTAGACCTGCCACAATCTACCCCTCCCTTTTGTATCGTCGCCCCGAATACATACCTCCACTGAATCACATCATCATCCTTCATTTCAGTAAGATCAGAGTTCAGAGTGACTGAATTTCCCTCCTTCACTGACACTGACTTCACTTCATCATCAGCAAACACTCCTGAATAACAGTTTTTTTTCACAGATTAAAGCTTTAAAATCACTTGATATTGGTTGCTGAAGCTTCACTAAGATACTTTTAATCATTAAAATGTAAAATTAATAACATTCTTCAACAGTACAATGACATAGAATGATAAATGAAAGAGAAATAAACAACAGATACTTTTCCTACAACTACAGTTAATGCTGTTTTGTATTTGAGCATCATATTATATTTAATTAAGTCCATCCCTAATAACTGATTGTAGACCAAACATTATCTCACAGTTCAATTATTTATATATGGGAATAACAGTGAATGTTAATCCTCTCTAAGAAATTTAACCACTAATGTATCACATGGTACCAGAAAGGAAACAACTGAAATCATAAAAACACATTTAAACTCACCATCCAGATGCCAGAAACACAAGCAGAACAAAACTAATTTGAGAAACATTTTTATGGGATCAAATTCCCGCCAAATATATAGCGGTCACGTATAAAAAAAATAATAAGCGTGAATCAAAAATTTAAAAACACATGTAAAAATATATTGCACAAACTGAAAAAAAAATGCAAAATGATCAGAATAGCAAACAACGTGGTCACGGATCAAAATGTAATAAGCGTGAATCAAGAAATAACAAGCATGAATAAAAACTTTAAACACATTAAAAGTTATTTTGCACAAAACTTAAACTTATGGTCATGCTTTCTTAAGAACTAGTGGACCAATGGTGAAGCTTAAGCCCGCCCAAATTTACATGAAACTCGAACTGCAACGTTTGGGAAAGCAAGCGCAGAACATAGAAAGAAGAGCGAAGAGAAAAACAGCACAAGCGTACAAAAGAGTAAAATATGAGCAGTAAATGCAAGAAAGCACAAAGTACACAGTAATAAAACCAAGGAAAACATACTTTTTAAGAAAGCATGACCAACAAGCTTAGGCAATGAGGAAACAAGATACACCTGGGGAGATTAATCAACATGAAAAAATACATAGAAATGAAAGCTTTAGCGTAAAGTTCTGCCAGGAAGACTCAATCAGCGCGTCATGTATTACCTCACTTCTAACCAATCACGTGCTAACACTCACAGTATAAAAGATTGGTAGGCTACTTACATTTGTCTGAGTTCGCAGATGCTGACGCTGCCAATTACCTCCATCCTCCCCAACCACCACCAAGATGGTCCCTTTCTTTACCTCCAGGGGGTTGGCTGCGCCCCTGCCTTCAAGGACGGGGCCTACGCCAAAGAACTTTATAAATTTATGCTTGCTGGGCTGTTAATAAATATACGCTTGTTATATCAATTTATCTCTCCCGAGTCTTTCTGGTAGAACTACAAAACATGGCACAAGACAGGAAAAAACAAAACAAGGGGAACACAAGACCTACCTTTTATCTTCTGTTACATATCTAATGGTGTGTAGTGAGCTGTTAATCAGATTTGAATAACTTGTTTAGATTTTTGTTTAGATTTTGTTCACAATTTTGCTGAATATATCAAATATCCCATGGACAACTGACTCCCGAAGCTTTTCGTATTCTGTGCGAATAGTTTGCAGCAGAGATAGAAATGAACTTTTCCACTATGGTTAAATTGATTTGTACCTTTTTTGGCCATTTTTACCTCTGAAAGGGATTTCTTCCCCTCATTAAATGCCTTAACTTTTATGTAAAAGTCGTACACTTAATATTTTTTTTTTAATTAGAATAACAAGATACTAAATCCATCTTTGCACTGCAGAAGCTGCTTCTGAAGTGATATTTAGTTGTATTTACACAGACTGTTTAATGCAGCTCAGATGTGGCATAAGTGCATGCTGACTGGAATTGCACAAATAATGTTATGATATTGTTTTGAAAACAACTTGAAACATATAAAACATATTTTAAAAATGAAAAGATACTTTAAATATGAAACTGAAACCACCAGTATGTGGTGACAAGTATGTGACTGCTTCTGAAATCGCATACTCTTGAGAAGGTACTTCATTTTGAATAACTAATAACTTCACTACCGTTAAGAAAGGATGTTCTATATAGTATGAATGTAATCCAGACGTACTTCATTCACCATGTTGTCATTATCATGTGGCCTACCAGCATCAGTTGTGTCGCTTTACTGCCATTCACAAATCCTTTCCTGTGGCCTCATGGGATAGTAAAGTATCCATCATATGCACACTTCAGAATCTCGCTGGAAGTAGTACTGTGCATTCAGACATACTTCTTTTGTCACATTCTGTTTTTCACCTACTATATTGTAGGGAAGTATGCAATTTCAGATGCAAGACGGTGACTTAATGAGTGACTCACTGAATCATTCATTTAACTTCAGGAATGATGCTAGTGACTGTATTTAATAATGGGCCTTTGAATCATTGACTCACCCGAGTGACTTCTCTTTTGTGGATTTGTTTAAAATTATATTGTAGAAACACAATATTATGTCCAAAATGTAACTCAATGTTAACTTCTTGTTTGTTGAACTGTTGCAAAAACCACATTTGCAATCGTGCTGATGTTCTGGAAAAAAGCACTCTTGCTCGTGCGATATTGCTTAACTCTGTCATGTGACACATGTATAAAAAAGATATGAAAGGTCTTCCAGATTTTATCCTCATATCTTGATGTTTGGGGGAATTCACACTGCATTAAAATAGGGTACATCACGCAGTGAAAGCGTGCACTATTGAAGTGTACATGCAGGAGTTTATCGTAAAACGCTCCACAAACATTCAGCAGAAGCTGTTTATCCACCCAACAGATCTAACCACATTTCTGTACAGATAAAACATAGAAGAAAACCGTTGCAGCATCCATTTTGACCCCAAAACCAGTGAATAACATTTATAAAGTTTGCCTGCATTGTTGCAACAAAATTCATCAGTGACTATTAATGAGCAAACACAGTAACCTGTAATTGATCATTAAGAGAAATTTGCATTTGGTCTTTGGAAAATTTGTTGAGTTTATAACAAGATCTCTGTTTTTTGATTGCATATCCTACTTTGGTATTTTGGCAAATCTGAGCAAAATAACTCTTTTGAAACTCTAGGTGACACACATGTGAGTTTACCCTGGTCTTCTCTTCTGAAGAAACTGAGAAGTGTAGAGGCCTGGATCAATGTTTCCTGAAATTCAAGTATGATGAGCTTATACGATCCTCATAGTTCAGCTGTGTACTATGAATAACTGTAACAAGGCTTGGAAAAAATACTCTTTAGTCAACATTTTAGTGAACCAACGTCTCTAACACATTTTTGTGTGTTTATTTAATCAAACAGGAAAACAAAATCCATGTTAGCGTTTAATAATAATATACATATACAGCAATATATTAATTTTAACATAAAACATGGAGAGACTCTTGAACCTCAGAGTGAGAAAACTTTATTGATAAACACAAGCAGACACATATGGAGGATAAAGCATGTTATACTAAATATTTAAAACAGTCTTTGGAAATCTACAGTATTTATCATCCAGGATCACAATGACCTCAAAGATCACTTAGAGGAAATATAAATGACAAAACAAAACAACAAATCAGATTATATTTATTATATTATTATATCTGAAACCGTAATAGTGTAAAGCCAGATGCAGTTGTTGTGATCAGATCATCATTTGTGAGAAACAGAATCACAGAGTTTGATGAGTGTTCTGTGTTGAAATATGTGTAAATCACCTCCGTCATCTCAGATTCCTGTAACACAAACACACAGAGTCAAAGGAGAAAAACAGTGAGTATTATGGGATATGAGTCTGTGAGTGTTATGGGATATGAGTTGGTGAGTATTTTGGGATATGAGTCGGTGAGTATTATGGGATATGAGTCAGTGAGTATTATGGGATATGAGTCGGTGAGTATTTTGGGATATGAGTCGGTGAGTGTTATGGTATATGAGTCGGTGAGTATTATGGGATATGAGTCAGTGAGTATTATGGGATATGAGTCGGTGAGTATTATGGGATATGAGTCAGTGAGTGTTATGGGATATGAGTCGGTGAGTATTATGGGATATGAGTCAGTGAGTATTATGGGATATGAGTCGGTGAGTATTATGGGATATGAGTCAGTGAGTGTTATGGGATATGAGTCGGTGAGTATTATGGGATATGAGTCGGTAAGTATTATGGGATATGAGTCGGTAAGTATTATGGGATATGAGTCAGTGAGTATTATGGGATATGAGTCGGTGAGTATTATGGGATATAAGTCAGTGAGTATTATGGGATAAAAGTCGGTGAGTATTTTGGGATATGAGTCGGTGAGTATTATGGGATAAAAGTCAGTGAGTATTTTGGGATATGAGTCGGTGAGTATTTGGTATATGAGTCGGTGAGTATTATGGGATATGAGTCAGTGAGTATTATGGGATATGAGTCGGTGAGTATTATGGGATATGAGTCAGTGAGTATTTTGGGATATGAGTCGGTGAGTATTATGGGATATGAGTCAGTGAGTATTTGGTATATGAGTCGGTGAGTATTATGGGATATGAGTCAGAGAGTATTATGGGATATGAGTCGGTGAGTATTATGGGATATAAGTCAGTGAGTATTTGGTATATGAGTCAGTGAGTATTATGGGATATAAGTCAGTGAGTATTATGGGATAAAAGTCAGTGAGTATTTTGGGATATGAGTCAGTGAGTATTATGGGATAAAAGTCAGTGAGTATTTTCGGATATGAGTCGGTGAGTATTATGTGATATGAGTCGGTGAGTATTTGTTATATGAGTCGGTGAGTATTATGGGATATGAGTCAGTGAGTATTATGGGATATGAGTCAGAGAGTATTATGGGATATGAGTCGGTGAGTATTATGGGATAAAAGTCAGTGAGTATTTTGGGATATGAGTCGGTGAGTATAATGGGATATGAGTCAGTGAGTATTTGGTATATGAGTCAGTGAGTATTATGGGATATGAGTCAGTGAGTATTATGGGATATGAGTCAGAGAGTATTATGGGATATGAGTCGGTGAGTATTATGGGATATAAGTCAGTGAGCATTTGGTATATGAGTCGGTGAGTATTATGGGATATAAGTCAGTGAGTATTATGGGATAAAAGTCAGTGAGTATTTTGGGATATGAGTCGGTGAGTATTATGGGATATGAGTCAGTGAGTATTATGGGATATGAGTCAGAGAGTATTATGGGATATGAGTCGGTGAGTATTATGGGATAAAAGTCAGTGAGTATTTTGGGATATGAGTCGGTGAGTATTATGGGATATGAGTCGGTGAGTATTTGGTATATGAGTCGGTGAGTATTATGGGATATGAGTCAGTGAGTATTATGGGATATGAGTCAGAGAGTATTATGGGATATGAGTCGGTAAGTATTATGGGATATGAGTCAGTGAGTATTATGGGATAAAAGTCAGTGAGTATTTTGGGTTACGAGTCAGTATTATGGGATATGAGTCAGTGAGTATTTTGGGATACAAGTCAGCATTGTGGGATATGAGTCAGTGAGTATTTTGGGATACGAGTCAGTATTATGGGATATGAGACAGTGTTTCTTGCATTGAATGATTGTTTTGTATTTGTGAGGCCTATAATGGAGTCTCTGTGTCTTTTACTTTTGTTACGAAATTCTAAAACTCAAGACCAACAAGAGTGACTCTGGAAAACATGTTCAACAACACATAATATACTGCACAATGCCAAATATGATCAACAAGTCACAACAGAAGCAAAATTGTGTTAAAATGGCATTAATCATTGCATCTCATATTAAATAAAACTGATTTCCTCATGAAGTTGGTCTGAGCTCCTCACAACATCAAACACAGAAAACACTTTTACTTCAGATGAGAATCATGTCACACTGAAACTAATGCTGTTTGAGCTTCAGTGTTTTATAGGACCAACATTTAGAGAGACCAACAATGAACCTGTCATAGAAAGAACAGTTCAAATTGATTATAAATCAGGTAAGAATTAT
Source organism: Leucaspius delineatus (assembly GCA_023718395.1). NCBI lineage: Eukaryota > Metazoa > Chordata > Actinopteri > Cypriniformes > Leuciscidae > Leucaspius > Leucaspius delineatus. Next base: position 47,381,655 of record CM043363.1, on the reverse strand, counting down.
ATATGGACGCTGGTTCATTCATTGGTTCATGAGTTCCTTGTTGAAATATTGAAATTTTGAATCATTTACAAACAGTTATGGCGTGTAATAAACCCTCGTTTACTGAAATCACGTGACTTTAGAAGTTTGATACATGCTTCAAATCACAGGTTCAAAACAAATGATTCACAAAGGTTTCAAAGTTTCACAAAGAGTGTTTAGAAAGCACCCGTCACTACTGGAAGGATTGTGTGATTGATTATGAGCGCTTAAAATGGCCGACTCCTATATCAGTGCTTACATCTGCGTCTCGTCATTGTGGCCGTACAAAAAAATTATCAGACAAAACAATGCTGTCTACCCGTGTGCTTCATCGTACATGACCAGACTCCATCTAGAGGCCACTTCACTGCTTAAAGATTCTCCAAATAACTAAACCACACCCACTATAGACCTTATTCAGAGCAGTGCCATAACGCAATAGACTTACCATGTTTTCAATGGCATCTGCTGTAAAAAGTTGTATATGTCTGGAGTTTTTTGTCTACTGAAACCTCTTGGAAAGATATTTTTGCAGTATTTCATTAGCAGAACAATCCAAACACATTAAATAACAGTACAACCCACTGAAGAGATGTTAAGAGTATGTCTATCCCTCAGCCTCGCTTTCATTCCCATTAAAAATCAAAGATGGCACTGATGTGAATAAGGTCTATATCGGCACATATGAATCAAGAAAGTGCCAGTCTGTGGTGTGATACGAGAAAAAGTTGCACCTAAACCGAATGTATGGTCTGAAATACAGCGTTGCTATGTACGACGACTTTTATCAGAAAATATGTGAATGCAGCAATTGACCAATCAGAATAAAATATTCCATAAATAAATGCTAATATCAGAGCTGTGGTACCTGCACATATGTAGCAGCCATATCACCCTGTAGCCCAAGACTGGTTGCCCACTGAAGCTAAGCAGGGCTGAGCCTGGTCAGTACCTGGATGGGAGACCTCCTGAGAAAAACCAGGTTGCTGCTGGAAGAGGTGTTAGTGAGGCCAGCAGGGGGCGCTCACCCTGTGGTCTGTGTGGGTCCTAATGCCCCAGTGTAGTGACGGGGACACTATACTGCCAAAAGAGCACCGTCCTTCGGATGAGACGTAAAACCGAGGTCCTGACTCTCTGTGGTCATTAAAAATCCCATGGCATTTCTCGTAAAGAGTAGGGGTGTAACCCCGGTGTCCTGGCCACATTCCACACATTGGCCCTTACCAATCATGGCCTCCTAATAATCCCCTTACATTGAATTGGCTCTATCACTCTCTCTCCTCTCTCCACCTATAGCTGGTGTGTGGTGAGCGCACTGGCGCCGTTGTTCTGTGGCTGCCGTCGCATTATCCAAGTGGATGCTGCACACTGGTGGTGGTTGAGGAGAGACCCCTGATATGATTGTAAAGCGCTTTGGGTGTACAGTAGTACATATGAAAGCGCTATATAAAATGCCTCATTCTATTCTATTCTATGTGACAGAGTGTGTTGATGTCCAGATGTGTGGTCTGGTTGCTGATGGGATTGTTCAGCACACAGCTGTAGGTGTTTTTATCCTGATATTCCACCTCCAGAGGTAGAGAGAGACTGATGCTGAGATCAGACGCACTGATGCTGGACAATACACTGATTCCTGCGTACCAGGAGAGAGTCACATGACTCACATTCACCACTGATGAACACACCAATGAACATGATGATGATGATGATGATGAAGAACAGTGTGAAGAGTTACTGATGATGAAATGATGAGTTACTGATGATGAAGTGAGAATGATGACAGGAACAGGCAGACGAGCTGGATAACATGAGAGAATAAAGATAAATGAGGATGAATGAAGATATTCAAGTTCGAAGTTCAGCATTTATTTATCCCCGTAGGGAAATTGTGTTTGCAGCGTATACTCACACAGACATTTGACAAATTCACATTTGGCATACATTTAAATATAAATACAAATAAAAAAACCTTTATCCACTACCATTGGAGGGAGGAGGATTTAAACTCTTGATTGCTTGGGGAATAAAAGAAAATTTAAACCTATTTTTTAAACATCTAGGTACACAATATCGTAGACCCGATGGTAGCAGTTCAAAAGTATAGGATAAAGGGTGCCTCTTATCATTCACAATGATGTTAGCCTTGTTTAACACTCTTCCTTTGTATATGCTCTCTATACTCTCTAACTTTATTCCTAACAATTTACTTGCTGTTACTACCACCTTCCCCAATGATCTCTTCTGGGCCTCAGAGGCATTACCATACCAGCAGATCACACAAAATGACACAATGCTTTCAATAAAAGCCCCATAAAACATCAACAATATTCTACTATGGACATTAAAAACAGTAATTTCTTAAGGAAGTACATTCTCTGTTGAAGCTTTTTACTTACACAGTCAGACCATACATCCCACTTGAGTTTATGTTCCAGCATAACACCAAGGTAGCCTATTTATAATTTGATACTAACTGTACTTGCTCCCCGTTAATTAATGTAGGATGAATTTCACTTTGCTCTTTCTTTCTAAAATCAATATCCATTTCCTTAGTTTTTGAGATATTTAAAGAAAGATTTGAATTTTTACACCAGTTTAAAAAGAAGTCCAGAACAGGCCCATGTTCTTCCTCCCCATCATTTAAAAGACTCACTAAAGCAGTATCATCTGCATACTTCACAATATGTCTGTTTTTGAAGGAACTCACACAAGAATTTGTATATAAAATGAATAATAACGGGGATAAAACACATCCTTGGGGAGCTCCGACTGAGGTAATCAATTTGTCTGAAATAGACCCTCCTATTTTAACCTGCTGAATTCTAGAAGTAAGAAAGTTTGTCACCCAGGCAAGTGACCTACTATCTATTAAAAATTATTTGGCCAATGTGGCAGCTAATATACTGGGAGAAATGCAGTTAAAAGCTGATGAGAAATCCACAAACAGAATTTTTGCATGAGTTTTTGGTTTCTCTAGCAGACGAAGAAGAAACATGAGAGGAACCAAGATGATCAAAAGTAGAGCATTTAAAAACAATTTAATAGAAAGTTAAATATAAACCTGGCTGTTAATGTAAAACCAGTAAGGGAATGAGTAATTTTAACGAATTAGTCATGAAAATATACTTATTTGGATCCAAATGTAATAAATAAATGCAACTAATATTTAACTCACCGTAGACAGTGAGACTAATATAAGAAGGGCTCCAGAAATTGTTGCTCAGTAGTTTATAATCTCCAGCATGTTCAGTTGTGGTGTTTGTGATGGTCAGAGATCCAGTTTGATTGTCCAGCTTCAGTCTGTCTCTGAATCTCCCATCAAGAACATCATCATATACAGTGAATCTGTCGGTCTGTAAATCGATGTTAGCTATAAAGTGCTCTTTAAACTTCCACTCAATCTCATAACCATCATAATCCTTCATTTCAGTAAGACGACCGTTTAGAGAGACTGAATCTCCCTCCATCACTGACACTGACGTCCAGACTGTATCACCAGACACACACACACACACACACACACACACACACACACACACACACACACACACACACACACACACACACACACACACACGGGGAACAAAAAACACAAACAGGGTTCAACAGATTAAGACAGTCATTTACAAAAGTTAATTGTTTGAAATTTTAATTTGACATGATAATCATTAAACAACAGAAGAAAAATGGAGTTTGGATTATTAATTGTATCTTTGTGCTGATTAAAATATAAAACAGGTGAAATTGATATTAAACTCACCGTAGACATAGAGAGCGAACCTCTTGATCTCACGGTTGATCTGTAGTTGATAAAGTCCTTCATGTTCAGCTCTGGTGTCTGTGATGGTCAGAGATCCAGTTTGTTTGTCCAGCTTCAGTCTGTCTCTGAATCTCCCATCAAGAACATCATCATATACAGTGATTCTGTCGGTCCGTTTATTGATTTCAGCTATTAAAGTGTTTTCATCTCCAAACCTCCACTGAATCACATCATCATCCTTCATTTCAGTAAGACGAGAGTTTATAGTGGCTGAATTTCCCTCATTCACTGACACAACCCCATAAATTCTTACTCCAAACACTCCTGAAGAACAGAGTTTTTCACAGATTAAAGCTTTTGGTTTGATGAAGCTTCACTAAAATACTTTTAATCATGTAAATGTGAAGTGAATAATATTCTGCAGCAGTTCAAAGACAAAAGATGAGGAATGAAAACAGAAATAGATTTATATATGGAACACTTACTAAAAACTAAAACACTTTTACTGTAATGTTTAATGTCACACTAAAACTAATGCTGTTGATTAGCTGAATATGTTAAAGGGGTCATGACATGGGGTTTTATTTTATTGTATTATGTTCACTTAGGTGCAATTATAGTATTACTTTAGTTTTTTGGACAAAAAACTTTTCAAATTGAGTGATTTATGACCTTTCCAACCCTGTTTCTCATCCTCTGATTCAGACAGTCTGTTTAAGAGTTCAGTGTTAACGCCCACTGTTATGATTGGCTAACGTCAGTGCTTATGCATCAATCATTAACGCCCCCTAGTCAGAACATGTGCGGATTTACAATAGTAGCGGGTGATGCCAGCATACTGCGATTTGTTCTCAAAACAGTCACTCATCCTTGAAATGTGGAGAACACACGCTTAAATTAACACTGCCGTGACTGGGACGTCCGCAAAAAGTAAGCTGCATCCATTTTCCCCCTGACGCCTGGATCTTTCGGCAGCGTATTATTCAAACATGTTGTTAGTCCACAGCCAGGAACAGCACATCTGCATGTCGTGACATCGCAATCTTCTTGTAAATAGACCCACTCGCTGCACGTCGACTGAACACCTGTGGCCGCGACAACGATGCGATGATGCGAAATGAGGCGTAGTCGTCTTGCGCTATAGGCGGTCATATGCAAACGACTGGTACGTCACTTCGTACCGTGACGTCACTTCATACCATGGATCCAGAATGAGCTGTAATTAGAGCTTGATTAAATTAATGATTCGTTTATAATGGGGAGGACGTCTTAAGCTATGAAACTTGCAGGAAGTTTTAATGGTACAAAGACCACTTATATACCAAAAGATCAAGGCAAATTTGGTTTCTCATGTCATGACCCCTTTAAAATTATCTAATTTATCACATAGTACCAGAACTGAAAGCAGAAAAACACATTTAAAACTCACCATCCAGACGCCACAAACACAAACAGAGCAAAACTAATTTGAGAAACATTTTCTTCATCGGTTCACTGAAAGGCCCACGATAGTAACTCTTAATGTCTGAAACACTCAGATTGATCTGAAAGACTGAACTGAGATATTTATCTGGTTGTGTAACCTCTCACACAGTTTACACTCGCATGTCCATCCTCTTTTACATCACAAAAAATCAACAAGCTTTTGCTGATCTTACATTTTTAAATGAATTCTGGCTCTGAATGAAAACTCAAAACCAGGAAAAGACAAAGTTCATGCGATCAGCAAACAGCTTCTCTGAAACAAATATGCAGTGAACAAAGTTTAAGTCCAAACCAGTGTAAATCAAGCAGAAACAAACAGGCTTGATAATGTATCTCCATCCATACTAGCGTTTTCAAGTGTTTTCTAAAGGTCTGAAAATGCTTAAATCATCTTTGCATGTGTAACTCATAATACGAGCTCACTGAGACTATCTGGTACCAAGGTCACTCTCAAAATCATCATTCCATGCACAGTAAATCTGAAATCCGTAAATCAACACCAATAGAGTTAATTTCAACACTTTAAAAGTGTATGGGAACCACCCACAAATTGTTAGTTCAACACTTTCAAAAGTGTTGCCTCTCGCAACACCGACACAGTATTACAATATGAACACTAAGAGAGTAAAATATTAAAGGCCATCTTTCAAGTTGAAGATCCCTGTGAATGAACGTGTAGATAAATAGTGTAGGAACTCGATTTGCGTGAAGAAATGAATCATAAATGTGCATTAAAAAAGTTTTTTAAAAGAAAGTGTGAGTAAAATTACTTAAGCTGTCAAAAACGCTCTGATCGGAAGTTACGCAACGGCCGGTAAATCTCATCTCTTCGTAATGGAGTCAGACAGTGAAGAGGTTGCAGTAGGGGTTAATGTAAACTCTTACGATGGGCCATTGCCGTATAATTATGAGCCGCCTAGGCAAGAGAGGGGTCAGGCAGAGTTAAGGGGAAGGGTAAATGGACACAGGAGAGAGATAGAGTTGTGGTGTGAGGAGAATCGATGGAGAATTGGGCAGGTGTCTTGGTGAGTGACCACAGGCTATAGCTAATTGTGGCTAATGTTGTCTCCATGTTTATCACATTGCAGTATCTTTAATAAATCATATTTAGCAATATTGCTGTCGACTTTGTTGTTTTTCAAGCATCCATGTAGATATGCAACATGTGTCTTAAAATGTTGAATTTAGATCCCAGATTCTAAATGAATGCTGTAGGCTATAACGTTAGCTTACATCTGTGACGGTCAGCTAGTCTGGACAGGGATGGTCGGAAAAGCTGTGCATTTCTGCACAACATAGTTTATCGTGAAATTTTGTAGAAATTGCTAGCTGATTTTTAATCAGTAGCTGCTTTCAGACCTAGGTGTCCGCATGTTCTGCTTCTGCAGATGTCAAGCGCTTGGGCCGTATATCTGAACAACATAACCGGCCAGCTGGAATTCCGAACTTAGCCGGCTGTTATACTACTCCCCTCCTAGTATTTCCGACGGACATTTTGTAAATGAGCTCGCATGTACTGCGGAGCACGTGTATGAGAGCAGTTAGTGTTCCGGTTAGGACGAGAATATGCTGTTCATGTAAATATAGTCATTGTTACAAGGATCTTTTATTGTCACGTGGAGGGATACTGGGTGTAAGGCATGCAGATAAATGCATCTAATTGACAGCCTATACTGTGCATAAATAAGTAGGTAGTCTACATGTCGTTTCTTACAAGGTCTTACACCAACCACTAGAGCTACAAGGAGGGAAGGAGAGTGAGTTTATCTTAGCACATTTTGTTTAACAGGTGCTTGTGTGGTAGATGTGAGGCTATGCCATCAGCAGTGGAGAGTGTGTGCTGTAGGGAGGTCGACGCCTATTGGACCCTTGTCCAAACCCTAGATCCCCCAGAAGACATTACCTGCCTCACACTCCATCCAGGGTTTGAAGCATCCTGTCTGAATCCTTTTGTGCTGCAGATAGCATACATGAACTTCAGACAGGAGCATGGCCCTGTCCAAGCCAGCAGACCAGAGTATGTTTTGAGCAAAACTTATTTCACACTGCAATTTAAAGAACCAGCTTTTCTACACCAAAATAGTAAATCCTGTTAAGCAGGTTTTTAAACTCAGTGGTTTCCATATACTTACTATAAAAACAATTTTGGTGTTGTGTAGTACAGTAGAATATCAGCCAACAGGACATGCAATATTTACCATTGGAATTGTTTACTATGAAAACATGGTATGATCAAAATGTAATTATGTCCCAATCTCCACCACAGGCAGTTCCGATACACAGCATACAGGCAGGTTGTCCGCTGGGCGTACGGAATACTAGCCAGGGACATTAGGAAAGCCATACCTTCGTGTGTTGTGTCAGCAATAAGGAGGCAGTTTGCAGAGGAGGGACAAACATACAAAGGTTTCCAGTGGCCCCGCTTGGAAGACGATTAATAAATCCATAGTGAAACAAACTGTACTGGTAAAATTGATCTTTTATTACATGTTAAAGCGTGAGTGTCGTGCGAGATGGAGGCTGACTGCCTCATCCTTGGCAACCTTCTGGAGTGAAGTGGTGAGGGGGGGGCGGGGCAGCAGAGGACAAGACAGCACTGCTTTCTTGTAGGGCCTGTGGTGACTTAGAGTATTCCTCTACCAGAGAGACCACGGGTAGCGAACGGCGTAGCGTGCCTCACCCTCACTGGTTCGAGCTACATCTCTGTTGCCATTACTATTGTAATGTAGGGCCGCCAAGAGAAGTCAGTAGGAGATAAGTAGATAGAACATTAGGTCTCCAAAGCTAACCCAATGCAGTGAAATGCAACAGAAATACATGACATTAATGTTTTCAGTTCAAATGGGTCTAAGACAATGACTCATCTTTGCAATTTTTTTTTTTTTTGCAAACAATATGTAATGCTGTTATCAATCAATAACATTTTGGTCTGCTATACAAGACTGCATTAGTTTTTAGCCATATTTATTCTGTCATCATTTACCTGCTACAAAAGTATTGCAATATCCTGAAATTGAAAATAAATGCCTAATTTTATTAGTATTGATACTTTTAAGTGATAACACTACCTGCTGTACATCCCAAGAAAAGAAAAGCCAGTGTGTTTGGGAGCAAAGTGGAGAATGAGGGAATGGTAGGCCTCCAGGGAGAATGTCTGATGCTGAGGTGACAATTGTCGAATATCCTTTACCAGTGCTTTCCTGGCAGCTACACTCTCCAGTTTAGTGGCTGCTGGTGATCCTAAATAAAACATATTCTGTCATATAGTCTGTCGCATTTCATAACACAAGTAATTATTAGTACACATGGGGTTACGTATTGATAAAACCAAACTAAACTTGACAAGCACTGGAAAAAGTTTAGCCTCAAAACATTTGACATCTTTTAACATAGGCTACTATGTTGTACCTGGTTCCAGCCACTCCTTGTTTCTTGCCTCTCCTTCCAACGGTGGATGTGCGCAGCTGGTAAATGCAGGAGTGTTGTGTTCATGTATGTCCTGTACATGATTTATCATACTCTGCCATTTTGCCTGCATCTCATCTGGATCTCCTGTAGGAGTGGAAGCTGCGGTCCAGTACAGATGGTTGATAATGGCTGGCCTCCACAGCTTCAGATCCTCACAGTCCCTCTCTTTTGCAGCAGCATCCAGTGCTTTCTGTACACCTGTTCCAGAGCAGACAAACAGAGCAGAGCAAACCAAACTAATTATTAGGAAAGTGAATTTAACTACAAAAAACAAGTCTATTATATAGAACTACCAACACCACAATACATACTTTTCCCAATATGCCAGACATCAAAGAAATGCCTTGTTCCTTCTGAACACATTTTCTCACGTACCCACTTGGCCACCTAAAACAAAGAAGACACAAATTGATTTTATAGAATTTAGAACTTATTTTGAGTGATACTGTGCATGTCAATGCTGTTCAGCTTTAGATCTCTCCTAGCATCATTACCTGCCGATTTCTGTCTGTTATCAGAGCAGACACTTGCATGTCTTGATCCATCAGGAACTGCTACTCCGCTTTAGACCCTCTAGCTCACACCAAGAGCTGCTTGGGACTTCTGAGCTCTGTAAAACCAACTGATTATTACTGAACAGTAACAGTAATATCAGTAACTAAATCAGACGCAAGATTTCTATGTGACATCAACTAACTTGGACAAGTTGAACATCCAAAACTTTGTTAATTCGATCCTTAATCAAGGAGTAGCTACCATATTTGGCACAGTGTCCAGGAGAATCTGATCTAAGAACGTAAAAACAGTTACATTTAGAGGTTAATGCAAATACACATTGACCTTGACCTGTTCTACATCAGTGACGTGAGCTGGACCATTCTACCTGCAGTCACCAGACAGGATCAATCCACCCCCAGTCTCTTTCAACTCCCTGATGATCCCCCTCTGCTCATTCCTCCAGGCCTGCACGATGGTAGGGATAGTGTAATAGCGCTAATGGTGGAAAAAAGTGCCGGGACTTATGCACTGCAGTCCAAACAGCTTCAGCATCCTGATTGTCTGAGTAGCCATGCAACCTGAGAAGTGGATGGCACCGCTGAGTAAAAGGTTGCAGGCAGGCATGTTTCGATGCACCTTCTCTTGGTTTTGCCAGTAACGCTCATAACCACAAGTTCCGCAGGCCTGAAAGATGAGAGAAGATGCAAGACTCAAGCAGCTTTAAGATGAGGCAGTGAAATACCTGTATAGTTAAGACACAAATAATGAATATACATACTGTACATTCACAGACTATAATTCAGCTCCTCACAGACAGTTGACAAATAAGACATTACCTGCTTGACTTTTATGAAGGTTCCTTCCGGGTGCATTATGTGTCCCTGGGTTTCCCCACAGCATGCAGGACAAACCGTGAACAAAGACAGCAACTGCCTCTAGCAAACAATGAACTTTTCAACAGCACTGAAAACAAGAAAAGGGAAAAACACATTAATTCTGACTATGACATTTTTTGATACACAATCAGAAAGAGTTTCCATTAATAAAAAGGTTTTTACTTTGGGTCACTGAGAGATTCCAGCTCTTCTGGTTCCTCCTCAGAGGACTCGCTCAACATCTCCTCCCCTGGACTCCATAACATATCACCAGAATGGTTGATGATATCAGAAAATGACCATTCATCATCACTTTGTTCAGGACTGGCCAGTGGGGTTGATCTGCGATGCTCAAACCTTTCGGTTTGAGTCCCCACATCCACCATCTGAGGCTTTACCTGAACAGCTTAGATGAAAGAGATTCATCTTAATAATTGTTCACCATTGTACATTCATTGGCAACAACACATGCACTACACTGTTAGACTTTTCTGTAATTTCTACAGTTATTTACTTTAAATCCCCCAGTATTATACTGCTATTTCTCTTTACAGTAAATAACTGTGATTCCAATTGCATCATGGGAATTTTCTGTGACGTCTAACACCACATACAGAGACTTACTGTATTTTTTAAATTTGCTGTATATTAGGGGAGAACGGGGTAATGTGAGACATCGGGTAATGTGAGACACCCCCTATATCTAGGCAACGGAACACAATTTTGGTCATTTGACCATTATGTTTTCAAGCCCCTTTCATTTCACCTTGGCCATGAAGAAAATGACCTCATGGTGCTGTAGTAAGCATGTTTTTTTCACAAAAATATTTTTTTTGCATGTAAAAGTAAATTTTCTTGCTGTCAACTTAATCAACTGTTGTGCCAAAGCAAATTGATTCAGGTATAAAAACTTATATCATACATGTTGAAGAACTACCAACATATAAAACCATGTGATGATGCTAGCTGAAGATAAGCCCGAATTGCTAAGAGAGATCGTTTTTTTTCTAAAAGGTGGCGGTGGGGTAAAGTGAGACAAATGCTGTGGGGTAAAGTGAGACATGAGGCACAAGTTAAGTTTAGTCTTAAACATATTTTAATGTAATATTACATGACATATGTTTTATTTTTAATGTCATAAACATAGTAGAAAAGCCATAATGCCAAGGCAATACACCAGGAAGAAAACCTGACGGCCCGAATGAGAGGGTGCGCTCCTCTGGGCCCCAGGCAACCCGAAGGCGCCTGTTTTCCATTACCTAGTCCGATAAGAGTGTCGTCTTCCTCCTCTACAACACCCCGAGCATCCGTGTTTGGACCGTCATTGCTCCAGCAGGAGCGCCAGCAGGTGTACGGATCTGACTTTGACCAGAGATGACCCACCCTCCCTGGGGCCGGCCCGGGAGGTCTGCGAGCATGGAGCTCTTCTTCAAATACAAGATATTTTTGGACATTTTTACAAGGAGGAATATCCTTCAGTGTTTCTTTCACCCCTAGCTCACCCAGGATGGTGCACATTCACCGGTGTGCACGCCCTGGCACCGAGGGACTGGGTGTCCAAACCAGACCCTATTTACTGGAAGTCTCGCCCGCACAAAGTGCACTTTCTCTGGCCTGGGTCAGGCTGTTTCTCCACCCGGTCTGACCACCACGGTTCTCTGGTCCATGTTCCTTGTCCGAGCGGAGCTTTGTCCCTCCTCCACAAAGACCCAAAGGTCCGTTTTAGGACTGACTTTGCTCCAGACGGAGCTCCAGCGGTGGCGGACAAATCCGAATCTGGCTCAGGACGGGCCACTCTCCTTGTGCTGGCCAGGGGAGGTCTGACAGCATTGAGTTTTCCAAATGTATCACAATAATTTGGACATAGTTCTTTTTTTTTTTAGGAGGAATTTCCTCCAGTGTGCCATTCACCCTTAGCACGCCAATGACGTTGCACCTTCACTTGGATGCGCACCGGTGGGTCATCAAAAAATGTGCTTAATTGACCAATCTCCATGATTCTGTTACTAGTCTGACATTAGTTCTGGAATGTGTGGTTGTCAAGCTAGCTGTCAAGATTCTTACTGTTACAACATGTGTTGTTATGGAAGTTTCAGAGTGGAAAAAGTAAGTGGATCAGATTACCCCCAGCTGGTTCACTTTACCCCCTTGATTTCTCTGGTCTGTCTCAGTTTACCCCTAAGCTGGGGTAAAGTGAGACACAAGACCACTTTTTTAAAAACAATCATATTTTCACTGCCCTTCGTCCTGAATACATTCTAATAATTTCCATTGCTAGGAAACATCCTAAATTAATGGGAAATGTGTAAATTTGACTGATATATCATTTTAGCTTGCTTAGAGGCGAACGAATGTAAAAAATGTCTCACTTTACCCCACTCTCCCCTACTGTATTTGACGTAGGCCTAACTGCCTCTCTGGCTGGCACCATTCCACCGTGCTTTTTATTTCCTAATTTTTGCCTTACACCGCGTGTCTACAACGCTATAATAGCCAGAGGCTGTCTATATTGGACACATTGAAGCGACCGGACCTTTAAATGCAAACCTGTTTGTCCCTTGTCAGAAATAGCGCGAGCGCTTGGACTCGTATCGGACTACGTCAGAAATATAACGGCCGCGGCGCATCACTACACTGTCTGGGATTTGTCGTGTGTGTCGCGTCAGAGCATCCAGTGTAGGTAATGGGGTCTGTGTTTTGTTGGATCGCGACGTTCGTGTCTGGCCCGGGGAAGAGACGGAATTCACTTCACCGAGAGAGAGATCAGCAAGCAAGGTAAAAAAAAAAAAAAAAAAAAAAAAAACCCTGTGTGTGTTGACAGGATTGTGCCCAGTTTAACCTATGTTATAACGTTAACGTTAGCCTAGTTACTCGTCGTCAACATGGCGGTAACGAACTTTACCATGGTAAACTGAGCTAACGTTTCATTTTACACAATTTGTTAGATTGAATTGTCGAGTTAAAATATGCCAACGAGCAACGCGTTTACATAAACAATAAATGTGAATAAACTAATGTGAAATTCTGTTTATAGCCTAATGTTGGCCTACTGATGAGAACCTTTATAGTTTTAGCATTATTTTTCAAACTATACCATATTAGCCTATAGTTTTTTTTTTATGGAATTTAATATTTAACGTTACTTCCATTTTTGTGTTTAAAGGCAACTGCAACAAAGCGCCAATTCGCGCCAGTGACTTCTAGCAAGATTCCAGAGGTAGGCAGCCCATTTGTGATATATTTTGAGATAAGTTTGCTGAAATGATTAGCATACGCTATGTGAAAATTGCTTTTGAGCCACTGGTGCAGACTAGGTAGCTTACAATATCTTATAAAATCTCTATAAACTTTATATCAAATAAGTGACCTTTGCATTATGTCTAGCTTTATTACACAGCAAATGAACCAATCAGAAGATGGACCATTGTCTTTGTTCAGTCTCACCAGATTAAATGTATCCAGGTAAGCACTGCAGTAAAACTCTCACTAATTCATTCATACCAAATCTAGCATTCTAAACAACTTAAGTTTATATTTTTGCATTATTTTGATATTTTATTAGCCAGAAGACTCTACCATTGCAGTCCCACCTGACTAGGAAGGTCCTAATATCAGCACACAGGTGGGTTAACTACTGTAGGAAGGAGAACGATCATCACACAGTGATTTCTTGCATGTGTCTTACAGTGTATTTGTCTCAAACAGGTACTCCTTCACTGCAGACAAGCTAAAATGGGCTAAAATCATCGATTTCAGTCGTTTTTTCTATGGATCTCAGCATTTTTGGACAGAATTTAGGATTTGTAAGTATTACAATTTAATCTGGCATAATTTAATTTAGTTCTTTTGTATGCTATTTATTGACAAAAGCTGTTTACAAATATATATCCTTGAGTTTTTGTGAAAATAATAAAAATTAACAAAAAAGGAGGTTAAAAATAATGTGACACTAATATTCTCTCTCTCTTTCTCTCTCTCTCTCTCTCTCTCTCTCTCTCTCTCTCTCTCTCTCTCTCTCTCTCTCTCTCTCTCTCTCTCTCTCTCTCTCATATAGTGTTGGGACCAGGATCTCCTCTGAAGGACTGAGTACATTTGTGTTTGTGGGCACGCATGCAGACCAGGGAACATTCTGATGTTGTCAATCAAGTTCTGAACAGGAACCAATCTTTGGAGAAGTTCATTTATTCACAAAGGTGGACAAAAACATTGTGTTGACTTTTTAAAGATTATTTTGATGATGATTTTTACTCCTATGCTGTAGAAAAGATGGAGTAGACAGTCAGACATTGATAATGTTTCTTGAGGATCAAAGAGACTTCTTTCAAAAACATTAAGACACTTAAATACTTCTTTTGGCCACCAGTGTACATGAATCCAACACATTTTTGGAAATAAGTGAAATTATTTTTAAGGTGGGGTTATGTGTCTTGTATTGTGAAAAGAACTGTGTTTTGTCCTGTTTTGGACATTTCCTTTTTGAATGCTTAAAAATGTTTATATTCTGCAGTTTTGTGAATGTAATGGTTGATATTTCATTATAATACTTGTATAAGCTAAACAACCAATGACTCTACATTCATTTAGTCAGATGCTAATGTTTTGTTTATGGTTTTATGTATGTTTTCAAAAATGTTTGCAGTGAAGGACAGCACATAATGTGTTAATTTAACAAGTTTACACATCTTTGTGCTAACCTCTCTGACATATTTACTTTGTTAAAATCATTAACACAATGAATGAGTTAAAATTAACAAAAAAAATGTTGTCTCTAAACTCACCCATTAATGTGTAAAAATTTCACACATCATTTCCAGCATTGGCATGTTTATTTTGTGATACGAAATGTTTTAAATAAAAAAATGGTATTTTGTGATAACTTTGTCTAATTGGTTTGTATGAAAGTAGTACTTATGTAGGATAAAAATAAAATTAATCATATATCAAAATTATCAAATCTAATTTATATTTAGTACAAATAAAAATAATTACAGTAGTGTACTGATAAGCTTCGTTTTTACAGTAATGCACTGTACTGATTAGCTTCATTTTTACAGTAATGCACTGTATTTACACAAAACTGAAATACGGTTTGGTACTGTAACTCTTAATTACAGTAACTTACTGGCAACAGTGTTGCCAGTAAGTTACTGTAAAAAACCCTTGAAAAGTCTAACAGTGTATCTAATGCATCCCAGTACAAAATATATTTTTCTAACATTATGAAGTTAATCATTTTTAATGTTTACTGTCTGAAAAGTGTAAATTACAAAATAGTATCCATGGAGATCATGAAAAATTTTGACATGTAATCCTTATTTGTGATGACATAAAGATATGGCATGAATGCTAGATATAACCTAACTACCTAATGAACGATGTAAACATCTTATGTTGCACTGTGATCCACGATGGACCACTACTGGCTCAGGGTCCATTGTAGAGATGTCTCCATCGCCATCATCTTCAGGATCTGAAGTGGCAGTTGCACCCGCCCCGTCTTTGCTGGCAGCACTCTCTCCCAAAATCTGAAAACAAAATCACAACTTTGAACTTTAAAAAATGTAGTCCTTTCATGAAACCCCCCCATTCATGCAGTATTTTAAAAAATCACAAAAAATCACTTTGGCGGGCGCTAAACCAAGTTCAATGCAAGAAAATTCATGCGTGAATTTAACCGAGTAGTAGGCTAACGTTACATGAACCTGCATGCACTCGCACAAATGCGACCACATAAAATTTTAACTCGCACATTCTCAGAAAATGGTCGCAGTCTGGAACCCTTTCTTATTAGTTCAATAAAA
Source organism: Leucaspius delineatus (assembly GCA_023718395.1). NCBI lineage: Eukaryota > Metazoa > Chordata > Actinopteri > Cypriniformes > Leuciscidae > Leucaspius > Leucaspius delineatus. The sequence continues at coordinate 47,365,747 of CM043363.1, read as the reverse complement.
TAAGTGTCAGGAGGCTCATGTGCAGCCTCACGGGGTGTAACAAGAGTAAGCTGACGGCAGCTAACGTTAGCAGCTAGGCGGGCTTTCGTGCCTTCATGGTGCTAACGTTAACTTCTCAAAGTCATGCCAAGACTAATCCATTATAACATCAAGAAAAATACATTTGCAGAAATTACATGCAGAGCTACATTTCGATGCAACAATTTGTATAAAGTATTATAAGACTTACTGTGCAAAGCTCCCGTTTTCGGCGCGCAGATTCTCTGCTAGTGCTAACGGACTCTTCCAGATTTTGCTGGTGGACTTGCATGCACCAATGGTACAGCTCCATTTGCCAGCCTAACCCACTCTCTTCGTCGAAATCCCATGCGAAATTCCATAAGATCTCCTTGGTTGTAGTTGTCCGGTGTGAAGTGTTTTTCACATACCACCGTGTGTCTTGTCACCGAGGAGGCAGCGAAATTGCTTCTCTTTGCCTGGACGAAACGTATCCAAGCACGGAAATCTTTGTGTTTCTTGTTTGGAAATCGGTGGACCCGATGGCCAGACAAGTTGGAGTTGTTGCATCCAAAACAAACACAAGAATTCACCATTGTGACAACTCAAACGTACTATATAATAACGATAACGACAAGCTCTCTTTTCTGTTACCACCTCTCAGACTACGTAAACCCACACTGAGAACCAGGTCCAGGGCAGCAGTGCCCCGCCTATGTTTGCCTGTCGTTACGTCATATGACGTGTTCTCTGGAAAAGGGCGGTTTTTTGAAGCCTAGCTTAGAATAGGTACACTTTTTTCTTAATTTCTGCCCGTGGGTGTTGTAAAACATATGTATTCTTATGTATGTCTTTTTGAATTGACATTTTCATACAAGATTCTGTATAAATGAAGTTATAAAATTAAATTGAAAGATGGCCTTTAACACCAATGCAGAGAACAACAACACTGTTACAGAGCTGGGTGCAGTTAAAATTCTACACTGTTCTGGTGTTGACCTAACACTTTTTAAAAAATGGAAATCACAATCTTCTCAACCTTATAGGAGTCAAATATTACACCATCCTGGTGTTGATAAAACACATTTTTACAAATAAAAACACTAAGGGAGTTACCAGTTCCCTTTCGTCGATACTCTGCATCGATACTCGATACTTTGGGGAATGCCTTCGGCATGACGCGTCTGAAGTCAACTATGGAACTATTCCAATCTTGATTGGTGCAACGTCACCCGTGACGTCGCATGTGACGGTGATCCGGAAGCTACAAAAGGGTCACAGGAACCAGGAAATGTTAGCTTCTGGTCTTCAGCAAGCGCTCTATGTCATTTTGTCTGTTCTATTTGGTGTTGTTTGTCCCGTGAAAATAGTATTATTTATGGCGAAAAAAGATAAGCTATTCAGGCAGTGTGCGTCCCCTTGCCCACGTTATTTAAGCGAGGATGACGCACACACGCTTGGTGTAGTTTGTCTGGGAGTGGAGCGTGCACGGGCGGTGCTCGAGGGCGCTGTCTGTGCAAACTGTTTTCAATGAAAAAGCTCCGCTCCCGTTTGAGCTTGTTCGATCAATTAGATCAGGCTCGCGTTTCCAGTGCATCAGGTCCCGCGTCTGTTGAGGCAGCGCGGCGCTTGTATGCATGTGATTCACACGTGGGGCTGGCATATGATACTGAGACGGTTGCGACCCTTTCTCAGTGTTTATTAACCAGCTCCACTGGTCTCGCGCACGGTTCGGAAGCCCGCGCTGCGGCTTCTTCCGACCGTGTTAAAGACACAGCGTTTGATTTATCTGGCTCTGAGGAGTTAGATATTATCTATTAACACTGAATCACGTGGATAAGGGGATTCGCCACCCCATATTCCCATTAGTGAGGAGTTGCTGGAGGTTGTAATCAGGGCAGTTGTTAAATTAAATGTTAAATGGACATATAATAAGCAGGAAGCGACTAAGAAAAATAAAATGAATGAGCGCTTCCTGCAGACCCAGTCACAATCTTCGTGTCAGAGCCTTCCCTTTTTCACTGATCTCCATACTGAGGTATCAAGATCGTGGAAAAATCCATTTTCATCTCAATTATTTTCCCCCATGTATATATTTACTCATCCATTAGGGAATCTAATGAAAATGGTTATTAGGTGATGGCTCGGGTTGAGGAATATTTTGCGAAATATTTTCTCCCCGACATTGCGTCACCCCTGATAGCTCAGACACTTCCCTCCAAATCTCGTACATCGAATTTGTTAGGGAAAGCATATGTGGCGGTGGTCGAGCTGGTGCATGCCCACACACGATGGGGTTATTACAGGCATACCTGGCTGACCTCCTCAAGCAGGTGGATGATAACTGGGAGGTCTCACTCTATATTACTGAATATCGTAGAGTATCTGACTTATCTCTCCGTATTATTAAAGAGACGGCCCGTGCTATTGGCCGTTCTATGGCAGCACTAGTCGTCTTAGAGAGACATTTATGGCTTATTCGCTTGTGGATCGGGAAGAAAGACAGGGCTTTCCTTCTCGATGCTCCCCTTTCACCTTCTGGCCTCTTTGGCGACGCAGCAAGAACCGTTGTCGAGAGGCTTCAGGAGGCAGAGCGACAATCAGCTATCCCCAGTTGTCAGTCCAGGTCTCATGGGGTTGCTGCCAGGGGGCAGCCTCATGGGACAGCCGCCAGCTCCTCATATTTTGAGAAGGTTTCCTCTCGTGCCCCCCCATATAAGGCTTGGGGCCAGAAGAAACATTCTCGCACGAAGCTCTCCATACCGAAGACAGGTCTGAGGACTGTCTCTCGGGCTAAGAAGGCTTCAACTAAGAGGTCTTGTCGTAACACGCAGACCCTTATGGGCGTTCCCCCAGGAGAGCGAGTACAGGAGTCTCGCCCCCTTATGCAGCCCTTAGGAAATCGATGTTTACTTCCCGCCGCCGATGGCGCTTCGGGACACATCGGCTTCCAGCGAACACAAATCGCAGTATCTGCCCGAAGACGTTGCGGCACTGTCGAGTTCGCCGCCTCTCAGGAGGTCTGTAGAGAGCATATTTCGGTTAGTTCCTGCCAGTTAGCTGCTTCAGGTCACCAAAGCCATTTGGAAATTTATAGCCGAGGCCAGTCTTGAGGGACTGGTCCCCATAATGGCATATTTAGACACCCCGAGGGGTCTTCAAAATATAGCCTAGGGGGTCCTGCTTATGGTGGAGCTAATATACAAATATTATCTACTAAGGGTGGTTCACATGTCGGCCAGCCCCGAGCAGGGTCGGTTTTTGGAACAGGAAGTCTAGTCCCTCTTAACACAGGAAACCTCAAAGTGGGCTCTTCCTTGGTTACGGGAGCCCGGGTTCTACAGCTGGCACTTCATAGTTCCTATGAGGGGGGGAGTTAGGCCTTATTTTGGATCTCAGGGTACTGGATCAACCTCCGAGGGGGTTCAGATTCAAGTTACCGACTGTCAGTCAGACCAGCTCCGAGGACTGGTCTGTCTTGATAGATCCACAAGCTCCTTAACTCCTCTTTCCCTTCTAACCCCATCACAGGAAGTTTCCGAGATCCGCTTTTGGGGGGAAAAGCGCATCAGTTCTGGACTCTTCCAGTCGGCCTAGCCTTATCCCCTCGCACCTTCACTAAATGTATGGACACGGCCCTTGCTCCATTGAGACTTCAGGGGGTCCGTATCTTATAGATGACTGGCTCATTTTGGCTCAGTCAAAAAGAACTAGCAATTCAACATCGAGATGTTGTTTTGCGCCATCTGAGGTGCGTGGGGTTAGAGTATTAGGTTAGGCCAGGCTATCACTGTCAAACACTTTCAAAGAGTTTTGGGTCTTATGGCTGCAGCTTCCACAGTAGTACCCTTTGGTCTGCTCCATATGAGGGCCTTGCAGTGGTAGAGAAAAACTCTGTGAGAGAAAATGTGAGAGAAAAACTCTGACCACGGATGCGTCCCTCACGGGCTGGGGTGCGGTTATGGAGGGCCGTTACACCCGAGGTACTTGGAAAGACCATCATCTCACATTGTATATTAATCGCTTGGAGATGTTGGCTGTATTTTTTGCCCTGAGGCACTTCCTTGTAGACCTCAGAGGCCATCATGTTCTTGTTAGGACAGACAATATGTCGGTGGTCTCTTATATCAACCGCCAAGGAGGTTTGAGATCTCGCCCTCTTTGTAGACTGGCGCATCAAATTCTTCTTTGGTCCCAGGACAAATTTCTCTCTGTCAGATCTATTTATATTCCTGGGGTTGAAAATATGGGAGCAGACATCCTGTCGAGGCAGGGGCCGAGGCCCGGGGAATGGTGGCTCCACCCTGAAGTGGTTGAGCTTATATGGAGAGAGTTTGGCCGGGCGGAGGTTGACCTGTTCGCTTCTCATGAGAACTCTCATTGCCCGCTCTGGTACTCTCTCTCACATCCAGCTCCTTTGGGCTTGGATGCCACGGTACAGATGTGGCTGAGGTCACATCTGTATGCTTTTCCCCCGATCGCTCTGCTCCCTGGGGTTCTAGAAAGGGTCAGGAGGTACGGAGTGAGACTACTCCTTGTAGCTCCGTACTGGCCGGCCCAAATTTGGTTTTCGGACCTTATTTGTCTCTTGGAGAGTCCTCCATGGAAAATTCCTATTAGGAGAGATCTTCTGTCTCAGGCTGATGGTATATTATTTCATCCCCGACCAGAGTTATGGAGACTATGGGTCTGGCCCCTGAGGGGGTCCCACCCATAATTAGGTTGCCCTTTCCACCGAGGTGGTCAGGACATCCATATTAGAACCCCACTCTACTAGGAACTAAACAATTAAGTTAGGGAGGGCATTGAACCCAGTTTATTACTGCCCACTGGCTTCAGTACTGGTGTTCCATCCCGCTCTCTAACGGGATCTCCTGTTCATGCTTAGGGCCTCTGTGGCGGCCTCAGTGCCCTCCGCAAGCCTCTAAGGGTGTTCTCGAAAGGACGTTCCCACTGAAACTCCATGTTCCTGTAGATTGGAGGATGAATCCTGTCATCCAGCCTATTGGTATCAGGCTGATGGGTTATCCCTGGCACCCATCATGTCCTGTGGGTGAGGTATACAAATATATATTTGAGATATATAAGTATATATAGGAGAATCTATTGAGTCTGCTTCCTGCTCGTCTTACTCCCTGGAAGAGTGGTGGTGCTGCCCCCTCTTACTTGCAAGCGTAGGGGGCCACTCAACGTTATTTTTGCCCGGTACTGAGGTACTTGTAGGCAATGTTAAGATTCTTCAGGTATTCCATCCTCCATCGCATGTGTCGGATGGTCAAGGTCGTAGCCTTTGAGGTTCCTACATTAGGACTCAGGCTGAGAGGAGTCAGTCCATCTAGTTATGCATCAAGGGTTAGGAGCTATTCCCTTTATTAAGAGTACAGTTGGTTATCTAAAACCACTCATATTTGAAGTACAAGGTGCGCTTCTGCCTTCACCTCTCATCTAATATTTTCTACTGTCTGGGGCTCCCAGCCATGAGGTCAGTTGAGCCTCCGGCTCCAGACCTCCCCTTCTTGCACCAAATCTTATGACAAGCTAGTTTGGATCTGCCCTCTACTCATTCTATCGTCCGTGAGTGTACCAGATGCTTTATACCAGGGCGTTTTTTTCTCTCAGTGTGGCGGCGTGGGTATTCGTTCCCCAAAGTATCGAGTATCGATGCAGCGGGAGTTCCCTTTACGAAAGGGAACGTCTCGGGTTACGTATGTAACCCTCGTTCCCTGAGTAGGGAACTAGACGCTGCATCCCTCGGCCACACTTTTCGCGCCCCTGAGAACGACTTGCTTTGACCAATTAGAAGCTAACATTTCCTGGTTCCTGTGACCCTTTTGTAGCTTCCGGATCACCGTCACATGCGACGTCACGGGTGACGTTGCACCAATCAAGATTGGAATAGTTCCATAGTTGACTTCAGACGCGTCATGCCGAAGGCATTCCCCAAAGTATCGAGTATCAATGCAGCGTCTCGTTCCCTACTCAGGGAACGAGGGTTACATACGTAACCCGAGACGTTTTTCTTATTAGTGTTCTGCATCTGCCACTTTAAAGAACTGTAAAATGAACTCACAAATAATTTAATCTGAAAAGAATAAATTCAATTTGAAATAAACTAGGGCTGGGAATCGATAAAAAAAAAATAAAAAAAAATAATTAATTGCACAATTTGCTGTAATTAATTGCAATTAATTGCATTTCCACCAAGCTTGTAATCATCAATATTTAAACTTACAATCACCTAATTAAATTAAACAACACATGAAAAAAAGGAACAGAAAATCGCCCTATATTAAAATAATATTAAACATGAATATATCAATATATTATTATTTTTCAATAATCAATCAACATAATCAATTTAACAGATTACACCACCCAATACACCACAATTATTATATATTTTTTTTTACTAATTATCAAAATAAAATATAGTCCTACAAAGCTATTATTACCAGAGCATGTGATCAAAGCTTTTACCATTGTTGCCCAGCATGACTATACCGTTCTTCGTACGTCGCTAACTCACTTAGCTGGATTTGATTGTTGGCGATTTGGCATGATCTTGGATTGTTTGGTTATTCAACGCTCATCCTGGACTTGCTGTCATAGCAACATGTGCGCAAACTTAAACCTGCTCGGGAGCAGGCTTATTTCATGTTAACAGGATTAGATCTCGGCTTCATAAGCGGAGCTGATACGGGAAGTCCAGCGCAGTGCGATAGTGCACTTTCTTTCTGAGATATATATTTTTTTCTCGTGATTCGTGAGATTGTCGTTTTTTGTCGCTTTTATGTTTAAAAAACAGTTATAGTTTTTTTTTTTTGTTTTTTTTGTGGCATTTCCAAGCCACTTAAGACCCAATGTTGTAAAGCAGGTTTTTTTTTTTATTATTATTATTTTTTATGAAGTTTTTAGATCATTTTTTCATATTTTTTTATGAAGATCATACAATCATGACCATGCTGATTACAGTATATGTCACTCAGGCTTCACTAACGTGATTGGTACCATAGACTATAGGCTACCATAGACTGCCATCAAGGCCTCAATGAAGGGGATTATGTGAACAGAAAGGGGGTTCACAATGTAAATGTGCAGCCCAGTTACTCTTGTGATTCTTAATATTCCAGATTAGTAATATTATATCAAATAAAAAAAAGGCAGTTGACTAAAATCTTCCATATCACAAATGTGAAAGCAAAATGGCCAGGATCTGTGCATGACTTAAGAATTTTCAGAGATTCACATTTATACATATTATTTGAAAGTGGTAAGGAACGTTCCACAATTAAATATCAAGCTCACTGTATTACATACACTTATGCTGATCCTAACAGAACTGCATTTTTTCATAGGTGATTATGACATGTTCCTGCCTGCAGACAGGTGTTTTATGACCCCATTCCCTGACCCAAACCAGTTACAATGCAGCTTGTAAGAACAATGGGTCATACATTAATATTAATATTAGCTCAAATGATCTATAGGGAATTTTAATAATTAATCATGAATATGATTAATATTTTGTATGTTACAGTTACATTAATTTATCGCAGCTGAACTAGATTGATATATGAACGATTACCATAACGGGTTATGGTTCGTCATTAATACATCAATTGTTCTTATTTCAGCTCGAAGTTATGGGATAACTTTAATGGAATTAATTTAGTTATCAAACAATCTGTTTGTCCAGCAAACAGATTGTACGTAAGATTAAATTAACTCTCAAGGAAAATTATCCTTCTTACAAACACGAGAAAGAGTATCTTTTCCAGGCCTTGAAAAGACACTCTCGGTGTTTGTAGACTAAAATTAGGTTACTTAAATCGTAGCCTACCAAGATAAAGCATATAGCTAAGATCGAACATTTCAGGGACTAAGTAACATGGGCAATTAAATCAGAGTCAGTCAAGGGCATATGGAATTTAATAATTGGGCTAATACTACATCGAACTAAGGAATACAAGTTCTACAATTTACACGAGTAAATATGTATGTACAGGACACGTAAACAAAATACAAGACTAAACGGATAACAGATGAGAGAGGGAGAGGAAGGGAGAAAGTGAAACTAAAGTTTCAGGACGAGAGAGATCACCGAGATGATCTCAGCATGGCAAAAATCACAGACAGTAACCCGTAAGAGACAACAAAGAAATCACATTGTAAGTTCAATTCAATAATCGATACTTGCATGCACATGGTTCTCTTTGTATTTGCTGAAGAAGAGCTCCTTTAAGAGCGGGGCGTGTTTCCTCGTGTCTTCGGGGCGCGCAGTTTAAAGGTTCACTTTGAGTTGAAGTTGTCGGCTGAAGTTCGAAGACGAAACGAAACTAAAAGACTTAAATAAAATATAAAGCCCCCTAAACGGGAGCCATTGATGGTCTCCCTGATGAGGAGGGTTCGAACAAGCAGGAACAAACAAGACGAAAGAAAATACCGGACTCAACTCAGCAGAACGCGGAGTGTAACCGCTTTTCTAGGGCACAGGAATTTCACTCCTCCCTGGGGCTTGAGCCAATTGGAATGCGAAATTCCAGGCGGGAGAAAAGTTCTTTGTCTCACTATGAGTTTGATTTGCATGTTTTATGGCAGTCTTAGGATCATGCCATTTCTACGTTAAACAATTATAACTGCAGTAAAATGCATTTTATCATAATTTGGTATCCATATCTTTCCTACGGGTATATGGAGGTTTAATTCAAGACCAAATTTGGTATGTTTAAAAGCTACGGCCTAGAAGTACCTTCTTACTCTGTAAGATAAGTATTAAAAGTTCGATTAACAAACTGGGAATAAGACTAACCTAAAATGTGATGTGCATTTACAAGTGGGAATGAAAATTGGACTTTTTAAAAAGATCCACATGGCATATCTATGATTGCAACAGGGTGCACATCTGAAACATTATTCCTTTAAGGTTTACAAGAATACAACAACCCATCACAGAGAAGAACAATCGTGGAAAAGAGAAATTACATTCAGGTTTACATATTTCTTCAATGGTTATACATATAGAAAATGTAGGATTTAAGTAGGGTTAAAGATTAACACTGCTCCACTCCTAAAATCTTTGTTGCTGGACATTCCTTTAGGCAATAAAACACAGTTCAACACATGGGGGAAGGGATTGCCAGAGAATGTTAGTGAACCTTCTCTAACTAAAACACTATTGATTAAAGAATACATTTCAAAACCACACCTCTAGAAAATCATAATTATATGATCAAACAAATTACTAAAACATGCATACAGGAAGGTCAAACCCTAATCTGAGTTACATACATTAAAACTATATTTCTATAGGAGGATGTTTGTGTGTGTGTGTGTGTCTGTGTGTAGAAAGTTTCAAGTTTCGTTATCTCTCTGTGGTCCAGAGAGGGGAAAGGGGGGGTTTGGAATGCAGACTTATCCTCTAAGGTGCAATATAGTGTCGCGAAGGACCAGTTATTGACGACTAGCTGGAGCCAACACAACTGATTTACCTTCGGGGGTTCAGAGTGGGACAGCAAGAAGGAATGTGCGTTTATGTTCTGATTCAATGAGCCATGATTCATAGCCAATGTGGCTACAAGCTCTAGCCAGGACAAGGGCACTCAATGAAATGAAGTCTGAGGGTTGCACACCTGACAGGGCCTGTGACATTGTTGCATGTGCCATATTACATAACATTGCAAAAAAAAAAAAAAAAAAACACTTTTCATTAAATGTTTAATAAAAGACAAATATGCTTAGTTCCTTGAGTTTTATTTCAATTGTTCTTTGTAAAGAAAAGCCAGTGGTCAAGTGCCTGCAACAACAGATATTAGACACATGCCTCATGCAACAAATAAAAAGGAAAAGTTAGCTATACACTGCCCACCTGTAGGCCTGTCTCCTCTGTCTGTGCAGACTCTTCTGTAGGCCTTTCTGTAGATGTGGAATCCTGCAACTTATATTGCAGCCATAAAGCATACAAGTATAAATGAAGTAAAGTTATTTATGCACTTGCAGGTAGGCTAGTTCCTCCATATGACAGTTATCTGAGAGGGTTTCTTCACTGTCCAGTGCAATGGAAACAAATGGACATTACAAAGTCTTGTACTTTCTTTCCTTTGGAAAGTTAGAAAATGTCCACTTACTGCACATATTTCAGCCAACACTTTCTTGGGAACAGATACAAGTGTTGGTGTATTATGTAAAAGTGCACAAAAGAGGAAAACGCAATGTCATTACAATGAACTAAACTCGGGAAAAATGTGATCAATAACTCATGGCAAAATATGTTTACATTAAAGGGTTAGTTCACCCAAAAATGAAAATTATGTCAGTAATTACTCATGTTGTTCCAACCATGTAAGTCTTTCGTTCATCTTCGGAACACAAATTAAGATATTTTGGATGAAATCTGAGGGCTGCATCACTCCTCCATAGGCTTTCAGAGGGACCGAAACTCATCGGCCCAGAAAAGTGTAATGACATTAACTCAAAGGGGAAGTATTAATAATAATCCATAATTACCAATTATGATTAATTATTAATATTTGGGTCAGTTAATTAGATTAACTTTGAGGTAAGCTAATTAATATTACAATCAATTAATCAGTTCCAATGAACTCTTTGATTATTCATTTATTCTAAGAAAAGTGTATCTTTCATCGTCACTGAAAATAATTATTCCTTAGCATGTACAGAAATTAGAGCATACTGTAACAAAATCAAAATAGTAAAAGGGACTTTGTATGCAAACAGAGGATCAGAAATCAAATTCATAATTGTGCACAAGTTTTATTAACTAAATCACAAACATAAATAACACTAAACCAAAATAAATACATCCATACATCCATACATACATGCATAGGTAAAGGGGTGAGTGATGTGGAACCGGAAACAGGAAATAGAACTATGGAGCAAGATCTATTTTAGTATGAAAAAGAACCATCAGCTTATTTCAGAGCACCTCATTAAATGTATACCTTGCATGGTCAATTCTTGAAGTGGTTGAAGATTGAATTCGTAGCTGGGTCCTTGAGTGTCAAATGTCACTTTATGAGTTGCAATCATTTCTTCTCCGTTGGATGAAGGAGATTGTAGTGTTGCTGCTCTCATGGCTGGAATGCAGATTGTCGCCTGCACGCTCTGGGCCGGCAGGACACGAAGAGCACATGGTGAGAGTTGCGAGGGACTTCGTCCGTGTTGAATGACGTCACTGAACTTCTGAAGTTGTCCTTGATGCTGGAGTGAGCACATGTCCTGGATGCTTCGAAGCCTCCTGCCCTGGGCCTGTTGAGGCCATGCTGGAACACACGGCATCCTTAAGGCAAGAGTTGTCCGTTTCCTTCTTGGTTGGATTTAAGAAAGGCAGTCTGACTTGGCCTGCAGAGGCCTGCAGGGCCTAGTGGGGGGAAAGGGGGTCCCCTCCCCCCCACAGGATTCACTTGGAGCTGCAGTTTAGGTCCGAGGACAAGAGCTAAGAGGGCCGGATCTTGTGGTCAGTGACTTTTAAAGCGTGAGGATGGCACACCCATTTGGAGCTGTAAGAGCCAATAAGAAGTGTCTTCCTTTGGAGGGAAAATGTCTTTTTATGACCTTTGTTCAAGCATGCTCATTTGCAGTGTGTACTTTCATTGGGTGTTTAAGAAAAGAATCTTCAAGATCCTTATAATTCTAATGCGTCACAAAGTTAGCAAAATGTAATGTAAATGAACAAATTGGGAATGCAGATTGGAGTTTATAGAGACCAAATACGCCACACATCTGATTTTGGTAAACCATAGTATGCAACAAAGTCTGAAAATCATGAGGTGGGAGAATTAGATACATGTCTACACATTTCTCAAGAGGTTATACATAGAATACATAGGTTTATCTCTCCTTCTCAGCGAGAATTAACCCTCTGGGCGCCACGGTCGAGTTTACTCGACAAGATGCGGCATTGAATAAAACGGCCGATTTTGTCAAATAGGGTGTCAAATTTCGTTCAAACTCCCCTCCACTAGTTGGCAGACATGTCATACTTCATCCCCGACTCAAAAAAAAGTCATGCTTCTATACAAAATCTTCGAGCTAGAGCGCATTGAATCAGTGCGAACAAAAGCGGAGCTAGTGTGCGAGTGAGCCATTTTATCAGAGCAATATTGTCAACATCAGCGAGTATTTGCATTAGAATATTATTATTATTATTATCTAATGGCATCAATAAAGCTTACCCGGAATGAAGTGTTGTGTCTTCTATTCGCGGACCCTGATTCTGAAGGGGAATAACGTTATCTGCCTTCAGAAAATGACGGTGATTCTGAAAGTGAAAGTATAGCCCTACATCAAGCACAAACGGTGAATCCTTTGCCCAATATAACGTTAGATGGTCCTTTTCCCAGTGTCAGTGGTGGGAACAATGTTTACCGGGGTCGGAGTGTTCATCGCGAAGTTAGCAGGCGTGTTAGTGTTGTGGGGAACGAGGCGGCCGCGGGAGATTTTTACCGCGCTAGCCGTGCCCGTGTGCCTCTCCGCAATCGCGGCAACAGTATTGTGGTGGAGACTTTGTCTAATGCCACTGGGTATGTTAGACGAAGTCGAAGTATTCATAGGGCAGTTAGGGGTCAACGTGGAGGCAGGGTGGGGAGTCGCAATGACAGTAGTCCGAGCTGTGCACATTCGGCGCGCGCGCGAGGCAGATCTGGCCGGCCGCGCCCGCGCGCGCTGCTGCTCGTAGCAGGAGAAGAGGCGATGTGACACGGGGCAGAGGGGCTATTATGCATAGTCTATCGCAAGACCACACCATGAAACACTACAAGAAATGTCACCTGGATGAATAGGGAGTCATTATCTCTACAGCAAAAGCCCTGCAACAATTGTTTTTGTCTGCCATTTATTACACTGTTGATTTACTATCTATTTCCCTGACCATTTAGTAGTGTACAATATGTGTTCTTTTTTTGTGTGTTCATGTCCTTGTGATGTGTGCGTCTTTGTCAGTTAAAAATAAATAAATAAATAAATAAACATCAACAAAAAACATAAAAATTCTATAATCCAAGATGGCCGCCACCATATGACGTCATAATATGCGAATTAGATGGGAAAATGTAATCCCTACATAAACTTTGGGTCATCCTTAATATTTCTCTAATTTACAGAAAGTCTTTGGGCCCTATCTTGCACCCAGCGCAATTGACTTTGTACACCGACGCATGTATCATTCCTATTTTGCGCGCTTTTCCCTCCACAGAAGCACGTCGGTTAATTAAGAAATACACTTGCGCTCCCCGGGGCGGTTCAGCGCAAAGAGGAGGCGTGTTCCAGCGCAGACGTTCCTTCATGCTATTTTGCAGGTTTAGAAAACCATTGCGCCACTAACCAGGAAAAAATAGTTTAAAGTCAGTGGCGCGTTGCGCATGTTATTCATAAGCTATTTTAGGGCGCATGCTTGGCCATAATCAATGTAGCGTGTGCACAACGTGAATGCACTTTGATTCTCTCATCTACACAGAAGCAGCAGTTTTCATTTTGGCAAATCATACATTATTACGATAGATAGATAGATAGATAGATAGATAGATAGATAGATAGATAGATAGATAGATAGATAGATAGATAGATAGACAATTTATTATAAAAGCATACATCTAGCTTACACATTTACCCAAATTATCATACGCCTTTTTAACCGAAGTTAATTTGGGTGTGTTTCTCCATCCCCAACGTCCCTGACGAGAACGTCGGTCTCCTTGGCTGTGAACCGCTCCTGGTGCGCGCCTGGCAAATCCGCCGTTATGATAGGAATCCGCTTTAGAACAAACGCGCCTGCTCTTAAAGGGAATGTGAGATGACGCTCTCATTGGTTTATTTCACGTTACGCCCAAACCACACCTATGAATAATGAAGCTACTTCAGACCAACCCATTTTAGATTTGCGCCTGGCGCAAGAGTCATTTATCCCGCCGGGAAAATAGCAACAGCGCCAAGACCCGCCCACAAAGTTACTTGCGCTTTGCGCTTTGACACTTGCGTTTCAGATCGTTAAAATAGGGCCCTCTATCTTTTATCACTTTTAAGATATACCCTTTTGAAATTAAGATGTCAAAATCGAACGTTTTAGGAAAAAACCTCTGGCGCCTAAAGGGTTAAGTGAGAGTCCCGTTTTGGTTGTATAATCAAATATATATATCAAAGTATATACATATTAGTACCTAAGCCAGTAAATCATTCACACAATGTTCTGGAATGTAGGTTAATTTCATGTTGGTCAGTTCATTGTTAAATGAATGCAGGAGAGTTCGTTTTGCAGATTTTTTCTGTCTTTCCATGGTCTCTCTCTTGCATTTGGCCTGCATTCTTTAACACCCATAAAACCTTATCTGATTGTTGTCTGGGTAACGGAGACCGTCTTGTTGGAGGATGGGACGCAGATCCCAGAGAAGTTTGAAAGTTTTTATGGTACATGTACCAAATAAGTGTGTCTGATCTGGTCTCAGTTGTTACAAAAGTTATTAAAAACATTGTTAAAATAGTCCAAGTGACTACAGTGGCTCTACATTACGTTTATCATGCGACGACAACTTTTTCTACTTCTTCTCTCTGACGAGAGTTCACGGGAGCGCCAGGACGCATGCGCGAGAACTGAGATTACGGCGTTCTTCTTCTATTGTTACTGGCTGCTCACTCCTTAGGAGTATTACCGCCATTTACTGTACAAGATCATAGATATCATATAATAATATGATATCTATGTACAAGATGACGTCCCGACATTGCCGGAAGCGCAAAACGGTCTGTTTATAAGCAGAGGAAGACGCGCGCTGTAGAACGAAGAAGAAGAAGAAGAAGAACGCTGTAATCTCAGTTCTCGCGCATGCGTCGTGGCGCTCCCGTGAACTCTTGTCAGAGGCCCACATTGAAGAACACTAATAGTTGGATAAAGTCGTTATTTTTGTTGTTTTTCCACACAAAAAGTATTGTCGTCGCATGATAAACGTAATGTAGAGCCACTGTAGTCACTTGGACTATTTTACCGATGTTTTTAATAACTTTTCTGGGGCGACGAGTTTCGGTCCCTCTGAAAGCCTATGGAGGAGTGATGCAACCGTCAGATTTCATCAAAAATATCTTAATTTGTGTTCCGAAGATGAACGAAAGACTTACATGGTTGGAACAACATGAGGGTGAGTAATTACTGACAGAATTTTCATTTTTGGGTGAACTAACCCTTTAACATAAGTTTATCAGTTTTCACTTTCACAAGTCAAAGCAATTCATCATTACTCAAGATTTAACAGTTGAGATGACTATACGGCCTTAATTTAATGCAGCAAAAATTATTTTACAGCGTAGGCTACTAAGATCTTTTCTATTTTTTTCTCAGCCTTTATCTTGGTTGCTTTTATAAACAGACAACCATTTATTTAACAGTGCCTTTTATAAAAGAGACTATATCACTAAAAATTAGGCTACCATTATGTAGAATATTTTTGTACTTCACTTTTATTAGTTCCCATGTTCTAGCGTGGTGACTGACATTACAATGAACAACGTAATTATGCAATTATTAAAATACAAAAATATAGGCTAATAAGTGCTAAAAACATCTAACATGGCCACTTCTAACGGATTTAAATTGTCTGCTACTTTTTGCCAGCCCTCTCTCCTGGCTTTTGCAGACTTTGAGATGTTCCCTGGCGTTTTGATTTAACATTAAAAATCAGAATAAACTTCGACTAAAACTGAGTGCGCTCTTTGGCCAAGCTGAGCAGCCAATAGCAGCGTTGCTCATCAATGTTTCTACTATCGATATATATCCCCTTTTAACCAGCGCATGAACGCGCAATTATCTCAGATAACTCAACCCAGCGATACTAATCATATCCGGCAAGTGTGTTCGAAGAACCTAATTAGTCAGGGGTGCGTTCTCCGAAACTACCTTAACGCTACGTCGTTCTTCTAGTGGCCACCACTACGCAAAAAGCTTTTTTACATCGCAGTTTAATTACACATAGAAAATTTTATATGAACATTTAATATAAAATCTAATTTAGTATTAAAATTACATTTTTACTTTACTTTAAAATTTTACACATAAAATACTTAAGTTGTTACAGCACCCAGTGTATGGAAGTGTTTTCATTAATAAAGTTTCCATACACTAATGGTTGTTAGCTTTTTTAATTACTATCCTAAGGCACATCAGCTGGCGAACCATTTGACAGAAAAGGCTTAGGAGTCTATATAAAGAAAGATGAGTTTACACAAACTTTATAGCTATGGCAGCGAGACAGCGAGTACGGCGCCGTCCGCGGAGCCAGTTAGTGTATGTCAACTACATGGCTGGTGGATAATCAGCATACGTTGTGGAGAATATTAACACACTTATGGCCGTGAGGGTTTGGGATTGCACACTTGCTAAATTATAAACACATACTCATATTTATTTCTGCATGTACATATTTCAATGAGCCCCGATAAATGCAGTTTGTACTATTTCTAAAACGCTTCTTTATAAAGAACATTGTTTTCTCAATACTTTACCTATACCGCTGTGAAGGAAAGAGCGCACAATCGATCATCGAGGCATCGATTTCAACCTATTCAGCTCCTCCACCATGGACAGCGCCTGCTAAGGTCGAACTTAAGAAGGTTTACCTTAAGCAACATCCTAAGGTATAGTTCGGAGAACACACGTAGGAAATGTATACCTGTAGTTAAGGTGTACCTTTTGAGTCTTCGTAGCGCGCTAAGATACAACGTTATCGGAGAACGCACCCCAGATCATGATCAGCACGATGATATCATCTTGGATGTCTCATTTGATCTCGGATGTTTTAAGCAACGTACGAAGAACGGGCCCCAGATCAGTCAATAAACACTAATATCAGCGCTGACATCAACTAATATTTCTGAATACACAGAAATAGGATCAACAATATTATATTCAGTTGTTTTTGATTTGTCATTTCAAATGATTTGTCATTTCAAACTCTAAAATGATTCAACAATTCAATATGCAAATAGTGAATAAAAAAAGACTATTTGATGGACAAGACTAATGATCTCTACTCTCCATAGACAGAAACATTGAATACTTTTGATGAGAATCTTCCTGGAAACATCTGTAGTTGATAATCTCCAGCATGTTCAGTTGTGGTGTTTGTGATGGTCAGAGATCCAGTTTGTTTGTCCAGCTTCAGTCTGTCTCTGAATCTCCCATCAAGAACATCATCATATACAGTGATTCTGTTGGACAGTTTATTGATTTCAGATATTAAAGTGTTTTTATCTCCAAACCTCCACTGAATCAGATTATAATCCTTCATTTCAGTAAGATCAGAGTTTAGAGAGACTGAATCTCCCTCCTTCACTGACACTGACTTCACTTCATCTGTCAAACACACAGAGAACAAACAGAAACAGGGTTTTGCAAAGATTAATACTGTTAAATAGCTTTAATAATAAATACTAATATATAAAATATATAATAATAATATATAAATATATAAAATATTAATACTGTAGGAGCCAAATTGAGCTTTGAGTTGATTTCACGTTTCTTTCTTGTGAATAGTTAATAGTTATAATAATAATAAAATATACAAGACATTTGTGAGAAAATATTCTAAAAGTGTGCAACTCTCATCAGATGAATTCACATACTGATTTGCGGATGATTCACATTTTTTGATGCGGGTGTGTAAATGCGTTTTGCACCATATTCACTGCAGCAACTGTAGCAAAAATGTGAGCGTATGAGTTTCTTAATTTGTGATTTGTAGAATAGGATTTGTGAACTTGCAATGAAGAATTTGAGAAGGTGTAACTGTTGTGTTGTGTTTGTGGAAGAGAAAAAAAGTCTACAAGTTTGCAACTCTTAAAACATTTCTCTCTTTGACTTCAAATTTACTGATACACATGTGTGGCTATTCTCTACAACTACAAATTTCACTGTCACAGCACAGGCGTTCAGTTGATTTGCACCAAAAATACCTTCATAGGAAAGGCCTTAAAGACAGGAAGCCACAGTCTCTGGGGTGGCGGAGAGGGCGAACAGTCTTTTGACTGTGTGTGTGTGTGTGTGTGTGTGTGTGTGCTATATGGTTCCATGATGTGAAAAGCCGTTTGCTACCATATAAGAAACTACTTTAGTTTAATTGTTTGTTTTATTGACCTCAAGTTTTTTGTAACATTCTCAATAACAATAAATGGTCATTGGACCGACTGGATCAACTTCTACTCCTCATCTTTACAACTGCACGCGTCAAACTATATCCAGCTCAGCACACAGTAGCAAATAGAGAACAATCCGACTGGAAAAAGCTACTACAAATACTGTTAAATCACTTTATAGTGGTTTACTAATCGAATAGTTAAAATTGACATTAATAATAAACAATATAAAAAAATATATAAAAAAATCGTGTATGAATTCATTTACATTTTTTCATTTAAAAACAGGTGTAAACTTTTTTGAACTCACCAATGACAACGAGAATGAAAACCTTAATCTCACTGTTGATCAGTAGATAATATTCTCCACCATGTTCAGTTGTGCTGTGTGTGATGGTCAGAGATCCAGTTTGATTGTCCAACTTCAGTCTGTCTCTGAATCTCCCATCAAGAACATCATCATATACAGTGATTCTGTCGACCCGTTTATTGATTTCTGCTATTAAAGTGTTTTCAATCCTCCATTGAATCACATCATCATCCTTCATTTCAGTAAGACCAGAGTTTAGAGTGACTGAATCTCCCTCCTTCACTGAATCCTGGACTGAATCACCACACACACACACACACACACACACACACACACACACACACGCACGCACACACACAGGGTTCGTCACAGATTAAGACGGCCACTTGATGGTTTATAAAAGTAAATAGTTTGAAATTTAAATTTGAAATGAATTTCATCATTAAACACCAAAAGCAATATTAATGTTGAATTATTAATTGTATATTTGTGCTGATTAAAATATAAAACAGGTGAAACAAATATTTAACTCACCAAGGACATAGAGTCTGAAACCCTTGCTCTCACTGTTGGTCAGTAGTTCATAACGTCCAGCATGTTCAGTTGTGGTGTTTGTGATGGTCAGAGATCCAGTTTGATTGTCCAGCTTCAGTCTGTCTCTGAATCTCCCATCAAGAACATCATCATATACAGTGATTCTGTCGGCCGTTACATTGATTTCAGCTATTAAAGTGATTTCAAACCACCACTGAATCACATCATCCTTCATTTCAGTAAGATCAGAGTTTAGAGTGACTGAATCTCCCTCAAACACAATCACTTCATCATCACCAAACACACCTGAAGAACAGAGTTATTCACAGATTAAAACTTTAAAATCACTTGATATTGGCTTGATGAAGCTTCACTAAAATACTTTTAATCATGTAAATGTCAAGTGATTAATATTCTGCAGAAGTTCAAAGACAAAAGATGAGGAATGAAAATGAGAAATAGTTAAACAGTTTTATACAATCAACAACTGCATTAAAAATATCAACTTTAATTTCAAATAAGTGTTTTCTCTCAGCAAAATCACACATTATTTGTTTCTATATCATATAGAAACAAATAATGTGTGATTTTGCTGAGAGAAAACACTTATTTGAGATTAAAGTTGATATTTTTAATGCATATCTGTTCACCTGTTCATTTACATTTTCATATAGACTATATGAGAATAACAGTGAATGTTAATAATTTCTGACTAATTTAACCAGTAATTTATCACATCAGAACAGAAACAACTGAAACCAGAAAAACACATTTAAAACTCACCATCCAGACGCCACAAACACAAACAGAGCAAAACTAATTTGAGGAACATTTTCTTCATCGGTTCACTGAAAAGCCCACGATAGTAACTCTTAATGTCTGAAACACTCAGATTGATCTGAAAGACTGAACTGAGATATTTATCTGGTTGTGTAACCTCTCACACAGTTTACACTCGCACGTCCACGTCGCTCTTTTACATCACGAAAATCAACAAGCTTTTGCTGATCTTACATTTTTAAATGCATTGTGGCCCTGAGTGAAAACTCAAAACCAGGAACAGGCAAAGTTCATGCGATCAGCAAACAGCTTCTCTGAAGAAAGGCAAAACACACAAGCAGTGAACAAAGTTTAAGTCCAAACCAGTGTAAATCAAGCAGAAATAAACAGGCTTGATAATGTATCTCCATCCATACTAGCGTTTTCAAGAGTTTTCTAAAGGTCTGAAAATGCTTAAATCATCTTTGCATGTGTAACTCATAATACGAGCTCACTGAGACTATCTGGTACCAAGGTCACTCTCAAAATCATCATTCCATGCACAGTAAATCTGAAATCCGGAAATCAACACCAATAGAGTTAATTTCAACACTTTAAAAGTGTATGGGAACCAACCTTCAAAAGTGTTGCCTCTCGCAACACCGACACAGTGTTACAATATGAACACTAAGAGAGTAAAATATTAACACCAATGCAGAGAACAACAACACTGTTACAGAGCTGTGGGTGCAGTTAAAATTCTACACTGTTCTGCTGTTGACCTAACACACAATCTTCTCAACCTTATAGGAGTCAAATATTACACCATCCTGGTGTTGATAAAACACATTTTTACAAATAAAAACACTAAGGGAGTTACCAGTTTTTCTTATTAGTGTTCTGCATCTGCCACTTTAAAGAACTGTAAAATAAACTCACAAATAATTTAATCTGAAAAGAATAAATTCAATTTGAAATAAACACATCACTCTATATTACTCTTTCAAACCTTTATTTCAAAACAATCCAGAAAGTTAAATTGTAACCTCAGTCTGGGACCATAGTAGAATTCTGTTCATTGTAAAGTTAAAAATAAAGGCAAAATGCAAACAGTTGTTTTAACAAACTAGTTTTTTTTTATTATCTAACAAGCCCCTTTAGATCATAGGTTAACTTTTAAAATAAATGATGAAGGCACAATATAGGCATTTCTGTCACCAGAATTATATGAAAGCTGCTTATTCAAATGGTCTGTAATACCTCAAGTCCTGTACATGTCAGTGAATGTAAGCTCTGTGTCAGTGAAGTTGATTCAGTACCTTCGACTTTGCAACAGTACAGCAGTGCTTGAGTCAACAACATTCAGCAGATGAAAAACAATTGCAGAATATGAGTGGATCAGTTGTGTCCAGTTGCTAACAGTAAAGTTCAGTGCATAGTTGTTTCACAGAGAAGGAAAGGCTGTGCAGATCCAACTTTCTTGAAAAATCCTGTAGTGCTGGTTCCCTAGACAACACAAAACCAGACCAATTACAATCAATACAATTTGTGTTTTATAAATACAGCAAGTTTATGGTGAAAAAAATTCAACCATCTTAGACTTTCGTGACTCAAACAAGAAACTATTTTGGTAAGATTAAGACTTGAATTTATTGATTTCCAAGTGAATCAAAGACTTTATTCATCCAAAAATTTGTATTCCGTCATTAATTATTCACCCTTATGTTGTTCCAAACCAGTAAGAGTTTTGCTCATCTTCGGAACACTTGATGAAGATATTTTTAATGAAATCTAAGAGATTTCTGTCCCTTGATCGACAGCCTATTCAACTACCACTTCCAAAGCCACGGAAAGGTATAAAGGAAATCACAAGTAATCCATGTGACTCCAGAGGTTTGACCTCAATTTTACAACTTTTTTTTTTACGACAATTTTAACTCAACTTTATTTACAAAATATGAATCTTCAATGCACAATCACACAACAGCATCTGCTCTCGCATTAACAACATGCACGAGTTGTAATGTTCTCATGAACGCATGTTGGAAATGAATATGTTATAAATTAAGTGGTAAATGTTTTTTGCTGCAAACACAGCACTTGCGTAGTTTAATAAAATGTATGGTTAAACCACTGGAGTCGCATGGAGTACTTTAATGATGTACCTTTCTACCTTTCTGGGGCTTGAAAGTGGTAGTTGTGTGGACTGTCAATGGAGGGAGCGGAACCTCTCAGATTTCATTAAAAATATCTTCATTTGTGTTGTGAAGATGAAAGAAAGACTTACATGTTTGGAACGACATGAGGGTGAGTAATTAATGGCAGAATTTCCATTTGTGAGTGAACTAACCCTTTAAGAATAAATTAAGATACGCACCTTAAGAAATCTCACTAAATCGTCAGCTGCCCGGAAGAATCTTTGCTCCGTTGTTGTGGCTTTATTGTGACATTGGGGACAGATTTGTCCCAATCAGTTGAGTCTAAAATTAAACAGCAAGAAAACGTATACCTGTCAAATCATGAAAAGGTTTTAAAACTCATTTTAAAAAAATAAATAAATAATTACTTTTGTAAAATAATTTGCCTGGACAAATTCAA
The DNA here is from genome assembly GCA_023718395.1 of Leucaspius delineatus. Classification (NCBI taxonomy): domain Eukaryota; kingdom Metazoa; phylum Chordata; class Actinopteri; order Cypriniformes; family Leuciscidae; genus Leucaspius; species Leucaspius delineatus. The sequence goes on along the minus strand of CM043363.1, from coordinate 47,343,411 downwards.
AATGAGTGTTATGAAACACAGAAAATCCAGTTATACCAAATAGCAACAAAGCTATGATTTTTTTTTTTTATGTTTGTGCCCATGATTCTCTCATACATGCATGTTATCTGTTAAATCTTACCATCACCAGGTTCTTGTCTGTACAGTCTTTAAACACCCAGCCTGCTACCCTTAGCCACTTGGTGCATCATAGAAATGCTCCTAGCAAACACAAATAGCAAAATCAATACATTTAAACATGAAAGCATATCCAAACATCAACCGAAAGTAAATCTGATAAATACATTTTGCATAAATATTTAATCTGAAAGAATTACTTACCAATTTTAAGAAAATTGGTCCTCCAAATAAGGAAATAAAGTGACAATTTCACGTGCATTGTCGGTCCGCAGTTTGTGGAGTTGTTCTTCTGTTTTTCAGTTAACGTTATACGCTAGGTGTGCTGGCAAATGAGAGTAAAAGATAGTTTGAGGATAAATACATAGGCTACTTTATGATATTAAGTCATTTTAAGAATAAAAAAAAAATCTATATTATTATTAAGTTACTTCTTTAGATTATCTTTAAAGCTATAATAAATAAAACAGTCAAAACTGATTTTTAACTCACCAGAGAGTGAGACAAAAAGAAGGCCTGATAAAAGTATTGGTCTGTAGTTCATAGTCTCCAGTGTGTTCAGTTCTGGTGTTTGTGATGGTCAGAGATCCAGTTTGATGATCCAGATTCAGTCTATGTGTCTCTATTTTTAGAAAAGTTTTCTTCATCAGTTCACTGAAAAGCCCACAATAGTAACTTTTAAAGTGTCTGAAAACACTCAGATTGTCTGAACTGTGATATCGATCCCACTGTCTTTCCTCGCCTATTCAGAGTGGATTAAACTCTAAACACCATCATCACCGTCATACAGGTGCACAATTACACCTCAGTCCTGGTGTCTTAAACTCCGCTTAAAAGCGCAACCCAAAGTATTACTTCCTCAAACTCTTCTAACCAGATAGCCCTAAACAAAAAATAAATTTCCTTCCTTGTTAGTTGATTAGTCAGGGATGTCACCGAAGAGTGATTGCCCGCACACTCTCCACCATTAACTATAGGGGAATTTACAGTTAAGACCAGAGGACCAGATATGATGAATGAAGACCAGTAGTCAGAGATACGATCAACAGAAGATTTTTTTTGCTTAAGATATTTTACAGTTTCATCAGCAGAAGTCAGCTTCAACACTCAGGAAAGAGTTTGTAGGCCGTTCTGCGTACACACTCAATTCAACAGCAATTATACTCTAACACAGGCCATTAGACTATATCATTACCTCAGGTTGAATAATTTTGATTGGTTAAGACATAGATACACTTAGAATATCTACACATATGGACATACAGTTCAAAGCATATCTCCATTGATTATCAGGATGACAACAGGGGTCTTGGTTTAGGCATGAAGTGACCCACCTAGATTCAAGATTCAAGATATATTTATTGTCATATGCACAGTAATAACACCACAGTTTTGCCCACAGATTAAAACTCTTACTTTTGTAAGTCTCCCTTACACAAAATAAAATAATAAAAAAGTGCAAATATGCATCGTGCAGCAATCAGGGTAACATCCAATGGGGTAATGGGGAGGGAAGTAGTTAGTGCATAATGTATTCTTCAGGAGTCTAATGGCTTATGGATGAAAAAGTATTTTTGTTTAATGTCCCTGATGATGTTGTGGGCCCTCCTGATGACGCTGGAGCTGTAAATATCCTGAAGTGATGGGAAGGCAATTCTGCAAACTCTGGAGAGCTTTCCTATCCTGAACAGTGCAGCTTCCAAACCACACTGTGATCGAACTGTTAATCACACTTTCAACAGAACATCTGTAAATGTTGCTGAGAATTTCGGTTGCCATGCCAAATTTCCTCAGCCTTCTTATTGGGATTTCCTCAGGAGCTGCTGAGTGTTGAGAGACTGTCACGGTTGGTAGATCCGCTGTCTCATTCTAGTCTGTGTGTTCACGTGTGTGTGTGAGTGTGTGGGTGTGTCTCAGTTCATTCATTGTTTCATGTGGGCGTTGTCACTGATCATCCCTATCATCCTGATCAGCGGCAGCTGGTTGTAATAATCACAGTCTATTTAATGCCCTGTCTTTCGTCTCATGTTTGTCAGATTGTTGTTTGATGAATCCCCGTCTGCGTGCCTGCTCCTGTTTATTCCCTCGTGTTTTGCCTGCACTGCACTGGACTGGATTATTCACCGCCGATCTCACCACGGATTCTTCCCCGCCGATCTCACCACGGATTCTTCTCCGCCGATCTCACCACGGATTCTTCACCTGCACTCTCACCACGGATCGCCTGTCTCAGCCCCTGTGTCACGCTCTCCTGTTGCTGTGTTACTGGCGATCGCGTCAGGAAGAATACGTTGTCTGTCATTAACCTTGAGTATTTGTTACCCAATAAATATATTGTGCACTCGCACTTGTTTCCTATCAGTTTGTCGTTACAGAACGATCTGACCCAACATGGAAGCAGCGAGCGCAGAGTCCTTCAAGGATTTTGTGGACCACAGTATCGCCAGGATGGATCAGCAGCAGGAGAGTATCTCTAACACCGGACATGCGGTTCAAGTGCTCGTGACACAGGTGTCCAGGCTCACTCAGCAAATCCAACTGCTGAGCCCTCCCACTGTGCCGCCCACACCGCCTGTTCCCTCCGTCGTGCCAGACATCAGAGATCGTCCAGAACCACGCCTACCTGTTCCTGAGAGCTCTGCTGGTGAGCCGAACTTTTGCAGAGCGTTTCTCACAAAGTGTTCTATGCATTTTGCTCTACAGCCGAAGACGTTCGAGACCGAGACATCCAAGGTGGCCTTCGTCCTTACACTACTGAAGGGGAGAGCGGCGTTGTGGGGAACAGCGGTGTGGGAGAACCAAGAACAATGCTGCGCCTCGTTCCACGCACTCTCCACAGAGATGAAGAGGGTCTTCGACCGTGCGGTGGCCGGCCGGGAGGTGGCCAGAAAACTAGCCAAACTGAAGCAGGGAAGCTCCTCAGTGGCGGATTACTCGATTGAGTTTCGGACCCTGGCGGCGGAGTGCAAGTGGAACGAGGAGGCACAGTGGGATAGGTTCCTGCATGGGCTGTCCGACCGTGTGCAACGCAAGATCTACCTGCTGGACCTGCCTCCTCAGCTCAACGGGCTCATCGACCTGGCTCTGCGGGTGGATGCTCGCATCAACCAGCTGGACCAACACCTCCACCCCATCCGCATCCACGGCAGCAAGGGGCCGAGGGGCAGCCTGGAGGAGAGTACGGTCGGACCCATCAACGATCACAAGCCCATGCAGGTAGAAAGAGCCCGGCTTTCCCGGGAGGAGAGAGAGAGGCGGAGATCCCAAGGACTCTGCCTTTACTGCGGCGGCCGTGGACACTTCCTACACTCGTGCCTGGTAAAAGAGCAAGCCCGATAGTAAGGTTGAGGCTACTATTGGGTGGGATCTCCGCCGGGAAGTCCTCACCATCCACTCTCCTTCCGGTTAGGCTGAGATGGGCCAACAGCACGCACACCTGCCAGGCACTTGTGGACTCCGGGGCCGAGGGAAACTTAATGGACATTCACTTAGCACACAAGCTTCACCTTCCCATCTCGTCTCTTCCTCATCAGATCTCGGTCAGTGCTCTTAATGGTCAACAGCTCCCCAACATCTCCCTCTCCACTGGTCCCATAACCCTCATCACCTCTGGCAACCACGTTGAGACTATCCCCTTCCTCCTTATGGACTCCCCTGTCGCCCCAGTGGTGTTGGGTCACCCTTGGCTCGTCAAACACAATCCTCGTGTGGACTGGGGCTCCAACACTATTTCCATGTGGAGCGAGTTCTGCCACGAGTCCTGTCTTGTTTCTGCCTGTCCGTCTGTGTCTGTTTCTGTGTTACAGGAGAAGGCGGTGGATGTATCAAACGTGCCTGCGGAGTATCTGGACCTGAAGGAAGTGTTCAGTAAGTCTCGGGCTGCTTCTCTCCCTCCGCATCGTCCCTATGACTGTGCAATAGATTTAGTGCCAGGTAAGTCTCCGTCTAAGGGCAAACTTTACTCTCTTTCTGTACCAGAGAGGGAGGCCATGGAGAAATATATTTCTGATTCTTTAGCAGCCGGATTCATCCAACCTTCCTCTTCTCCTGCGGGGGCGGGATTCTTTTTTGTGGGTAAGAAGGATGGTTCTCTGCGACCTTGTATTGATTACCGGGAGCTGAACAACATCACGGTAAAGAACACCTACCCTTTGCCGTTGATGTCTTCAGCTTTCGAGAGGTTGCAGGGATCATCCATTTTCACAAAACTGGATTTACGTAATGCCTATCATTTGGTTCGCATCAGGAAGGGGGATGAATGGAAAACCGCGTTCAATACCCCCAGGGGGCACTTTGACTATTTGGTCATGCCTTTCGGGATTTCCAACTCCTCAGCGGTTTTTCAGGCACTCGTCAATGACGTGTTGAGAGACATGGTTGATCAGTTCATATATGTCTACCTTGGTGACATATTGATTTTTTCTTCGTCTCTCCAGGAACACGTTCAGCACGTCAGACGAGTGCTTCAGAGGCTGCTAGAGAATGGGCTTTTTGTCAAGGCGGAGAAATGCGAATTTCATGCACAGTCTGTTTCTTTTTTTGGATACATCGTCTCTTCTGAGGGAATGCGCATGGATCCTGACAAGGTTAAGGCTGTGATGGATTGGCCAAGTCCAGATTCCCATAAGGCCCTACAGCGGTTTCTGGGGTTCGCCAATTTCTATCGGCGTTTCATTCGCAATTTCAGCCAGCTAGCCGCACCTCTGACTGCCTTGACCTCCCCCAGAACGACGTTCAGGTGGTCGGACACAGCTGAGGCTGTGTTCTCCAACCTCAAGAGCCGCTTTGTTTCGGCTCCCATCCTTGTCGCCCCTGATTCTACACGTCAGTTCGTGGTGGAGGTCGACGTGTCAGAGGTGGGGGTAGGAGCAGTTCTATCCCAGCGCGCGTCCTCAGATGACAAGATGCATCCTTGCGCGTTTTTCTCCCATCGTTTATCACCCGCCGAATGTAACTACGACATTGGTAACAGAGAGTTGTTGGCCGTCAAGTTAGCGTTGGAGGAGTGGCGTCATTGGTTAGAAGGGTCGGGGGTACCTTTTATCGTTTGGACCGATCACAAGAACCTTGAATATATTAGATCTGCCAAAAGACTCAACTCCAGACAGGCTCGGTGGGCACTTTTTTTCGGACGTTTTGACTTTACTCTCTCGTACCGCCCGGGTTCCAAGAACATCAAACCCGATTCATTATCTCGTATTTTTGATCCATCCGAACGCCCGGTTACTCCCGAATGTATTTTACCCGAGAAAGTAGTTATCTCCACACTCTTATAGGAGGTCGAGTCGAAGGTCGAGACGGCCTTAGAAGTGGTAATGCCTCCGCCCGGTTGCCCACCAAATCGTTTGTTTGTGCCGGAGGGGTCACGGTCCGACGTTATTCGATGGGGTCATTGATCCAACGTGGCTTGTCATCCAGGAGTAAGTCGCACTAGCTACTTAATAAGGCAACGATTCTGGTGGCCATTAATGGCTCGCGACATTCACGATTTTGTTTTGGCTTGCTCAGTTTGTGCCACTGCTAAGACGTCTAACCGACCTCCTGATGGGTTACTTCGACCGCTGTCTGTCCCTTCAAGACCCTTGTCCCATATAGCACTAGATTTTGTCACCGCCCTCCCGCCCTCTAATAGCATGACGGTTGTTTTAACCGTAGCGGACCGGTTCTCGAAGGCGGCACATTTCATCCCCTTGCCCAAACTACCCTCAGACAAGGAGACAGCGGTCACGGTCATTGATCACGTCTTTCGGTTACATGGCCTCCCGATGGACGTGGTTTCTGACAGAGGTTCCCAGTTTGTGTCCAAATTCTGGCAAGAGTTTTGTAGATTATTAGGGGCCACAGTCAGTCTGTCTTCGGGTTATCATCCCCAGAGCAATGGTCAATCTGAGCGAGCCAACCAAGACCTGGAGAGAATGTTGCGATGTTTGGTCTATAAGAATCCTTCGTCCTGGAGTCAACAACTCTCTATGGTTGAGTACGCACATAACTCGTTGCCAGTGTCATCCACGGGCCTCTCTCCGTTTAAGTGTAGCTTAGGATACCCGCCACCTATCTTTCCGAGTCTGGAACCCGAAGTCGCGGTCCCCTCCGCTCACGCCTACGTCCAGAGGTGTCACCGCACATGGACTAGAGCCCGTGAGACTCTGCTCCAAGTGGGGGTGTGTGTAATGTCTGTCATATGATGCATGAAGTAAAACACAAGACGAGATGACTATGCAGACTCACATCAGGCTTTACTGAACATAGCTCGGTGAAAACAGAAAATCCAGACATAACCAAAACAACCCAGAGCGAGCATTCTGAACAGACCTCAATAATAGAACAAAGATATCTGCCCTGCTAGGCAGATATACAACAGTGCGCACCAAGGCTAAAGCCGATCGCCACCGGTCTAGGCCACCCGTATACGTCGCTGGTCAAAAAGTGTGGCTTTCTACTAAGAACATTCCTCTCCGCTCCGTGTCTAATAAGCTTGCCCCAAATTCATCGGCCCGTTCACTATCATCAAAATTATTACTCCGGTGACAGTCCGCCTCAACCTTCCTCCAGCGTTCAGAAGAATTCATCCCGCCTTTCATGTATCCAAAATAAAACCCGTGTTTCATTCTCATCTTAATCCGCCCGCCCTGGTTCCTCCCCCGCCGCGACTCGTAGATGGGGAACCTACTTATTCGGTACATCGTATCCTGGACTTGAGACGGAGGGGACGCGGGTTCCAGTACTTGGTGGACTGGGAGGATTACGGTCCGGAGGAGAGGAGTTGGGTACCTGCTCGAGACATCCTGGATCACTCCCTCATCGATGATTTCAATCGACAGGTAGGGTCGTCTGGGAACGCCAGGAGGCGTTCATAGGGGGGAGGATACTGTCACGGTTGGTAGATCCGCTGTCTCATTCCAGTCTGTGTGTTCACGTGTGTGTGTGAGTGTGTGGGTGTGTCTCAGTTCATTCATTGTTTCATGTGGGCATTGTCACTGATCATCCCTATCATCCTGATCAGCGGCAGCTGGTTGTAATAATCACAGTCTATTTAATGCCCTGTCTTTCGTCTCATGTTTGTCAGATCGTTGTTTGATGAATCCCCGTCTGCGTGCCTGCTCCTGTTTATTTCCTCGTGTTTTGCCTGCACTGCACCACGGATTCTTCCCCGCCGATCTCACCACGGATTCTTCTCCGCCGATCTCACCACGGATTCTTCACCTGCACTCTCACCACGGATCGCCTGTCTCAGCCCCTGTGTCACGCTCTCCTGTTGCTGTGTTACTGGCGATCGCGTCAATATATTGTGCACTCGCACTTGTTTCCTATCAGTTTGTTGTAACAGAGACCAGGTGAGATCCTCGCTGATGTAGGTCTGAGGAATTTAAAGGTTTTCACCCTCTCCATCTCTGTCTCACCAATGTAAACTGATTTATGCTGCTCCTTCCTCCTCCTCCCAGGATCGATAATCATCTCCTTGGTCTTATGTACATTTAGGATGTTATTATTTTCCTGACACACAGTCTTAAGTGAAGATGGTAAACAGCAGCGGGCTCAGGACCGAGCCTTGGGGGATCCCTGTGCTCACAGTTCGGATGCCTGATGTCTGGTCTCCTACTCTGACTGACTGAGGTCTGTGCGTCAGCAAGATCAGCTCCCAGTTACAGAGGAAAGGTGTCAGTCCGATGGTGAGGAGCTTTTCAGAGCCTCTGTGGTTTGACTGTGTTGAATGCCGAGCTGTAATCAACAAATAACATTCTCACATGTGTCCTTATCCTCCAAATGTGGTTTGCACCAGACAAAACAAATATCTTTTGACAAGATCTGGCGTTTAGGGCTGGATTTGACTATTATTATTTTTATCTGCAGCAACTGTGTGATGCCATGATGTCAATACAGACCAAAATCTTGGAGGAATGTTTCCAGCACTTTGTTGAATCTGTGCCATGAAGAATTAAGGCAGCTCTGAAGGCAAAAAGAGGGTCAAACCTGCTATTAGCAAGGTTTACATAATAAAGTGGCCAGTGAGTGGATTCATAGTTAAAGCTAAACTGTAAAACTTACAGTTAAAGCTATTATTTTTCAAGAGTCTTATTTTGGACACTAGATGGCGCTCTAGTTATTAGTGGTATGTTGTTTTATTTGATGAAATTTGTCATGGTCTGTTAAACAACTGCAAATGAGAAAAATAAAAGTATTCAATTTGTTGAAAATGTAATTTTGTTTTTATTGAATTTTTATAGAATTTAATTTTCATACTATTTTTTTCTGAATATGAGCATATTTCTTACACTTAATTGTAATGTAGAAATGTTCATTTGTTAGCAGTGTTGTTAGTTACTTACCCCCCAAAATGAAACTAAAGAAAATGTTAACAACCATCAGTCATTTACATACTATCAATACCATGAATATTACAACAGTAAATCATGCATTTGCTTTATTAAAATGATTGTTAAAACATTGACAGATAAAGACATGATATGATCTTTAAAGGGTGTGACACCAAGAATAGCTTTGACTTTTGTATATCGAATCTTAACTGCTTTTTTTTTTTTTTTTTTTTTTTGTGGCAAAATGTAACTATTATTGGCCAGCTTCTTATATACATTGGGATTTATAAGCATGTCCAACTTTATTTGCACACATACAGTATACTCATGCAGAGCAAAAATAGCAAATCTCAACTGCTTGATGGTTTGTATCATCACAAAATATTAATATCGCCCAGCTCTAATCTGATAAATGTGACTTTACTTTTACATTCCTTAAGAGAGAGTTTCATTAGTCCGCCACTGAATATCACACTTCAACAATCTCAGTGGTTCCTGTGAAAGCGATCACACCGCTGGTCTGGGCCCGGTTTCCCAAAGAGTTCTTATCTCTAAGTAGTTCTTAACCTATTCCTTAACCTCTCTCTTAACCTTATGGCACGATTCCCGAAACGTTCGTACGCTAAGTATATCTTCTGTAAGTCACACTTTCGTAAGGTTGGTCTGGACCACTCTTAGCTTTACCTTATCACTGTTGCAGGTCTATACGAATATAATTCTGAAGTTTTAATACACCCAGTATTAAATTAGGCTAATTCAAGTGTTTTCATGCAAAGAATAAAATTGTCATTACACTGATTGTTGTTAGATTTTTAATTATATTATTATACAATATTATTAATTTAATTAAAACGCTCTTTTAAAGGCCAGTGAAAGCATAGGCTACTGTCAGGTAAGTCCTATTCGGACGCTAATATTGTTTCTCATGGGCTCGTCCGGTATTTTAAACATTTACAGGGGTAAGTCGGTGATTTTAGTGCCGTCCGAATATAATATCAGTGTTTTTCTCACCCAACCCGCGTAAAAATCCCTGGCCAAATTAGTACCTTCTGTTTTTTGACAAACAGGTCGTGTGGTAATTTAATTGCCGTCTGAATCCACATCCCTGAGTTTACAAGAGATTCAAAATTCACGGTTTAAATCCTTTTTGATCACTGCCGAGCACCGTACGCAAGATGTAAACTTTTATTACTGAAATGCTGGAAAGTATTTACAAAACAATATTTCATCGCAGCTCCACCTCAGCGAACAAAAATGGGAAAGAGAAGAGAAGAGAAGAGAAAAGAGAAGAAGGCACGTACATTTTTTAAAAGGTTATTGTGGCAGCAATATATGTTACAATTTTAAAATATGTAGGCTAGGCTATTATAGTTTGGATTATTTTTATAATATCCAATAATCATAATAAATTGCAATTTCAACTATTTCTGAAGTGCTTCATTTATAAAGATCACCGCTTTCTCACATAAACAGCCCCTGCACGAGAGAATAATTGATTCTCGAGCCATCGATATCAAACAATTCAGCACCATCACCACGGACAGCACCCGGTAACATCGCACGTAAGAAGGTATATCTTAAGCAGCTTCCTAAGGTATGGTTCGGGGAACACACTTAGGAACATAAACAACTTTGGTAAGATATATCTTTCGAGCCTTCTTAGCGCGCTAAGAGTGAGCGTTATCGGGAAACCAGGCCCAGGTTCTTGAAGTTTGATCATTGTCTCTTGGCGATCGGCGCATACACCACATGACCCTCCTGTTTATCATACTGTCAAAAACACAATATATAATAATAAATGTCCTTGAAGTCATTTTACAATATGCAGATATAAAACCAGCTTTAAGTGTGTCAAAAAAATTTTTTTCTTACGTTTGTTTTTTAATGCTTGTAAATTTTTTTAAAAAAATAATAATGAAAAATCCAATTCAATAATTACAGTAATTCTTATACTCCTGTTAAATTGATGACAGTAATATTCCAACAGACACGCCCGACAGAGGAGATTTTTTGGTTTATTGAGGTTCTTTCAGCTTAGGAATTTTATAATACATCGTTTCATAAGGTAACCCATAGATTAAGGCATTTAGCATATAGTAAAAAAAAAAAAAAAAATTTGCTTTGGTGTTTTTTTTCTTCTTTTTTTTCTTTATGGTTGCCAGATTTTGTCACAAACCCAACTAATCACAAAGGTTATTATAGCTAGCCTAAAATGTTTGGATGGGAGATGTAGTCCCATACAATGATCAATAATATAGGCAATGTAAAATAGATAAAAATCGATTTCCATGATTTATTATTATTATTATTATTTTACTTTCAATTTACACACTTAATTACATAAAGAGCGAATTGCACGGGATATACACCTGGCAACCAATCATCTAACCGTCAGCCGTCACACTTGAATTTTATCCTGACTGAGAGAGACTTTGAGGACGGAGCACGCAGAACCAGCAAGAACTAGCCAGGTAAGACATATCAAAATCTTAAAAATTTGTATTTCTAAATGTTTCACCACTACAAATGTGAAGATATTTGTTTTACCATTAACTGGAAAGAATCCTAATCAGTGGTGAGTTTGATATAAAGGTATAGTTAAGGTAACGTTAGCTTTTTAACGCGAACATTCTAGCCAGTTAGCCAAATACTAGTTATCACAAGGTTTGATGTTAATGTCAGTTATTATTTTCAAGTTTAGAACAAAGTAATCGAAATGTTCTTGTTTCTGAACACTTGTGTGTAACTCGCCTGTGGCAATCGAGGCCTCATACAACAATATGTTAACATGTTATCATATAACGTTATAAAGCTGGTCTGAGTATTTAATTAACTGCTGATTTACTGGGATTTTCACACACAACCATCTCTAGGGTTTACAGAGAATGGTCAGAAAAAGAGAAAATATCCAGTGAGCTGTTTTTAGTTTGAGATCACTCCTGGTATCATGTTTTGTTCAGTGATTTTAATAAAATATTTCTCAGTGCAGTCTCAACATGTCTGTTTATTTTCTCTGAACACTTCAACATGTGGTTTTATTCTTTATTACTTGTTTCACAGTATTCATCACATAATACTGAACACAGCGCCATCTAGTGGCTTTCTTGAGTAACAGACACAATCACTGGATCTCATTACAGATTCTGAGTAAATAACTCCTGATAACATGTGAGTTCAGGGTGAGCCAGGGCTGGACTGGTAATCTGGCATACCGGGCAAATGCCCGGTGGGCCGACGTGCTTTTGGGCCGATACATCTCATTTTTTTTTTTTTTTTTTTTAACGGCCCATAAATCTCGTACATCGGCGCCCCATTCGTTTTGTTTTGTTTAATTGACGGTGCTGGGTTTGTGCCGGTGTAATGCATTGGTCAAAAAAAAGTAAGCGTTCGTTTTTTTTCCACTGACAGACCGGCCCATGAAACGCGTAGATCAGTGGCCCATTGGTTGTTTTCTTGATTGACACTGGGCTGGCCCAATCACATCTTTAAACACCTCCCCCTCTGGGCTTTGAGTGAGCGTGCAGTGTCAAGTGTGTATCTGTCAAAATAGTCTGAGAGATGGAGAAGAAACGCAAGGAATGTGCAGAGAAATAGCGTGAAAAATAGATACAGGCCCTTCAAGCAGACGCTGTAAAATGTGTCAAGATATATGTTTTCTGCAGCAGCAGGACCTTCATCAGCTCCAGTGGCTGATGAGGAGGATAGTGAGGAGGATCAGGAGAGAGAGATGAGAAAGTGTAACGTTGAGTCCGCGGTAAGCAGAACTACTTTCAAAACACTTTGGCTATGAGTGTAGGAACCCATAACCCAGTTACAGATTATTTCCACATCTGCATAGTTGACGATTACAGAAATTTACTAGAAGTTTAATGAGATGCGTTTTTATCCATGTTTTCCGCCAAAATAAAAGCTCGATGCAGTTTCCGTCAAAATAAAAGATCATGTGCTTATCTCTTTCAAGTTTAGAAATTAGTACAAAACTAATTATGAAAGTTTTCTTTATTTTTCAGTGCATTTGTTTTACAATATATGGCTATTAGGCTACTATCATGAGATTAATATTATAACTATTATTATGTAGTAGTGTAATAGCCTATAGACAGACACTGTTACTAAAAGAGGTTTGATTTTTTTCTTTGTTATATTTGCACACTGAATATGGGTTGGAGCTTTTAATTTTGAACCCTCAAACTGCACTAGATTGATGAATTTAACATTAAAATGCACAAAATTTTCTAAGGGGGAGCATGCCCCCAAACCCCCATAGAGGGACCGAGGTCCACCCACTACAGTTTTACCAAAGTTCCTGTGAGAAACACTGGTATTGCTATGCCTATGCAGCTTATATCTTGTTTTTTGGATTCACCACTGTGGAGTATAGTTCAATTGTATTAATAAATTACAATTTTGTACTTATTTCATCTGTTAACTCTCACTCATTTATACTCACTCATTACATATTAGTGGTTTTAATGAATAGGAGTTGAACAAAAACGTATTCAAAGGCGTGCAAAGATGGGTGGTGTTTATGATCATATGTAGTGGGCCAGTCTGGCCCAAAATGCCAGGGCCGATTTTCTGTCCCAGTCCAGCCCTGGGGTGAGCCACTAGATGGAGGTGTTGCTCCTCAGACGAGACCACAGAGACAAATCACACTAGAGATTTAAAGGGTACATAACATGCACAGTTTCACCTAATCTCATGTTAATCTTGAGTACCTATAGAGTAGTAGTGCATCCTTAATATATCCAAAAAGTGTTTAGTTTTATTATATTTATAATAGAAAAATACAGCTTTCCGATTCTCTCCGGAAAAAGCCGAGGTCCTGGAGGCGGAGCTATAGAGTCAAGCGGTAGTTCTTGATTTCCAGCAAAAGACAGAAATCTGATCCAGTTGTACTTACATGAATGGGGTCTTTTATCACTGGGACCGCTCCACGTTTTAATAGCAAACGATTTGCAAATCCAGCGTCGACCTGGGCCTTGTTAATAAAACATTCGTCACTGAAATGACCAGAACACACAACCGCACTTGGTACACTCCGTTGCTGCCCCGGAAAAACAAACTGCATCCACTGTTCCTGTAACACTGGGTTCTTTAGAAAACTGAACACGGTAAGCTTTCCCTCACATCCAAAAACACACTTTTTTGGAGACATTCTTGAACAAATCCTATGCAGCGCTGGCTGCCGATGATTTCCTGTTGAAGCGCGTTGATGTGCGTGGTCTCGTTCTCCTCTGGGCGACGTGTGCGCGGGCGAGCTTTTCCGAGAGAAATGCTCATATAAGGAGTTCCACTCTGGTCTACGTCATTAGATCCACGGTCGAAAAAAAACCCAGCCGAAACTTGTACCAACCCGGAAGTAAGATTTTCAGCACAGAAATTCTCCGTTATTCGTCCAAAATATTTTTTTAAAACTTTGCCCATGTTTAGCATGAGAATCCATCTCTTTAACACTGTAAACAACTCTGAATACATGAAACACCATTGTACCCCCCCTTTAAAGACTTTATCGTTCCCTGTTGGAGGAAATGGAGCATCGATATGTTGTGTTTATGTATTTCACTGTGATCTCAAAGTATATTATAATGTGTCCCAAATCAGTATTTTCTCAGGATAAAGGAGAAGCTGTTTGTTTATTATTGTGGATAGAAGGACAAAAATAAATGAATGAGCTACTAGCAATGTAAATGTCACCGGGTGACAAATGGGAACTTTGGGGAGCGGAATGAGTTCCCCTGGGGGGAGACTTCCGGTGCGACACAAGGCCGGTTCCGGCGGCCTGTAATGGCCGCCCGTATTGACAAGCGGCAGCTGCAGCGGCTAATCAAGCGGCCATTGGAGCGCGTGTCTCCAACGGGGGATTTAAAAGCGGCATTTTGAAGAGGCACGGAAGGCAGAGCGGTCGTGATTTAAGTGTGAGTTACGAGAGCAAAAGCGGTGGGACAGCAGCAGAAGCAAAGACGTTTGTTATTGTGAGAGAAACGAGTGGACAGAACAGACACAACTGAAACCAGAAACCCATTTAAAACTCACCATCCAGACGCCACAAACACAAACAGAGCAAAACTAATTTGAGGAACATTTTCTTCATCGGTTCACTGAAAAGCCCACGATAGTAACTCTTAATGTCTGAAACACTCAGATTGATCTGAAAGACTGAACTGAGATATTTATCTGGTTGTGTGTGAATCCTCCCCCAACCTCAGTCAGTTTCCGCTCACACATCCGTCTCCTTTAACATCACGAAAATCAACAAGCTTTTGCTGATCTTACATTTTCAAATGAATTCTGGCCCTGAATGAAAACTAATAGCAGAAGAGTGAAATATTGGATTAGATATCTGTATCTACTGGTGTGTTATTTAGTGCTGTGAGCTGTCAATCATATTTGACCTCTGACCTGTGACTCTTATTTGACTGTTGATGGATTCACTTTATTTCAGTGTAAAGATGTTTTGTGTGGAGTGGAAGATTGTGAGCTTCTTATTAGCAGGAGAGAAAATAAAGAAACGCTTCAGCCACAAACTACTGACACACACAGAGACGACAAACATCCAGCAGAAGCTGTTTATCCACCGACAGATCAAACCAGACACACAGATGTTTGTACTGATAAAATAAGAGAAAAACCATTGGAGGATTAATTTGACGCAAAAGCCAGTAAATGACGTCAGTAAGTAATTTTTGCTTGTGTTGCTACAACAAGAGTCAGAGTTAAAGGAACACACAGTAACCTGTAAATGTAATTGTTCATTAAAGAAATTAGCATTTGGTTACATGTGAGATTTAGTCTTGGTAAAAACTCAGTCTTTTGGTCTTTTCTTCTGAAGAAACTGAGAAGGCCTGGATCAGTGTTTTCTGATATAATGATGAGCTTATATAACATATTATAATATTTCAACAGTGACGGTACAAGGACTGGAAAAACTACACTGAAAACATTCAACATTTTAGTGCACAAACATCTCCAACAAGACCAACATGAAGTCAGCACTCACAATTATTGAGGGAGTGGAGAATATCTCTGATGATATTATTATACTTGCTCCAAACCAAGAGACACATGATCAGAGACGACATGCAGTCTAGCGGATGCTCGTAGACTGTGGATTGACACTCAACATAATACACTGTGAACAAGCTAATCATCGCTGTCGGGCGGAATCCTGAGAATGGTCCGGACACAGACGTCGCTGCTGCCAGCAGTGTTCATCAAAGTCTGCGGTCGCGTCGAGCCTTTTGACAAGAGATAAGGCTTTAAGAGCTATTCAAATCTAATGATTGTGGTTACATACATCTTCCTAAACTCCATTTTTAAAGGTTTAAGAGCTATAAGTGAAGCAGTACAAAAAATGATGAGCTGAATAAGCTGTCTAATAGACGGAAATTAGCCTAATCTGCACGCAAACTTACCTTCGTGGCTCACAGGCTTCCTTCTGCACCGAAGCATCACAGCTATACAATTTTTTTTAACAAAACAGGCCTACTCAAATGAATCTAACCTAACTATTTTTCCTTGTTATCGTCTAAAAAAACAGACAGAGTTTTCCAAAGATAGGCTTACTTGGAGCCAGTAGACAGACCTTTTTTCTCCCATAAATAAAACCTGCTACTTGGGGTATTTTGCATGCACAGTGCCAACTTCGAGTCAGTAAAATAATAATTTTTAAAACAATAATTTAATGCTGGTATCCAAAACATTTAATTCAATTCAAGTATTATATTAGATACATTTTAAAACTTCAATGCACACGTATAATAAGCCTTGTAATAATAAGCCTAGTAATAAGTAGACATTTAAAATACATCAATAATTGATATAATAGTTTAACACAGATAAAATCAGAGTTAAGGCTTGCTTTACATGTTGCTCAACGAGGATTTCTTAATCGTTGCGAGTTGCGACTTTCACTCCTGAGGAGACCAAATGCTGCGAGTGAAGAAAAGGTGGAGTTACGAGAATTCTCAGACAGTTGAAGTGACCAATGGAGTTAAGAAATTTGCTCTCAAGCTATTTTCAACACTTTAGATTGGTTAAAATTTTGTAAAAATAACAGAACCACGTGGGGACTGACCACTAGTATCGATTTGTGAAAAAATATGAAATTGACAACATTTGGACATTTGTTGGGTTTCCGCCACAGCGACGTAATGTTAATGGGAATGCTGCTTTCTGAAAAGGGGATTGACCGACCGCTGAAAGGGTTCATGCTGTGGTTGAGGCCAGAGAACCAGAGAAACACAGAAGTTTAAGTGCCTTAAAACAGAAAGTTAGTTCGGACAGGCCTCATAGTCAAGCTCCGCTATCAGCTGATTGGCTAAATTCCAACCCCACCCATATCATCTGATCCGATTCCTCAATTGGCAACACTTAAACAGGGCACTTTACTTAAACGCAGCTTCAGTCTGCCTGATTGTCAGCTTCACTGCATACTGCTTTTCAATCAAGATAGGTGAAACCATCTTTCTTATGCTTTATCACTATGTGTTTTTGTCTGTCTGCTTTATCAATTCATTATGAAGTAACCATACACAAGGTTTACACAAACCAACAGGGCTGGGCAACAGCCTTCTCTACTAAAAGCGGCTTCTACAACTGAAGCTTCCTCCACTCCTGTCTCTACACTGAAGGCCATGGGGCGATAGTCTTCAGACGCTTATGAACATGTCCAACATCCCAATGCTCGAGCCATCCTTGAGAAAAGCTATGAGTGCTACTCCCTGATCTGTGCCTTGAAAACTATGGCTTCAGTAACTATTGGCCCTATATACTGTTTATTTAACCCTTTCTAACCCTAATCTAGATTTATTTACGATTGTTTTATTACTTTAATATGTAGATGCATGTGTGTCACCTGTACATATTCTTTGTTGCATGCGCAAATCATGATCACTATACAAAATAAAACATGTTATTAACAAAAATGTCTCTATTTGTACAAATTGCTGCACATTCGTTGAATTCTGAATTTTGCACACATACTGTTACATAAGTTGACACATAAGTTGAAAGCAATTTGTTTGTGGATAGTAGCCTAAAACATATCTGCAACATTTATCAAGTTAATTGTGCGTGCATTTATTAACCATTATGATACCAAAATCATAATAAAGTATACTACAAAAAATCAGATGAGTCCAGAATATGAACGCAATACATTTAATTTCACGGTAAGCATTTTCCTCCCATAGAAAACCATTATATGAACGCTATTTGTGGCTTAATGCATATTAGAATGTCCCCTTATTATGTCGAAACAACGAAATATTTGTTGAAAATACAACTTATGACGAAATAACGAGATATTATGTTGAAATAACGACTCATGATGTTGAAATAACGACTTATGTCGAAATAACGAGATATTTTGTAGAAATAATGAAATATT
Source organism: Leucaspius delineatus (assembly GCA_023718395.1). Classification (NCBI taxonomy): domain Eukaryota; kingdom Metazoa; phylum Chordata; class Actinopteri; order Cypriniformes; family Leuciscidae; genus Leucaspius; species Leucaspius delineatus. Next base: position 47,325,588 of record CM043363.1, on the reverse strand, counting down.
TTGTCGAAATAACGAAATATTTTTTGTCGAAATAACGACTTATGTCGAAATAACGACTTATGTCGAAATAACTGGATATTTTGTTGAAATAACAAAATATTTATTTCGAAATAACGACTTTATCTCGAAATAACGAGATAAGATTTCTTTTTTTTTTATCTTGTGGATCAGGGCTTTCGTAGATCTAGGCTCATGGTGTGGATTTTAATGTTGACCCACATTAGATCTGGTACTCCTTCGAAGTGTGGGCAAACTAGAAACCCCACCTACCTCCTGAAACCCTCCCCCAAGTTCTATTCCAGCCGGAACCTCGGGATCATAAGGAGACGCCTCTAAAGCTTTCATCTCGTTTTCAGCTTACGTTTCATTCCGTACAAAACTTTCAACCACACTTGGGCCAGTACATTCCTTGAGCACTACACCCTGCTCCATACCCTCATTGTCCACCTCCACTGTTGAAGCCTCATCCACTTCCACATTAGGCTCAACATTCCCCTTGCGAGCCACTGGAGTAGAGACGTACACACAGGGTCTGAGATCCACCCAATTCACTCTTTTGATGGGCCCTCCTTCCACAGGCTCCACCGAATGAGTGGTCCCTTGAATCTCTATCACCCGGTATTGGGTCGAATGCCAAGCATCCTGGATTTTATTCCTTCCCAGTGGTCGATTCCTCAGGTATACAATCTGGCCATCCTCAATGGATGGACAATACATTTTATCCTGAGAATGCTCAATTCGATCTGCTGCTTTTTTCACAGCATAGACCTTGGCACGTTCATGAGCCTCTTTCAGCCGTCTCTGATGCACCACTAACCAGTCATGAGTCGGCTTAGCCCCCGATTCTCGTCCCAACAGTGCATCCACAGGCAAATGAGGGTCTACTCCGAACCACAGATAGAAAGAAGAATACCCTGTTGTCGAATACGGGGGAACGTTGTACGCATAGACCAGCTCGGCTAGATGTTCAGGCCATCGTCTTTTGGTCTCGAGAGGAAGTGTTCGTAGCAGCTCATTTAGAGTGCGATTAAAATGCTCGCACTGGGCACAGAGCACACACAGAGACGACAAACATCCAGCAGAAGAGTGTAATGGAGGCAAGTTAGTAAGAGCTGTGAAAGTAAAGCCCCTGGTCTCGAGGCTTCTTGGTGACTGATGATAGAGACTGCAGTCTTTATCGCCCTTGTTAGTGTTCTCACACACATCCCACGAGTGCTGTAGTTAGGATGATAAGGGCCCAGCAGAACCACCAATGTTTTTTTTTCCATATTGAAAACTTCAGAAGTTCCGTAATAAAATGTAGAATGTTTGATTTGTTGAATTGGTGCATATCTTCAGTAAAATACAGGTTTGTGTACATTTTTTTTTTATGTATAACATCATTACTTTGCTGCAAATCATTTCTTTTTATGCAAAGCATACAGGGACACAACCTAAACGAGTGTTGCTTCAGTCTTTTCACGTCATGGAAACACCTGATGCCTTGCATAAAATAAATCATTTCATTGGGTAAGATACTAAATCTAAACACATAAACACATAAAATATGTCCGCAGAGCACAGTTTGTTTATGGCCAGATTATGGAGTCAGTCACAGCATCTTTAGGTTATGAGTGAAATGCATGACGGCAGTCTGAAGTAGGGCTGAACGATATATCGTTATCGTATCTATATCGAGATATGAACTTTCAAGATATTACTATCGAAAAAGCAACGATATCGACGATATAGATTTCCCCTCTCTGCGCTCGCCCTGCATACAACTCTGGCAGTCACAACAAACATCCGTTTTACGAGTGCCCTTGAATGCACCGCTAAAGCCAGCGAGCACACACTAACAGGGACGTGGGAACTATATTGTGAGAGGGGGGGCGGCGTTTCCATGGTGACGCGCCATTGCTTGTCACGTGACACACCGCAGCAGCAACAGCGCTGAATGAATGATGATCTGCTTTTATGTCATTTTTCCTTTTTTATTCAGAATATTCACAAATGTGTTAGCTATGGCATGAAATATCTGATATTCCGATTGTCAAATACATGCAAGTGGAAGTATATTGTTGTTTAAACACCTTTATAACGATCGCGTTAGTTGAGCTGTATGTGTGATGGGCGCCGCCGTGTTAGTTTGTGCCGCAGACGCAGTTCAGAGAATCGGATCTATTGGATTTACAACCTCTATGTTTACAACAAGTGAATTCATCGACTTCTCCCGAAATACTTAAAAGTAAGTGGTTGGTGAACTGGGAATAGAATAGAGTAAACACTGAAGTTACTTACACAATGTGTATCTGAGTACTTACGTAGTCATATCGTATTGTATCGATATCGAGATATCTGGCATGAAAATCGAGATATGAAATTTTGTCCATATCGTTCAGCCCTAGTCTGAAGTTAGCAGCTCATCGTCTAACGCAAGTCCAGCTCCGGCATGAGAACCAGCAGCGTTAAGATGGAAACGGGATAACAGAGACTGGTCGATTACATGCAGTACCTTCATACATAATGTATACAAGATTGCATTAGAAAATCTTGCAGATATACACAATTTAATAAATACAGGAAGAATTACCTTGATAATAATGTACATTTTTAGAAATAATGGGTGTCATTCAATAACACTTTATTCACAAATTTGTCTTGGTGAATTTGGAGGATTCTATATGAGCGGCCGCATGCACAAGGTTTATCACGTAGGTAATCACAGGATGCTGATATACACTAAGAGCTCCCTAGCAACCACCCCAAACGACTAAGTAAGTGTTAAAACATGTTAATAACATGCTAAGAAGTCTATAAAAAATCCATAGTAACCATCTGTGAAAACTATAAACCGTCTAGCATCCCCCTAGCAACCTCCCAGAACACCCTAGAAACGCCCTAGCAACCACCCAAAATACTGTAGCAACTGCCTAGCAACCGCCCAGAACACCATAGCATACACATAGCAACACCATATCAACCACCCATAATACCTTAGCAACCACCCAAAACACCTTAGCAACAGCCTAGTAACACCCTAGCAACCACCAAGGATACCATAGGAACCACCTATCAACACCAAACCAACCACCCATAATACCCTAGCAACAACCAAGCAACCACCCAGAACACCTTAGCAACCCTCTAGAAACACCCTAGCAACCGAGTGCATAAAACACGAGTGCATTTGCATAAAACACTTCCAAACTATCTCCATATAAGGCATTTGCAGACGTAAATGTTCATACACGTTTAGTATTTGTGGTGAAGTGTGATTTGTTCTTAAAATCATTCATACGTACATTTCACACAAAAATTTGTGCGTACGCATGCTTAGTGAATGAGACCCAATGTTTAAAATAATGTCGTTTTTTAGCCAATGTGGAGTAGTACAGAAATTGTTAAAAATACATAGTTTATATTCTTCCAGGGGGCGCTCAACATAATGTAATAAAACATGGAGAGACTCTTGAACCTCAGAGTGAGAAAACTTTATTGATGAAGGCAAGAAAATACATATGGCAATTGGACAGCAGTATTATTGTCTTATCTGAGAGAAATATGTCATGTTCAGCCAGTAGAGGAGCTTCAGTATTAGAGACATCTGATCTGTACAATAATAACACTACAAGACATGTGAGAACCTTTCAGTGTGATTAGAAGTCATTTCTAAAGTCCACAATCAAATAAAGATAAGATTGTAAAAAAAAAAAAAGGAATAAAAAAAAAGGAAAGCAATGCGAATTATATTAACTAATATAGAGTAAGCAACACAATATTTGGTAATCATCAGAATTTATCACGACTAACACTCACATTTGAAAATGATTTGCCGTTTCTTCTCAAATTATCTCCTAGGGTGGAAATGAGCCACCTAAAAAAAAAAAAAAAAAAAAAAAAAAAAATGCCAACAAATTAATATAAAAAGTAATTACAAATAAATGGAGATTAATAGATGATAAGAGAAATAGTAATATTGAGAAAAGGCCTGCAACATTATCGGACCCGCCACATGGGGACCTTAGGCACATATCCTTCTCTTGGAAACAAGAGCGATACCAGGCGCAAACTCAAGATACGAGGGAGCAACCGACAGTGCTTGTAAACCCCCGATTCTTTTAATAGTACACCACGCAACGAAAACTCTCCATTTTAGGGCATAAAGCCTCCTCGTAGAAGGAGATCTGGAGTGCAACATGGTCTCCACTACCTCAGTAGAAAGAACTGAATCTATGAGCTGAACCCCCTCAGAGGCCAGGCCCACAGTTTCCACAGCTCCGGACGCGGGTGCAACACCGACCCTGACGCCTGGGAGAGAAGGTCCCTCCTGACCGGAATTTCCCACGGAGGACCCTCGAGGAGGGACACAATGTCTGACAGCCACACTCGGCCCGGCCAGAACGGAGCTATCAATAAAAGCCGAACCACGTCCCGGCGCGCTGCCTGCTTTTTTGCTTCTTGAAACCTATCGACGACTGAGTTTACTGAGTCGCCAAAAAGGCCGGCAGGGGAGACAGGAGCATCTAACAAGAATTGTTTATCTCTTTCCTTGATGTCAGATAAATTCAACCAAAGATACCTCTCCGTGGCTGCCATAGAGCGGCCGATAGATTTCGTCGCCTCCCTGGTGGCCCGAAGAGACAAATAAGCTGCCCTCCTGATCTCCGCTACTGTTTCTCTCCCTATTCTTCTTCTACTTGTACAACTATTCTTCCTTCACTTTCTTCCAAACTTCCACTGCCATGCTCTAAGTCTTTGCAACAAATGAAAAGGACAAACACCTCTGCCTCTTCACACTATTCTCCCTCTGTCTCTCTTCCATCTCCATCTGCCTTTTACATTTCCACGTCTTTGTGTGAGGAAGGGTCACGTGTGAAGAACAGAAGAAAAGGTAACTTTTTGCATGGTACATCTTACTCCACACTGTTAATAAATTTGCTCCCAGTCAGAGTTGACTTCATGTAAATTTGATTTGTTTGGCTAACCGGGTCATTGGTAGCCAGTTAACAGTATTTAGTTATTTAGCTGTGGCCAATGTCCAAGGCCTGTGGTTAAAGTCCAACTGAAATCAAAATTGACCCTATTTACTTTGTTAGCACATATTACTAGTCTTGTGGTGAACAATTAATCCGTGAAAGTAATACACAGAAAAAAATTGTTTGCCGTCGTAATCTTTAATCAAAGTCTGAAAAGTTACTTCCGGGCTGGAATGGCGTTCCTTATCTGATGATGTAGGTTTGACGGCTTGGTTTGGGAAACGCTTAACCACTCCCCTCAAACTGTTAGTCTGCTATGAGCAGAGATGGAGAGGAGGAGCGCTAGAGTAAAACCCTGCCCTCTGTTCAATATTCCTTTTCACTGGGAAATACGTCACAACACTGGAGAAAAGTCGTTTGCAACTTCTGGTTCACTCGGACCTTAAAGGGCCTTTGGTGTTTCCATGGTTTCTACAAAATATAACTGGAAATCGAGGGTATAACTTGGGTATGAAGTCATGGTTAGGTGATACACGGACACGTTCCCTGTCCTGGTTTAAAGAGTCTTAGACACATTCAGGATAATGTAAACACAAATCATCAACAAAATATATAACATTGTTCTAGTGGTTTTTGAATATTTTGATCCAAAAATTACATAGTGTGTCTTTAATATCACTTGATAAAACTCGCTTTTGAGAAAGACTTGGAAAAGAAATGCACAAATGAGGAGAAATAAAATGTACTGCGGTTCAATTCAGTGAAATGCGGACGCCTCCAACTCTACTGACTGTTTTTTATTATATATGGATAAACCTGTATGCACCGCTGTGACTCTTTTCTGTGTCTGTAGTGGATTTCTTAAATGTTGTTGTGCTCTGTACAGCAATTGTTTCCAGGATTACATGTTGGAGGATTTTCTCGAATAAACAGTGTATAAATAACTTTGTCACCTGCCGAGTTAGGATTTTTCTGTCGGTTTGCGTTTGCTCACCCTTATAGTATGAATTTCCCCCTATCAGTACTGTCCTGTAACAGCGAATGTTGATCCTCTCTGACTAAATTAACCAGTCATTTATTACATGATATCAGAACAGAAGCAACTGAAGTCACATTTAAACTCACCATCCAGACGCCAGAAACACAAGCAGAGCAAAACAGGGAGAAACATCTTCATTGGTTTCAGTCCACAAATATGAAAAGACAAACTCTTCAAAACTGGTTTGAAGCTGCTCTGTAGTAAAGTGAAGTGAAACTCTACAATCAGTTAAAATATCTGTCTATTTATTCAGTGTTAATGCATGTGACCATCTAGCTCTATTTTGGATGATTAATTCACACTTTGATCATTGTCACATTGTCAGCTCCAGTACGCCTCAACTTCCTGTAAGTCAATGGCATAATTTTCGGAGAAGAATTTGAGAAGAATTTTTGGAGAAGAATTTGAACACAGACGCCAACGTTGCTAATTTTCTCCTGGACAGGTAAGATTCTTCTATGCTTGGCTAACTTGTACTTGATGTCAATGGACATTTCATATATTCATGACAGTCGAACAAAGTTATGCATGTTCGTGCAAAGTAATGTAACGTTAGCTCACTTGGACGTATGCTAACATTAGCAATGCATTATAGGAGCCCGTTTCTCTGTCACTATGCTGAGACGCTGAGGAAAACAACATTAGCACGCCCATTATGGCAATTTGAAACGTAATTGAGACAGAAGCCTAACTTTACCTCAGAAAAAATGATTCGTCATTCGTTCTTCACGTATATCGTGGACTAAGTTACACATGCTGCAAGTTGACCTGTATTTCACATCACATATTTTAGCGTTATGGACGTGTGCTGCAGGGTATTACAAAAATACAGCTGGCCACTTTCACTTCATGAATAGCTGTATCTTTGATATTGGTTACACACATAGATATCATATATCTATGGTTACACATAGTGACATAGGCTTGTGCTTGTACTTACATTAATGACAGATTAACGTTACAAGTTAGACTAACAGCTACCGTTCTGTCTGTCACATACAAGCATAAGTTACATCTTTACGATTATACTGTCACATACGAGCATACATCTTTACGATTATATAGGCTACGAGCAGCATACATCTTTACGATTATATTTAACTAATGACAATTAGTACATTTTTTAAATACATAATTACTTATCAAAATATCTATAGCATAAACATAATTAACAGAAAAAAACTTTCTGTGTACATCTCGTCGTCACTTGCCATTGGAAGCTCTCATTGAATCAGCCGTTTCTGCTGAATCCTGCAGCTTATCTGGCAACCTCGAGTCAGGGGGGAGGGGGAGGAGATACACCGTTCTACAGTATTTTTAAAGTGATTGCAGTACCAGTTTTGGCCACAATCCTACATACGGTTCCTTTAAAGCAACAGTTTGATCTTGTCATGAGATCCTGTGAGTGTTTGTCTCTGCTCTCTCCTGTAACTCTCTTCAGGACGTTTGTTGTTCATTTCTGATCAAATGTCTCGATTGTTTCTCCTCTCAGACTGATTTCAGAGTTTTTCTAATGGTTTTATGGAGCAGGAACAGATCGCCTGCTATAACTGTGTGTGTGAAAGTGTCCTCTGATATCTTCATATGATTAATATTGAACAGCTGTGGATAGTTACCCTGATGTGACGCTCTAAATGCTCACTTTGTTCAGAGTGAACACGCATTAGTGAGACGCTCACACAAAAACACTTTGAAACTGTTCAACAATTTCTCACACGGCTCAGACAAGCTGCTAAAGACTGTGATGTCAGAGCTGACAAAGATAACTCCTGATAACATGTGAGTTCAGGGTGAGCCACTAGATGGAGGAGTTGCTCCTCAGACGAGACCACAGAGACAAATCACACTAGAGATTTTTGGGCCCTATCACACACTTTGTTTTACTAGTTTCAGCCTGACGCAGTTTTCATTTTCCCGTCCTGCATCACATTGTTTAAATAGCAAATGCACTTTATAGACTTTATCGTTCCCTGTTGGAGGAAATGGAGCATCAATATGTTGTTTAAATATTTCACTGATCTCAAAGTATGTTATAATGTGTCCAAAATCAGTATTTTCTCAGGATAAAGGAGAAGCTGGAGGAAGTTGTTTGTTTATTATTGTATATATAAAAAGAAAAAAATTAATGATATATTAATAATGTAAATTTACTAATAACGTTTTAAATAATATTTAAAAATGTAAAGATTCATATGTGGTTCACTGTTTAAAATATACATAAGTAAGTCTGTATTCCTCCAGGAGACGCTCAATATAATAAATGTAATAAAACATGGAGAGAATCTTGAACCTCAGACTGAGAAACTTTATTGATAAAGGCAAGAAAATACATATGACAAATATACAGCAGTCAAGTGAGACCTCTGTGTGTCTCTATTCATTTGTTTTATGTTTCTGCAAAAAAAATATGAACAAAGCCATACATACATTATTTAAAAAAACACAAGAACAAAAAAAAATACACTTGAAGAACCTTTAAAGTTCAGCGTTCTGCTTTAGATTTCAATACTTCCTAAAAAAGATGAACAAATAAAGCCATAAATATATCAGACATACATTTATATGTGCAAAATTAGTTTGTGAGAAATGCCATCATCAATCATGTACCTGATGTGTGTATATGTGCTTGATCTCGTTCAGCTCTTCTGGATCTGATCTCATAAACCACAATAATGACAGTAGCCACGCCCACCAGAGCAGAGAGGACCAATCGGATCACAGCTTCAGTAGGACCACACCAGTGGACAGAGTCTGAGGAATAAACACATCAAACTGAGATCAGATCAGTCCATAAACACTAATATCAGCGCTGACATCAACTAATATTTCTGAATACACAGAAATATGATCAAATCTAATCAACAATCTTATATTCGGTTCCAAGTGAGTTTTTATACGGTCTGTCATCTCAAACTGTAAACGATTCAACAATTCAACATGTAAATAGTTAATAAAATAAGAATATTTAAAGGATAAAAAAAAATATCTTTACTCACCATAGACAGAAACTCTGAATACTTTTGATGAGAATCTTCTTCCTCCTGAAATCGTCAGTAGTTCATAAACTCCTTCATGTTCAGCTCTGGTGTTTGTGATGGTCAGAGACCCAGTTTGATTGTCCAGCTTCAGTCTGTCTCTGAATCTCCCATCAAGAACATCATCATATACAGTGATTCTGTCGGGCAGTTTATTGATTTCTGCTATTAAAGTGTTTTTATCTCCAAACCTCCACTGAATCACTTCATCTTCCTCTATTTCAGTAAGACTAGAGTTTAGAGAGACTGAATCTCCCTCCTTCACTGACACTGACTTCACTTCATCTGTCAAACACACAGAGAACAAACAGAAACAGGGTTTGCAAAGATTAATACTGTTAAATCACTTAATAATGGTTTACTAAATTGAATAGTTTAAAATTTACATAAAAAACAAACAAACAAACAATATAACAAAAACAAAATCGTGTATGAATTCCAGGGCTGCCAACTCTCACGCATTGAGCGTGAGACTCACGCAATTGACACTTTTCACACGCTCTCACGCCACACATCCATTTTCTCACGCACAGAAAAATTGCGGAGCAAAGAGGTACTTTTAATATTAAACTAATTCTCAGCTCTTAGATTCCGTCAATTCTATTACGAAATTCAGACAAAAATACGTTTGGCGCTTGTAAATGTGACGTGACAGATCGCTGAGCGCCTCAGTTCAAGTGCATGTGAATCGATCATCTGTTACTTTTTTATTTAAAGGTGCAGTAGGCCTACAACTTACCGAAAGTATACATAATATCGACCAATTAGTGTTTTTCAACCACTGAAAGAGGTCAATATATAACAGCAGGAGAAAAATTATGTCACATATCGTTACATTTACCCCAGGAAAGCCATTTAATGACCATAGCATGTTAATTGAATAGAAAAAATAGCTAGAGATGAGATTTTGCTGAGCACTATATTACATATTTATTATATTTTTACTTGTCATTAAATAATTGTTATTATAACAAAAACTGCATTATATTTAATTTAATTTGTTATTTTTAACCTTTAATAATACCAGCAGAATTCTGGAATTCATTTAAAATGTTTCATTAAAAAAAAGGTGTACACGTTTTTTAACTCACCAAAGACAAAGAGCCTGAAAAACTTAATCTCACTGTTGATCTGAAGTTCATAATCTCCATCATGTTCAGTTCTGGTGTTTGTGATGGTCAGAGATCCAGTTTGATTGTCCAGCTTCAGTCTGTCTCTGAATATCCCATCAAGAACATCATCATATACAGTGATTCTGTCGGCCGGTTTATTGATTTCTGCTATTAAAGTGTTTTTATCTCCAAACCTCCACTGAACCACTTCATCATCCTTCATTTCAGTAAGATCAGAGTTTAGAGAGACTGAATCTCCCTCAATCACTGACACTTTATCATCATATACTCCTGAAAACAGAGTTTTTCACAGATTAAAGCTTCACTTGATGTTGGTTTGATGAAGCTTCACTAAAATACTTTTAACCCATTTAATCCCACCAGTCACAATAGTGACAGTAATTTTTTTTTTCATTTCTAAGGCTATAAAAATGTTACTGAATGATCTATCAATGCATTTCCAGCAGATATTGAAATAATAAAGGGTCTCAATGAAATATGTGCAGTGTCGCATGTTTACTGTAAATTGTCACATGACCAGAGCTGTTTACTTCCTGTTTGCGCCAAGAGAAGAGGATGGCAGCAAGAAAGCTCCCAAAGAAAATGTTAGTAAAGTATGTTAACATAAAGATAGGACATAGATTTTTGGTACATATCATGTTTAAGGTGTCTAGTATTGATATATGCATTTGCAATTACTCAACTTTTTTTAATGTGGTCATAGCACTCACAAACATGTCAACGGCAACAATAGTGACCGGTGGGTGGGATAACCCATTGTATCTACATACTAATACACATAGGCTAACTGTATACCTTACTTTCTACCTAATTTTACACACACACACACACACACACACACACACACACACACACACACACACACACACACACTGTCTGGTTCACTATCTTTGTGGGGACTCTCCATAGACGTAATGGTTTTTATACCGTACAAACTGTATATTCTGTCCCCTTACACTAACCCTACCCCTAAACCTACCATCACAGGAAACATTCTGCATTTTTACTTTCTCAAAACAACTCATCCTGTGTGATTTATAAGCTTGGGGACCGCTGGCTGGTCCCAGCAATGTAGGTGATCTCAGGTTTTACTATTCTTATGGGGACATTTGGTCCCCACAATGTAATATAAACAAGGGCACACACACACACACACACACACACACACTCACACTTGGTCACGTCTCCTCTGATGTCTGATCTCCACACACACACAGACACACAAAAACACACACACAAAAAAAAACATACACACACACACACACACACACACACACACAAAAACACACACAAACACACTGCACAGGTCAAATAGATCAGGGGTTTTCAACCTGTGGGGCCCGCCCCCCTAGGGGGGCGCCAACACCTGTTAAGGGGGGCGCGAGAAACTGAATTCAGAGGCTTAAGTGAAACGTGAATTTAAGATAGCAAATCTTTAGTCATCCACTAGAGGGGGCAATCTGATTAGTCCCGCAACTAATCAGGCGGGGCGACCTCAGTCTCTGTGACGTTGCCATGGTGATATATTAGTTGGCTACAGAGCAGAGGAGCAGAGTTGACGCGATCGAGTTCAAGCTAAATATTAAAACAAAACAAAAATGGACCGGTGGCTTAAACGTAATAATTCCAGTGATAAAACGGGTGAACCGTCAGGCAAAAAAGAAGAAGAGTGTCCGACTGAACCCGTACAACTTCCGTAAATTGATGTCGAACCCTCCACGTCAACGGGGCTTTCCACGCAGAGAGGAAAAACCAAAGGCCTGGGTACATCAAAACGACGAAAGTATGACGAACAGTACATAAAATACGGATTCACGTGCATCACACTTAATCGCGAACCACGTCCACAGTGTGTTGTATGTTCTGAAGTGCTTGCAAATGACAGTTTGAAACCTGTGAAACTAATACGTCACTTACAAACTAAACACCCGACGTTAAAAGATAAACCGGTTGACTTTTTTCGCCGTAAAGAATCAGGATTAAAAAATCAAAAACAAACTATGACTAGCCAAACCACTGTGGCAGTCAAAGCGCTTACAGCATCATATGAGGTGGCGTATTTAGTTGCCAAGGACAAAAAGCCTCATACAATTGCAGAGAGCCTCATTCGTCCAGCAGCAATGGCCATCTGTAGAAATATGTTTGGAGATAAGTTTGCCAGTGACGTTGAACAAATTCCACTATCAGACAACACTATGAGCCGCCGTATTACTGAAATGGCAACCGACATCAAATGTCAACTAATTGAGAGAATACGGGGATTTTTTTTCATTGCAATTAGACGAGTCGACAGACATCTCAAACTCCTCGCAACTACTTGTATTTGTTCGCTACCGTCATGAGAGAAAATTGCTTGAAGATCTGTTATTTTGCTCAGCAATGGAAAAAACATGCACCGGAAGAGATATTTTTGAAAAACTCAATGGTAAATTGGATGAACTTGGTCTTTGTTGGGACAACTGTGTCGGTGTGTGCACAGACGGAGCGGGAGCCATGTTAGGGAAAAATTATGGGCTCGCTGCTTTGGTTCGTGAAGTAGCTCCGCATGTGCGTTTCACCCACTGTATGATCCACAGGGAGGTCCTTGCAGCAAAAACTCTTCCTGACGAATTGAACGCAGTGCTTAAAACAGCAACACAAATAGTCAATTTCATCAAGACTCGCCCCATAAAAACAAGACTGTTTGGCCTATTATGCAAAGAAATGGGGTCAGAATATGAATCGTTACTTTTGCACACGGAGGTACGGTGGCTCTCCAGAGGTAAAGTATTGCAGAGGATATTTGCATTGCGTGACGAACTAAGACTTTTTCTGCTCGATTGTGAATCTTCCTTTGCAAATTTTTTTACTGACCCAAAGTGGCTCACAGATCTTGCATACCTGTCTGACATTTTTGATAGACTCAATACCCTTAATTCATCTCTTCAGGGCCCGAATTCAAACCTACTAACAATGTCCAATAAAATTGTGGGGTTTGTGAGGAAATTGGAGCGATGGAGAGGGCAGGTTGATGGGGGTAATGTAGACATGTTCCCAACCTTGGATGAATTTCTCACGGAAAATGAGCTTAATTGGGATGATACAAAAAAAGAAATAACTCTCCATCTACAAGCCCTGTCTGCACATTTCAATAAGTATTTTCCTGAGCAGCATAGTTGGAACCAGTACGACTGGGTTCGTAACCCTTTCATCGAAAGTGCAGTGAGTCTGTCATCAAATCAGCAGGATGCCCTTCTGGACCTTTCAAGTGACCGAACTTTGAAGACACTGTTTGACTCGAACACACTGCCGGAATTCTGGCTGTCAGTGGAGACAGAGTACTCTGAACTTGCGAGACTTGCAATTGATATACTTTTGCCTTTTGCCTCAACTTGGCTCTGCGAAGCAACATTTTCTATATTAACTTACATCAAAAGCAAGTATCGCTCACGCTTATTGACAGTGGACGATGATTTGCGGATAGCTGTGTCGGGTATCAAACCACGGATTGGTATGTTGTGCTCTCAGAAACAGGCTCAGCCATCACATTAGGTAAGCTAGATATGTACTGTTTCAATATAACTATTTTTATGCACGCTATATGCAGCACATAATACAGGTGACGAGTGGAAAGAGTTTTATTGTGAGATTATTTTGTATGCTGTAGCAAGGCTACGGTGAATGCGCTGTTGGCGCGACTTTTGTTTGTTGATTTGAGTTTTGTAAATAAAACGTGCGAGTCCCAGTCACGCCGACACTGTCTTCCTTCCCAACACTGAACCTCTTCACAACACTGAACCATTTTTCAAAAATAAGTTTGTTCTTAATGAAAATTTTGAAAATTGCAAAGTGGAAATGGCACCCGTTTCGTAGAATGACTCTTGTATAGCAATGATGTTCGTTTGCACGCACTTTGGGAGGGTGGGGGGCGCGAATGTAATTAGACAAACTTGGGGGGGCGCATATCCTAAAAGGTTGAAAACCCCTGAAATAGATGGTTGATACAACACAGTATCCCACCGGTCACAATTGTGACCGATCATAAAACACACTTTTTCACACACTTTTCCATGAAAATTTCAAAAAATTATAATTGATTGTTTCAAAGGGATACTAATGACACATGATTTGGATATTTTTGTGTCTGGGAAAAATTTGGGATTAAATGGGTTAATCATTTAAATGTGATAATAATATTCTGCAGCAGTTCAAAGAGAAAAGATGATCAATGAAAAGTGAAATAGATTTATATATATAACAATAACTAAAAAAGACACTTTAATTGTAATGTTTAATGTTACACTAAAACTAATGCTGTTGAGTATCTGAGCTTCATATTTATATTATTTTAATCAATCCATAATAACTGAGTTTAGAGCTGAATTCAAACTTGATCTGACAGTAAAATCACAGATTAATTATTTCTATACGAGATTAACAGTGAATGTGTCACCATTACGTTCATCGTCACTGTCATCGTCATTGTAATAAGATCTGGGGTTCGAGCCTTCTGACACCCAAAGCGAAACGCGCACGTGATTGGACAGAAAGTGAGGCTTCATTTGTCGTCAATCACGTGACTCTAGTAAACCAATACACACCCCGATATGGGGTTTCACTAGAAATTGTGTTGCATGTGTGATACGCACATCGAAGCCTTAGTGTTATATGCATACTGTATACTGTGAACTCGTTCATTCTGGTGTCTGTGAATGGCACACTCTCTCAGTTTAACTTCGTTCAACAGGGTGCCAGATTTCTATAGAGCCTTCAAGGCGAAAACCTGGCTAAAACACACCGTAAACAGCAGAGGTGGGTAGTAACGCAGTACATTTACTTCGTTACATTTACTTGAGAATTTTTTTGGAAAAATTGTACTTTTAAGAGTAGATTTGAATGTGGGTACTTATTACTTTTACTCGAGTACATTTCTAATGAAAAAACTGTACTTTTACTTCGTTACGTTGGGCGACGTTCCTCTCGTTACTTTATTTTAATGCAATATGTGTTGTTAAATGCATAGTTTATTCCAAGCGCGATGTATCTTTTTTCTGGGCTTGAGCGATGCTCAATTCACAAATGAATTACTCTGAGTCGATTCTGTTCAAAGACTTCATCAAACAAGCTGGCAGATCTGTCTAAATCGGTTCGCGAATCAGTTTGAATGAACTGTTCAGTTCCTGCACGCACTGAATCGTCTGAAGCGATTTCATTCACACTCGAATCGGAGTCGTAACAGGAAGATTTAAGAACATCAAGAGCGTTAGATGAAGTGGCCGTGGACCCTAAAGTACAGTCAAGTGAGAGCAAATCTTCAAATGCATCATATTTTTGCCAGCGATGAAGATCTTTATTAGTTGAACATCTTCGTAAGCTGTCTGTGAATGAATGATTCCACAGGACGATACATTCGATTTCATTTCACTCAGGTAATACATTTTACAACCAAACAGATTATTACGCAACGATAGCACTACTAGAAAGTATGACATTACCCGTTTTTTGGACATATACATTAATTTATACATTAAATAAGCTACCATTGTTCACAGTTTATGAACACCCGCCATCCCGCGGTAGTTGTGTTGAGCAGTGGCGTGCGAACTCGACTTGAAAACGAATCCCTTTGCCTGCCTGCCGTAGACACAGTTAACCAGTTTAAACATGCTTGCAGAAATATACATTTGATTATATTTTGGAGAACCGACAGAAGAAGATCCGTCGATGTACTTTTGTGTGTGTGTGTGTGTGTGTGTGTGTGTGTGTGTGTGTGTGTGTGTTCAGATGTGTGTAGCACTCATGAGCGCGAGCACATGTGAAGAGTTTTAACTCTTTCTTCTCTGTGTCAATTACATGTCTTTGAATGCAACACTCTGCAGATTCACTTTATTTCGACATTGTCTAATAATCCAAATGTAGTTGTATAAGTTACTATTATACAAACCAAAGGACAGGCAATGATTTCCGGGCTACAGAGGGCAGAAATAAGGCTTTTTGTTGCAAAGAGAGCCAATCTAATAATATAATAATTTTATGTATGACGACTTCAGATGCAAAAGCCTCTAAGTACCATCTGAAATTGTATTTTTATGTTCAGTTATTTCACTTAAATGGCAATGAAAAGTACCTATTAATTGTCATTAAACTTAAAGTGAAATTACTGAACTTAAATATACAAGCTTGATAAAAATTCAAAAATTCGGTTTTAGAAGAAAGTTTCCAATAGCACTCAGAGGCTTTTGCATCTGAAGTCTTCATATATATATATATATATATATATATATATATATATATATATATATATATATATATATATATATATATATATATATATATATATATATATATATACAGTGCAATGCATAAGTTAATACACCCATGCTAAAGTTGACTAAAAAGAGGAATAAAAAAATCATCTTTTGGAAATTGAACTTAATGCCTTAATTTAAAAAATTAGGAAAAATCCAACCTTTAAGGACACCGATTTTCTTTGTGAATGAATAATGTATCGTAAATAAATAAATGTTCTTCCTTAAAATACATGGTGCATAAGTGAGTACACCCCTATGTTAAATTCCCATAGAGGCAGGCAGATTTTTATTTTTAAGTATTTTTTATTTTTTTATTTTTTAGGATATTATGCATCCTGATAAAGTTTCCTTGGCCTTTGGAATTAAAATAGCCCCACATCATCACATAGCATTCACCATACCTAGAGATTGGCATGGTTTTATTTCAGTTAGCCTAATAGCTAGTTTGATTTGCATTGAGAGATGATCTTATGGAAAGTACTCCATGCCAGTCTCTAGGTATGGTGAAGGCTATGTGATGATGTGGGGCTATTTTAATTCCAAAGGCCAAGGGAACTTTATCAGGATGCATAGTATCCTAAAATTAAAAAAAAAAAAAAAAAACTTAAAATTAAAAATCTGCCTGCCTCTATGGGAATTTAACATAGGGGTGTACTCACTTATGCACCATGTATTTTAAGGAAGAACATTTATTTATTTACGATACATTATTCATTCACAAAGAAAATCGGTGTCCTTAAAGGTTGGATTTTTCCTAATTTTTTAAATTAAGGCACTAAGTTCAATTTCCAAAATATGGTTTTTTATTCCTCTTTTTAGTCAACTTTAGCATGGGTGTATTAACTTATGCATTGCACTGTATGTATATATATATATATATATATATATATATATATATATATATATATATATATATATATATATATATATATATATATATATATATATATATTATAAGCCTATATGATCCGAAGTAATAGTTACTCGCTACTTGAGTAGTTTTTTCATTGGATACTTTTTTACTCTTACTCAAGTAACTATTAAGATTATTACTTTTACTTTTACTTTGAGTAAATATTTCTATAAGTACTTGTACTTTTACTTGAGTACAGTTTTTGGGTACTCTACCCACCTCTGGTAAACAGGCCTTAATATGTAGCGGAAAAACACCCAATCTGGCAACACTGAATCCTCTCTGAATAATTTAACCAGTAATTTATCACATCAGAACAGAAGCAACTGAAGTCATAAAAACACATTTCAAACTCACCAACCAAATGCCAAAAACAGTTTTTAAATAGATATAGAATAGAAGAGAAAAAAAAGAAAATAAAGTGTTAGTATTAACTTAATGGAGGAAAAGAGTAACAAGCACCACTTAAATGTCCAGCCCGCAGAAGTCACACTTACCCTGTAACTACATGAACAAGAGTATATTTCTCCAGTATTTAAGCAAAAGTTGCAATAGTTTTAGTTCCCTTAGTTTCAAAATACCCACAGTTAAAATTATTTGTTAATTCTTCTGGTTATTACCCCTTTATTCCTAAAACTTTACATGTTGTAGGTACACTATAATTACAGAAAGTTACACTGTAAATTAGTTTTAAATACGCAGTTCTTTGCGGGCCGTAATCTAAAGCGTTACCAAGCAAACTCCAGCAGCTCGAGCTCTTACTAGAACCAGGAAGTGTGATCATATTAGCCCGGCTCTGTCAACACTGCGTTTGCTCTCTATCAAACATTACATACATTTAAAAATCATGATGATTACTACAAACTACTATTACTAAGATCAGAGTTTAGAGTGACTGAAATAAACAATATCATAAAACAACAAAAAGAAAAAATGGAATTTAATTTTGTCATTAAAAACAGGTGAAACCAATAGTCTATTTAACCCTTTCACACGTGATTCTGACTGGGTGAGTTTATCAAGGCGACATTTATTTTAGAACGTTTCCCCATTATTGTTTCCATGGCGAACCGTCATCATCTTGATTTAAAATGTGAGATGGCGCCGCCATGTTTGTTTGCGCCGCAGTTCAAATTGTCTGAAGAGTTTGAATCTGACAGTTATGTGACATCACTGAACATTCCAAATCCCAAATGTGGGACCGTATCACTCAAAAGGTTTACTCACTGATGAGAATGGAGACACGGAGCCTGAAACTCTTGATCTCACTGTTGATCAGTAGTTTATAATATCCTTCATGTTTAGTTCTGGTGTTTGTGATGGTCAGAGATCCAGTTTGATTGTCCAGTTTCAGTCTGTCTCTGAATCTCCCATCAAGAACATCATCATAAACATTGATTCTGTCGGCCGTTACATTGATTTCTGCTATTAAAGTCCATTCATCTCCAAACCTAGATTGAAACCACCACTGAATCACATCATCATCCTTCATTTCAGTAAGACCAGAGTTTAGAGAGACTGAATCTCCCGTCGTCGCTAACACTAAGTACACTTCTGGACTTGACATCAGGAATGAATCACCAAACTCTCCTGAGGAACAGAGTTTTTCACAGATTAAAGCTTTAAAATCACTTGATGTTGGTTTGATGAAGCTTCACTAAAATACTTTTAATCGTGTAAATGTGAAGTGATTAATATTCTGCAGAAGTTCAAAGACAAAAGATGATTAATGAAAATGAGAAAGTTCAACAGTTTTATATTATCAATAACTGCATTAAAAATATCGACTTTAATCTCAAATAAGAGTGTTATCTCTCAGCAAAATCACACATTATTTGTTTCTATACGAGAATAACAGTGAATGTTAATCCTTTCTGACTAATTTAACCAGTCATTTATCACATCAGAACAGAAACAACTGAAACAGAAAAACATATTTAAAACTCACCATCCAGACGCCACAAACACAAACAGAGCAAAACTAATTTGAGGAACATTTTCTTCATCGGTTCACTGAAAAGCCCACGATAGTAACTCTTAATGTCTGAAACACTCAGATTGATCTGAAAGACTGAACTGAGATATTTATCTGGTTGTGTGTGAATCCTCCCCCAACCTCAGTCAGTTTCCGCTCACACATCCGTCTCCTTTAACATCACGAAAATCAACAAGCTTTTGCTGATCTTACATTTTCAAATGAATTCTGGCCCTGAATGAAAACTAATAGCAGAAGAGTGAAATATTGGATTAGATATCTGTATCTACTGGTGTGTTATTTAGTGCTGTGAGCTGTCAATCATATTTGACCTCTGACTTGTGACTCTTATTTGACTGTTGATGGATTCACTTTATTTCAGTGTAAAGATGTTTTGTGTGGAGTGGAAGATTGTGAGCTTCTTATTAGCAGGAGAGAAAATGAAGAAACGCTTCAGCCACAAACTACTGACACACACAGAGACGACAAACATCCAGCAGAAGCTGTTTATCCACCCGTAAATCACATGTATAATGTTTGCCTGTGTTGTTGCAATAAAATTCAGGAGTGAACATTAATGCAAACATACAGTAACCTGTAAATGTAATTGTTCATTTAGAGAAATATCATTTGGTTACCAGAAAGTTTTGGTCTTTGGAAAATTTGGTGAGAAAAGCTAGAGTTCATAATCAGATATTTTGCTTTTTATTGCAGACTTTGGTATTTTGGTGAAATTTTGGTTAAAACTCTAGTTGAAACACATGTACTTCAGTGCTAAAGCATGCTATTATCGGCATAAAACAGGAAGTTGTTGTAACTCAAGCATGCAATGTCCAATCTCCTCCACACTTCACGTTTGTACATGCCTGAATGTAGTTATAGACATAGCAGCACCACCAGCTGGCCAGTGCTAACTGAAGCGTCACATTTAAACCTGCGCTTAGCAGCTTCTGTCAACATAAAGCCCGCCTTCTTTGATTTGATTGGTCATCTCATCACCGAGCCCGAGGAGTGCAAGCTCACGACTTCCAAATCAATGTGCAAAAAGATGGCCGCGTTAGCTTGAGCGTCTGCTGTTTGATTCGACTGCTCTGTAAATTGGACTTGGTATAACTCATCATCAACCATTCTACATTTATCTTCAATTAGGCCTACTTAACAATGGATCAGGCAGAGGTTTCCCTGCAAACAATTTGGGACACAATTCAGCTGATCAAAGTTAAAATGACTGATTCCAAAACTGAGACTATACAAGCTAGCCTTACCAGCATTCATGGATCTTTATCTTCACTGTGCGAACAAATTTCGGAGCTCGAACACAGGGTGAGCTCTAACGAAGATAACTTTGAAGACCTGTCGAAACACGTGCAAACTCTTGAAAAAGAGAATGCCTACCTGAAGGACAGAGTTGACGACGCTGAGAACAGAAGTCGGTCATGTAATCTTCGTTTTATCAATGTGCCCGAAAAGAGTGAAAGGCAGTGATGTGATCGTCTTTTTGAATCAGCTGATTCTGCTTCTTCTCGGCAGAGATCAATTCTCTGCTGCACCGGTTATTGAGATGGCCCATCGCTCTCCTACATTTAGTTCTGGATCCAGGTCTGCGCCCAGACCAATTCTGGTCAAGTTTCTGCATTTGCAGGACAAAGTAAAGATTTTACGTTTGGCCAGGGAGAAGAAAGAACTCTTTTACAAAGTACTCAAGTGCACATTTATCCGGATTTTAGTGCCGTTCTGACCGAGAAGCGTCGGCAGTTTGATGTTGTGAAGAAGAAACTCTGTGCTGCGGATATTAAATACTCTTTGCTGTATCCCTGTACGTTGAGGGTGATGGTACATGGAAAACCTAAAATATTCTGTTGCTCTGAGGAAGCAGAGACTTTCTTTCGAGATCTCTACAGGGCCGGAGTGGGGCCACTTTTCGAAATATTAATTTTTTAAATATTAAAGTTATAAGTGAAAACCAAACGCGAGTGCTTCATGAGTATATATATATATATATATATATATATATATATATATATATATATATATATATATATATATATATATATATATATATATACACACAAATTCACAACTGGTTCCCATACAGGCAATATAAATGATATAAATGCATTTTTATTTTATTTTAAATTAATATAAACTTTATATATTAATATTATATTAATATTTATTTATATATAAACTTTGCTTACACCTCACAAAATTTAAATTGTTGCAAAGCCTTTTACAAAGTAAACCATTACCAATATAAATTAAATATTAGCTAAATTTATGAAGAAAGTAAATAATAAAATCTAATAGGCTTTTAATAACAGCTCCCAGGAAAGTCTAATTTTCCTCGAAACTGCCGCTTTAAAGGTGAACTAAGTAACTTTTTTACCTTAACTGAACAGCTTCGGAGTCATTGGAATGGTTATATTACTTATTTCGGGTTGAATGGTGGTCGTTTCGCACCCCCCTGGTGCCCGAGAGCGGAAAATACGCACTTGCAACTTTGAGCTGGCGGGCCGGCTTCCTGTCTTGTTGTTATCATTAATTTACACATTAGCTCTGCATAAAGGAAATAAAGCAGCGCAATCAGTGAATAACAATACGCAAAAAAAAAAAAAACATTGTTGTGTACTTTTGTATGTATCACATGATACTATAGGCTACATTGTGTTATAGGCATATTACCCAAGCATAACACGCACTAGTAAACACTTCTGATAACACTTAAACACTTCTGTTTCTAATACAGATGCTGAGGGAGTGACTGTGAATTAAACATCGTTCTCTCTTCTGACTCAATCTAATCAACCTCTCTATATTTGTCATGGAAACATATTGTTGATGTGTTTATGTGAATATGTGTTTTACTCCAGAAAATCTGTCAGAGGCACAAAATAACAATAATATTTTTACAAATTAGTCTGTAGTGGTAGTAGAAGAAGAATATTATTAAATAAAAACCATTTATTATGCATTATTATATGATATAATATACATTTTATTATGTAATAAACTATTTAACTCAATGTAAACATTTACAAAAAAAATTAAATGTCTTAATAATGTAAAGCCATATTTTTTTATTGAACAATTTCAATTTATTAGGGAACAATAATATGCATGTGAACATATACACAAATAACATGACATTAAATCGCCATTCGATATATGTGCATATTCCTTGCAAAATAAAACAATAGCTTTACGCTTAACACTATGTTTTAACCCCTGACATTCAAAGATAGAAAAGAAATAGACATAGATTAATAATATAATTGTTACACTATGAACGCGACTTTTCAGGAGTGAACATTTTGTCCTAAAGAACCCAATAACAAAACCATACCAGTTTATTACAATTAAAATGTAGATAATCTGATATAGTGTCTAGATGTTGCCTTTCAGAATCACAAGTTACGGGTCAACTCTCCGTCCATCAATGAGTGCATAACCTTCTTTTAGGAATGCTCTTTTCCCATTTTTCTGGCTTCTTGAACTTTTAGTCACAACTTAGCATGAGCTTCACGATCTTCCTTTGAAAAGTCTTCTTTAAACTGGACGTTCATCTCTTCACTCCTGCCTCTCTCGTCTGGATGATCACTGGCCTGGGATTCCAATCACTGTTTCTCTTATTTCTTCTTATTCTTTTTCTGGGAGGCTGATTAGCCTGAGATCCCATCTGTTGTTCAGTGAGATGTTCTCCTTCCTCAAGTCCATTTCCTCTTTCTTTCTGCCAATGTCTTCTTTGTTCTCTTGAACTGCTTGAGCATTTTCCTCCATTCTTTTTTCAATCGCTGATCCTTCTTGTCGAATCTCTTAATTAGGGTTTGAATTGCGTCAAATATCATTTTGTGATTTCATCCATTTGTTTGCTTTTGTCTTTCGCCTTTATTCTTGTTTTTTTGGGGTTCGGGCTGGGCAATGGTGTGTTCTTATCTGACTTTGCCAGTTTCTTCCATCATCGCTTCAACTTCTTCATCACATGCCTCTGTGAGAATGGTCATGATAAAGTCATGTTTGGCTAAAGTCAGACTCTGGTCTCATTTACATTTACATTTATCTGAGGGAAATACAAACAATAAGCCTTTCAAACTGGATTTTTTTTTATCAGACTGAAAATAGGCAAAGAGAGTGAGCGTTCTGCTTTAGATTTCAATACTTCCTGAAAAAGATGAACATATGAAGGCAAATAAGTAAACCTCAAGTTACATATGTAAGTTTGTGAGAAATGACATTAGTACCTGATGTGTGAATATTTGCTTGATCTCCTTCAGCTCTTCTGGATCTGATGTCATAAACCACAATAATGACAGTAGCCACGCCCACCAGAGCAGAGAGGACCAATCGGATCACAGCTTCAGTAGGACCACAACAGTGGACAGAGTCTGAGGAATAAACACATCAAACTGAGATCAGATCAGTCAATAAACACTAATATCAGCGCTGACATCAGCTAATATCAGCGCTGTGGTACCTGTACATGTGTGACAGAGTGTGTTGATGTCCAGATGTGTGGTCTGGTTGCTGATGGGATTGTTCAGCACACAGCTGTAGGTGTTTTTATCCTGATATTCCACCTCCAGAGGTAGAGAGAGACTGATGCTGAGATCAGACGCACTGATGCTGGACAATACACTGATTCCTGCGTACCAGGAGAGAGTCGCATGACTCACATTCACCACTGATGAACACACCAATGAACATGAAGATGATGATGAAGAACAGTGTGAAGAGTTACTGCTGATGACAGGAACAGGCAGACGAGCTGGAAAACATGAGAGAATAAAGATAAATGAAGATAAATGAGAATGAATGAAGATATTCCAGCAGACGAAGAAGAAACATCGAGAGGAACCGAGATGATCAAAAGTAGAGCATTTAAAAACAATTTAATAGAAAATGAAATATAAATCTGTCTGTTAATGTAAAAACAATAAGGGAATTAGTTATTTAAACTAACAAGTCATGATAAGATACTACTTTATAAGCTGTAATAAATAAAACGGGTGAAACTGATATTTAACTCACCGTAGACATTGAGACGAAAATAAAACCTCATCTGGAATTTGTTGGTCTGAAGTTCGTAACATCCATCATGTTCAGTTGTGGTGTTTGTGATGGTCAGAGATCCAGTTTGATTGTCCAGCTTCAGTCTGTCTCTGAATCTCCCATCAAGAACATCATCATATACAGTGATTCTGTCGGCCGTTACATTGATTTCTGCTATTAAAGTGTTTTCATCTCCAAACCTCCACTGAATCACATCATCATCCTTCATTTCAGTAAGATCAGAGTTTAGAGTGACTGAATCTCCCTCCATCACTGACACTGGCCGTCTAGGATCACTACCAAACACTCCTGAAGAACAGAGTTTTAAAGCTTTTAAATCACTTGATGTTGGTTTGATGAAGATCCATTAAAAAACTTTTATTAATTTAAATGTGAAATTGATAATATTCTGCAGCAGCACAAACAAAAGACAAAAGATGATGAATGATTGCAATGAAGAGAGAAATATATGTATATATGGAACAATTACTAAAACCAATAACTAAAACTTTTACTTTAATGTTTAATGTCACACTAAAATTAGTGTGTGGATTAGCTGAGCTTCATATTTATATATTTTTTATTTAATCAATCCATTATAACTGAGTTTAGAGCTGAATTCAAACTTGATCTCACAGTGAAATCACAGTTTAATTATTTCTATATGAGAATAACTGTAACATGTTTGTTCTGTTTAGATTTAGTTTTCTCTCTGTTTCCATTTGCCTGTGTTCTCTATCATTAGCTCATTAATCCCGTCCTGTTTCTGTTCTTCTGATTATCTCTCTGTTATTTAAACCCTGAGTTCTGTTCAGTTCATCGTCCGGTATCGTCTACGTTACGTGGTTGTGTTTCTCCTCATGATTCTCCTGTGTATTGTGTGGATTATTAGATTAAAGACTGTTCTTTGAGTTATTTCCTGAGTCGTGTGCTTCACTACAGCCACAGCTGACACTAACAGTGAATGATAATCTTCTCTAACTAAATTAAAGGGATACTTCAGCATTTAGCATTTAGCATTAAGCTTTGTATCAGTAGAAAACCTGTAGTATTTTCAAATTACCGTGCTTCCCTCCCTCATATCCCCCTGAGATGAGAGATTTATATATTTTTTTGTCTGGAAAAAAATCCTCCGATGACGCAAAAATCGTCATTTTGCATCATCGGAGGATTTTTTGGCCAGAGGCGAGAGACTAGAGCCAGTAGGAGGAGCTGTTATTGCATATGTTCTGCATGTTTTCAACCCGCCCATAGAGGGTGGGATCTCACTCACAGAATGTACAAATAGTGTCAGCCATCTTTTTTTTGGAAGGTAAGCCAACAGGCTCTTGCTCTGTGGAGAAAGCTGAGTAGTAGGGGTTATACATCCTCTTTTTCCCGGACATATCCGGCCGTCCTACAGTCGCCATTCATTGTTTACATGCACACCTTTTGTTTCAGTCTAACTGAATTCATTCCGATTGGTGAATCTGAATGTAGTGTTTACATGAACGCTATACAAGTGATCAGTTGATGTGTGTTTTAGCATTGCTAAGAAAATTCCCGCTCCTCCGTGAGAGATAGCCTTCGAGACCGGTGTGTCTCACAGGTGTCGCTCAACAGTAATGACGCCACCGGCCTCGCACCGTTCTCCCGTGGCCGTCAGCCTTGTCCTGCTCGCCACAGTAAACATGATGAATGGCGACTGTAGAACGCAAAAGCCGAATCCCGGACATTTTGTGCGATCTCGAAATCCCGGGCAGACTCGTCACGGAGACTCACAATAAAACGGCGTCTTTTCAGTTTCGAGTCAACTAGGTGTGGCTTGTGGCTTCGTACGGCGGCTAAGCAAGTGCATTCTGGGAGATGTTGTCTTTTATCCACATGAGCCAAAAATATTTTTTTGGGCTTTTCTCAGTCTAGAAGGCTCCAAATTAAAAAATAATTTCACATTTCTACTACATAAATGACCCAATTTAAATAAACATTCATCTTTCCAGAGGTGAAGTATCCCTTTAACCAGTAATTTGTCACATGGTACCAGAATATAAATAGAAATAAAGTTTCTTTATTTCCAGACGCCACAAACACAAACAGAGCAAAACTAATTTGAGAAACATTTTCTTCATCGGTTCACTGAAAAGCGGTGGTAACTCTTAATGTTTGAAACACTCAGATTGATCTGAAACACGACTGAACTTAGAAATGTATCTGTAATCCTCCCCCAACCTCAGTTAGTTTCCGCTCACACATCCGTCTCCTTTAACATCACGAAAATCAACAAGCTTTTGCTGATCTTACATTTTCAAATAAATTCTGGCCCTGAAGTTATGAAAATGGTGGTCTTGTTGGAGATGTTTGTACACTAAAATGTTGAATGTTTTCAGGGTAGTTTTTCCAGTCCTTGTACCGTCACTGTTGAAATATGAAAGATGTTATATAAACTCATGATTATTTCAGAAAACACTGATCCAGGCCTTCTCAGTTTCTTCAGAAGAAAAGACCAAAAGACTCAGTTTTTTACCAAGACTAAATCTTGCAGGTCACCAAATTCTAATTTCTCTAACAATTACATTTACAGGTTACTGTGTGTTCCTTTAACTCCGACTTTGTTGTAGCAACACAAGCAAAAATTACTTAATGACGTAATTTACTGGCTTTTGCATCAAATGAACCCTGCAATGGTTTTTCTCTTTTATTTTATCTGTACAAACATCTGTGTGTCTGGTTTGATCTGTCGGTGGATAAACAGCTTCTGCTGGATGTTTGTCGTCTCTGTGTGTGTCAGCAGTTTGTGGCTGAAGCGTTTCTTCATTTTCTCTCCTGCTAATAAGAAGCTCACAATCTTCCACTCCACACAAAACATCTTTACACTGAAATAAAGTGAATCCATCAACAGCCAAATAAGAGTCAGAGGTCAAATATGATTGACAGCTCACAGCACTAAATAACACACCAGTAGATACAGTTATCTAATCCAATAATTCTCTATTCGCTATTAGCAGGAGAGAAAATGAAGAAACGCTTCACCCACAAACTGCTGACACACACAGATCAACCACAAACGTCTAGCAGAAGCTTTTTATCCACTCGACAGATCAAACCAGACACCAAAGTGTAGAAGTGATCTTTGATGGCAATCTTTCTTTTGAAAGCCACATTTCTGGCGTTTGTAAAACCCGCTTTTTTCCAATCTTAAAAATGTCTCTAAATTACAACATATGCTCTGAATATCAGATGCAGAAAAGTTAGTTCATGTGTTCATGACCTCAAGGCTAGATTATTGTAATGCTTTAACGATAGGCATTATTGGTAGATGTTATCTGAAATAAAATGAGGTCAGATTAAACCAGTGATCTCAAACTCAATTCCTGGAGGGCCACAGCTCTGCACAGTTTTGCTCCAACCCTAATCAAACACACCTGATCCATCTAATCAAGGTCTTCAGGATTACTAGAAACTTCCTTGCAGGTTTGAGTTGGAGCTGGTTGGAGCTAAACTGTGCAGAGCTGTGGCCCTCTAGGAATTGAGTTTGAGATCACTGGAATAAACTGTGTGAGAGTTTGGAGTGTTTAAAAAGATGAGACGTACAACAGATATAAATTAAACGTATTTACAGTTTCCACATGGAACTTAAAACAACACAATAAAACTAGAATTTGAAGATATTCAAGCATTAAAAATACTGTTAAAAGCATGGAGTCCGTTTGCACTATACCATAAAACAGTCCATAAGAATCCTAACGTGTTGATAGTCCCAAAGTGAATGCGAGACATGTCCACTGGTGTATATGCAAATCCCACGGAAGTGATAATCCAAACTGTGCTGGAAAGTCCACAAAGGTAACCCCACCGTCCAGTGTGCTGGAGATCACCATAAGGTCATAGTGTGAGCAACGACCCCCAGGGTGCTTCTCAATACTCTGATTGATGCTTCCTCGTTTCCTCACTCCTCTGTCCTCCAGCCTGTGACCCGGAAACCGATCGTACTCGGTCATCTTGAAGGACCATCCTAAGGGGGTGATTGCGCACATGACAGGCAGACCCATGATCATTTAAAGACATACACACATTTAAAACAGATAAGAGGAATACAATGGCTACACGTACGTTTACACGACAACAATATGCTTTAAAGCAGAGAAGTTTTTCCTTTGAGTTTTCCGCGTACAGACGACACCATTGTCAAAACGATCCCCATTCACACGGATCTGCGAAAATGAATAAAACGCTGTATTCTGGTGCCAGGCCATTAGATGGCGATGAAACACAATAGACTGAACACACAATACGCATGTGCGTGACGTCATCATCTTCAGAGATTAGCGTTTTTGTTGTATCACAAAGACTGGACAAACTAGATATTTCAGGGTGATCTAGTCTGGATTAAAACTCAAAACATTTTTTGTTAATTAAATCTCAAAACGATTTATGTAGCGTGGCCACATAAGGGGAAGCTTATGTATAGTAATACTGATGAATAACAGTGTATGTTCTGTCATTTATTTTAACTGCTTTCCCCATATAAGGAACCAGCATTCCGGCGTTAGGGAGAGCGTGCTTTTATTCTCAAAACTCACCCGATCGATTCTGGATTACTTTTTTGCGGGTTGGTTTTGGAGCGCTTTGCTTGGGAAGTATATCCGTTGTGTTCGTTGGCTGGATTACTCGCCTCGGAGGACTTTAAACTGTCAGAAACTTCCTAGATTATTCTGCTCCTGGATTCGACTTCCTTACCAGTGGCCATGCAGGGAGGAAAGCCAGGGAGTCTTCAGGTCTTGGTGCTTGATAGTGCTCACGCTTTATGTTGTCATTCAGACATGTAGTTCATCCAGTCCGTTGGCTCTTCAACTCTTTTGATAACTCCTAATGTCTAATCCTGTCTAATTCTTTCTTTAGACCAGGGGTTCTCAAAGTTTTGATAGGTGAGGGCCAATTTAGGAACCCAACATTGAACTGAGGGCCGCCAAAGGGGCGGGGGAGAAAAAGAAAAAAAAATACTGAAAAGAAAATCCCATTTGAAATAATTTTAATGACCAGGTTGCATCTCTACAGTTTACATTTATTGAGGCTATTATTATATAACTGAGGCTAAACCTGGCAAATCTTGAGAAAAATTGCAATGCAAACAAAATCCCTGGGGTTCTCTACCCTCAACAGACAAATTTGGGATATAACAGTCCTGTGTGCAGTCCATTTCAAGAACAAACTTATTTAGAACAAACAGCCTCAGTGTGCCTTGCTTCTTATCAGCATAGGCCTTATTCAGGGGCAATTCCAGCTACCAAAGCACCACAGGAAAACCTGACAGGGACAGGGACAGGGACAGGGAGAGAGAGAGAGAGAGAGAGAGAGAGAGAGAGAGAGAGAGAGAGAGAGAGAGAGAGAGAGAGAGAGAGAGAGAGAGAGAGAGAGAGAGAGAACTTTTAAAATAGAAGCTTACCAAACGAGTCGTAATCATCATCATCATTCATATCTATAATTGCCTGTCAGTCGCGTTTCCATTATTACAGATTTGCGCAAATGTTTTGCGCTATTATTAGGCTATCTATCTTTTTAACGCGTAATTGAAAAACGAAAAATGAATGGTTGTTGTCTTTTTAAAACGCAAAGTTGAACACCAAAATTTTAATTTGAACTGGCTACACCAACTGCTGCGCAAAAAAGTAAATATCAACGAATTTTCAGATTTTTGTTTATGACTTTTTGCCCCTTTATTAAACATTTAAAATATTCACAAATTAATATGGAAAACATATCGATTTTACTGGTTTTCTAAGGCCAAATTAGAACCTGGAATTGTTTTTTCTGGAAACCTGGAAACGTTTTTTGTTATTATGAGTTTACACAAATAAAAGTAGTTGCGAATAATGTATAATTATTTTCTGTATGGACTACGCCAGAATGGACTACGCTAATGGAAACGCGGCTATAATAAGCTTGTCATTAAGTCACTTTTCACTTGCGATCGGTCGGACCACACCTGTAATTACCGCTTATGCCTATAGATGCCGCTAAACACCACTAAACGGAGATTCATTTTTTCAAAGCAATGTAGCCTACAGTTTTAACAGTTTTACAGATGTTATCAGATGTTATCAGATGTTATCGCGGGCCGCCAGAAATGTTTCTGCGGGCCGCACTTTGAGAACCTATGCTTTAGACGATCGTTGAGCGTTGCTGGAACTCGAGGATCCACTACAGGTTGCGCATTTTCTTTCAGCTGAATCTTGTGAACATAAGGAAAGACACCAAAGCCTTTAAACACATCTGCGAAGCTCTGCACTGTGTCACAGTTGCTTGTACTCACAGCTGAACTGTCATGGTTGATGTGATTCACCCTTTCGACAAGATTCAAGTTCTCACAGACTTTGTCACCCGACAGGGACTCTATAGTTCCTCACCAGTGAACAGCTCATGAGTTCACACTTACAAATAACTCAAATACAAATGTATTTGGCGTGATGTCCGAGGAGCTCGATATTTGGCCCGAACCCGGTAGGAACAAACCAAGAGTGAGGAGTCGGGGTGGTGGAGGGATGCTGAAACTGTCGAGGAATGTAGATCCATAGATTATTATAGATTACTCCTCCCGAACTTTGTTAATAAAACAACATTAGGTGATGCACTTTCTCTTTCACTATTACTTTTAGCTTGCATATACTTAGAGTTTCATTGCTTTGTCTAGTGTGGTCATCTATCATCTTGACAGATCACTCTTTTTGTCTCACTGTTCATTTAGAAACACATTGTTTACATGTTTACACCTTTACATTTCGCATATGTTTTCCAGAAGCTGGACACTGCTTAGGCTGATGATCGGTACCACAACGACTGCAACTATAAACACCATCCTTCTGCTTTACAGCTCTGGATGTGTGTCGCTTCCCTTTAAAGGAAACTGCAGTGATTGTGGCATCTGTGCTTGCAGACATGCTCTTTGGCTTCATCTCACCCAACATTTTCACATGAATTTGGGCAAGTTCACTGGCTTGACAGATCTTAAATGCATCTGTATCTGGCGAATATTCACTCCCTACCCAACAAAATGGACAAACTCCTTCTTCTCTCCCTGACATATAAGGACTTTCCAAACTCTGCTGCTCTTTGTTTCACGGAAACCTGGCTGAATGAAGCCATTCCGGACAGCGCGCTTCATCTGCCGGGCTTCCAGCTGTTTAGAGCGGATCACGAAGCAGAATAAACGGGAAAATCGTGTGGCGGCGGGACATGCTTCTACATCAACGAAAGGTGGTGTACAGATGTAACAGCATTGAGGAAGATTGCCGTGATCTAGAAGCACTCTTCATCAACTGTGTGCCTTTCTACTCGCTGCAGGAGTTTTCCTCGTTCATTCTCGTGATTGTTTACAGCACGGTACATGTCCAACCAGAGACAGTAATATACTGGACCACTGTTACATAAAGGATGCATATCACTCTGTCCCACCGGCAGCTTTGGGGCTCTCTGATCACTGTTTGGTTCATCTTATACCGACCTACAGGCAGAAACTGAAATCAGCTAAACCTGTAATGAGGACTGTATAAAGATGGACTAATGAAGCAGAGCAGGATTTACAAGCCTGCTTCGAGTGCACTGTCTGGAGTGTTTTTGAGGCTGTTGCCACCGACCTGGATGAGCTCACGGATTCTGTAAAATCATATATCAGTTTCGGTGAGGATATGTGCATCCCTACCAGGACTCATTTAACTTACAATGACAAACTGTGGTCCACTGCAAAACTCAGAAAACTTCACCAGGCCAAAGAAGATGCCTACAGGAATGGGGATGAGCCTTGTTTAAACGGGCCAAATACACACTGGGAGATCAGAGCGGCTAAGAGGAACTATTCTGAAAAGCTGAGAAACCAGATGTCAGCCAACGACCCTGCATCAGTGTGGAAAGGCCTGGAAGACATTACTAACTATAAGACACCATCCCCCAGCACTGTGGAGATTCAACAACTGGCCGACGATTTGAACAAGTTTTATTGCAGGTATGAAAAACCCTGTCTCATTCTGACCTTCTCTCCATACACCCATCAACACCTCCAGCAACCCCCCCCCCCCACTCCTGCACTTCAGGTCTGTGAAGAAGGTGTGTGTTGGGTCTTCCTGAAACAGAAGACAAAGAAAGCACCAGGGCCAGACGGTGTTACACCAGCCTGTCTGAAATCCTGTGCTGACCAGCTGTCCCCTATCTTCACACAGATCTTCAACAGATCACTAGAGCAAGTTTCTTCCTGCTTCAAACGCTCCACCATCATCCCCGTCTCAAAGAAACCCAAAATCACTGGACTAAATGACTACTGACCTGTTACCTTAACATCTGTGGTCATGAAGTCATTTGAAAGACTGGTGCTGGCCCATCTGGAGGACCTCACTGGACCCTTGCTCGACAGTTTGCTTATCGAGCAATCAGGTCTGTGGATGATGCAGTCAACTTGGGACTGCATTATATCCTACAACATCTGGCAGGGACGGACTGGGGCTAAAAAACAGCCCTGGACTTTCTCCCAAATAGGCCCATCATCCGGCCATTCGCCTCTAGCCGTGTGGGACAGACACTAGCCAGGATGTCCTGATACTATGCCACAATACTGTAGCCTATCAGACAAGGTATTCACAGCAAGTAACATCTCAAAACCAATGATGATAATTGGGGTTGTGTTTATTAATGAAGCCTCAGCCTTCAAATAAAACAAAAAATGTACAATGCCATAAAATACAAATAATGAAATGTCACTGGCTACAGTAACCCAAATTACACAAACTTGTAATTATAAAACATATAGTTAGGCTACTGTATACCAGGGATCTCCAACCTTTTTGTGTGCAAGGGCTACATCTAGAAGGAATTTTTATTTGTTATACTCCAATATTTATTATACATAACATTGTGAAGCTTTTTTACTTTTCACCATCATATGGGAAATAATAAAATATCTTGATATTCTGGTTCAGACTTAAAAGCATTTAAAAAAAATCCTGAAAACTTATGAAAATTATTATAATTTTTTTTTTTTTTGTTGATTTTCTATAAACCTATTGTACGTGTTATCAAAAACAGTAGCCCAAACATTTAGTATAAATATAAATGAAAAAAAAAATGAAAAAAAAATAAAATAAACTGCCATAACTTCTAAACAAAAACATTACTGCATTACATTTAATACATTTATACATAACTGTATTAATATAACAGCATTTTTAATAGTTAATTCATAGGTTTTGGTGTGTAATGTCTTCTAACTGGTTTGTTCTCGGAACAATGTTTCGCCTGTTTTTTTTTTTTTTGTTTGTTTTTTGCGTCAATATGTTGAGAATATCAGCGCTGTTTCATCTGGCTTTTTACAAGCTTAAATCACATAGTCATTTGTGGTTTATAATAGAGATAGAGAATTCTGAGCTGAATTGAAATGCTTCTCAGTGGATCGCGCAGCTCTGTGTAATACTGTTCGCGTGATCGAGATCAGCTTTGTCCGCGATCGCTGTTTTTTGGGCCGAGCTGATAATGCGCTGCTGAGATCAAACAAGTTTTGTTCCGCTTTTTAAGCGTTTGCCATTTGATGTTTCTCATACGCAACGCAAATGACAGCGTACAATCAAAGAGAGTTGGGTAATTTTGTAGAAGCAAAAGTTCAAATTAAAAAAGGTTTAGTTGAAAAGGTCGCAAAATTATAGGCTACTTTTCCAGAACGCACAGATTGTCAATCCGTCCCTGACATCTGGACAAACCAGGGACTTACAGTATGTGAGGATCCTGTATGTGGACTTCAGCTCGGCCTTCAATGAATGCTTGGCCTGTCCAAATGAACCCAGCTCCCTGTGCCCGCCTTCATCTGTCAGTGGATCACCAGCTTCCTGACCGACAGGCAAAATCCTCATCCAGCTCCTGCATAATCAGCACTGGCGCCTCCCAGGGGTGCGTTCTCTCCACTGCTCTTCTCCCTGTTCACCAAAGACTGCACCGCAAAAGACCCCTCTGTCAAACTCCTGAAGTTTGCAGACGACACCACACTTATCGGCCTCATCCAGGACGGTGACGAGTCTGCCTACAGACTGGAGGTTTAACAGCTGGCGTCTGGTGCAGTTTTAACAACCTTGAGCTTAACACCCTCAAAACAGTGGAGATGATCATGGACTTTTTATTTATTTGTGCAGACATACCTGTACATACTATCTATTGTCTATTTTTTTGTATATTGTGTATTGTTTTAAATCTATATTGTGTATTTTACTAATTCTATTTTATTCTTTTTTATTATCTGTGTCCTGTCACTGTTATTCTGTACTGTAGAAGCTTCTGTCACCAAAACAAATTCCTCGTATGTGCGAACAAACCTGGCAATAAAGCTCTTTCTGATTCTGATTCTGAAAAAGAGTGGCAATGTTAATTATTTGCTTTGATTGGAATTCTAACTTCATTTTCTACCAAGATCTGAGATCTGAGGATGTCCTGAAATGTACACCGCACTGTTCCCTCAAATAGTGTCATATTTAAGGGTATAGGGGGCGATTTCGGACACAGCCATGATCAAGACGATCTGCTGAAGTTCAAACTGAGCGTCAGAACGGGGAAGAATGGTGATTTAAGTGACTTTAAACGTGTCATGATTGTTAGTGCCCGACGGATTGGTCTGAGTATTTTAGAAACTGCTGATTTACTGGGATTTTCACACACAACCATCTCTAGGGTTCACAGAGAATGGTCAGAAAAAGAGAAAATATCCAGTGAGCTGTTTTTAGTTTGAGTTCACTCCTTTTATCATGTTTTGTTCAGTGATTTGAATGAAATATTTATCAGTGCAGTTTCAACATGTCTGTTTATTTTCTCTGAACAATTCAACGTGATTTTATTCTTAGTTTTTCTTCACTAGTTTCACAGTGTTCGTCACATAATACTGAACACAGCGCCATCTAGTGGCTTTCTTGAGTAACAGACACAATCACTGGATCTCATTACAGAGACTGAGTAAATAACTCCTGATAACATGTGAGTTCAGGGTGAGCCACTAGATGGAGGTGTTGCTCCTCAGACGAGACCACAGAGACAAATCACACTAGAGATTTAAAGACTTTATCGTTCCCTGTTGGAGGAAATGGAGCATCGATATGTTGTGTTTATGTATTTCACTGTGTTCTGAAAGCATATTATAATGTGTCCAAAATCAGTATTTTCTAGGGATAAATGAGAAGCTGGGCAAGTTGATTGTTTATTACTGTGGATAGAAAAAAAAAATAATGAGCTCATAATATAATCATTTACAAATAATGTTTTTTAAATAATATTTTAATAATGTAAAGGTTTAAATGTTGCACACTTCTGAAATCTTTAAACTATATATAGAGTCTGTATTCCTCCAGAGGGCGCTTAACATGATAAATGTAATTAAATATGGAGAAACTCTTGAACCTCAGAATGAGAAACTTTATTGATAAAGGGAAATATAAACAATAAAGACTGACAAATAAGATTTTTTTAAAAATCCCTAAATAATCAAGCTCAAATATTCAGTATTGCTTATGACAAAAACAGAAAACACACTTGAAAAACCTTTAAAGTTCAGCGTCCTGCTTTCATTTTGATACTTCCTGAACATATCAAGGCATAAATATCTGACATATGTTAAAATATGCAAATCAGTTTGTGAGAAATGCCATCATCAATCATGTACCTGATGTGTGAATATGTGCTTGATCTCGTTCAGCTCTTCTGGATCTGATCTCATAAACCACAATAATGACAGTAGCCACGCCCACCAGAGCAGAGAGGACCAATCGGATCACAGCTTCAGTAGGACCACACTAGTGGACAGAGTCTGAGGAATAAACACATCAAACTGAGATCAGATCAGTCAATAAACACTAATATCAGCGCTGACATCAACTAATATTTCTGAATACACAGAAATATGATCAAATCTAATCAACAATCTTATATTCGGTTCCAAGTGAGTTTTTATACGGTCTGTCATCTCAAATTATAAACGATTCAACAATTCAACATGTAAATAGTAGATAAGAATATTTGAAGGAGAAAAAAAGAGATCTCTGCTCACCATAGACAGAAACTCTGAATGATTTTGATGAGAATCTTCCTCCTGAATACATCAGTAGTTTATAATATCCATCATGTTCAGTTCTGGTGTTTGTCATGGTCAGAGATCCAGTTTGATTGTCCAGCTTCAGTCTGTCTCTGAATCTCCCATCAAGAACATCATCATATACAGTGATTCTGTCGGCCCGTTTAATGATTTCAGCTATTAAAGTGTTTTCATCTCCAAACCTCCACAGAATCACATCATCATCCTTCATTTCAGTAAGATCAGAGTTTAGAGAGACTGAATCTCCCTCCTTCACTGACACTGACTTCACTTCATCTGTCAAACACACAGAGAACAAACAGAAACAGGGTTTGCAAAGATTAATACTGTTAAATAATTTTATAACAGTTTACTAATTTTGGATA
Organism: Leucaspius delineatus; assembly: GCA_023718395.1. Lineage (NCBI taxonomy): Eukaryota > Metazoa > Chordata > Actinopteri > Cypriniformes > Leuciscidae > Leucaspius > Leucaspius delineatus. The sequence goes on along the minus strand of CM043363.1, from coordinate 47,288,749 downwards.
GTTTAAAATGTACATAAAAAATAAACAATATAAAATAACAAAAACAAAATTGTGTATGAATTCATAAAACAAAAAACAAAAAAACATTAAAAAACAGGTGTAAACTTTTTTGAACTCACCAAAGACAGATAGCCAGAATCTCTTTCTCTCACTGTTGATCAGTAGATCATAAGCTCCACCATGTTCAGCTCTGGTGTTTGTGATGGTCAGAGATCCAGTTTGATTGTCCAGCTTCAGTCTGTCTCTGAATCTCCCATCAAGAACATCATCATATACAGTGATTCTGTCGACCCGTTTATTGATTTCTGCTATTAAAGTGTTTTCATTTCCAAACTTCCACTGAATCACATCATCATCCTTCATTTCAGTAAGATCAGAGTTTAGAGAGACTGAATCTCCCTCCTTCACTAACACCAGTCCTGAATCACCAAACACACACACACACACACACACACACACACACACACACACACACACACACTCTCTCTCTCTCTCTCTCTCTCACACACACACACACACACACACACACACACACACACACACACACACACACACACACACACACACACACACACACACACACACACACACACAGTTAATGATTAATAAAAGTAAATAGTTTGAAATTTAAAATTGAAATTAATATCATCATTCAAAACCAAAAGCAAAATGAATGTTGCATTAATAATTGTATCGTTGTGCTATTTATTTATTTATTTATTTATTTATTTATTTATTATTTCTGAATAAAATATAAAACAAGGGAAACTGATATTTAACTCACCAATGACAAAGAAACTGAATATCTTTCTCTCACTGTTGATCTGTAGTTTATAACATCCTTCATGTTCAGTTGTGCTGTTTGTGATGGTCAGAGATCCAGTTTGATTGTCCAGCTTCAGTCTGTCTCTGAATCTCCCATCAAGAACATCATCATATACAGTGATTCTGTCGACCCGTTTATTGATTTCTGCTATTAAAGTGTTTTCATTTCCAAACTTCCACTGAATCACATCATCATCCTTCATTTCAGTAAGATCAGAGTTTAGAGAGACTGAATCTCCCTCCTTCACTAACACCAGTCCTGAATCACCAAACACACACACACACACACACACACACACACACACACACACACACACACACACACTCTCTCTCTCTCTCTCTCTCTCACACACACACACACACACACACACACACACACACACACACACACACACACACACACACACACACACACACACACACAGTTAATGATTAATAAAAGTAAATAGTTTGAAATTTAAAATTGAAATTAATATCATCATTCAAAACCAAAAGCAAAATGAATGTTGCATTAATAATTGTATCGTTGTGCTATTTATTTATTTATTTATTTATTTATTTATTTATTATTTCTGAATAAAATATAAAACAAGGGAAACTGATATTTAACTCACCAATGACAAAGAAACTGAATATCTTTCTCTCACTGTTGATCTGTAGTTTATAACATCCTTCATGTTCAGTTGTGCTGTTTGTGATGGTCAGAGATCCAGTTTGATTGTCCAGCTTCAGTCTGTCTCTGAATCTCCCATCAAGAACATCATCATATACAGTGATTCTGTCGGCCCGTTTATTGATTTCAGCTATTAAAGTGTTTTCATCTCCAAACCTCCACTGAATCACATCATCATCCTTCATTTCAGTAAGATCAGAGTTTAGAGTGACTGAATCTCCCTTCATCACAAACACACCTGAAGAACAGAGTTTTTCACAGATTAAAGCTTTAAAATCACTTGATGTTGGTTTGATGAAGCTTCACTCAAATACTTTTAATCATGGAAATGTGAAGTGATTAATGTTCTCCAGCAGCTCAAAGACAAAAGATGATGAATGAAAAGAGAAATAGATTTATATATGGAACAATAACTAAAAAAGACACTTTAACTTTAATGTTTAATGTCACACTAAAACTAATGCTGTTGAGTATCTGAGCTTCATATTTATATTTTTAATCAATCAATCCATAATAACAGAGTTTTGAATTCAAACTTGATCTGACAGAAGAGAAAAAAAGAAAAGAAAGTGTTAGTATTAACTTAATGGAGGAAAAGAGTAACAAGCACCACTTAAATGTCCAGCCCGCAGAAGTCACACTTACCCTGTAACTACATGAACAAGAGTATATTTCTCCAGTGTTTAAGCAAAAGTTGCAATAGTTTTATTTCTCAGTGCACTTTTGTTAAAAGAAAGTCCTGTATAAATGCACAGATATGGACCCTATAATTTTAAAAGCCTATATGTATTGGTTTACTATTATTACAAAACGGTTTGCAGTGTATGTTCTCACTAAATTTCTCTCAAATGTAAGATTGTTGTATTATAATAGTAGAATCAGTAACGCTTAGTTCTAAAATACCAACAGTATAAATAATTTGTTAATTCCTCTGGTTATTACCCCTTTATTGCTAAAACTTTACATGTTGTAGAGACACTATAATTACAGAAAGTTACACTGTAAATTAGTTTTAAATACGCAGTTCTTTGCGGGCTGTAATCTAAAGCGTTGCCGTTACCAAGCAAACTCCAGCAGCTCGAGCTCTTACTAGAACCAGGAAGTGTGATCATATTAGCCCGGCTCTGTCAACACTGCGTTTGCTCTCCGCACCGTATCTCTCAACAGGTTTACTCACTGTAGACATTGAGATGGACACTCTTGATCTCACTGTTGATCTGTACACTCAAAAAAATGCTGGGTTGTTTCTGTAAACAAATTGTTGGGTTGATTGTGCTGGGTCAAAAAGTTGGGTTGTTTGGGGTACTGTAAACACATTATTGGGTTGCTCATGCTGGGTCAAATGAGTTGTAAGGGGGTCATTCACAAATAAACCGCTGGTTGGGTTATTTTGACCCAGCAACTGGTTACTTTTTTCATTTTTTGCGGAACTTTCTGGATTCTTCACTTCTGACTCGAGGAGCACGCCACTCGGAGCAGGCAGCTGTTTTATGGTAAGTTAATATGAATGTTTACCTATATTTTTAATAAGTTGTGGTGGTAGCAGCAAGCTAATTTCACTGTTCAACATACAGTCTTTGATATGGAAGTGTGAGGGGTATCTTATTTATTCTGTGAAACATTAATTAGCCACAGCTAGCCGGTTAGAATTTTTGACAAAATCAAATGCCACATCGTTAAATCCTTAGTTGAAATTAAACCAGCTATATCAGCAGCCTTTTTGAAATATGCAGTTTAAATTCTAAATTCATCATGTAGTTATCGTAGGCCTATTCATTGTGGACGTTGCATATTTAAAAGTGAGAAAAGCGTTTTGTATAAAATCCATACGCGCAGTTTCCCTCACAGGGCTCGTACGTAAAATCAGCGGGAAATGAGTCTATTATGTAGGCTAGCTAGTGAGTTGTGAGTGAAAAGTCTGCTGGCGTAGTTTTAGAAATACTCGTCAGAAGAAGTGACTGTAAGTTCCAGCACAGTCTGCGTGTGTCTTCTGTACTGTTTCGAACCATCGTCCCCCCCCCCCCCCCCAAAAAAAAAGGTTTTCAAGAGCTTGATATAGCCTAGTTTTTTTTAGTAAATGTATGACTTGCAATCTTTATAAACAGCGACTGAGGACAGGAGAAATAAATGGACAGGCGCCAGTTTTGAGAAGAAAAGTATACCCGTTTAGTTGAACGAATGATCGTCAATATTTAAAACTTAAAAAATTTAAACTTACATGATAGCCTACCCTACCACCATGCATGTCATCTTTCATTTTATTGTGTGTAAGTTAACATCTAAACGAGGCGATCATCAGCGCTGCCAGTCAGGACATTAACGAGCAGCTTTGTGGGTTTGTGAGTTTTAATGTTAAAGACACTATCAACATTACAGTAATATTTTACTTTTAATAAAATAATGTTTTATTTTAATGCCTTAATGTTGATCATATTTGTCCAAATGACTCTTACTATACTTTTATTACTATTACTATAATCCAGTTTGCAAATACTGAATACACATTTTGTTTGTTTTTCACATTTGGTCATTTGGTAATGTTTGCAATAATTTTAATTGCATATTAAATAATAAATTGATACTTCCACAAAAAAAGCTTAACTTGCATGTCAGTTTTATTACAACACTCTAAGTGATTGTCCGGGAAGCAGACACACTCTGTCAGTTTAAATCTAGACTAAAATGCATCTCTTTTACCTGGCATTCATATAGAACATTATATATTTCTATTATTCAAATCAGTTAAATGATTATTAGGCTGCATAGGTCAGCCGGAACCAGGGACACTTTCCTATAACACCTGATGTACTCATTATTTAATAAGAAGAATGGCATGTTAATAATGTTTGTCTTTCTGTTCATTCTAAAGTTTACTGAAGTCAGCCGGATCCAGGCCGTATCCAGATCAGAAGTTGGACCTACGCCTGGACCCATCCATGACGCATCCCTGAAGGGCCAGCCTCATCAGCCCAGTGAAGGCCTCATCGACACGACCAGGGGCGCAGATAGAATTTTTTAACTGGGGGGGACCAAGCTGTCAGCAAATGATTTAAACTCAATTCGTTATTTTCGTAATTTGGGCTTTAACTAGTGCTCAAGTAGTAACTTTGCATAATTTGGGCTAATGATTTGCATTAAAAAGCCATTGGGGGATTGTTATTTGAAATCATGGATAAACAACAATGACCAAAGGTAAACAAAAGCCTACCTGATCACCACTAGCAATGCATGATCAGACTGTTATTTGACTAGTATGCCAATCACCCACCAAAACTTCATGTCTTTAGCAAAGTATGTTTTTTTTAAACATTTGCTTATCTCAGCATACAAAGTCTATCATTATGAACAAAAAAGCAAAGAACCTATGTGCAAATAATAATAATACTAATTGTTTGGTTTTTGAAAAAACGAGGTGATTGTTTTTTGTCTCTTCATCGCCTTTATATGACATTTATACAGTCAGTTTTTTTCAGTTCAGAAAATCACCGGCTCAGCTCAGAAATAGGGGCTGTTTACACCTGGCCACTTGATGCTTTTTCTGTGATGGGATAGCTATCCGATCATGAAAAGACCAGGTGTAAATGCCCTCCGAAACGCATTCGAGACAGATTTGAATCCGATCGCTCAAACCACTTCAGGAGGAGGTCTGGTCCGCATCCCAGACGAAACTGAACAAGTGTAAATGCATCTGGTTGTTGAAAGCATATATGTAAATTTTACTCCTTCCAAAAATGCTAAAAAATAAACGTGTGAGAGCGTGTTATAGGCTATATGTAATGTTATAGCCAGATATGGCGACGCTACTGGAACAGCATCGCCGCAGACGAGAAGCTGAACATATTCATCAAGCAAACTATCGCAAATAAAAGTGAAACTAAGTCACAGACGCGGGACCAAGCGTGGGAATTGAAGATCGGATTTAAATCCGTTTTGCAAAAACAAGTTTATGAAAGGCTATAGTGTATACACATAATGTATAGCGAAAACAGTGATTAATCCCCTGTTTTACCGATTTTTGTCGCGTTTCGTAGGGATAGTGAGGGCGGGGGACGGATCGGGTCACTATGAATCTGGGGGGGTCATGTCCCCCCCGTCCCCGGTGCCATCTGCGCGCCTGGACACGACTGATCCTCAACAAACTCGTCTCCATACCAGTGTGATGACTCCGACTTCCAACCAGATGGAACTGGATAAATATTCTGAATGTTCTTATTCAATCTGACCTCTGACCTGTAATGCTGCCTGGATCATAATCATACACTGTTCGCTCGTTGGCCAGAGGAGAACTGAACGACTGAGAATGGGTTCTCCCAAGGTTTTTTTCTCCATTCTGTCATTGATGGAGTTTTGGTTCCTTGCCACTGTTGCCTTGGCTTTTGGCTTGCTTAGTTGGGGACATTTAATATTCAACAATATTATTGATTTGCCTTAAGGTGGACGATGACGCAATTTTCTTCTAGAAACAAACTTTGTTGTATTATATTCACGTTACAGTATCACTGAAGCTGCTTTGATACAATCTGTATTGTAAAAAGCGCTATATAAATAAAGATGACATGACTTGACTTGTGTAATCAACAGGTGAGGACCAACATGGTTTAATATTTACAAAATGAGATTTTTTTTTTTTTATTTAACCTTTATTTAACCAGGAAGTCCCTTGAGATAGAATCTCTTTTTCGAGGGAGACCTGGCCAAGACGGCACACCAGTTACAATTTAAATACAAATACAACATAGTCAAAACAACCAAACAAGCATCACATAAAAAGGAACAGGTCACATATGGCAGTTACATTTTTGAGTTATATGGCATTTTAACATGGTCTTGAATTCATTTAATGGGACTAAATCATTTAGATGTAGCAAGTTTTGCAGATTATTCCAAGACCATGGCGCAAAGTAAGAGAAGGCTTTCCTCCCCAGCTCAGTAAAAACCCTTGGAACCTGGTAAGAGAGCCACCTGGTGGAACGGAGATGAAAACTGCTGGAATTCTTCTTAAGAAGATTACATAAATATGTCGGCAATTTACCTAACATGGCCTTGTATAGAAAAATATGCAAATGAAGTTGTCTACGTAGACTTAGTGATGGCCAACCAATCAGTTCATACAACGTACAATGATGAGTACGGGAACCAGAGTTAGTTATAAAGCGCAGAGCACTGTGATACACAGAATCTAAAAAGTGGAGAGTACTAGAGGCAGCATGCATGTAGACAACATCACCATAGTCCAAAACACTCAAAAAAGTAGCCTGCACAAGTTTTTTTCTATCTAACAGGTTAAAGCAAGCCTTATTCCTAAAAAAAAACCCCAGTCTTACTTTCAGTTTTTTTACAAGCTTTTCAACATGAACTTTAAAAGAAAGTTTGTTGTCCAGCCAAAAACCTAAATACTTGTATGATGTAACATTTTCAATTAAGTCCCCATTTAGTGTGTTAATAGTTATATTATCTGGGGATTGGGAATGTGCCCTTGAAAACGTCATAAATTTGGTTTTCTTAGTATTTAGCACTAACTTAAGGCCATGTAGTGAGACTTGGAGCTGTTTAAAGGCTAATTGAAGGTAATTTATGGCTTGGCTCAATGAAGGGGCGACTGAATATATCACAGTATCATCTGCGTAAAGGTGCAGTTTAGCAGTTTGCACATCCTTTCCAATATTATTTATAAATATAGAGAATAAAATAGGGGCTAAGATCGAACCTTGAGGAACACCCTTGGAAATTTCTAAAAAGTCTGATTTAAGACCATCTATAGAAACACATTGCGTTCGTTCTATAAGATAATTTTTGAACCAATTAATAGCTGTGTTTCCTATTCCAATATTACGTAATCTATTTAGCAATAACTCATGGTCAACAGAGTCAAATGCCTTGGACAGATCCACAAATAAGGCAGCGCAATGTTGCTTTTTGTCCAAGGCATTTATAATGTCATTTAATAGCAACAAAGTTGCTGTAACAGTGCTGTGACCTGCTCTAAAACCTGACTGTACATCAGTTAAAATGTCATGCTCTGCCAAATATTCTTTTAATTGACAGTTTACTTGAGCTTCCAAAATTTTTGCAAGAATAGAAAGTTTGGAAATTGGTCTATAATTATGAAGATCTGAAGGGTCGCCACCCTTTAGCAAGGGAATTACGTAGGCTGCTTTCCATAATTTGGGAATTAAATTTGTTTGCAGACTACAATTAAAAATGTATGCTATAGGCTTAGCTATAATTTCAGCTGCAATCTTCAATAAGAAAGGTTCTAGGTTGTCTGGTCCTATTGATTTTTTTGAGTCAATAGCTTTAAGAGCAATACAGACATCCTCTTTTAAAATAGGTCTAAAAACAAAAGTTTCCGGTAGTGCTTCAGTGCTAGAGTCAGAGCAATGATAACTTGATTTAGACTCATTAGAAGTACAACCAGCTGATACAAAGTGATTATTAAAATGTCGAATTATGTCAATTTTGTTTTTAATTTCAACTGAGTTTACAAAAATATGTTGTGGAAGACCTGAAAAAGAATTGGAACCAGACAGAGACTTAATTTGCTTCCAGAATTTAGAGGGGTTATTAAGATTTTCAGACAAATTTTTTAGATAGTAATCTGATTTTGCTTTTCTGGTCATGCTTGTGCATTTATTTCTTAAAGTTCTAAAAGCAGTCCAGTCAGCAGTAGAATTTGTGGCTTGAGCTTTAACCCATGCAACATTTCTTTCTCTGATCATAAAGCTTAACTCTTCAGTAAACCATGGGTTATTCCTCCCGCTAATCCTAAATTTCTTTACAGGAGCATGCTTATTACAAATAGCTGAAAAGGCATTATGAAAATATTCCCAAGCATGTTCCACATCAGGTATCAAACAGACAGTCTCCAAATTACAGTTGTACAGATCTTGAATAAAAGCCTGTTCATTAAAACGTTTAAAACACCTTTTAAAAACATAACGAGATTTATGTTTAGGTAATTTTGTGTCTCTTATACAAGCAATCGCACAGTGATCAGTGACATCATTGCAAAAAACAGCAGTCGATGTGTATTTATATGGCATATTTGTAAAAATGACATCCAACAGCGTTGATTTGCTATGATCTCTCGGGTTAATACGAGTTGGGGTGTCAATAAGTTGTGTGAGATTCAAAGAGACAAATAGGTCTTTAATATTCTCAGAGGCAGGGGAAAGCCAATCCCAATTTAGGTCACCCATTAGAATTACTTCAGAGTCATTAAAGTTGAGTAATACATCATGAAGAGAGAAAATAGTTTCTTTTGTGGCGGAGGGTGGCCTGTAGCAGCCAACAACAGTGAGGTATGTATCCTTGTATAAATTTACTTTCAATGCCAGTAAATCAAATTGTTTGACTCTACTTACTGACAATGTCACTGAGCTTAAGAATTTTGATTTAACGTATATAGCAACTCCGCCCCCCTTACCTGGACGATCTGCTCTGAAAATATTATAGCCCTCAATAGCAATCATATTATCTGTTATTGTAGATTTTAACCAAGTTTCTGATAAGACCATGATGTCCATATCCGTTGCATCAACCCACAGTCTTAATATGTCCATTTTTGGAAGAAGACTTCTAACATTAAAATGCATAATTCCAAGACCGGATCTGTTTTTGAAGTCGCATGGGGAATATATAATTTGTAGTGAGTCAGGCCCAGGATTTGGCTGTACGTTCCCAGATAACAGCAAAAGTAGTAAGACAATAGATTTCACTGTATGTTTTTCATCACAATCACTGGCTGACAAGTGTGATGAAGGTCCATGTTGCACAGTAGAGTAGTTATTTAAAAAGTTCATTATTAGCAAGTGTAACGAGGGATTCATTTGTAGTAGATGATTATAAAGTATTTGTTGTTGTGCAGGATGGATAGACTGGTGATAACGGCATGCCTCCTTAGTTGAGGAGTGAGATATTTGGAATGTACTCAACCGATTTTGCTCATCAATAAATGAGGTTGGCCGGGACTTAAATCCATCATTAAATGCTGTGAGTAGTAAAAATAGTAAAAGATGCATTTTGCTTTCATAAAACAGGCTGAGCAGACAAAAGGTTCCAAGGGCTCACTGCAGAATTTTGTAAGTCTTGTAGAACAATCTTGAGACACTTTCGCTTGTCCAAATATTTTGACCAACACGCAAGCTTTTCGGTGATCCGTGAAACTTGTTATGGTTTAATTCATCATGAGACGCTTCACAGATGCAATGTGTTAACCAGCATACAGCATCCGTGATCCTTGCAGGAAGAGCATGGGCACGCTAAATCCAAGTTATTGTTATTTTCACATCACTACCATCCAGGCATGGGGAACAAACCGAGCCCAGACCATCCAGAAGACAGAGTAGATTTCAAATTCCCCTGGATCTTCAGCAGATCAAATTTTCAGCAGGCCGGTGGCAGTAATCACTCTCCTTCTAAGACAGATCCAAGTACAACAAGGCACCATGCGATACCATAAGAAGACACTCAATAAACTTGAGTTTCCCGGAAGAAATTTACTTTCCTTGGTTAGATATTACAAAAGCCAGGAACATAAAAACACATGAAGAGTAACTCAGCACATGCACACAAACAAAAGAACTCAACTGGTGGCGGCCATCTTGGATTGTTGTCTTGGATTTTTTAACCCAGAGATGACTGGTGAATTGCTGCACATGCTGTGCCTCAGGGATGAAATGAGGGGGACATGTCAGACCTTTGACATTGATTAACATTTGTATTCGATAAAGAAAAGTATTAAAGAAATGTATAAAATAAAAAAAATAAAAAAATGAGATTGAAATCATACAGTGGCCTCTCTGGTTTATTGTATTACAGAGATAATAATTATTTTACATTCATAATATAACAAATATTTGTTTCTAATTTTATTAAGGCAATGAGACAAGAAATAACCCAGCACATGAGTAAGACTTAACCCAGCAAGAGGGTTAATTTCACCCACTGGTTGGGTCAAATGAATGACCCAGAAATATGGGTTAAATGGTAAAACCCAGCACTTGGGTCAAACCAACCCAGCGCGTGTTCTGTCCAATAGTGACCCAGCGGTGTGGTTAAGGTTGGGTTATTTTTTAACCCAGCAGTTTTTAGAGTGTAGTTTATAATCTCCAGCATGTTCAGGTCTGGTGTTTGTGATGGTCAGAGATCCAGTTTGATTGTCCAGCTTCAGTCTGTCTCTGAATCTCCCATCAAGAACATCATCATATACAGTGATTCTGTCGGCCGTTACATTGATTTCAGCTATTAAAGTGTTTTCATCTCCAAACCTCCACTGAATCACATCATCATCCTTCATTTCAGTAAGAGGAGAATATAGAGAGACTGAATTTCCCTCCTTCACTGACACTGACTCACCAAACACTCCTGAAGAACAAAGTTTTTCACAGATTAAAGCTTTAAAATCACTTGAAATTGGTTTGATGAAGCTTCACTAAAATACTTTTAATAGTGTAAATGTGAAGTTCTGCAGCAGTTCAAAGACAAAAGATGAGGAATGAAAATGAGAAATAGTTGAACAGTTTTGTAAAATCAAGTGACTTTAATCTCAAATAAGAGTGTTTTCTCTCAGGAAAATCACACATTAATTGTTTCTATACGAGAATAACAGTGAATGTTAATCCTTTCTGACTAATTTAACCAGTAATTTATCACATCAGAACAGAAACAACTGAAACCAGAAACACACATTTAAAACTCACCATCCAGACGCCACAAACACAAACAGAGCAAAACTAATTTGAGAAACATTTTCTTCATCGGTTCACTGAAAAGCCCACGATAGTAACTCTTAATGTCTGAAACACTCAGATTGATCAGAAAGACTGAACTGAGATATTTATCTGGTTGTGTGTGAATCCTCCCCCAACCTCAGTTAGTTTCCGCTCACACATCCGTCTCCTTTAACATCACGAAAATCAACAAGCTTTTGCTGATCTTACATTTTCAAATGAATTCTGGCCCTGAATGAAAACTAATAGCAGAAGAGTGAAATATTGGATTAGATATCTGTGTCTACTGGTGTGTTATTTAGTGCTGTGAGCTGTCAATCATTTGACCTCTGACCTGTGACTCTTATTTGACTGTTGATGGATTCACTTTATTTCAGTGTAAAGATGTTTTGTGTGGAGTGGAAGATTGTGAGCTTCATATTAGCAGGAGAGAAAATGAAGAAACGCTTCAGCCACAAACTACTGACACACACAGAGACGACAAACATCCAGCAGAAGCTGTTTATCCACCGACAGATCAAACCAGACACACAGATGTTTGTCCTGATAAAATAAAAGAGAAAAACCATTGCAGCGTCCATTTTGGTACAAAATCCACTTAATCACATGTATAATTGCCTGTGTTGTTACTACAAAATTCATGAGTGAGCATTAATGCAAACTTACAGTAACCTGTAGGTTTTGGTCTTTGGAAAATTTTATGAGAAAAGCTTGAGTTCATAATCAGATATTTTGTATTGCAAACTTTGGTATTTTGGCGAATCTGAGCAAAATAACTCTTTTAAAACTCTAGTTGAAACACATGTGCTTAGCTAAGTGCTAAAGCATGCTATTATCGGCATAAATCAGGAAGTTGTTGTAACTCAAGCATACAATGTCCAATCTCCCCCACACTTCACACGTTTAATAAATGCCCTGGCCTGAAGACACATACATGCCTTAATGTAGTTATAGTCATAGCGCCACCAGCTGGCCAGTGCTAACTGAAGTGTGGCATTGAAATTATCGCCTAACAACTTCTGTAAACATAAAACCCGCCTTCTTTGATTTGATTGGTCATCTCAAATATTTTTGACAATGACGAGTGGTCAGATGACGGCTGAACTCAGCTCAGATGAGAAGGTCTGTTTAATATTGGTGCTGTGCAATATCTCTGCAGCACCAAAGAAGAGTCAATACTACATTAGGCAATTATTTCACAAAGTACACCTCAGAAAAATACAGAGGTCCGGACCTCGGTGACCTCATAGCTGCTACGGCCATGTCTTTGAGCCATAACTGGGTGTTATTTATATTGAAAAACAAAATGTAAAAATGTCTTCAAGAAATAATCGCCACAAGCACCTTTTTACCAAAAAAAAAATTTCTGTGGGACATTGTAAGGCTGAAAAATTATATATATTTTTTTCTGGGTTAGGACTACTAAATAAACAGAACTATTCGACAGATTTTAGTCTCACAGTGTAAAGGAGCCCAACTAGTAAGAGTTAGTAGAGGTCAGCTGTGGTCTTTAGTGTCCTTGTTAGTGTGCCGTCCTCCCATGCTGGTTCGAATCTTGATTCAGGCAAGTCGAGTAGGACCGGTCACATGTGGTGCCATGACCCGGATGGGAATGAGGTTTAGGGGGGCGAGTGTAATGGAGGCAAGTTAGTAAGAGATGGGAAAGTAAAGCCCCTGGTCTCGAGGCGACTTGGTGGCTGATAGAGACTGCAGTCTTTATCGCCCTTGTTAGTGTTCCCACACACATCCCACGAGTGCTGTAGCTAGGACGATAAGTGCCCAGCAGAACCACTAATGTTTTTTCCATATTGAAAATTTCAGAAGTTCCGTAATAAAATGTATAGTTTTTGATTCTTTCCAGCTCCGGCATGAGAACCAGCAGCGTTACGATGGAAACGGGATAACAGGACGGGTGGGACATGTCCCCACCACTTTTTGCCAGGGTCGATATTGTCCCCACCACTTTTTAAAACATCTCGCGGCACGAATGTACCAATTCTACAAATAAATAAAACATCTCCAGTTAACTGGAGGCTAAATGAGGCTAACTGCAGATGGGAAAAAAATGTTTTTGTGGCGAGAGGTTTTGGTCCTGATGGACCGCAGCCTCCTGCCAGAGGGGAGAGTCTGAAACAGTTTATGTCCGGGGTGGGAGGAGTCAGCTGCAATCTTACCTACTCGCCTCAGAGTCCTAGAGGCGTATAGGTCCTGAAGTGATGGAAGATGGCAGCCAATCACCTTCTCTGCCAAGCGAATGATACGCTGCAGCCTGCCCTTGTCCCTGACGGTAGCAGCATTGTACCAGATGGTAATGGAGGCGGTGATGATGGACTCAACGATGGCGGTGTAAAAGTGCACCATCATTTTCTTAGGTAAGCTGAATTTCTTCAGCTGCCGCAAGAAGTACATCCTCTGCTGAGCCTTTTTGATGATGGAGGTGATGTTCAGCTCCCACTTAAGGTCCTGGGAGATGATTGTACCCAGGAAACGGACGGAATCCACCACAGTGACTTGAGAGTCACACAGAGTGATGGGGGAGGGTGGGGCTGTGTTCCTTCTAAAATCCATGACCATCTCCACTGTCTTCAGAGCATTGAGCTCCAAACTGTTTTGGCTGCACCAGGTCACCAGATGGTCGATCTCACACCTGTACGCAGACTCATCACCACCAGAGATGAGCCCAATGTGGGTGGTATCGTCCTCAAACGTCAGGAGCTTGACGGTCTGGTGACTGGAGGTGCAGCTGTTGGTATACAGTGAGAAAAGGAGGGGAGAAAGAACGCAGCCTTGAGGGGATCCGGTGCTGATGGTCCTGGATTCAGATATATATTTTCCCAACTTCACATGCTGCTTCCTGTCCGTCAGGAAGTCAGTGATCCACCTGCAGGTGGAGTCCGGTCACGTTCAGCTGACAGAGCTTGTCCTGCAGCAGGGCTGGGATGATGGTATTAAAAGCACTGCTGAAATCCACAAACAGGATCCTGACGTAGGTTCCAGGGGAGTCCAAATGCTGGAGGATGTAGTGAAGGGCCATGTTTACTACATCGTCTACAGACCTGTTGGCTCTGTAGGCGAACTGCAGGGGGTCCAGGAGTGGGTCTGTAATGGATTTTATGTGGGACAGCATAAGACGTTCAAAAGACTTCATAACCACAGAGGTCAGAGCTACGGGTCTGTAGTCTTTTAGTCCTGTGGTCCTTGGTTTTTTGGGGACAGGGATGATGGTGGAGGCTTTGAAGCAGGCTGGCACATGGCATGTCTCCAGTGAGATGTTAAAAATATCTGTGAACACGGGAGACAGCTGATCAGCACAATGCTTTAAGGTAGATGGGGGGGGGGAGAAAGTTGTGGACTGAGGCAAAAGCTGTGCGGAGGAGTCACGGGGGATGGTATCTGATTGACTCTCAAAGCGGCAGTAGAAATGGTTCAGCTCATTTGCCAGGCGAGAGTCGTTCATGGAGTGGGGGGCTTTGGGTTTATAGTTTGTAATCTGTCTGAACCCCCTCCATACAGAAGTGGCGTCGTTTACTGGTTCTTTAGTCTCTCTGTGTACATCCGTTTAGCTTCTCGCACCTCCTTGCTAAACTTGTACTTTAACGCCCTGCACCCGGCCCTGTCACCACTCCTAAATGCCTCCTCCTTTTCCAACCTTAGCCGTCTATGTTTAGCTGTAAACCAGGGTTTGTCATTATTATAACTCACCCTGGTACGTGTTGGTATACAGCTTTCTTCACAGAAGCTTATATAGGATGTCACCGCCTCTGTAAACTCATCTAGATTGTTGGTAGCAGTCCTGAAAACATCCCAGTCAGTGCAGTCGAAACACGCCTGAAGATCCTCTACAGCTTCACTGGTCCATTTCTTTGATTTCCTCACTACAGGTTTACAGAGTTTTAATTTTTGTCTGTAAGCAGGAATCAGATGGACCATTGCATGATCAGAGTGTCCCAGTGGAGCGCGTGTAACGGTGTGATAGGCACAGCTAACTGTGGTGTAACAGTGATCCAAAGTGTTCCCCTCTCTGGTTGGACACTTTATAAACTGTCTGTATTTGGGGAGTTCTTGGCTGAGATTTCCCCTATTAAAGTCACAGAGAACAATAACAAGGTAGTCTGGGTTTGTCTGCTCCACACAGAGTATCTGTTCGGTCAGCGTGCGCATCCTGCACATTGGCCTGGGGCGGAATGTAAACACCGACCAAAGTGAATGAAGCAAACTCACGGGGGGAGTAAAACGGTTTACAGTTTATGATAAAATATTCCAGATCAGGAGAACAGTGCTGATCAATCACTGTCACGTCAGTACACCAACTATTGTTAATATAAAAACAGACACCACCACCTTTTGTTTTGCCGGAGAGTTCTTTGTCACGGTCCGCTCTGTACAGTTGGAAGCCAGCCAGATGCAGCGCGGAGTCCGGTATCAGTTCACACAGCCACGTCTCCATGGAGCACAGATGCAGAAACAGAACAGAACAGAAAAGTTTCTGTTTTTCCCCACCAAAAGCTGAAGTTCGTCCAGTTTGTTGCACAGTGAGCACACGTTGGAGAGAAATATTGCCGGTAATGGTGTGCGGAATCCACGCCGGCGAAGACGCACAAGCGACCCGGCTCTTTATCCTCTCCTGCGGCACTTCACAGCGCGAACAACAGCAAGAGAGCCCTTCACCAAAAAGTCCAATAATTCCATTGATGACGCAAGGAAAGTGGGAACTAAGTCCGCTGGAGTTGTTCCCCTGATGTTCATGAGCTCTTCTCTAGTAAAAGAGTGCCGATAATCACAGCCAAAAACTGAATTAACACATAAAAACAAAACAAAACAAAGCGCATCTAACACCATGGCTGCTATACTCAGCGCCATCTTGGATCTAAGCATCTATAATATTCAATGTACAGTTTCTTGTTGTATCAACACTTGGTGTAGAGGCGAGTACTTTAAAGGTCCCGTATTATGCCCCTTTTCACAAGATGTAAAATAAGTCTCTGATGTCCCCAGAGTGTGTATGTGAAGTTTTAGCTCAAAATATCCAACAGATCATTTTTTTACAGCATGTTTAAATTGTCATTTTTTGGGGCTCAGAAAAATGCACTGTTTTAGTGTGTGCCCTTTAAATGCAAATAAGCTGCTGCTGCACGGCACAGGGGGCGGAGCTCGTGCTCGTGTTCATGAGCTTGTGCTCAGTCTCTCAGGACAATTTCATCTCACGGAATGATGATAATATCAGAAACTCTCAGTAACGGTGTTCATTTCGAGTCGGACAATAATGCCTACAGAGTCAGATTGCTGTATAGAGATGAAACAGGTATAGTTTAGTAGTTTAATTACGGTTACATTATAACGTATTTGTCATCTGCTTGTATCCACTATTAATAGCCTACAAGTCTGCTGTTTCGGACCAGGTCCGAATGATGATCAAACATATACTGATGAGTTTAATAAAGTTTATTGTACATCACACAAAAGATGAAGCATCAGTTTTACTTCAGAAAATCACCGTAAGAGCTGAGTAAACACAGTAAGTTATAAGAAGTGCGCAAGTACATAAACGAATTTCGGAGTTGAGGGAGCATTTTCTTTAAAAGCAAAATAATTCCACCTCGTCTTCAGCGGCTGCCTCAGATTTCGGGAGTAAATAGTGAGAGCTATGTGGATTAATACATCCAGCCACACAACACCTACAACGCTTGGGAGACATTCTCGTCAGTGCAGCAGCTGTGAACGCGATCAGGGTGGGTCTATGTTGAAACGGCAGTGTCTGTCAACACTCGTGGGCGGGGCCTGTGCTTAGTGACGTCACTAAAACAGCATTCTGAAAACAGGTCGTTGGGAGACAGTGCTGATGATTTATGGGGATTAATAAAAAAAGAGTGAGTGGATTTTTATCACTATTGACTGGTTGTGTACACACACTGCCAAAACACATTTATGTCCAAACAGCATGCAAAAGTGAATTTTGCATAATACGGGACCTTTAATATTCCCATCTGGTCACTCAAGTGAAGGTCTACATGACTAATTCTGGGCCACATTGTGGACGGTCATGGGGACCACTATGTTAGTCCTCATGGGCCAGTATCTCCATTTATTCAATCTATTAAGGAGGCAGAGTTGCAGCTTCGGTTTTCCTCTGGCTCTGACATCAGCCCCCATTCTGTGCATGATATTGCCTCTTCTGACTCACACACTGGCCCTGGCTTTAGTCTGGACCCACAGACTAGCCCTGGCCTCATCCTGACCCTAGTCTTGTCTCCAACACTGACTGTGACCCTAGTCTTGTCTCCAACATGGACTCCTCAACCTGATCCTGACCCTCTCTCAAACACGGATCCTGTGGCTTTTCCTGATTCAGACACAGACCCTCATGCTCACCCTGGCCCTAGTCTTGTCTCCAACACTGACAGTGGCCCTAGTCCTGACTCCAACATGGACTCCTCAACCTGATCCTGATCAAACACTGATCCTGTGGCTTTTCCTGATTCAGACACAGACCCTCATGCTCACCCTGGCCTAGTCTTGTCTCCAACACTGACTGTGACCCTAGTCTTGTCTCCAACATGGACTCCTCAACCTGATCCTGACCCTCTTTCAAACACGGATCCTGTGGCTTTCCTGATTCAGACACAGACCCTCATGCTCACCCTGGCCCTAGTCTTGTCTCCAACACTGACAGTGGCCCTAGTCCTGACTCCAACATGGACCATGGCTTTTCATCCTGGTTCCTTCCTGATTCATATATGGACTCTGGTCGTAATCCTAGCAATGACACTAATAGTTATCCTTGTGCCAATGCTAATCTTAGTCTTGACTCTCTGTCTGTTAGCCCATATTTGCATCTGAACAAACTTTCATTGATTATTAAGATTTGTCTGTCCATGAACATGTCTATGCTTCACACTTTTAATAGTCTCTGCCATTTTCGCCAATAATATATATCAGAGAAGCTTTGGTAGCTATTTTGCACCTTGAGATGGAGAAGCACTGTTGCATTGGCATGATAAATGCTTTTTTTTTTTTTCTAAATTGATACTGTGAGGTTTTTTTTTATAACATAGGCTATGCTTTGTATACAGTGTTGTTATTGTACACTGTTTGTCATTTAACAGTATTTTGTTGTTGAATTAAAAAAAAATATATTCTCTTTTAACTAAACCCTAAGTGTCTTTGGCTTATGAATATAAGAAGTAATGTACCATGATAATAATAATAATAAACACATTTAAAACTCACCAACCAGACGCCACAAACAGAGCAAAACTAACATTTTCTTCATCGGTTCACTGAAAGGCCAAAATAGTAACTCTTAAAATGTCTGAAACACTCAGATTGATCTGAAACACGACTGAACTGTGATATTTATCTGGTCGTGAACTCAGTCACAGTTTCCGTTCACACGTCTATCTCCTTTAACATCATGAGAAACAACAAGCTTTTGCTGATCTTACATTTATGGGCCAGTATGAAAACTAAGAGTAAAATATTGGATTAGATATCTGTATCTACTGTATCTACTTATATTTATCATTTTGAAATATATTCTGAAATATAACAAAAATATATGTTAAGTGTAAAATATATTTACATTTATATCATGTAATGTAAAATATATGACAAAATATATGGTCATAAAATGTTTAGATTGCTAAAGAAGGGTTGAAAATGTATTTTGATCATAGTAATTCCTCTACCTTTTCCCCTATACACAACAGTAGGCTACCATATTTCACTACTGTATTATGACACACAGCTATAATAAATACTGTACTTAAATTTAAATGACTGCAATGTAAAATGACAGGAATATAAATTTCAAAATATATTTCAAATGAAACAATTTGCTAAAGTTAAAACATATATGAACATTTATTTCTATTTTTACAGAATTGAATACAGTTATTTAATAGTGTGTATGCAGTGTTAGACACGGAGTTCTATCTATTGTTTAAAGGGGTGATGAACTGAGAAATCAAATTTTCCTTGAGCTTTTGACATATAAGAGATCATCATACTATAATAATATCCTGTAAGTTTCAGAACTGAAAACTACCTTGTTAGTCCAATAAAAGCTTTTATAGACATCAGGCTCAGCAAACGACTCCTTTTTCAAAGTGGGGATCTATGACGTCAAAGAGGATAAAACACCGCCTCCACAAAAGAAGATCAACGCCTACTTCAACACGGCCTGTTTAGCCCCGCCCACCGATTCACCCAAACATGCTAAATAACATAGGATGACATGATGATTGCTAAACCGGATCGAGCTACTTCCAAGCAATAAACATGCTGTTTACTAAATATTGTGCGTGCCTGTTTGTGGAAGAAGACAGTCTGCATAAGCTTCCTTCGGACTCCAGCATGGTTAAACTTTATTAAATCAGTCAATCACAATTTCCCGACGGATCTGCCAGCAACATGTAAGTAAACCATGTGTATTCTAATGCCTGATCTGCGATCAGTGATTTCTGATGTGTAATTATTCAAGTTCAGATATCTTTCTCTTAAAATCGTTCAATACTATTAATGCATCAGTGACTAAACGATCAACTTCACATAATTTCTCGTAGTATTATGAAAATAATCTTTTTTAAACTGTTATTAAATTATATACAGAAAGCGATCAAAGAACGATCCATTTCCATTCGCCCAAGCTGTCAATCAAACAGCACAGCGCGAGCCGCGAGGGCTTATCTGGACACTTACCAAACTCGTGATGAAATAATGACACTGTTACACTACACAACGAAGCTCTTACTGTGTATTCACATCGTGTTTGCATTGTGATTTGGTGTAAGCATTTGTGAGAGTGCAAAAATTGCATTGCAATGATAAGATCTTTATTCACGCGATCAACAGACTGTCTGTCATCCGCTCAGTGCTCATCATGCTGCAACCTTTCATGTGATGGAATAGATTTACATATAATGCTTTAAACGATTCTTTTCACGATTTGTTAATCTCGATAGCTGTAATAGTAAAAACGTAGTAAAAGTTTTCGAGAGAGTTCATGTAATACTAGCTATTTCATATGCAAGCATGTCAGCCAATCACAGCAGTCGGCGTTTGCACTGCAGTCTCACAGCAGACACGCCCCTTAAAACGGAGCGTTCAAACCTGAGGCTGAAATCAGGCTTGGAAAAATGGCTTTTATTTATAAATTATGACAATTTTTGATATAAAAATCATACTAACATTATAAGGGCACCCCAGGCAACATTATAAAATAATAAAACAATCCAGTTCATGACCCCTTTAAGTGCACTTCACAGTTGGAGTGTCACTGTTATACTTGCATCATAAATATTGTGCATATTTTTAATATTTAAATGACTTCAAGAAAGATGTCAATAAAACAATAAATCTAATAATTGCACTTAGTGTGATTGATAAATATGATAAATATAAGATAAAAATGATAAATATAAGTGAACAGCAATGCAAATACATTTCAATGTATTTGGAATATATGCCATATTTTTGACACTTTAAAATATATTTCCATTTTTTTTTTTCTGTATGGGCATGTAGATTGAAGAAATTATTAAATCATAGTTCATAGTGCTGTGTAGAAACAGCGATGATGAAGGTACGGGGTGGGATAGGGTGGAAGTTGAAACTTTCTTATTGAAGCCTATCAGCCAGTCCTGATTCTTCGTACTTAATGTTCCCTCATCTGTTGATGTCGTTTGCTCACCCACCGGTAAGAAAAACACCAGCCATGCCGCACTGAACCGAGCCGTGCCATTCAGTGGAAAAGCGCCATTACAGTATGATGGAGCTCCACTTCCAGGGCGAGGGGCAGCTCTGTCCTCAGGTGGGGGGTAGATCTCCGTCTGCGGAGTTTGGCTCTGGGGCTCTGGGTTTGGCTGTGTCGGGGATCGGGGAAGGACGCTCTCCAGATACCGGATGATGGCTTCTTTCCAGTTCAGACCGGTGGTGTCTGGGAGATCCACAGGATGATGGTAATTTACCCTGATCCAGAACAGTGACTCCAGTGTCTCGTCGTCATGGGCTGGTGATGGCGAGATAAAAAAAAACTTTCAGAAAAAGACAAAAAATCTGTGCTCTCAAGAGCCACAGCAGCAAATCGAGCTGCATAATCCATATCTTGGTTCGGTCTTCTGTCACGGGTGTGTGCATGCAGGCGAAGACAATGAAGATATTTCCAGACTAAGTTTAGAAGTAAATCCCAAAAGACAGGCAGACATACATATAGTACAGACTGTAAAGGGAGAACTTAAATAATAAATCAAACAAGATGATTAATGACACACAGCTGATGCAAACGAACAAGGAACACATAAGATGAATGAAAACAAACTAAAAGTCCATGAAAGCTAAACACACTGAACATACTGTGACAATAATGTTGATATTGTTTTGAATACAACTTGAAAAATATTAAAACAGTAAAAAATATAAAAAAAAATGATACTTTAAATATGACACTAAAACTACAAGTATGTGGCGGCAAGTCACTGTCTTAATTAATTCAGCCGATTCGTTCAAAACAACCGACTGATTTAGGAACAAAGCAAGTGACTGTATTTAATAATGGGCCTTTGAATCATCCTTGACTCACCCAATTTGTTATAAAATGCAGATTCAAACAAAACACTGCTGTGTGTGTGTTTCTCAGAGACGTGTGACTGCTCTTCTGTGGCTTTGTTTGTAGCCTATATGATATAACTATATTCTTTGTGAAACAGGGCAAAAACAGACAATATTGTGTCTATGTAACTCAATGTTAACTTTTTGTTTGTTGAACTGTTACATAAAATCAGTATCACATTTACAATCATGCTGATGTTCAGGAAAAACAGCACTCTTTCTCGTGTGAAATTGCTTAACATGGTCTTACGACATAAGTGTAAAAAAATATGAAAAGTCATCCAGATTTTATCCTCATATCTTGATGTTTGGGGGAATTCACACTGCATTATAAGAGGTTACATCACACAGTGAAAGTGTGCACTCTTAAATTTGCACAAGCAGGAGTTTATCGTGCTTAGAGAAAAAAACGTTCCACAAACATTCAGCAGAAGCTGTTTATCCACCCAACAGATCTAACCACATTTCTGTAAATATAAAACTAAGACGAAAACCATTGCAGCATCCATTTTGATCCTGAAACCAGTGAATAACATTTATAATGTTTGCCTGCATTCAGGGCCGGCGCTCCGCACACGCACATCACGCACTGCGCGTAGGGCACCAAGTGCTTGGGGGGGCACCAAAAAATCTGGGTCGTGAAAAATCATCACAATAGGGTACTAGTATAAATAACAAATAAAATATGTCTAAAACATGTTAATATTGGGTTTAAGTGGTCGTTCAATGAGGCCTATTATATGTTGATCCGACGAAAATTATGTTTGTATTTAAGTGGTCCAGTGGTAGAATTTTTGCCAAGCGTGTCAGAGGTTCTGAGTTCTAATCCGCACTCATATAGTTTTTTTTTTTTTTTTTTCTCATCAAAACCGATTATGTTTTTTAGTGGTTGTATATCAGGCAGGGACACTTTTTGTGCTTTTTGTTTTCTAATTGTACCGGAGCGAATAGAGAGTCTCTCCACAACGGATTGAAACGCGCGTCTGAGTGAAGGCTGTGCGCGAGCCAGAAACAAACATAGAATCCGCGCCACTGATCGCTCGGCAACGAGCACTTTGATCAGTTGATTTAAAAAAACAACACATTTCAGCGCTAAATCGACTCTTATTTAAAAAACGAATGAAATGAATGCTCTGCTGGTTAACTGGAGATGTTTTGTTTGTTTGTATTGGTACATTCGTGCCGCGAGATGTTTCAAAAGTGGTGGGGACATGTCCTACCCGCAAATTACGCCTATGCGTATGCATGTCCAGGGGCGTCGCTATAGTAGTGCAAAAGATCCGAGGCTTTAGCCCTGCATGGCTAAAATCTTTTTTTTTTTTTTTTTTTTACTTTGAAACTGCAATTAGAATAAAAAAAAAACCCACAATCTCAGTGTTTGTATATTTTCATATTCACAGAGTTGTCAAATTATGTACAGAATTATTATATTGTGCCTGACCTTTGCACTTTTAACTTTCTGTGTTTACATTGTTCAGTTCCAAATCTGTGTTTTTAGTAATTGTGGTGGTATTTGGTATTTATAATTTTAACCTTTATATTATTTATTTCTTTTCATGTTTGGTGCCATTGTTAATGTAAAATTATTTATTTGCAGCAGTTATTTTGGAAGTAAAGAGAACCTAACTAAGAAATTCTGAATGGTTGTTATTCCCTTGGTGGGTGGGGGGGGGTACCACCAAGCATTTGTGCTTAGGGCACCCAAATGGCTAGCGCCGGCCCTGCCTGCATTGTTACAACCAAACTAATCAGTGAATAATAATGTGAAAACACAATAACCTATATAATTGTTCATTTAGAGAAATTTGCATTTGGTTGCCAGAGAGATTTGGTGTTTGGAATATTTTAACTAGAAATACTTGAGTTTATAAAGATCTCTTTTTTTATTGCAGACTTAACCACACTTTGGCAAATCTGAGTAAAATAACTCTTTTGAAACTAACACATGTTCCTTATCGATATGGTTCAATCGTACTGCATCGTACATTCTTCCATAGGAACTCAGATTCCTATCCTGCTATCAAGCTGACTGATCGGTGCTCTGCAAGCAAGCGGATTGACAGCACTCTGCACTCAAGCTGATTCAGCGATCTCCCCAGTTGCCATTCGGTGTTTCTAAAAAAGTAAATTCCATGGGGCATTGTTGCAAATGCTGCACCATGAGTGTGGCACGTGCAGGGCAGCCCTGCACCCATTTGATGAGCACAGTGAGTGCGTCACCTCTCTGGGGAAATCCCACACAGAAGCTGCGCTCACTGAGACGAGCTGTTCTCACTGCAAGAGTATGAGTCTCACCTCTCTCCAGGAACCTCGGAGGAAGAAACAGCAGAGCCAGAGGCCTGAGAGATCAGGCACGAGTGAGCTCACGTCAGCACAGTTCCTGTGTGCCTCACTCTACCCAAGAGAATTCTCAGGTGCTCTACTACCGCACAGTCAAGCGCCCCACTTCTGGCACGAGCGGCCTGGTCTCGTTTAGGGGATCTGATCTCCCTGATGACAGCATGTCATTGGCGGCTTCGGATACGGAGGACTGGTCGGGCTCGCTGGATAACCCCAGCCCCCTGCCGTCTAGAGATTCGAGTGATGCTAGAGCTGGAATGGGCGCAGAGTAAATCCGCCTCCTCTCAAAAGCAGTCGAGGAGCTCGGACTGGAGTGGTTTAACCCGGTGGAGCCCACATGCAGGTCGAGTCCGGAACGACCCTGCCGTGTTTAAAGAACTGCATAGCTAGACTGACTTGGACCTGCGAGCCACTAAAACTACAGCCCAGGCTCTTGGCAGAGCTATGGCTAGCTTTGTGGTGTTGGAACGTCACTTATGGCTCAACCTAACGGAGATCAAGGACACAGACAAGCGCTACCCCTTTCTTAAGTGCCAAGGTCCCCGGTCTAAGATAAAGCTGGATCCTTCACCTCAGAAGCCTTCCTGATCCTTCAGGAAAGAAGAGGAGTAAACTAAGTCTTGTCGTGGCCAGACCACTCCCCAAACAGCCTCGGGTTTGCCTTCCAAACCTCGTTCAGTTCGAGGTGTTGGAAGCAATGTGTTTTTTGCAAGCATTGGGGCCCTTTCAAGTAAATGCTCCCATGCCATTGACCGCTGTTATAGTGAACAAAATAAAAAACAAACATACTCAATAAGAGAGCAAATTACCCCTTCCAGTTATCTTGAGTGCCAGTTTTCTGCATAGCGGCCTGTCGCTCAAACCACTTCATTCCTTAGCCACTGTGCCGAGGCTTGGGAATCCATCTCTGGTGTGTCAAGTTGGGTTTTAAACATAATCAAATGAGGTTACTTGCTGCAATTAGCTTGCAGGCCTCCCCGCCTCAGGGGCGTGGTTTCCACATTTATAAGGAGCAATGTGGTTCACGTCCTCCCAACTGAAGGTGCACAGTGAGTCAGGCTTTTACAGCTGCTACTTCCTCGTGCCAAAGAAGGATGGCGGCCTCAGGCCCATCCTCGATCTCAGGCATCTGAACCACGCCTTTATGAAATGAGTGTTCAAGATGATAACATTGAAACAAATCCTCTCACAAGTGTGCCAAGGGGATTGGTTTTTCATATCCAGATACCCCCCCATCACAGACCATTCTTGAGATTCGTGTTCAAAAGGGTGGCTTATCACCCTACGGTCCCTCCATTCGGACTGTCTCTGGCTCCACACACTTTTACGAAGTGCATGGATGTGGCCCTCTCCCCCCGAGACAGAAGGGAGTGTGCATCCTGAATTACTTAGATGCCTGGCTTATATTAGCCCAGTCGGAGACTGAGCTAGACGTTCACAGATTCTTACTCAGCCATTTGGAATGCCTTGGACTCAGGATCAACGATACCAAGAGCTCTCTGTCTTCCAGCCAGCGGATTCTGGAAGCAGTTCTACCAGAAAGACTCGGGAGAGTTATTTCAATAAACCATACATTTATTGACAGCTCAGCAAGCTGATAAACTACAAAGTCATTTGGCGTAGGCCCCGTCCGTAGTGCATAATCCGAGAGTATCGGATCTGCAATTCCTGCCTAAAGATGAAGGCAGGGGCGCAGCCGACCCCCCCTGGGAGGTATGGACGGGACCATCCTGGTGGTGGTGGGGAGGATGGGGGTAATCGTCGCTTCAGTATCTGCGAACTCAAACATGTGTAAGTACCGTGCTTTTATACAGTGAGCATAAGAATATGATTGGATAGAAGTGAAGGCAATAAGTGACGTAGTAATTGAGTCAGCGTTGTGGGCCCTTCACCTCTGGCCTCTCGACGGGAGCTTATGGTCCTCTTCACGAGGGTCCTAAACACTATTACTGTGACTAGAGCCCTGTCCAATAGATGCCTCTATGCCCTTATGTGGTCTGTTTTCTCCGGCTGGTGCGCCACCTGGATTGAAGACCTGACATCCTGTGACATTTCACTGGTACTGTCTTTCCTTCAAGAGCTCCTCGACAAGAGTCACTCCCCTTCCACTCAGCCAAACTGTTGCCCCTTTCTCTAAAAACCACCCTCCTGCCAGCCCTATCATTGCTCAAGTGAGTGGGCGACTTGCAAGCACTCTATGTAAATGCTTCTTGCCTTGAGTTTGGGCCTAACAATGGCAAAGTCATCCTCAAACCAAGACATGGCTAAGTACCTAAGGTGCTCTCTACTCCATTCAGAGCACAGGTCTTTACTCTCTCTGCTCTTTCCCCCTCTCAGGGCAAGAATTTACTCTGCCCCGTTCGGGCCAGTTCAGACAGTCGGAGCATCTCTTTGTGTGCTTCCGAGGATGCACCAAAGGACATCCAGTCACGAAGCAAAGACTTACCCACTGGACAGTGGATGCAATTGCACTAGCTTATGCTTTGATGGGCCTATAGAATAAAAGCACACTCCACCAGAGGCTCATCCTGGGCATGGTCCAGCGGCGTGTCTATTGGCGACATCTGTGCGGCAGCCGACTGGTCCTCGCTGTCCACCTTCGCCAGATTTTATAGCATTGACGTCCCTGCTCTACAAGCAAGGGTCCTATCTGTTTAGTTGGGCTTTGACCTCTACATTAGCTTAACCCACCAGATTCCTTTCTTGTAGTTCCGGCATACGGTCTGAGTCTCTAAATGTTGGGGGATTACCTCGCCCTACCTAGCTTTGGGACCCTCTGGGCCTTTATTCAAGCGTCCTGGGCCAAGGCCTTTGAACTACTGCCGTTCCGCAATTATAAGCAGAGCAATTGGACTGGGTCTAGTGACCCATTACGAGTGAACCGTATAGATAGTACGTTCAGTCAGTTACTAACGTAACCTCAGTTCCGAGATAACAGGAATGAGAACTGCGTAACTTGCCTTGCTATCATGCTGCACACTTCAGTGGAATTCACCTGAGTTCCTATGGCAGAATGATCGCATTATATAGAGGGGTAGTGTTAAAATATCGTATCTATTCTATAGAAAACAATTGTAGAAGTAGTTTGAATACTATACAAGCCATATGTGTTTTTAAGGCCTATGTGACTGTGACTATAAAGATCAACAAGTAGTTGATCAACAAGTAGTTGATCAGTTGAGAAGTGTGCAGCCACTGAGCAGTTTTTGCTTAGTCAGGGATTTTCCAGTAAACAACAGGTGATGTGAAAGATTAAGATCATTGTTAAGAGGTGTCACGTGAGAGACTGTTGAGAGGAAAAACAATCAGAACAGTTGTTTTATTACCTTGGCATTACACATCCGTCTCCTTTCTCATCACAAAAATCAACAAGCTTTTGCTGATCTTACATTTTCAAATGAATTCTGGCTCTGAATGAAAACTAATAGCAGAAGAGTGTAATATTGGATTAGATATCTGTATCTACTGGTGTGTTATTTAGTGCTGTGAGCTGTTAATCATATTTGACTCTTATTTGACTGTTGATGGATTCACTTTATTTTCAGTGTAAAAATGTTTTGTGTGGAGTGGAAGATTGTGAGCTTCTTTTTAGCAGGAGAGAAAATAAAGAAACACTTTTTTTCTGAAGATTTTTTTTTTGTTTTGTAAAGAGCAGCGCACCACGATGACGGCAAACGATATTTTTGAAACTTTGGATAATTTCATGAGATCAAATGAGATAAACTGGAGCGACTGTATTGGGGTCTGTACTGATGGAGCTGCTGCGATGACCGGCAGACCGGGGTAGTTCAGCGTATCAAAGGTGTTGCCCCCCTTGCGATTTCAACGCACTGCTTTCTGCACAGAGAGGCGCTTGCTACTAAAGAAATGGAACCCAGTCTCCATGGAGTTTTAGATGTGGCCGTGTAGAAAACTACACATGTGGAAAACACGTGTCTCCTCAGGAATCAGTGAATCAGTTCGAGCACACCCATGCTTTTATTGCAGACAGACATTTGAATTTTAAAATCATTCAATGTCAAATAACAGTGCATCTATCAAAGGTCCTGGAGAAATCTGATAGTTATGTCCCAGCTCTAACTGAGGAGCAAGCAGCTGATTTTCTGTGCATCAGAAACCCCTTCACTGACAACAATGAAGCAAAGCGTCCAGCTTCTCTGCCATCAAGACTTCTGGAAGAGCTTATAGAAATATCCTCTGATGCCAGCCTGAGGTTTCAGTGAGGTCCCATTGGAATCATTCTGGTCTGAAATTGCAGAAGAACACCCAGTCTGTCACACAGCTGCAATGAAGGTGCTGATACCCTTCAGCACCACCTACCTGTGTGAAGCTGGGTTTTCAATGACAGCCCTTAAAACCAAATACATGGCCAGACTGACCATTGAGGATGATATGCATCTTGCCCTGTCAAAGATCTCTCCACGCTTTGACCAAATTATTACTCACTGCCAGCAGCAATCCTCACACTGATTGATAAAGCCTCACAGATGACATGCAGTATATTATAACATACAAGTATTAGACTGTAGTCATTTTGTAATAGCCTATATCCATTCTTTTTTTCCCACACACTAGTGTGAATACTGATATTTTTGTTATTTCATTTCAAATAGGGCCAATTTATAGGCTACTTAGGAGTAAATAAATAATTACAAATGGCCTACTGATGTTTTTGTTATTGTATTTTCAATAGTTTAGGCTATAATTTTTGCATATTTTGTATATTTTAGAATGAGCTCATCCCCAAAATGGATTAATTATCATAGAGATGAAAGAAAGTAAAGTTATATTGTTTCTTCACCATTTGGGTTGATCACATCCTGAACAAATGGTAGGCAATAGTAGAATTGGACTGGGTGTGGGACACAGAGAACCTTCTCAGACAATGGGGTTGACAACTTAATTAATATACTGTACAGATCACAACTGTTGCAACAAGAGCAACTTCATTTACATTAAGAACAGGATAAAAGGTTTAAGATTTGGATGTTCTGGGTTCATTCTGACGCCAGTGAACCCAAGGTGCTTTGTGTACCTTGCCACTGCTATGCTGTAACAAACTTCATTTTTGAGATCTTCGACATCCACATCATTTTTTCTTACACTGGTTATAGTAATAAACATACCGTTTGTTTGAAAACGAATTTTTTTTGTCATCCTTGCTGCAAGCTTACAAGAGCGATAATATCATTAAATGTGAAGGGGGGCCCCGAAATATTTTCTTGGGAAAAAGGGAGTCTCAGACAAAAAAAGGTTGGAAAACACTGGCTTAGGAGACATTCTTGTCTACAGCTGCTCCGGCGTCGAAACACTGGCGGACTGTGTCCAGCTCACTCAGGGCGGGTCTACGCTCAAACTGCAGTGTCCATCAACAGTCGTGGGAGGGGCTTGTGCAAAAGTACATCACATTGCCCTGAATCTGAGAGCGGCTTGTTCTGAGACAGTGCTTATTATTTATGGGGATTTAGATGATTTTTTTAAAATCATTATAGGGTGGTTGTGTACACACACTGCCAACACACATTTATGTTCAAACGCCATGTAAAAGTGCATTTTGCATAATAGGTGCCCTTTAAGGGTATAGGGGACGATTTCAGACACAGCCATGATCAACACGATCTGCTGAAGTTCAAACATTATTGTTGGTGTCAGACTGAGTATTTTAGAAACTGCTAATTTGCTGGGATTTTCACACACAACCATCTCTAGGGTTCACAGAGAATGGTCAGAAAAAGAGAAAATATCCAGTGAGCTGTTTTTAGTTTGAGTTCACTCCTTTTATCATGTTTTGTTCAGTGATTTGAATGAAATATTTCTCAGTGCAGTTTCAACATGTCTGGTTATTTTCTCTGAACACTTCAACATGTGGTTTTATTCTTCATTACTCGTTTCACAGTATTCGTCACATAATACTGAACACAGCGCCATCTAGTGGCTTTCTTGAGTAACAGACACAATCACTGGATCTCATTACAGAGACTGAGTAAATAACTCCTGATAACTTGTGAGTTCAGGGTGAGCCACTAGATGGAGGTGTTGCTCCTCAGACGAGACCACAGAGACAAATCACACTAGAGATTTAAAGACTTTATCGTTCCCTGTTGGAGGAAATGGAGCATCGATATGTTGTGTTTATGTATTTCACTGTGTTCTCAAAGTATATGTGACCCTGGATCACAAAACCAGTCTTATGTTGCACGGGTATATTTGTGGCAATAGCCAACAAAACATTGTATGGGTCAAAATTATCGATTTTTCTTTTATGCCAAACATCATTAGGATATTAAGTAAAGATC